>JAPDPK010000053.1:2015274-3423049 GCA_031772115.1 Heritiera littoralis | reverse complement strand
CTATTGATCTCTCCTAAGTCCGCATTTGACAACTTACACTCAACATCACCCCTTCTAAGTGTCTTACCCAGGGTTGCAAAGACATGATTAAAAAGTGAGGGAAGATAAGAAACGGGCGAGAGACCTAGAGGCGAAAGACCTCTGAAACAAATGACCTAATGACGAGAGACCCAAGTATGCGGGAGACCTAAGCCCTATACGAAAGACTAAGACACCTGCGGGAGACCTAAAAATAGCTACAAGAGATAATAAAGTAAGGCGAAAGGTGTATAATTACTGCTACCATGATAAGCGAGAGACTCCTGGTGTGAGGACGAAAGACTATTTGGGCGATAGACACTTTCACTGAGAGAGCTAAAGACGTGCGACAGAGTACTAGTTTAGAGGTTTCTTATACTCATTTTCATCGAACTCTAGCCGTTTATATAGCTGCGACAGGGAATGCCAAACGTCGCGCTTGACAACGTCTCTCGCAGAATTGAGATTTTTACCTGCAAAAAAAATATAAGAGAAAATCACAAAAATCAGAAAAAGACTATTCACGTTGGGCTAAGGCCCAAAACTCGTATTTATACTCTCTTGATTGGAAAAATCAAACAAGAGAGTGGGGAGTAATTGATATGGCAAAGTCGATTCACAATGGGCTAAAGCCTAAGACGTTAGAGGGTCTGCCACGTGGCAAGGTCTTATTGGACCATGTGGTAGTGGCGCGATAACTTCGGACAACAGAAGGTCCCTCTCACCTGTGGCAGGACCTCTGTCGCGGGCGACTGACCCATGGGGTCTGTCGCTCACTGCTCACCCGATGGACACGTGGCCATGTTTCAGCCTCCCATATCGTGCGACAGATATCTCCCACTGCAATGTGCCGCACTATTCTACAGTCTCTTGCCGGCAACAGGCTCCCCACTATTCTCAGAATTGATGGAATTTGTGTTATATTTGGAAACAAACTCCTACCAAAAAGACGTGATCATCCCCAAGTAATTACCCTAAAATATTCGCCTATAAATAGGCCTTATGTGCAATTCTATTCTCTAATTTTTGACTGCTGGCTTCTACGTTTCCTAATATTGAAGAATCTTTTGCTGACTTAAGCATCGGAGTGCCTATGTAGGGAACCACCCCTACGTTACTCTGACTTTTCTTGTTTTTACAGAAGCTTTTTGGGAGACATGTGAAGGAAGAAGACAAATACCGATGTCAGCAAGCATTTATTGTTGTTTTGTGCAACAACAGGTTTGAATCCTCTCCACCTTCAGATCTCCTTGAATGATTTAGAGGAGATTATTGTTTTCCCCTAGTATTATTAATATTGCTGGTATTGTAGGTTTCTAAATTCCAACAATTTTACTGGAGAATTGCCTGAAACATTTGCTAATTTGACTAATTTGAAGAAGTTGTAAGCTATTGATGTTCTTAAGTATATGTCATTCACAAATGGTCATTTTAGATGATTACCATGCAATTATATGCTAGTTATGATTATTTTGTTTTCTCAACAGTCGGATTAGTGACAACAACTTCACAGAAAAGATTCTTGAGTTCATTTTCTAAGATTGGACAAAACTTGAAGAAGTGTGAGAACTTTAATTAATTTTTGAGACTGTGATTTTTGTCAATACAAATATTGTGGTTTATCAATAATTTAAATTAAACCAACTTTGACAGATATATCGAGGCAAGTGGCTTGAAAGGGCCAATTCCATCCATTGGTTTTTTAGAAAATTTAAAATACATGTAAGCATGGGTCTTAAATTTGAAAGATTTCAACATACGTAACTTTGGATGTTATTGTAATTGTTGTTTCATCATGTTTGTTGTTTGTTGGTTATTGATTTATAGAATAATTAGTGACTTGAATGGATCGAAGCAAAATTTCCACAACTCAGGAATCTGCCTAAATTGGAAAGACTGTAAGTAAAACTCTTCGATAAGTTAGAGATTTATCAAAGTTTTGAGATTTGAGGAGTTGCAAATAATGGAACATTGTGATCGAATTGCAGGATGTTCAGGAGTTGCAATCTCATTGGAGAGCTACCTGCTTCTCTTGGGGCATTGACAACATTAAAGATCTTGTGAGAAATAAACTAATTTTCTTTCCTTAATAGTAGAAAATCTGCTCTTCAGGTCATGTACGTCACAATGACATAAAAAATGTTCTTGTGGTTTTTATTCCTAACTTGTCTTAGGACATAATTTGCCTATGATTCTTGATTTATTGTTCTTAAAGGTTTTTTTTTTTTAATTATTCAAGATATCAATTGAGAAAATTTTCTTGAGACAACATGTGGTTTTAATACCCTTTTATAAATTTTCTTACAGAGATTTTAGCTTTAACAGACTCAGTGGAAAAATTCCAAGCAATCTTTCTGATCTTACAGATTTGAATCAATTATAGGGATATATCCTTTTAGTGTAAACTTTCCTTTTATTATTTATTTTTTGGTATAGTGGATTTAAGGGGAAATAAGATATTATAGGAGCTGAGGTTAAAACCTCTAAGGAGGGAAGGTGAACCATAAAGTTTCTTTACCAAAGGGCAAGTACCCTTTATTACTTAACGAATATAATTATATAATTTGCAATAAAGGTTTCAGTTAAGCGATTTAGAAAAACATGGGCCTTGTTCCTCGGTCAGAAGATGGATAAATGTACATATTTCATTTTTGTCAAATTTGTCACTACAACTGATAAAGTTTACTACAGATTCCACAATTTCTAACTGCATGATTTCTTGTATCAGTTTTTTTAAATGGAAACAAATTTATTGGAGCAGTCCCCCCATGGATACTGGAAGCAAAAGCAGAAGTGTAAGATCGATTCTCTTCCAAATGTTCAATGGTATTGATTATATGCTCAAGAAGTTTAATCGTGGCACATTTTATTTAACCAAAAAAGAAGATTAATAATTCAATTTACAAGGTGAAACTTGTAAAGATAAGTTATATAAAAAAAAACTTTTAGTTTGTATAATCCTGCTTTAGCTATAGCACGTGGTCTCAAAATTTTGATTGTAGAAAGGGAATTAGATGCTAGTTTACTGTATTTATGATTCAATCAAAGAGAACTGCATAGATAATTAATAACCACTTAATGAAAAATAAAAGTTTGAACTATTCTATTTGCAGGGATCTTTCTTATAACAATTTCAACTTCACAAGCACGATTTTATCAATTTGTGAACAACATAATAATGTGTGTGAACTTTACCATCTAAGTCTGTGGGGTTCTTGTGTTTTTGTTTGTCAGTGTATCATTAATATAATAGCTATCCTTTTCATTGTATATAGGAATTTGTTTGCAAGCATTCCAAGGATCAATAACACGCAAGTGTTACAACAACTATCATTAAAATTTCCTAGTCTTTGATGGACTTCAAATTTGAGATTATCATAATGCTTAACTTTTTCCTGGGGCTTATAATTATTTTACTAGGGGAAAATTTCCATGTTTAGAAAGCCTAATTAGTTGTCCAGATAAACGTAAGTAGAAATTACATACACTTCTTAACAGTGTTAGGTTCTCATAATAGCTATATAATGCATTGTTTGTTTTAATATAGTGCACTTCATAGTTCTTAACAATATTGCTAGTTTCTCATATTTTCTATATCATACTTTGCCCTACTTTTCTTTCAACTTCTTTGAGGATTAGGGAAACAAAGGATTTAACATTTATATACTTGTAATTCAATAAAAGGAGAAGATTTTATAGCTAAGCAACTTCTTTTATGTGATTGATTCACTCTATTTCTATATGTTAAATAGTTACTGTACTTTTGTTCCTTATATCTTAGCTTTGCACTCTCTTTATATAAACTGTGGAGATGAGAGAGAAGAAACTATTAATGGTAACGAATATGATCCTGATTCTGACAATGCCGGACTTGCAGCATTTTTCCTAGATAGAAATCATTATTGGGCATTTAGCAACACCAGAATTTTTGTTGGCGATGATCGTTCAGACATCCTAGTTTTGGAAAATATCCAACTTTCTATAAGTGGTGATGATGGTGCACTCTACACAACTACACGTCGTTCACCTAGCTCTTTGACTTACTGTGCATTATGTCTGAATAATGCAACATACACAGTAAACCTCTATTTTGCAGAGATACAATTCACTGATGGTCAAAATTATAGCAGTTTGGGGAGGTGGATATTTGATGTATACATTCAGGTATTTTAGTATACTTATTCTTACTAAGTTTAGATGTTAGAATTGGAGCCAGCGAAGGAGTTTTGGCTAAAAAGGATTCAAATCCAACCTTGGTTTGTTCTGCTTTGTAGCACGGAATCAAGGATACATTGAATTTGAATCCTTATTACGGCCAATCAACTTGAAGTTAAACTAAAACTCAACAAAGTAACCTTGACAACATGTGCTTGCATTGCATGGAATGGATAATTGCAAGGAAAGCTGGTGTTGGAGAATTTCAATATTAAGGAGGAAGTAGGTGGGGCTGGCAAACCAATTGTAAAAGAGTTTATTGTAAATGTGACTGATGGTACTTTGGAGATTCATTTGCATTAGGTTGGAAAAGGGACAACTTCTATTCTTGTGAGAGGAACTTATAGTCCTCTTATCTCAGCAATATCTGTTTTTGATCCTGGTAGGTTGTCTATTCGAAGAGTCTTAGTGTCTCTAATTGTAGCAATCTGCTTGATCTTTTTCGAAACCTTAATAATGGCTTTGTTACTTATTTAATATAACTAGGAAATTTCATTTTAGATAATGCTACATGTGTTCCTTAAACTTCCTAATCCTTTTTTTTTTTTTCTTAATGGCACCTCTATATTCTAATTCTCCATGATTTTCTATTATATTGAGTTTTGCTTTCAACCAACAATTTCATCTCATCTTTGCAACTAACTTTTATATAATTTTCTCCAACTAGATTATAAACCTCCATCAGGTGGCATCACTATATCTGCAGTGATTAGTATTATGGTTGGAGCAGCATTTGCTACTTTCCTAATTTTGGCATCCTTTGGTGGTATGGTTGTTTAAGACGGAAGAGTACATTAGAACAAGGTATTTATAGAGAAATCAATATATTCTATTACATCCGAGCTTCCTGACCTTGTAGACATGAAATGGTAGTTAATGGTAGAAATTAATAGATTTTAAAAGCTATATCTTCTTATTTGGCTTAACTTCTTACATAGATCTAAAAGGTATGGAATTACAGACTAGTTGTAAGATCTGATTCTACACTACTGTAGACCCAAACTTCATAAAATTTGATAATGTAAATGAAGTATATAATGAATATTGATTTTTCACTTGGATGAAAAGCTCCTTAACTTGAGATGTGAATGGAGCAATTTCGGTGAAATAATGTATGGGCGAGGATGTGGAACAGCTCACCAATGGGCGAGTAAGGTAGGACAATCGCCAATGGGCGAGCAAAACGCCAATGGATGATTGCGAGGGCGAATAGGTGAGTTCGCCAAGTTGTGTTGATTTAGATGATCGCCCGAATGGGGCGAGGGCTCCTGATCGCCCGAATGGGGCGAGGACTCCTGATCGCCCATACGGATTGAGAAAATTAAAATGCTAAGTAAGAGTGAAAATTTGTGGGAAATCATAGCAAAGTGGCGAGAAGAACAATACACGGTGATCGCCAACAATGTGACAATTTCTGTGATCACCAAACCTCTATGTGATAGCCAAGAAAAGGAAATCATCTCGTAATTTCCAAATATTGAGTTGGCGAACTGAAATTGAGTTGGCGAGCTGAGGTCTCAAGATGAAGAGGCGAACTGGAATCAGCATGTGTGGACAAAATGAAAATAAATTCAAACTGTACGGCCAGGATTGACTTTGTACGCCACACAACTGAAGAAAATTAAGAGAGGCTGCTAAAGTCAATAAAGGAATTAACCTTATTGGACAAAGAATAAGACAAAGGTGCAATTAGTCAAGAAAAGAGGCTGTAGTGGACTTCACGCCACTTTGTTCTCCGGACAAATGGTAAGACAATTAATGATTAAGAGAAAAACCTAGTCAAAACGTACAGAAAATAGCTTCCCATAGCCGTTCCTTTTTGCTGCAGTTTTCTTCGGTTTTTAATGCATGATAAAATGTGAAATGATAAAAGAAGCAGAATAAGAGACAGGTGGTAGATTGTGATGGGATAACATGGCTATAAATAAGAGGGTTGAATGGAAAATCGATTGAACTAAACCTTCTTCCTCATTGCTGTCATTCTACAACTTCTAACCGATTCTATGTTGCTGCAAGTTCATTTTCCGTTCCTACCATTCCTGTCATGCTTGATTTACTAAACTTCAATCTTAAATTGGCTAAACAAGTAAACCTACTTGTAACACCTTTCCTCCATCGTTTGATAAGCTAAAGTGATAAGCAAAGTAAGGCCAACGTGAGACAGAAAATATTCTGTTCTGGAAGTGCAGTTGGTTAAGGTGAGCTTCCATATTCTACAGTTATCTTGGTATTTGATGATATAGTTCTATGTTTTACAACGTAATAAACATAGATATAACCTTGTTTTAGTTAAATATTGTTGGAATATATAAGAAATTAAATGGAAAATAATCAAGAATGAATAAGGAAACACGATGGGCGAACGGCGAACGAATTACTTAACTGTTTGCCAAATAGGTGAGCAAAGAAAGAATGAGTACTCGCCCAAAGGATAAGGCGAGCTTAATGAAATGCATGAGTCGGCGACATGCCTGTTCGGCAACTCTTTGCGTAATCAGAACGATAACCTGGGTGGGCGAGGTCGCCCAATGCTAATTTGATTCACAGGCATTTAGAGTCGAATGTTGGGCGAGCTCCACTTAATAAGCTAATATTGAATGGCGAGCTTCCACGTGTAAGCCCACTAACGGATGACGAGCTCTGTGGGCGAATGGCGAGTTGAATATCGCCGAAGTGTCACAAATATTTAGAAAGAAAATATAAATAGTTTTAGAAAATATTCGAAAAAGGAATATTAATAAGTTTAATAAATTTTTGCAGACGAAAATTGAAAAAGGCGGGCGGGAAGCTAAGCGTTGTAATACCAGGTAAGGGAGATGTGTGTGAAGTGAATGCATGTTCTGTGGAGTTAAAATTGTATGAAAATTTATGAGAAACTATTTGGTTTATGACATGCATTTATTTGATAAATTATTCTGACTTGGGCGAGCTACAAAGATAGCCGACCTCTGTGTTGTTTGTTGGGCGAACTGGTTAGGGCGGGCGAGCAAAACCTTTTATGATGGTTTGAACGGAGAACCTTTTTATGATATCTTGGCTTGGGCGAGTGACCCTGTTTTAAATAGAAATCCGGGCAACCCAGAATAGGCGAACCCTTTTAATATTATTTTGGGGCGGGCGACCTCAGTTTTAATAAAAGACGGGCGAGCCAATGTGGCAAACCCTTTTATGTTCTTTTGGGCGAGCCACTATGAGCGAGCCAGATTAACTTCGTTTTGAAAAGCTAAGGTGGCGGGCGAATACTAGTTCACCGCACTGATGATTTGACCATGGGCGAGCCGAATAGGCGAGCTGACCATGGCGAACAGGTTTCACTTTTCCAAATTTCTCAACGAAAAACGAACTATTTTTAATATCTTGGAAAATAGAAATATGAAAACCTCTTTGGGGCGAGTTGAATATGGGCGAGTTGACTATTGGCGAGTGATGAACAAAAAGTTATATTCTCGCAAGTGCACGAATCAGGATAGTATAGCGTGCAAGTACAAGAGTCGATCCCATAGAGATTTGCTAAATTTATTCAATTAAAATTCAACTACTTATCCTCTAAAAAATTATAAAAGCCAATAAAAAAATTATCTAAGTATCTAATTAACTAATGGAATTAATTAACCTAATAAAACAAATAAATTCACCAATAGAGAAAAGCCTAGGAATTTGATTTCGCCAATACATTGCAATTTTATGTCTTCAATCCTAAAAATCTCAATTCAATTCTAGGGTTCATTCTTCCTAACATATGATTACTCTGTTTGATGGCAGCTATAATCAAGTATTTTTAATCATTTAATTACCTATGATGTGTAGCATAATCAATGACTAAAAACCCATTAAGAACAGAAGAACATCTAACAAGAACCAAATAAATATTCTAGCTTGATGTATGCATCAAATATTTATTCAATCATTCAAGAGAGCTATACATGGCTTAGCATATGATGTGTACCCTTACCATGTCTCAAACAATCAATTAACTTATATTAAAGGTGGCCAATCAATAACACAAATCAAGAGATTGAATTAATCACAATGAATGATACTAGAATTTAAAAATTGATCAATTAATTATAAAGACATAAAATATGCAAGTAGGCTCAATCAAATTCCTAGTAAATAAATTAGTTCATGTTTAATTTAGCACAAACCAACAAATTAAATTGAAGATTCATGCTTATCAAACAGAAGCTAATAATAATAAAAACAATTAATATAATAATGTATGCAATTAAATCCAAAAAGGTGGCAGCCTACCAAAACCAAGCTTTATGCAATTGGTGTCAAACGTGTACAGCAAAGAAGATGTTGCTTTGGCCTTTGTTCAACAAACGTGTACAGGTGCTCATGGTTTTACTGCTCACGCCTTAGCATCAAATAGTAGAGCCACGGTTCAATTCTGTTTTACAGCAACAGCAACTACACGTGTTCTGCCTTCCTTTACAACGCCTCTGCTCCAGCCCTTCACTACAGCCACTTACTCCAGCAATTTTCTTCAACTCAATACCACAGCAGCTCACGGCTCCAACAGCTTCACAGATTAGCAGCTTCAAGGCTCGCTGCAACTTCCTTTTAGTTGCAAAGAATTTCTCTGCAAAAATAGGAAAACACGCAGCAAAGGAGAATACTAACAAAACAACTCAAGACCGATAACCCTTCACTGCCCTCTATTTTCCTTCGTACAATTGCTCTCTGTTGTTTTTCTTAGCTACTGCCGCCCCTCTCCCTTTTATAATTTTTCCTTTAAGATTTCTAGGGTTTCTTTTTTTATCAAGAATAAATCTCAATCCTCTATTTTAATTTAATCTTATGGTCCAAAAGTCTTTAAAACAAATCAGAATTTAATTACAACTTTAGAAAGTCAAACAATATATATTTCAAGAATTTATTCCAATTACAAGATTTATTGTTTGATTTCATGCCATAATTTCCAAAATTAATTCCCAAATCACTTTCTCTAAATTAATTCACAATATACATTAAATAATTAATTTTACACAAGAATATAGCAATAAATGTGGTAATAAATAATAAAATAATATAACAAATATATTATTATCAAATACCCCCAAACCTACATTTTTGCTAGTCCTCAAGCAAAATTAAAAGAAAATGCACTTGTTTATGACCTTTAAGAATAAAAGTGAAAACTCAAGGACATCCAAAATTTTCCACTCAAATTTGTGTAAACTCAATTTCACTTGATTTTCACATATTGCCTCAAGTACACCTCACATCTAAAATTCAAGTAATTGTTCAAAATACAACTCAATAATCTTATAATTCAAATGTTAATTAACTCAAATCATGATATCAGATGTGTGTGTGTTTAGCCAAACTCAAATTCCTTGTCAATACTCAATTAAAATTATGCAGCTCATGAATAAATGATGTGATCTCAAAATTTTTTTTTATTCTACTGACACTCCATAGGCTTGCTCTTCTTACATCTCTCCACTAATGTAGACAATAAAATCAACTTAGATCAATAAGTCTTTATTAGCTTATAATGTTTGGCTAAGGTATTGGTTAACAAAGAGAGGGAAGGTAAAAATCAAAACAAGAGAGCTAAAAATGATAAGCACATATTAAATTTCTCTTTTTTTTTTTTTTAACTCCACATGTTTAGCTCCACAACCCCTAAACCTATCTTTTTCATGCAATTGTTTGTGGATGACAATTTCCATGCCACATTTGAAACTCCTCCTTCTTTCTCTTTTTTTTTTTATCACAAATGAGTCAAGGCATGATCCACACAACTTTTTTTTTTGGAACCTCTTCTTTTATTAACTTGAAAATATTTCTTGAATCACATCCCCTCAATGATAGATATGTGCATTAAAGCTCTCTTTAAGGGTACATTCATTGTTTTTCAGGCTAAATTGGGTAGGTCAATGAGGTTACAAGAAAATTCGAATGGTGGCTATTCATATGCTTTTGCATATACCATTCTTTCAATAAGGCTCAATGGGATATACTAGTGAATAATATGTAACATGGTAGGCTTGAAAAGCTCAAACGTTCCAAGGAATGCCTAAATCATCTCTAAGTCAATCAATTGCCTATGATTTCGCCTCAAGTGTAATAAAACAAGTTCTAGAGTGTCATGCATGATCACTAATTTCACAAGTTCACATAATCATTCACTAAGTATCAACAATTCATAAAAGTATGACTCATGTGCTCAGTTGTTCATCAATCATGAAGTGAATAAAATTAACACCAAATTATTTAATTACCTAAGTATATATTTCTCACAATCACTTAACCATAGTAAAATTCTCTCATATTCATCATAGACTAGTAAAAAATCATAGTGAAAAAGAAAAAACATAACTCCAAGTAAATTTTTTTTGTTTTTTTTTCAAAAATAATAAACTAAATAGACACAACTAAACCACACCCCCAAACCTAAATCAAACTTTGTCCTCAAGGTTGAAAAACAAAGATTAATAAAAGAGTAGGAATGTGCACACTAAAAAAAATGAAAAATCATACTTACTTGGTTTGCCTCCCAACAAGTGCTTTATTTAAATCTAGGCAAGACGAATGCTAGGTCTAAGGCTTCTCCAAGTCAACGAAATCCACTATCTGGCCCTTTGGAGTGCCTTCCAAATAAGGCTTCAATCTATGGCCATTCACCTTGAAACTAGCTCCTGTTCTCATGTTCTCAATCTCAACTGCACCATAAGGAAACACTTTCTGCACCAAAAATGGTCCACACCACCTTGACTGCAACTTTCCTGGAAAGAGACGCAAACGTGAATCATAAAGTAAAACTTTCATACCTTGTTTAAACTCTTTTCGGAATATAGATTTGTTGTGGTACAACTTTATTCTCTCATTGTAAATCTTTGCATTCTCATAAGCTTCATTTCGAATCTCATCCAACTCATTCAGTTGGCTCTTCCTAGCTCCACCAACCAAGTCATCTATTTTATCCTGCACAAGATTAGAGTTAACAACTGAGTCCAAAACATCAACTGAGAAACAATCATTAGAATCTATAGGCAATTTTAAAGAATTAAAAACAGAAAATTCCACAGTCTTATCTAAGACTGTCATGGTTAGTTTCCCATTTTGAACATCAATGATTGTCTTTGCTGTAGCCATGAATGGACGTCCAAGCAAAATGGGTAGCTCATGCTCATTCTTTGACTGTCTCTCCATGTCCAAAACTACAAAATCAACAGAGATGATTAGTTTATCAATTTGAACTAAAATATCCTCCATAATGCCTCTAGGATATCTAATTGAACGATCAGCAAGTTGTAGATACATTGTGGTAGGTTTTAATTCTCCTAAACCTAATTGCAAGTAAACAGAATAAGGCATTAAATTGATGCTTGCACCCAAATCCAACATAGCCCTTTCTTTCTTTGAACCTCCTACAGTAATGTCGATGTTAAAACTCCCAGGATCTTTTAATTTAGGTGGCAAATTACTTTGAAGCACAGCACTTACCGTTTTCGAAACCATTACCTTTTCATTTGGCTCATACTTACGCTTGTGAGTATTCAATTCCTTTAAGAACTTTGCATAAGATGGTATGTTCCTGATCATATCAAGCAAAGGTAAGTTCACATTAACCTTAGACAAAATATCATATATTTCAGAAAATGACTTATCCAATTTGCTTTTCTTGAGTCTGCTTGGAAACGGAATAGGAGGAACATAGGGGTGTTGAGCCTTGTGTAACTTAGGAGTTTCACAAGATGGATTGGACTCTTCACTTTGACTCGGTTCCTCAATATCCTTCTTTTTGCCACCACTTGGACTTTTCTCTTGTTGCTTTTCCTTCACAACCTCATCACCTGTAGGTAAGATTAAACTTTCATCAGAATCATCATTCATTTTATTGTCAAATATCTTACCATTTCTCAGAATAGTAATAGATTTGGCTTGCTCAGGCTGGCTTGGAAATTTTCCAAGAACATGGCCTTGCAATGCCTCTGCAGTTTGTCCAACTTGAACCTCTAATTTCCTCTGAGAAGCTTCTAGTTGTTGGAATCGTTGTTCATTGCTCTGTTGATTACTTTGGCAAACTTCTATAAACTTTTGCAAAGTATCTTCTAAAGATGGCTTCCGCAGTTGGAAAGAAGAGTTTGCTTGATTCTGGTTCTGGTTGCTACTCCATGAAAAATTAGGATGACTTCTCCAACCCGGGTTGTAAGTATTTGAAAAAGGATCATTCCTCACCCGTGGGTTATGAGAGTTCATCATATTGGCTTGCTCACAAAATTTGGAAATTTTTCACTAGAAGGACAAGCATTAGTAACATGACCATGAATCCCACAAATTCCATATACCTCATTAGACACTGGCATTCTTTGACCCATAATCATCGAGCACATAAACTTCATTTGCTTGGTTAATTCTGAAACCTGCATTGCCAACTCAGTGTTAGTGTTAATCTCATAAAGACCTCTGGGCTTACCTCTAACACTCCTTTGTTGTGAATGAGCTCCAAGCATCTCGTAAAGCACGTAGGTCTCTTGTGCAGTCTTTTCTCCCATGGCACCTCCAGCAGCATTATCAACCATAGCTTGACAAGCTTGGTTAGTCCATCATAAAAAAATTGATTTTGCAATTCTAATGGGTACCGATGATGTGGACATTGTATCAAAAGCAATTTAAAGCGTTCCCAAGCTTCATGGAATGCTTCACCATCTGCTTGTGTGAATGTTGCAATCTTACCCCTCAATTCAGTGGTTTTGTGTGAGAACCCCAATTTTCTAATAATGGATATAAGCTACATGGTATAAGAATTTAAAAAGAAAATATTAATTGTTAAAATATTTAATAAAGGGTTCGTTCGATAAGGTTCAGAGAAGTACTCGATGAGGGCCCCATCAGGACATTCTCTGTCCAGATCGAAGCGAGACCCTAGAATGATGATATTAGACGATGAAATTAGTGTAATTTTAAGTACAAAATAAGTGTATTATAAATATATTATGTGAGTAGAAATAACTCTTAAATTTTGGAGTTAAAGTGAATAATGAATAAAAGTAGATTATGAAATTAAAATTTGAAAAAGAATACAATTTATGGTAACTATATTTTAATAATACGTAGTAAGAAACAAAATAAATTAATTATAGGAAATTAAAAAGAAATTACTAAGATTATAATATAGAAATTGGAATATAATTTGAAAAAGAATATAATCTAATGGTAATTATGTTTTAAACACTTAATAAGAAATAAAACAATTAAATATTGAAATTAACAAAATATATATAATAAAAATATATAAAAAAAAAGTAGCGCAGCAAGCTTCTCGTGGAAGCTTGCTACATTATAAATTAAAACAAAAAAAGAAAAGAAAAGAAAAAAAAAAAAGAGAAAAGAGAGGAAAAAGATTAGTGGGCTATGCGGTAATTTGTGATTTGGTATAACATTAATGAAGAAGACCTAAACTCAGCAAAAATGGGACTTCACCACCGACTTCCCCTGTCTTTGCTGCACTACAGATTCATTTAAGACAGAAAAAACAAGGGGGAAATTCAATTAGCCAGCCATGTGGCACAATGTGACTGGATTATATGTTAATAAAAGAAAACAAAACAAAGTCTTCTTTCATTTTGGAAGGTCGGCAAAAACCCAGAACCTTCTCTTTTGTTTACCTGCTGCGTCGTTCCTCTGTGTTTCCTCATGTTTTCCTTCACGTTTTCTTTATGTTTCCCATCAAATTCATTTTGTTTCATCACCAAACTATTAAGTTTTCTCTACACAACCTATCCCTCACTTCAAGAACACCCTAAAGCTGGCAGTAGGAGTGCAGAATTGAAGAGAATCGGGACTGGTATGAGGGCTGGACTGTCCGACAGTAAAGGAAAGGTGAGGACTGGTGATGTTTTATTTGTTTCCAGCCATGTTTTTTTATTTATTTATACATGGAAAACCTGATTGGTTTTGTAGATTAAAGAAAGATAAAGTGTAAAGAAATTTGTGGGTTTCGGTTGTGCATGGGAAATGAAGAAAATTGGTGATTTAACTTATTTTGATAGGAATTAGTAATATGGGGTGAAAGGAACTTGCTGTAAATTATGGCTGCAGTGATGAATTTTGTAAAGCTTGAAATGGCGTGAAACAGAGGTGGTAATCGGTTGAGTATGAGCTGAAATAAGTGATGCTATTTGATGACTTTAGATTGTTTAATGAAAAGCCTAGGTGAAATAGAAGGTGTCACAATTTAGGTGGAGAAAAATTAAGTGAAAAACAATGAACAAGAGGAAAACATTAAGCTGCCAGCCGAAGGAGGGAAAAACAGAAAATGAAAAGAAAACAGAAAAGAATCCATGTGGGCTTGCGGCAATGAAAGAAAAATAGGATGTTAGAATAGTTTAAATAGAATTAATATGAAGATAAATTAAAGGCTAATTATTAAGTTAAGGATTAGCAAAAGGAATGGAATTTAAATTAAAATTATATTTTGTATTTACAAGCAAATAAAATAAACTAATTATTTAGAATGATAAATAGAAAATAACATATGATGGAATATTTATTAGAATTAGAATTTGTAATATGGGATTTTGAATATAATTTAGGTTTATTGTGCAGTATGAGGTACGAGAAATAAAGAGATGCAAATAGAGCTATCGGATTGTTCTATCGCACGGAGATAGAGGTAAGAAACGTGTATAGGAGTTGCATAACATATGTTTTAATTGCAATTTAAATTCTTGAAAATCTCATTTTAATCGTTTCTTATCTAATTTTTCCGAATACAAGAAATAGGAATTATCTTTAATTCCTACAAGTTTAAATATTTCAGTATATGAAATGTTTTACATGAATTGATTTAGATATAATGATTTATATGCATTGAATTATATTAGATGACTTACATGAATTGCGTTATCTGAAATGATTTATATGAATTTCATTATATGAAATGAATTACATGAATTGCATTACACGAGTGATTTATATGAATTAAATTACAAGAAATGATTTACATGAATTGAATCGCATGACATGATTTACACAAATTGATTTACGAGAAACGGTTTACATGAATTAAATTACATGAAACCGTTTATATGATCTGAATTACAAGAAATGAGTTACTCGAATTGTTCTACATGAAATGCTCTACATGATTTGAACTATATGAAATGTTTCACATGGATCGAATGGCACAAAATGATTTACATGAACTGAGTTATATGACAAGATTTATATGAATTTATTTACATTAAATGATTTAAAAGAAATGATTTATATGAAGTGATCTATACGAAGTGATTTTATATGAGATTAATATCTCCCTGATGATCGTGCATACGAGATAGTGATGATTAGGCTAGGAGAAATCCTAGACCTTCCCTTTACATGATATGACTGTGGGAGTTACGGTCAAACCCCACAGGTTTACGCAGTGAGCACCTGACCAGTGCGAACTGTGAGTGATTGACAATGGTTATTGTTACGAGGTCCCTACGGGGATACGAGATATGTGATCGTCCCTACGGGGATACGAGGTCCCTTCGGGGATACGAGATTGTGCATGTATTTCTGGGAGATTATTTTCTATCGATATGAGATATTTGACAAGTGATTGATTTATTAAATGATTTGGCTTACGAGAATGAGACATGAATTGATTTTAAGTGACAGAAAAAGTGATACGAGTTTTACAATATATGTTTTCTCAATACAAGTGCATTCATTCTATGTTAATGATTTTACGAGAAATGGTTTATAGCATTAATTGAAATATGAAATGCATTTATTGCATTTTAAATGATTTTACAAGAATTGCTATATTGCATGAAAGAAGAAATTTTCATGATTTTGAAAAAGTTCTATAGTGTTTATTTAAAAGATGATACTGTTTCATTAAACAAGTTTATTATATTTAACTGCATTTAATATGCGCTTTTATATATGTTTCTTACTGAGCTTTCCCCAAAGCTCACCCCCCATTTTCTCACCCTCCCAGATAGCTTATCGATATACACGAAGTCCATTGCCTTTAGTTAGTCGAATAAATCGCTAGAGGTTAGAAGTACCAAGTGATCAGGTAATTATTAAATGTTTATTTATATTCAGACACATATTTGCACAGCAGTTGTATTTATAAATAGAGCATAAATACGTATCGAAAAATTAGTGGGATGTAACTTATGTGAAGTTTATTATGAACAAAATCGTAGTTATTATATTATAGTCTATATTTAATTTATTATTATTTATTGAATTAATTGTATATTGAATTAGGTGAAATGATAAGATGAATTGTACTTACACCGATACCGAATGCAAACCTAGTGTTATCGATTAATTGAAAGAAAAGATAGAAGTGGAAAGGAAAAATTTAGTTCGAAATTTTTTAATTTCGGTCGTTACATTTTGGCATGTGAGTAGAACTTACCTATGAATTTATTGTACACTGCATCCCATGCGGTAAGTGAAGCTGGGGTTATAGACATGAACCACGTCTTTGCTGCATCCTTCAAGGTGTAGGGAAAACATCTCATTCGTAATTGGTCCTCAGTTAATCCCTGCAAAGGAAAAGTTTGAACAGTTGCATAAAAATCACGAATAAATGTTAAAGGATCTTCAATAGCAGTACCATGAAAAGAAGGAAGCATATTAAAATGAATATTCTTAAGCTCATAATTTCGGGTTGCATCATTGAGAACAATGCATGATGGTGATGTTTCAACAGTAGGACGTGCAAACTCCTTCATAGGACGATTTGCAACTTGATTTTGAACTTGATTTTCAGCTTAATTCCCAACTTGTAACTCCATGTTGGTTTCAACTAGTTCCTCTTGTTGTGCCTTTGCCTTCCTACCGATTCTGTCAATTTGATCGTTGATGGGCACTATCTCTTGACCAAGTGATCGTCGACCTTGCATCCACTATCTAAAGAAAGAAAGAAAAAAATTAAATTAAGTAAATAAGCTAAAAAGAAAAAAATAATAAAAGAAAACACACGTAGTTAAATAAAATAGAATAAACTTAAGACAAATCTCCGGCAACGGCGCCAAAAACTTGATGAACAAAAAGTTATATTCTCGCAAGTGCACGAATCAGGATAGTATAGCGTGCAAGTACAAGAGTCGATCCCACAGAGATTTGCTAAATTTATTCAATTAAAATTCAACTACTTATCCTCTAAAAAATTATAAAAGCCAATAAAAAAATTATCTAAGTATCTAATTAACTAATGGAATTAATTAACCTAATAAAACAAATAAATTCACCAATAGAGAAAAGCCTAGGAATTTGATTTCGCCAATACATTGTAATTTTATGTCTTCAATCCTAAAAATCTCAATTCAATTTTAGGATTCATTCTTCCTAACATATGATTACTCTGTTTGATGGCAGCTATAATCAAATATTTTTAATCATTTAATTACCTATGATGTGTAGCATAATCAATGACTAAAAACCCATTAAGAACAGAAGAACATCTAACAAGAACCAAATAAATATTCTAGCTTGATGTATGCATCAAATATTTATTCAATCATTCAAGAGAGCTATACATGGCTTAGCATATGATGTGTACCCTTACCATGTCTCAAACAATCAATTAACTTATATTAAAGGTGGCCAATCAATAACACAAATCAAGAGATTGAATTAATCACAATGAATGATACTAGAATTTAAAAATTGATCAATTAATCATAAAAACATAAAATATGCAAGTAGGCTCAATCAAATTCCTAGTAAATAAATTAGTTCATGTTTAATTTACCACAAACCAACAAATTAAATTGAAGATTCATGCTTATCAAACAGAAGCTAATAATAATAAAAACAATTAATATAATAATGTATGCAATTAAATCCAAAAAGGTGGCAGCCTCCCAAAACCAAGCTTTATGCAATTGGTGTCAAACGTGTACAGCAAAGAAGATGTTGCTTTGGCCTTTGTTCAACAAACGTGTACAGGTGCTCATGGTTTTACTGCTCACGCCTTAGCATCAAATAGTAGAGCCACGGTTCAATTCTGTTTTACAGCAACAGCAACTACACGTGTTCTGCCTTCCTTTACAACGCCTCTGCTCCAGCCCTTCACTACAGCCACTTACTCCAGCAATTTTCTTCAACTCAATACCACAGCAGCTCACGGCTCCAACAGCTTCACAGATTAGCAGCTTCAAGGCTCGCTGCAACTTCCTTTTAGTTGCAAAGAATTTCTCTGCAAAAATAGGAAAACACGCAGCAAAGGAGAATACTAACAAAACAACTCAAGACCGATAACCCTTCACTGCCCTCTATTTTCCTTCGTACAATTGCTCTCTGTTGTTTTTCTTAGCTACTGCCGCCCCTCTCCGTTTTATAATTTTTCCTTTAAGATTTCTAGGGTTTCTTTTTTTATCAAGAATAAATCTCAATCCTCTATTTTAATTTAATCTTATGGTCCAAAAGTCTTTAAAACAAATCAGAATTTAATTACAACTTTAGAAAGTCAAACAATATATATTTCAAGAATTTATTCCAATTACAAGATTTATTATTTGATTTCATGCCATAATTTCCAAAATTAATTCCCAAATCACTTTCTCTAAATTAATTCACAATATACATTAAATAATTAATTTTACACAAGAATATAGCAATAAATGTGGTAATAAATAATAAAATAATATAACAAATATATTATTATCAGCGAGTTGACCATGGGCAAACTAGCCATGGGCGAGCCAGCTGAACCCGTGCTTTTCTCACACAGGAAATAGTGAGATTGCGGGCTATTTTTACTATTTTATAAAAACTTTTGGAAATCAAATCATTTTGAGGAATTGATAATATGGGTGAGATAATTCCATAAAGGTTTTTCATGAGTTATAAAAGTAATTTTGAGACTTTAGGCTCTGAGTTCATGCATTATTATTCATGAAATTGCGTGACCCACCTGGGGTGGTGGCTTAGGTCAATGGACCAACGGGTGCACCTCAGGGCGTCACAAAGTTGATGAACCCGCCAAGTCATCAGCGGTCTCGAGGTCACTTGGCAAGTGGACTCGAGGACCCCCTATAGTTTATGGCCATAGATCTAGTTGAGATAGCCGTGCGGGGTGATGGCCTACGGGTGCACCCCAAAAGCGGAAGACTTGTGTTCCTGGGGGAACAATGAGAGCATGATTTATTTGTTGCTTAGTCTCAACTTATTGATTTCTGTTTACTGAAAGGATCTATTGAATCCTGTTTAATGTTAACTGTATCCATTGTTTTCCTAATGGGTTTGATTGTTAGGATAAATATGTTGTTTTGGGGATATAGCTTTTATTTTTACAAAGCAGCATACACCTTCCTTACTGAGCATGTTGTCGCTCACTCCTTATTTTTCACTCCACAGATTATTGATTTTTGGACTAAAAGAACTACCTTCCAGAGATTTGATATCGAAGGTATGTTGTGTTCTTTTATATATTCAGTTTAATGGTACAGTACTACTTTAAATAGAAGGGAATGTATATAAGTATTAAAGAAAGAATTTAATAGTTCATATTTCCATATTAGTACGAGGAACAAAATTACTAATTCTTATTAAAGTGATAAGAGTTGTTAAGCATCACAGACAGCCCAACCGGTAAGTAAGTGGAGTTTATAAGTGAATATTCTGTTATATAGTGGTTTTGGGATGTTACACTAGTTCCTTTAGCTTAAGGCAAATTAAAGCTGCTAGAAACAACCTTGACGTTGCTAATAAGATTGGAGAAGGTGGTTTTGGCCTTGTTTACAAGGTATCATGTGCAACACATTCTTTCTTTTGATTACTTGCACTGTGAACATCCTCACTGCAGCTATTTATTTAGGTACTTTATTTTTTATTAAGCCTGGTAATGTTCTTCAAATATAGGGCACCTTAGCAGATGGCACAATAATTGCTGTTAAGCAACTATCTGCTAAATCAAAGCAAGGATATCATGAGTTTGTGGCTGAGATTGGCATGATTTCAGCTCTACAACATCCTCATCTAGTAAAGCTGTATGCATGTTGCATTGAAGGAAATCAATTTTTGCTTATATATGAGTACTTGGAAAACAACAGCTTGCTTGTGCATTATTTGGTAGATCTCATTCACATGATTTATTTAACTCCCTTTGTTATTAATGATATTTATGGAGATGCTCACATCCTCAAACACATTTGAATGCTTGTTAAATAATAAAGTATGCATAGAATTTTATTAATGTATCTGAGCTTCTCTTATTTTGGATATTAAAAGGCCCTGAAGAATTTCGGTTAGAATTAGACTGGCTAACAAGACGAAAGATTTGCATTGGTATAGCAAAAGGTTTAGCTTATCTCCATGACGAATCGAGGTTGAAGATTGTCCACAGAGACCAACGTGTTGCTTGACAAGAATCTAAACCCCAAAATATCTGACTTTGGTTTGGCCAAGCTTGATGAAGAGGATAATACCCACATTAGCACTCGAATTGCTGGAACTTAGTAAGTCACTTTTCATATTGATGTTAGTATGTTCCTTTTCTTTGTTTATATACTTATTCTTTTTAATCAAATGCCATGGATGAATGATAGAAAACTTCTCAGAGGTTATATATAAGGCACAAAGAAATTTGCTTGCCTACATTTTCAACTTCACTCTTACAAATATTTGACTACACAATAATTTTTGAGTTAGGTTGTAAGAACCTTCTTCTATACAAAAAGTGCACTAAATTTTTCCTTTTTCTTACTTACATTGTTGGGCTGTATGTAATGTCTCAAACCAAC
Organism: Heritiera littoralis; assembly: GCA_031772115.1. Taxonomy (NCBI): domain Eukaryota; kingdom Viridiplantae; phylum Streptophyta; class Magnoliopsida; order Malvales; family Malvaceae; genus Heritiera; species Heritiera littoralis. The sequence goes on along the minus strand of JAPDPK010000053.1, from coordinate 3,402,104 downwards.
TCTTAAGCTATATTTAAAATAGCTATATAAACGTTATTCAACATTTGGTCCCAGTCCGAAACATTCTAAACAAGCATGCATTCATCATCGCAAAACATTACATTTAACCAATATATAACCATCAAGTTGCATGCATCGATATTTAACGTAGATATATATATATATATATATCATGTACTTCCTATTGCTACATCCCCCTGTTCTAAAATGTAAAATCCGAATTTTATTATACTGTATAACGTATGTGTACATTTTGACAGTGGAAATGAATTATTTTAGTAAAATCAAGGAATAACTGAATGTGAATTTTCACTTTTCATTTTTATGTTATAATGTACATATGGTGTATAAAGAGTAGATGGGATTTGACTATTTAATTAAGGTATGAACACATTTAATGAAGAGTAATGAATATAGGACAAAATGAAGAAAAGGATGAGATGTTAGCCAATCAACGTTGGCTGGAAGAGATGTTGGCGTGGAGAAGGGAAGAAAGAAAAGAGAAAAGTCAAGGAAAGGGGCGGTGAAGCACTTCTCGCCAATTGCCTCTCCTGACAAGGGGTTAAGCAATAAATGGCAAGTGAAAATTGTCAAAAAGCAAGGAAGAAAAACAGACTACAACGGGAAGCTTACTGCCGTTCCTTTTGTCACCAAATTCTCTCGGTTTTAATTGCATGAAAGACGTGCAATGATAACAGATTACAGGTGGTTGCTTCTAACAGGTCATATTGGGCTATATAAAGAGAGTTCATGAGGGAAGATCGATGGAAGCAAACTTTATTTCCCTCAGAAACATTCTCGCCCATTCTGTTTCCCTGTGAATTCATCTTTCATTCCTCCGTTCTTTCATAAATGAGCCATACAATTTCATCTTTTAGTTAGCCAAACCCTTCTAAGGTGTTGAAGAGCTAAGGAACAAGAGAAGAAAAGCTAAGAAAGGCAAGAAAACATTCTGTTGTTGGAAGAACAGCTCAGTAAGGGTGAGTTTCATAGCTTTTACAGTTTTCTTGATATTTAATCATAGACATAGCCTGGTTATAATTGAATATGGTTAAATATATAAGAAAATAGATGGAAAAATAACCCAGAATGAGTAAGGAAACACGACGGGCGAGTAGAAAGTTGCTAGTAAAAATGGGTGAGTACTCGCCCAAAGGATGGGACGAGGTTAGGAAAAATGTTTATATGAGTCCGCCAGTATGTGGTCCGGCGGGCGAGAACAATTGATCGCCAATAGGCGAGAATGGCGATAAGAAGTCGCCCATGTAAAGTTGATGATCGCCAGTAGGGCGAGTTGGAGAAAAAGAAGTCGCCAACGTATTCCATTACAAGGGCGAACTCGCACGAATAAGCCGCTAATGGACAGCGAGCTATGATGGGCGAATGGCGAACTGAGTTCGCCAAAAGTGCCATATTTTTAGGATAAATATGAATCCTTGTTGGAAAATATTAATAATGTGAATAAATGCTTTGCAGACGGGAATTGAGCAAGGCGTGCGAGAAGCTAAGCTGTATCAGACGAGGTAAGGAAGTTGTATGTGATGCAAATGCATGTCCTGTGGAGTAAAAACGTTAAGAAAATATCGGAACTTGTTTTAATTTCTGACATGCATAGTTTGATAATTTGTTATGGTTTCGGGCGAGCTACAAGCCGCCATAAGTTCTTTGTTTGGTCGAATTGACTAAGGCGGGCGAGTAGTTTTGTGCTAGACAGAAACTCGGGCGAGCCAATGGCGAGCTCTCGGTTTGAGATTTGGGCGAGTACTTTGTTTTAAAGAGAAATCCGGTAAGCCATAGTCGGGCGAACCCTTTTAAAGTGTTTGGGCGGACGACCCTTGTTTTAAAGTTAAAGGCGGGCGAATTGTTATCAGCCAGCCATACTTGTGTTTTGAAAACTCTGAGGCGGGCGACTATTATTCGCCGTCTTGTCGAGTAGTCAGGGCGAGCTACTGAGGGCGAGTAGGCTCTGGCAAACGATTTTAAAATGTAATTTCGTAAATGAAAAATGAAGTATTTTAATTATTTTGAAAATAGAAAATATCAAATTTTCGGGCGAGTAGTCCCTTGGGCGAATCGACTCTCGGGCGAGTAGTCCCTTGGGTGAATCGATTCTCGGGCGAGTAGTCCCTTGGGCGAATTGGCTAATGGGCGAGCTGACCCTGGGCGAACTAGCCGTGGGCGAACCGGCTCCCAACCTGCCTTTCTTTCATAGAAAATGTTGAAAATGGAGGGTTGTTTTACTTGTTATAAACCCTTTGGAAACTAAATCATTTTATGGAATGATAACTTGATTTTGAGACATTAGGCCATGAGTTCATGCATTATCACTCACGTACTTTGCGTGACCTAACTAGGGCGATGGCTCGGTCAAATAGACCAGCGAGTGCACCCTGGGGCGTCACAGGGCTGATGGACCTGCCAAGTCTTCAGCGGTCTCGAGGTCACTTGGCAAGTGGACCCGAGGACCACCTACAGATTATGGCCATACATCTAGATGAGATAGCCGTGAGGGGCGATGGCCTACGGGTGCACCCCAAAAGCGGATGACTTGTGTTCTTTGCATGATTTGAATTATTGCCTAGTCTCAATTAAAAGATTTATGAAATGATCTGGTGAATCCTGTTGTTATGTTAACTGTGTTTATTATTTCCTAATGAGTGTGATCGTTAGGATGATTAAATGATTTTGAGATTTTAGCTTTTGTATTTTTTTAAAGCAGCATACACCTTCTTTACTGAGCACATTGTCGCTCACTCCTTATTTTCCACTCCACAGATAACTGATTTGAACTAAGAGACTTACCTTCCAGAGATTTGATATCGAAGGTATGTTATATTCTTTTATATATATTCAGCAAAGTTGTACAGTACTACTTTAACTACGAAGGGAATGTATATACATCTTAAGGAAGATACTTTATTAATTCATAATGTAGTAAAAGCTGTTAAGCACCACAGACAGCCCAACCGGTAAATAAGTGTAGTTTACAAGTGAATATTCTGTTGTATAGTGGTTTTGGGATGTTACAGATTTAATGGTATCAGAGCAGGGTTGGTCGGATGTCTAACGATGCTTAAAGTAAATGGTGAAATAGTATACATTCCCCTGTAGTACTGTATAAACTGAATATATAATGGATGTGTTAATGATAAGTGATAAACGATTTCTGTACTACAGCTATGAGTGGAAGAAGGAGGATGCGCTCAGTGAGAGGTATAGGCCGAGGTAGGGCGGCACAGACTCCGGAACCACAGACACCGGAACCTGCCCCAAGACCTCCACGTCCTATACAGCTAGAGAGCATCGATAATCGTGTAACTCAGGTGGAGAGGTTAATAGCAGATTTTATGGCTATGTATCAGGCGGATAGAGCTGCAGATAGGGCAGAGAGGGAGAGAGATACAGCTCCCGCAGCCCCAGTAGAGGCACCTGCACCGCCACAGCCGGCACCAGCTGTGCCTGAGCCTGAGCCTATCCCACCACCAGCACCTCAGCCACCGATAGCTCCACCACAGCCACTGATTCAGCAGACACGAAATGCAGAGTCATATTGTAATGTGGCATTGGTGAAATCATTTAAGAAATTGGATCCACCGAAGTTTAAAGGTACTAGGGATCCATTGGTGGCAGAACAGTGGGTTATAGGATTGATAGATTACTCGAGATTATGAGATGTTCAGAGACAGAGAAAGTGGGCCTAGCTGTGTTCCAACTGGCAGATGATGCGAGACATTGGTGGAAGGCCACCCAGACGGTATTATTTGCTCAGCATCAGGATCTGTCATGGGATATGTTTGTGGAAGCTTTTAGAAGGCAATATATTCCTGACACTGCTCAAGATAAATTACAACAGGAATTTATGGATTTAGTACAGGGTAGTATGTCAGTAAATGAGTATGAGGCTAAATTTACTACCTTGAGCCGTTTTGATCCACAGACCAGTACAAATGTCCGGTATAAGATTTCGAGATTTAAAGCGGGTTTGAGGCCATCCATCAGAGTAAAGCTAGCCCCATTTGTTATACAGACTTATGATGAGATAGTTCAACGGGCTCAGCTATGTGAGAGGGACTATGAGCAGTTCCAGCCCGATTACAGTAGCAAGAGTAAAGGCAGAGGAAAAGGAAAAGCTAAGAGGTTTATGGAGGATAGACCAGGTAGAGAGCAGTTTAAGAAGACCAGATCTTCGGGCATACAGATTTCAGAGGGCAAAGTTGATAAGACCAGCAGTTTCTACTCCTGCTAGTGGCCCCACTACCACTCAGAGGAGTGTTGCGCCCTTATGTAGACATTGTGGAAGATCGCATGGATCGCGCCCTTGTCCTGTAATGACTGGAGTATGTTTTAGATGTGGACAGACGGGGCATTTTATTAAGGATTGCCCGATGCGTAGAGAGTCGACTGCTTCTACTATACCTCCTGCAGTACTTCAGATAGCGGCCCCGGCAGCTCAGAATGCACCCGAGAAAGCGACACCCTCACAGCCAAGGCGGGCGACAGCCGCAGAAAAGGGTAAAAAGGTTGTGACTCAGGGTCGGGTGTACGCATTGGATCAGGAGACTGCCGACGCCTCTATCGATGTGATTAAAGGTAAAATTTATCTTTTTGATATTCCCGTAATTGCCTTAATTGACCCGGGTTCTACCCACTCATTCTTATCGCCTGCATATGCCAACAGGACCCCAGTAGAGCCGGAGTTGTTAGAATATACATTGCGAGTGAAAACTCCTTTTAATGATTTCCAGATGACAGATGTTATATATAGGGGTTGTAAATTGACTATAGGAGAGAAGGTTGTGACAGCTAACCTAATTTTACTGGATATATATGATTTTGATATCATTTTAGGAATGGATTGGTTGGCTGCAAATCATGTTAGTTTGGACTGTAATACTAAGTTTATTACCTTCTCTTATCCCGAAAAGTACATTGTAAAGTTATTGTAAATTAATAAAAGTATGAGAATTTATGTTGTGAAATGACATGTGTACTGAAATTGTGGTTGTGTATGAATGTTTATGAAGGATATATTGCTAGTGTGGAGGATGTTGAGAGGAAGCATCCAAAGATACAAGAGATTCCTGTGGTTAAGGACTTCTCGGATGTATTTCCAGAGGATTTACCAGGGTTACCACCGGATCGAGAGACGGAGTTTATGATTGAGTTGGTACCTGGTACGGAGCCGATTTCTAGACCCCCATATAGGATGGCACTGACAGAGTTGAATGAGCTCAAGAAGCAGCTCCAAGAGTTATTAGATAAGGGATTTATACGTCCTAGTGTGTCACCGTGGGGAGCTCCAGTCTTATTTGTTCGGAAGAAGGATGGTAGCCTTCGGTTGTGTATTGATTATCGGATGTTGAATCGGGCTACCGTTAAGAATAAATATCCACTACCTCGGATTGACGATTTGTTTGATCAGCTCAGGGGTGCGCAGGTGTTTTCCAAGATAGACCTTCGATCAGGCTATCACCAGTTGAAGATTAAGGAGTCGGATGTGCATAAGACAGCTTTTCGAACTCGCTATGGCCACTATGAGTTCTTAGTGATGCCATTTGGACTGACCAATGCCCCTGCAGCTTTTATGAGTTTGATGAATGAGGTATTTCATTTATTTTTGGACAAGTTTGTTATAGTATTTATTGATGACATACTGATTTACTCTAAGACTTCAGAGGAGCATGAGCAGCATTTGCAGATTGTTCTACAGACCCTCAGAGAGCGAAAGTTGTATGCTAAGCTTAGTAAGTGCGAGTTTTGGCTTGACCACATTATATTTCTCGGACATGTAGTGTCGAGAGACGGGGTATCAGTTGATCCGTCCAAGATAGAGGCCATTGTTCAGTGGGAGAGGCCTAACACGGTTACCGAGATACGGAGTTTCTTAGGTCTTGCCGGATATTATCGCAGGTTTGTGGAGGGATTTTCTAGACTTGCTGCTCCATTGACACGACTCACACGTAAGGATGTAAAGTTTGAGTGGAATGATGCGTGTGAGCGTAGTTTTGGTGAACTTAAGAAGAGATTGACTAGTGCCCCCGTATTAGCCCTTCCTAGCGGATCAGTGGATTGTGGTGTATACTGATGCATCCGCTCAAGGTTTAGGGTGTGTGCTCATGCAGCATGGTCGGGTTATAGCCTATGGTTCTCGACAGTTGAAGGATCATGAGAAGAATTACCCGACACATGACTTGGAGCTAGCCGCAGTGGTGTTTGCACTGAAGATATGGCGACATTATTTGTACGGAGAGAAATTTCAGATATATACAGACCATAAGAGTCTGAAGTATATATTCTCACAGAAAGAGTTGAATTTGAGACAGCGACGGTGGATGGAACTATTAAAGGACTATGATTGTGAGATTCTGTATCACCCAGGTAAAGCTAATGTAGTAGCTGATGCACTGAGCCGTAAGCACGTTGGCATGGTATCGTACATGATGATCAGGGAACATGAGTTGATTGAGCAGTTCTCTAACCTCAGTTTGACAGTTGTCCAGTATGGGTTTACAGCTAGTTTTCGTATCGAGCCGGATTTGATGGATCGAATTAAGGAAGCTCAGAGGAGTGATGATTATTATATTGGGGTGGCCAACCAGATTCAAATGGGAGATGAGTTGGATTTTGAGATTGGCACCGATGAGATACTGAGGTTTAGAGGTCGGATATGTGTTCCCGGTGATCAGCAGCTTAGAGAGTTGATTTTATCAGAGGCCCATACCTCTAGATACACGTTACATCCGGGTAGTACTAAGATGTACCAGAATCTCCGGAAAGTGTACTGGTGGCCTAAGATGAAAAAGGACATCGCAGATTTTGTTACTAGATGTCTAACATGTCAACAGATTAAGATTGAACATCAGAAGCCGGCAGGTATGCTTCGACCGTTATCGATTCCTACATGGAAATGGGAGCATGTAACTATGGATTTTATTATGGGATTACCACGGACCCGGAAGGGGTATGATGCTATTTGGGTAATAGTCGATAGATTGACTAAGTCTGCTCATTTCTTAGCCATGAGATCTACAGATTCAGTTAGTGCCTTGGCCGAGTTGTATGTCAGGGAGATAGTGAGGTTACATGGTGTTCCAGTGAGTATCACCTCTGATAGGGACTCTCGCTTCACCTCTCGTTTTTGGGAGAGATTTCAGGAGGCTATGGGATCCCAGTTGAGTTTTAGCACCGCTTTTCATCCGCAGACTGATGGGCAGTCCGAGCGTACGATACAGACGCTCGAGGATATGTTGAGAGCGTGTGCATTGGATTTTAGAGGCTCATGGGACGATCACTTACCCCTGGCAGAGTTTGCTTATAATAATAGTTTTCATACGAGTATCGGCATGGCACCATATGAGGCCTTATATGGCAGACGATGCAGATCTCCGATAGCTTGGGAAGAAGTTGGAGACCGTAAACTGTTAGCTCCCGATTTGGTCGAGCAGGCTTCTTGTGATGTACGGATGATTTGTGAAAGGCTCAGAACGGCTCAGAGTCGGCAGAAGAGTTATGCAGATATTAGACGCCGACCATTGGAGTTTGTAGCAGGTGATTATGTGTTATTAAAGGTTTCACCGTCCAAAGGTATTATGAGATTCGGGAAGAGAGGAAAGTTGAGTCCTCGTTACATTGGGCCTTATGAGATCTTAGATCGCGTAGGAGATGTGGCATATCGGTTAGCGCTACCACCAGAGTTGTCAGGAGTGCATAACGTATTCCATGTCTCGATGTTGAGAAAGTACAATCCAGATCCTTCTCACGTAATTCAACATGAGCCACTGGAGATCAGAGAGGACATGAGTTACGTTGAGAAACCGGTGCGGATTCTGGATAGGAAAGATAAGGTATTGCGATCTAAGACAATTCCTTTAGTCAAAGTGCTCTGGCAGTATCATAACGAGGAAGAGGCTACTTGGGAATTAGAAAGCCTTATGCGTGAGAAGTATCCGGAGCTCTTTTAGTGACAGGTCCAAGTTAAATTTGGAGGACCAAATTTCTTACGGTGGGGAGAAATGTAAAATCCGAATTTTATTATACTGTATAACGTATGTGTACATTTTGACAGTGGAAATGAATTATTTTAGTAAAATCAAGGAATAACTGAATGTGAATTTTCACTTTTCATTTTTATGTTATAATGTACATATGGTGTATAAAGAGTAGATGGGATTTGACTATTTAATTAAGGTATGAACACATTTAATGAAGAGTAATGAATATAGGACAAAATGAAGAAAAGGATGAGATGTTAGCCAATCAACGTTGGCTGGAAGAGATGTTGGCGTGGAGAAGGGAAGAAAGAAAAGAGAAAAGTCAAGGAAAGGGGCGGTGAAGCACTTCTCGCCAATTGCCTCTCCTGACAAGGGGTTAAGCAATAAATGGCAAGTGAAAATTGTCAAAAAGCAAGGAAGAAAAACAGACTACAACGGGAAGCTTACTGCCGTTCCTTTTGTCACCAAATTCTCTCGGTTTTAATTGCATGAAAGACGTGCAATGATAACAGATTACAGGTGGTTGCTTCTAACAGGTCATATTGGGCTATATAAAGAGAGTTCATGAGGGAAGATCGATGGAAGCAAACTTTATTTCCCTCAGAAACATTCTCGCCCATTCTGTTTCCCTGTGAATTCATCTTTCATTCCTCCGTTCTTTCATAAATGAGCCATACAATTTCATCTTTTAGTTAGCCAAACCCTTCTAAGGTGTTGAAGAGCTAAGGAACAAGAGAAGAAAAGCTAAGAAAGGCAAGAAAACATTCTGTTGTTGGAAGAACAGCTCAGTAAGGGTGAGTTTCATAGCTTTTACAGTTTTCTTGATATTTAATCATAGACATAGCCTGGTTATAATTGAATATGGTTAAATATATAAGAAAATAGATGGAAAAATAACCCAGAATGAGTAAGGAAACACGACGGGCGAGTAGAAAGTTGCTAGTAAAAATGGGTGAGTACTCGCCCAAAGGATGGGACGAGGTTAGGAAAAATGTTTATATGAGTCCGCCAGTATGTGGTCCGGCGGGCGAGAACAATTGATCGCCAATAGGCGAGAATGGCGATAAGAAGTCGCCCATGTAAAGTTGATGATCGCCAGTAGGGCGAGTTGGAGAAAAAGAAGTCGCCAACGTATTCCATTACAAGGGCGAACTCGCACGAATAAGCCGCTAATGGACAGCGAGCTATGATGGGCGAATGGCGAACTGAGTTCGCCAAAAGTGCCATATTTTTAGGATAAATATGAATCCTTGTTGGAAAATATTAATAATGTGAATAAATGCTTTGCAGACGGGAATTGAGCAAGGCGTGCGAGAAGCTAAGCTGTATCAGACGAGGTAAGGAAGTTGTATGTGATGCAAATGCATGTCCTGTGGAGTAAAAACGTTAAGAAAATATCGGAACTTGTTTTAATTTCTGACATGCATAGTTTGATAATTTGTTATGGTTTCGGGCGAGCTACAAGCCGCCATAAGTTCTTTGTTTGGTCGAATTGACTAAGGCGGGCGAGTAGTTTTGTGCTAGACAGAAACTCGGGCGAGCCAATGGCGAGCTCTCGGTTTGAGATTTGGGCGAGTACTTTGTTTTAAAGAGAAATCCGGTAAGCCATAGTCGGGCGAACCCTTTTAAAGTGTTTGGGCGGACGACCCTTGTTTTAAAGTTAAAGGCGGGCGAATTGTTATCAGCCAGCCATACTTGTGTTTTGAAAACTCTGAGGCGGGCGACTATTATTCGCCGTCTTGTCGAGTAGTCAGGGCGAGCTACTGAGGGCGAGTAGGCTCTGGCAAACGATTTTAAAATGTAATTTCGTAAATGAAAAATGAAGTATTTTAATTATTTTGAAAATAGAAAATATCAAATTTTCGGGCGAGTAGTCCCTTGGGCGAATCGACTCTCGGGCGAGTAGTCCCTTGGGTGAATCGATTCTCGGGCGAGTAGTCCCTTGGGCGAATTGGCTAATGGGCGAGCTGACCCTGGGCGAACTAGCCGTGGGCGAACCGGCTCCCAACCTGCCTTTCTTTCATAGAAAATGTTGAAAATGGAGGGTTGTTTTACTTGTTATAAACCCTTTGGAAACTAAATCATTTTATGGAATGATAACTTGATTTTGAGACATTAGGCCATGAGTTCATGCATTATCACTCACGTACTTTGCGTGACCTAACTAGGGCGATGGCTCGGGTCAAATAGACCAGCGAGTGCACCCTGGGGCGTCACAGGGCTGATGGACCTGCCAAGTCTTCAGCGGTCTCGAGGTCACTTGGCAAGTGGACCCGAGGACCACCTACAGATTATGGCCATACATCTAGATGAGATAGCCGTGAGGGGCGATGGCCTACGGGTGCACCCCAAAAGCGGATGACTTGTGTTCTTTGCATGATTTGAATTATTGCCTAGTCTCAATTAAAAGATTTATGAAATGATCTGGTGAATCCTGTTGTTATGTTAACTGTGTTTATTATTTCCTAATGAGTGTGATCGTTAGGATGATTAAATGATTTTGAGATTTTAGCTTTTGTATTTTTTTAAAGCAGCATACACCTTCTTTACTGAGCACATTGTCGCTCACTCCTTATTTTCCACTCCACAGATAACTGATTTGAACTAAGAGACTTACCTTCCAGAGATTTGATATCGAAGGTATGTTATATTCTTTTATATATATTCAGCAAAGTTGTACAGTACTACTTTAACTACGAAGGGAATGTATATACATCTTAAGGAAGATACTTTATTAATTCATAATGTAGTAAAAGCTGTTAAGCACCACAGACAGCCCAACCGGTAAATAAGTGTAGTTTACAAGTGAATATTCTGTTGTATAGTGGTTTTGGGATGTTACATAAAAGTACTAAAAATGTAAGTCTGAATATAAATTAAGTAGCTGTACATAATATACCTCCAAGGTAGAACCGAAAGCCTCGAAGGACACGATAGCTCCCCGTATACGCTCCTACTGCAAATAATCTGGAAGGTGGAGGAGGGGGGTGAGCTTTTTGGAAAGCCCAGTAAGAAATAAATATAAGAGACGGATACTAAATTTCTATATGCAAGTTTCGAAACATTCATTAAAAACTCAAATACTGTTTTTCGTAAAGTTTGGAAATCAACATGCTTATGCAATGCGTCAAAAGCATTTCTTTCAAAACCATCGATAAACATTTCCATTCGAAACATAATTCTCATCATAACATTCAAAATCCGTATTGGCATAAGTACGAAAGGAATCATATGTAGCATAAGCTGAAGACATGATAATTAAGCAAAATCAAGCAGTTCAATTATGCCCGTAAGGGAAAATATAGTTGACATATGGCCATAGTCCAGAGGGGTCCACAGTGAGCACTGATCAGGTGTCTACTGGGCCCGCTGTGGACTGGATCAAGGTCACACAGCAATAGAAACTCTACTGTAGATTTGATCAAAATCATACAGTAGCCCAAAACATTACCTACTGTGAACTGGATCAAGGTCCCACAGTAGTCCAAAACATTACTGCTATGATTATTAACCATGTCTCAAAACATGTCCGTACGTATAATTTCCAAAATAAATACAAAGCTCGATGGTTTCTATGAAAATAGGAGCTTTCGAATATGACTTCCAAAGTAGTCAAAATACTGCCATTTCGTACTTATTTTCAAAACAAAACTAGCTAAAGGAGTGTTATTCCAAATCATTTTCATGAACTCTAGCTCATTTTATAAATCAATATTATACGAAAATCCGGCAGCATAACAGCTTAATTTTTGTAAAAACCTCCTACAAAGAAGATACAGTTTATAAACCACAAGCAGTTGATTTTAATAGTTCATTTAGTATCCCTTACGTTTTCGATATATATCCCTCACCTCGGTATGTAGCACGAGTACAGCTATGGCACCCTTGTTCTTCTTAATTGTCTTTTCCTTGGTCTTTAATTTAATTTTTTATGTCCCCTAACTTGTATCCTCTCCTCCTACAATAAGGCATGAAAATAATAAAATTGATATTATTTAATTTCCTTAAGGAACTTATATTTTAATTATTTTTCTTAAATACATTACCTTGTAACTTTCCCTCTTGGTGGCCAAATACTTCTTTGTCTCCTTAAATCTCCTTTCACCACATAATCCTACACCAATACCATATTTTTAACCTTTCTATTTCATTAAACATTTATCATACAAATCCATCATAACAAATCAAATCCTTACTTGTTACTACTAACCAAAACCGAGAGCCTTATTTTGTAACTTGACTCCTTGTCATTTTGAGGCTGTTTTGACTTCAAACATACAGCAATTTCCCTTACCATCAAGCCCTTACAACAGCCAATGATTATTCTTGTCATTCATCGTCCCCATCAGTTCTTGTTTTGCCTTAAAAGTCACCCTTGTCCAGCTCCTCTTCCACTTCTCTTTGTCCCATTTTCGAACATGCAGTAATCCAAACAGAAAACAACCCCTCGTTCAGCCAAGTAAATATCTTGGTCTTGGTCAGCTCCCACGTTATTTTTGCCAACCCCAAAACCAATGAGTTTTCATGCCATTCCAGTACTTATTCATACCGAAACCACATCTGTTTTTCAGCCTTAAAATGGTCTTCCTTTAGACACGTGGATGTAGCAGCCAATCTGGGGTAGCTTTCCACATCAGTAAACTTTCCCAAGATAAGGATCTTCACACCTTCAACTCCTGCACCCTTGCTGCCCTGATTTATACAGCCAAGGAAAACCTTTGCTTCAGCTCAAGGACTCGAGGATGAACTTCTTTTCAGTCTCGATTTACAGTAGCTTAAAACAAACCATCCTCCATTTCTATTCCTTCGTCTAAAGAGGGCAACCAAATGCAGCCACTAGTTCCAGCCAATATACTTATTCTCCATACCTGAAACTTTCCAATTCAAACCCCATTTCCTTCTTATTTTTGGTCTCCAACACAGCCTTTCTCTAAGGCTTAAGCTTTCCTCTTTCCTTACTTTTTAAATGCCGACACACTTGAGGAAGCTGAAGAATACCATGTCGAGAGGGAGCTGGGATTTTCGGTGTAGCAGAAATGAGAAAAGGGGATGAGATGATGTCTGCTAGGATGATGATGGGATGGACGGTGGTGAGTAGTGCAAGAAGTGGCTGATGTGAAAATAACAATAAAAAAAACTAGTTAGTGGGATCGATTTTGATGAAGCTTCCTCAGGAAGCCATATTCCAAAAATCCTATTTTATTCCCACTATCCATTTTTTTATACAATATATTTATTCATTTGCTATTTATCTTATTTCAATATTTAGCATAGCTATATTTCTAGCTTGTTAAATTTATTTCATAACTATGTTTATCTCACTAATATTTTCATAATTTCTGTTTTTTTTATTTTGTTATATTTTCTATAGTCTCTTAAATCCTATAGTCCTTCATGCCATTTAATTTCTTTCCAGTGTCTTCATATTCACCCCTTTAATTATATCTTCCCATCGTCTAGATTTTTCCATAATGCCTCATAGTCCAATTTAATAATTTCTTGCCATGCTCATTCTAAATAAATTTTCTTAATCATCATAGCTTCAAGTTAAATTCTCAATATATAATTTAGTCTCCAAGTCACATTATTTAATCCACCAAAATAAAGAATTTGCAACTATCACATTGGTGGTTTCCAATGCAATCCACCAAGATAAATGTTCTTTTTAATCTATAAAAATTCCTAACAAAAAAAACTGTATTTAATTGATTTTCTTAAATTTGCAGTGGTTATATGGCTCCGGAATATGCAATGCATGGTCATTTGACCGACAAAGCAGATGTATATAGTTTTGGGATCGTGGCCTTTGTAATTGTTAGTGGCAAGTGCAACACTAAAAACCGGTCAAAGGAAGAATCTTTCTATCTCCTTGATTGGGTAATTAAACTCTCATTCTTTCTTCTCCATTGTTTGATCCTTGTTGATATATTGTCTTACCAAAATTAAATAAAAGAAAGGCCAATTAAATGACAAATCTGACAACTGTATATCATGCTTATAGAACAAATCAAAAGTATTGAGTCATTGATAGTTCATGCTCCATAATCCTTCAATGAAGGAATTCTTACTCTTCTAGGATTGTAGTTCATTGGAAATATTGATATTTTGTTCTTATTTAGCAAATTTGTCAGTTTTGTGTGCCAAATTTTGTGCTTCTAGGCTCATATGTTAAAGGAGAAAGGGAGCTTCTTAGATTTAGTAGATCCAAGGATTGGCTCTAATCGCAACATAGATGAGGTGATGGCAATGACCAATGTTGCTCTCCTTTGCACAAATCCTACTGCTGCAGCTAGGCCTTCCATGTCTACTGTGGTGAGCATGCTTGAAGGCAGGGCTTCTGTTGAGGAGTTCTTTCTAGATTCAAGTACTTCTGCAAATGAGTTGAATGCTGAGGCTATGAAAAAGTTGTATTAGAAACTTGAAGAAAATGATGCAGATATTAGCCAGACAAAGAGTATGTTAGCAGATGGGCCATGGACTTCTTCTTATGCATCTGCAGCTAATCTCTATCCAGTCAATTTGACTTCTGACTATTGGTAGAATAGAGATTCAACAAGTTAAAAATATTATCATGATTTGTTGTTGGAATACCTTAATTAGGAAGCAGACAATTTCTATTTTCTTGTTTAATCCCCCTATAATTTGGATTTGCGAAGATTAATAATTAGTTTGATTTGAAAATTTTTGTATATTTCAACTGAAAACAAAGTAAAACAATTTGTGGCCAGCACCAGGCACGTAGCACGAAAGAGATTAGTCTCATATCCAATCGTGATGTGGAAACTTATCGTGGTTTATAAAAGAAAATATAAAACAATTTGTTTTTTGATTGAAGCCATTTAAGAAAGACAATAATCTAAAACTACTATTTAGGTCCTTATTTTGTTTCAATTTCCATATAGGAATTAGAATAGACAACAAAGCTAGAGTGCGAGTAGGATCAGGCTTGCTTATAGGTGGCGAATGGGTGGGTCGGATCGGGTTTGGGTTGGGTCATTTTGGATCGGATCATTTTGGGTTAAGGAAAAATCAGGTCATTTCATATTCGGATCATTTCGGGTTTGAATAAAGTCGAGTTTGAGTCAAGGTAAAATCGTTCTATTTCGGGTTCGGATAAGGTCGGGTTTGGATCAATATGGGTTTGGATTAATTCGGGTTCGGATTAGATTGGGTTTGGGTCATTGACTTTTTTAGTCAATTCGGGTCGATCGGATTTGGAATTGGGTCGGTCAGATTTGGATTCGGGTAAATTGGACATGTTTATTAGGTTAAGCCTTGGTCTTCTCGATGTGATTTATCTAGTATGAAAATCAATTGAAACCATATTTCTAAGAATTACAAAACTCATGAAAATAAAATTTTCTTCTTACATGACCTATAGTACAATTTGGATTGAAATAATCAAAATATTTAATAATTTGTATGATAGTTTTCTTTATAATATATTTACCAATATTTATAAATTAATTACATTTTTTTCATTTTATTTTTATTATCTATAATAATTAATAAATTTATGAATCAAAGTGATTTAATAATCTCTACTAAATATTATAAAAAAATACTATATATCTCTTTAATTTATCTTAATTTTTATAGAATAATTAGAAACATTAACTATAGGTGATATAGCTTCTGTACTCTATTTTAGATTAACCATTAAATAATTATACATTAAGTTCAAATGAATGCAATATAAAAGTGAATATTTAAGTTTAACTAGATTAAAAAATATATATAACACTCATATTATTGAAAAAAATTATTTTTTTACTATATTAAAATACTTTGATAGTTAATTTTAACATTAAATATTTATTGATAATATTAAATTTAATTTTGAATCTTTTTAGGTTTAGGTAAATTTGGATTCGGATCAATTTAGATTTGGATCAATTCGGGTTCAGGTTAATTTAAATTCAGATGAATTTGGGTTCGGATTAATTCGGGTTTGGATTCGGTCGGGTTTGGATTCGGTCGGGTTTGGATCCATGTGAATTCAAATAAATTTGGTTTCGGATCAATTCGGATTCGGATCGGGTTGGATTTTGGTTGTTGACTTTTTTAGTCAAATCGGATTGGTCGGGTTTGGATTCGGTTAATTGGACGAATTTTTCGGGTCAAGTCAACTTTTGCCACCACTAGGCTTGCTAAGGGAAACAGGTTTTAAATTAATTCCAGAAATTATGGTTGTCTGTTTTTTTTTTTTTTTTACACTTACCTCGGTAGTCTTCTTTATGACTTTTTTTATGCAATAAGCTAAAAATTCTGTAGCTGTTTCTAATAACCTTTTTTTGTCTTTCATTTTAACCATTGTTACATCTAGTGCAATTTTGCAAGCACAGTTATATTGTTAAACAGAACGGTTATTAGTCGAATTACTGTCTAAGAAATTTTTGGAAGTTTCAACTCCTGTCACAACTTGGAAAAAATAGCATACAGAGGATATAAAAAATTTCTGGCCTTTCTTCAGTTTTCCTAAAACATTGAAAGTTGAATAAGATGAACAAAATCAGATTTATATGACAAAAATATGTAATAGACGTATTCAAGCAAATCAAATTATAAAGGACAGCTAAATCATATTATACCCTGTTAGAATCATATTCTTTTTGAGCATCTCTCAAAATAATAATCAATCCGACAGTGAAAAGCATCAATTTTAAAGACCTTGTTATATATTTTGCAACTATCTCATAAAACAGTCTTATAATCTTATTAAAATGACTAGAAAAAAAAAGCTAAAAAAAATTATTGTGACTAATTCTGCAGCAATCAGAATCTTATCAATCTAATTAATGATTTAATATAATTATAAAATCATCAAATAACAAGACAAATAATTATAAAAAATGTGCATATTCAAAAATAAAGTGAATTGAATTAAGTGGACAATTGATTTGAGAAGTCACCCCTAAATTAATTCTACGAAAATTTACTTATATCATTTCCATCTAATTTTAGCTCTAAAATTAATAATCAAGGCCATTAATCAAGTGACCCATCATCAACGACAACAAAACGTAATAGATAAATAGATCAAATAATAATCTAGTTTAATAAACAAACGCTGGCTCAACATTAGGAAACTAAATGGCCAATTATTTAATTAAAACTGATAGCCCAAAAAAAAGTACATAGCCTAGGCCCTACAAATATATAAAATGAGACCAAAATAACATTAACCTGCTGACCAGAACAATAGAACATGAGCCGAGAAAACTGAATTAAAGGAAGGGCCCAAATAAAAAATGAACGGCCCAAAAAACAAAGCACCAAAACTGCTGCAGCTAGGCCTTCCATGTCTTCTGTGGTGAGCATGCTTGAAGGCAGGGCTTCTGTTGAGGAGTTCTTTCCATATTCAAGTATTTTTGCAAAGGAGTTGAATGTTGAGGCTATGAAAAAGTTGAATCGAAAACTTGAAGAAATTGATGCAGATATTATCCAGACAAAGAGTATGTTAGTAAATGGGCCATGGACTTCTTCTGCATCTGCGGCTGATCTCTATTCAATCAATTTGACTTCTGATTATTGGCAAAATAGAGATCTAACAAGTTAAAAAATTGTCATGCTTAGCTGTTGGAATACCTTACTTGGGAAACAGACAATGTATAATTTCTTGTTTCAACCCCCCATAATTCGAATTTGCGAAGGTTAATAATTAATTTGATTTGAAAATTTTTATATTTCAACAGAAAATAAATTAAAACAATTTGTTTTTCTATTGAAGCCATTTTTTAAAAACAATAATTCAAAACTATGATTTATGTCCTTATTTTGTTTCAATTTCCATATAGGAATTATTATTTATGTCCTTATTCCGAAAATTATCGTTGTTACTTTTTTCACACTTACCTTTGCAGTCTTCTTTATGACTTTTTTTTTTATGCAATAAGCCAAAAATACGATAACTATTTCTGGCCATCGGCATTGATTCAACATTGGTGATATTGACAATCTCTATTCACTAACAACCTTTATTTGTGTTTCATTGTAACCATTGTTTCATCTAGTGCAATTTTGCAAGCACTTTATCTCATTAAACAGTATAGTTATTTGTCGAATTCTTGTCTAAGAAATTTCAAGAAGTTTCAGATTTTGTTACAACTTGGAAAAATAGCAAAAAGAAAATCATTGACGATTACCAAAATTTCCTAGCCTTTCTTTAGTTTGCCTAAAACTTTGAAGGTTGCAACAACATCTTGGGGTTAAAGGAGACTGCTGGAATAACATAAACAGAATTAGGCTTATAAAACAAAAAAAATGCAACAAAATATTCAAGAAATTGTAAAATTAAGGATGTCAAATGACATATTATGAAGGCTTAGCAAGGAGATTTGCTACTTGATGCTAAGAAGAAACATACAAGGTTTTCAAGATTCCAACTTGAACCTTCTCTTGGACCAAATGGAAATCAATCTCGATCTGCTTCGTGCGTTCATGAAACACAACATTGGCAACAATATGAAGTGCTGCTTGATTACACAAAACAAAACAACAGGGTTGGAATGTGGTAACTGCAGATCCTTGAAAAGGCTAAGCAACCATAAGAATTCACAAGTAGCATTAGCCATGGATCTATACTTTGCTTCAGCAAAGGACCTGAGAACTCTATGTTGTTTCTTGGATTTCCATGAGACAAGCGAACCACCAACAAAGATGCAAAAAATAGAAATAGGCCTTCTGCTATTTGGACAAGCAAGCCAATCTGAGTTAGTAAAACCTTTCAATTTAGGCTTAGAGGTGGAGCTTAAAAAAAGCCTTGGCCAACTAAACCTTTGATGTATTGAAGAATTCGAAACATAGCTTGTAAATGTGGAACACAAGGCTGTGACAAAAACTGGCTAAGAGAGTTCACTGAATAAGAATGATCAAGCCTAGTAATTGTTAAATACAATAGTCTACCAATCAATCTTCAAAATTATGTAGGATCATCAAGCAATGCACCTTGATGACGAGAGAGCTTAAAATTAGGATCCATTGGTGTTTTTCTTGATTTGCAATTGAAATAATAAACTTCAAAAAGTAGTTGCAAAGCATATTTCCTTTGTGAAAGATAAATCCCTTTACTTGATCAATCTACTTCCAGCCTTAAAAAGTATCTCAAGTCACCAAGATCCTTAAGTATGAAACAATCATTAAGATAATTCCTTAAGTGGGCTACCTCTGCAGAATTGCTGCTTGTGAGGACTATGTTATCCACATACACAGACAAAGTAAGAAAAAGAGGTTCCCTGAATCTTTCTGAATAAAAAATTATCAACAACTAATTGTTTAAAACTATACTTGAGCAGAGCATTTGAAAACTTGGAAAACCCTTGTCGAGAAGCTTGCTTCAAACCATAAAAAGATTTATGAAGTTTACGAACAGGAGTAAATGGCCAATCCTCCGCTTGTAAAGTGTATCCTGGTGGCAATGACATGTAGACATCCTCTGTCAAATCTCCATGCAAAAAAAGTGTTATTAACATCAAGCTGAGTAAGACTCTAGCCATAAATGGAAGCCAATGCAAGGAGAACTTTCACAGCTACGAGCTTAGCAACAGGAGAGTAAGCCTTAAGATAGTCAACACCTTCTTGTTGTATGTAGCCTTAGCTACAAGACAAGCATTGCACCTCTCTAAACTTTCATCAACTTCAACTTTAATCTTATATACGCAAAGATAGCCAACAGGTTTGTTCCCGGAAGTGACACCATTATCTTCTAAAGCTCTCAATTATACAAACATTAATTCTCTCCATTCTAGAAACCTAGCAGCTTATACATTGGTACCAGGCTTAGTGTAAGAAGAAATGGCATGAACAAATGTTCTATAGGAAGGAGAAAGTTTATTATAACCAAGAATTGATGATAATGGATGTGAAGTAGAACAAGCAGATGATGTAATGGAATAACAATGATAATCTAGTAACTATGAAGGAAGATTTTGAATATGAGTTTGGCATGACTCATTAGAAGCATGTTGTTTCAAAGTCTAAGATGAAATATGTTGTGATTAATGGTTGCATGGCAAAACTTGAGTTGAGAAAAATCTGAATTAGCAACTGGCAGTGAAGAAGAAATTGATTTGTAAGGAAAAATGTTCTCATAAAAAAAACATCATGAGAGATGTACACTATATTAGTAGCTAAATTTAGCAACTTATAACCTTTGTAATTAGGAGGATAACCAAAAAACACAGTTAAAGTTGCTCTTGTAGAAAACTTATAATGATTTCTATGTAGGGTCGATGCATAACACAAACAACCAAAGACTTTGAGATGTGCATATGATGCTTTCGTATGCCATATAGCTCAAATGGATACTTATTGTTCAAGATTGGTTAGGGAATTCGATTGATAAGATATACAAAAGTTAAAATACAATCACACCAATAAGGTAAAGGGATATTTGATTGAAAAAGTAAGGCATGAGCAATATTTAGGATATGTTGATGCTTTCCTTTCACAATAGAATTTTGTTGTGGAGTGCCAACACAAGAATGAAAATTATAATTCCTTGTCTTTTGAAAAAGTCAATAAAGGTTAATTTTGGAGCATTATCTGAACAAATTGATTCTATAGAGACACTAAACTAGTTTTGAACTCAAGTATAGAAGCTTGGAAAAATGTTAATAGCATTTAACTTGGCTTTTAACAAAAAAAACCCATGTAAAATGTGTACAATCACCCACTATTGTGAGAAAATGTTTATAACCTTCGACAAATATGAGAGTAAAGGGTTGCCATATATCGTTGTGTACCAATTGGAAAGGTGAATTTGAAAAAGAATTGGTACAAGAAAAAGGAAAATGTTTCTCTTTAGCTAAAGGACATATATAGAACAATGTACAAAATTGTCTAAACTATAGGAAATATTCAAATCACTCTTTAATGTTTGAATCTTTACAAAAGATGGATGACCTAATCTAGAATGCCAAAGCTTTCTTGGTGTTGTGGAAACATTATTACAAACAAAAGGAATACATGCGCTTTGAAACATATTAGAAGTTGAGCTCAGTACACATAGGTTTCCAATTCGCCTATCCATCTCAATTGTCTTGCCCTATGTAGGATCTTGAATGACACAAGATTCAAAAGAAAAATTAACCAAGCAATTGTGTTTTTAAAATAAATAACTAATTGAAATCAAGTTGGATTTAAAATCTAGAACAAAGAGAACATTTTCCAAAAGCAAATTATTCGACACTTGAAGAGATCCAATTTGAGTTATGGTAATAGAAAAACTATTTAGCAATGTTACAAAAGAATTGTTTACTAAAGTAACAGACTTAAAGAAATGCAAAGAACAACATATATGATGAGTTACACTAGTATTGGAAACCCAATCAGATTTAAAGATAGAAAGATTAGGAACAAAAGAAGAAAGAATACCACTAAAGCATGATACCATAAGCTTGGGCTGTTATTGATATGTAATATCTCGAGAACCAAGTTGCAGTTGTGAGTTTGGGAAGGCAATGAGTTGCTTGAACTGGTTAATACTTAACCCCAATGAAAAAATCTCTAAATTATTATCCAAAGCAAAAGTTGTTTAATTAGCATGTGCCTTAGATGTTGTGTTTTTGCCTTTGGACTTATAGCCAAGCATATAGACAATCAACTTATAGCATTTTTTAATAGTGTGGCCAATTAAGTTGGAATGTGTGCATAGAGGGCAATCTCGTTTGCCCTTAGATGCTTGACTCCACTTGATGCAGTAGCCATATTTATTTCAATGAAAACAGATGGTTCTGAAATAGGCAAAAGAGTTTAGCTAGTAACTCTTTGGTAGACCTCTTGTACTACCAAAGAGAAAACTTTTATGATAGAATGAAGAGGATCCGTCATAAGGATCTAAGGAAAAGAATCATTCAAACCCATCAAGGATTGCATAACTCATTCTTGCTGTTGATAATTAGCCAAGGACGCATCTCTCCACTATTACAAATAGCAATTGCATGATATCCTTTTAATTCATCTCAAAGAATTTTAAGACGTATAACAACTTAATTAGTAGTGTTTTATAGGACATAAAAGACTTGAGGCTAGTTTTATAACCTCTTAAAACTTGCTATTAGACAGTCCTACATTTTATTATTATTATTGATGGTTTTTAAAATTATCCATCTATATCTACAAGCAATAACTGCCCATCAATAGAGCTACTTCTTTAATGAGAAGATGTATATAAAGAAAATATAGGATATTAGGTCTTAATCTAAGCATTTTGAAAAACACACAATTAGTGAGCTTGTTTAAGATTAAAAGATCAAATGCACAAACAGCAAAATTCCGTCATCGGTATCAATAGCTAGAAGTTAGTATCCTATTCCACGTTTATGATTTTGAATCTTCCAAAGAATAGGAATGCCAATCATGACGCGATTAGCAGTATTGTTGGAGTAAGAATTTATCTGATACCATATTATGAACAAGAAAGATTGAAGAACAAAAACTGACTGGTTATTATTAAAGAAGAAGAGAGGGAAGTGAAAAAAATGAGCTTCACGTTATTCTTCTTATAATAGAATAGCCAACTTTGTTTTATTAGTACATATGTCATGAAAAGCTAACTAACTCAGCTAACTATATGACTTATATACTTATGTATCCATGAGTCTAATACGGGGCATGATATTTGTTGGGATGTTGATTTTTTTTTTTTATTGTTGGATGATTTGGTTGAATTCTGGTCTAAAATTCTTCCGATTCTCCTCTCTCATTTCTTGTTTGATTATTTTTTCTCTATTCTATATTCCATGATTGTGTTCTCCTGTTCTTTGACTAACTCTATCTATTAAGGTAGAGATCCATTCATTCAATTTTAGTTGAATTCGAATTCACGATTTTACATTATCTATGTTTTCAACTAAACCTTATTTGATCCTTGAATGATTTATCTGAATGATTTTCCTTATAATCTCCTCGATTCAAACTCAAGTTCTTCTTTTTATTTTCTTTTTTTTTTTTGAAAACAAATAAAATAAATACAAGAACAAAATCTAACACTTATATTGGAACCTATTTCTAAATCACATCATGGCCCATTAAAATCCTAAATGCACATTCCAATAGATTAACTTAAAACCCAGGGTAATTAACGTCCATATCTAATTGACATTCAAAAAGACCAAAAAGCAAAAGCAAATTACGAAATTAAAATTATCAAAAATGTCAAGACTTTTCAAACGCACTCTCACAAAAATCAATCGTAATCTTGAATTTGGATTAACATTAAAAACAATGAACTCAAATTAAAAAAAAATACCGAGACTCAAACAAGATGAGATTGAGTAAGCCACGTCATCATAATTTTTCAACAAAAAACTAGTAATTTCCATTACAAGTTTTTTGGACGGAACAGCTAGGTTTTAGATAAGAGTGTTTTGGTGTGTTGGATTACAAGTTTTGAGATAAAAAAAAGCTAACATGGCTTGTTATAAATGCAAATATTCGAAAAAAAGAAAAGGACAGATGCATCCAGGGATAGATCCAAGATTTATGATCAGCGGGGGCAAATATTTAAGTTAATTAATTAGATTTTTTATTGAAACACAAATTAATATAAAAAATTTCAAACAGAAATCAACACATAGAACCATTTTTGTAAAAAAAAAAAATTAAAAAACAATATTTGCATAGCTAAAATTAGCTAAATAGTTCTTGACAAATGTAGCCTAAACACTATTACACAATAGATAAATCTTTATTCGATTCATATGGACATACATATATACACACACATATGTATATAAATTAATTTCATAACATTTTATTTGTAAAATTCTTAAAAATAAATATAATATGTAAAAGAATAAAAAAGTCAATATATTCAATTTTATTATTTACTTTTAATAAACAAATATATTTCAGTTTTGCATTTCTTAATCATTATAAGAATAAAAAATGCCTATTTTCATATTTGCAATGAAAACAAGAATGAAACATAAATCTGTGTTAATTAAGGTATTTTTATTTATTAATTTACACATTATATGTTATTTACACTAACTTTAAAAGCACTTTATTTGTTTTTCTATAAAATTAATATATACATATATATTATAATATAATTGTTTATGATCAACCAAAGTGTAAATGTATAATAATTTTTAGCTCAAGAGACACGCCACAATTTCCAAAACCGGGTAAATGTATAATAATTAGAAAAACAATAGAAACTTCTTGTATGAAACTCAATCTAGGGAATACAAATATATTTAAAAGAATTTTGAATGGGATCAGAATTTAGAATTTCTAAACGTTGTGAGATATTTTTATAATAAGCCTATTCAAAAAAGTCTTTATTCCCCAATAAATGAGGTCTCCGTGTTCCAATTGAGAGGTCCAATTGAAAAGTGTGTTGCAATTGAAAAGTTAAGTCCCGATTCAAACCTCCTGCAAACATTGGAGTTAAATCACCAAAGCTTAAAAACAATAAAACTCAAAAAGATATTTTTCCTTTTAAAAAAAAGCATGTACCTTGAAAGAAGTCGGAATTGTAGTTTGTTCTCAAAAAGCAAAAGAAACAAAGGCAAAAGAAAGGTCAGAAAGGAGGCAGAGAAAAGGAAGGCCAAAGATAATTTTTTGATAAAAAGAAAAAGAGAGAACAAAGAGAGAAAGGGAGAGACAAACGATACGGAGAATAATTGAATAAAAAATTTATAGCATTTAATTTTCTTAAAAATCCCATTTTGACAAGTTTTTTAAAAGTTTCATTGTAAATATATTTATATAATATATTATGTACTTTTTTAATTATTGAATTAAAAAATCTCAAATGTGATATATATATATATATATATATATATATATATATATATATATATTTGCAAATTAGCATCCTGAATTTCTTTTCTATTTCTTCAATGTAGAATGATAGCTTTTTATTTTATTAAATAATTAATTTACACCACTATCGATAGGGAAATTTTGCATTAGATCTTAAAATGATTTTATTAATTATTAAAAAAATAGTTTATTAATTTTTTATAATTACCCTAGTAGAGATCATAATTTTTTTATTAATTTAAAGAAAATTAATTTAGAGAGCTTCTAACGAATTATTAACTTATTATTGAAAACAGTGCAATAAAAAAAGTTTCTTATTGATAAAAGAGGGAAGTTCGAACAAGTGAGAGCAAAGATAAAGAGCAATCGTATGAAAATCACATGATTGTTTTGCTTGTCGTCGTTAAGTAATAGTTATTTTCTTTCTATAGATGTGAAGTCTGAACTCTAGAAAACCACAAAATACCTTTTCTCAGTGATTGAAAGACCAAAATTTCCAAACATTGATAGATTTGAAATTAAGCAGACAAGTTATCACCCCCACAAAAAGTGGAGCTGGAAATATATTCTAATTTCATGCATTAATTTAACACCAATAACAAAATAGAGGTCTATTCTTTTGTCACTTGCCTGGTTGTCGTTTAATTTAGGAATCTTTACGTTCTCTTAAATTTGGTAGTAAGCCCACTAGTGTTGACTTAAAAAAAAAAAAGATACATTGAATAAAGATACCTTCCTATCATCAATCAAAAACAATCAAACCTTAAAAATGATCTTGATAATTTGTGTTTATGTTTTGTTTGTATTATCTTAAATTATGTTTGCATCAAGTAAAATATAAAAATTATTATGTCAAAATTTGTGTCAACATGTTAAATGAATTATTTTTGTTATTTATATGGTTTTTATAAATTTGAAAAAAATATATGATAAAGTGTCTACAGAAGTATTATGATGGTCCTTAATATGAAAAAAAAAAGAATTCCTGTGAAATAAATTAAACTAATTAAGGACATATATAGAGATATAAGAACACCTATGAGGATATGTGGAGGACAAACAAGTGAGTTTCCTATCACAGTAAGTTTATATCAAGTGGTTAGCACTAAGTCCATCCTTGTTTTGCGGTAAGAATGGATGAACTGACAAAATTCATTTAGGATAAGGTACCTTGGTGTATGATGTTTGCAGATAATATTGGCATGTGTGCTGAGATTAAAGCGGAGATCAACGCAAAGTTGGAACTATGAAAATAAATGCAAGAATTAAGAGGGTTCAAACTAAGCAGAGTAAAGACTGAATACATGGAATGGAAATTCAGTTTAAACAAAGAGGAAGAGCATAATGTAGTGACGTTAGATGGGGTGGCAATACTTATGCGGTATCATTTTTGATATCTGTGGTCAATAGTATAAATGGATGGAGAGATTGATGGTGATGCATGTGACCAATAGGATCCAAGCTTGATGGAGTAAGTGGAGAAGTGCTATAGGTGTGCTATGCGATAAAGAAATTCCTATATAGTTGAAAGATAAGTTTTACAAAACCGTTGTTGGACTAATATTGCTATATGGTAGTGAATGTTAGGTGACTAAAAGACTGCATACACAAAAGACGAGTGTAGCAGAAGTGTGAATGTTGTAGTGGATGTATGAATATACAAGAAAAATAGAATGAGAAATAAAGACATCCATAAGATGGTTGAAGTGGTACTTGTCGAATACAATATGGTGAAAGTCGTTTTAGTTTGGACACATACGACGTAGACTTATAGATGCTCCAATTAGGAGAGTGGAGGCTATGAATGATAAAAGAATGGTCAAGACTAGAGGAAGACTGAAAAAGATTTGGAAGGAAATAATTTAGAAAGATATAGAGGTATTAAAGTTGAATGAACACATGGAGGAAGAGAATTTATATAGATGATTTAACGTGAGTTCAGATAACGGTTTTTGTCAAATTTTAATCCATCACATTCGTTTTTTTATCTTGAATTGTGTCATTATAGCATGTCTAAAATGATAAACCTTCTTAAAAAGAATAAAACCCAAAATAATTTTTACTTAAAAAAGAGAGTACCTTGAAATGAAATGTGTTGGAAATAATATTTTAATAATATAATATATAATGTTTATAAGAGAGCCGATAGTTATAGTATTAAAAGTAGCTATTTCTGATTCTCTCAGTTAGCTTATAAATGTTGGTTTGGCTTAGTCGATTACTTCAAAAAAATCAAAACTGAAATATTTATAATTCAAGCAAGTACTATATGAATACTTTTGAGGTGATAAGAGTTTTTTTTAAGTTGTCCTACTAGCATAATAAAGGACATTTAGAAAAATTTTCTATATTAATCATATCAAAATCAATATAAACCCAAGACTAATTAAAAAAAAAAACCTAGAATTAGTTAGTATCATTTTAGAAAGAACACTGTAGAGGTGCTAATTTTTCCCTTCACGTAACTATACTCCAGGATTTAGGAATCTTTGAATGTAGACCAACCCTTATATCCCTAGTTTTGAGTAGGTGACCAATCACACCTAGGTAGAGAATGATTGGTGGCGACTTTGTGATTTTATGTCTAGCGATTAGCTTCCTCGACCTACACATGATGACATTAAGGATCGAAGGAAAAGAATCATTCAAACCCATTAAGGATTGCGTAACTCATTCTTGCTATTGATAATCAGCCCAAGGACGCATCTCTCCACAATTACAAATAGCGATTGGTTGATATTCTTTCAATTCATCTCAAAGAATTTTAAGATGTATAACAACTTAATTAGTAGTATTTTATAGGACATAAAAGACTTGAGGCAAGTTCCATAACCTCTTAAAACTTGCTATTAGGTGGTCCTATATTTTATTATTATCTGACAATTTTTAAAATTATCCATCCTATCTACAAGTGATAATTGCCAAGTACTTCTTTAATGGGAAGATGTATATAAAGAAAATACAAGGAATTAGGTCCCTAATCTAAGCATTATGAAAAACACACTATTAGTGAGTTTGTTTAAGATTAGAAGATCAAATGCAAAAAGAGCGAAATTTCATTGGTATCAATGACTAGAGGTTAGTATCCTATTCCACGTTTATGATTTTGAATCTTCCAAAGAACAGGAAGAAGAAATGCGAAACATGATGCGATTAGCAGTATTGTTGGAGAAAGAATTTATCTGATACCATATTATGAACAAGAAAATTGACGAAGAACAAAAACTGATAGGTTATTATTAAAGAAGAAGAGAGGGAAGTGAAAAAAATGAGCTTCACGTTATTCTTCTTATAATAGTATAACCAACTTTGTTTTATCAGTACATATATCATGAAAAGCTAACTCAGCCAACTATGTGACTTATGTATCCATGAGTCTAATATAGGGCATGATTTGTTGGGATGTTGATTTTTTTTTATTGTTGGATGATTTGGTTGAATTCTGGTATAAAATTCTTCTGATTCTCCCTTTCGTTTCTTGTTTGATTCTTTTTTCTCTATTCTATATTCCTTGATTGTGTAATCCTGTTCTTTGACTGACTCTGTCTATTAAGGTCGAGATCCATTCATTCAACTTTAGTTGAATTCGACTAAACCTTATTTGATCCTTGAATGATTCTACTTATAATCTCTTTGATTTAAACTCAACTTCTTCTTCTTTTTTCTTTTATTTTTTTGTAAACAAATAAAATAAATACAAAAACAAAATCTAACACTTATATTGGAACCAATTTCTAAGTCACATTGCCCATTGTAAAACAATGAAAGCAGAGATAAAAAAAGTGTTTTGTATATTTCACACTTTTTTACGTTACAAAGGTATATACATATTTATAGTGATTCAAAATACTAGTCTGTTACAAATCAGGAAGTTACACTTATCCAGAGTCTTCAAAATCTTTTATCATTATCTTGTGAGATTCCTAGAATGATTGGGCTCCTTATTCGTTATTGCTGCATCAGTGGAGATTTAGTCTTGTTGACTATGTCTTCTTCAACACACTCCCTTAATCCCATGGGAAGTTCTTGATTATGGAGATTGTTTTTAAGTAGTCTAAATCTTGTAGAGCTTAATGGCTTATTTAACAGATCAGCTAGCTGATCTTTGGATGAGACAAAACATACTTGTAGCTGTTTATTCAAAACTAGCTTACGAACATGATGAAAATCAATTTCAATGTGCTTAGTTCTAGCATGGAATACTGGATTGGCAGACAAGTAAGTGGCACCAATATTATTACACCATAACTGAGGCAAGCCAGAGATAGATACATGTACATTCCGGATAAAAGATTGAATCCATTGTAGTTTAGCTGAAGCATTGGATAGTGCCTTATATTCTGCCTCGGTACTACTTTTGGCAACCGTCTGTTGTTGCTTGCATGACCAACTAATTAATTTTGCCTATGAAAAATCAAATATGCTCCAACAAATTGCTTATCATCACGATCAGAGGCCTAATCTGCATCTGAAAAGGCACTAAGATGATTGGTGGAGTTGGCTGAGGGAAATAGGCCATCAGAGATAGTATATTTGAGATACCGTAAAATACGCTTGACTGCTTGCCAATGAGTATCTTTGGGACAATGCATGAACTTGCTAACTCGATGAACAGTAAAGGCAATATCTGGTCATGTAAATCTAAGGTATTGGAGGCCACAAACTATACTGTGATATAACATAGGGTTATCAAAGTCTGTACCATCAAACTTGGTGAGATGGCAGTTTGTGGCCATTGGTGTTGTACATGGCTTGGCATGCTCAAGAGTAGCCTTTTCAAAAGATCAACAATATACTTCCTTTGTGTGAGAAAGAGGCCTGTATTGGTTCGCAAAGCTTTGATACCGAGAAAGTATGAAAGGTTACCTAGATCTTTAACTGGAAATTCAAGAGATAGCCGTTGAATAACCGATCAATATGCTTCTAATCATTTGCTGTAATGATGATGTCATCCACATAAAAAAGGAAAAATAACTGTATACCATTTTGGTGAAGAACATACAGTGAAGAATCAGCTTTTGAACCAATACAGCCCATGTGAGTAAGCAGTTCAGTTAATCTAAAAAACCATGCACGTGGGGCTTAGCGTAAACCATATAAGCCTTATTCACCTTACATATATGATTCGGATAATCTGAATGAACATATCCAGGTGGCTGACTCATGTAAACATCTTCATGAAGAATACCATGCAAGAATGCATTTTGGATGTTAAGTTGTTTGATGCACTAATGATTAGTGATAGCAATTGAAAGTAGAAATATGATTGTTGTCGGTTTAACAACTGGGCTAAAAGTGTCATGAAAATCCACCCCTTCTTACTGGTGGTAACTTTTAGCTACTAATCTAGCCTTGAATCTTTCTATTGTTCCATCTACATGCCTTTTAATTCGATAGACCCATTTACACCTAATTAAATTGATGTTGGATTTGGGTGGAACAAGAGTCCATGTTTGATTTCAACTTAAGGCATCAAATTCTTGTCACCATTCTGGATGTCTGGCTACCTTCGTGTAACAAGTGGGCTTTATTAAAGGTGGCCTTGCAGTTGCCATAATAGCTTTCGGTAAAGGGTACCGAATAAAATCATCGTTTTAATGTTTTGGTTTCAAGGAATTGGTTTTGGAATGTGTAATCATTTGATGAGAAGCTGAAGGATGATATATGTTACCAGGAATAATAGATGAAGGAACAACATCCATCATGAGAGAGCAACAACCATGTGACAAAGTTGATGTGTGTTGATGTTCTTGTGAATCTGTGCCAACTTCAAGTGGGAGACATGGAACATGGGTAGAACCTGCAGGAGATGAAGAAAGATTTAGAGGGCTATAATGCATGTGAAGATTAGTTGGGAGAGAAATAGAGGCAGGTGGTAGTTCTTTCTAGGTAGTGGATGTGTTAGTATATGGAAAGAGTGTTTCATTAAAAACAATATGTCTAGAGACAAATATTTTTCTACTAGCAAGATCTAGACATTTATATCCATGATAAAAAAGACTATAGCCAATGAAAAAAAAAGTTTTAGAACGAAAACCAATTTTATGATGAATATACAGTCTAAGATTTGGCCAACAAGCACATCCAAATGTTCTCTTAAAATGATAATCAGGTTTCTTATTATAAACCATTTCGAATGGAGACTTTTTGTTAAGAATCTTGGTTAGAAGATGATTAATTATATAAGTGGCAGTAAGAAAAGCATCTTCCCAAAATGATTTAGGTAGATTGGAATGTGCTAATAAAGCTAGACCCATTTCAACTATCTGAAGATGACGCCTTTCTACTGAACCAATTTGTTCATGCGTGTGTGGGCATGCTATTCAATGTTCAATTCCAATGTTTTTGAAAAACTTACTTATGTCTCTGTATTCACCCCCCCCAATCAGTGTGTATTGATTTTATTTTTGTATCAAAATGGTGCCTAACAAGTTTTTGAAAAGGAATGAAAATAGCTTCAACATCAGATTTTAGCTTTAAAGGAAATAACCAAATAAATTTTGTATAATTGTCGACAAAAGATACATAATAACGTGATCCATATGTAGATAATTTAGCACATGGTCCCCAAACATCTGAATAAAGTAATTCCAAAGGTTTAGAAGCAATAAAAGTAGATTGATAAAACGAGAGATTTGACTTTTTGCCAATTGACAATCAGAACAAATAATTTGTCTAGCTTTCATTAGCAACTGGAATTTTATTTGCTACAAGAACATGTTGAATAGTAGGAAAAGATGCATGACCTAATCGATTGTGCTAAGTCAAGGTGGAAACACGTTTACTAACAAATACTGAAGCTAAATGATGTTGAAAGGGCTGAGAGAAGCAGTAAAGACCATCATAGACATAACCTTTATGTTGGACGTTCCCCAAGTAGTCCTTTATGAGAAAATATGTGTCATGAAATTCAAAGAAAACATTGTTATCTTGAGTAAACTTTTGAACAGAGAGTAAGTTCTTTTGAATAGAAGGAACAACTAAAATTTGATCAAGAAAGAAAGAATGTGAAGATGTTTGTAGTGTCAAGGTGCCTATATGAGAAATGTTCAAACTTGTGCCATCTCCCACTTGAGTCTGATTAGTTCCCTTGTACTCATCTGATCTCATATTGAGATTATTGACATCAGCAGTCATATGATGTGTGGCTCCCGAGTCGGGATGCCATTCTTGATCACTGCCCTGGCAACTAGAAGCTATATTAGCCTGTGGGTATTTTTGAGAGGGTGGTTTAAAATTGATATCAAACCTTCGAAAACATCGATGAACAGTGTGGCCAGGTTTTTCACACAACTGACACAAGAAGTTGGAGGTATTAGGTTGAGTGCCACCATTGTTGTTCAAGTAGGAACTACGACCTTTGCTATTGTTACACTCTCGTCCCCAACCATTTAAAGAACTAGCAATATTTACTCTAGCATTCAGAATTGGAAGAGATTGATTGTTGTGATTGATCTGAGCTTCAGTAGTAAGGAGAAGAGAGTATAGCTCCTCTAGCGAGATATTGGTCTGAGAAGACACCATAGTTACCAATGAGTCATATTCAGAACCCAAGCCAGCAAGAACATAAATAATTATATCATCACGGTGCATAGCGTGGCCAGCCATAGCTAATTCATCAGTTAATTTCTTTATATACAAGAAATATTCAGCAGAGGTCAGGTTACCTTTACGGGTAGTAGCTAGTTAAGAGCGAACCAGAATTACTTTTGCACGAGATTGTGAAGCAAAACAGTTTCAAGAGCAAGCCAAACTTGGCGAGAATTTGAAGCTTGGTACACTTGAGCAAGCACTTCATCAGAAAGTGAGGAGTTGATTATGCTTAGGATGAGGTTGTCTTGTTTAGACCAGATGGCATATTGTGGGTTAGGGGAGGAAGTCCCATCAACAGAGAGTAGAGTAGTTGGAGGTTCTTGAATCGTTCCATCAACATAGCCAAACACGTCTTGGCCTTTTAGATATGGAAGCATTTGAGCCTTCCATATTAGATAATTAGATCTTGTTAATTTAGTGAAATTGACTGTTAAAGAAGGATGAAAAACAAGGAAGGTGTTGTTGATAGGCTCAGAGGAAGTAGAAGAGAGTGGGAAAGACATTGTAAGGTTACGACATTTGTCAAGTGGCTTAGACTGATACCATGTAAAACAATGAAAGCTGAGATAAAAAAAGTGTTTTGTATATTTCACACTTTTTACATTACAAAGGTATATACATATTTATAACATTGTCAAAATGGGCTAAGGCCCGTTGGGTTGGCCTGGCCTGGCCTATTTATTCAAGGCTTGGACTTTATTTTTGTAGCCCATTTAAGAAAGAGAGCTTTTTGGCCCGGCCCTAAATGGATTTAGCCCAGGCTTAAATGGGCGAGCCCATTTAATTATTTAATATTTTTAATTATATTAAACTTTTATTTTTATTTTAATTATTTATATGTTTAACATTTTAATCAAAGTAAAATATATAAAATTGATTCTATTTAGTATTACTAATCTACTTCAAATCAACCAATGACTCACAACCTCTTACACATACTAGTTGGAAGGGGAAGAGTACATTGCTTTAAATGATGTAAGTTTATTTTTGTTTTTTAAGTATATACTTTATTTTAAATTCTCTTTTGTAAAGATAATTAATTTTATTTTGAAATGTCCAAGGATATAGGCTTTCAAAAGATTTAAAACTATTCAAGTGGAAGAACCAAAATCTCAATTAGATTTTTATTTGGAAGAGCTAAAGATTATGGGTCGCATGGTTGAAAATGTGTTGCACTGGTAGAAAGATTATAAGCCAAGATTTCCAAAGCTTGCAAGTATAGCTTGTGATATCTTGAGCATTGCAATAACAACAGTAGTATCGGAGAGTTCTTTTAGTATTGGGTCTTGTGTTTTAAATAAGTATTGAAGTTCTCTAAATCATGAAAATGGGAAAACTTAGAACTTTCATTTGCACCAGAAATTGGATTTTTGGTTTTGAAGGTAATGTTATTAATTAATTGACAATTTTTTAATCAATTTATAAGTTTAATTCTTGTGAGTTCTTATATTGTTCTTTATTTATATTTATAGATGGCAAAGTTGAAAAAGAATTGATTGAATGTGATTGACACTATGGAGGGGATGGATGGACATGGATCTATTTATCATGTTTTTTATTTTTAATATTGTTGAGACATGTTTTTCAGTATCTAGGTTTGTTAAAACAATTTATATTATGCTTGTTAAACTATTAAAATGTAATGTTCAAATGATGTTGAAGACTTGATGGATTTATATGAATTTATTTTATGTTTGTTTAATATTTATTTCAAATTTTACTTTGTTTATTTACTAAAAAAGAGATTTTAATATAAAATTTAAATTTTTTTAATTTCTTATACGGATCGGCCCATTTAAGCCCGTTAGTCCTTAGGGCCGAAGATGGGCTTGCATTTTTAGGCCCATTTAACAAAAAAGGCTTTTTGGCCTGACTCGTTTATGGCCTGGCCCTTAGGGCCAGCCCGGGTTGGCCCGACCCTGCCCATTTTGATAATGCTACATATTTATAGTGATTCAAAATACCAGTCTGCTACAAATCAGGAAGTTACACTTATCTAGAGTCTTCAAATCTTTTATCATTATATTGAGAGATTCCTAGAATGATTGGGCTCCTTATCCGTAATTGCTGCATAAGTGGAAGATTTAGACTTGTTGACTATGTTTTCTTCAACACCCATTAAAATCCTAAATGCACAATCCAATGGATTAACTTAAAACCCAGGGCAATTAATGTCCATATCTAATTGACATTCAAAAAGACCAAAAATAAAAAGCAAATTACGAAATTCAATTTATCAAAAATGTCAGACATTTCAAACGCACTTTCACAAAAATCAATCGTAATCTTGAATTTGTATTAAGATTAAACACAATGAACTCAAATTAAAAAAAAATACCAAGACTCAGACAAAATGAGATTGAGTACGCCACATAATCATATTTTTTCAACAAAAAACCAATAACTTGCTATTTGAAGTTTTTTGGATGGGATAGCTAAGTTTTAGGGAAGAGTATTTTGTTACTTTTGTGTTGGATTACAAGTTTTGAAGTAAAAAAAAAAAAAGCTAACATGGCTGTTATAAATGCAAACATTCAAGAAGAAAGCACAGACACGTCTAAGGATGGATCCAAGATTTATGATCAATAGGAGCAAATATTTTAAATTAATTAATTAAATTTTTATTGAAACACAAATTAATATAAAAAAATTCAAACAAAACTCAACAAATAGAATTATTTTTTATAAAAAAATATAATTAAAAAAAACAATATTTGCATAGCTAAAATTAGCTAAATAGTTCTAGACAAATGTAGCCTTATGTTTTGTTTTTAAAAAATTTCGGTAGTATAACAGTACTACTTATCCTAACCCTCCTGCACGAAAAACACAGTTTAAAACCACATTTTCAGTGCTTTAATTTCCTTCCAAATCACCATTTTCAATATCATAAAAACTCAATTTCATGAAAAAATGCAATGTAGTATCCCTATGCCTCTTACATATATCCCTTATCGCTCGGTGTTCACCAAATAATTTAATAGCACCAGTGTTTGCACCTCACTTTCGAGCTACAAATCACCACATAAATGCAGTCAATTCTTCACACTTCAATTATAACAAGTTTATAACTTCTCATAATTTACTACATTGTCTACTGTAGTTGCAAATCCAGTCTATTTCATACCAATGCTAACACCGCAACTATCGTCAAATCACCTCTGTTTTCAGTTTTGACTACACCAACAGTCTTGTATTGATTTACACAGTATTCTAAGTCCCAAATTACATTAAATTGAGCATAGTTTCAATATCCCCTCACTTGTCTGAATTGGTCTCTCTTTCCTACACTTTTTGTTTCAATAATATAAGGCTACAAATGTATTCTACTTAGTCTCTATATACATTCTACATTACTTTTGCATGAAACAAGACTACGTTCATATTTGTACATGCTTGGATGAAACCTTAAGAGAGAGATTGACATAATTTTAATTCAATCTAGGCTCAAATACATGTTTAAACATGAAGAATATATGACAATTTATGATAAAAATTGAAGAAAAGTAAGCTTTATCTCACTTACTTTAATGGCCAAATCTGATGGGGATGATTCACCATGAAAATCATCACTTTAGCACTTGATTTTGGTAGTATGTTGTAAAGCTCTGAGAGTTGGACAAGTTTGGTGAAGACAATTTTCGGGTTCAGGGTGTTTTTGCTAGTGTTTAACGACTTTCTCTCTCAAAAAGCCATGAAAACCACTTTCTCTCTCTAATATTCTTCCATGGCCAGCCATAAATAAGAAGATGATGATATTTTTGGCTTTTAATAATAACTTTGGTGGCAAATGACCAAAATACCCTTATACTTAAGAAAACTTCGAATTTTGCCCTTAATGATTTGACTTCGGTTTAAACAATCAATGTAACCTTCAAAATATTTTATTTAACCATAAAATATATCTATTTAATACATTATAACCTTCAATTAGGCTTTTGAAAGGGTTTGAATATCAAATGGGTGAAATTACCAAAATACCCCTAAGCATTGAATCACGTAATTTTCGGCTCTTTCGTATGATTTAGTCTACTAGTTTGAATGATGTATAACTTCTTCACACTCAAACGTATCTATGACTATTATTTGGTCAAAAGTCAAATTAGTTTGACCATTATTTACAAAAATTCCACCGACTTATAGACGTAATCGTCATTTTCGAAATTGTTGCGGTAGACACCTAATTTTATCTGGAATTGTAAATATATTTGGATTGGATCTTGTTTCAGTCTTAGCAATTTGAGATTGAAATTTGCTCGATTTAATCGTATTTTTGAATTAATTCCGAGTAATTTGGTTTCCGAGATGAATTTAAAGCTTAAATTAATTCAAGTATCATGAAGATCGAATTTTGTCTTTCTTTCTATTCCAAATTTGTCTTAAATAATTGGGCCTATTTTTCTTTGAATTAATTAAGTTATTTGGGCTAAAGCCCAAAACTTAATGAGCCCAAATTAGTTAAAGTTGGCCCTTTTTGGATTTACATAAAAAAAGAAAAGAAAGAGGAGGCTGGTGCCGCCAGTCACCATGCCATCTCTACCAACTCATGGACAAAGTTCTTTGTGGTTGAAAGTCTTCTACAAATTAATTCTCTGAGATTTTGCTCCGTTTTTATTGACTAAAAATACATGATAAAAGCAGCTCGAGGGAGATAAAGAAGAAAAGGGGAAGCAGTTTCAAAAGAACCCCTATTTTCAGGACCCTAAAAACCTTCCTCTACAAGCCCTCTGCCTTTACGATAGACTCACCATTTTCAAACATATTTTCTTCGGCATTTAAGAACACCAAGAAAATCAAACATTATTGGGTCTGAAAACCGGCGGAACAATGGATTACAATCTTTGGATTCAAAGATTTCATCCGATTTTCTTGACTAAAAATGTCTATAAATAGCCTGAAGAAGATCGGAGATAAACACACAGAGAGAAAAACAGAGAGAAACATAGAAAGACAGATAGAAATAGTGAAAGTGAGATAAGAGACGGAAACATAGAGGGAACTTTTCCATACCCAAAATAAAACCATACTCAATAGCACAGATCAGAAAAAAATCCCAATTTCAGTTCAAAATTAAAAAACCCAAATCCAAGTCAGAATCACAAATCACAAGAGGTATTCAACGAAATAAAAAAAGAAGACAGTAGCTATCGAAAGCAAACAGAACTGGAGACAAAGGTGGCGGAATAGCTTAGATGTGGTGATTGGCCGGCGGCTGACCTGCGAAAAAGGAGAGGCCCGATCAGCAAAAGAAAAACGAAAAAGGAAGGGGAATAAACCTTAACCAAACAGAGAACTGTAAGTATGCTTTCCCCTTTTCATCGTTAATTGCTTTTAATTTTACTATGCCGTTTGTGGTGTGGAATATATTTCTTAGCTGAACTTAAATTGTGGGTTTTGGGTATTTGCATTTGTTGGGTAAAAGTTAGACGTGGGCTTAACTCATATGGAATATTTTTGTTTTTTTTTAAATACATTTTTAAGTTGGGCTTCTCATGTATTGTGACTTTTTTTTCTTTTTTTAATGCATGTTTTCCTAGACGTAGGCTTAATTCATATGGAATATCTTTGTTTGTTTTTTAAAATACATTTTTAAGTTGGGCTTCTCATGTATTGTGACCTTTTTTTTCTTTTTTTTAATGCATGTTTTCCTGTACGTTGGCTTATTAAAAATTGATTTTTTAACTCTTGGATCTAAAAATGATTTTGGCGTTTGAAATATGGGTGATTTTAGGCCCCATGGGAGTAATTCAATTTAAGAAACATGAGCTTAAAATTTGATAGCAAGAATAAATTTATAAATGAAAAAATTAATATGTGATAAAAAAAAAGATTTCAAAGAAAATTGTAAAAGAAAACCTATGAATAATAATAATAATAATAATAATAATAATAATAATAATAATAATAATAATAATAATAATAATAATAATAATAATAATAATAATAATAATAATTTGCTAGTATACAATGTTTTAAAGCCTTAAAGTGAAAGATAAGAATGCTTCAAATTTGATCAAAGTGTTGGAAAATTTGGAACAAAATTAATAACTCTAGAACTAAGAATCTCTACCCATCTTTAAATAATAAATAAAAGAAAACATCCTATCAAAATGTTGAAGGGTGTAGAAATTTTTTCGCTAAAACTTATAGAGGTTAAATAAAAATATAGTGAACTCAAAATTAAAGAAAGTGACAATAATGAATAATCTTTAAATAAAAAATGTAAATTTTCTTCGATAATGATAATAAATGAAACTTTGACTAGAATAAAATTTCACAAGTGTGTGATATTTAGAAAATTCTAGACATGAAGATGTTCCTTCTAAATTTGACCAAAGCGTTGGAAAATTCGGAGGAATAATTTTAATATCAGAGTTTTGTTTATCAAAAATAACAATAAAAAATGAAATTTAATAGTAAATTTTAATTAAATTCTTTAATAAAATATTTAATTAATCCGACGATGGAGCCTTTTCATGAGGACGAGTGTGTCCGTGAATACTCTTGAGGTAAAAAGATTTCCTTATATATTCGATCAAAGTGTTGGAGAAACATTAAGGAAATCTTTAATATTAAATAAATTAAGAATCGATTAACAAACAATGCAAAATTAAGGGATAAATTTTAACGAATTTTTTTTTTATAAAACATTTGATTGATCCGATGACGAAGCCTCTTTAGGTAAACGAGTGTGTTTCCTTAAAAACACTTGAGGTGAAGAAATTTTCTTAGGCACTTGATCAAAGTGTTGTAAGATACTTTATGGAATTTTTCAATATTTAAATAATTAAAAAATACAAAATAAATTAGTTAGAAATTTTTAAGAAAAATTTTAATAAAATAAAAATCTAACAATTGAGCCTGTTCACGAGGACGAGTGTGTCCCATGAATTTAAAAAAATTTACTTATATATTTGATCAAAGTGTTGGAGAAACATTAAAAAAACCTTCAATATTTAAATAAATTAATAATCAAATAGCAAATTATGCAAAATTAATAAATTAAAATTAGATGATTAATTTCAACTAATTTTTTATAAAACATTTAATTAATCCGACGATTGAACCTCTTCATGAGGACGAGTGTGTCCCGTGAATACTCTTGAGGTGCAAAATTACTGGGGAATTTGATCAAAGTGTTGAAGAATGTCCTAAGAAAAATTTCAATATTTAAATAATTGAATATTAAATAATAAAAAGAAAATTTTAATTAAGAATAAAAGACCATTTAAATTAAGATTGCTTAAGATAAAACATGATTAATTGGTACCGTCCATTAGACAGGCGTTGTGGGGGTGCTAATACCTTCCTCACACGTAACCGTACTTCCGAACCCAAATTTTGAAACGTAGATCAGTGTACTTATCCTTAGTTTTGAATAGGTGGCCAATCACACCTAAGTTAAAATTGATTGGTGGCGACTCCATAACTTTATGTCTAATGATTAGGTCCCCGGACAAAAATCGTTACGACAGCTTGGCGACTCCACTGGGGACTTTGGGAGTCGAACCATTATTTAATCATGTGATGTTTTAAGCCTTGGTTTAATGGTATTAATTGGTGTCTAAATTCTTTAGGTTTGAAATAATGTTGTTTGCTTTGAATTTTATTAATTATGTTATTTTTATACTTGATATATTATCGTTCATGAATTGTTGAGGCATATAGGATGAGGGTCATGTATTGGTATGTTCCTTCACACACACAACACGTGCATTTGCATGCATAAGCTTTAAGTCCCGAGCTTTGTCCTCTTTAGGAGGGAGTGAGTAGCTACATTCTCGTGAGGTAGTAACCTCTGCATGGACTAGCGAATAACTCCCACTCAAATTGAACCCTTTCCGTTTGAGCCTGATGGGTGAGGATCGGGGTGCCTTACTAGTCCTGTGTGGACGTCAGTGAGGAACAATTTGGGAACCTGTTAGCCAAATGATAAAACCTGAACCATGCATATAGAAAAACCTAAGGTACCACCCTTAAGTTAGAATTATGCCAAAACCTTTAAGCAAAGAACCTGAAGTTGGAAACACATGGAGGAGAGCGGTATTCGCATGTATGGGTGTTCATTTTCTTTTTGAAAATAATATATTCATATACTTTACATACTTTAATTCATTTCATATGCACTCATGTTGGTAGATATTGTCACAGGAAGTAGTTGCTGCATGGCTAACTCTACATCCATGGAAAGTCAACCATCTCTCAAGTCCCTAGAGGAACCTTGCATCAGTTTGAAAACTAGATCAGAAGTAGCTCAGCATAAGAATGGAGACTGTCTGCCAGTAAATTACATGTCTATTCTCCCAAAAAAAGTCTACCTCGACCTCAGGTAGAACAATTTAGAAGACTTAGGAAATATCCGGAAACAATGTGATTACCCAAGGAGGGAAGCTTTCCAAAGGAAATATGGGCACCTAGCACTCCTCTTACCAGTGGTCAGTGATAGCCAGCTCCTCAAAGCCATGATACAGTTCTGGGACCCTTCTTATAGGTGCTTTGTCTTTAACGAAGTGGATATGGTACCAACAATAGAGGAGTACTCTGCATTGCTTTGCTTTAATATCTCAAAGAAGGATCAAGATATAGTATACTGAAAAAACAAGAAGACCGGCTACCGTAAAAAGCTTACCATGATGATGGGATTAGAGGTACAAGTCATTGATGCTCAAATCAGAACTAAAGGTGAAAGTACTTGTTTTCCTTAGACTTTCTTACGGGATTTCATCTGCAAGCATCTTGATGATGACCAGGGTATGAGATTGTTTGCCTTAGCCCTCTATGGTATGGTGGAATTCCTGAAGGTCATAGGTAGCATTGATGTCTCTATAGTAGACTTCTTTGAGCAAGTCAAACATAATGTCAATCCTACTCCAGAAATCTTAGCTGAAACTATCAGATCCTTAAGTTTTTGTCGACGAAAAGAAGGACGCTTCATTGGATGTGCATAACTATTAACTATTTAGGCAAAAAGTCATTTTGAATGCAATGAGGGCAAGTTCTGTAAGCTGTTCATGTCTTTCGGGTCCTTATTAAGGAGTTTTGTGAGAATAGTTGGCCTCAGCAAAAAACTAGAGACGAGTGGGTGCCTTTCTTCCGAAGCCTCACTAGTAGCGGATTAATATGGAGAGCTCTTTGGATGCCGTTTGATTCAGTGTTATATAGTTGTGGAGATGAATTCTGGGTGCCTCTCTTGGGCTTATGGGGAGCAGTTAGCTACTCTCCTGTCATGGTGAGGCGTAGTGATAAGTCTTTAAAATATTCACTTTTTGGAGTATTTTATTGCATCAATTTTGCTTAAATTTTGGAATTTTAATGTAATTTCCTCCCATTTTAATTAAA
Source organism: Heritiera littoralis (assembly GCA_031772115.1). Classification (NCBI taxonomy): domain Eukaryota; kingdom Viridiplantae; phylum Streptophyta; class Magnoliopsida; order Malvales; family Malvaceae; genus Heritiera; species Heritiera littoralis. Next base: position 3,360,408 of record JAPDPK010000053.1, on the reverse strand, counting down.
TTGTCTTCATGTGTAGGAATTTCAAGAATAATGAGGAAATCGAGAAAATTGCAAGAAAATCAAGGAAAAATGGTTCGATTTGGTGTTCAACACTTAAAAATCATAAACTTAATCTTCTCCAAATTCTAAATCTTATTCTTATTACCTTTAGAAAAACAAAAAATTTTAAACCTTTAACCCTTCCCTACCATAACCCACTTAAACTCATTCTCACATAAGTCCCAAATACACTTAAGCCCACTTAAACACCCAAAATCCATAAGCCCTTAAACATTTCAAATCCAACCAAAAGTAGGCCTTTCTTGATGCAAGCCTATGGAAGCAACCCTAATTTATACAAAGAGGAAGTTGCCGGATGAGAAAAGTATGCCGGATGGCTGTGGTGGGAGTAAGGCTGGTGACAGAAGCCGATTTTCATCATCATCCTCAGACAATTTTTTCGTTTCTTTACTGTTTTCTTTTTGGATTAGGAGCACTTTTCTTTGATTAGTTTATTGTATTGCCAAGTCTTGCTTAGTTCGAGTTTTGCATTAAATTTGTGTTTTAAACTTTAGTTTTTTTTTAGTTCCAGTACTGTTATTTATGTTTTAAAGTAGATAAGAGTTTATATTTAAGTCTGTTAAACAATTTTGTATTACTGAACTCTTAAGTTTTTAGTTTAGTTTGGTGCTCTTTTCAATTTCAAGCTTCTTGTTCTATTTCTTTACTGTTTTTACTGGTTAAAAAGAATCTTGCATATTAGATTTATAGCTTTAAGTGTAGGTAAAGAGAGAAGAATTGCTGCGTAACAGGCCATAAGCTCTCTTCTGTTTTCTGCATATTATACTCTGTTTTGGGGGCTTACGATGGTTCCTACAAGGCTCGATTGATGCTGCTCCTTAACTTGTTGTGATGCCTAGTTTATACTGTCGCCTGAAGCAGTTGCGTGTCCTGTGCGTGAAGGCTGTTGGAGTCAACGCTTGAGGTGTGAGGGTTGGTCTGCTTCGCTGCGCTAGAGGTTGCTGGTTCAATGAGACGTGGTGAAGCAGGAGCTGGTATGAAGGGCTGGCATGTGCGTGGCAACAGAAACAGGAAGCAGGACGTGGTCGCAGTAAAGTAGCTGAAGTGGTGCAGAGGACAGCTGGAGCAGTGCGTGTCGATGCTTAGTGTAGCCGGCTGAAGCGTGGACGTGGTGTGCAAAGCAATGGCAGCTAATGGTTTTCAATAGTTTTATTTGTTTAATGTTTTATTTATTTATTTTAAATAGCTGATTATATTCTTGTTATAATAGGTTAGGCATTGTTAGTTTATTAGTCATCCATTTAATGGTTTTTTTTTAGTTTAAGTAGAATTAGCTTTAGGTGTTTAGTTATAAATTATGCTTGGGTAATTTAATTCATATCATCAATTTAATTTTGCATTTATTTTTATTTTTTATGCATTTTATTTTTTTTAGCATGTTTATGATTTTTAGTTTCTTTGCTAATTAAATATTTTCATTTTAATTTACATGCTTTTTAATTATTTGCAAATTGGTTTTATTTTAGTTTATTTTATTCTAATTAAGAAGACTCAGTTAGCTTGAATAAACCTAGGATGACTAATTTTAGTACTTAGCTATAGCAATTCTAACTTATCCTCGTGGGAACGATACTCTATTTATCACTTGATTACTTGTCACTACCCGTGCACTTGCGATATAGGTCTTAGAGCGCAACAAGTTTTTTGCGCAGTTGCCGAGGATTAGTTTAGGTTGTCCTTAGTTAATATTAAAACCAATCATGCCTAGGTTTAGTTCAAGCCTTTTCTTTTTCGTAATTTTATAAATATTTCTCCTTCATAATATTTTAATTCTGTTACTTGGCGAGGTACTATGGCGGATCTGGCAGAGCCCAGAACCTTGAGAGACTACGTTATGCCTCGCATGTCTGTAATACATTCAAGCATTAGGAAGCCTAAAATCGAAGCTAATAGCTTTGAGATCGAGCCAGACTTCATCCTAATGATCTTAAATTCAGTTCAATTTGGAGGTTTGCCCAGTGAAGATCCATATGCTCATCTTTTCAAATTCTTGGAGATATGTGAGTTGTACAAGTACGAAGGCGTTTCTGATGATGCCATTCGATTGAGACTCTTCTCATTCTCACTCCGAGATAGGGCAAAGGATTGGTTGCGGTCACTTCCTCATCAATCTATTTGTACGTGGGATGATTTGGCTCATAAGTTCTTAGCTAGATTCATTTCACTTGATTATATGGCGAAGATGAGGAATCAAATTTTATCCTTCAAGCAATATGACTCCGAGTCTTTTTGTGAAGCATGGGAAAGATTTAAAGACTTGATCAGGAGATGTCCCTCCCATGGATTACCCATGTGGCTACAAATTCAAACTTTTTTATAATGGTTTGGGTAATTCATCGAGAGTAGTAGTTGATGCAACAACGAGCGCTTATGGGAAAGTCTGTTGAGGAAGCATATGAATTGATAAAGGTAATTGCTTCTAATGACTTCCAATGGCAATATAAGAGAGATACACCAGGGAAGATCATCTATAATCAAGAGCTTGTTCTTATTGAGACCATGTATTCTCCAAAAGCCACCTTGCCCGAAAAAGTCTACATAAGTCCTTTTATCTCCTGTGAGATATGTGAAGGGAGTCATACCACTGAGAATTGTCCTATCAATCTGAGTTGGGAGAGTCATCCGAGCTATTCATCAAGCAACTACGAGAAGCTTTCATCACCTCCTTCAGAGCTCATAGAGACTTATGACCTTTCTCATCAAGCTCCTTTGCTAGCAGCACATCAAGAGGTGGTGAGTGAAGATGTTGAAAAGCATACACTACCCGAGCTTATTGAAATTGAAAGTGTGGTTGATGAAAAAGAAATGGAGAATAGTAAGGTTGAGGAAGAAGTCTAAGAGAAAGGGTTTAAGATTAAAGTCCAAGTCCCAAAGGTTGACAAGAAACATCGAGAGACATCCTTCATTGTTTCTTCATGGAACTTTCCACATGAGAATGAAGTGGGTTATATCTTAGAAGAATGTGGAGTTAAGTTCTTTGAAGAAAAACATCTGATGGAGTCACCTTCCATGGTGGTGCACTATGTGCATCCATCAATTTTTAGACCATTCAAACCACTGTGAAGGACGACAAAGATAGTCAAGTTGATGACTATAAATCAAGCGCTTCTGGGGAGGCAACCCCAGCTTTTTATTAGTTTCTTAGTTGTTTCTTTCTTTTATTAGTTTTAGTGTTAATATTCCGTAGCTTTGATTTTCTTTTTCTTTCTATTTTGTAGGTATGAGTCTAAGTTTGGGGGAGCAGTAAAGACACTTTTTGGGCATGCAATTGAGCTTCAACGGAAAATTTAGGGGAGTTTCCTTCTATCTTTTCTCAATTTCTGAATTACTTACACATTGAGGACAATGTGCACTTCAAATTTGGGGGGAAGGAAATTTGAGCTAAATTTTTTTCAAAAATTTCAAAAAATTTCCAAACTTTTTGGGCTTTAAATGTTTTATCTTGAGATATATTGTGCTTGATTTGGTTATTTCCCATGTCCCCATGATTGAGATATTGATTGAGTCTGATTCTGATCTTTGGAAAAGCATGATTATTGAGAAGCATGAGTTGAATCTTTGAATTTGCCTTATTCTGATTATGGTTTTTCCAACTTTATGCACTATGTCTTGATCATGGATTTGTAGGCATGTTTAGAGAAGGATTATGTGAATATAGGATTGCATTTGTCTTTGAAGTTGTGAGCATATCCTAGAATTTGTTTGATCTTCTCTCGAGGCGAAATTTTTAGCCCATGCTTAGTTACGAAAATGATTTAGGCCATTTTTGGATCATTTGAGCTTTTCAAGCTAACCTTGGACATACTTGCCCTTAGTCACCCCTCTGTGCCAAACTAGCCTATTTTGTCTATACACCTACAAGTTAATTTCCTTTAGCCAAATAAATACACTTTCCTATCCCTTACCCCAAAAGCATGCAATTTACTATGATATATCATGAGCTAAGTACATATTTGGGTAGATAGATAGGATATAAAAAAAATAGAAATTCAAAAAAAAAATAGAAATAAAAGAAAGGAAAACAAAAAAATGAAAGAAAAATGAGAAAAATACAAAAGTAGAATAAAGTGTATAACAACGTATGAAAAAAAAAGGTTGGGGGAGTTTATTGAAGCTCGAAATGTAAAGATCTTAGAGTATAATGCATGATTAGGGGTTGTTGAGCCTAAATTGTCTTTTATCATACCTTAACCCTAGCCTTACATTACAAGCTTAATGAAGTCCTATTGATTCTTGATTGAGTATGGCTATATTAATGGAAAGAGAAGTGAAAAGCAAACCTATGGGATTGCTCATGCTTTAGAGACTTGCTTTTTCATGTTTGCATAATCTCATCTGGATATGTATGCTTCGATATGTGATGGACACTTTACACATACACAGAGAATCTAATTAGGACTTGGGCATGTGATTGGTGGAAACTCTATGTTGATCAATAATTGTGATTTTTCCTTAAATTAGATGAGTACTCTTTCTATGAGGTGTTTGTGGGGAATGAATCTATCAAGTGCATGTTATCTCTTGCATGTTTTAAGATTGTTTTGCTTGAGTACAAGCAAAATTTTAAGTTCGGGGGTGGTATTTTTCTCATTTTTCTTTCTTTTTTTTTTCATTTTTTTGGCGTCGTTGCCATTTGATTCAGTACAAGTAATTGATGCTCAAATCAGAACTAAAGGTGAAAATACTTGTTTTCCTTGGACTTTCTTACGGGATTTCATCTGCAAGCATCTTGATGATGACCAGGGTATAAGATTGTTTGCCTTAGCCCTCTATGGTATGGTGGTATTCCTGAAGGTCATAGGTAGCATTGATGTCTCTATAGTAGACTTCTTTGAGCAAGTCGAACATAATGTCAATCCTACTCCAGCAATCTTAGCTGAAACTATCAGATCCTTAAGTTTTTGTCTGCGAAAAGAAGAAGGACGCTTCATTGGATGTGCATAACTATTAACTATTTGGGCAAAAAGTCATTTTGAAGGCAACGGGGGCAAGTTCTGTAAGCCGTTCATGTTTTTTTGGGTCCCTATTAAGGAGTTTTGTGAGAATAGTTGGCCTCAGCAAAAAACTAGAGACGAGTGGGTGCCTTTCTTCTGAAGCCTCACTAGTAGCGGATTAATATGGAGAGCTCTTTGGATGCCGTTTGATTCAGTGTTATATAGTTGTGGAGATGAATTCTGGGTGCCTCTCTTAGGCTTATGGGGAGCAGTTAGCTACTCTCCTATCATGGTGAGGCATCAATTTGGATATGAGTAGTTTGTCCCAACAACCTTCGGCCTTAGTAAAGTAGAGTTCTCATACACAGAGGCCCATGCATCAATGAAGATTGCAAAAGCTATTCAAGCATGGAAGCATACCAATAGGTTGGATGGAGGGAGACATACTGACATTTCATCCCCAGAATACTTCATGTGGCATGCACGGCGAGGAAAGGATGTGGTCATTCCTCAAGTGTGCATACCCACTTGTCCCATGAAATAGGTGTTTCAAGATCAAGTAATAGAGATAGAAAGGGCAAAGTGAAAACTTCAGGAAGAGAAAAACAAGCTGGAATGTGAAAACAAAAGACTTAAGCATGAAATGCAAAGCAATTCAGAACATTGGAGCAGGAGGATCCAAGAAAAGTACAATGAATGGAGGACAATGTTAAAGGATATGAATAGCATAATCCCATCCACCACTGCTGAATTGGGTCGTATACAAAAGGAAAATGAACAACTCCAAGCAAAGAGTCAAGACAATCTTGAGTCTAAACAACTTGAAAGCAAAATGACCCATATGCAAGCTCAAATGCAAATGATGAGAAAGATGCTATCAGAGTCTCAAAGCAATGTCATAGCACTCAAAGAAGAAGTTGACGACCTGCGAGTCTTGGCTGAAAAACGCGAGGAATGGATACATGCTCATTTTTTGCAACAACAACATCTAGAGCACTTATTTGAGCAAATTAGCATGGCTATCAGAAAAGCTGTGGAAATAGAGGAAAGGGTGCGAGAGCTAAAGCCAGGAGTGAATCCAATTACTGATCATGGTCATCGTTTATCAGAGTTTCTAAATGAAGCACAAGACCATTACTTACAGGTTATGAACTTCCTGAGGAAACCAAGGGCTTAGAGACTAGACTTTTCATGGATGTAGTTTGGACTTTTGTTGTAAAATAACTTTTAAAGTCTAATGAAAGAACCTTTTGATAGTTATGTGGAAAATACTTCCCCATTTCATTCATTCATACATTATTTAGTAAAAACATTAGCATGCATAAATGACTTTGTTTAAAAATAAAATAAACACGCCCTAATTCCAAAAGTTTTGGGTAATAAAGGTGTAAAGATAGCTCAACTAGCGAGAATTGCTATTCATCTATACAACACTCGTCTACAATCTAGGAATATGGAAAACAAACAACAAATGAGGATAGACAGAATGGAGAAAGCACAAGAGGAAATGAGGGGGAAAATAGTTGAGATGCAAGAAGATATGAGGAAACAGATGGTTGAAATGATGGAATTAATGAGAAGGATGGTCAAAGGCAAAAATGTCGTGGAAACTTCTACAGCTAGAGAAGAAGTGCATAATCAAGGAGATGGGCAAGAAGAGCCATTGTACCCTCTAGGATTTACCCTAACACATGTCCAACCTGGTCAAGAAGGCTACCAACGAGTGATGCCACCCCAGGGTGGTCGACCTTATGCTTTTAGTGGGGTAAACCCACCAATGGGCCAATCTAATCAAGGGCAAGTGGGATCAGGTCCCGGAGGCAATCCTGCAGATCCTATTTTTATCCCAAATCTTAATGACCCTAGTGAGCAAGAAAAATTGAGAAAGGCAATCCCTGAAGTTGGTTATCGAGTGGGGATAGAACATAAATATGACCTCCTAGAAGAAAGGCTTAGAGCAGTATAAGGAAAGGGCACATTTAGTAGAATTGATGTAGAAGAACTCAGCCTAGTGTCTGACCTAATGTTCCCCCAAAATTTAAGACTCCTGACTTTGAAAAGTATGATGGAACAACATGTCCATCAGCCCACATCACAATGTTCGTTTGAAAGATGCTAGGGTATACTCACAATGATAAGTTGTTGATCCATTATTTTTAGGACAGCCTTACTGGATCCGCTGCAAGGTGGTATGTCCAGTTAGATGGGAACCATATACACTCATGGAAAGATCTCGCTAAGGCGTAGGCATTTATGGCTCAGTACCAACATGTGGTGGATACAGCTCCCGATAGGATGACACTCCAAAATATGGAAAAGAGAGCCAATGAACCTTTGAAAGAATATGCTCGGCGATGGAGAGATGTAGCTTCCCAAGTGCAACCATCTATTATTGAAAAGGAGACAACTATGTTGTTTGTTAGTACCCTCCGGGAACCTTATTATGGTAAGTTGATTGGAAGTGCCACAAAAAGTTTTGCTGACATGATAATTTCTAGGGAAATGATAGAAAATGCCATAAAGAATGGTAAGATAGAGGTACCTGACAGTGGAGGGTCCAGGAAGGATTCAACATTCAAAAGAAAAGAAGGTGATGTCCACGCTATGATCGTTGGAGGCCAACCACCCAGAAACCCTACTCCTTATTCTCCTTACCCAAATTATTCACCTTACTATGTACTTGCAAACAATGTCATAATAGAACCATACCCATACCAATCGGTTTCAAGACCAACATATACCCCCAACTATCGGCCGAAAGCTCCTAAATCACATCCACATTAGCTCAATAACCTCCACCTGCCAATTAGCTAGACAACAATCAGAGAAGGCAAAAATACAGTCGAGATAAGCAACATTTTGATCCAATCCCTATGACCTACATGAACCTTTTGCCTCAATTAATCGAAAACCACTTCCTTACACCAGTCTATATAGAACCTTTTAAACCTCCCTACCCTATATGGTATGACTCAAATGCCCACTGTGATTATCATTATGGGATTACAGGTCATTTAATAGAAAATTGCACTGCTTTGAAACACAAAGTTCAAACTCTTATTAAGGCAGGAATATTGAGTTTTGGGAAGAAGGGAGAACCAAGTGTAAACAAAAACCCATTACCCGATCATGAGGAGGGTAAAGTAAATGCCATAATTGAAGAGGTGGATCGTTGGGTTAAGAAAAGCATTTATGAGGTGAAAACGCCAATGAAGGTGGTGTTCGATGCAATGGTCAAGGCAAAACTAATCCAGGTAGATGATGAAAAGATGCCTAAAGAGGGAAAGTTTTGTGAGTTCCACAAGAATGTAGGGCATGAAATCCAGAATTGTCAAGAATTTTGCCAAAAGGTGCAAGGCTTGATGAATAAGGGTATTGCAGAATTTTACGAAGAAGTAGAAATTGAATCAGTCAATGTCATTAGAAGAGAAACAAGTCCTGTTCGGTGGAAACCATTGACTATCTATTATGAGGACAAAGATGAGCCTATAATTGATTCAGAGCCTAAGTTTCAATTGCCAAGGATAACCATTGAGGTTCCAAGTCCTTTTTTATATAAGGACAATCAAGCAGTCCCATGGAACTATAACTGCAACATCACTACTAAAGGGTTAGTCAATATCCCTTTGGCCACCACAACAAGCACTACAATTGCGGTGGATATAACAGGCACAGGAGGAATCACCTGAAGTGAGAGATGTTACACGCCTAAAATGTTGAAGAGAATTCAAAAAGGAAAGGCTAAAGAGGGTGAAGATGAAGAAAGTAATAGAGAAATCCCTTTCGAGGGTGAAGAAAAAAACTCCGGGAGCAACGAAGCAAATCGGTGTCTGAGAAAGAAGCTTCAGAGTTCTTAAAATTCATTAAGCACAGTGAGTTCAATATAGTAGATCAGTTGAATCGTATGCTAGCACGCATCACTCTGCTTTCTCTATTACTGAATTCAGAACCCCACCGGGAAGCTCTTCTACGAATGCTCAATCAAACATATGTACCCCATGAAGTGTCAGTAGAAAAGATAGATCAACTTGTTGGAAATATTGTGGTAGACAATTTTATATCCGTCAGTGATGATGAGATCCCTCCTAATGAGAGAGGCAATTACAAAGCCTTGCATATTACTACCACTTGCAAAGACTACATCCTACCTAGAGTCCTAATCGACAATGGCTCAGCTCTAAATGTTATGCTTCTAAGAAGTCTGTCAAAATTACCTATGGATGAGTCGCACATGAGGAAAAGTCATATGGTAGTAAAAGCATTTGATGGTACACGTCGAAAAGTAACAGGGACTATCAAAATTCCAATTCAAATTGGCCCCAATGTCTACAATATGGAATTTCAAGTCATGGACATTAACCCTGCATATAATTGCCTCCTTGGGCGTCCATGGATACATTCAGCTGGAGCAGTTCCCTCAACTTTATACCAAATAGTCAAATTTATAATAGATGGAAAAGTGGTAGGTGTAGTTGGAGAAGAAGATATGATTGCTACAGTTTCCTCCACTGCCTCATATATTGAGGTGAATGAGAATGCACCAGAATGTTCTTTCAGGTCCTTGGATTTTGTAAATGCTACATACATAGGAGAAGGATCTAAGATACCAATGCCACAGTTGTCCAGTGCCACAATGTCGGGAATTCAACAAACTATTGGGAAAGGGTGTTATGCTGGAGCAGGATTAGGAAAGAACTTGCAAGGGATAAAATGACCTTTGACAGCAAAAGTGAAGGATGATAGATTTGGTCTTGGCTACAAGCCAACTAGGCTAGAGAGGAGAAAGTTTTTGGAAAAGAAAAGGGAAAGAAGAATGGCTTAATTTAAAAGGGTCGATGAGGAAACTGAGTCAATGGTGTTTCATCCACTAGAGGATGTCTTTCATTCTGTGTAATACATTTATCTAGACCTAGTAAAGGCTAACAAGGATGAGCTTGTTAAGGCATTCAAGAATTTGTCTATCTAGATGGTAAACATAGATAACGAAGAGGTGCGCCCTTGCCCGCCAGGCTTTCAGCTGAGGAACTGGCATTACATCGATCTTCCTGTTATCACTAAATCTCTGCCAAAGTAATTCAATAAGTAAAGCCTGATCACCCCTGCCCAAGGGTATCAAGGTCTCTTATGTAGGGCCATTTACTATTTCAATAAAATCTTGCCTTTTGTCATACCTTTTTCATATGTGAATTCTTTCATTTGCATCTTTTCTGCCCATGCATATTCAATTCCATCTACATTTTGCCAACTTTCATCCCATATGCAGGGACCCAAACAATGAATATGAAGACCATTGTGATGATATTCCAAAACCTGATTTTGAAAGAACTATTTGTGCTGGTGAATTTAATGAAGAAGAGGATATTGATGATGATACATTGCCTCCCCAACTTACGAGACTGGTAGAAGAAGAAGAAAAGCAAATTATACCCCATAAAGAACCCATTGAGACCATAAAATTGGGGAGTGACGAAGGAAGAAAAAAGGTTAAAATCGGCACATTTCTATCATCGTCCACAAGGAAAGAGTTGATAAGCTTACTCCATGAGTATACCGAAGTGTTCGCATGGTCGTATCAGGACATGCCGGGTTCGAATTCTGATATTGCAGTTCATAAGCTGCCAGTAAGACTAGAATGCAAGCCAATTCAACAAAAGTTGAGGAGAATGAAACCCAAAATGTTGCTAAGGATAAAAGAGGAAGTCAAGAAGCAGTTTGATGCAGGATTCTTGGAGGTGGCAAAATACCCTGATTGGGTAGCAAACATTGTTCCAGTTCCTAAAAGAGATGGAAAGGTGCGAATGTGCATGGATTATCGTGATCTAAATAGGGCCAGTTCGAAAGACAATTTTCCCCTACCACATATTGATATCCTAGTCGATAACACAGCTGGACATTCTTTATTCTCTTTTATGGATGGTTGCTCTAGTTATAATCAAATCAAAATGGCACCCGAAGATATGGAAAAGACCACTTTTGTGACCATGTGGGGAACATTTTGCTACAAGGTCATGCCATTTAGGTTGAAAAATGCTGGTGCAACTTATCAAAGAGCCATAGTAACCTTGTTTCATGACATGATGCATAAGGAGATAGAAGTCTATGTTGATGATATGATTGCAAAGTCCCAGAAAGAAGAAAATCATGTTGCCAACCTTAAAAGGTTATTTGAAAGGTTGAGAAAATTCCAACTTAAGCTCAACCCGGCCAAATGTACTTTCGAAGTGACATCAGGAAAGCTATTGGGATTTGTAGTCAGTGAACGAGGTATAGAAGTGGATCCCTATAAGATACATGCCATCCAGAATTTATCACTGCCTCGTACCCAAAAGGAAGTAAGAGGATTCTTAGGAAGATTGAATTACATCGCACGCTTCATCTCCCAACTCACTGTTAAGTGTGATCCAATCTTCAAATTCCTCCGAAAACGGGACCTAGGAGAATGGAATGACAAGTGCCAAATAGCATTCGATAAGGTTAAAGAGTACCTTTTGAATCCTCCGGTGTTAGTGCCACCTGTGCCAGGGAGACCCCTCATCTTGTATGTAACAGTGCATGAAAATTCCATGGGATGTGTGCTGGGGCAACATGATGAAACTGGGAGAAAAGAGCGGGCTATCTACTATTTGAGCAAGAAGTTCACTAACTATGAAGCCAGGAATTCTTCATTAGAGAAGATGTGTTGTGCTTTGGCTTGGATAGCTCGTAGACTAAAACAGTACATGCTTTATCATACTACGTGGCTAATTTCAAAATTGGACCCTATTAAGTACATCTTTGAGAAACCTTCATTGTCCGAGAAGATAGCAAGGTGGCAAGTGTTGCTTTCTGAGTATGACATTGTCTATATGACTTAAAAGGCCATTAAAGGTAGTACAATTGCTGATTTCCTCGCAGATCAAGCTGAAAAAGAGTATGACCCAATGAATTTTGACTACCCTGATGAAGATTTAATGGCCATACCATAAGAAAATGTTGAAGGTATTGCAGAAGAACTCGTTTGGAAAATGTACTTTGATAGGGCGTCTAATGCTTTGGGGCACGATGTTGGGGTAGTTTTAGTATCCCCTAAGGGAGACTGTTGTCCATTCACTGCAAAATTGAATTTTGATTACACTAATAATATGGTAGAATACGAGGCTTGTATCATGAGGCTCCGAGTTGCAATCGATAAGGGTGTTAAAATACTGGAAGTATATAGAGATTTAGCCTTGGTAATTTATCAATTGCGAGGTGAATGGAAAACAAGAGATTCAAAATTGGTCCAATATTGTGAATTTGTGACTGATCTAGTTAAACATTTCAAGAAAATTTGTTTTAAGCATTTACCTCGGGAAGAAAACCAAATGGCTGACGTATTGGCTACTCTAGCTGCAATGTTCAAGGTAAATTCAAGTACTAAAATTTATCCCATCAAGATGAGCATACGTGGATCACCAGCACATTGCTTAAACGTAGAAGAAGAGATAGATGGAAAACTATGGTATCATGATATATTGCAATATGTAAAGTATTGCCAGTATCCAGATGGGGCATCAGAAAATAACAGAAGGACTTTGAGAAGAATGGCCATGGAATTCTTCCTTGATGGTGAAATTTTGTACAAAAAGGGGAAAGATCAAGTGTTGTTAAGATGCTTGGATGCCATAGAAGCTAAAAGGATACTCAAAGAAATTCATGAAGGGGTTTGTGGATCTCATGCAAATGGTCACATGATGGCTCGACAAATTATGAGGGCTTGATATTATTAGATGACAATGGAAAGTGATTGTATCAACTTTGCTCGAAGTTGTCATAAATGTCAAATATATGCCAGTAAGATAAATGCCCCTCCCACATCCTTACAGGTCATGACAACTCCTTGGCCATTTTCTACATGGGGAATGGATGTGATTGGACCAATTACCCCTAAAGCTTCAAATGGACACCGCTTCATTTTGGTAATGATTGATTACTTCATGAAATGGGTGGAAGCAACGTCTTATGCCAGTGTGACAAAGTCTGTGGTGTGCAAGTTTTTCAAGAAAGAGATAATTTGCCGGTATGGGCTACTAGAAAGGATCATTTTAGACAATGCTCTGAATTTCAACAATAAGTTGATTGAGGAAGCATGTGCCTAATTTCATATTAAGCATCACAATTCGGTGCCTTATCGTCTAAAAATGAATGGAGCTGTCGAAGCTGCAAATAAAAATCTCAAGAAGATCATTCAGAAGATAACAGATACATACAAAGATTGGCATGAGAAGTTGTCTTTCGCTCTGCACGCTTACCGTACATCGATTTGCACATCCACAGGAGCCACCCCGTTTTCATTAGTATATGGGATGGAGGTAGTTTTGCCTATTGAAGTGGAAATTCCTTCTTTGTGTGTCCTTATGGAAGTTGAATTGGACGAAGTTGAACGAGTCCGAGCCCGGTATGAGCAATTGAACCTTATTGAGGAAAAAAGACTCAAAGCGCCATATCATAGGCAATTGTATCAGAAGAGGATGATGCAACACATGACAAGAAGGTTCGTCCCAGAAATTTTCGAGAAGGGGATTTGATTTTGAAAAAGATTCTACGCAATATTCCTGACCCACGGGGCAAATAGACTCCAAATTGGGAAGGCCCTTTTGTAGTAAGAAAAGCATTCTCAGGAGGAGCATTGATTTTGGAAGAAATGGATGGAAGAGACCTTCCCAATCCAATAAATGCTGATGCAGTAAAAAAGTATTATGCATAAAAAAATAAAAAAAAAAGCAAAAAAGAAAAAAAATATATAAGGAGGGGTTCAAGGCAAAAACCCAAAAGGGCGATTTGAACCCAAATGAGAATGTTTGAGTTGAAAACCCGAAAAAGGGCAACTTAGACAGAAAGCAATGGTGCATGAGGTTGGTAGCCAAATATCTTATAGGCTCGTGAGCAAAGAGGGGTAGAGTTTAGTCTGAGGTATTCTCTAAAGCTTAAAGCCATCGGCTAGACAGTGAGGTCAAAAGAAGGTTTTTGAATTAATTCACAATGATCAGAATAATTATTGTAAGGGCATCCTCGTTTGGAACTTTGATCAACCATTTCATTGTATCTGTTTAAATCGCCTTCCATTTGAATAAGAACACATTCCTCTTTTGTTGTCTTAACTTAACACTCATCTTCATTTACCCATCTTTCGAAAGAAATTCACAATTACAGTATGTCTCATAGTGCATAAAATTATGAAAGCATAAGAAGATCCACTTACTTTTCGAATTACTTATAAGAGATTTAATAATAACAGAAGTGAGATGTAAATGAGGCAAAGTATGATAGTACCAATGGAATAATAATTTAAGTGATGAGATCTAGCTGGCATGATAAAGGATTAAGAGTGCATGAATGCAACTACAAGGATTAAGGTCGAAGGTTATCTTAATGGAATGATGAAAAGTAAAGGAAAAGAAGAGAAAGAGAAAGGGGCATGAGATTGCGAAACTTTGAATTAAAACTCACATTCACATCATCTCATAATAGGTATTACATCCCTTTAAGAAGCATACACATCCTACTTATACATCCTCAAAAATTATGCAATGCATTCTCATTAATCATTTGTGACTTCATCCCTCTGGGAATATTTGCATCACGATAATGCAATATTAGGTAGGATTTGGTTTTCAGTGAATAATTAGCCAAACATAGAAATACCTTTAAATAGGAAAAGGCTAAACTATGATTGATTAAGAGCTTTTTGCGAACATCCAGTTTAGTTTTGAAAGTCGTGTGCCTCTTGAAAAACACTTGAGGTGAAGAAATTTTCTTTAGGGAAACGAGTGTGTTTCCTTAAAAACACTTGAGGTGAAGAAATTTTCTTAGGCACCCGATCAAAGTGTTGGAGGGTACTGTATGGAATTTTTCAAATTTAAATAATTAAAAAAATACAAAATAAATTAGTTAGAAATTTTGAAGATATATTTTAATAAAATAAAAATCCGACAACATGAATTTAAAAAATTTACTTATATATTTGATCAAAGTGTTGGAGAAACATTAAAGAAACCTTCAATATTTAAATAAATTAATAATCAAATAGCAAATTAAGCAAAATTAATAAATTAAAATTAAATGATAAATTTCAACTAATTTTTTATAAAACATTTAATTAATCCGACGATTGAACCTTTTCATGAGGACGAGTGTGTCTCGAGAATACTTTTGAGGTGCAAAATTACTGGGGAATTCGATCAAAGTGTTGAAGAATGTCCTAAGAAAAATGTCACTATTTAAATAATTGAATATTAAATAATAAAAAGAAAATTTTAATTAAGAATAAAAGACCATTTAAATTAAGATTGCTTAAGATAAAACATGATTAATTGGTACTGTCCATTAGACGGGCGTTGTGGGGGTGCTAATACCTTCCTCACACATAACCGTACTCCCGAACCCAAATTTTGGAATGTAGATCAGTGTACTTATCCTTAGTTTTGAATAGGTGGCCAATCACACCTAAGTTAAAATTGATTGGTGGCGACTCCATAACTTTACGTCTAATGATTAGGTCCCCGGACAAAAATCGTTACGATAGTTGCATTCTTTTGAAAACATGCACAAACGAAGGAATTTCGCGGTGAAGATTTTTCCTATCTCAGTATTTCACTCAAAATATCATAACTTTGAAGTTTCACCCCAATCCGTATTGTAGAGGTCCAGTAGGGCCCACACGACAGTTTCCTTCTATAGCTCTTATTATGTTCGATTTCTTAGTAATTTATTCTTTATCTCTCATTTTCCTAACTTTTAGCTTATGGAATATAAAATGTGGCCCTCACATATTGCTATATGGTAGTGAATGTTAGGCAACTAAAAGATTGCATACAGGAAAGGTGAGTGTAGCAAAAATGTGAATGTTACAGTGGTTGTGTGAATATACAAGAAAGGATAGAATGAAAAATGAAAACATCTATAAGATGGTTGAAGTGGTACCTATCAAATACAATATGTGTAAAAGTCATTTTGGTTTGGATTTGGATGCGTATGATGTAGACTTGTAGATGCTCCAATAAAGAGAGTGGAGGTTATGAATGATAAAAGAAAGGTCAAGACTAGAGGAAGACTGAAAAAGACTTGGAATGAAGTAATTTAGAAAGATATAGAAGTATTAGAGTTGAATGAACACATGGAGGAAGAAAATTTATATGGACGATTTAACGTGAGTTCAAATATTGATTTATATAGCCTACCTTAATTTATTAGGATAAAGGCTCTAATGAGATGTTGATGATAAATGGTTTTCGTCAAATTTAAATCCATCACATTCATTTTTTTAATTGTGTCATTGTATTATGTCTAAAATAATAAACCTTCTTAAAAAGGAATAAAACCCAAATAAATTTTTCTTAAAAAAGAGAGAACCCTGAAATGAAATCTGTTGGAACTAATATCATATATATACATATTATATTTCAAAAACACTCATGACTCATGTCAAATAATCTAAAAAAAGTGAAACAATTTTAAACTTTTATTTTATGCTTCAGCATTAACTCTGATAATTAATACAATTTTCTAAAATTATATAATATCTTATCTATTTAAAATTATTTACATAATATTTATTAGATTTTATCTAAAATCTAATCTTAATGCATTTTTAAATTTTTAAATATAATATATTTAAAATCATTTTTAATCATTTAAATATATCCTTTTTAAATTTTAAAAAATAAAAAAAAAAACTTATCTATCTATTTAAAATTTTTTTAACCACTACTCAACTTCTTCAAATTATACATATTTTTTTTATCACCTCTCCACTCTCCCATATAACAATTGTTTTCCTCATAACTTTATTTTATCTAATTATTAAATCTAATATATTTAAGATAATTTTTATTCATTTAAATATATCTCCTTTTAAATTTTAAAAAATAAAAAAATTATCTATTTATTTAAATTTTGTTAACCATATCTCCACTAATGACACACATCAAAAAACCAAAAAAAATGTGGAACAAATTTAAACTTTCATTTTGTGCTTTAGGCATTAACTTTGAAAAAAACGTTGTAGTAAGATTAAATTTAAGGAAAAAGAAAAAGTGTAAGAACACCAATTTCTTGATATATTTCACAAGTTAAAAGGTGTAGAAATTGAAAAGTGAGAGTTGATTGCTAGGATTCCTAAATAGCAATGCTATTTAGTAAAGATTGGAGAAGAACCCGGTGTGGGCCCCACAAGGACTTCTACGGTCCATATCAAAATGAGGCCCTAGAGTAATGATATTTGGAGTAAAACATTGAGATAGTAAGAATATGCATCTCAAAATTTCTTCATTTGGGCAAGTTTTGAAAATTGTGCAATAATTTGAAAATGACGATTAAGTCCATAAGCTCGAAAAACTTTTGTGAATAACGATCAAACCAATTAAACTTTTGACCAATTGACAGTTATAAAAAAAATCTATGTGTGAAAGAGTCTCATGTCATGTCAATAAGGAGACTAAATCACACGAAAAAGCAAAAAACTACGTGATTTGACGGTTTGGTGTATTTTGCTAATTTCACTCCTTTGACAGTCAAACTCTGTCAAAGGCCTATCCAATGATTAGAACATGTTAAGTAGATGTATTTTATCACTAAATGAAGTATTTTGAAGATTAGACTGATTGTTTTTAACGAAGTCAAGTCGCTAAGGGTAAAACGGTAACATTTTATTGTTTTAAGGGCAAAATGGTAATTTGTACATTAAAATATCATTATTTATGAAGTTTTCCAGCAGCCATCTTCTTCATTTTTGACAGCCACTCTTTCTGTTTCTTTCCTCCATAGCCAAAGCTTCTTAAGAGAGAGAAAACTCTTAAAACCGTAGTAAAAAGACATTAAAACTGAAAACCGTCTTCACCAAAACTGTTTAGTTTTCAGTGCTCTATCTTTTGATAGCAAAATCAAGTGCCAAAGTGGCCAAAGTCAAGGTGTTTAGATCCTCACAACTTTTGATCATGGTGAAAGGTGAGAGAAAGCTTGTGTTTTTCATGGTTTTATGATTGTTTGTTATATGATTAAGGTGTTTAAGTAGCTATTTAGCTTGAATTGAATTAAAACCATGAGATTCTCTCTCCTAGGGTTTTAGCCAAGCTTGGTTGTGTATGAAGGTGATCTTGTCTCATATAAAGATGATGTAGAATCAATGTAGAATAAGCTTAGAACATGAATTTAAGCTTAAAATAATGAAATGAGACATGTAGAAGAGAGAATGAATTCGACCAAGGTGAAGGAGACATTGAAAGAGTGTTCAATTCAATGTGTTTTGGGTCTTAAAGTACTGTATGAATTAATATGAGACTGTAGGCACAAGCAGAATTGATAACAGAAGTGATTTGACTGTAGTTGCAGTGTTAGCATCCGTTATAAAGTAGACTGAATTTGCTTTGTGTTAGGAAATATGAAAGATTTTAGAGTCTAGAGCATTCTTTGTAAAAAGAATATTAAAATTTGACTATGTTTTGATATGGTTTTGTAGCTCTGAAGTAAGTGGCGTTAAGGAAAACGATAAGCGAATATATGCTCACTTGTCCACATTACTTACTGGAATTGATTCCATATATTGCTGTCACATACTGAAATATCAGATATTCTTACTATTTCACATAACTTAATTCGTTATAGTTGGGCTATTTGCAGTGTCAACATATATTCAAAATAAGTTTTATCATTTTCATACAAACCCAACATTCAAATTCTTGTGCAGTAAAAGAGAAATATAATTGATCTTAAAATTTCATTTAATAAACTAATTCAAAATTTACATCCCAAGTGTTATTTTCATATAAGTAGCATTGTATGTTCAAGTTTGAATACATAAGAATAGCTTGTATACCTTTACAAAATTGAAAACTTGCTTGAGCAATATCAAAATCAGGTCCTTTTGAGTAGACCAAATCTACTGTCGATAATCTAGAAGGAAAATAAAGGGGTAAGCTTACGCCTAGTAAGATATATATATATATATATATATATATATATATATATATATATGAAAGTTGATACATATGCATAACTATATGTGGTACAAAATCATGCTCTTATACTCAAAAAACATTTATCATTGGCACGAGTTTTGGAAAGGAGACTATAGTGGATTAGATAACTAGGCTGAGTACAAAAAGATGCTTTGAAGCACCTCACTTGTTCTGGTATCCAAGTCCATCTATAGGGAGTTCATTGATATTTAATTCAATCACTAAATCTCACGAGTATTTCTGATAGCTTCCATTATGCAAAATCATAAAATTTTTAGGAAGGTAGTTCTAAAACACTCCATAAACATTGTAAATCACTTCAAATGAATAATTTAGAATTATAAATCATAAAGCATAATTCACATATAAAACAACATTCAAAATAAATCAAATTTGGGAGTGACTGGATCTATGTTAACAAAGGATTTACCATCATAGTAAAAACAAAACAGTGGAAACTAAGCTTCACCCAATAGACTCATGCTATAGACTTATGGCCATGGTCAAGAGTACCACAATGTGCGCTAGCCAAGTAACACCTGTGGAAGCTAGAGACTGTGCTAGGGTCAACAACAATCAGAACGAAACAACAAAGCATGTATATGTAAGTAGCTACAAGGCCAACAGTCTCAACACATTTCATAAATTATTTCTAAATGTGTTTACGAAGATCAATTCAGAAATTCATATCTTCAGTCGATCCATAAACATCAAATTTAGAAATATTCATACTTGAAGTATAAAAATTCACTAAATATTCTCAGTTTAATAATCAACGTTCAAATATTTTATGTGTACAATAATATCATATAAACATAAATACATCATGTAATGGATAAAAAGTAGTGAAAATCTGTAGACACCTAATTTTATCCAGGTTTACAATGTGCCAATTTGAAATAAATTAAAGTGACTCAATTTTGTCGAGTTATTTAAATTTATTTACAAGTTAAAAGTTCGACTAAAATCAATATTGTTAAAATCTAATTTTTTGGGTTTTTTTCATTGGATTTAAGAACCCATTTCATCTTTATGAAACCCAATTCATGCTTTAGGCCTAATTTCCACATTATTATTATTATTATTATTATTATTATTATTATTATTATTATTATTATTATTATAGAATATATATTTTTTAAAAAAAATTAATTACTTTTTTGAAAAAGCTGGTGCCATGCAGGCTGGCTGGCAAAAGCACGCTGCCAGGCCACTTTATTCCTCCTCCCTTTGCACCAAATTCTGGCTGCCATTGATCATAATCCCTGACTATTAGGGATTTCATCACTGTTGACCCAAAAATGAAAAGAAAATTTTGTTTAAATGCCAAGGATTGGACTGAAACAGGGGGTCGGCCATAGCTCTCTTCTTTTTTCTCTAGAACAACTACCCAAGCCATCATCGATGTAGTCCCATTCGACAACCTTGCCCGAGACCCACTTTACCCACAAACCACCATCACCGCCTCTTATCCTGAAACAACAACCACAACCCAGAAACCAAACCCAAGCCTAAACCGAGAGCCACCAATGACTGCCAAAAACATCATCACAAAAAACCATCATCATCACCAAGCCACAACCAAAATAACTCTAAAAAACATATTCAAAGCCATTTGGTAACACTAGTGTTTGTCTCTATTGTAACACTAGTGTAAGAGTCAAGTACCTATGGGTCCTAAGATCGAACATGAGTGAAAATGTGCCCGAGGGAATTAATCTTGAGTTCTTCAAGACCCTTGGGATAAAGCCGTGAGGTGGGCGACCGCCAAAGTGGACAATACGTGTGAGAGTGGGCGATTGCCTAGCTCACATGTAAGAGTAAACATGGGGCGTGTTTGATCGCCAAGGGGATGCTCGTCGACGGCCTGGTGAGATGGGCGAGGCTCTTACAATTTGTTTGAAATTTTGAACTTGATATTTTGTGCAACACATTAAGAACATTATTAACAAAATTAAATTTAAACTATATTTTCTTAAAGTTTCAAGTATAGAAAGATATTAAATTTATATTTAAAAAGAAACTAATCTTAAAATTAAAATTCAAGTTTTTAAGATGAGAAAAAGTTAAGTAAATAAATTAAACAATACAAGTACGATTTATTCTTTAATAAGATTGGACATCAATGAAGAGAAAATTATAAATCAATCTAGTGATAATTTTATTTTTAGCCTTAAAACAAAAGACATTAATAAATCAAGCTTGTGGTAATTAATTATTTATTATATTATAATAATCTTATACGTAAATAAACTAATTTGGTATCTTATAATAATGATTTGTATATTATATTATAATAATCTTTTAAGAATAAATTATGTAATCTCTTAGTGTATAAGTGTTATTTTGATAGAATTAAGTATTTATTGAAAATAATTTATTCATTATCTATTAAATAAAAATTAAAGTGTGGATAAAAATAATAATTCTAATAGTAAATTAAAGTGTAATTTAATAATATACTAGAGTAGTATTATTGTGTAAGTGGTAATTTTAATAAAATTTGTTTTTATACTTTATTAATGTTATTAATTATATTTAAATAACTAGCATTATATTAATTAATTTAGTAATATCTACTATTTAACATTTTAATTAGACATTCAATTGATTGATGTATATCTAATATTATTATGTTAATGTGAGCATGAAAAAATTAGTACTCAATTGGTGTATAACTGTATATGATATGATTATATCAAATGTTATTATTTATTATATAATGTCAATTGATGTATAAAACTAGTTTAATTCAACGTTCTAAATTTTAATGAGATATTTGATTAATTAGTGTGTATAAGTAGGATTATATTTAATGTAATAATGTTAATATTATAATTTATGTACAAACCAAAAACAAAATAAATATAAAATTGAGGTAATTAGTTGACCAATTATTCATAATATTAAGTATTTTAGGACAATTAGTTAACTAGTTATATTTTATATTTAATTTAATTACTAATTATAATTGAACAATTAGTTAACTAGTTATATAGTTAGATTTAATTTACTTACTAATTATGTTAGTATTTACAAAACAAAATAAAAGTAAAAAAATTCTTAAAAATTTAAAATTTTATTAAAAATATAATATAATTATTAAAAATCCTAATAAAACAAAGTAAAAAAAAAATTTTATTGAACTAAGAGTGTCCAAATTTCAAAGGCCCAACGTTGACTCAAAAAAATACAATGACCAAATAAGTTATTGTTAAGAGTATAAAGTCATTTATATAAATGTTTAATTATTTAATGTGATTTATTTATAATTTGTTAGTTATTTATTTGTATAGCTAATACTTTTGGATTTTCACTTTTCTTGAGTTTTACTCTCTCTCTCTCTCTCTACTCTCTCTCTCTATATATATATATATATATATATATTTGGCTCACTTAAAAAATAAATTTTTATATAATTATTAATATATAATTATATATTTTAGGACAAATGTGAATATCGCAGAAAATTTAAAAAATAATAATTGTCAAGTCATAAAACATTAAAATGTAAGAACTTATATTTATACAAATATTTATTAAATTTTAACTTTAATTTAGCATTTCTATTATATTTTTATTTAACTATATAAAATTAAATTAATTATTACATTCAAAATTATAAAAATATTTATAACTTATAAAATTTCAAAATAATTTGACTAAGCTTGCTAAGCCCGCCAAGTTAAAATCGGAGTGAACCTGAAACTAGATCGAAATCGAAAATAGCCGAATCCAAAAATAACTGAAATCGAAATAATCCAAAACGAAATAGCCCAATCCCTAAATGATTCGAATCCGAATACAACTTAGGTCGAATCCACCCGAATCGGTCCATTTGCCATCTCTATTTCTACTTTCATATATATTATTTTTGTTACTAATATTTTTTTCTTATTTAAAATTTTAACGCTAACAATTTTTAAAACGAACTCTAAAAAAGTCGTCCTGTAGTTTGTTCTCAAAAGCCATAAAAAACAAAGATAAAAAGAACTCAAGAAGATAAGGAACGCAAGAGGCAGAGAAAAGAGAGAAGACGAGTGGCAACCAAAAATAATTATTTGATAAAAAGAAAAAAAAGAGAGCAAAGATATTGGCGTTAAAGAGTTATCTGATTGATAAAAAAAAAGGGACTCAGAATTGTCGAATAGAAAGGGAGAGAGAATGAGAATAGGATGGCCATTGGCCAATGGAACCATCAGACAAGTCAATTAATTACCCGTAAAAGGTGAGAGGAAGATGTAAAAAGTGAATCCTGAAGAGGATTTGAAAGTGGGCAGACGCACATGCACACGCACCTTCACCAAAGAAAAGTCTCAACGAAACCGTTCGATCTGTCAGTGGCTGCAGAACTGTGGGCAATTTGGCTCATATGTAGTGTTTTTTAAGTACTGATTCAATTTGACAAGTGAATCTATTTATTAATTAATTTTTATTTCGTTTTAATTTAAAATTATATGTAAAAATATAAAATTAATTCTTTTAATAGTTCATAAAATTTTACATTTTGCCGACAACTACAACGTACAAATTCGTTAAAAGAAGGAATACTTGGATTTCTGTTTCCATCGTAATCTATGGGACCTCTTGTCATTAAGTCTCATGGACTTTTATACAACTTGCCACAGTCAATATTCACAATAATTGTAACAAAAAAAAAATATTCATAATAATTAATGAACGTACAATTAGGTTTGGTTTACAAGTCATACAAACATCCAAAAATACATAGTAGTATTGACTTCGCTTGGCTTAAAAATTGATATTCCTTTTCTCTAGTACATACAATTCAACTAAAGAGATTTTATTCTAATGGTAAGGAAGAGTTTTTAAAATTTTAAGATTTTACAATAAAGTTTTATCTATCATATGTAAATTTTAGTTTAGTTATTTAATTTAATTTTTTAATAATTTAATTCATTAAGTGATTTTTATATGATTAAAAATTCTGTAAAAGTAATATTTGATCATAATTATAACCTTTCATGTAATATATCTTAATATATATAATATCCAGCTTTCTTCTATCATTGCCTTGTTTCTTTCCATCTATAATTCTTAACTTTTTTTTTTCAAATCAAGCAAGGAGGAGCTAGTGAATTCCCTCTCCAACAATATCCCAAAACGGTGTTTCCTCGACCTTTTTTGCTTCAATATTCCTTGCCCGTTGCCTGACATGAACTTTTGCATTTGGAGCAGCTACTCTTCCGAATCATGTAGGCATTAGAGAACTTGGCTTCATTATTTTGTTTTCACCAATCGCTCTTTTTTTTTTTTGGTGTTATTTTTTGCACTAATTTTTTTTGGTGTTATTGATAACAATGTCTATTTATTGTATATGTACAATGAAAGCTTTGAAAAGTATAACGACGTTAGGAAAGGGTGAATGAAACTTCGATGTTATCCATTCAGCTGAAAACATGATTTGAGATAGAAAACTCGAAAGACTACCATAATAATAATGCCACCTGTGATTGCTCCTTATCCGATAACAATGTGTCGTGTCGTTAACATGTAAATATCTTTCTATCGAATTAAAATTTTCTCCGCCAACTTTATTATCTTTCATTCCGACCACATATCCACTTATAGATTATACATAGTTAATTTATATTTTGAATAATTTCATTTATTATTTATTATTAATTCAAAATGTAATTGAAAAAACAAATCTTTTCGATAAAATTAGCATTAATAAGTGTTGTAATTTAGTCATTTACAAGAGAAGGAATTGAGATTCCAACTTTAAACATCCATTTTCTTGGGTGTACTTGGTTGAAGGATTTCAAAATAAAAATTCATTTCAATCAGATTATTCAAAAGTCTGAAATTCAATTTTCTTTTTTGTTAAAAAAATTTTAAAAATTTTAAATTTCAAAAGAATTTGAAGAGGGAATTTGAGATACTTATTTAGATTCTTTCTTGAAAATCTATATAAATAGGTAGTTTTTCAAAATTATTCTAAAACTACTACAGTATTACATATACCCCACAACTAAACACAAAAACTAAAAAAAAATATTACTTTATTTAAATATAACATTTTTTTTTCATATTTTTATAAATATCTATACATTTTTTACAAATTTAATGATATTCATATTGCATATTTTATTTTATATTTTTCTTTTTTTATATTTAATATCATTATTTTTATTTTATATTACTTTTTATTTCAACAAATTCTACTAGTCAAAGTTTTTTTTCTAAAAAAATATTTATCTAAAAAATATAATATAATTACAAATGCTAGTATTTCAAATTGATGAAATTTGAAATGATTTCATTTTGAAAATTTTGATAGAAAGCGAGATTAGCTTTGCTGGAATCGAAAATAGTGATAAAGGTGATAGTAGTTATTGTAACGGTAAAATTGAGTACTATAATGGAGAGACTGAAATTAGTAATAAAATATGTGTTTGGTTGCAAACGTAGTTGTGTGCTGTGAGGTAAAGCCTAATAAGAAGAAAAAATCACGATTAAGGACATCATATTAAATTTTATATATAATAAAATTTATAATATATTATTTTATAAAATCAATAAAATAATTAAAAATTACTAAAATAATCTTCATTTTAAATAATATTTTTGTTATCAAATGTTTAAAAATCATTTACATATATTTATTTATACATATTTAACAATTATTTAATACATATTTAAATAATAATTTTTATATAAATTTATATAAATATATAAATTTATTTATATTTTCAATAAATATATAATTAAAAAATTTTAAAATAAAAGAATTTGAATAAAGAGTGGAAGGTGGGAATCTGAGAAATGGGGAGGGCATTGGACCTAGGACTAGTTTGATGAACGGTGAGATTGACAAAAGGAAAAAATGACCATTAAAGATATATGTTTTTAATAAAATAATAATAAAATTTTAAATCTAAGGATTAAAAGGTAATTTTATACCTCCAATTTTTTGTCATCAGTCTCACTGCACTGGTGCTAACTAGGTATCCAAACTCAGCCCTGAAGAGGTCTAGTAGAAAATTGTTGCTACCATACGACTGGTAGAGCAACTGTGCTGCAACAATTAAAACCAAATGCACTTTTGTTTTTGATTGATAATAAAAAGACGAGTATTAAAAAAACAATATTAATTGGAGTAATACTTATGTAGGTTAAGAATAGAGCACTGAAACATGGTTCACTGTATAATACTTAGTGTGTATGGAAGATAACCAAGTGAGCATGGTTCACAATGATGCTTGGTGTGCAAGGTTCACTGAAACATGGTTCACTATAATAATTTTTTACATTTCAGCGACAACTTCAACCACCTACGAACAAGTCCCCAAAGGAAGGAATAGTTGGATTTCTGTTTCCATCGTTATCTATGGGACCTTATCTCATCAACTTGTTACTGTCATAATAATTATATGAACCTATTTTGATTTACAGGTCATATAAATATCTAAACATAATGGTATTGACTTCGCTTGACTTAAAATGTGTTCATTCACTTTCTCTTTTCTAAAGTATATTATATAATCTAGCTTTCTTCCATCTTTGCCTTGTTCCTTTTCATCTATAATTCTGGCTTTTTTTTTTCTTTTGTTCAAATCAAGCAAGACGCAAGTGAATTCCTCTTCAACGACGTTCCAAGATGATCTTTCCTCGACTTGTTTTTGCTTCAATATTCATTGCCTGTTGCGTCGCGACTTTTGTATTTGGCCAAGCAGCTACTCTTCCCAATGATGAAGGTATATTATCAAGAGAGAACTTAGCTTCATTATTTTGTTTTCACCCATTCTTTTCTTTTCTTTTACATTGTATATATGTACAGTGGAAGCTTTGAAAAATATAAGCAAGACGCTAGGGAAGAAAGATTGGAACTTTGATGTTAATCCATGCAGTCAAGAACATAGTTGGGTTGAGATTGAAAACTCCAAAGACTATGATAATAATGTCACCTGTGATTGTTCCTTCGCCAATAACACTGTTTGCCATGTCGTTAACATGTAAGCTTCTCTCTTTCTCTATTAAATTGAAATTAAATCCACCCACTTATTATTCATTCCAACCACGTGTCCACTTATGGATTATACTGTACACATAAAGTGTTGGGAAAAAATATCCTTCAAACCAAACACCCACAAAAATAGAGAAAAACAAAAACAAACACAATAATTTTAATATGGTTTTGCCCAACCAATTTGGCCTACAACCACCCAACCAATTTAATAACCAATCAAACAATTATAACCGTGCAATTTTTAGAAGAGAAAAATTATAAACTCCTTACAAACTCAAGCCAACTACCCAAAGAGCCCAACTACACCCTTTTATAAGAGCCCAAACTCTATAACTCTCTGGGATATTTTACAAATAAGCCTGACACTTTATTTATAAGGGAGTAGCCCTTATAACTTCTCTTATACTTTTCGATGTGGGATTCAGGGCAAACCCCAACAAATCCTCCCTTGACTTGAATTCCCAAACTCCTCAAACTACTCAACAACATCTGAAAAACTAACATGCCTATGAATCTTCTTACTCTTGGAAACAACTCTATCCTTTGCATCATTAAGCAAATATAGTTGTTTCTCATTCCTCTTTCCTTGCAAAACTAAACCACCATTCTTGTATATTTTGCAACAATCATTATTACCAACATATGTGTACCCACGTGAAGCTAACTCATCCAAAGAAATCAAATTGTAGCTAAAACTGGGTATATACCTCACATCACGAAGAGTCTTGACACCACCATTATGAAGCTTGAGTTGGACACTCCCAATACCTTCAATCTTCACTCGATTACCATTCCTAATCACAATATTGCCTAAACTTTCAGCTTCTTTCAATTCATCAAATCGATCTTTATCATTGCAAATATGGATCGATGCAGCCGAATCCAAAACCCAACTTTTGTCATAAGTATGAGGCCCATCTAAACAAGTTGCCAATACATCATCACCCGAATCAATCAAAACAACACATGTCTCATTTTTTTCCATCATCACTCTTTTATTGAGCCTTCTTGAATGCAGCCATATCCTCTCTTAATGTCTTGCAGTGTGCTTGAATATGACCCTTCTCCCCACAATAATAACATTCCACCTCACTATAATCTGTGAATCTTGATCTTGATCTCCCTCTTGATCCACCATGTCTCTCTGTGACGTCCCCGTCACTTCATCTTATCATTTATCTTTTTCCTTCTTTATTTAGATTTAGTTCATCCAGTGTCGTTCTTTCTTTATCCTTAAGCTAATTATTTAATAGCTTATAAAATTTTACTCAATCTCCATAAACATAAAAATGATATATATACATATCATTCCATTTCCACAGGATCTCATACATCATCTTATCTTACATCCCCGGTATCCTATATACACAAATTTCTACTTGTACTGTATCGTAGCTGAATTAAACTTTGCTATACATGAACATATGAGTATACCTTCTATACTAACTGGGAAGCGTATTGAGAAGGTACACTTTGATTCTTCCAAAACAAGCTCCTCTAGTCGGAGCGGATTTCACTTCAAGTAATCTGTAGGAAAAATGGTCGTAAAAGGGTGAGTTTACGCTCAGTAAGAAAAATATGTAAAAGAGCGTGCTATGCCTCTATATGCATTTTTCCTACTTGGCTCTATAATGTCATGTAAAGCATTATAAAGCATGAGTCATAAACATCTTTCATGCATTGTTTGCAACCATGCATATTTATTTCAAATGACATGGCAAACATACTTTGTATGCTTTCTTTAAAACATAGCATACATATACAACATGCATCATACTTCTTTCTTTAAAACATCATAATTCATAGCATACTTCATACTTGAAAACATACATCATATACTTCTTCATGCATACATCATATATCCTTTGAAATAGGATGGAGACTATGTACAATATTTAAGCGATTAAGGCGTCATATGAACCGTTCATTCCCATTCATACGACTCTAATCATGCATTGGTACAATAGTGCACTCCGTATAGGTCAGGGATTCTCTCCTGCCTTTATAATTTCCACAGTGAACACTAGTCAGGTGTCACATGTGGGATTGAGGACCGGACTAGGGTTCCTCGCTCAACATACATATTACTGAGGACTTGATCAGAGTCACTCAGCCATCAGGAATGCATAATTATTGCGCAGTCCATAGTCTCAAAACATTATAATATACTTTTTCAGGAAACACTTTTGTGTTTAAATCAATTAAGCTTTGAAAGCTCTTTTCATACATGGCAGTCGACTGGCCTCATAGGGCAGTCGGCTGCTACTTCATAACTTCTTTTATCGAAATTATTTTCATTTAAAAATTCCGATATTTTCATATTTGGAAATACATGGGGGCAGTTGACTGGTCCATATAGCAGTCGACTGGTTTTTCAAACAGAATGCTTCTTAAGAAATAGCAGTCGACTGGCCCATATAGCAGTCGACTGTTTTTGAAACAGATTGCATCTTGGAAAATAGCAGTCGACTGGTCCTATAGGCAGTCGGCTGGTTTTGAAACAGAATGCATTTTGGCAAATAGCAGTCGACTGTCCCATATAGCAGTCGACTGGTTTGAAACAGAATGCTTCTGGGTAAATAGCAGTCGACTGGCTTACATAGCAGTCGACTGGTTTGCATCGGTTTTCGGAAAACGACGTTTTGGTTGTCTCTAGGCAGTCGACTTCCCTTTTAAGGCAGTCGGCTGCCCCTAGCCTATTTGGTACTAGGAGACAATTCCGAAAATGTATCTTTTCCTGCACAAAACAACTTGTACATCTCTCCAAACCACATAAAAACATTCTAAAACATGCGGACATAGCCGCCTTACGTCCGTTACACAAATTCCTTACCTCGATTTCTTCGAGAACGCAAGATCACTTGGCGTGCTAACCCTAACTTGCACTCCTTTAAAGCTGTAACATCAAATCAATTTAAACCTTAAATTAATCACCATACATACATCATACCAACTCAAAACAATTTCATATCATGAACGAAATTGCAAGAATCATTTCCTTCTCTTACCTTCACTAGAGACCAAAATTTCACAACTTGAATTCTCTTCCAATACTTGGAATTAATCCACCAAACTCTGGATATCACCTAGTCTAACGACAAGGATTATTTTTCGTTAATTGAACTTAGTGACTTGATGAGGCAGTAAGGTGGTTTAGCAAGGTAGCCATGGATGGTAACTTGGAAGATTGGATGGAACGAGAGGGAGAGCTGGGAAGATAGGGGCTGACGTTGGTGATGAGATGATGGGGGTGATGAGTCATGCAAGAGGCATTAATTGCATGCTCATCCTTTAATTCATCTCAGCCAATCCCTTTGACCTTCTATGACCCATTTGACCATTTAATTCCTCTTTTCCTCCTCCTCATCTCAGCCATTCATAAATTCACCATTCCAAAATTCTGATTTTATTTCTTTTCTCATGTTCCATTTATTTTCCTGATATTAACATTCAACTTCATTATTCCTCCTATATTCCATTCATTAATCATACATTATTCATACATCAATTACACATCAACTTCATATTCATTTAATCATATTAGATTGAAATACTTTACAAACACGGAGGAATTTCATGAAAATTAGGGATCTCACACTCTCATTAGTCCTCCCTCGAGTAGAACCTTCCACAGCAGCTAGTACACCTCCCGCAGATGAAGAATCTTCTTTGCCCATAAATCTTTCATTCTCACGCAGCACAGCAATCACATCATCCAACGTCAAAGTAGTTTTACCTACTAATAAAGTCTGAACTAAAGGTCTATAGGACTGGGCAAAGATGACAACAACAGCAATGCCTTCTCTTCTTCTTTCAACTCTTTAGAATCAATAGCTAATAATTGTGAAACTAATCTATTAAATTCATTTAAGTGATCATGGAGACTCTTACCTTCATCCATCTTCAGAGAATACAAATCCATCTTCAAACACAATCTATTCGTTAGCGATTTTGATGCATAGATGTCTCCCAGCTTCTTCCACAATCCGGTTGGTGTCGTCTCAATTAATACATTATACTTAATCTCTGGAGCAAGTGCCAATCTAATTGTGCTCACAGCCCTCTTCTGAATTCCAACCCAATCCTTATCAGACATTCCATCTGGCTTATTTTCTTCTAATGCCAAATCTAGACCTTGTTGCACTAGAAGATCCTGAATCGTACTTTGCCATAACATAAAATTACTTTTACCATCAAATAAAGGAATTTCAAACTTAGGCATACCTCCAAACATAGCTTCAGCCATAGCTTTCCTCCTCTCGCAGGATCACGAACCTTTAGCTCTTGATACCACTTGTTGGGAAAAAATATTCCTCAAACTAAACACCCACGAAAATAGAGGAAAGCAAAAACAAACACAATAATTTTAATGTGGTTTGGTCCAACCAATTTAGCCTACAATCACCCAACCAATTTAATAATCAATCAAACAATTACAATTGTGCAATTTTTAGAAGAGAAAAATCGTAAACTCCTTACAAACCCAACCCAACTACCCAAAGAGCCCAACTACACCCTTTTATAAGAGCCCAAACTCTATAACTCTCTAGGATATTTTACAAACAAGCCTGACACTTTATTTATAAGGGAATAGCCCTTATAACTTCTCCTATACTTTCGATGTGGGATTTATTGCAAACCCCAACATAGGCAAAAATTGACCCGACTCGAAAAACCCGAAATCAAATTAGACTGATCCGATTTGACCAAAAAAGTTAACAATCCAAATCCAATCCGATCCAAATCTGAATTGATTCGAACTCAAATTTATCCGAATTTAAATTAACCTAAACCCAACTTGATCTGAACTCAAATTGATTCGAATCCAAATTGACCCGAACCCAACTTGATTCCAATCCAAATTAACCTAAATCTGAAAAAATTCAAACTTAAATTTAATATTATCAATAAATATTTAAATGTTAAAATTAATGATCAAAATATTTTACTATAACAAAAATATAATTTTTTTCAATAATACGAGTGTTATATATATTTTTAATCTAGTTAAACTCAAATATTCACTTTTATATTATATTTATTTGAACTTAATGTATAATTATTTAATGGCTAATCTATAATAGAGTACACAAGCTATATCACCTACACTTAATGTTTCTAATTATTTTATAAAAATCACGAGAAATTAAAAAGATGTATAGTAGTATATTATGATATTTAGTAGGGATTATTAAATCACTTGGATTCATAAAGGTATTAATTATTATAGAAAATAGAAATAAAATGAAAAAAATGTAATTAATTTATGAATATTGGTAAATATATTATAAAGAAAACTATCATACAGATTATTAAATATTTTGATTATTTCAATCCTAATTTTATTATAGGTCATGTAAGAAGAAAATTTTATTTTTATGAGTTTTGTGAATTTTAGAAATATGGTTTCAGTTAATTTTCATACCAAACAAATCACATTAAGATGAGGAAGGCTTAACTTGAAAAACCTGTCCGCTTAACCCAAATTCAAATTCGATCAACCTCGAATTGACTTAAAAAGTCAACGACCCGAACCTAATATAATTTGAACTCGAATTGATCCGAAATTCAAATTGACCCAAACTCGTTCTTATCCGAATCCGAATTGATCCGAACCCAAAATATATCCATTTTTCCTTAACCCAAACCCGACCTAACCCAAACCCGAAATGATCCAAACTCAAAATGATCTGATCCAAAATAACCTAACCCGAATCTTATCCGATCCGCCTATTTGCCATCTCTACACACACATATATTGCATGATAATTGATTCAAAAGGTAATTGAAAGAGCAAATCTTTGTGATAAAATTAGCATTAATCAGTGCTGCAATTTAGTTATCTACAAGAGAACGAATTGACATTCCAACTTTAAAATTCCATTTTTTTTAAAAATAACAAAACGAAATCTGAATTGTCTCTATACTTTCAGGAAGATCAAAATTTTTTACTTTAATGTAAAGTCAATGTAAACACGTAGTAATAAATGTAAATTTAATGTCTTTAGTAGTAAAATATGTTAAAAGTATCAAAAACACATAATAGTAAACATAATCGTATCTTGTAGTAAAATTATCTTGCGTTTATGCATATTGACATTTATTTTACATTTTATTATGTTTACGATACTTCTAACATATTTTATATCTATTGATACTAAGTTTATACTTATTATCATGTATGTTTATGTTAACCTTACAATAAAATAAAAAAAATTTTCAATTTTAGCGTAGAATTTTCTTCTCCCTTAAATTAATTTATTTAGTGTACCAACTACCAACAACTGTGGGGACTTATAACCTGTTGAACATTATTGAATTGAAATGTGGGCCTAATTGTTTTGATCGAATATTAAATTTTCAATTTTAATATTTAAATTTTAATAATTTCAGGATTTCTCACATTATCATCAGAGTTTTTATCCCAATATTAGGGTAGGCTATTCATCTCATAAAAAATTAAACAAAATTTAAGTGACTGATTGTCCAAATTTACTGCCAATCCTTCTCCTTTATCCGAGTTTAGGACTAGCTACATTTAATACAAGGGAGTTAATTTTAGGATTTAAACTAGGTTAACTTTATTGAATTGTTGGTGGCTTAGCAATTTGACACATCATAATTTTTTTTTGCTAAATCAAAATGATTTTATTAATATTTCAAGAGGAGAACAGAGATTAAAATCTTGCAACAAAGCTCATCTAAACACAAACTATGCTGCAAAAACATGAGCAAACTCCAAAACACCATATCCAAAAAAGCTCAAATCAGACCCTTAAAACTCACCAGAACCTATACATATCAAACAAAACAAAAGCCAAAAACCACTTATCATAGGCAGCCCCACATTCGAATTCGAACATAAAACATCAAGAATCACCACCAACAGAACTAGGAGACCACATTGTTTTGCCCTCCAGACGGAAAGAAACAAAGCATTGAGAATCTGGAAAAATGGTGCAATCCAAACCAGGTATAGCTAACAAAAGGACAAAAACCCAATTAGCCAATCTACCACCGCAATATCATGAACTCCAAGATCAAGCCTCCTCCAGAAAAATGCCACAAACATCTCAGATCATTCCACCCCTGTTATACTATAACATTAGCCATCCCATTTGATTCCCTAAAATTCCAGCACCATATTCAAAATATCTCTTGGTTCACACGCCCAACTCCCATTCTTAATAAGACCAAAAGTGAAATTACGTTATGCTCTCAATGTAACCTGTCAATGAAAAAAACTGGTGATCTTATCTCCTTCTTCCATCCTAATCACCCTGGACTTCAGTCTCCTTAAGGACTCCTTTCATTTTAAACTATCCCATAAATCTTGAAACACCACTTTTCTTTCTTACACTTCAATTTGCAACAAGTCCGTGTTCTCCGTAATCTTATCCAATTGTTCCGTTCAATTCTCAGAATTCCTAGTTTTCCCATCAATATCTCCAAAAATTTGACAATTCCAACTAATCAAAACTATTTTCAACCTGTTCATCTTTCTCAAAGGAATGCCGGTACTGACGTTAAAAATCAAACTGCTCCATTCTTTCTCCTCTTCTAGCAAAAAAACTTTCTTCAAGAACCGACCATTCATGACTCTAAAAGGCTAAGGACCCCACTCAACAATCTCCGATTCAATCATTAGAGGTACATGATCTGAAATGGTTATTTTAAATCTCCTTCGACATAGGTTTCGACACCTATTAATCCTTTCAGCCGATACCATAATCTTATCTAATCGGCTTCTTCAATTTTCGGATCCGTTCCAAATTAACTTCCTAGAAATCAAAAGTAAATTCATTAACTCGGCTTCCTGGATAAAACCATTAAATTCTGCTGTTCCATAATTCATTCACCACATCCCCTTCTTTCATCTAATGATCTCACAGAATTAACAACACTCGCAACACATCTTTATCCACCCCTTACATTCCGTTCTTCAATATTATCAGTCCAAACAAGCTTCTTAAGTTTATTATTACACATTGCATGCTTTACAAATAACACATTCAAACTACAATCCAACTCAAATCCCTCCCAAGAAAATTAGAGAGACAAAAAACTACTTAGAACTATTTAAATCCCATACCATCAACAACCCACAGAACTCCCAGAAGCTGCATAGAAACACGATTCAAAATTCCTATCAGGCCAGATTCTTTAAATTAAACTATCTGTAGCCTCTTCTAATTTTGTCAACTAAAATTGAAACATAAAAATCTTATGATTGCTCATCAAATTTCAACATCCCCGTTTTGTCGCACTTCCCAACACCTCTAATTCCCAAGAAAAAACTCCTTTTACTCCTACCACCAATGTAACTACTACACTTCAATATCAACATAATGCCCAGCAACTCAATATAAAAACTGTTCCTTTTGTTCCATTTCCTGAAGTTTCCTAATGACTACTTCATCATCACAGTCAGCTGTCATTCCTAATAGTTTACCTACCTCCCACGTTGCAAGAGCCTCCTCCCTGCAAATAATTCTACTTCTATTACGAAAATCGCCATCTGATAAAGTGTTATTCACAATTCTCGATTCCTCTGAACATTTCTTTTGCATTCTCTTGGTCTTCCTTGCTTTCCTTCCTCTTCTCTTGCCTTTGTTATCAATCTTTGCTAATAATTCATCTTCAGTCTCTGCCAGGCTTCTCGACTTTCTTCTTACTTTCAATCTCTCATTGCTGTTGGCACTATTTTTTAATAAACATTTAGTTCCCTCCAATCTTTCCTTAGATAAAGCTTGGGCCTTTTCAAAGCCATTCAGCTCATATTCTGATTCATCCCCATTACTTAACTGTGGCCCCAAACAGCATATAGGCTCCTCAGCACCAATTTCTATATTTACAACTCGCCCATCTTCCGTCCTCAGTATAGAATTTGAATGTGTTGACTTTTAATTTAAATCCACCGTATTCTCTTCCATCAAATCAATGTCCATCAAAATGTCAACCTTGAGTTCCCCATTTGTTTTTTCGAGACCCATGCAGTCAACCTCGGTCTCTGCCAGTATTTCATTATTGTAACATTGATGCCACACTCCTTTTATGCTCCTTCCCTGGACTGAAACGATTGTTCATCTTCCTTACTTTTTGCAACTAAATTAGAGCTCTCACAATGGACACCAGCGGTATGATCACGAAGCTTATACCTCAAGTCCACCAAAGATTGTTCACGGCAATGATGAAACGAGGAACATATCATTTCCTACAATTCTGTAACTCTAACGGAATAACTCTCTGTACCACAACTTAACTCAATCAACTCATTAATTTTTAATAAATGATTCGTCCTGATCATCATAATTCCCCTACTAAAATCTTCATATTGCCAAGTCTTATCATCAAAACCTAAAAATTCACACCACAAATTTGTTCTATTCTCCATGCATGCAAAAGAACGCCACAACATGAGATCCAAGTAACTCTTGAAACTTCCTGAATTTTCTCAGACCATTCTTCAATTTCATCGAACCACTTTTTAAGCCATGACCATCCTGATTCTTTCACTGTCTCCTTAACTTTTGGACCTTCAAATTCAATCAGGAAGTTACATCCTGACAATCTTCTGATAGCAATGTCTAACACACCTTCCTTCTTGAAGCTTTCCACTAAGGTATGTGCCTCAAGACAACCTCTTACAGAACCAACAAGACAATTCTCCAACCGGTCCAATGCTTCAATATCAATAACCCGCTTACAACTCTTCCTCTTCATTGCTGCAATATCCACTTGAGAAGAATGGTTCAATGAAATAGTTCTTCATTCAAAAGCACTTGCCGGAACCTTTTTTTTTTTTTGCCAAATTCCCCCACTCCATTCAAATCTTTTCCAACTTCAACTCCGTTCCCTTTACTATCTTCTTCCTTTCTGTTTTGATTAATGTTGCCACTTGAATCATGCCTTCCCCCAGATTTGAATGATTTTTAACTCTTCTCCAAAATCCCGTCCTTCCACTGTGACAGATAAAATTCATGCCAATACGATTGTCCAAAAACCAAGCACCATTAAGCGTCAAAAAAGCCATAGAAGCTCCCCTCTTATCTGCAAATCTAACAAAACCAAACTTTTTCCCCCTTTGCTTCTTTTTTTGGGGTATGAAGACATCCACCACCCTACCATGATTCACACTATAACTTGACGCATTATAAATTTATCGATAGAGTATTGAAATAATCTTATATATATACATATACATATGCATATGCATATACAGACATACATACATACATACATATATATATATATATATATATATATATATATATATATATAAAAGCCAAAGTATATGAATACAAGTAGAACTTTCTATGTGAATAGTCTAAATATTTGACACGTGTAATATATTTAAACAATAAAATAATTATCTCTTTTCAAATTTCAAAAAAAAAATAGAAATCTCTCAATATAAATATATTAAAAAAACAAAATATATAAATTATCTTTTAATTAATAATAAATTTTTAAAATATAAACTTCTATATCTATATATAGATTAAAATTAAATAAAAATCGCATACCATTTATCTCTACCTACATTAAAATTAAAAAAATATAACTTCTATATGTATAGCTTTTATCAATTAATAAAATGATATCCATACTTGTATATATTAAAATGAGATAATGTAATATATAACAAGTAATAATATAACAACATCTTACATTTAATGTTTACCAATTAAATTTTTTTAATTTTCTAAGCTTTAACTTTTTTTTAATTTTTTTAATTTTTTAAATTAATATGTACCATATAATCAATTCTCTCTTCTTTTTTCTCACATTAATATTATAAAATATAACATCTATATCTATCACTTGTATCAATAAAATTTTTTAATTGTCTAAAAATAACATCTATATCTATATATATAATTTTTAATTTTCTCCATTTTCATTATATAAATTGCATGTAATTATTCATTTTTTTAAAATCAATGTTTGGTGCTCATGGATCTTAAAAATTAAGCACAAAATTTTCTATTACTTTTTATATTTAGTTTATCTAAAAGAGATTATGTCATAGAAATTCATCACACACCACATAAAAGACTAGCATCGAATGAGGTTTCAATGTTTATAAATAGGACACCTCAGCCAGAAATTAAAGCATTTGTCACAAAGTCACTGTTCAAGGTATTAGATTAACATATATTTTTCAATGATAAAATATATAGCGACATAATTTTAAAATATAACTGATTTAGCATGTATATTATTACTAACTACTTTTGAATCTATGTTTTATACACACACATATGTAGAGAAAATCTTACACTAATAGAGTAATATCATGAAAATTGATCCAAATTTTTGTTGGTAATATATGTCATGTTGGTGCAACAAAAAGCTATTTGAAGTTGATAGAAAATTTTGTTGTTCCTCAAGTAATGTTGATGTTCCTAATTGTAACATCCCAATTTCCATTATATAACATATTACTCACTTATATCTTACACTTACTACCGGTTGGGCTGTCAGTGATGCTTATCAACTCCTATCACTTTAATAAGAATAATTAAATTATTTTCTCAAAATGTATATACATTCCCTTATAATTGAAAGTAGTACTGTACAACTTTACTGAATATATAAAAGAACACAACATACCTTCGATATCCAATCTCAGGAAGGTAAGTCTCTTAGTTCAAATCAGTTATCTGTGGAGTGGAAAAGTAAGGAGTGAGCGACAGTGTGCTCAGTAAAGAAGGTGTATGCTGCATTATAAAATAAAAACTATAATCTCAAAACCATTTAATTGTCCTAATGATCAAACTCATTAAGAATAAATATAGTTAACATGAAACAGGATTCACCAGATCCTTTCATAAATCATTAATTGAGACTAGGCAACAATTTAAATCATGCAAAGAACACAAATCATCCGCTTTTGGGGTGCACCCGTAGGCCATCGCCCCTCACGGCTATCTCATCTAGATGTATGGCCATAATCTGTAGGTGGTCCTCGGGTCCACTTACCAAGTGACCTCGAGACCGCTGAACACTTGGCAGGTCCATCAGCCCTGTGACGCCCTAGGGTGCACTCGTTGGTCTCTTTGACCCGAGCCATCGCCCTAGATGGGTCACGCAAAGTATATGAGTGATAATGCATGAACTCATGGCCTAATGTCTCAAAATCAAGTTATCATATGTATTATTTCCATAAAATGATTTAGTTTCCAAAAGGGTTTATAACTAGTAAAAACAACCATCCATTTCAACATTTTCTATGAGAGAAAAACACTTTTGGAGCTGATTCGCCCACGGCTAGTTCGCCCAGGGTCAGCTCGCCCATTAACCAATTCGCCCAAGAGACTACTCGCCCGAGAGTCTACTCGCCCAAAGGACTACTCGCCCGAGAATTTGATATTTTCTATTTTCAAAAATAATAAAATTAATTCAAATTTTTATTTATTTATTTATTTAATTTTCGTTTGAGAAAATTATTCTTAAATCAGTTCGCCCACTAGTCAATTCGCCAAGGCGGCAATTTATAGTCGCCCGCCTCATAGCTTTTCAAGACAAAAATATGGCTGGCTAATAACAGTTCGCCCGCCTTATACTTAAAACAAGGGTTACCCGCCCAATCTCATTAAAAAGGGTTCGCCCGACTATGGCTTACTCGGATTTCTTTTTAAAACAAGGGCACTCGCCCAGTTCTCATAACAGAGAGCTCGCCATTGGCTCGCTCGAGTTTCTGCCTAGAACAAACTAATCGCCCGCCTTAATTAATTCGCCCAACAAAACAACTTATGGCGGCTTGTAGCTCGCCCGAAACCAAAACAGTTTATCAACCGATGCATGTCAGAAAATAAAACAATTTCTAATATTTTCTTAACATTTTTACTCCACAGGACATCACATACTACTTCCTTACCTCGTCTGATACAGCCTTGCTTCTCGCCCGCCTTCCGCAATTCCCTTCTGCAAAAGCATTATTTAAATTATAAATATTTTCCAAAAAGGATTTATATTTTTCCTAATAATATGGCACTTTGGCGAGACTCAGTTCGCCATTCGCCCAACATAGTTCGCTGTCCATTAGCGGATTATTCATGGGAGTTCGCCCATGTATTGGATTACGATTGCGACCTCTTTTTCTCCTACTCGCCCCACTGGCGATCATCAACTTTTACATGGGCGATCACTGTTATCGCCATTCTCGCCTTTTGGCGATCATTTGTCCTCGCCCTCCCGGACCACAATACTGGCGAACTCACATAATCATTTCCTAACCTCGTCTCATCCTTTGGGCGAGTACTCACCCATTTTGACTAGCAATTTTCTACTCGCCCGTCGTGTTTTCTTACTCATTCTTGGTTATTTTTCCATCTATTTTCTTATATATTTAACCATATTCAATTATAACCAGGCTATATCTATGATTAAATATCAATAGAACTGTAAAACTATGAAACTCACCTTTACCAAGTTACTCCTCCAACAACAAAATGCTTTCTTGTCTTTCTTAGCTTTAGTTTGCTTGTTCCTTAGCTCTTCAATGGTGAGGAAAAGGTTTACTGATAGAAGGATAAAACTCTATGGCTATGAAAGGAACGGAAGAACAAGGTAATCTTTGTAGCAAACAGAGTGGGCGAGAATACTTTTGAGGAAGATGAAGTTGCATCCATCAATTTTTTTTCTCATGAACCCCTCTTATATAGCCGTTCCGTTTCACTTAAATCTAACACCTGTTTCCTTATCCTGTTTTCCTCATCATTTCATGCATTAAATTTTGTGGAAAAACTGCAGCTAGTGGACTACGGTAAGAAGAAAATTCCCTGCATGTGTTGAAAATTTTCTTTCTTTTTCCTCTTCTTCTCCTAGTCCACGCCTCTGCCAGTCACTCTTATTGGCTTACTCCTCTTGCTAATAAATGCTTAGTCTCCTTTGTCAAATAAAGCAACCTCCGAGAAGTCCACTGCGCCCCTTTCCTGGACTTTTCTATTTCCTTTTCTGCTCTTCTCTTCGCCCATGTCTCCTCCAGCCAACATTGATTGGCTAACTCCCCATCCTTTTCTTTGTTTTGTCTTCTAGCCCTTAATTCTCTTGTCCTTCTTCTCCACGCCAATGTTAGCCATATTGATTAATTTTATCTCATCTCATTTAATGCTTTCATACCTTATATATAT
Source organism: Heritiera littoralis (assembly GCA_031772115.1). NCBI lineage: Eukaryota > Viridiplantae > Streptophyta > Magnoliopsida > Malvales > Malvaceae > Heritiera > Heritiera littoralis. Next base: position 3,319,310 of record JAPDPK010000053.1, on the reverse strand, counting down.
ATACTATCTTGATCTTTTATCAAGATTAAATCCCATATATTCCTTGTTAAAATTTCTTGTTGCTCTTTAATATTTGTTTCTCTTTCTTTATACACTACACTATAAATCATCACTTAGATTGGAAAGTGGAAATTCACATTCGATTTAATTTCACAAAATTTTTATTTCCACTATCAATAATGTACACATATGGCATACAGTATAATAAAATTCGGATTTTACATTTCTCCCCACTTAAGAAATTTGGTCCTCCAAATTTAACTTGGGACCTGTCACTGAAAAAGCTCTGGATACATCTCGCGCATAAGGCTTTCTAATTCCCAAGTAGCCTCCTCCTCGTTATGATACTGCCAGAGCACTTTAACTAAAGGAATCGTCTTAGATCGCAATATCTTATCCTTCCTATCCAAAATCCGCACCGGTTTCTTAACGTAACTCATGTCCTCTCTGATCTCCAGTGGCTCGTGTCGAATCACGTGAGAAGGATCTGGATGGTACTTTCTCAACATCGAGACATGGAACACGTTATGCACTCCTGACAACTCTGGTGGTAGTGCTAACCGATATGCCACATCTCCCACGCGATCTAAGATCTCATAAGGCCCAATGTATCGGGGGCTCAACTTTCCCCTCTTCCCGAATCTCATAATACCTTTGGACGGTGAAACCTTTAAAAACACATAATTACCTGCTATAAACTCCAATGGTCGGCGTCTAGTATCTGCATAACTCTTCTGCCGACTCTGAGCCGTGCTGAGCCTCTCACAGATCATCCGTACGTCACTAGAAGCCTGCTCGACCAAATCGGGAGCTAACAGTTTACGGTCTCCAACTTCTTCCCATGCTATAGGGGATCTACATCGTCTGCCATACAAGGCCTTATACGGTGCCATGCCGATACTCGTATGAAAACTATTATTATAAGCAAACTCTGCCAGGGGTAAGTGATCGTCCCATGAGCCTCTAAAATCCAATGCACACGCTCTCAACATATCTTCGAGCGTCTGTATCGTACGCTCGGACTGCCCATCAGTCTGTGGATGAAAAGCGGTACTAAAACTCAACTGGGATCCCATAGCCTCCTGAAATCTCTCCCAAAAATGAGAGGTGAAGCGAGAGTCCCTATCAGAGGTAATACTCACTGGAACACCATGTAACTTCACTATCTCCCTGACATACAACTCGGCCAAGGCACTAACTGAATCTGTAGATCCCATGGCTAAGAAATGAGCAGACTTAGTCAATCTGTCGACTATCACCCAAATAGCATCATATCCCTTCCGGGTCCGTGGTAATCCCATAATAAAATCCATAGTTACATGCTCCCATTTCCACATAGGAATCGGTAATGGTCGAAGCATACCTGCCGGCTTCTGATGCTCAATCTTAATCTGTTGGCATGTTAAACATCTGGTAACAAAATCTGCGATGTCCTTTTTCATCTTAGGCCACCAGTACACTTTCCGGAGATTCTGATACATCTTAGTACTACCCGGATGTAACGTGTATCTAGAGGTATGGGCCTCTGATAAAATCAAATCTCTAAGCTGCTGATCACCGGGAACACATATCCGACCTCTAAATCTCAGTATCTCATCGGTGCCAATCTCAAAATCCAACTCATTTCCCATTTGAATCTGGCTGACCACCCCAATACAATAATCATCACTCCTCTGAGCTTCCTTGATTCGATCCATCAAATCCGGCTCGATACGAAAACTAGCTGTAAACCCATACTGGTCAGAGGAAACAACTGTCAAACTGAGGTTAGAGAACTGCTCTATCAACTCATGTTCCCTGATCATCATGTACGATACCCTGCCAACATGCTTACGGCTCAGTGCATCAGCTACTACATTAGCTTTACCTGGGTGATACAAAATCTCACAATCATAGTCCTTTAATAGTTCCATCCACCGTCGCTGCCTCAAATTCAACTCTTTCTGTGAGAATATATACTTCAGACTCTTATGGTCTGTATATATCTGAAATTTCTCCCCGTACAAGTAATGTCGCCATATCTTCAGTGCAAACACCACTGCGGCTAGCTCCAAGTCATGTGTCGGGTAATTCTTCTCATGATCCTTCAACTGTCGAGAACCATAAGCTATAACCCGACCATACTGCATGAGCACACACCCTAAACCTTGAGCGGATGCATCAGTATATACCATAAATCCACCTGATCCGCTAGGAAGGGCTAATACGGGGGCACTAGTCAATCTCTTCTTAAGTTCACCAAAACTACGCTCACACGCATCATTCCACTCAAACTTTACATCCTTACGTGTGAGTCGTGTCAATGGAGCAGCAAGTCTAGAAAATCCCTCCACAAACCTGCGATAATATCCGGCAAGACCTAAGAAACTCCGTATCTCAATAACCGTGTTAGGCCTCTCCCACTGAACAATGGCCTCTATCTTGGACGGATCAACTGATACCCCGTCTCTCGACACTACATGTCCGAGAAATATAATATGGTCAAGCCAGAACTCGCACTTACTAAGCTTAGCGTACAACTTTCGCTCTCTGAGGGTCTGTAAAACAATCTGCAAATGTTGCTCATGCTCCTCTGGAGTCTTAGAGTAAATCAATATGTCATCAATAAATACTATGACAAACTTGTCTAAAAATGAATGAAATACCTCATTCATCAAACTCATAAAAGCTGCAGGGGCATTTGTCAGTCCAAAAGGCATCACTAGGAACTCATAGTGGCCATAGCGAGTTCGAAAGGCTGTCTTATGCACATCCGATTCCTTAATCTTCAACTGGTGATAGCCTGATCGAAGGTCTATCTTGGAAAACACCTGTGCACCCCTAAGCTGATCAAACAAATCATCAATCCGAGGTAGTGGATACTTATTCTTAACGGTAGCCCGATTCAACATCCGATAATCAAAACACAACCGGAGGCTACCATCCTTCTTCCGAACAAATAATACTGGAGCTCCCCACGGTGACACACTGGGATGTATAAATCCCTTATCTAATAGTTCTTGGAGCTGCTTCTTGAGCTCATCTAACTCTGTCAGTGCCATCCTATATGGGGGTCTAGAAATCGGCTCCGTACCGGGTACCAACTCGATCATAAACTCCGTCTCTCGATCCGGTGGTAACCCAGGTAAATCCTCTGGAAATACATCCGAGAAGTCCTTAACCACAGGAATCTCTTGGATCTTTGGATGCTTCCTCTCAACATCCTCCACACTAGCAATATATCCTTCATAAACATTCATACACAACCACAAATTCAGTACACACGTCATCTCATAACATAATTCACATACTTTTTTATTAATTTACAATAACTTTACAATGTACTTTTCGGGATAAGAGAAGGTAATAAACTTAGTATTACAGTCCAAACTAACATGATTTGCAGCCAACCAATCCATACCTAAAATGATATCAAAATCATATATATCCAACAAAATTAGGTTAGCTGTCATAACCTTCTCTCCTATAGTCAATTTACAACCCCTATATATAACATCCGTCCTCTGGAAATTATTAAAAGGAGTTTTCACTCGCAATGTATATTCTAACAACTCCGGCTCTACTGGGGTCCTGTTGGCATATGCAGGCGATAAGAATGAATGAGTAGAACCCGGGTCAATTAAGGCAATTACGGGAATATCAAAAAGATAAATTTTACCTTTAATCACATCGATAGAGGCGTCGGCAGTCTCCTGATCCAACGCGTACACCCGACCTTGAGTCACAACCTTCTTACCCTTTTCTGCGGCTGTCGCCCGCCTTGGCTGTGAGGGTGTCGCTTTCTCTGGTGCATTCTGAGCTGCCGGGGCCGCTATTTGAGGTAATGCAATAGGTCTAGTAGAAGCAGTTGACTCTCTGAGCATCGGGCAATCCTTAATAAAATGCCTCGCCTGTCCACATCTAAAACATACCCCAGTCATTACAGGACAAGGGCGCGATCCATGCGACCTTCCACAATGTCTACATAAGGGCGCAACACTTCTCTGAGTGGTAGTGGGGCCACTAGCAGGGGTAGAAACTGCTGGTCTATCAAATCTGCCCTCTGAAATCTGTATGCCCGAAGATCTGGTCTTCTTAAACTGCTCTCTACTTGGTCTATCCTCCATAAACCTCTTAGCCTTTCCTTTTGCTTTGCCTTTACTCTTGCTATTGAAATCGGGCTGGAACTGCTCATAGTCCCTCTCACATAGCTGAGCCCGTTGAACTATCTCATCATAAGTCTGTATAACAAATGGGGCTAGCTTTACTCTGATGGATGGCCTCAAACCCGCTCTAAATCTCGAAATCTTATACCGGGTATTTGCACTAGTCTGTGGATCAAAACGGCTCAAGGTAGTAAATTTGGCCTCATACTCATTCATCGACATACTACCCTGTACTAAATCCATGAATTCCTGCTGTAATTTATCTTGAGCAGTGTCAGGAATATATTGCCTTTTAAAAGCTTCCACAAACATATCCCATGACAGATCCTGATGCTGAGCAAATAATACCGTCTGGGTGGCCTTCCACCAATGTCTCGCATCATCTGCCAGCTGGAACACAGCTAGGCCTACTTTCTCTGTCTCTGAACATCTCATAATCTCGAGTAATCTATCAATCTCTATAATCCACTGCTCTGCCACCAATGGATCCCTAGTACCCTTAAACTTAGGTGGATCCAACTTCTTAAATGATTTCACCAATGCCACATTACAATATGACTCTGCATTTCGTGGCTGCTGAATCAGTGGCTGTGGTGGAGCTATCGGTGGCTGAGGTGCTGGTGGTGGAATAGGCTCAGGCTCAGGCACAACTGGTGCTGGCTGTGGCGGTGCTGGTGCCTCTACCGGGGCTGCAGGAGCTGTAGCTCTCTCCCTCTCTGCCCTATCAGCGGCTCTATCCGCCTGATACATAGCCATAAAATCTGCTATTAACCTCTCCACCTGAGTTACACGATTATCAATGCTCTCTAGCTGTATAGGACGTGGAGGTCTTGGGGCAGGTTCCGGTGTCTGTGGTTCCGGAGTCTGTGCCGCCCTACCTCGGCCTATGCCTCTCACTGAGCGCATCCTCCTCCTTCCACTCATATCTGTACCACAGAAATCATTTATCACTTATCATTAATACATCAATTATATATTCAGTTTATACAGTACTACAAGGGAATGTATACTATCATTTACTTAAAGCATCACTAGACATCCGACCAACCCTGCTCTGATACCATTAAATCTGTAACATCCCAATTTCCATTATATAACATATTACTCACTTATATCTTACACTTACTACCGGTTGGGTTGTCAGTGATGCTTATCAACTCCTATCACTTTAATAAGAATAATTAAATTATTTTCTCAAAATGTATATACATTCCCTTATAATTGAAAGTAGTACTGTACAACTTTACTGAATATATAAAAGAACACAACATACCTTCGATATCCAATCTCAGGAAGGTAAGTCTCTTAGTTCAAATCAGTTATCTGTGGAGTGGAAAAATAAGGAGTGGGCGACAATGTGCTCAGTAAAGAAGGTGTATGTTGCATTATAAAATAAAAACTATAATCTCAAAACCATTTAATTGTCCTAATGATCAAACTCATTAAGAATAAATATAGTTAACATGAAACAGGATTCACCAGATCCTTTCATAAATCATTAATTGAGACTAGGCAACAATTTAAATCATGCAAAGAACACAAATCATCCGCTTTTGGGGTGCACCCGTAGGCCATCGCCCCTCACGGCTATCTCATCTAGATGTATGGCCATAATCTGTAGGTGGTCCTCGGGTCCACTTGCCAAGTGACCTCGAGACCGCTGAACACTTGGCAGGTCCATCAGCCCTGTGACGCCCTAGGGTGCACTCGTTGGTCTCTTTGACCCGAGCCATCGCCCTAGATGGGTCACGCAAAGTATATGAGTGATAATGCATGAACTCATGGCCTAATGTCTCAAAATCAAGTTATCATATGTATTATTTCCATAAAATGATTTAGTTTCCAAAAGGGTTTATAACTAGTAAAAACAACCCTCCATTTCAACATTTTCTATGAGAGAAAAACACTTTTGGAGCTGATTCGCCCACGGCTAGTTCGCCCAGGGTCAGCTCGCCCATTAACCAATTCGCCAAGGGACTACTCGCCCAAGAGTCTAATCGCCCAAGGGACTACTCGCCCGAGAATTTGATATTTTCTATTTTCAAAAATAATAAAATTAATTCAAATTTTTATTTATTTATTTATTTAATTTCCGTTTGAGAAAATTATTCTTAAATCAGTTCGCCCACTAGTCAATTCGCCAAGGCGGCAATTTATAGTCGCCCGCCTCATAGCTTTTCAAGACAAAAATATGGCTGGCTAATAACAGTTCGCCCGCCTTATACTTAAAACAAGGGTTACCCGCCCAATCTCATTAAAAAGGGTTCGCCCGACTATGGCTTACCCGATTTCTTTTTAAAACAAGGGCACTCGCCCAGTTCTCATAACAGAGAGCTCGCCATTGGCTCGCTCGAGTTTCTGCCTAGAACAAACTAATCGCCCGCCTTAATTAATTCGCCCAACAAAACAACTTATGGCGGCTTGTAGCTCGCCCGAAACCAAAACAGTTTATCAACCGATGCATGTCAGAAAATAAAACAATTTCTAATATTTTCTTAACATTTTTACTCCACAGGACATGCATTTGTATCACATACTACTTCCTTACCTCGTCTGATACAACCTTGCTTCTCGCCTGCCTTCCGTAATTCCCTTCTGCAAAAGCATTATTTAAATTATAAATATTTTCCAAAAAGGATTTATATTTTTCCTAATAATATGGCACTTTGGCGAGACTCAGTTCGCCATTCGCCCAACATAGTTCGCTGTCCATTAGCGGATTATTCATGGGAGTTCGCCCATGTATTGGATTACGATTGCGACCTCTTTTTCTCCTACTCGCCCCACTGGCGATCATCAACTTTTACATGGGCGATCACTGTTATCGCCATTCTCGCCTTTTGGCGATCATTTGTCCTCGCCCTCCCGGACCACAATACTGGCGAACTCACATAATCATTTCCTAACCTCGTCTCATCCTTTGGGCGAGTACTCACCCATTTTGACTAGCAATTTTCTACTCGCCCGTCGTGTTTTCTTACTCATTCTTGGTTATTTTTCCATCTATTTTCTTATATATTTAACCATATTCAATTATAACCAGGCTATATCTATGATTAAATATCAAGAGAACTGTAAAACTATGAAACTCACCTTTACCAAGTTACTCCTCCAACAACAAAATGCTTTCTTGTCTTTCTTAGCTTTAGTTTGCTTGTTCCTTAGCTCTTCAATGGTGAGGAAAAGGTTTACTGATAGAAGGATAAAACTCTATGGCTATGAAAGGAACGGAAGAACAAGGTAATCTTTGTAGCAAACAGAGTGGGCGAGAATACTTTTGAGGAAGATGAAGTTGCATCCATCAATTTTTTTCTCATGAACCCCTCTTATATAGCCGTTCGTTTCACTTAAATCTAACACTGTTTCCTTATCCTGTTTTCCTCATCATTTCATGCATTAAATTTTGTGGAAAAACTGCAGCTAGTGGACTACGGTAAGAAGAAAATTCCCTGCATGTGTTGAAAATTTTCTTTCTTTTTCCTCTTCTTCTCCTAGTCCACGCCTCTGCCAGTCACTCTTATTGGCTTACTCCTCTTGCTAATAAATGCTTAGTCTCCTTTGTCAAATAAAGCAACCGGCGAGAAGTCCACTGCGCCCCTTTCCTGGACTTTTCTATTTCCTTTTCTGCTCTTCTCTTCGCCCATGTCTCCTCCAGCCAACGTTGATTGGCTAACTCCCCATCCTTTTCTTTGTTTTGTCTTCTAGCCCTTAATTCTCTTGTCCTTCTTCTCCACGCCAATGTTAGCCACATTGATTAATTTTATCTCATCTCATTTAATGCTTTCATACCTTATATATATACTATCTTGATCTTTTATCAAGATTAAATCTCATATATTCCTTGTTAAAATTTCTTGTTGCTCTTTAATATTTGTTTCTCTTTCTTTATACACTACACTATAAATCATCACTTAGATTGGAAAGTGGAAATTCACATTCGATTTAATTTCACAAAATTTTTATTTCCACTATCAATAATGTACACATATGGCATACAGTATAATAAAATTCGGATTTTACACTAATACAACTATAAGATAAATAATAATCATATTTACTATGTTTAAAATATTAAACAAAAATTATTTCATGATAATAATATAAGTATTTTACAATTTTAATATATATAAATTAATTGTAGCATTTTGTATACCTTATAGATATAAGTTGAATGTTGAGGGATTTGATGGTTTTAGAAAAACGATGTTTTATACTTTTCAAATAAATTAATTAATAAAAATATTGACAATTTTTATAAAATTTCTCTTAAAGTATGTTAACAATTATACTTTATAGATACAAGTTGAATGCTGAGATATTTGATAATTCTAAAAAGCTATGTTTGTACTTTTTAACATTAAAGTTAAGAAATTAATTAATAGAAACGTTGACAATTTTTATAAAATTTCTCTTAAGGTGTTGATTAGTTAACAATTATTTTAATATATTTTGATATTCAATTTAATTTAATGATATGTCTGTGACCATGATATAGGAAAATAAAGATTATAACATTCGAGAGTATTTAAAGATCTCAGGGGTGAAATTTTTGTGTTCAAAACAAGAATGACAAATTATAATATTGAGATAAGAAGAACTAAGCTTACCGTGCCTAAAGTGTATCCCTTTAATCATAAACTTGAATGTCAAAAATTATTGGAACAAGTATATATAAATTTATATAATATGATTATCTTTGTTATATTTTCATATAACATATGTTATAACTTAAACTTAATCAAATTACATATTAGTGTTTTATCCATATTTTCAATTCCATCTATCAATTTTAAAAAACTTATATATGAGATTGATTTTAAAACAAAGACAAGTTGAATTTTTTTATATACTATTTTCATTAAATAAATTACAATATAAATTTAATTTAACTTTTATAAAATTTGCATAATTATATCCAATATATAATTTTTTTATATTATTGTATTGTAATCTACAAATTACAAATAAAAAATATTAAATATACATTTGTTGTCTTTTTTATAAACATGATAATTTATATTATAAAAATTCAAATTCAAATATATTTTATCAATTGATTTATTATTTAATTAATGTATTTTCATGTATTGCACAGGTTTAAAACTAGTAATTTTAAGAAAATTATTATAATTTCAAATATAAAAAATAAAACATTAATGCTTTATTCACGACCAAATGCAGACTATTTATCACTCCTCCTCGTTCTGAATTATAACAACAATCCCTTGATGAGAATACATTATTCGGTAAGTGAGAAAATAAAATGGCATCAAATGAAAAATAAAGCACACAAAAATTTATGTTGTTCAACTTTAAAAGCCTACATTCACGGGCCAAGACAATCAAAAGATATTTTTCTATATGAAATTATGAGATTTACAAGAGGAACACTTGAAATATGGCTCTCTACCCAAAACCCAAAACTTCACTGTAAGCTTTATTTTATAGCTTACTATACTCTCCCCTTTATCACTTTTACACTACTTTGCTTCCTCAAAATCTTGTTGCTCACACACTACTTAAAAGCTTACCAAAGGCAAGTATTTATAGAGCATGTTGCCAAGCTAGTTGTCAACAATGCCTCACAATTTGACTAAGCACTGAAAAGTGCCAAAGCATTAAATTACAAGGCTGCATCAATTTTGGATCATAGTCAACTTTTACTTGCTCCAATCAACTTTGTCAAGATCTTCATATATCATTGTAGAGATTCACATTACATGTAAGAACTTCAAGCCATGCAATTAATATTCGGCTTGAATTTTTCAAGTCATCCTTTCAACAAATCTCCACGTTGGCTTGATAAAATTTCAAAGCCAATTTATAGCAAACTCCAGACACTTAATTGCCTTAGTCACACATGCCCTTTAAGGCATTCATCGACTGCACATACCAACCAAATCTAAACAATGCTTAAACTTGTTTGCACAAATAAATTTTGTCATCATATCTGCTAGATTATCTATCGTATCAATTTTCTCAACTGCAATATCTCTTTGTGATATGATAATGTGAACAAAGTGAAATCTAACATCAATGTGTTTGGTTCGTTCATGATGCATATGGTTTTTCATCAGATGTATTACGTTTTGGCTATCACAATACACAATAGTAGGCTTTAACTTTAAACCAAGATCGCCAACCAAACCTCTAAGCCATAATGCTTCTTTTAAGACTTTCGTAACTGCTATCTATTCTACTTCTGTTGTAGACAAAGCAACCATGTTTTGTAAAACAACTTTCCCACTAATGACACAAATTCGAAAGAGTGAAAATATATTCCGTCAAGGATCTTCTTTTATACAGATCACCAGCATAATCCAAATTAACGTAGCCGTCAACACCACAACTAATGTCACTATCCCTTCCATAACAGATACTGATATTTACAGTACCTTTGAGATACCTAAAGATCAATTTCACTTCTTGCCAATGATTTTTTCTAAGGTCTGTCATGAATCTGCTTACTACACTAACAAAAGCGAAATATCTAGATGAGTGCAAATCATAGTATACATTAATCTCCCAACTGCACTAGCATAAGGAACGTGCAACATATTCTTCATTTCTTCCTCAGTTTGTGTGACATCTTTGAGGTCAATTTAAAGTACATCACAATAGGGGGTATTCACAAATTTGTAATCTTGCATCCCAAAGTGCTAAAGTACTTTTTCTAAATACTTCTTTTGTGACAAATATTATTTTCTAACACATCGATCTTTGTTAATTTCCATACCAATATTTTCCTGGCTACTCCCAAAACCTTCATCTAAAATTCACCATTTAGCTAAGCATTCAAAGCATTAATTCTAACATGTTCTTTGTTGCAATCAACATGTCATCTATGCAATAGTAGATAAGTGTGAAAACCATTTGAGAGCTTCTTGTGATAGACACAATTATCAAATTCATTCCTTGAGTATCCATTTTTTTATCATAAATGTGTTAAATATCTTGTACTATTGCAACGGTGATTGTTTTAAGCCATATAATTACTTTTTAGTAGGCAAACATAGTTTTCATATCCTTGGACAACAAAACCTTCAAGCTGATGCGTATAAATTTTCTCCTTAAGCTCTCCATGCTAAAAAGCAATTTTCGCATCGAGCTGTTTGAACTCTAAGTCAAATTATACAACTAGAGAGAGTAATACACTAATAGGAGTATGCTTCACAACTAGAGAAATTACCTTATTGAAGTTAGTGCCTTCTCTTTATGAAAAGCCTTTGCCATTAGACATGCTTCACACCTTGAATTTTCAACTCCTGTAATTCCATCCTTCCTTTTATAGACCCATTTGCATCCAACAATTTTTTGCCCTTTTGGTTGTTTAACAAGCTGCCATGTTTCATTCTTATGTAGAAACTTGATCTCCTCATTCATAGTAGTAAGCCATTTTGGAGATTCACTAAAAGAAACCTCTTTATAAGAGCATTGTTCTTGACTATCAATATCTCCAGCCACAGATAATGCATAATTGACTAAGTGAGCATGTGCGTATCTTTGAGGCAGATTTATTTGCCTCCTCTTCCTTCTGGTGGCAGTAATATACTATTGTTCCTCAGGTGCAATTCCATCAATAATTTATTGCACCTGAATGTCTTCAATTTGAGATATAGCCTCTTCATACAATGTTTGTGGATTTTCTACTTCTAACGCTACCTGCTTGCCGGTGCCTTCATCTTTATCAACATCAATGTACTTTTTTTTTGGTGGAGTATAGCATACTCATTAAAGGTCACATCTCTACTTACAATGAATTTTGGTGACCTTGGGTCAACACACCATGAATGATAGCCTTTTACCCTATTGCATAGCCTAGGAGTATGCATTTCTTTTTCCCTTGGCCCAAGTTTGTTGTCTTTTTCATAGGCATATACAGGACAACCAAATACTTTCAATTTAGAGTAATCTGCAGGAGAACCAAACCGTAACTCCTTATGAATCTTCAACTCTATTATTGTTGAAAGAGATTTATTTACAAGGTGGTAAGGCATATTAACTGCTTCAACACAAAACTCTTTCGATAAATTGGCATTAAAGAGTATGCAACGTGCCCTTTCTAAGAGTGTTCTATTCATTCGTTCTGCAACTCCATTCCAGTATGGCATTTTTCTGACAATGCGATGTCTAACAATTCCGTTCTGCAACTCTATTCCAATGTGGTGTTTTTCTGACAATGCGATGTCTAACAATTCCTTCATTATTGTAGAACTCATCAAACGCATTGAAGCAATATTCTAGACCATTATCTGTTCTCAAGTGCTTGATATTCTTCTTAATTTGTTTCTCGATCAATGCTTTCCATTACTTAAAGTTGACAAACACACTACTCTTTTGCTTCAAGAATTACACCCACACTTTCCTTGAATAGTTATCAATGAAAGTTAACAAACATTGTGCTACACCCTTTGATTTGACTGGAGAAGGCCTCAATGCTCAAAGTGGATATAGTCTATTGTACCTTTAGTTCGATGAATAGTTGTGCTAAACTTCACCCTGCACTATTTACCATAGACATAGTGCTCATAGAAATCTAGGTTTCCAATTTACTGTCAACAGAGTAGGTCACGTATACTTAAATCTGTCATTCCCCTTTCACTTAAATGTCACAATTGCATATGCCATGAGTAATATCTGCATTTGAATTTTTTAAAGATGTTACATTAGCACTTCTAGTAATAATGCTCCCTTGAAGATGATAAAGACTATTGATGATCTGCCCTTTATCACAATTAGAACAACTTTTGAAACCTTTAAAGCTTCACCTTCAGTGAAAATTTGATACCCTCAAGTGTTAAGTAGACTTAAGGAAATGAGATTTCTTCGTAATTCTGGAACATGTCGAACTTCGTATGTTTTAACAATGCCGTCATACATCTTGATCTTATCTATACCTACACCAATAATGGAAAGTCTCTTGTTGTCTCCGAACATAACTTTTCCACTAGTAATTTTCTTATAAATGGAAAACCATTCTGTATTAGGACTCGTGAAAAGAACAGGATGAATCTAAAATCCACTTATCATTAAACTATTTAAAAACACTAATAGGAAATTCTGATCATCATCAAAATTTTCCTCCTGACTAGCAATGTTTGCCATGTCAAAGAAACCTTCAATCTTCTTTTTCCTTTTATCTTTGCTTCGTGGACATTTTCATCTAATGTGCCCAACTTCATGACATTCCAAACATTTTACCTTTCAAATTTTAGATTTTGATCATGATTTACTTCTGCTGTACGATCCTTTTCTGTTAATCTACGTCTCACAACAAAGCCTTCCTCTAATTCTTGATGTATTCTCTAGTAACTTGCTTTGCAACTCCTTAGATATATTAGTTCTTCCATATCCATCATGGCATCTACAAAATACTCATATGAGGGCAGCAATTTGCATAATAACAATATTACTTGACCTTCAGCTTCAGCAATGACACTTATATTCTTTAGATCTGAGATGGCCTCCGTGAAATCATTAAGGAAATCTTTCAAGGATGCACCTTCTTGCATTTGGAGAGAGTGTAATCACTGTTTCAAAAATAGTTTATTTATAAGTGTTTTTTTTCCATGTAGAGAGACTCTAATTTCTTCCATAGCCCATCAATAGTTGTTTCTTAAGAAACTTCTCTTACCACCTCATTGAACAAGCTTCAAATGATTGTACTTCAGACTCTCTCCAAGAAGTTTTCCTTTTGATTTTCATCTAATTTTGCTAACAAAGCAGCCTTCCCTTTTACTGCTTCATGCAAACCTTGCTATACCATAAGACTTTCATTTTAATTTTCCATAAATTAAAATCATTATTGCCATTGAAATTCTCTACTTTATATTTCGTTGAAGATGCTGTAGTTGCCACCATCGCGAAAAACCCAAATAAAAATTCTGGTGCTTTTGTATTCTTGATCACAACAATGCTTCTGATTGAATAGTACATCAGTTTTGACCGCCCAACTTTACTTCAATAGTACCTACTTCAGAATTTTTTGACTTCATAGAACCAAAACTCTAATACCAATTTATTGTGAATTATAAACAAAATCCGTTGACCAAAATAAATTATTTGGTAAGTGAGAACATAAAATGGTAATGAATGAAAAATAAAGTACATAAAGATTTACGTGGTTCAATTTTGAACACTTACTTCACAAGTCAAGACAATCAAAAGAAATTTTACTATGAGAAATTAAAAGATTTATAAGAGGAACACTTGAAATATGGCTCTTTATCCAAAACCCAAAACTTCATCGTAAGCTTTATTTTATGACTTACTCACTCTACTCTTCCCTTGTATCACTCTCACATTGCTTTGTTTCCTCACTCTCTTATTGTTTACACATTCCTTAAAAGCTTACCAAAGGCAAGTATTTATAGAGGAGGTTGTTGGGTGAATTGTCAACAAATGCCTGACATACTAATTAAGCACCGAAAAGTGGCAGAGCATTAAAAACCAATGCTGCATCAATTTTGGTTCATAGTCAAGTTTTACATGCTCCAGTCAGCTTTGTTAAGATCTTAATGCATCTAGAAATTTGCATGTACTAAAAATTTTGCATGCAAGGACTTCAAGCCATGCAATTAATATTCAGTTTGGATTTTTCAAGCCATCCTTTCAACACTCCCTTTCTCTCAAGTAACAAGATAAAAATATCATTAATTCAATCCAAAACCTTAATACAATCATATAAGAACTTTTTTGGTTTGCTTAATAAAAAGATGAAAATACGTGATTATATAAAATCTGTAAATCTAATGATTATATTTCATAATTATTTTTTATTTAGCAATTTAATTATTAGATTAATAATTTTTCTGTTGTTCCAATCGAGCAAAACTTTTAAAGTAAATTAGTTAAAACTAGTTGCTATTTCCATTTTTATTGCGTTGGCCACTTAAATTTTTGGGATTATAATTAGTTATTTTTGTAGGATTAATATCTAATAGACTGTCATGAGAGTTTTTCTACTTCATAAATGAAGTTAGAATGATGATATATGTTTATTACAATATTAAGAAAATTAAAAATAAATAAAACAGAACAAATATCATCATCTGAACCTAGCTTGTGGAGTCAAAAAACTCCACTAATAGTATATGGGTTAATTTTTTATTTCTATATATGTTCATTTCTATGATCTCTCCTTATTTTGTGCTCAGTACATGAATTTATTTTTAGCTACTCAATCGTTAACATTGTAATGACTAGATATCATCATCATTTCCCACCAACATTTTATGCCACGAATATCATATTTTTGCACCACAAAATGTTGAATTGAAATAGCTTAATATTGGTTTCTCTTAAAACAGACGGCTCAAGTCACAAAATCTGACAGGAACTCTCCCACCAGAATTGGTCAGGCTCACTTTCCTCCAAGAAATGTAACTACCTTTCTGGGCTCCTTTTCTTTTTACAATGGAAATACTAAATAATTGAGGATAAAGGTGTTTTGATTCGAACTCAAGACTTAAAATATACCACAACTCATCTTTAATCACTTGATCAAAACGTTGTTGGCTCCAGGCTCCTTTCATGATAGCTTAATTAGCCCATCATCTTAATTTACCTCAGTTAACTATATATAACAATGAATTTATTTTCCTTGCCATCACTAATCTAACTCTAATTCTTTTTACAGTGATCTCAGTCGTAATTACCTTAGTGGTAAAATTCCTCCGGGATGGGGTTCTATGAAACACATCGTCAACATGTATGCTTTCTATTACATATATGCAGGCATCGCAAAGTTAAAAAAATTCTATTAAACAAAGAATTGCGTCTATATAAATGTGTATTGGTAAAAAATACTTTCTTGGATTTGGAGTATATTCTAATTTATAAACTACTTCTAAACTGTAGTATCCTTCATATGAAATATCCATGAAGTATACATATATGGCTTTTGGATGAAGTAACATGAGTTTTATTGCAGTAGCCTTCTTGGAAATCGTTTAACAGGTTCAATCCCAAAAGAGTTGGCAAATATAATCACTCTGACTAGCTTGTGAGTTGTTCTCTAGCAATATTTAGTATTTGTCATTTTCATTATGACAAATTTATCAGAACTATACCGATATTCGTTCTGTTTCTCTAGTGAATTAATTCTATTTATGAAAAAATTTGTAGAGTTCTTGAGGAAAATCTTCTTTCGGGAACTTTGCCTCCAGAGCTTGGGGATCTACCACACATGGAGAGACTGTGAGGCTCCTCCCTTTAAAATTCTCGCATACTTTCACTCATTATTGTAGTATTTTCTAATAAACGATAGAGCGCTTTCTTGTACGAAGATCCACAATTGCTTAGTCATGGTTGGTGGTAAGATCACCACTCATTAGAATAATCACATTTGATATATTGTGGAGCCCAACAACCAATATGGGAGGTGTCTTGCATTTTGACTTGGAATGCTTCACAGTTTTGTGTACAAAAGTTTTTTCATAAGTATGATTTAGACCACAAATTAGTAGTGTGAGATTGGGTTTTTTTTTTTTCCGAAATCACAAGATATCCTCATGTTACATTGAGAATTTGACTTGATGAGAATTCGAACATACGACTTCCCGTAATAAATAGTCTTCAGTTGAGAATTCAACGATGCCTTAGCCAACCGTTTGGTCGTGGGATTGGGGTTGCTGGAGATATAATATAATATTCCTCTTCGTTTTCTCTTTATTTATGGATAATGACACATTGTTGTTTCTGGTGTTTTAGGCTTCTTAGTTCAAACAATTTTACTGGGGAATTGCCTGCAAGATTTGCTAGGCTCACTACCATGACGGACTTGTGAGATTACAATGTTCTTATACGTTATCAAAAATTTTCTTTTTTAGTTTTATATGTCAGATTGATTACTATGTATTATGCTAGTTACGATTATTTTGTTTTCTCAACAGTCGGATCGCTGACAACAACTTCACAGGAAACATTTCTAACTTCATATTCCAGAATTGGACAAAACTTGATAAACTGTGAGAGCATTAATTACTATCTGTGATACATATCGATGGGTAATTTAATTTTGTCATTAGAAATATGAATTGTGCTTTTTCATCATTTAACAAACCCAACTTTGGTAATGGCAGATATATTCAGGCTAGTGGTTTGACTGGGCCAATTCCAGCCATTGTTGATTTGAAAAATTTAACTGACCTGTAAGCATGGATCTTTTATATTTCATAGATTTCAGCATATAACTTGGGATATTGTGGTTGTATCTTAATGTTTTTTTGTTTCTTGATTTGTTTACAGGAGAATTAGTGACCTGAATGGAGCTGAGGTTCATTTTCCACAACTTAGTAATTTGCCCAAGTTGAAAAGACTGTGAGTAAAACTCCACCTAGTTATGAGGAAGAGATTAAAATTCTGTTGACTTTTCTTTTTGAAAACTTACATGGTAGATTCTTATGATTGTATTACAGGATATTGAGGAGTTGCAAGCTCATCGGGAAGCTACCTGATACTCTTGGGAAATTGACAAAAATAAAGATTTTGTGAGCAGACATGTTTTTTCTCCTTAATACAAGAAAAACTTTTCCAATTTTGTTTCAGCATATATCTTTCTATTTGAAGATCATAGTGATGTTCTTTTATTGGGAAATTTCATGTTTTGATGACATAAAAAAAGGTATAAGGATCATATTTGAACAATTCATCTTGACTACCCATATGCAACCCAGTCATTGCTGCTAACAGCATATTGAAAAAGTTTTGCTCGTGGCTTAAATTTAATTCTTTTGCTGCTATATTTAGTTCATGAAAGAACGAGATCACAGCAATAAGTTGCATTTTCCTGCATGCATATTTGTGTGTGCAACTGAAAGGGCATCAAAAAGTTCTCGTAGATTTAAGTTTTAACGTGTCTTGGGACGTTATGTTTTTTAGCAGTTCCCTTTTACATTTCCTTTCTGTACTTGTAAATTTTCATGCATTTTTGTTGAAACATTTTATCCCTATTTTCCCTACCTTGATTATTCAAGGAATTAAGAATTTTTTTTGAGACAACATTTGGTTTTATTACCCTTTTATAAATTTTCTTGCAGAGATCTCAGCTTTAACAAGCTCAGTGGAGATATTCCGGACTCACTTTCTTCTATTACTGAATTGGATCAATTGTAAGGCCATGTTTTTCTAGTGTAAACTTTACTTTTTTTGGTACGGTGGAATTAAGGGGATATACCCTTGATTTTGCAGTAGCAGGGGTAAGATTCCTAGCCTGCGGGAGTTCCATCCCTAAGGGGAATTGGTGAACCTTAAGGGGCAACCACCATTTTCGAGTGGTGGAAGGCATAGTTTAAGCCGATTCAATGAATATACTTATCTAATTATCTACAAAGCTTTTATCAATCTAAAAACATGTCGGCCATGCTATATTGATTTTCTCTGTCAGAGGATAGATGACTTGACTTCTTTCATTATCTTCAGATTTGCCATCACAATTGATAAATCTAACTTCTTTCATTATCTTCAGATTTGCCATCACAATTGATAAATCTTCCTCAAACTTAATTTAGTTTATTGAGCAGTAACTTCAGGATTTCTTTTGTCAGGTTTTTAACTAGAAACATGTTTACTGGACCAATACCTCCATGGATACTGGATACAAAACAGGAAATGTAAGATTCCCTTCCAAATGTTCAATGACATTGTATGCTCAAGGAGTTTAATCATAACACTTTTTCAATTAACAAAAAAGAAGTTTGATATTTCAATTTACAGGATGAAACTCGTAAAAATAAGTGCTACAGCATAAAAGTTTAACTTTTATAATCCTGTTTGTGGCTATGGCCTCAAAACAAATTGATTGCAGAAAGGCAAAGAGATATCAACTTATTGTATAATTGCAATTGTATTAAAGAGAAAGCCATAGAGAAATGAGATAACCGTTTAATAAATATATAACTGAACCATTCTATGTGTAGGGATCTTTCATATAACAACTTCACAGGCAATGTAGGAAGCTGTCAACAGAGAGGCGTGTAAGAATGGTTCCATCTAAGTTTGATTTTTGGTTTTTGTGTTTTTGTTTGCGACTGGATCTTTGATATATAATAGCCATTGCTTTTTATAATATGTCTTTGTCTGTAGGAATTTGTTTGCAAGCACTTCAAGGATCAATAACTCGTAAGTTTTAGAACACTAACTATCATTAAACTTTCATTATCTTTTCAGTGACGGTAATTTTGCTAGTATAATGCTTGACCTTCTACTGGGACCTATAATTTTTTTACCAGAGGAACTGTTTCATGTTTGGGAAGCTCTCTCTGTCAAGCAGAACGTACGTGGAAACTTCATATACTTCTTTACAATAGGTTCTCATAATTATAATAGCTTGGTAATGCTTTCCCTATTTTAATATCGCATTCGCACACTTCTCAACAATGTTAAGTTCTCATTTTTACTCCACAATGCTTTGCCCCTTGTTTCTTTCTAACTAGTCTTTGAGGGTTGGGACTTGGGATGGCGGTGGAGGGGGGGCCGAGGGAAGAAAAAGGCTTAAATTTTCTAGTCATTATTAAATAAAGAGTTTTCAATTCACTCTGCTTACTTATGGTGCTAGTGGCATACAAACTTGTCATAGATCTGTCATGTTTTCCGAGAATTTTTGTTTTCTAAAATACATCAACTTGAGTATATTGCATACTTGAGAATATTCTCCTTTTCATACAAAAACCACCATCTTCTGCAATTGCCTATCAATGTAGCTTGTACTAGCTGTCCCCTAAAAGGGTGTTTGCACTTGTTTTGCAAAATCACAAGGAGGAGACTATGGCTAAGGACTTTGTAGATTGGAAAGAAAAATGAAAATTTTAAGTTTCTTTCATGGTCAGAGAGATAGCTTGAATTGTTAAGAGCAGTAACTTTTTCCTCTTTTCTCTTTTCTATGTAACCATTTCATTCGATTTGTGTTTCCTCCAATATATATTGAACTGTTGTTCCTTACACCTCAGCTTTGCACTATCTTTATATAAACTGTGGAGGGGGAGAAGAAATTGTTAATCGTACCACTTACGAGGCTGATTATGATAAGGCTGGGCCTTCAACATTTTTCAAAAGTACTACAAATCACTGGGCATCTAGCAGCACTGGTGTTTTCTTGGATGATAGAGCTAACAAGGATAATTTAATTTTCGTCCTTCAGAACAAAACACAACTTCCTGAGTATGATCGTCAACTATACTCAACTGCACGCCTTTCACCTAGCTCTTTGACTTACTATGCTTTCTGTCTGAAGAATCGAACATACAATGTAAGCCTGCATTTTGCGGAGATACAGTTCACTGATGGTAAAACATTTAGCAGCTTAGGGAGGCGGATATTTGATGTTTACATTCAGGTATTTTAAAGTACTTCTTATCAACTTCTGATGTTAGAGGAACTTGACATTCTGCTTGACTTTGATAAACAAAGTAACCTTCCAACATGTTCCCGGATGGAAAGTTCAGTTAAAAGGAGTAGATAATTGCAGGGAAACCGGATGCTAAAGGATTTCAACATTAAGGATGAAGCAGGTGGCACTGGCAAACCAATTTTAAAAAATTTTAGTGTACCCGTGACTGATGGCACTCTAAACATCCGTTTGCACTGGGCTGGAAAAGGCTCTACTTCTCTTCCCGAGAGAGGAGTTTACGGTCCTCTTATCTCAGCGATATCAATTTTTGATCCCGGTTGGTGTTCAAACTCTGCATGTTAATGGCTTTGTTACAAATTCAATCTACGTGTTCAAATCCTTCTATATGACGTTTTCACCCAAGTCCTTTATCATGAAGAAACAATAAAATGTTTATTTTTGTTCTATACGCCACTAAGCCACTGCCATGTTCTTTTCTTTTTGCCTTTCCTTTTTTATTATCATACCTATGTATTCTCCATGATTTCTAATTAATTGAATTGAATTATGCCTGAACAGTAAAGCTTTAAACCAACAGTGTTATAACTTTTATGTAACTTTCTTCTACCAGATTATAAACCTAATGGTGGTGGTATCTCTGCAAGCGTGGTCGCTGGAATCGTGGTTGGAGCAGCATTTGCTATCTTCCTGATTGTGGGTTTTCTTTGGTGGAAGGGCTGCTTACGACAGAAGAGTACATTGGAACAAGGTATCTTTAAGGGAATCAATATATTCTGCTACATTCGATTTTCAAAAATTTTGTAGACAATGGACATCAATACGGTACCATTTTTGGCAAGGTATAAGCCATAGGGTACATAGACAGCATCCAGTGTTGCACCATTGAGGCCTTTCTCAAGCCAACAATAAATGCATATATTTAAGAAGCTATATTGTAAATGCTTCACAGTTAGCTTTTCTTTTCCGCAGATCTAAAAGGTCTAGAGTTGCAGACCACTTCCTTTACCTTGAGGCAAATTAAAGCTGCCACAAACAATTTTAATGCTACTAATAAGATCGGCGAAGGTGGTTTTGGTCCTGTTTACAAGGTATCATGCGCAATACAATCTTTCTCTCGATTACTTACACTCTGACCATCCTTGCTGCAGCACTTCCTCTAGTACTTGGTTGTTGATTGAACCAAGTAATGTCTTTTCTCAAATGCAGGGCATTCTGGCAGATGGCACGGCAATTGCTGTTAAGAAGCTATCTGCCAAATCAAAGCAAGGAAATCGTGAGTTTGTTACTGAAATTGGCATGATTTCAGCTCTACAACACCCTCATCTAGTAAAGCTATATGGATGTTGCGTTGAAGGAAATCAATTGCTGCTTATATACGAGTACTTGGAAAACAACAGCCTTGCTCGTGCATTGTTTGGTACATCTCGTCCACATGATTTACTTTAACTCCATTTGGTATTAATGATATTCGTAGGCATTCGCTTGCTAGATGTACACACACCCGAACACATGTGAATGCTTGTCATTAATAATGTAAAAGGCGTATGCTAGCATGTCTAAGCTTCTCTTGTTTGGTTATCAAAAGGCCCAGAAGAATATCAATTGAAATTAGATTGGCCAACAAGACGGAAGATCTGCATTGGTATAGCAAGAGGTTTAGCTTATCTCCATGAAGAGTCAAGGTTGAAGGTTGTGCATAGAGACATTAAGGCTACCAATGTGTTGCTTGATAAGAATCTAAATCCTAAAATATCTGACTTTGGTTTAGCCAAGCTTGATGAAGAGGACAATACTCACATTAGCACCCGAATTGCTGGAACTTAGTAAGTCTTTGTTTAGAATGATTATCAATGTGCAACATGGCACATTGCACTTATGATTACTCCATGATAAATATAATTTTCTTTTATAATCTATAAAAAAATAGTATTCAATTAGTCTTTTTAACTTTGCAGTGGCTATATGGCTCCTGAATATGCAATGCATGGTCGTTTAACTGACAAAGCAGATGTGTATAGTTTTGGGATCGTGGCTCTTGAAATTGTTAGTGGCAGGTGCAACACTAAAGTCAGGTCAAAAGAAGACTCATTCTATCTCCTTGAATGGGTAACTAAGCTCTCATTCCTTCATCCGTTGCTCATCCATGTTGATAATTATATGGGAAATACCTGTTAAAAAACAAATCTGGCCACTATAATGTGCTGTATAACGTTTAAATTAGGGAATGCTTACTCTCCTAATTAGGTTGCAGTTCACTTGATACATTGATGTTTCATTAATTTTCTGAAATGAATCTTAATGTGATAGGCTCATATTTTGAAGGAGAAAGGGAGCTTGTTGGATTTAGTGGATCCAAGGATAGGCTCTGATTGCAACATAGAAGAGGTGATGCTGATGATCGATGTGGCTTTTCTATGTACTAATCCTACCGCGGTAGCGAGGCCTACTATGTCTTCTGTGGTAAGCATACTTGAAGGCAAGGCTGTTATCCCAGAGTTGATTACAGATTCAAGTATTTCTACCAATACGGAGGCAGTGAATAAGTTGTATAAGCAAATGGAAGGAAATGAATCAGAAAACAGCCAGACAAAGAGTATGTTGGGAGATGGGCCATGGACTTCTTCTTCTACATCTGCTGTTGATCTCTATCCAGTCAACTTGACTTCCACTTATTGGCAGAATAGAGATTCCACAAATTAGAAACTTGTCATGTTAGCAGTCAGAATACCTTAACTAGGAACGGTAAGACAAGTGGTTTTCTTGTATAATGTGATTACTTTGAAGGTACATTTGCCATAATTTTATATGTGAAGAGATCGGAAAATAATTAAAAATAAGTTTTCCAGATTAAAGTTGTTTTATTTTCAGACAATAACTCAAAACTAAGATTCCTTGTCATCATTTTGTTTCAAATTCAGAAAGGGTACTGAGATAACATTGCAACAATGTCAGCATTATAAGGATTGCTTTAAGCTATAGCATATGGTTTGTAGCCCGTCTCGATCAATTCTGGAGATTATGGTTGTTAATTTTTGTATAACTACTATTCTTTTTTTATTTTATTATAATTATTATCTTATTGACGGAATATGTTAAAGAATGCTATAGCGATATGTACTGCAGTCGCCACATCAGAGTAACAAAATGGAACCAACAAGCGGTTAGACGAAGTGAAAGTGGACTTTTTTCAAAGATATTTGAACAGGGTTCGAATCCTAAAATCGTTACTATTGGGAGAGCTTTACTGTTTATCATTTTTGGCTCGAACAAGATTAATTTCAGACCGTAAAACGGATAAAGATACCTGGAGCTACACAAAAAGAAAAAGTAACAAAATGGAAAACGCTCAAACGATAGACCTCTATTTAAATCAAAAACCTTTTATCCTAAAATTGTAACAACTATCACCACATCATAACATCAACATAAAATATAATAGTAAATAAAAATTTGAAGAATAATAACAAAATAACTACATTATTGATGGTAGACATGTTGAAGAGTTTGGACTGTTCACTTAAATCTGAAGGTTTATCCAATATTAGAAAAGATTTGAATAAAGATATTAATCTCCTTTAACAAGCTTGAGCAAAAATATTGTGCATTGACGCCAACATTCAAGACACAAGCCTAGAAGTGAAGCTCAGTAAGGTCCATTCTAAAGTACAAGTCCAGAAATCAATTCTAAAATATATGTCTTAGACTAAAAAGAGCTTATGCAGCTTGCTAAATTTATCCTTCTTTTTTTTTTTTTGTGGGGTGGATCTTTGGATAATTGAAGTTCAATTCTAGACTTATATTATAAATTTAGAATAACTTATATTAGGATGATCCTCATATTTTTTTAAAACATGTAATAACTATCTTACACTCATTCTCACCAAATCAATTAATATAAAATTAATTTACTCAAGAATCAATTCTTATTAAATCAATTTACTCACCTATTTAACTTAGATTAATAGAAAAAAAAATTCACAATTAACAAAGAGGTATTAACATCTAACAAAAAATTAATTTTAAAAAATAAAAAAAAATTAATTTGATAAATTAGAAGTTGAATTAGAAAACGAGCACATGAATACACTTTGATAAATTAAAAGATTTTGAGAGTTGTCATGTGATATTTTCAAATATAAATACTTAGTTTCGTTTGTAAATACAATCTTCCCAAAGATTATTAAGAGAATGGTCACATTTTGAAGGACAAACGAAATTGTATTTAATATTTGAAACTGCTTCCAAAAGCATTTTATCAAACACAATTCACTTTCCCATTCTAAAAATTATTCTTTTTGTTAATTATACAAGTTTTACATATAATTTTTTTTCACTAAATTGAGTTAAATATGTAAGTGTGTGTGTGTGTATATATATATATATTTAATGAGAGTTTATTCTGAGTAAATTAATTTAATCAGAATTGATTTGGTGAAGATACATATAAAATAATTATTACATGTCTTTAAAAAAAAATGCAATGTCATTATTTCCTTGGTGCCTAAAACACTTGCTTTTTAGGATCATCCTATATTAATTATTCTCTTGTAAATATATGCTATAGCATTGAATATTTAGAATGGAAAGGAATTGGCAATTTTGTTGTAAGAATGATTAAGATTAAAAAAATAAAATGTATCTATTAGTTTATCTGTTGTTAACACTAGTATTGATTCTACTGATAATCATTCCACAGTAAAGAAAGTACTTTTAGCAAAGAGCATCTTAAAGACTCATTTGCATGCATAGTCGAATGGGGGATTAAGGTTTGAACAATAACTTAGTTGTGTGTATTAAAAAAAGATATGTTTAAAAATATTGATAATGAAATTAGTGCAATAATTTAAAATTATTTTCAAAATAATAATTTTGGTCAAAAGAGGATTGCTAGGGGTGGAGTTGGTGGTGGCACTTCTTTGCTTGTTTGAATAAAGTTCCTTATCCTTTGGATTCTTTGGTTAGGAACTTCATATGACATGCAAACCTGAAAAAGAAAAATTAAAAAAAGATAATTAGAACTATAATTAAAATAAATAACTCAATTATACTATCAAAGCCGGGCAAGGATGCCAAAATCTGATGTGCGCCAAATGCTTCAATTTTAAAATACCCTATTTGACAAATTTGTATATAAGGCAAATAAATGTTGATCCCATAGATATTATAGTTAATTAAATTATTTATATAAAATTAAGTCCAATTAAAAGAAATAAAAGAGGGGATTTAATTCAATTAATATGATTTAACTAAATATTAAGTAAGAGGCAAATATAAATAAATAGATTTCACATATTAAACATGCTTCGGCTACTAGGTATCTATCCACTCTTGGAATTTAACATTGATCATTGATTATATTTTAATATTATCAATTAAATATCCAATCTTAGTATAGCAATAAGCTCTGTTATACCCATCTTTCCTTATTGAATTGTTAATTAAAATAAGCTCTTCAATTAATCTCTAATTGTTAAACTATTTAGAACAAGCTTTCTAAATATATTTTGTAGTAGCATTAGTATTTAGAAAAATAAGATTGAAATTAAGCAGCAAACACACAAGCTTGGTTTATTTAAATTAAACTTTGATTCCTCTAAGTATCTAATGAGTAAAAACATTAAACAATTACGGACTTGAGTTCTAATCTAGCAATATATTATTAAATTTAACTAAATAGTATGCGCTTTATAAAATTAGACCAATAATTATGTTAATATGTTTAGAAAATCTCATATACTTAAGCAATAATCAATATTAAGCTCATATATATCTCAGAACATTCATCCAAGAGTATTTAGACTACCTAATAACCGAACAACTAACTTTAGCAAGACATAATATAAGAAACGACAAGCATGCTTTTATAATATAAAGAAAATGCCAGCTTTATAATATTAAACAAGTAATTGCTTTAATTACAATATAAAACAATGCATGACTAATTGTGTCTTGTCTTGTTTCAGCCTTTAAATAGGCCTTTTACAATCCTAAATTATCAACAAGTTAATCTCAAATAAAGGTTTAATTACAAGACTTGCTCTTTAAGTAAACTTCTTGCTTTTAGAATTCTTCCTTGACTAAAACTACTCCTTGCCGCCACTCTTAGAATTCTTAGAGTGTTATTGTAGTAATCCACCTCTTATAGAGCTCTTCTACTTGTATTTTATCTCAGCTTTAACTCTCCAAATTTGATCTGCACAACGAGTCCTTATTAAGCACCAAGTAAATCTTAATCCCACTAGGATTAGTAGCCCGAATTTGAGTTGACTTTTCAAAGATGTTTAACTAAACAAATCAGCTTGGATTCACGCGTTCTTGGATGCTATGAAAAGCTTAGGAAGTCCTCTTTAACTTTCAAGATGCCTCATCCTCATCCAAATATGTTAAAATGGTGAAATTTTTATTTTACCCCTGATTGGTAAGAAAATCACAAGTCTACAATTTTAGCTCAAATTACTCCAAAAATCTTATTTTTGCTACCTAAAACATAAAATAAATATTAGCAAGCTCATTTAGGCACAAAATATAATTAAAAGGACAATTACTAAATATATAAAGTTAACACTTTCTACTCCCTATCAAGAACCGAGAGGAAAAGAAAAGGAAATAGGAAATAAGGGAAGGCAGCCTAATCTCAAAAACTTACTACTTTTTATCAAAACATTGTTTTTCGAATAAGTGAGCTTTGAGTCGGGCAATAAGTTTTGGACTTTATGTAGTGAAATGTTTACCAAATAGTGAAATGATTATTGAACTATGAATAGTATTTTCAAATAAGGTAGTGTTTTATCATGCATTGAAGTGTTTTATTTAATAGTGGCATAGTATTGATATTGTACATGATATATTTTGAGACTGCACAAGTTCTAAACATGGGTTGGTACTGCATGTCACATGATTTGTAATGATGTCTTGATTTTGAAACTATGATTAAAACATGTTTTATGTATATTGAACCTTAAGCTTGAGCACAATCTAAGTGTTGGTTATTGCGTATGATGTTTTATGCATATTTAACCTTGAGCTTGAGCATAATCTAAGCCTTGGTATGTGCTTTGGAAACTATTGGCAGCATTGATGATTTACAATATGGTTTTATACTGTGGTAACTGTGATTTTCAACCCTGATTAGTAAACATATTTAACATAGACTCATGTAAGTCAATAAAAAGTAACTGCGAGTTGCAAGAATCTATTCAATTATGAGAATTAGAATTTTGGAATTTAAGTAAAGTGAAAAAAAATTAATGATTTAAATTAAAGATTTAAATTAAGAAGATAAATGGATATGAGATGTATTGAGCAAAACATACACACACACATATATATTAAAAATATATATTTATATGCAAATTAAATGGACATATAAATATATGTAGAAATAATTAGTAAGTATAAATTACATACATGCATATTTATTTAAATTTAAAGTAATATACATTATGAAATATATATTTATTAAATAAAAATATATTTATAATAAATATATTTTGCTATATAGGCTATTTAGCAAGTAAAAAAATAAAAATAAATGTTATAAATATATATTTATTAATATAAAATATATTTATATATAGTATTATATATAATAATAATAATAATATTTAAAAATTAATTAATAAAAAAAATTTATGCATCGACAAGCTTCTTGGAAGCTTGTCAAGCATAGTTATGCTAAGAAGTAGAACCCAAAAAACCAAAAAAAAAAAAAGAAACGAAGATGAGGAGAAGAGAAAGAAGCCAGCGGTGGTGAGAGAGAAAGATTATCGCCAGCTAAGGAAAGAAAAGAGAAGGGAGCTGGCCAAAGAAAGGGAAAGAAAAGAAAAGGGAAGAGGAAAAGGAAGAAGAGGAAAAGAGAGACGAGACGAGACAAGATCGCTGCACCCCGATCTCAAGCGTGGCATGTCGCTGCCATCTCCTATTACTGAAGAAGGTAGATCTGGGTAAGAGAGAGAACGCGTGTTGCTGGAGGGCCTTGCTGGAGCATCGAGAGAAAGAAAGAGGAAAAGAGTAGCGCTGCCTCTGCCGTCATCGTTATCAACTACTACTGCCGCCGATGAAGGTAAGAAATGGGTTTAGGGCAAAATTGGGGTCGATCCAGTTCAGCAAGAAAAAAATAAATAAATAAAATAAAAAGACAAAAATACGAATAAATAATAGAAAAAATTTTTAAAAAATTTTAATATATACGAGTAAATATATAAAATATATTTACATTTAAAGAGGAGTAGAGGATTAAATCTTTATTTAATCAAATTGTTATTTAAATTAAATATAAGATGTTCTAAATGTGTATGTTTGTCTAAATTGTAAAGAACACAAAACAGTGTTTAGAAGTTGAAAGGTAAAGGTGTAGGGGCTAAGGAGTTCGGTTGCGGATTAAAAGGCTGGAAAACAGGTAGGCCAGCCACTATTGGGCTAGAAACAAATAGAGGAAGAATTGCCACCAAATTTGGAATAGGTAAGTTATTTCTTTAAGATTGTGTTAGCATTGGAGATCAGAGAAGATATAAGTTATGTGGAGAAACTAGTTCAAATCTTGAATCAAAAGGAAAAAGTACAATGATCTAAGACTACTCCTTTGGTTAAGGTTCTCTGGCAATACCATTCAGCAGAGAAAGCTACTTGGGAATTAGAGAGCCTAATAAAGAAAAAGTATCTAGAGTTATTTGACTGATAGGTCTAGTCAAATTTGGAGGACCAAATTTCCTAAGATAGGGAGGATGGGAGATCACACTTCCCATTACTGTTCTATACTGTTAATGAATTTAGGAAAACTAAGATGTCTCATAGTTCTTTATTTGCCATATGTTTTGTAGGTGTAATAGAGATTTGGATTATGAGCCCCACTAGGACAACTATGCTTCAAAGGAGACTAGCTCTACAGTACTGATATTTAGAGTAAAATAATATGATAGTAAGAATCTACATCCTAAAATTTCTTTGTTTGTGTATGTTTTGAAAAACTGAAACAATTTCAAAAATGACGATTAAGTCCATAGGTTCAAAAAACAATCGTAAGTACTGGTTAATCTAAGTTGATTTAAGAACAACTGACTGTCATAGATAAATCCTTGTGTGAAATAGTCTCATATCATGTTCACAGGTAGACTAAATCACACACGAAAACCAAATTTTGCGCGATTCAATAATTAGCGGTATTTTGGTAATTTCGTTCATTTGACAAGTCAAACCTTAACAATGGTTCAACCAATGATTAGAATATGTTAAATACATATATTCTGTGATTAAATGAAATATTTTGAAAGTTAGATTAACTGTTTAAAATGAAGTCAAATCGCGAGGGGCAAAATTGAAATTTTTGGTAAGTATAAGGGCATTTTTGTAATTTATCCTAAAAGATATTTTAAAAATGGAAATTTCCAAACTCTTCTTCCCCTCTTGCCATCCACCACCATCATCTTCTCACTTCTCCATTAACAAAGCTTTTTTTAGAGAGAGAAAACTACAAAAACCTTACTAAAAACTCACTAAAACCGAAAATCGTCTTCGCCAAACCTGTCCAACTCGTTGAGCTCTACAACCCAATACCAAAATCCAGCATAAAAGAACCCATATTCTTGGTGTTTTAGCTCCCTCTAGTTTCAGCCAAGCATATAAGGTGAGAGAAAGTTTAGTTTTTCATGTTTTAATGGTTTTAAGCTATGTGTTTAAGGTGTTTAGGCTTGTATTTGAGCTTGGATTAAATTAAAATTACAAGAAATTATCCTTTAGGGTTTTTGACAACCTTAGGTATGCACAAATACAATGTTTTGTCATGCAAAAGTGATGTAGAATGAATGTAGAGACTGCGTAAAGCACATTTCTAGCTTTAAATTGTTGAAATGGAGAGTGTAGAAGAGAGAGGCCATTTTGGCCAAGTGAAGAAGACATTGAATTCATGTTTAGTTTGATGTGATAAGGGTCGTAGAATACTGTACAAATTCATACAAGACTGCTGGCGCAATTAGAACTAAAAACGAAGGTAATTTCACGGTAGTTGCAATGTTGACACTGGTATGAAATAGACTAGATTTAAGGCTACAGTAGACAATGTACTAGGTATCGGAGGGTTAAATACTCTTTATAACTAAAGTGTGATGAATTGACTGTGTTTGTGCTATGTTTTGCAGCTCTGAAGTGAGATATATGTACTGGTGCTAATTACACGATTCGGCGATAACCGAGTGGTAAGGGAGATATGTAAGAGGCGTAGGGATATTATGTTGCGTTGATCTTGATTGAATTGAAATAATATATGACTGAATACGATGAATTGACTTGGAATTGGGACATTGTGTTATAGTATTGAACTATGATTTTAGTGCAGGACAGCTAAGATTAGTTATGTTGTTATGTTGATGAAATTTCATAAATTGATTCCTAAACTTCGAGATCTTAAGAATAGGTAGTATGTGAAATTAAAAGAAAGCTAGGAGTTAAAGAAATTCAATGGTTCCATATAGGTCGATAGGAGAACCAAATTTGTAACTCAGTTTCTGAGATTGATTTTAGTGATTGTTTTAGTTTTTAAGATATATACGACTACTACTATCCTTTTTATATGTAAATAAAATATTTTGAACACCAAAATTCAAATTAAGAATATTTGTTGAATTTTTATACTTTAACTGTTAATTGTTTTGTATTGGATTGATTTCTAAACAGTGTTTTCATTGTTTTATGAACTATTTTGAGATTATCGGCCCCATAGAAACCTTCAGGTATATCATGCTCTACTAACTGACTGTACTATATTGTTTGCTTATTGATTTTGATCACGTTATCAGCTGTCCCAGATGTCACCTGATTAGTGCACACTATGAACACCACTGTGACTATGGCCATATGTATTACTGTTATTTCCTTCTTGGGACACTAAAACTTACACGATTCTATTGGGTGATGCCTTGACTCCACTGTAATGTTTATCAAACCATGTTACTATACAGTTTTATCGATTATAGAGTTGTTTAATGAATATGTTTTAGTAAATTGTTTTGTCGTATTGTTTATTCAAATAGCTTATACTACTGCTTACATAATGATTTACTAAATTGTTTCATAAGTATCACATTGCTTATTGAACTATTTGCAAGTGATTTCCAAAATCGTTATGAAACTATTATTGAAAAACTGTATTACTGAATTTTTTATGAACAAGTTACCTTAAAACTCTCTATACTCAAAGCTAGGGATCGAGACAAGTCAGGTGCTTTAAAGCATCCTTCTATACTTAGCTTAGTTACCTAACTATGTGAGAACCATATATTTTAATACTGTGGCATATATAAGAAATTCTTATCACTCTTAATTCCTGTGTAATTCCCAAGTATACAAGGTAACAGCATAATGGACACCACGTACCTTTTTGTGCTCGAATGAAGGTGAAACCTGGAAGACTCGATATTCGAAGTTAAATAAAGTGATGGTAAGAAATTCTAACTCAAACTCAACTATTTAGATTGTTTTTGAAGTATTTAAAACAAAATAAAAAATGACGATTAAGGACATAGGTCAATGGAATTTTTGTGAATAATTGCCAAACGAAATGGACTTCTGGCCAAGTGTCAAATGTAAAATAATTCTCATGTGAAAGGGTATAACGTCCCGTTACCACATTTTTCACCTTATTTTACACAATTTATCCGGTTGGGCTGTCTGTGATACTTTACTTTACACTTGATGTTAAACAATTTAATAAAATATTGTTAACATTATACACATCCCCTATCTTAATTACAAATATGTAATACTGTAGACATGTCTAAATACAGAAAATAAATGATCGTAACTGATATATCTTAGTCGGTCTATCACATTGTCCATTATGTGCAGCCGTAATCCACAAATATTGGATCTCACCATCATCAAAACCTGAAATGTTAAAATTGGGGAGTGAGCAAACCACGGCTCAGTAAGAGAGTTATATGTCACACTTGATATTCAGCTATCTATATGCTGAAAATAATTTTTCATTTTCTTTAAAATCTTCCTAGCTGGCTCTAGGCACACATGTAGGAAGGATACCACAGTCGGCTAGAGATCCAGATAGAGTAAGGCAGGTATTTTGAAATACCTGACTTGTTCCGGAACCTAGAAGCAACTGTAGGGAGTACTAATTCCGTTGTTTTCAAAACGATATAATTTTCGTTTTTCCACAGAGTAAACCACTTATTTCTTTTCACTTCAGTATACTTTAAAACACGTGACAGTTCAGTAGTAAAACAGTGGTTTACTTCTCTTCAGTACAGTAAAAACACGTGACAATATAGTGATTTGTAAATATCCAATCATTGGATAATTACTTCTTCGATTATTTCTATCTTAGAAATAATTCTTATGTTATTCTTTTAGAATAAACATTTATTTCTCTTTTCAAATCAGTAACCGTATCGTACAGTTCAGTAAAACAGTATATTCAGTAAAACAGTAATTCGATACGGTTCAATCAGTAACAGTAAACAGTAACTGGTAGTTTTCAGTTCAGTAAACAGTAAATGGTAACTTTCAGTTCAGTAAACAGTAAATGGTAGCTTTCAGTTCAGTAAAACAGTAATCAATGGCTACCATTTCAGTAAACAGTACAGTTCAATAACACAGTGTTTTGGTACGATCTTTCATCAGTAAACAGTAAACAGTACAGTAATTCAATATAGTAAATAGTACAGTGCAGTACAGTAAATATGATTCCATAAATCCTTTCAGAAATCAGTAAACAGTAAGCAGTAAGTGAGACTAGGCAACACCCTACAAGTAAATCATGCTATCATCATCCACTAAGGGACACAGTAACAGTAATGAGATCTATGGCCATGATCTATAATATGTCCTCGGTGTACGCTTGCTAGGCGACAATCCGGGACGCTGATGACTAGCTGGTCAATCAGCCACGTGATAGTAACAGTATATGTGATGCATGAAGCTCGGGGCCTAAGTCTCAAAACAGTGTAACCGTACCATAGCCTTTATGGATTTTAAACACAGTAAATTAAAATATTTCACAAATATCCATAAGGCTCACATGTAATAAATCATCACCTTTATGAAATAATTAAATTAAAATAACATTTCTCAAAATATTTCATAAAGGTATAAATCATATTTTTCATACGGTGAAAACAGTTTATAAATCATTACTGAAAATATAGAAGGGCAAAATTGTCCTTTTTCCACCGTAAAACCATATGCACGCTTTTCCGTGCTTTCACTTGAAAACATGATTTTTCAATAATTTATGAAAAATAAAATATTTATTTTTCCAAATTCATAAATCCCGTAACCATGTTTCTTTCTAAAAACACGTGTAGAGATCTCTAGTCTCGAAATCATAGTTTTCCATCATTTCTTAACCTTTATGAAATTTTCATAATTAATTATTTCCATAATTAAAACCATAAAGGTTTTTGTAAAATCAAGTGAATATTTAAGAATATTTATAAAAATATTCACTTCAGTCTCTTTTTCATTTTCATCTCGTTTCACGTGAAATATCACCTACAGGATGAATTTTCGGTGATTTCCTTTTCACCATTCTCAAAAACATGAATATTTTAAAATCAAATATCGTTATATTCATGTTTTATGAAATTTACTTAATTTCTCGATTTTCGTACTTGAAAATCATTTCACGTGAAATCAAATCATTTATTATGATTTTCGGTGATTTTCGGTAAATTTCAGTAATTATTCGATAATTTTTCGGCAGTATAACTGCTGCCGATTTGGCTAGCCTCCTGCACGGAAAATACAGTTTATATTTTTCAACCGGTATTTCACCACAATTTGAAACCGATAAATCACCACAAATTTCAAAACTAATCAATATAAATTGCATTTATAAATTAAATGCATAATTTAAAACATGTGGCCGAATATCCTTACAGGCGGCACATGTCTCCCTTACCTGTTTCGGGTTGGCGACTGCCTCTCGAAGGTCGCGCCCGTGTTCACCTCGTCCGATTCCATCAGCTCGGTTATCGAGGAAA
This sequence comes from Heritiera littoralis, assembly GCA_031772115.1. Taxonomy (NCBI): domain Eukaryota; kingdom Viridiplantae; phylum Streptophyta; class Magnoliopsida; order Malvales; family Malvaceae; genus Heritiera; species Heritiera littoralis. Next base: position 3,284,829 of record JAPDPK010000053.1, on the reverse strand, counting down.
TTTTCTGGAAATTAAATTCTAAAAATTAGAATTTTTCCATAATTTATTCAAATTAATTACTCGTAAATAATTCCCGAATTTCTTACCGAATTTCTCGGATTTTCTGAGTTTCCCGGGATTTCCGTAATTTTCGAATTCTCGGGAATTCTCCAAATTCCCGGAATTCCTTTTCCCTTTTTCTTTCTTCTTTTTCTTCCTTCTTTCTTTTTTCTCTTTTCTTTTCTTTTCTTTTTCTTTTTCCTTTTTTTTTCTTTTTCTTTTTCTTTCTTTTCCCGCCGGACCGATCTACCTCCCTGACCGTCGGTTCTTCTCCGGTGGCCGGTTCTCCGGCGGTTCGGCAGCTCCACAGCTGGCCGGCACCACGATGAAGCCGGATCTGGCCTCCGTTCGTCACGAATTGACGGCACGGTGGGGGATCTACTCGGTTTTGCTTCGGTTTCTTCTCCTCCTCCGTCGGCGTTCCTCCGCCGTTCACCGCCTGAACCGTGGCCTCCCACGTTTTCCTCTTCCTCCGGCGAAGCTTCGGTGGCACTGGCGGTGGCCAATTCCGCCGGCACCGCCACTTTCTCTTCCTTTTTTCTTCCCGGCCTCCGCCGGTTTTTCCTTCGATTTTCCTTTCTGTTTTCACCGTCTCCCGTCGCCGGTCACCTTGTCTTCCACCCCTTATCTCGCCGGCCGACGTCCTCTCTCCCTTCTCCTCTCTTCCTTCTCCGGCGAAGGGCCGGTCACCCTTCAAGAAGACAGAATCGGGACTCCCGATTCTGTTTCTTTTCTTCTTTTTTTTTATTTTATTTTAATTATAATTATACATTATACATATATATATTATACTTATAATATATATAATACATATAATATTATTATTATATATATTATATAGTACTATATATATTTTATATATATAAAGATATATATTTTGTGTATAAAAATATATATCTAGTATAAATATATATATGTATATATTTATGTACTTTGAAATAAATAACATTTATATATACCTATATAAATGTAATAATAAAATATATATTGTATTTACAATATATATATATATATTTTCTTTCTCAATTTCTTATTTAATTTGGATTTCTATTTATCCAAATTAAATTTCCTCCTTTCCTTATTTTCCGAATTTAATTTCCTCTTTCCATTATTTTTATTTTCACTTCCAATTTAAATTGCCTTCACTCGGATTTCCACAATCCGTTCCTTTCTCAATTCTCGGGATTTTCACTAGTATCCCGTTCTCATAATTAATTCATTTATTTATTTCCAATATTTATTTTCTCTAATATTTATTTCCAATAAATGGAAATTTTACGGTTATCACAAAGGGTCCCATGCCATAGCAATAGATAGACTAAATCATCTGTAGAAACAGAAAATTACACGATTTTATGATTAGGGGTATTTTCATAATTTCGCACAAACGACGACCATGAGAATATGTTAATTAGATGTGATTGGTGATTAAAAGACATATTTTGGAGATTAGACTGATAGTTTTCAACAAAGTCAAACTGAAAGGGTAAAATAGTCTAAAATTTTCATAATTAAGGGCAAAATGATAATTTTGTCATTAAATTCTGAAATTTTCCACAATTCTCAGTAGCCTTCTTCCTCATTTCGATAGCCACTCCTCTTTTTCATACCAACCACCATTTTTGCACCACTGAGAGAAACCAAGAAAAAACCTAAGGAAAAACACACCAAAATCAAACACCCTCTTCATCAAAGTTGTTCCACTCACCTTGCTCATCATTTTGACACCAAAATCAATTGCCAAATCGACAAAAATCAAAGTGTGAGAGCCCCTATAGTGTTCGGCCAAGGTAAGATTAATGGAGCTTTGATTTTTTTCATGAAACTTAGATTGTACACTTGGTATTCATGATGTTTTCATGCTTTTTCCAACTTAAATCATGCAAAAATCACATGTTTAGGCATAAGAGGGTTTCGGCCAAGCTTGGTGGGTGATGATGGTGAAGTTGTTTGACGTTATTTTTATATTGATTAATAGGAAAAACATGTAGAAATTATAGAAATCATGAAATTAAGCTTGATTTAAATTAAATGAAAATTTTCACAAGGTTGAGGTGCAAGAGACCATTCGGCCATGGCATATTGGACCATGAATTTATGTCATTTGATGTATATTTAAGGTGGAAGTAGTATAGAAAAATCATAGAATTAATTTGGAATTAATTAGATAATTAAATTTGGAAGATATACCATGGAGAGAGAGGAGGCATTCAGTCAAGGTGAAGGCGAAGGAGGAATCTTGGCCATTTTGATTCCATTTTGGTCCTAAAATAATGTACAAATTATTCTATGAATTTAGGCTCAACCAGAATCGAAATTAAAATTATACGGAGAAAGTTACAATTTTCCTATCGGTAGAAAATAGATCGGAAAATAAGGCTGCATAGGCAATATAATCTATTTTATGGTACTAAAAATTTTTATAAAGAAAATATAGAATATTAATAATAGTGATATGATAATCTGCAGCTAAAAGTACTAAGGGGGACACTAATGCTCAGTCACAACCGGTGACAAATTTCAGGTAAGTGATATATGTAATAATCATAGGGATACTATAATGCATGTTTTGATATCAGATGAATCCTTTGAAATTGTTTTGGAAATTGTTGGATTTAAATTGTGAACTCTAGTTATGGAATTCTAGTTGTTTTTCGTGTAGGAAGATTAGGATATACCTAGCCGTTATGTTGCCGAAATTTTATAAATTCCTTGAATGATTTTCATTATATCACTGAATATTTTTGGTGAATGATTTGTTGAGAAATTTCCACTTATTTCATTAAGATTTATTAAATTCATATTATGTTGAAAATAATATTTAAATATTCAGGTTATAAAATTTTTTGTACGTGGAAGCAATTGCATATTGTTATGACTTGTTTACAGATAAATATATCATTTTTAGAACCAAATATTTATTAGTGAATATTTTATAAAATTTTATTTGTGAACTATATATGAATTTCATATCTTATATTTAAAAGCTAATTTATGATTTTAGCTTCAGAAATTATCTCCGTAACTCATAATAAAATGTTTTATATTATTTTTAGAGACTATTGACCCTAGAGCTACTTGCGGGCACATGCTATTATGAGTGTATGATCGTATGACTAACTAGTAGGTTTTTTGACCTTGATCCCGTCATCAGTGTCCTGGATGTGCTTGATCAGTACCTCCGAGGACTATATTTCTAACTATGGCCATATGTCCTGTGCATAAGTCTATTGGGTGATGCCTTGTCTTTATAAATTGTGATGATGTTTATGAAATTAAATTGTGAATCAATTATGAATTTTGTGAATTTATGCTTAAAATATATAATTGTTAAATATTTTGGGATATTTACTTTTTGAATATGACTCATGAATTTATATTTGAATTTTATTTTAATTCTAAATTTCCTATAGTTGCATCTAGGGACCAGGACATGACAGGTATTCTAAAATACCTCCCATACTCTATCCATTTTCCTAGCTAACTATAGTATCCTTCCTTGATACTCATGCCCATTTTATTATTCTACATAGCTTTGAAAATCCTAATACATGTTTTGAAATTTTCATGTAGTTATATAATATCAGTATCGTTATATATATTTCTTACTAATCATTAGCTTATCCCATTTTTGCCCTTCTCCCATATTATTTCTAGTAGATCTTTGCATCTACTTAGGAGGTTTGTTACGAAGTACTCCTTAGGCAGATTTTATTGGCAGTTGAGGTATATTTATCTCTTTTATATATTTGGACTTATATTGTGCAATACTATTGTATATTTCAAATACAACTACGGGATGTAAATTAAATGAGATTTCATAATGTAAATAAATAATTTTTGTTTTTGCATACGAGTTTTATATTAGTGAAAATGAAGGCATTGCAGATAGCCCAACCGTAACCTTGTGAAATTAGTGAAAAATATAAAGAAATTGTCTAAATTTGGAACATGACAAACTAATTATAGCATCCTTCCGATTAAGTATCGAAATACTGTAAGAATAGTGAAAGAAATATAGGAGCATGTTTCATGATACTGCATGTCGTTATGCATAGTATCAACTCTATTATATATATATATATATATATTTCTTACTGGGCGTAGGCTCACTCCCTTTACTTTACTTCCAGATTATCTGCAATAGCTTTCATTCTGTTATGGAGGTTCGAGTTTCAGCAGCATACCTCAAGCGATTTTCCCAGATACTGTAGAGGTATACTACTTTACTTTTATATGTTTAGACATGTATGTGTATGTAACGCCCTCGGAAGCCGGATTTTTCGGGCTAACTTTTTCCTTTACTTCCTATGTTTGTCACTCGCTTAGTGTAGCTAAAAACCTAATAAGTAGTCTTACTCTTATATTTGTTTAAGACTAGTTGTCTAAGGTCCCATTATAGTCTTCTCGTAAGACGTGTCGAAAACTACCCTGAAAAACTCCGCCTCTACTTTAGTCTAGTATCCATCCCCCTACTAAGCACATCATCGTTTCAACCTGTAGAAATTTCAAATCTCCATGTAACTTCTAAAACACTAGACATCCATGTGATTCAATATATAAACATATCGAGATTACAACTTAACTACGAATCAAAGTATGTTTACAGACTCGATATCACCTAGTACTTACATCCCGAATCCTATACACTGTGTACACAAAAGAATTTAGTCTGGGATATAAACAAAAGAACAAAGATTATACCTTCTTTCAGAATACAACTTTCTGCAACTCGACAAAAAGACTCTCAGTGCACCACGCTCGTGCCGAGTCTACCTGAAATAATCTGAGGTGGAAGGGGGTGAGCTTTGGGGAAAGCCCAGTAAGAAAGCATACGCTAAATGATGTTAGGTTTCTACTATATTTAATGCATGTGTATGCGTGAATGAATGTGCCAAAACTCATGCTTAAAGATGTTTTATCGGAAATAATACCAAATTGATAAACCATAGTTTATAAGCTATAAAAATGTTATGCCAAGTAATTTCAAAACAGATTAGTACTCAAGCATTCACAAAATCAAGATATAGTAGTAGTAGAAATGATACATTCGCTCATCTTTGTAACAGTATCGTAATATACATTTAAAAACATTTTCATGAGACGAGCATTACGAGATTCGGTAATGTAACAGGGATCTTTGAAAATATAACCAAGAAGCTTTCTATGAAAGCATCCACTGTAGCTAGCAGTGGTCGATGTACCATACCAGGGCTCTATCCATGATCATGAATCATCCCAGCACCAGTGATCATCTAGTAGCTGAGGTACAAGTCACGACTAGTTGTCGGACAGTCATACGTAATTACCGCTAGCCATTTGCCACACAGGCGGGATCCATGACGCAATTACGTATACGGCGCCTCAATGCCACACAGGCTTACTGAATGCCACACAGGCATAATAAAACGCCACACAGGCAAGTGCCACACAGGCTTTTCCAAGTGCCACACAGGCATTTCCAAATGCCACCTAGGCATTATACATCATCACGTGTATCATAAGTCAAAACTCGTTTAGAAATAGATCTTACAAAATAGGTTGAGTACCAAAGGCATAAATCGTTTCACATACTTATAGTTTTAAAAATCTAATCGTACAAAACCTCGATAACAAGTAGTAGTGATTAATATGCATGAGGTTTTAAAGGCATTTAATAAATCTAATTTAATATCAAGAAACTTATTTAGACAATTTCTAACGAAATTTCGGCATTATAACGGCATAGGTAGAACACTACCCAGCGTCATAATCCTCAATCAAATACCTGTAGAAAACTCAATCTAGCAATATATCTTCAATACACCAATTTCCAATACCAATCCAAATCCAAATCCAAAACCAAAACATTATGTATTTAAAATTCAATCCAACGTATTTGGACATTTAACAAAAAATGCATTTAAATCCATAAATATTTAATAACATTGATTTAAACATGCATAAGCATAGTAGACTGACAAGCATTTACCGTATATTCCCTTACCTAATGTTGCGCAATACCGCGATCAATGACACCACACTTGCACCACTTACTACTTAAGCACTTTCTCGGATTCTTTCTTCGCGTACCTATACTAAAACCAACACCTTTAACCTTACTGTAGCGAAAACCAACATTCCTTAACAATTTACACTAATTTAAGTATAACCATATTCAAGAGAAAGCTTATCACCTTTTTAAGGCTCTTCCAAGAAAACCAAGCACTCTTATAACCATGTTCTTTCTCAATTCGATTTGCCATTAAAATTCTCTCCAATAGCCCTACATTCATGTAACATCATTTTCACTTGGCCACCTAACGCTGTTTCGTGACTCACAATTAATAAGCTTTAACTACCTGTGATCACTTATTCACCATGACATATGAACACTATTTAAACATTTGAAACAAATAATATAAATATATTAACCTTTGAATAAAAATCTTACATTAATAAATACCAATAAAAGCACAACATCATTTTGCATATAAATCTTACCTCTTATGCCAAGCTTAGTTTTAGCAAAATCACTTAGACACGCATGGTCGATTGCCATTTCTTGTTCCTTCTTCTATGAGCACTTTTAGGCCTCGAGCCTCCAGAAGACCTCCTTGTACATTTTCTACAACCAATGTATGTCAACTATTTAATATCCTTGTGTATTTCATTTAGACAATGAGGATTAAATTAATAAGATCCTTACTCTACGAGTTAATCCTTCCTTGTCATACTCATGATATGTGCATATATATATATATATATATATATATATATATATTATATATATATATATATAGACACACACACATATCACCCTTAAGCCCAGGTAAAATTTTCCTACACTTTAAGATGTCTTGCTAGCTCCTTGTACCTTTAATTTGTGATTATCCCTCTCCCTAACAACACTCATTTATCACCATTTAAATGTAACAATTATCTCTCATCATTCTAATATTAACTTCATATTTACCTACTTTTTTTTACTTTGTAATATATATATATATATATATATTCTTTTAATATATAAACAAACGCACTCTGAGTCATAATAAAGGCAAAGGATTCTCACCCTCTTGATCAGCTCTTGAATGGCTGTCCCCTCTCACGTTTGGCCACCTTCTTTCCCTACTTTCTGCCTTGCAAATAGCTACTGTCTTCTCCATACTTCCAGCTGATCATGCATTTCTCTTGCAGCCTACATGTCCCCTGTTTTGCATCCTCGGTGCCCCTCAATTTCAAGCCTTATAATCTCCCGTCACTGCCTTGTTCCAGAACCGAGAGAAGGGCTGCTTCTTGCTGCTGCGATTCAAAGAAAAAATGCAGCAGTTTCTTTCTTCTGTTTTGTCTTCAGTTTATTGTCCGTTTTCAGCCTAAAGGCCACACTCTTCCTTTGTTTCAAGCGTCCATTCCAGCCACTGTCCAGTACCAGCAAGAAGCTCTTGTTTACCAAGCCGTTTTATTTCTCATTTAACCGAAAGGAAGAGGCCATTAAGTAGCCTTCATTGTTGCTTGTTTCTACACCATGAGAAGAGTAGCTTTTGGCTGTCGTGATGCCAAAGAAGGGTAGAGATCAGCAGCTCTTTTCGTTGCTTTCTGGTTCTGAACCGAAATAGAGGTACTCCTGATGACCAAAATGCTCACTTCCTTCACTTCCAGCCTCCAATGCCTGCTGTGCTTCCCTTCTTCAGCCGAGACACCCTTGCCCCTTCTCTCATCTGTGTTTTCTCATCTTTCCATTCTTTTCTTCTGTTTCAGCCACAAACCCCACGCACAATCTTCACTCTCTTTTGACCACTACAACATCCAGATCTGGCCATTGAAACACTTAATTCTGACCACCGAGATACCCATGCACCTGCACTATTTCGGCCTCTCTTCTTCAGCTCCATAACAGTGCTTTAATCCCCAAGTTTGCAGCACTCATACTCAACCCAGCTCATCAGTGGTTGGAGTCCCAAAATCAGCTTCCCTTCCTTCTCTCTCCCTCGGGTTCTGTCCTCTGACTTGCAGCAGCAATTTCTTGGCTGCTTCCTTTCTTCTTGCCGTGTGAAAGTCCCACTTTAGTGGGATTAGGTAATTGGAAATTGGCTTCCTCAAGAAGCCATTCGAGTAGTATATTTTATATATATATATATTTTATATATATATATATATTATATTACTTCTTTATATGTTATATCATAACTTTTAATACCCTTATTTGCCTACTAATTAATGTAATATCTTATTTTTATGTGAAGATTTCTTTAGCTAAACAAATTTAATTAATATTATATCTTAGTTAAATTAATTTAATTTCTTTCACTCACATAATTTTAATCATGCCACTAAGAGAATTCTCCCATAATTTGATTTAACTCCATTGGATTATCCTCCAATTAATCCTTTGTCATTAATCCATTACTCTTATTCTCATGATCCTTGATAGCTCCCAATAATTGCATACTTCTCGTATCGTTTTAAATCAATTATCAGTACTTTTGAATATCGCATTTATTTACTTTTCTAGTGTCGAAAATTTGCGATTATTACAGTGTATGGTACTACTATGTTTGTATTTTGTACAGGAGATGTAAACTATATCATAGTGTACTAAGTGTAAAATTATAAGTTTGGAGTTAATAGTAATATATGGAAATGAAGTTACATGATTTCTTAATTTTGTTTCGAAAATAGACTCCATGGAAATGTAAATTGAATATCAAAGGAAGTAACTGATTTATAAGGAAACTAATTGGGGACACTACAGACAGACCAACCAAATATGAAATTAACTGAAATGTTACTACTGAATTTCTAATCGAAGCATGATAAGAAGGGCCAAACTATGAAGAGTGGACACTAAATACATTACATGTAGATTCAGTTCAAACAAATAGGAATATCAAAACATAGTGACGCTAGATGGGGTGGCGATACTTAAGCCGGATCATTTTTTATATCTGGGGTCGATCATATAGATGGATGGAGAGATTGATAGTGATGTGATCCATAAGGTCTAGGTTGGTTGGGGTAAGTGGAGAAGCGCTACAAGTATGCTCTATAATAAAGGAATCCTTATATCGTTAAAAAACAAGTTTTATAAGGCAGTTGTTCGACCAACATTGTTGTGTAGTAGTGAATGTTAGGCAATTAAGGGATTACATACACTAAAGATGAGCGTAGAAAAAATACAAATGTTATGGTGGATGTGCGGATATACAAAAAAGAATATATTAAGAAATGAAGACATATGTAACTAGGTTGGAGTGGTACCTATCAAAGGTATGATGTGTGAAAAGTTTTTACATTGGTTTGGACACATTCGACATAGTTTTATAGATTCTTCAGTTATGAGAGTGGATGCTATATATAAAGGATGAAAAAAAAAGGGTCAAGCTAGAGGAAGATCGAAGAAAACAAAGAAGTCATTCAAAAAGATATAATAGCATTAAAGTTGGAAGGACACGCTGCCTTGATAAGAGTGAGTAAAATGAGTTTATATATTGGTTCATGTAGTCTACCTCATTTATTGGGATAAAGGCTCTAATGATGATGATTGATGATGATGATATATGATGATGATGATGATGATGATGATGATGATGATGGAAGAGTAAAGCTCTCTTCCCTCTCTGCCCTATTCCTTTCCATCTTTCTCACATGAACTTTTGCATTTGGAACAGTTATTATTATTCATTCCAACCACGTATCCACTCAAAGATTATACATACTATATTTTTGAATAATTTCATTTATTATTTATTATTAATTCAAAATGTAATTGAAAGAGAAAATATTTTTGATAAAATCAACATTAATCAATGTTGTAATTTAGTTATCTACAAGAGAAGGAATTGAGATTCCAACTTTAAACATTCATTTTCTTATGGTTAGTTTGGAAGGGTAGTCAGATTAGCTCCTATGAGATTGAAAACTGTATTGAATTTGAGATTAATTATTGTAATGGTGAGATTGGGTACTATAACGACGAGATTAAAATCAATGATAAAATATGTATTTGGATGCAAACGCAAGAGTGTGTGGTGAGATAAAGCGTAATAAGAAGATAAAATTACCATTAAAGACATAACATTACAATTTATATATGATAACATTTATAATATATTTTATATTTTAAAAATTAATAAAATAATTAAAAATTACTAAAATAATTTTCAATTTAAATAATATTCTTGTTATTAAAAGTTTAAAAATTATTTACATACATTTATTTATACATATTTATCATTTATTTAATATATATTTATTTAAATAATAATTTTTGTATAAATTTATATACATATATATAAATTTATTTATATTTTAAATAAATATATAATTAAAATTTTTAAAATAGAAAGAATTGAATAAAGGGAGGATATATGGTGTGGGAATATGGGAAATGGGGGAGCATTGGGTGGAAAACTTTTCCAGTGTCCCTCAACTTGACCTCTTTAGGTCCAGTCAAAAATTGTTGCCGCGACATGATTAGCAAAGCATCCGCGCTGCAATAATTGAAACAAAATGCACTTCAGCGCATTTGGTTTCAATTATTTAATTTTGAATTTCATTCAACTAGATATGCGATAGAATTCAAACTAAACTTTAAAAAAAAAAACAAAATTATTAAATTTGCATTGTCTCTATCCCTTAATTTTATTAAAAATGAACTAATAATGGTTGACTGAAGACTTACGGTCAGTTGAACGTTATTGAATCGAAATGTGGGCCTATCTTTTCTGAAATATTAAGGATCTGTTTGGTTTTAGAAAATTTTTTACTTTTTTTCATTTTCCAAAAATATTTTTTTATTTTTTATTTTCTAAATTTTAAAAAATACATTTGGTACAAAAAATTGAAAAATTATTTTCATAAATCAAAATTATGGAGATGTGTTTGTTATCCGAGTAAATCTCATTGAGAACATTCTCAGTAGTTTTTTTATTTTGTAAGTTGATCCAAGAATAAAGGGCATCAATCATTGACAGCAAAGCCCAACGACGTTTTGGTATCAACAAATATAATACCTAGATATGCACTTATTTTATCACTCATCTCACTGTCATTTTTATGATTGAATTTTTTTTGTTTATAAAAGGTATAAAAGAGAGTGAGAGAATTGAGTCTTAGACCTAATTTCTCTATAGAGGAGTAACAAATACTAGACTAATCACTGTTGTTTTCAATTTCATCAAAATCAATCAAAATCAAATGCATAATCGATCAAAATTAACCCAAAAACAATTGATTTGTCAGTGGAATATATGCAGGAGTGTGGGTAATTTGGCATATACGTAGTGGTTTTTAAATACTGATTCAGTTTGACAGGTTAATCTGTTTAATAATTAAATTTTATTTAGTTTTAATTTAAAATCGCATGTAAAAATATAAAATTAATTTTTTTAATATTTCATAAATTTTTCATTTCATCGACAATTACAACGTACAAATCATTAAAACAAGGAATAGTTGGGTTTCTGTTGCCATCGTTATCTGCGGGACCTTACGTTATAAAATCACCTGCAGGATTTTTATGCAACTTGCTACAATCGTAATAATTATAGATCGCTAAGTTCGGTTTACAAATCTTACAAACATCCAAAAACATAATAGTATTGATTTCTTTTGACTTAATAATTGTTCATTCGTTTTCTCTTTTCTCTTTTCTCGGATACAATCCAATCAATAAGATTTTAGATTAATGATAAGGAAAAGTTTTTGCAATTTTTAAAATCCTACATTCAAGTTTTATAGTGTGTAAATTTAAATTTTATTATTTAATAATTTAGTTAGTTAAGTGATTTTTATATAATTAAAAGTTATGTGAATATAATATTTAGTTATGATTGTAATTTTTTGTAAAATATATTCTTTATATATATATGAGGGATCCAGTTACACGTGTAAAACAAATTTAGTTTTACACACTTTCATATTTTTTTATATGATTTATAATTTTTTAATCCGTCCGTTGAATTTTATATTCTATTCACATAGATCATGCATGCCAAATTTCAAATTAATCGAATACATCTAATTGTTTATTTCATAAAATAAAATTTCAACCGTTGATATATATTAAAAAAATACTATTTCGATTAAAATGATAGAAATAGCAGATTGATTCAAAAATTTACATACATAATAAATATGAGTAGGTTGTTTAATCCAACGGTTGGTTTGCAAAACTATTAATCCTATATGAAGATATAAAACTGTGTCAAACAAATTTGTTTTACACATGTTTAAGTGGATCCCTACTCATATATATATATATGAGTTTATATATAATGCACTGACATTATATAAAGGTTATACACTATCAATTAACCAAATAATACCACCTCATTCATAAGTAAATTCTAAAATTGCATAAGATCTTAAATGTAAATATTAATGAAATTTTTAAATTTATTTTGAGGAATGCTAGGAGCAGTCATTTTGACAGTCACATTTTAGCACTCTCAATTTTTTTGAGCCACATCACTTCCTAGTTTTACATGAAAACCTATTACTTACTATTATAGGTTACTTGAAAAGTATTTTTTTTTAATATCACATACTTTAGCTTTTCAACTTCTCACATGGGTAACTAGTTTTCACGTAAAACTAAAAAATAATGTGGCCTAATAAAATTGAAAGTGTTGAAATGTGACTGGCAAAGTGATTGCCTCTAGCATTCCCCATTTATTTTTAAGAGCCTGTGTATTTTTAAGTTTTGCTCATTAATGAGGTAACATTGTGTGATTCATTGCCATAATGTGACTGTCACTTGACGTATATATGTAAGATCCGATTCTACACTACTGTAGAGTCTAATTTCATAAAAGTGATAATGGAAATTAAATAAATAGAGAGTATTGATTTCCATTTAGTTGAAAAGCTCCTTAACTTAGGATGAAAAGGGAGCAATTTCGGTGAAATACTCGACGGGCGAGTACTATGAAGAAAACGGCTCGCCAATGGGCGAGTAAGGTAATGGTGTGATCGCAATGGGGATGGCAAGTTGGACGAGGGCGTGGGCGAAAAGGTGTGTTCGCCAACGTGTGAGGTGAATCAGAACAAGGTTGGCGAGTTGAGCCATACCTGGTGATGGCCCCAAAAGGGCGACAACTTGTGATCGCCATACAGAGTTGAGTAGGCAACTGGAATGAGCCTGTGTGAACAATCTAGAAATAATAAAGCCAATAAAGGAAGTAATCTTATTGGTTGAGAAATAAGACAAATGGTGTAATAAGTCAAGAAAAGTGGCTGTGGACTTCACACCATTGGCCTCTCGGTTTGGACAATTAATGGCAAGTGAAGTAAGTCAAAATGACCAGAGTATGGCTTCTCATAGCCGTTGCTTTTGCTGCAGTTTTTCTTCATGCATTAAATGAATGAAAGACGTGAAATAAATGAAGGAAATGGGATAAGGCCAAGTGATGAGTTCTGATTGGATAGCATGACTATATAAGAAGAAACGTTTGAGGAAACCGATTTAGCCATATTCATCTTCTTCACGAGAGCTATGCAACTGCCAGTTTATGTTCTGATTCCTCTCATTTCTACCATGCATGATTTACTATATTTCATCAATCAGTTGGCTAAACATGTAAACCACCTTGCAAGCCTTTCCTCCTTAGTTGGATGAGTTAAAAGAATAAGCAAAGGAAGGCCAACATGAGATGGAAAGCAATCTGTTCTGGAAGTGCAGTTGATTGAGGTGAGTTTCATATTTCTGAGGTGTTCTTGATATTCAATGGTAGACTTATATGTTTACAACGTAGAACACAACCTTGTTTTAGTTAGATCTTTAGAGAATATGGAAACAAGGAAAATAATGGAATAAGTGACGTGAATGGCGACTATAATGATCGCCCATGTTGGAAGTTAGTAATCGCCAATGAGGCGAGTAGAAAATACGGAACTCGCCAAGGTAAAGTCTGTGTTCAAAGGGCGAGAACGCCCAATTCTAGTGAAGTGAATTAATGGGCGAGCTCAAATGCATAAGACATTGGGCGAGTAGAATTGTGGACGAACTCCCACAATTAAGCCAATGAAGGCCTCGTGAGTTGACTGGCGGGCGAGCTTAAACTTCTAAAACATTTATTGAATGGCGAGCTCGGTTGTGCTAGTTAGAGCTTTGTTGGGCGAGTAGTCATTTGAATTATCTCAATCTCGCCAAGTGATATAAAAAGAAATATTAATAGAATTTATAATTATTTGCAGCCGATAATTGGAAATGGCTATTGGCGAGCAAGAAGCAGGGCGAAGCAAAGCTTCGTTAAACCAGGTAAGGGAGATGTGTGTGAAATGATGCATGTCCTGTGGAGTAAATTTTATGAAAATATTAAGTTAAATGCTTTGTTTTCTGACATGCATTGTTTGAGGAATTTATTTGATATTGGGCGAGCTACTAAGCCGACCCTTATGATATTTCTAAACAAATTGGTATTGGCGGGCGAGCCAAACTTTTATGATTTTGGGCGAAGAACCCTTTTGGGACATCTTGGGCGAGTAGCCCTGTTTTAAGTAGAAATCCGGGTGAGCCAATGTGGCAAACCCTTTTAATAGTGTTTTGGGGCGGGCGACCCCTTGTTTAAGAAAGTTATGGGCGAGCCACTGAGGGCGAGCCAGTTTTACTTGTTGTTGTTAAGAGCAAAGGGTGGCGGGCGAATACTTGTCACCCCACTTTTGAGTGACCATGGGCGAGCCATGCTGGGCGAGCTGACCATGGCGAACAGATTTCGATGGTATTTTCTTAAGGAAAAATGAACCATTTTAATATTTTAAAAAAAATGGAAAATATAAATCCTTTTGGGCAAATTGACTAATGGGCGAGCCACTGAGGGCGAGCCAGTTTTGCTTTCAGATTTTAAAAGCAAAGTTGGGCGGGCGAACATAAGTTCTTCGCATTAGGCGAGCTGCCATAGGCGAGCCATATTGGGCGAGCAGACCATGGGCGAGCAGGTTTTAAAGGTTGATATTTTGAAAGGTTGTCGAGGTGTTTTGTAAACAGAAGCCTAAACCTTTTTGGAAAATCAAATCATTTTGAGAAAATGATAATATGGGTGAGATAATTCCATAAAGGTTTTTCATGAGATATAAAAGTTATTTTTGAGACTTTAGGCCCTAAATTCATGCATTATTATTCATGTAGTTGCGTGACCCGCCTGGGGCGGTGGCTCGGTCGATGGACCAAGGAGTGCACCTCAAGGCGTCACAGGCTGATGGACCCGCCAAGTCATCAGCGGTCTCGAGGTCACTTGGCAAGTGGACCCGAGGACCACTATAGATTATGGCCATAGATCTAGCAGATATAACCGTAAGGGGCGATGGCCTACGGGTGCACCCCAAAAGCGGCAGATTCCGTTCTCACAAGGGGGAGGGGGAACGATGATAGCATGATTTATTTGTTGCCTAGTCTCAACTTACCAATTTCTGTTTACTGTGAGGATTTGTTGAAATCCTATATAGTGTTTACTACATTTTAAAGTAAACTGTTTAACCAGTGATTTGAATGGTGTTTTAAGAAAGTTGTTAACTATATATCCACTGTCTTTTCTACTGGGTTATTGTTAAGAAAAGAATAAATGCGTTGTGATATATAGTTTTGCTTTATTTAAAGCAGCATATGTTTCCTTTACTGAGCGTATGAATCGCTCACCCCTTTGTTTTAACTCCACAGATAAGAAGTACACGGAGTTGAGAGAATTAGCTCTCAGATGGGTATAATTATGCTTAAAGCACTGAGGCATGGCACGTTAAATGTGACAGGTACAGTCTCTTCTCTTTTACATTTCAGACATATGCATACAGTACTACCTTAGTGAAATAAAGGTTAATAGGATATGTCAGATGTAAGGAATAATGAAAAGAAATTTCATATTTCATAATTAATAGATAAATGTTTATCATTTATCACTGTTACTGTTGAATGTTAATGGCATCGCAGACAGCCCAACCGGTAAAGTTGTATGAAAATACGTGAAAAATGTGGTAACGGGATGTTACAGATTTAATGGTATCAGAGCTTGGGTTGGTCTGATGTCTGTTGATGCCTTTAGCATGAGAAGTGTTGAAAAAGGTTAACATCCCCTGTAGTACTGTATAGTCTGAATGTATAGAGGAGTCAAGTGACTGTAAATTGAGTTAAGTGGTGAAATATGGTGAAAGCTGATGAATTAAGGGTTACAAATAGAGATAGTAATCCGGGAATTTTGCATGAGATATGCGATCTTATCATCATAATGTCAGGTCTATTCGGTAAGGTACAGTGAGGAACTCGGTGAGGGCCCCACCAGGACTTCTCTGTCTATATCGAATTAAGATCCTGAAATGATGATATTGAGATGAAAAGGGGTTAGTATTAGTGCATAAGCCCTAAGATCACATGTTTGGAGGTATATTGATGAGAGAGAAAATTAAAGGGGAATTTATGAATATACCCCTATATTGATATGTTTTCTTTCAAAGTCATAAGTGATTGAATGGATTTAAAATAGAAATTGATGGTGAAATCGTATGAGTATTTGATGGTATAAAGGATGATTCCTACTGTAGACCCCACTGATATATTGATAAGTAAGGCAACCCAGAGTACAAGCTATGAGAGGTCGCGAGATAGTCAACCCTGTTGTGGATTTTGGGGTCTGGATTTAAAAAGGTGAATTGTGTGAGAAATGATGTAAAATCGATTATGATAATACTGGTTATATATACTCCTTATGTTTTAGGAGAGTGGATATTAGTAGTGACTTGACATTTGAGGAAGTCAAGTGTTTGAGTCTGTGGATGAGAAAGAAAACTTTGAGATGGGCGAACTCGAGCACGGTTGGAAGAACCGGGCATCGAGGTGATCGCCAAAGAGGACAGTATGGATGAGTAGCGTTGTCACAGCAATCGTTGTCGATGGGCCCAAAAAGGGGATTGCCATGGTCGGTTGGGCTGGTCCGTTACGATATCCATAGAACCGAGATATTATGAGATTTATGTGAAATACTCGATGGGCGAGAACTACATTGGGATAGCTCACCAATGGGCGTGTAAATGTATGATCGCCAATGGTGTGGGCGAGTTAGATGATGGCGAGAACTAACATGAGTCCGCCAATATAACATGAATTGCTAAAGTGGGCGAGGATCCTGATCGCCCAAATAATTTTAGTGATGATCGCCCAAAGAGTATGGTGAGTAATCTGATCAACAAATTGTGGTGTAAATCATAACAATGTGGCGAGAAGAGCGATCGCCAATGATATGATACAAATCAAAGCAATGTGGCGAATAGAAGAAAAGCTGTAATCGCCAAGAAAATGAAATGTCTCGTATTTGCCAAATGATAAAGTTGGCATCGAGATTTAGTTGACAAGCTTAGAGGTTGGTGAATTGAAATAGGAATCTATTTGTAAGCTCTTACCAGTGAATCAGTAGAGCTTGAGAAATTACTCGAGAGATTGATGAGTAAAGAACTAAACTGGTTTGTTATAACTGGTGAAAACGAAAATTTTATCGTTTTGAAAACAATGGGATTAGTACTCTCTACAGTTGCTTCTAGGTTCCGGAACAAGTATGGTATTCTAAAATACCTATCATATTCTATCTGGATCCTTAGCCGACTGTAGTATCCTTCCTATTTGTGTGCCTAGAGCCAACTAGGATGATTTTAAAGAGAATAAATATATATATTGATATTAGCAATATTATTGAATAAGGTATGGAAAACCTTATTGTTAAGTCGGTGACCATTAGTTCTAATTGAGCTATATATATTAGAGACGTGAGGTCTCAACTGATTAAGTGGACATCAAAATTGTCTGAGTAAAAGATTTTACTACTTAAGTGAGGTTAAAGTGTGCTTATTGGGGTAAAAAAAATTTATGAGTTTTACCCGTATAGCACAAATGAATTGTTGAAGAGTTTGTGGAATTTGCTACCTTATTGATTCAATACGTAATTGGGAGGAAGTAGAAGTGAATGGGTATGTATGAAGATAGTATTCGAAATGGTTACGAGATAGTAACAGTAAAGTACTATATTAAGTGGGAAAACAATTGTGGTGATGAATGTAAAAGAATGAAATTGTCTTGAGAAGACAAGTCATATGATGACTAGGGAACACAAGTTATGAGGTAGTTCCCAAGTATATGAATAAATGTGATTTCCTCTGATCATTATGTAGTTATGGCTGGAATTAATGACAAGCCAGAATTAAAAAGATGAAATTGTCATACTCAAAGGAACAGATACAAGAAGTACTGCTAATCCTGAAAAAGGATATACATATGTGTATATATGTACATATTGGGAATGTGAAATTGTATAAGTAAAGTGGTGATGAAATCTGAATGATAATAAATTTAAATTTCAGAAATTGATGTAAGGAAAAGTATATTCTCCAAGTAGTGACATTACATGTACTAGGAGAATAAGAGATAGAATGATCACTTGAGATAAGAGAAGTGATCGAAGGGAAAATGATTACCTGAGACGTAATCGGTGGCTTATATTAAGGTCTGCAAAAGAAAAGCAGTCCTAGATTAATCATGAAACAATCACTGTGAGGTGGTGAAGAATCCGAAAGAACCATGATGTTATAGAAGTGATTATGGATTGAGTAACCAAATTATTTCACTTCTTCATCATCAGGTTTCGGGATGTAATGAGTGCCTTAGTCGATATATATTGGTGAAACAGAGAGAACGTATGTGAAGTTCCAGTGAGTGGGTACTTGTGATAGGGATCCCTGATTCGCCATATGCTTTGAGAGAATAGCAAGAGGCTTTGGGATTCCAAATTTTTACTGTTAGCACCGCCTCAGATTGATATAGATATCCGAGCGCATTGTGTGGACGCTCCGGGATATATTGAGAGCGAGTGCGTGGTATTTTAGAGACTACTGGGACAATTACATACGAATTATTAAAATTATCTACGTGATAGTCACCAAATTATAATCGACTAGCACTGAATGAGATGATAAGTGATAAATAATATAGATGAGTTACTAACTCTCAAGGATGATAAAAGACTTGAGGGAGTGTAAATTGGTTTTGAGAGAAGACGCCCGAGATTCTTCAGGACCTTGAGAAAATTCGGGATGGGCGACCCACGAGTGGGGTGATCGCTCAACACCGGATAACATGTTGTGAGATGTGGGCGAACTAGGTGGTCGCCAACTCACTTGAGAGAATAATCCTAGAGTGCGGGAGAGCGCCAAAGGGATGATTATTGATGGCCGGAAGAGGCGGGCAGTACTCTTAAGGACAATAAGGAATATAAAGAGATATTCGTGGTCTCATATTAGAGACGAGAATAAATAAAAGTTGAGAAGGTGATAAGGAAGAAAAATACCTATATTAGAGGTACTTCCTATACTAAGTGGAAAATTTAAAAGAGTAAAATGCTATCTGGATAGTTGTGGATATATTGAGTAAGTCTGCTCATTCCTTGATTATGGAATTTGTTGAGCTAATTAATGCCTTGGCCGGATTATATGTCAGGGAAATGGTGAGGTTTTACAGTATTCTAGTGAGCATTATAGTTGATAGGGAGTCCCGCTTCGTATCTCAGTGTTGAGAGAGATTACAGGAAGCTATGGGATCCCGATTGAGTTTTGCACCTCAGATTATCCGCAGACTGAGAGACAGTCCGAGCGTATGATATGGACGCTCGAGGATATGGTGTGATCGTGTGCAGTTGATTTTATAAGCTCCTGGGATAATCCTCTACCCTGGCAAAGTTTGTTGATGATGATGGCCAAAGGAGAGTATAGGCATAGCACTTGAAAGGGATTATTTAGCAGACGATATAATCCACGATAGCATGAGAAAATGGGAGACCGAAAACTATTTTCGACTTGGTCGAATAGACTTCTTGAGATATACAAGAGGTTATGTATATCAAGGTCTCACCATTGGGATGCATAGTGAGAGAGAAATTGAGTTCTCGATGCATTGAATCGTTGGAGATCTTAGATCATGTGAAAGATGTGCACTACCTCCCGAGTTGTCAGGAGTGCATAACGTATTCCATATCTCAATAATGAGAAAGTACTATCCATATACTTCTCACGTGATTCGACATGAGTCCTAGAGATTAGAGAGGACATGAATTACGTTGAGAAATCGGTACAGATTTTGGATAGGAAGGATAAAGTATTGTGATAAAGTGATTGTGATCTAAGATAAATCCTTTGATTGAAATGCCTTGGCAATGGGAGGCTACTAGAGAGTAGATAGCCTTATACATAAGAAATATCCAGAGTTTCCTTTCTGATAGATCTGGTTGAAATTTGGAGGACCAAATTTCTTAAGGTGGGGAGAAAATGTAAGATCCGATTCTACACTACTGTAGAGTCTAATTTCATAAAAGTGATAATGGAAATTAAATAAATAGAGAGTATTGATTTCCATTTAGTTGAAAAGCTCCTTAACTTAGGATGAAAAGGGAGCGATTTCTGTGAAATACTCGACGGGCGAGTACTATGAAGAAAACGGCTCGCCAATGGGCGAGTAAGGTAATGGTTTGATCGCAATGGGGATGGCAAGTTGGACGAGGGCGTGGGCGAATAGGTGTGTTCGCCAACGTGTGAGGTGAATCAGAACAAGGTTGGCGAGTTGAGCCATACCTGGTGATGGCCCCAAAAGGGCGACAACTTGTGATCGCCATACAGAGTTTCAAAGAATAGCTTAGTTGGCGAGAAAGGCCACTGCCATTCGCTAAGTCTCAATGTGATTGCCAAGAAAAAAGAATTTCTTGTAAATGCCAAGATAAAGCTGGCAAGCTGAATGGTTGGCGAACTGAAATTGATGTTGGCGAGCTGAGGCATCAAGTTGAGTAGGCAACTGGAATGATCCTGTGTGAACAATCTAGAAATAATAAAGCCAATAAAGGAAGTAATCTTATTGGTTGAGAAATAAGACAAATGGTGTAATAAGTCAAGAAAAGTGGCTATGGACTTCACGCCATTGGCCTCTCGGTTTGACCAATTAATGGCAAGTGAAGTAAGTCAAAATGTGCAGAGGATGGCTTCTCATGGCCGTTGCTTTTGCTGCAGTTTTTCTTCATGCATTAAATGAATGAAAGACGTGAAATAAATGAAGGAAATGGGATAAGGCCAAGTGATGAGTTCTGATTGGATAGCATGACTATATAAGAAGAAACGTTTGAGGAAACCGATTTAGCCATATTCATCTTCTTCACGAGAGCTATGCAACTGCCAGTTTATGTTCTGCTTCCTCTCATTTCTACCATGCCTGATTTACTATATTTCATCCATCAGTTGGCTAAACATGTAAACCACCTTGCAAACCTTTCCTCCTTAGTTGGATGAGCTAAAAGAATAAGCAAAGGAAGGCCAACATGAGATGGAAAGCAATCTGTTCTGGAAGTGCAGTTGATTGAGGTGAGTTTCATATTTCTGAGGTGTTCTTGATATTCAATGGTAGACTTATATGTTTACAACGTAGAACACAACCTTGTTTTAGTTAAATCTTTAGAGAATATGGAAACAAGGAAAATAATGGAATAAGTGACGTGAATGGCGACTATAATGATCGCCCATGTTGGAAGTTAGTAATCGCCAATGAAGCGAGTAGAAAATACGGAACTCGCCAAGGTAAAGTCTGTGTTCAAAGGGCGAGAACGCCCAATTCTAGTGAAGTGAATTAATGGGCGAGCTCAAATGCATAAGACATTGGGCGAGTAGAATTGTGGGCGAACTCCCACAATTAAGCCAATGAAGGCCTCGTGAGTTGACTGGCGGGCGAGCTTCCACTTCTAAAACATTTATTGAATGGCGAGCTCGGTTGTGCTAGTTAGAGCTTTGTTGGGCGAGTAGTCATTTGAATTATCTCAATCTCGCCAAGTGATATAAAAAGAAATATTAATAGAATTTATAATTATTTGCAGCCGATAATTGGAAATGGCTATTGGCGAGCAGGAAGCAGGGAGAAGCAAAGCTTCGTTAAACTAGGTAAGGGAGATGTGTGTGAAGTGATGCATGTCCTGTGGAATAAATTTTATGAAAATATTAAGTTAAATGTTTTGTTTTCTGACATGCATTGTTTGAGGAATTTATTTGATATTGGGCGAGCTACTAAGCCGACCCTTATGATATTTCTAAACAAATTGGTATTGGCGGGCGAGCCAAACTTTTATGATTTTGGGCGAAGAACCCTTTTGGGACATCTTGGGCGAGTAGCCCTATTTTTAGTAGAAATCCGGGTGAGCCAATGTGGCAAACCCTTTTAATAGTGTTTTGGGGCGGGCGACCCCTTGTTTAAGAAAATTATGGGCGAGCCACTGAGGGCGAGCCAGTTTTACTTGTTGTTGTTAAGAGCAAAGGGTGGTGGGCGAATACTTGTCACCCCACTTTTGAGTGACCATGGGCGAGCCATGCTGGGCGAGCTGACCATGGCGAACAGATTTCGGTGGTATTTTCTTAAGGAAAAATGAACCATTTTAATATTTTAAAAAAAAAATGGAAAATATAAATCCTTTTGGGCAAATTGACTAATAGGCGAGCCACTGAGGGCGAGCTAGTTTTGCTTTCAGATTTTAAAAGCAAAGTTGGGCGGGCGAACATAAGTTCTTCGTATTGGGCGAGTTGCCATGGGCGAGCCATATTGGGCGAGCAGACCATGGGCGAGCAGGTTTTAAAGGTTGATATTTTGAAAGGTTGTCGAGGTGTTTTGTAAACAGAAGCCTAAACCTTTTTGGAAAATCAAATCATTTTGAGAAAATGATAATATGGGTGAGATAATTCCATAAAGGTTTTTCATGAAATATAAAAGTTATTTTTGAGACTTTAGGCCCTAAATTCATGCATTATTATTCATGTAGTTGCGTGACCCGCCTGGGGCGGTGGCTCGGTCGATGGACCAAGGAGTGCACCTCAGGGCGTCACAGGGCTGATGGACCCGCCAAGTCATCAGCGGTCTCGAGGTCACTTGGCAAGTGGACCCGAAGACCACTATAGATTATGGCCATAGATCAAGCAGATATAACCGTAAGGGGCGATGGCCTACGGGTGCACCCCAAAAGCAGCAGATTCCGTTCTCGCAAGGGGGAGGGGGAACGATGATAGCATGATTTATTTGTTGCCTAGTTTCAACTTACCAATTTCTGTTTACTGTGAGGATTTGTTGAAATCCTATATAGTGTTTACTACATTTTAAAGTAAACTGTTTAGCCAGTGATTTGAATGGTGTTTTAAGAAAGTTGTTAACTATATATCCACTGTCTTTTCTACTGGGTTATTGTTAAGAAAAGAATAAATGCGTTGTGATATATAGTTTTGCTTTATTTAAAGCAGCATATGTTTCTTTTATTGAGCGTATGAATCGCTCACCCCTTTGTTTTAACTCCTCAGATAAGAAGTACACGGAGTTGAGAGAATTAGCTCTCAAATGGGTATAGCTATGCTTAAAGCACTGAGGCATGGCACGTTAAATGTGACAGGTACAATCTCTTCTCTTTTACATTTCAGACATATGCATATAGTACTACCTTAGTGAAATAAAGGTTAATAGGGGATGTCAGATGTAAGGAATAATGAAAAGAAATTTCATATTTCATAATTAATAGATAAATGTTTATCATTTATCACTGTTACTGTTGAATGTTAATGGCATCGCAGACAGCCCAACCGGTAAAGTTGATGGAAATACGTGAAAAATGTGGTAACGGGATGTTACAATATATGTGTGTCTATATATATATATATAAATATATATATAAAATCCGGCTTTCTTCAATCTTTGCCCTGTTACTTTCCATCTATAATTTTGGCCATTTTTTTAATCTAATCAAGCAAGGATGAGCTAGTGAATTTCCTCGTCAACAACATTCCAAAATGTTGTTTCCTTGACATGTCTTTGCTTTAATATTTCTTGCCTATTGCCTCACATGAACTTTTGCATTTGCAGCAGCTAATCTTCCAAATGGTGAAGGTATTATATATCATAGAGAGAACTTGGCTTCATTATTTTGTTTTCTCCCATTACCTTTTTTTTTATTATTATTGTTAACCATGTTCACATTATAAGGAAAGATCAAGTTATATTAGTGTAAAATATATTTATTTTATACTATTCTTATAATTTAATGTAGAATTAATATTTTTATAAACAGAGAGTTAAATTTAACAACTTACTCATATTCATCATACACATAAAATTTCGAGCTAATCAAATATTCTGTCATTTTGATACTCAATGTTTGTCATGACCCAAAAGCCATGACATGCACTTAACACTTTCACTTCATTACAGTTTACCAATTTTACGAACTAAATTTTTCCTTTTCAATTATGATTTGTATTTAGTGTCAATGTCACCTCCAAACAATTTCCACCTTTCTTAATTCATTTGACTTATCGGTACTATTTAAGTTATTAACTCCCAAAGCAAATCAACTTACTTTCTCAATATTTTAATTCAAGAATGACCTAGCAAAAGAAAAAGATTGAAAACCTCCCCTTACATATAATTAATTTTCCCTAGTTAATTAACCTGCATATATATTTCTAATATCATATCTCAACTATGCAATCCACAATTTATATTATCATACATTATACACATTCTCAGAATCGTCAATTAACATATTCACATTCTATAAAGTTCATAGTTATCATATCACAAGTATATCTTAGATCGCACTTGATAATCATACTAGTCTATAATAATCTACAGGGATCCTAAGTTGCATCCCAATTTATTTCCAACAAACATGTACTGTGTATCGCATAATGTCTATACATGATAACCAACATGATACACAAAATTTCATATACCTCAAAAATATCAAAAGTAGCTCTTGGAGGATTTAAGCAAGTACCACTACTAGGTACAATCCTCAAGGCCTCGCACAGAAACTCCGAGTGTGAAGTCTAGCTCATATGATCTGCAAGGTTGTTAGAAAGGGGTGAGCAAACCATGACTCAGTAAGTAGTTTAAGTAAATACATGTTAGACTCATGTCGATCTACAAAGAAGTGTAGAAAAAGCAATGATGAAGTGACATGTATGCATGGTATTCAATCATGGTCTTAAATCAAAACACTTTCACCATGCACTTTATTTAAATCAAATTTACTATGCATTTCAATTAAATCAATTCACTAAGCATTTTAGTTAAATCAAAACACTATGCACTTTGATAAATAAGTCACTATGCATTTTGATTAAATCAAAACACCATGCACTTTGATAAATCAGTCACTATTCGATAAATCAATTAATATACATTTCGATAAATCAATCAGTATAAACTTTGATAAATCAATAAGTTCATAAACGAAAATCGATATCCGTTAGGCATATAGCCTCGATTCACTGAAATCAATACACATAGTAAAACGACAATATGTAAAGTTTAGGCAATAATCCTCAGTCAGTGATATGATAATGATAACGATGTCCATCCTACCTAGTGATAGAATGATGTCTCAAGCAACACAAAATCTATAGCCATTAAACAATACTCTAATCTCGCTGATCAATCGAGAACTGAAACTTTTCTACTGGTTTTCCAGACAAGCCTAATAATTTACCTAGAGCACTAGGCTCAATAGGTACAGTACAGTAGTCTAGAACACAAAGCTCGATAGACGGGTAATAAGGCCTAGAGCTAAGCTCGATAGGTTAGAAATGACCCTAAGGTCATAGCATATGCTTGCACTTAAAAATAGTTCAAAAACGATGTTCTTGTGCAACACTTGGCTTGTACGGATTTCAAAGGACTTATTAAATCGGTTTTAAGTTTGAAATGTATGGAAGTTTCGATTTATTTCAAAAATTAATTCAAACCAAGAATTTGCGATTTAAAATATAATGCAAGTCTTTAAAACATAGATATTAAGTAATTGAACTCAAAACATGCTATACGTGAATGCACATACGCATTAGTTCACTTCACTTAACATGTAAGCTTGGCTGGCCACAACATGCAAGACAGAAAACAAGTTTCAATCCAACCCAAGCATAAACGAATTTATAAATTTAAACCATTCCTATGAGATGATGCTAATAGACTTTACTTAACCCACTTATCTTGAGGCTTAGTAGCATTCCTCCTCGAGGTTCCAAGTCTATATAAAAGCTTCTACTCCGTTTCTAGCCACTACACATCAATTCATTACTATCTCAATCATATACTCATATCATGCCTAATAACATACTTAAAGATACATTACTTAAAACTACAATTGTTCAAGTTCACTACTATGTCAAGGACTAATTCCTTATTATCATTCAAAAGACATATATACTATATTTTTTTATGTGTGTGATATATATATATATATATATATATGTTCATCCACTTTAAACCGATGTTTAGTCCTTACCTTTGAAAACCTTCCTTCATCAATTTTCGTATTGTTCATCTCCCTTAACTTTCCCAAATTGATTCCTACACTAAGATTTCAATCCCTCAGTTTCGTACCAATAACACACGTGTGTGTATATATATACACACATACATTTGTATAAGCTATATATATATGTATAGTTGTATATTACTCTACTCCATCATGTGTTTATCTAAATATGTATATAGGTATATATATTTATATAAGTACGATTATACAATCACATTACCCATGAACATAACCCTTGCCCCTTTAAAATATCATTGCTAGCAAAAAATGAACCTCTAAATTGGCTCCAAGGTCAGCCACGATCACTCTCGCTTTCGTCTTGTGCAAGAGCCCAGAATGCCCTTCTTCAAACACCAAAACAACACCCTTGTGCTCCTATTTTAGTCCTTAAAACTCTCCTATTCATAGCCTTATTCAGCCTTTAAAACACTGACACTATAGCTCTCAAAATTGCACCATTCAATCTCTTAATAAGCTATTTGCAGTTTCATTATACTGCCCCAAAAAGCCATAAAAACCCAGCCTATATTCAGCCTTCAAACTCCTTTTAATTAGCCTTGGTTCGGACCACCAAAACAATGCTATGCTTTAGCCTTCAAAACAGCTTCCACAACTCCTTTCCAACTTTGTTTCGAACCTACAACAATGCCCAAAAATAGCCCCATAGCAGCTCAATTACTCCCCTGCATCATCTTTGTTCCAACATTAAAGAACTTATCTTTCAAACCTATCTCAATAACCAAAAATCCCATTGCTTTCCAGCACCAGATCCAGACACAAAAAGCCCTAGTTTGAGCTTTAGCTTTGCCCTTCTTCAGCCAGCAAAGGTCACAACATTAACCTAAAAATAATCACTTCAAAAACTCCTGTTCAAGGCCTATGTTATAGCACTCATAGGAACCTAATTTTCAACCTTGAAACAATCAAGGTCAGTTTTAATTTCCCTTCTCTTTCAAGCATCCAACACTCCAGCTTTTAATCCATTCCAACACCTAGAAGCACCTTATTTCAGTGCTAGCCTATCTCATTCCAAGGCTTGGTTCTAGTGTGAGACCTTGTATTTTCAAGCATTATTTAATTTTGTTTATATAATTACAAATATTGAATAATTTATAATTAATAAATTGTTAACTATATTTTAGGAATAAAGGATAAATAGAAGGTGGGCCCCATTGATTTCCTAAAGTCTAGATGAAGGTGGAACTTGGTGGATTTAATATTCAGGGTCGAAATTTATAAAGGTAAGAATCCCAACCTTAGATTCAATTATTTTTACATTTTTAGGAAAATGTGCAATAATTTGAGAAATGACAATTTAGTCCATAGGTCATCGAAATTTTCATAAATAATAGTCAAACTAAAAGGACTTTTGACCCACTGTCTAAAATAAATAATTCCTTATGAAATATGGTTTTAGAACATGTAGACAAATGGAATAAACTAGATGTAAAAATAAAAATTTACGCGATTTTACGGTTAGGAGTATTTCAATAATTTCACCCAAATCGGTAATCGAACCCTAATAAAAGCTTCACTAACCATAGAAGCAAGTTAAATAGAGTTGATTTATGATTAAATAAAATATTTTGGAGGTTGGATAGACTGTTTTTAACTAAGTCAAACTTCAGGGACAAAATTGAAAATTTTCTTTAAGTAGAAAGTCATTTTGGTAATTTTGCATGAGAGGCATTTAAAATAAAAAATTTCTACAGATTTCTACACCAGGTTGGTCGGCCATCTTCAACCTCTCACCAAACCTCCATAGCCATAAGCTTCCAAAAACATAGTGAAAAATCATCCGAAATTGAAAAATTTCTTAATAAAGCCTATCTATTTTTTCAGTGCTCTTCCTCTTGGTACCAATATCTCTTTCTAAAGTGGCTAAAATAAGATTCCAAGCTCTCCCATAGTGTTCGACCAAGGTGAGTTAAAGGGGAACCTTATACTTTTTCATAGAATTCTAGTTAATTTCAATATGATTAAGATGTTTCCATGTTTATTCTAGCTTCAAGCATGTTGGAATCTTCAAATAGGGCACTTGAGGGTTTCAGTCACTATTCATTCTTCATGAGCATGATATGTTTTGATGAGAATTTGATGTAGGAAATCATGTAGAGATCATGAAAAGTATGAAAACAAGATTAATTAAGCTAAAATGGAAGAAACACTAAGTATGGGAAGAAGGAACCCATTCAACCATGGCTAGGAGAGCTTGATCCAATGTCATGCAATGTATAAATTATGTAGAAGTTGTGTAGAAATCTAATAGAATTAATTTGGAATTAGAAAGGAAGCTTAATTTGAAGAAAATCACTAAGTGGAATAGAGAATGCTATTCGGCCTTGTGAAGGGAGGAAGAATTTGTGCTCATTTCAATATAATTTAGGTCCTAAAATAATGTATGAATTATTCTAAGATTTCAGGTGTGATCGAAATCGAAAACGGAGTTGTGTAGCAAAAGTTGTAATTTTAGCATCGGTAGAATTTAGACTGAATTTAGAGCTACAACAGGCAATTCTTTAGCATTTAAATTGTTGAGTATTCTTTTAATTAAAGAATAATGATTTTACAAGTTTAAATGGTAAATCTGCAGCCCCAAAGTCCGAAGGTGCTACCAGTGCAGGAGCATCGGATAGTGACAAATTAAGAGGTAATGGATATTTGTATGAAGCGTAGGGATACTTCGTTGCATGTTTTGATAATATGTGCCTATTTGGAATTGAAATTGGTATTTTGGTTGAAATTTGAGAAGATGGAAACTGTGATTCGAAGTTGGTTTTGTGCATGGGGTTAGGTTAAAACAAACCATTATGCTGCCGAAATTTTCCTAAAACTAACCTACACCCTTAAATTTGCCTTTGGCATAATATTTTAGATTAAAAAGGAATTTACTATTTGAAATTAAATTTTTTAAGTATGATTTAATGCATATTAAATCACAAATTTGATTTTTAAATTAATTTTATGGTATTTTATCCGTTTTATCCTCATTTTGATGTATAATTATAATTGTATAAATTGCACTATTTTAAATTATTTATTTTGAATGTTAAATGTTGTTTTGAGAATATTTTGTGCCTTGAAGATATTTATGAAGCATATTGAATTTATGAATTTATTTAAGGTATGAATTATGAAATTTATCTTCGTAAACAATTTTGAAATTATTTATGAATTTGATTTGAGACTGTTGGCCCCGTAACTACTTGCAGGTACATGCGTTGACTCTAGCCCAGTCTTTAGCTCCATAGGTGACACCTTGCTAGTGTTCACACTGTGGCCTCTTAACTATGGCCATACGTCTACTATAATGCATGTGTCTATTAGGTGCAGCCTAATCTCCATTAAAATTATACTAGGGTGGTAAATCCCTGGTTAACTTAGATCCAGGCACTCCCAGATTTGATTTATTTCCGATTTTCGAATTATATGTTATTTATGTATGATTTGAAAATAATATGTTTTGCAAATATATTTATTTGAATTATCTGTTTGGAAATTGATATTGATATGATTTAATTTTGTTTATGGAGTAAAGTATGATTTTCTAAATATGAAACGTTGGTTATAAATTACGGGATTTATTACGAAATTTGTGAATTAATTAAATATTGTTAAATTCCCTATAGTGGACTTGAATATCTGGACATGTAAGGTACTTTAAAGTATCCTCCCATACTCACCTGGTTATCTAATCCACCATAGTGTATCCTTCCCATTAGATTGTGCCTATTTGATTTTAATATTTAAATTCATGGTTTTGTAGGGCAAAAAATTTTCGTTTATTAAATTTGTATATAAAATACGTTTGTATCAACTTTAATATAGGTATTCCTTACTGAGCAAAAGTAGCTCGCCTCTTTATTTTTCCACTCCTAGATTATTTACAGTAGGTTTGGTCTTGTGAGAGTCATGTATTCTGGTACTGTTGTATATGTAGAGATACTCACCACTGTTCATTTCCTGTGTATTTCACAGGTATGACCTAGTATAGTCAGGTAGGCCCCACAGGCTCTATAGTGCCCAGATGGATGTGAGACAAGACAGATATTATTCGAGGAGTCCAATAAGCCTACAATAAGAATCTAGAACTTAAAATCCTTTATTTAGATCATTTTTTAGAAGCTTGCCAACAAATTAAGAAATGACGATTAAGAACATAACCCGAATGAATTTTTGTAAATTGTGGTCAAACTAAATGGAATTTTGTTCCACTGAGTGAAGCATGATATTCTACATGAAAATAAGTTCTAGGCTATGTCAATAGATAGATCGAAACAGTGGTAAAATCAGAAATTTACGAGATTTACCTGAGAGGGGTATTTTCGTAATTTCACCTTTATGATAGATCAAACCCCAATGAAACCACCTTTATTCATTAAAATATGCTTAATAATAATTTTTGGTGATTAAATATGAATTTTTAGAGTTGAATTGGATGGTTAGAAAAATTATAAAAGTTAAAGGACAATTTTGTCCAAAAATCTCATAACTAAGGCAAAATGGTCATTTTGACCTTATGTAGAATATTCTAAATTCTTCCACACAACCAGCCAGCCACTCAATTTCATTTCATCTTCAACCTCACATTCGTCCACCATAACCAAAAGCTTAGAAAAACAAAAACCTAACAAAACCACCATTAAAACTACTTTAAAATCAAAAGCCTATTTTCTACAAAGTTGCTACAAATTAAATTCTCTACTCATCCATACCAATATTTCATTGTATAATTGAGAAAATCAAGAGGAAAGGAAGCTTAAAGGATTCAGCCAAGGTGAGTTTTTCCATACTTGTGATTTCTTTCAATTCTAATGGTAGATAATGATAAATCTAAGTGTGTTAAGCATGGTTTTGAGGTTGGTTTGAATTAAATATCAATGATTCCACTCCCTAAGGTTTCGGCTATATAATGTCCGAAATTATAAAATTTTGAACCAACTTTTTCCTTTTTAAAAGCTTATTCACTTATGATCGTTAGATTTGCATTTAGTGTCAGTGTAAGCAAACTCCACATTTTACATTTCAATCAATTAATTAGGTCGTCAAACTAATTAATTGATCAGAAATTTCAGTGCATTAATAATATAATATTTATCCATATAATTTACATCCCACTATAAAATTTATATTCTATCTATAATTACATTTGTTGTGCAATTACATGTCTGAATATAAATATAAAATATAAGATATACCTGATTCTTTTGTCACTTTAAGCTTCTAAAAATTTCTTCAATAAATTTGGAAGCAGTGGTAGCGTGTACACTGAAAGACTATCTGAGAGAGTGGGGGTAAGGTGGGTGAGCTTTGGGGAAAGCCCAGTAAGAAACATATACAAAAGCACTATATTAAACTACTACATGCAGATAAAAATAAATTTATTTATTGATTATGAACACATATTAAATATAATATTAAAATGCATAAAATATTTACTTCTTAATAGTGTGCTAAGGAACATTATAGGAAGGATATTATAGTCGGCTAGGAAACCGGATGGAGTATGGGAGATATTTTAAAATACCTTTCGTGTCCCGGCCCCTAGTAATGACTATAGGGAGTGAAAGTTGATTATGATATGAAAACAGTGTTGAAGTGTTATAAAAATCATATCATAAATTATTTCATTATGTAAACAATTTATAAACGATATTTGAAAACACTGTAACAAACAGTTTTAGAATAGTAAACATTTCGCTATTAATAAACAATTCGATTATAAACAGTATGATAAACAGCTCAGTTATCAACAAACAGTTCAGTAACAAGAAACAGTTCAGTAATAGTGAACTGTTCAATACCAGCAACCGTACAGTAAAACAGTACAGTAAACAGTAACAGTAAGTGGAGACCAGGTAGCACCCAAGTATATCATGCTATAACAGTAGTCCTCGAAGGGAGTAGTAATAACAATAACACGTGAGACATATGACCATAGTCTGGGGGGTCCATAGTGTACACTTGCCAGGTGGCAACTGGGACAGCTGATGACTTGGCGGGTCAATCAGCATCAGTAACAATAACAGTACACGTGACACGTGAGCATGATATAGGGCCTAACAGTCTCAAAACAATGTATATACAGTAAAAACACCCCTTTATGAAATCCATTTTACTGAGAATATTTTCAATCTGTCCATAAATAAATATTTATGAAAATATTTATGAAAATGTAGACAGTTTAGAAATAAAAGTTCATAAAATATATTTTAGTACATAAACCATATATAAACGGTTAATTTGAAACTACTACAATAGATAGTTTAGTATTGATAAACGGTTCTGTTCAGAAACAGTGTAGTAACAATTTAGTTCACAGTGTAGTAACCATGCAACTTAAAAGCATATTTGGTATGTGAATATAAAATAAAATTATATTTTCCTGTTCATAGGAATTGAATTTCCGAAAATTTCCAAAGACATGTAAAACATTTCTAAGCAACTCTTATACATGTTTCTTACCTCTACTTCTGTGCAGTTTAAAATCTGATAATGCCGCTTATGCCTCTTTATTTCTCGTACTTCGCACTACACATAGTTCTAATTGTATTCAAAATTCTATATTATAATTCTAATAAATATTCTAGAATTCTATTTCCTATTTATCATTTTCAACAATTGATTTATTTTGTTTCTACCACTTATTAAAACTTAGTTTCAATTAAATTTCCTTCTTTCTTTTATTTCATGTTCCCAATAATTTTAATTTATTTGATTTCCTATCAATTATCAACACAATTTAAATTAAAGAATCTCATGTGTAACCATAATAAACATTCTATAATTTCCACCAATAATTCATATTTCAATTTCAATAGATATTTTATTAATTTTTTTCCAACTTATTACTCTCTCCATAGTAAATTATTTTATTTCTCATTAAATATAAAAATTTAACTATAATTAAATTAACTTATTTCCTATTAATTATCAT
The DNA here is from genome assembly GCA_031772115.1 of Heritiera littoralis. Classification (NCBI taxonomy): domain Eukaryota; kingdom Viridiplantae; phylum Streptophyta; class Magnoliopsida; order Malvales; family Malvaceae; genus Heritiera; species Heritiera littoralis. The sequence goes on along the minus strand of JAPDPK010000053.1, from coordinate 3,251,520 downwards.
AATTAAATTATATTCTCTTGTTTTAATCTACTCCATCAATATTATCTAATTTTATTCTTATTGTGATCAATTACCATTTCTTGGATTCCATTTATTATTTTCCAATTCTACTTTCATTGATAATCTTATTAATCCTTAAAATTATTTTTTAATTAATAATTATAAAATTTCATATGAAAATCCCATACATGGGACTCTAACCCAATATTCTTTATTAAATTTATCTTATTATTCTTCAATTCTAATTTTATAATTGACTTTTAGTCATTATTTATATTAATTTCACAAATGTTATATTTTAGAAATTACATCAATATTTCCCTTTCCTACATAAATTTCCATTATTTCTTTATATCAAAATTACTTCTATTTTATTGATTCCCACCATTAATTTATTTCATTCTCCTACCAATTATTATAATTCAATCACACTAAGGGAAGAATTCTTCCAATTTAATTTCTTCACCTATGAAAATCCCTATGGTATTCCATTTCCAAACATAAATCAAACATTCTTTCATGTATCTAATTTATCTTTCCTTTAATTTAATTTTATCATAAATCCTCATTCATTATTAGTATTAATTCTACCAATTATCTTATTTACATTTACATATTATCCTCTATCCATTAACATTAGAATTCAAAATTTCATTCTATGAGTTATGTTTGGCCTACTATATATATTATTACTCAAACTGATTCTTTTTCCCAAATTAAATTTCATTATAATTCTTTTTAACGTGCCTACTCTATTCATTAAATACTAAACTATAAAAATTACATGTAAATCTCATGCATCAAGTCTTAGTTGAAATTCCAATCTACTATTATTCATTCTTTTCTTAAATTTATCTTTACAATTATTTTTCATTCTTTACTATATTAGATTTATATTTATCATTTGTCATAACGATTTTTGTCCGGGGACCTAATCGTTAGACGTAAAGTTATGGAGTCATCACCAATCAATTTTAATTTAGGTGTGATTGGCCACCTATTCAAAACTAAGGATAAGTACATTGATCTACATTTCAAAATTTGGGTTCGAGAGTATGGTTACGTGTGAGGAAGGTATTAGCGCCCCCACAACGCCCGTCTGATGGACGGTACCAATTATCATGTTTTATCTTAAGCAATCTTAATTTAAATGGTCTTTTATTCTTAATTAAAATTTTCTTTTTATTATTTATATTTGATTGGAATTTTTCTTAGGGTATTCTTCAACACTTTAATTGAATTCCCAAGTAAATTTTGCACCTTAAGAGTACTCACGGGACACACTCGTTCTCATGAAGAGGCTCCGTCGTCGGATTAATTAAATGTTTTATGAAAAAATCAGTTAAAATTTATCATTTACTTTTAATATATTAATTTTGCATTATTTTCTATTTGATTATTAATTTATTTAAATATTGAAGATTTCTTTAATGTTTCTCCAACACTTTAATCAAATACATAAGGAAATATTTTCACCTCAAGAGTATTCACAGGACACACTCATCATCGTGAAGAGGCTCCGTCATCGGATTTTTTTTTTATTAAAATTTATCTTCATAATTTCTAGCTAATCTATTTTGTATTTTTTTAATTATTTAAATATTGAAAAATTCCATAAAGTACCCTCCAACACTTTGATTGAGTGCCTAAGGGAATTTTCTCACCTCAAGAGTATTTAAGGGAACACACTCGTTCTCTTAAAGAGGCTCTGTCTTTGGATTAATTAAATACTTTATTAAAGGATTTAATTTAAATTTACTATTAAATTTCATTTTTTTTATTGTTATTTTTTATAGATAAAACTTTGATATTAAAATTATTCTTCCGAATTTTCCAACGCTTTGGTCAAATTTAGAAGAAACATCTTCATGCCAAGAATTTTCTGAATATCACGCACTTGCGAAATTCTAAAAGTTCGTGATTAGTTAAGTTTTCATTTACTTCCCTTATCTAAGAAAATTTACATTTTTTTAAAAGATTATTCATTATTATCATTTTCTCAATTTTTTTATTTTGAATTAGATTAATTCATCAATATTTTATTTAACCTTTTATAAGTTTTCGTGAAAAATTTCCTTGCATGCTTCAACACTTTGATCGAATGTAGAGGGTTAAGGTTATTAATTTTTGTTCCAAAATTTCCAACACTTTGGTCAGATTTGGATTAGGCTTTTCTTTTTTTTCTTTTATTTATTTAATTATATATTTCAAGATTATTATCATTTTCTTTCTAAACCATTATTATTGTTGTTATTATTTATTTATTATTATTTTCTTAGCAATAGAAAATATATTAAAGTCTTTAAGAAAATATATTATTATCATTTTTTTTATTTGCTTTTTTTTATTTATGAATATTTTATTTACTTTTAACCTTCAACAACCTCAAAGCAATTATAGATACACATGCACATATAAAAAAAAACTAAAATCTATTATATAATAAAACATGAGAAAGCCCGTTTAAGGCACTTTCATCGTATAAATCAAAACTAAAGAAGCCACGGAATAGGACACTACTTCTTCAACCAAAGGAATAGGACACTACTTCAACACATGTAAATAACCCACACGTCAACATAAACTAAAATGAATAAAAGTTAAATAATAAAGAAATAAGAATTGAAAAGCAAAAAACATAAAGGCACAGGAAAAGAGCCTCACGATATCAGGCTCTTGAGTTTTCTTCTGTTCTTCACCGCCTTTTTTTGCTTCAGATCTATCTTCACTCGCCACTTCACTACAGTCCAGTCAGTAACCAGCACCGCTCATTGCCGCAGCGCGATCACGTGGTTCCTCCTTCTCCGATGCCGCCTGGCCTAGCCATTACCACCGCGCATCAGCATATCCAAGCTATTCCACCGCCTGTATCTCCAATTCTGTCTACTGGCTTTCCTTTTTTTTTTCTATTTCTTTGAATACCTCATGGGATTTGTGATTCTGACTTAGATTTGGGTTTTTTTTAATTTTGAACTGAAATTGGGATTTTTTTTTTGATCTATGCTATTGGGTATGGTTTTATTTTTGGTGTGGAAAAGTTCCCTCTCTGTTTCTGTCTATGTCCATTTCTCCGATCTCCTTCAAGCCATTTAATAGGCATTTTTAGTCGAGAAAAACGGATCAAATTCCTCATATCCAGGGATCATAATCCATTTTGCAGATAGGTTTTAATTGCAAATGGCGTTTGTCAATGGAGTTAGTAGAGACGGCAGCTAAATTTAGGGTGGCTGTCAGTTTCAATATGGCTAGCAGTCTCCCAGTTGGTGTCGGCACCGGCACTACCATTTTTCCTTTTTTTTTCTTAATTTTATTTTTTATTATTATTTTTTAATATTTTAACAAAATCAATTAAATTTTTTTTTTGCTTTTATAATCTGATCTGTGCTTATTGATCAGACTTAAAATTGTTCTTTAAGTGGGCTTAAATTTTCAACTTTAAGAGCTTAATTTCATTTAATTTGGGCTTTAGTTTAATTTTTAACAAATCAAAGAGGAAAGAAAAAAAAAGTCCAATTTTTTGTAATAAATTTGAAATCGATTTTAAAAAACAAAATTCGATTTTTATAATATTTGAATTAATTTAAATCTTAAATTTATATCAGAAGTTAAATTATTTGAAATTTGTTTTTGGTAAATTAATTCAAATGTACTATTAAACCAAATTAATTAACAAATAAATTTCAATATAAAATCACTAAGATTGAAATAAAATTCAATCCAAATATATTTATAATTTCTAACAAAATTAAGTATCTACCTCATTAATTAAAATTTACAATATTATTTCTTCTTCATCTTCATGGCCGTAGCTTTCCGTTACCCTTTTTCCTTATGGTTGTTCACTTATTCTTTCCTTAATCTAATTTATACATGTCTTTTATTCCACTAAGGATTTTTATCAAATATCTAATCTTCATTAAAATTTTATAAGTCCCATTTCATTTCCTGTTGGCCGAATGTCTCCCCTGCATAAAAAATCAATCATGGCTGAATGGCCCTTCCCACGCCACTTCCATTTTTTGTCCAAAATACTCAAAAGTCAAGCTTCAATCAAATCCTCTCATAATCTACTACTAATTCACAGCTAACAAACCTTAAAATCATCATCATTTCTTAAATTTCCTCCCATGGCAGATTACATCATCACTGTCTACAATGAGTTTTAATTCAATTAACAACTATAAACATGTCCTACAAGCTCAATACAACCATAAACAACAAGTTGTATAAGCTGGATTCATCTCTTCACTTACCCTTCTTTCTAACCGAATTGCACAGCCCTGAAACAGCCCGTTGATTCTCTTCCAGCTGTCTTCAACTTTAAACAGTTCTTAGGGTGGTGAATGAAGTCTATGAATGAACATAAGCAATTGATGAAGAAAAGCTAGTGTTTTCTTAAGAGAAACGTGAGAGAATTTGAAGAAGAAAGGAAGAATCGATGCAGCCAAAAACCGAACAGGGAAGTCGATGGTGAGGTTGAGAAAGTGCTGAAGTTTGTCTCATTTCTTTTTTTATTTATTTCTCAACCAATGAGAGTTAGCCACATGTTTATATAATTACAATTCCCCCTTAAATTTGTTCATATTTACATTTATACCAAAATAAATATCTACCTAATTTTTATTTCAGATTTTAATTTTAATTATTTTTGAATTTAATTATTCAAGACAAATTCGGTCAAATATTGACTATTTGGCCATCCCCTATATGAAATGACCATTATACCCTTATACAATTTCATTATTTTCACTTATGTCTTATAATTTATTTAATCCTTAAAAATTCAAATTTAATATTTAATTTTTATTATTTTTCCTATTTTTGGGTCAAATATGGTCAACTATTGACTCTCTACATTAGGCTAGAAAAGGGACAACCTCTATTCATATGAGAGGAACTTATGGTCCTCTTAGTTCAGCATTATCCGTTTTTTATCCTCGTAGGTTATCTATTCCAAAAGTCTTATTGTCTGTTCAAAACCCTTCTAATGGCTTTGTCATCTATTTGATCTTTTTTTTTCCCTTAATTGCACCTATATATTCTAATTCTCCGTGACATTTTATTAAGTTGAGTTGTGCTTTCAACTAGTGCCATCTCATCTTTGCAATTAACATTTATATAATTTTCTCTAACCAGTTTATAAACGTCCCTAAGAAAGTGAGGGTGGTATCGTTGCATCTACGATGGTTGATATTGTGGCTAAAGCAGCATGTGTTGCTATCTTGATTTTGGGCATCCTTTAGTGTTGCTGTTTAAGACATGAGAGTACATTGGAATAAGGCATTTAGAGAGAAATCAATATATTTTGTTACATCTGAATTTCATGATTTGCAAACATGAAATGGTAGTGTAATGTATCACAAGGGCATGACCCACCAATTCCCTATTTCACCATTTTTGCAAGCAAAATTGGACATAATCAGTGTTTATAACTCCATCAGACCAGAGATTTAGAAGCTATATATTCTTAGTTGGCCTAGCTTCTTCCACAGATCTAAAAGGTATAGAATTGTAGACTAGTTCCTTTACCTTAAGTCAAATTAAAGATGCTACAAACAACTTTGATGCTGCTAATAAGATTGGAGAAGGTGGATTTGGTCCTGTTTACAAGGTATCATGTGCAACACATTCTTTCTTCTGATTACTTGCATTGTGAACATTCTTATTGTAGCACTTTATCCATGTACTTTGCCCTTGATTAAACTTGGTAATGTTCTTTAAATGCAGGGCATTCTGGCAAATGGCATAATAATTGCTGTTAAGCAGCTATCTATTAGAAAGTAGAATAAATGCTAAGATCAGGATTGTTTGTTAGTCAACTTTCTGTTTTAATGTTTACTTGCAGATTCCTTGTTTTTAGGGATATGATCAGATTTTTATAATTATCTAGTTTCCTATTTTGAATTTCTAAAAGCTTACTTTCTGTTTAAGCTTTTAGTCTATATATTGTAATTATTTGACATGAATAAACAGAGCTAGAGATTTTTTCTTTTATTAGCCTACTGTCCATCGACCTCCACTTTCATGGTATCTGAGCCAAGCTTTCCTGCTGGTAGATTATTTCTATAACACCAATAGAAATCCAAAACAGCTTCCATGGCTGGTACCGTCCAGTCATCTTCCTCTACTGTCATCTAGGAGTTTACCCATTCAATTTCCTTGATCCAATGCCCTTGGTTCCTTCTCATTCTTTGAAATTAATCACTTTCTTGAAAAAAAAACCCAACATAAATTAAATGGGTTAAATTTTAGGGAATGGTTTCAATCAGTTATTCTTTTGATCAAAGGCAAACAGAAGATGGGCTATCTCACAGGTGATGTCCCTGCACCTGATTCAGTAGATCCCAGTTATAAGACATGGGAGGCTGAAAATTCAATTGTCATGGTTTGATTAATTAATTCCATGGAACCTAGAATTAGGAGGACCTCCTTATTCTACAAGACTGACCATGAGATTTGGGTGACTGTTCAAGAGATGTATTCTGATTTACAGAACTCATCACAGTGTTTCGAAATCTGCTCCACGCTTCAGAATAAAAGGCAAGGCAGTAGGTTAGTCATTGAGTATTATAATGTGCTAGTTGAATTATGGCAAGAAATGGATTTGTTCTATACAATAAACTGGAAATGTCTAGATGACAGTAAATTGTATAACTAAATGCTTCAAAAAGAAAGAGTTTTTAATTTTCTTCAGGGGCTGAATAAAGAGTTAGATTAAGTTAGAGGGAGGATTCTTGGAACGAAGCCACTTCCATCAATCCGTAAAGTGTTTACTGAATTTAGGAGGGAAGAAAGCAAAAAAAGAGTCATGTTGCATTCAAACACTATCGAGGAGACTTAACTTGGCTTAGCCACCTTCACAACAACTCAAAGAGACTCCAACCATAATTCCTGAAACCACCAATTAAGGGAAAACAAGCTGTGGTGTAAACACTGCAACAAACCATACCACACTAAAGAAACATGTTGGGATATTCATGGGAAACCTGTGGATCGGAAGCCAAAGAGCCAACAAAAGAAGAACCATTCAGCAAATATAGCTGAAACCACTGCAGAAACCAAGAAGCTAAATCAACCCCTTCCCTATTCACAGCAGAACAAATGGAGATGTTAAAAAAACTACTAAATCAGCCTAAAAATGAGTCACCTGCCCTAGCAACATCTATTGTTAATGTTGCTCAAAAAGGTAACACAGTCATCTTTTTTGTCAAAAAAGGAAATATATGAAGGGTGGATCATTGATTCAGGGGCGTCTGACCACATGACTAGGTCCTCTTCTGGTTTCTCATCATATAAAAGGTGTAATGGTGAAGAAAAAATTACTATAGCAGATGGCAAATCCTCCGTAGTGGTTGGTTTGGGCAATTTGTTTCTCTCAAGGTTAATTTTAAAATCCATTCTCTATGTTCCTAATCTAAGATATAACCTTATTTCCACTAGCAAATTAACTAAACATCAAAATTGTGCAATAACTTTTTTTCCTACCCATTGTGAATTTCAGGATTTGTCCTCGGAGATGATGGTTAGCAGTGCTGAGGAATGAAATGGTCTCTACTATCTCTCTGGTTCTACTTCAAGATCTTTATCACCTAAAAAATTTTCTTTGTCTACCTCTTCATATTCGTATGTTATTCTTTGGCATAAACGTCTTGGTCATCCTAGTTTCAATTACCTAAATTATGTGTGCCCAAATTTATTTATCAATAAAGATGTTTGTTCTTTCCGATGTAAGCATTGTATTTATGCAAAACAATCGCGAAAAAATCATCCTGCTCATACTTATCAAGCTTCAAAACGATTTCATCTTATTCATAGTGACATTTGAGGTCCTGCATGATTTCCAAATGTCATTAGAACACGGTGGTTTATTACATTCATTGATGATCATACTCATGTGTGTTGGATTTATCTCATGAAAGAAAAATTTTAAGCAAGTCCCATATTCAAACAATTTCATAAACTTGTCACAAACATTTTTCAGTCTCCTATTCAGATTCTTGGAACTGATAATGGTGGAGAGCATTTTTCACATGATGTTAAAAATTATTTTATTGAGCATGGTATCTTCCACCAAAGCTCTTATACAAATACTCCCCAATAGAATGGTATTGTTGTCACGACTCGAAGACCGTGACATTCACTTAACACTTACATTTATTCCAATTAAGAATTTTCGAACTAAATTTTTCCTTTTTAGTTTTATAGCTTGTATTCGGTTCAGTATAGTCACTAAACTATTTCCATTCATTCTTTAATTCAATTATAAGTTAAATTACTCTTTAAGATAGAAAAAGATCAATTATAACCTATAACTTACTATTTCTTAGGAACATATTGAAAATATTCCCTACATTTTGAGATTTCTCCAGGTAACTACTTGCAATTCATCACAAGACAATAGAATAATATTTCCCACAATCCACAATATTCACCAAATATGTATCATCTCACAGTCCTAGTATTCACAACTAATCGCCACATATACATAATTATAATATCAGAATATTACTTCAATTAATCTTTATCTTAGTTTACATCCCATCCTACAGTACTGTATAAACATTGCTTGAAAATAAAAGCATATAGAGAAGAAATGTTACTATACCAAATTATTCAACAAAATGGACTTCAAGGGTCGAGATACTATCAAATCACCAAGACTGTCCAATGGGCTTCTTGAATAAATCTGAAAAATAGTTCTCATTTAATAAGTAAGGGTTCAGTAAGTCATTTATATAAATGCAGAATTAGACTTATACTATTCTAATGCAAATGCATGAAACCTTTAAGTAAAGATTCTCATGTCATATTCACTCTGTAATCATTTATCAAGCAGCTCAGATCATGTCCTAAAGGATTTCTAAGTGAGCAAAGGTTTAAGATATCAATGGAAGAAGGGTGCTTTGAAATACCTCATTATCCATGTCCCAACACCTGTCTATCACATAAACCTTTAATTATGTCAGTTTAATCATTTTTCAATCCTCTTATCATTATACCACAATATATCATGCAACAATGTATCATCTATAATTCCGACATCAGATTATACTGAATCATTTTCATATCAATCCTATGTCATATCGCATGTTATATTGAAATCATGTCAAACACAATATCAATTCAAGTCGTTTATCACTTAGAAATTATACTCCTGTACGATATTAAATCATATCACTTTTCATGTAGAAAAACGTGGTCACTTAGCATATAGTCATGGTACTCCTCCAATAAATCTCATGTTCATGTTCAGTATAAGATCACTATTTTGTCATGATTCAGTATGCAATCTTATGCAAGTTTTCCTGTGAAAAACCACTAGCATTTCAAATCATATCATGTTGGTCATATAGTCATATATGAAGCATATATATTCTCGAAATCATGTTACATATACTTTTAAAACATGTTCAAAACATGTAAAATCTCAGGTCATTTCATGTTTACTTTCAAAACATGGTTAAGGCATGTACAATTTGTAAATCATATCACTTATATTCTTAAAGCATGTTTAAAACATGTAATGTCTCAAGACATATCTCATATTCATCTTTTATAGCATGTCTAAAACATGTATAGTCTCAAACATTTCTCATATACTGTAAAAATCATGTCAAGTCTAGAGTTCATATCAAATAAAATCTTACTCTAGACAGCATATCATATCAAGTTTGAGACTAGGCTGAATCCCTAATACTCTATCAATAAAGACTTAGATCACTGTAGCTAGCAGTGAAAATCATGTCATCGTCCCCTGGAAACCAACTAGGGCGCTATCTATGGCCATAGACCTCATGTCTCTCAACCCCACTGATCAGGTGTGACTGAGCCCTGTCCACGACTTTTGTCGGACAAGCATCTCTGCCTAATGAGTAATCTCCAATTAGGCGATTTCCACTCTGCTTTATTGAATTTAACTCTCTTAGGGTGCCTATAGTCTCTTAAAACATTTAAACATTTCTCTTTTGTTATGAAAATGGTGCAAAGTATGTAACACATTTCTTTAAAATCATTTACAGATATAAATACATACCCTTACACTATATACTCAGTCTCTTCAAAACAATTTAAACATCTATAGTTTCATATAAGTATTGCATGGATAAATCCTTTCAAAATCTCAAGTTATAAGCAAAGCATGCTTAAAGGCAATGCAACTAAACATGAGTTTAAAACTGTATAGTATAATACCTATAGAATGCATCCATGTAATGTCATTTTAGTTTAATGATGCCTACAGGTCTAATATCACATTAGATCATTTAACCAGAAATCACATCAATATGTACCTATATCGAGCTCAATACCATACTTGCATTTCACTTTGTTTAATCATATATCCATGGTATCATCTATTCACATATCATACATAAGTGTTTAATTTGACATCCATTATTTTTCACAATATTAAATTTCATTCTCAAGCATTCCTGCATGCTCAATTAGTAATTAACCAAGGTTTACTGTTATCGCTTGTTTCTATAAATAATCTTAAAGATTATAAAAATTTCCTCATCGATTTGTGCAAGCGCAATTTATCCAACACCATTATATTACACGTCATATCAATTACCTCGATTTATACTATATCATAACTACTAATTAAGTCAAAATCTCTAAGTACTCGGATCCTCAAGAAACCATATATTAACCTATACAATATAACTCTACTTCTACGTTATATAAATGTCTTACCGTTATTGAGCTTGGCATTCATGCGTCGAGCTTCATCGAGTTTTAAATCGTCATCTTAACGTTGAACTACATATTCAAATATTATTAAGATAGCTCAGTGTCGAACTAATACGAATTCCAAATATTTTATAAAAATAAAATGGCATTTGCTTATCAACTTTCTCAAATCAAAACACTAGGTGGGTGTCTTGGGCTTAGCAAATTCAGCGTTTGTCGCTTTTACGTCGAGCTACATGTTTAAACATAATTAACCAGGTTTAATATCTACCAACTACCAACTAGTTTATTAAATTATTTTATTAAAAATAAAAGGTAAAGCTATTGCCTCTCTTACCCAAATTTGTGGACTAAAGGGAAATTTTTTTTTTTACTCTTATTTTCCTTCTTTTCTTTTCTACCTTTTTTTCCCTTCTTTTCTTCGTTTTCTTTTCTCTTCGTTTCTTTTCGTTTTCACCTTTTTCAGCCCTTCATTTAGGCTCTTAGCCACCTTGTTTTAAACTAAGAACCACCCCAAACTCTCTTGTTTTAATCTAGTTACAATAGCCTAAGCACAACCCATAAAACCTCCCTTGCTTCAATCCTATGTAGCAGCCAAATCACCCAAGAAAATCAATCAAAAACCAACGAGGAACAGTCTCACAATCAGCCCCTAAACAGCCTCAGTCTTAATGCTCCTCGGTACAACTCCATTTTTGGCATTATATGTAGCCCTTCATGAACTGCAAATTTTAGCCTTCACCATTCCCCTACCTTTAGCTTTCTTTCCACCCAAACTCAGCCTCATTCCAACACCTAAACCAGCCTTCAAACACCACCGATCCAGTGCTGTTTTCAGCCTTGAACAGTCCCAAAAATCCAGTCTTTTTCAATCACATTAATCTATTTCTACCACACTCCAGTTTCCAGCTTTTAAAACTCTTTCATCATAACCCGAAACCACCACGAAACAGCCACATACTGCAACTTCAAACAACACCCAAGCAAGTATTCACTCTCTCAGATGGCTTTAGAATGCCACCGCCCGGTTGTCCCCTTCTCCAGCCTTCACAAGCTGGACTCCAGCCTTGAATAGTCCCAGATGCGCTGGCCAAAAGTACCCCTGTTCCGTCGCCTGTCTCCACGTCCGCCTTCATTTTTACCCTCTCATTTTTCTTTTCTTTTTTTTCCTGAATACCGATCGACCTTGAAAATGTCTCAGGCATCGCCCTTGTTTCCATGCCTTGCTGCTGCATAGTGGCTCTATCGACACTCCCTCTTTCGCTTCTTTTCTTGCCTAAGAGTGAGGTAGGTGTTATATGCTAGAATGAGTGATGAAATGAGAGAGACGAGTGACTATGTGAGGGGTCGGTGGAGAGGATGAAGCCAATGTAAAAGGTGTATGTGAGAAGGAAGAAGAATAGGAAAACATAGGGTAATGAGTGCTCTGCCCATGACAGAGCACTAACTCCTTTTAATTAAATATTTTATTCAAGGTTGGTGGGAATTTTCCCACCAACCGAATTGTATAATATTTTAATTTTTTTTATTTAAATATATTTAATCATTTTAATTAAATTTCCTCATATATTTTTATAAAATTAAATCTTTATATATTAAATTGATAATATGCATATTATTATACTTTATATCTAAAATGTATGTATAATTTCTCTCTCTCTATATATTTATATATATACCCATATTTATGTGCATAAATATCATTAAATATATATATACAAATATGTATATATACACTCATTCATATTTATTTATATGTGTATTAATTTCTCTTTTTTTTTCTCTTTCTTTTTTTTTGTTCATTTATATTATATATATCGATATATATATATATATATATATATATAAATGTATTGGATTTGTTTATTTCCTTTACTAAATTCATGCACGCTTATTGTAACGATCCGTTACCACATTTTTCACCTTATTGTACACAACTTAACCGGTTGGGCTGTCTGTGATACTTCACTTGTACTAACTGTTAAACAATTTTACATAACATTGTTTATGTTATACACATCCCCTATCTTAATTAATTAGATAAGTAGTACTGTAGACATGTCTAAATACAGAAAATAAATGATCATACCTTATATAAATCAGTATAAATCAATCGGTCTGTCACATTGTCCTTGTGTACAGCCATGATCCACAATCAACTGATCTCACAATCATCAAAACCTGAAATGTTTAAAATTAAGGGGTGAGCAAACCACAGCTCAGTAAGGGAATTATATGCCTCACTTGATACTCAGCTATCTATATGCTGAAAAACTTTTTCAGTTTCTTTTAAATCTTCCTAGCTAGCTCTAGGCTCATATGTAAGAAGGATACTATAGTCGGCTAGGGATCCGGATGGAGTAAGGCAGGTATTTTGAAATGTCTGTCTTGTCCCGTAACCTAGAAGCAACTGTAGGGAGTAATAAATTTCTTTTGAAATTTAAATCATTTTCCTTTTTATTCCATATCATTTCCATATTCTTTCCAAAATAGTGCTTTTATGAAATAAAGCATTTAAATAAACTAACTAATATTCATATTTTCTTTGAAAAAAATATTAGTTAAATCATCATCATTTTCCTTTAAAACTCATTTCATGTTTTATTGTACAATCATAATTAGTACAGTACTTTAAATAGCAAAGTAAGCTATTAAAATCTGTTCCACTTATCACATTAGCAAAGTAGCAAGCACTTCAGTAGATTAGTCACTATACACGTCGATAAATAGGTTACTATGCAAGTTAATAAATCAATCCATTCACAAAGCGAAAATCAATAAACTTTAAGCATATAGCTTAACTCATTGAAAACAGTTTCAAAATAACCTATCACTTAATCACTTTAGGCGTAAGCCCCAGTTCACTGATTCAGTTACGACAGCCATCCTAACTAGCAATGGAGTTAAGTGTCGTATCGAGAAACTCGTGTAGCACTTAGTTCTCAAAAGATTCTAGAGGTGGCTCCCCATAGTTTCCGAAGAACCTATGTAGCACTTAGGTCCCTTGAGTTTTCTAGAGGTGGCTCACACGGTACAAATATCGAGTCTTTACTCGGGTTGGCCTTTATGCCATATACCTTCCACTATCTCATCAGAACTCGTGTAGGACTTAGTTCTCAAAGGATTCTAGAGGTGGCTCACACGGTACAAAGATCGATTCTTTACTCAGGTTGGCCTTTATGCCATAAATTTTGCACTATCTCATCAGAACTCGTGTAGCACTTAGTGCTCAAAGGATTCTAGAGGTGGCTCCCCATAGTTTCCGAAGAACCTATGTAGCACTTAGGTCCCTTGAGTCTTCTAGAGGTGGCTCATACGGCACAAAAATCGAGTCTTTACTTGGGTTGGCCTTTATGCCATATGCCTTCCACTATCTCATCAGAACTCGTGTAGCACTTAGTTCTCAAAGGATTCTGGAGGTGGCTCACACGGTACAAAGATCGAGTCTTTACTCAGGTTGGCCTTTATGCCATATACTTTCCACTATCTCATCAGAACTCATGTAGTACTTAGTGCTCAAAGGATTCTAGAGGTGGCTCCCCATAGTTTTTGAAGAACCTATGTAGCACTTAGGTCCCTTGAGTCTTCTAGAGGTGGCTCACACGGTACAAAGATCGAGTCTTTACTCGGGTTGGCCTTTATGCCATATATTTTCCACTATCTCATCAGAACTCGTGTAGCACTTAGTGCTCAAAGGATTCTAGAGGTGCCTCCCCATAGTTTCCGAAGAACCTATGTAGCACTTAGGTCCCTTGAGTCTTTTAGAGGTGGCTCACACGGTACAAAGATTGAGTCTTTACTCAGGTTGGCCTTTATGCCATATACTTTCCACTATCTCATCAGAACTCGTGTAGCACTTAGTGCTCAAAGGATTCTAGAGGTGGCTCCCCATAGTTTCCGAAGAACCTATGTAGCACTTAGGTCCCTTGAGTCTTTTAGAGGTGGCTCACATGGTACAAAGATCGAGTCTTTACTCGGGTTGGCCTTTATGCCATATACCTTCCACTATCTCATCAGAACTCGTGTAACACTTAGTTCTCAAAGTATTCTAGAGGTGGCTCACACGGTACAAAGATCCTTGTAGCACGTATAACCTACTATTCTATTTAAAATCATGGTAAGAATATTAGATTTATCAATTCTTCCTTTTTGAAAACATATTACATGTTCGTATCACATGTCTTATGAAAATCATCTCACAGTACTATAATCAGTACCGTAATGAGCATTTTGTAAAAATGCTATAAATCAATTGATCTTCTTCTCATATCATATAAAACATATTCTTTTCACATGTCATGCATCATATATAGAGTCTAAGACAATCATCAATCATATCATGCTATAGACCCCGGAGGGCAAAGAAATAAACATGTCAAATCTATGACCATAATCTATATTGTCCTCGGTGGATCACTGATCAGGTGTCGACCGGGACAAAACATATCACATATCACACATCAACATGATAGGATGCCAACTAGTCTCAAAACAGTATTTTTCATCATCAATAAACCTTTATGGAATTTATAAAAATATAATTTCATAATTTAAAACCATAAAGGTTATAAAACCATTTAGTGAATATTTAAGAAATATATATAAAAATATTCACTTTATTTCTTTTCATTTTTCATCTCGTTTTACATGTAATTTATATATCAAGAGAATTTTCGGTGATTTCATTATCACCATTCTCAAAGAGAATTTTCCGTGATTTCATTATCACCATTCTCGAAAACATGAATATTTTAAAATCACTTTCATTTTATTCATGTTTTTATGAAAATATTCATTTTCTCAATTTTCGTGATTGAAAATCATTTCTCGTAACATAAAATCATTTATTATGATTTTCAGTAATTTTCGAGAATTTTTCGAGAATTTTTCGGCAGTATAACGACTGCCGATTGGCTAGCCTCCTGCATAGAAAATACAGTTTATAATTTCCAGCCAGTACTTCATTCCAAATTTCCAACCAATCATTCATCATAATAATTTCATAAAATATTTCCATAAAATATTTCGAAATTAAAACATGCAGAATGAATATCCTTACAATGGTGCACATGCATCCCTTACTTGTCTCGGGTCGGCGACTGACTCTCGAAGGTCGCGCCAGTGTTCACCTCGCCCGATTCATCGGCTCGGTCATTGCGAAAATTTTTTAAAATTTAAATTCTAAAAATTATAATTTTTTCTTAATTATTTAAATAAATAAATCATTTAAATAATTTAACACTTTTCGGGATTTCTTACCGATTCCCGTAATTCTCGAGATTTCCCGTAATTTTCGAATTCTCTGGAATTTTTCAAATTCTCGGAATTCCTCTTCTCTTTCTCTTCCTTCTTTTTCTTCCTTCTTTCTTTTTCTCTTTTCTTTTCTTTTCTTTTTCCTTTTTCTTTTCTTTTCTTTTTCTTTTTCTTTTTCCTTTTTTCCTTTTTTCCCAGCCAGACCGGTTTGCCTCCTTCCTCACGGTTCCTCGTCGACGGCCGGTTCTCCAGTGGTTCGGTGGTTCCTCAGTTGGCCGGCACCACGGCGAAGCCGGATCTGGCCTCCGTTCATCCCGAATCGACGGCACGGCGGCGGATCGACTCAATTTAGGTCAGCCTCCTTCTGCCTCTTCGTCGGCCCTCCTCCGCCGTTCTCCGCCTGACCGGTGGCCTCCCACGTCTTCCTCTCCTTCCGGTGGTGTTTTGGTGGCAGTGGCGGTGGCCAATTTGGCCGGCACTGCCAGATCCCTTTCTCTTTTTTCTTCCCGGCTTCCGTCGATTTCCGCCTTCGATTTCCTTCCTTCCATTCGTTTCTTTCCCTCTTCCGGTCACCGACGTCTTTCCTCTCCTCGCCGGCACCGTCTCTTCCTCTCTCTCCCTCACCGGCGGTGGTTGGCCTCACCGGCTAGGAAGATCGGGTTTCTCCCGATTCTTCCCCTGTTTTCCTTTCCCTTTTTGTTTCTTCTTTTTTATTTTTTTCTATTTTTAGTATATAATATACTATATACTATATGCTATAACATATATTTTATACATATAATATATACTATATATTATACACATATTATTTCATACATAATATAGTTCAATATATATTATATATAAAATATATATTGTATGTTACAAAATATATACCTAGTATATATATATATGTATATTAATATATTTTAAATTAAATAACCTTTATATATATTTTCAAACTTTAATGTCAATTAATATTTACATTTCTTATATATGTATATATATATATATATATATTT
This sequence comes from Heritiera littoralis, assembly GCA_031772115.1. NCBI lineage: Eukaryota > Viridiplantae > Streptophyta > Magnoliopsida > Malvales > Malvaceae > Heritiera > Heritiera littoralis. The sequence goes on along the minus strand of JAPDPK010000053.1, from coordinate 3,234,574 downwards.
ATATATATACATAAAATGTTGTATCTATATATACGTATTATTTAAATTTGTAAAATAGTATACACGTATATATATATATATATCACTATATATTACTATATACTATATACTATACAGTATTTAAATACGTATGTATTTATATAAAAAAAACATTTATATAATATAAAATTATATAAATATATTTCATTTTCTTTTCCTCATTTTCTCATTTAATTTGGATTTCCATTTATCCAAATTAAATCTCCTCTTTCCATTATTTTTCATAATTCCAATTTTATTTTTCCTTCACTCGTATTTCTCGATTTATCACTTCCTCAATTCTCGAAATTTTCACCAATATCCGTTCTCACAATTTTATTTATTTATTTTATTATATTTCTAATATCAATAATCTCCAATAACTGGAAAATTTACGGTTATCACATCCTCCCCACCTTAAGAAATTCGGTCCTCCGAATGTAACTTAAGTCCAAAGGTGGTACATTTCGTATACTTACGACTTTTGTCCTTTAGATCAACTTTTACGTAATACTGCCAGTACACTTTAAACATCAAGAGTACTTTAGACCACTATATGCTGTCTTTCATCATATAGTATATATTTATACTCCCGTAAGTTCATTCATCAAATTGGGAGTTGTTCATTTATAATCTTTTCATATAAGAGTCCATGCACACTATTTTTCATATCACAGCTGCTCTATGCTGTTCATCATCCATTTTTTCTCACTTAGTGCCAAGTCGATATAGTTCGGTACTATCATGTACTCATGTCAATTAGTTGTATGTAATTGTCCCAGCAGTTTTCATATCTCATGCACACGCTCAATCAATGTCATGGAGCATTTACATCTCACGCTCATATCTATATATATATATATATATATATCAGTATGGAGTGGTGCTATCAATACACTTGGGATCTCAAAGCCTTTTGCTATCTCTCATTAGCATATGGCAACTTAGAGACTCCCATCACATGTAAGGCTCACTGGAACTGTACATACACATTCACACCGTTTAACACTTATACTTCGACTAAGACACTAGAGAATCTAGAAGTCTGATAATGAAAAGTGATTCTATTTAGATATTCAATCTTTAATCACTTCCATATCATCCTTTCTCTTTTGGACTCTTTATTGTCCACAATATTCATATTCACACATTTATTCTACCAAGGCTGCATCTCATTTGCAGACTTTACTATAGATCATCTCTTACAATCATAATTCATGAGACTATCATGTTCTCTTCATGTAATATGGTCTTTAAATCTCTTTTCATAATTTAGATTCTACAATTGAATCCTCCAATTATCTTTTTAGTCATCACATTATCTATACAGTTCCACCATTTCTATTATGTCAAGGTGGTTATATGTACAAACATTTTCCATTTATATACTAGCAGTAAACATATCAATTATCTTACTCCTTTGAGTATTATTAATTTCGCTTATCAAATTTGGCTTGATTTTACATCTTGCCACAGTTATGTGATAACCAACACAAATCACTTTCAGTCTTACCTTCGGGAACTGTTTCATATTGATGTTCCTTCTCATCATGCAACTTATTTCCTTATTCCACTTTCATTTTCGTTTTCATATTTCCACTTTTATCTCTTCATATTTTTACTCTCATCCTTTTTGTCGATTTTTCTCAATTGGTATGGTACTATACTGCTAAGATCTTTTAAAATCTTACATACCATCTTTTCTTTACACTTATCCATCTACTAACTTTAATTTCTTTAATTAGGTCTCATCTATAGAGCAGCCAGTCTCATCACTCTTTTATAGACTGGCAGTAGTATCTAGCTAGACTCATTACTTTCGTATCTCAATCATTATCTCTATATCATAGACAGGTTCACTGTCATCCTGTCGTCTCGAGATCATATATCTCAGGAGGAGATACTGTCTAGCCAAATCTCTTAGTTGCCAATCTTAGCATAATTCCACAGTCTTTAAGAGTTTAAGAATCATACCACAATGCTACTCATGTTCCATTTATACTTTAGACTCTATCAGTATTTCATCAATTTACTCATGTAAGGATGCCTCATTCTTTAGGCTTATATACTTCACAAGGCAACTCATTAACCTTGTAACCTCAATAGGAACTCGCAAAATTCACTCCGAGTTCTAATCATCATCTTATGGACACCAATCTCCAATCTTTTATCTAAGGACGCTTTATACTGAGGCGAGTCCTATTAACTCCTCACATATCTCTAATCAGATCAATAAAGCGTCTATTTTCATGTAGATGAATACTTATTCTTCACTAGAACTTTATTAATGATTGGAAATTAACACATCCTTTTTAATTCATCTACATCTCAATATCATTTGTATTTCTCTCATTTACACTTATACAGACAATTTCATTATTCTCAATTTTTCATTATTTGTATTTTCGTCATCCAGACCTTTACACGTGAATTTTCATTATTCACACATTTTCCAGAGTTATTTTCTTAAGCTTTTCAGATTCTTTCTATATCCTTCGATATAAGCTTAGAATTTAACTTCATATTCAAAATCGAGTCAATGTTATCTCGATTCCTCTAATTTATATAACTCTAGAAGTTCTATCGGAAATCAAATCCGATACTTTCTTTAATCACACATTTCTTATCATCTTGGACATTTCATCCTTGTGTCCTTTCATTTACACTTTGTATTCTCAAGGCAGAGACATTCGATATTCAAATCATTTTGATACATACTCTACCTTGATTTCATTACCTAGTCATACTTTACAGCATTACGAATCTCATTCAAGTAAGCTGTATCAAGTACAATGGTTATCAACACACTTTACAGCTACTTGTTTCAATTCAGTTATTCACTTTAAAATCATTTCCATTTAACGAATTCAGGCTTAATTCCCTTGAGTATATTCTCCACGAGGTTTGAACCTTGGCACCCTTACGTACCTAGTTCCTTACACTCGTGTTACCATTGAGATAATCGTAAGAGCCCCGCTTGTTCGTATCGGCTGTCGGCGAGCATCCCCTAGGCGTTCCTTTCGCCCCAGGTTTATCCTTACTAGTGAATCGGTGATAACATAGTTCGCCTGCATCTCACAACACATGATCCACTATGGGTCACCCATCATTGGGTTGCCCATCACCGTTCTGTCTCAAGGGTCCTAAAGAACTTAGGTTAGCTGTCATCTTCTTTTTATCACTTCGCTGTTCTTATAATTATTCTCCAATTCACAGTACTCCACACAGTACCTCATTCTGTAGCACATATTTCAAGATATTTCGGTTCTATATAAGATTATCTGTTTGATACCTCAAGGTAGTAAAAATGTATAGAACCATAAGTAACCACACCAATATATATTTCATTATTTGTACTATTCACCTCATCAGTCAATTCCTGTAATCATTTCACTTTTCATAGTATTCAATGATCCCGTTCAATACACTCTTAATTTTTGGCCCTTACAGTCAATAACCGGGCCAATCATCTGATGACATTCCACTACACTCTTTGGATCGCATCATATAAGGCCTCAGCCCGTCCGCCTTTACATATGTGTACTGTATTTTTTGAGAATGCCCAGCCCGTTCACTGGGTCACCTCTCAAGGTTTTATCATGAGGCCCAGCCCGTTCACTAGGTCACTCACAGTCGCGTTCGAAATCTAAGTGTCAGTAGAATCAGTAATAGGGATCACTATATTCATATGGCATCCTCTATGCCATTAATAACTCCATTTCTATCAATGAATTCCAATTCAGCTCAGTTTTATCACTATTCCAAACATCGCCCAACATAGGGGCATTTTCGTCATTTCGACATTTATTTCTATCTCCTCAATATACATTTGAGTCAAGGAACTGATCATCTATATGTTGATAGTATCATTTCTGATACTTATACCAGCAATTTAGATTTCATTCGATTTCGACAGAGAAGTTCACTAAAATCCACAATTGGATTATTTTGCTTGTAATTCAGCTTTATATCATCAATTTCTCTGTCAAATCAATCAATTCCAACCTTGTTGGTTTATTTTAACTCCTTGTAAAATATTGGAGTTAGGGGTATTTTGGTTATTTTTAGCCAAAAATTTTCTCTCTCTTCAAATTACCCTTAATCGGTGATCTTAAAGTCTATTTAATGATGATATTTCATTCCCCTCCTTCATACCATCACTTTCAGGTCTCAGTTCGGTTAGGACAGAAAGTACTGGTGGGGCCCTCACCGAGTCTTTTCGGTTCCTTACCGAACAGGCCTTTATTTAGATTATAAGAATCACCAATTTTTCGGTAATTTCTGAGCCTATTTTCTCTTTAATATTCTCAATTTATACTTTCTCATTCCCTTTAAATCATTTTACTTAATTTACAATCATTTATTTTCTCTATGTATTCAGACGACACAGTGCTACTGGAGATGTTTAACACGTTTCCTTCCAAAAGTATCCACAGACATCAGGCCAATCATGCTCTGATACCATTAAATCTGTAACGACCCGTTACCACATTTTTCACCTTATTGTACACAACTTAACCGGTTGGGCTGTCTGTGATACTTCACTTGTACTAACTGTTAAACAATTTTACATAACATTGTTTATATTATACACATCCCCTATCATAATTAATTCGATAAGTAGTACTGTAGACATGTCTAAATACAAAAAATAAATGATCGTACATCATATAAATCAGTCGATCTGTTACATTGTCCTTTGTGTACAGCCGTGATCCACAATCAACTGATCTCACAATCATCAAAACCTGAAATGTTTAAAATTAAGGGGTGAGCAAACCACAGCTCACTAAGAGAATTATATGCCTCACTTGATACTCAGCTATCTATATGCTGAAAAACTTTTTCAGTTTCTTTTAAATCTTCCTAGCTGGCTCTAGGCTCACATGTAAGAAGATACTACAGTCGGCTAGGGATCCGGATGGAGTAAGGCAGGTATTTTGAAATGCCTGTCTTGTCCCGTAACCTAGAAGCAACTGTAGGGAGTAATAAATTTCTTTTGAAATTTAAATCATTTTCCTTTTTATTCCATATCATTTCCATATTCTTTCCAAAATAGTGCTTTTATGAAATAAAGCATTTAAATAAACTAACTAATATTCATATTTTCTTTGAAAAGAATATTAGTTAAATCATCATCATTTTCCTTTAAAACTCATTTCATGTTTTATTATACAATCATAATTAATACAGTACTTTAAATAGCAAAGTAAGCTATTAAAATCTGTTCCACTTATCACATTAGCAAAGTAGCAAGCACTTCGGTAGATTAGTCACTATACACGTCGATAAATTGGTTACTATGCAAGTTAATAAATCAATCCATTCACAAAGCGAAAATCAAAAAAATTTAAGCATATAGCTTAACTCACTGAAAACAGTTTCAAAATAACCGATCACTTAATCACTGTAGGTGTAAGCCCCAGTTCACTGATTCAGTTACGACATCCATCCTAACTAGCAATGGAGTTAAGTGTCATATCGAGAAACTCGTGTAGCACTTAGCTTTTAAAGGATTCTAGAGGTGGCTCCCCATAGTTTTCGAAGAACCTATGTAGCACTTAGGTCCCTTGAGTTTTCTAGAGGTGGCTCACACGGTACAAAGATCGAGTCTTTACTCGGGTTGGCCTTTATGCCATATACCTTCCACTATCTCATCAGAACTCGTGTAGCACTTAGTTCTCAAAGGATTCTAGAGGTGGCTCACACGGTACAAAGATCGAGTCTTTACTCATGTTGGCCTTTATGCCATATACTTTCCACTATCTCATCAGAACTCGTGTAGCACTTAGTGCTCAAAGGATTCTAGAGGTGCCTCCCCATAGTTTCCAAAGAACCTATGTAGCACTTAGGTCCCTTGAGTCTTCTAGAGGTGGCTCACATGGTACAAAGATCGAGTCTTTTCTCGGGTTAGCCTTTATGCCATATACCTTCCACTATCTCATCAGAACTCGTGTAGCACTTAGTTCTCAAAGGATTCTAGAGGTGGCTCACACGGTACAAAGATCCTTGTAGCACGTATAATCTACTGTTCCTTTTAAAATCATGGTAAGAATATTAGATTTATCAATTCTTCCTTTTTGAAAACATATTACATGTTCGTATCACATGGCTTATGAAAATCATCTCACAGTACTATAATCAGAACCGTAATGAGCATTTTGTAAAAATGCTATAAATCAATTGATCTTCTTCTCATATCATATAAAACATATTCTTTTCACATGTCACGCATCATATATAGAGTCTAAGACTATCATCAATTATATCATGCTATAGACCCCGGAGGGCAAAGAAATAAACATGTCAAATCTATGACCATAATCTATATTGTCCTCTGTGGATCACTGATCGGTGTTGACCGGAACTAAACATATCACATATCACACATCAGCATGCTAGGATGCCTACTAGTCTCAAAATAGTATTTTTCATAATCAATAAACCTTTATGGAATTTATAAAAATATAATTTCATAATTTAAAACCACAAAGGTTATAAAACCATTTATGAATATTTATGAAATATATATAAAAATATTCACTTTATTTCTTTTCATTTTTCATCTCGTATTACGTGTAATTTACATATCAAGAGAATTTTCGATGATTTCATTATCACCATTCTCGAAAATATGAATATTTTAAAATCACTTTCATTTTATTCATGTTTTTATGAAAATATTTATTTTCTCAATTTTCGTGGTTGAAAATCATTTCTCGTGACATAAAATCATTTATTATGATTTTCAGTAATTTTCGAGAATTTTTCAATAATTTTTCAGCAGTATAACGACTGCCGATTGACTAGCCTCCTGCATGAAAAATAGAGTTTATAATTTCCAGCCAGTGCTTCATTCCAAATTTCCAACCAATCATTCATCATAATAATTTCATAAAATATTTCCATATAATTTTTCGAAATTATAACATGCAGACTAAATATCCTTACAGTGGTGTACATGCATCCCTTACCTGTCTCGGGTCGGCGACTGACTCTCGAAGGTCGCGCCCGTGTTCACCTCGCCTGATTTCATCGGCTCGGTCATCACGAAAATTTTTTGAAATTTAAATTCTAAAAATTAGAATTTTTTCTTAATTATTTAATTAAATAAATCATTTAAATAATTTAACACTTTCCGGGATTTCTTATCGATTCCTGTAATTCTCGAGATTTCTCGTAATTTTTGAATTCTCGGGAATTTTCCAAATTCCCGAAATTCCTTTTCTCTTTCTCTTCCTTCTTTTTCTTCCTTCTTTCTTTTTCTCTTTTATTTTATTTTCTTTTCTTTTTCTTTTTCTTTTTCCTTTTTTCCCTGCCAGACTGGTCTGCTTCCTTCCTCACGGTTCCTCGCCGGCGGCCGGTTCTCCGGCAGTTCGATAGTTCCTCAGCTGGCCGACACCACGATAAAGCCAGATCTGGCCTCCGTTCATCTCGAATCGACGGCACGGCGACGGATTGACTCGATTTGGGTCGACCTCCTTCTGCCTCTTCGTCGGCCCTTCTCCGCTGTTCTCCTCCTGACCGTTGGCCTCTCACGTCTTCCTCTTCCTCCGGTGGTGCTTCGGTGGCAGTGGCGGTGGCCAATTTGGCCGGCACTGCCAGATCCCTTTCTCTTTTTTCTTCTCGGCTTCCTCCGATTTCCGCCTTCGATTTCCTTCCGTTCGTTTCTTTCCCTTTTCCGGTCACCGACGTCTTCTCCTCTTTTCGCCAGCGTCGTCTCTTCCTCTCTCTCCCTCACCGGCTGGGAAGTTCGAGTTTCTCCCGATTCTTCCCCTGTTTTCCTTTTCCTTTTTGTTTCTTCTTTTTATTTTTTTTCTATTTTTAGTATATAATATACTATATACTATATACTATATGCTATAACATATATTTTATACATATAATATATACTATATATTATACACATATTATTTCATACATAATATAGTTCAATATATATTATATATAAAATATATATTGTATATTACAAAATATATACCTAGTATATATATATGTATATGAATATATTTTTAATTAAATAACCTTTATATATATTTTCAAACTTTAATGTCAATTAATATTTACATTTCTTATATATGTATATATATTTATATATATACATAAAATGTTGTATCTATACATTCGTATTATTTAAATTTGTAAAATAGTATACACGTATATATATATATACCACTGTATATTACTATATACTATATACTATACAGTATTTAAATGCATATGTATTTATATAAAAAAAACATTTATATAATATAAAATTATATAAATATATTTCATTTTCTTTTCCTCATTTTCTCATTTAATTTGGATTTCCATTTATCCAAATTAAATCTCCTCTTTTCATTATTTTTCATAATTCCAATTTTATTTTTCCTTCACTCGTATTTCTCGATTTATCACTTCCTCAATTCTCGGAATTTTCACCAATATCCGTTCTCACAATTTTATTTATTTATTTCATTATATTTCCAATATCAATAATCTCCAATAACTGGAAAATTTACGGTTATCACACTTATATACTGCATCCATGTACATTTTATGTCCTCATGACTTGTATATATAATTTAATTTTTTTTTATTTTTAACTTTCATTTCTTTAAATTGAAGCAACATTCATATATCCAACCTTTGAAATTACATCTTTAAGCTTTGTACCCTTTAATTGCATATTAATTTACAATTTAAGGATTGAGAATTTGCGGTCTTCACAATTGTTGACCGAAAAAATCGTCACATTCTTGAAATAGCTCGTTCTCTCATGTTTACAAGTCATGTTCTAAATTGTTTTTGGGGTGAGGCTGTGTTAATCGCTACATACCTTATTAATAGACTTCCTTCCAAAGCTCTTCAATTCAAAACTCCTCTCAGTTGTCTAAGAACATTATTTCCCGATGTAAGAATCCTTTGATTCTCTTCCTCCTAAAATATTTGGGTGCAATGTATTTGTTCATAATTCTAATCCCACTCGAGGAAAACTTGATCCGAAAGTTATAAAATGTATCTTCTTGGGGTATTCTCCTTCACAAAAGGGGTATGAATGTTATTGTCCATCTTCCAAATAGTTCTATATATCCTATGACACCACTTTCCTTGAAAACCCATCCTTTTACCCTAATGCTTCTCTTCAGAGGGAAAATTCAAGTCAAGAAAATCATTGGGATCCATCTATTTCTCTCCCAGTCTCATACCCTTCTCCTATTGCATCTCTAAAAGAGTCATCTATCCAACAGTTTGAACCCATACAGGTGACAGATCAAGGGGGAGAATCTGAGAAGACATTCCAAAGTGAACTTCGAGTCTACTCTAGGCGACCACAAGTTCCTTAACAAAACCAAACATTAGATCCGATGCCAAATCCAGAGGAAGACACACTGTCTAAGGAAGGTAATTATACAGTTGATGATCTTAATGTTCCTATTGCTATTAAAAAAGAGGTTAGGTCTTGCACAGAGCATCCTATCTCAAGTTATCTTACATACTCTAAGCTGTCTCCAAAGTACAAGGCATTTACTTCAAAAATAGATCACATGGAGATTCCAAAACATGTTCATGATGCACTTCAAGATCCAAAGTAGAGAGTTGCTGTAATGGAAGAGATGTCTGCCTTGAATGAAAACAAGACATGGGATGTGGTGGATCTACCCGAAGGGAAGAAAGTTGTGGGATGCAAATGGATTTTTGCTATAAAGATTGGTGCAAATGGAAACATAGACAGATAAAAAGCAAGGTTAGTTGCTTAGGGCTATACTCAAACTCATGGTATAAACTACGAAGAAACCTTTGCTCCTATTGCCAAGTTAAATTCCATTAGAGTAATTATTTCTCTTGTTACTAATCTTGACCAGAAATTGCACCAAATGGATGTTAAAAATGCATTCCTCAACGGATACTTAGAAGAAAGGGTGTATATGAAGCTACCACTAGGGTTTGAAGAAGAGAGTCAAACCAGTAAGGTATGTAAGTTGAAGAAATCCTTATATAGACTGAAACAATCTCCCAAAGCTTGGTTCACTAGATTTAGCACAGCCATAAAACAATTCGGCTACACACAAGGGCAAGCTCATCACACTCTATTTGTGAAGCAAGGAAAAGATGGGAAGAAATCTATTCTCATAGTGTACGTGGATGATATTATTATCATAGGTGATGATTCACATGAAATTGACAGCCTTAAAAGTCGACTACAAACTGAGTTTAAGGTAAAGGATCTTTGTCACCTTCAATACTTCATTGGAATGGAAATAGCTAGGAGCAAGAAAGGCATTTTCATTTCCCTAAAGAAATACATTCTTGATCTGCTAAGAGAGACAGGAAAACTAGGGTGCAAACCGGCAGGGACATCTCTAGATCAGAGTTGGAAGCACAAAATAACCGAGGAAGATCCTCCTGTAGAGAGGGAAAGATATCAACACTTAGTGGGAAAGTTGATTTACTTATCACTAACTAGGCATGATATTACCTATAGTGTTAGTGTAGTAAGTCAATTCATGCATTCTCCCGCCACGAAACATCTAGAGGTTATGAATGATATTCTTCGCCACTTAAAAGGAACTCCAAGGAAAGGACTACTATTAAGGAAGAATGATCATCGAAGTGTTGAATGTTTTGCAGATGCAGATTGGGCAGGTTCGGTTGAAGATACAAAGTCCACAACTGGATACCACACAAAAGTATGGGGGAATGTGGTCACTTGGAGGAGTAAGAAGTAGACTATTGTTGCAAGAAGTAGCGTAGAGGCAGAATACCAAGCAATTGCTCAAGCAGTGTGTGAACTAATTTGGCTAAGTAGGTTACTACAAGACTTGCATATTCCATTAGAAAAACCTATGAGTCTTTACAGTGATAGTAAATCTACCATTGGCATAGTTCATAACCCAATCCAGCACAATAGAATGAAGCATGTTTGCATTGACAGAAATTTCATCAGGTCAGAAATTGAGAATGGAACGTTTAGTTTACACTACGTGCCAACCAAGTCACAAGAAGCAGACATTCTCACAAAAGCCTTATTAAAGTAAGAATTTGACTCAAATATCAGTAAGCTAGGAATGATTTATATCTATTCACCAACTTGAGGGGGAGTGTTGGAAAGTAGAATAAATGCCAGGATCAGGATTATTTATTAGTCAACTTTCTGTTTTAATGTTTACTTGCAGATTCCTTGCTTTTAAGGATATGATCAGATTTTTATAATTATCTAGTTTCCTATTTTGAATTTCTAAACGCTTACTTTCTGTTTAAGCTTTTAGTCTATATATTGTAATTATTTGACATGAATAAACAGAGCTAGAGATTTTTTCTTTTATTAGCCTACTGTCTATCGACCTCTGCTTTCACTATCCTCCCGATCAAAGCAAGGAAATCATGAGTTTGTGACTGAGATTGGCATGATTTCAGCTCTACAACATCCTCATCTAGTAAAACTGTATGGATGTTGCATCAGAGGAAATTAATTGCTACTTATATACGAGTACTTAGAAAACAACAACCTTGCTCGTGCTTTGTTTGGTACACCTCGTCCATATGATTTACTTTAAGTTCTTCTGGTATTAATGATATTTCTAGCATATTACACACACCAGAACACATGTGAATGTTTGTCATTAATAATGTATCAAGAGATGTGTGCTAGTATGTCTAAGCTTCTCTTTATTTGGTTATTAAAAGGCCTAAAAGAATTTCAATTGAAATTAGATTGGCCAACAAGATGAAAGAAGCAAGAGGTTTAGCTTATCTCCATGAAGATCAAGGTTGAAGGTTGTCCATAGAGACATTAAGGCTACTAATGTGTTGCCTGATATCTAAACCCTAAACTATCTGACTTTGGTTTGGCCAAGCTTGATGAAGAGGAAAATACTCACATTAGCACCCAAATTACTGGAACTCAATAAGTCTCTCTTCAGTTTGATTGTCAATGTGCAACTTGGCACATTGCACTTATGATAACTATTATTTTCTTTTATAATTTATAACAAATTATTGTATTTAATTTGTCATTTTACTTTGCAATGGGTATTTGGCTCTTGAATATGCTATGCATGGTCGTTTGAGTGATAAAGCAGATGTATGTAGTTTTGGGATCGTGACTCTTGAAATTGTTAGTGGCAGGTGCAACACTAAAGTTCGGTCTAAAGAAAACTCTTTCTATCTCCTTGAATGGGTAACTAAGCTCTCATTCCTTCATCTATTACTCATCCATGTTGATAATTACATGGGAAATACCCTTTAAATAACAAATCTGACAACTAAGATAATAGTAGAACAAAAGGATTGAGTTCCTGAATATAATGTGATGTATAACCCTTAAATTAAGGAATGCTTCCTCTTCTAATTAGGTTGCAGTTCACTTGATATATTGATGTTTCATTCCTATATTATGGCAAATGGAACTCATGCAATTTGTTAGCTGAAATGAATCTTAATGTGTTATAGGCTCACATTTTGAAGGAGAAAGGGAGCTTGTTGGATTTAATGGATCCAAGGATAGGCTGTTATAACAACATAGAAGAGGTGATGCTGATGATCGATGTGGCTTTCCTATGCACTAATCCTACTGCCGTAGGGAGGCCTTCTATGTCTTTTGTGGTAAGCAAGCTTGAAGGCAACGCTGCTATCCTAGAGTTGATTACATATTCAAGTATTTCTGCCAATGCGGAGGCAGTGAAGAAGTTGTATAAGCAAATGGAAGAAAATGATTTAGAAAACAACCAGATGAAGAGTATGTTAGGAGATGGGCCATGGACTACTTCTTCTACATCTATTGTTGGTCTCTATCCAGTCAACTTGACTTCTACTTATTGGCAGAATAGAGATTCCCTAAATTAAGACTATGATTAGCTGTCAGAATATCTTAATTTGCAAACAATAGTTATTGTGTCTGATAATTGTATATGTTATAAGATCGAAAAATAATTAAAAATAAGTTTTCTTGATTAAAAGTTGATTTTATTTTCAGACAATAACTCAAAACTAAGATTCCTTGTCATTATTTTGTTTCAAATTTAGAAAAGGAAGTGAGATAAAATTGCAACAGTGTCAGCATGATGAGGATTGCTTTAAGCTATAGCACATGGTTAGCAACCGGTCTCAATCAATTTTGGAGATTATGGTTGTTAAAGAATGATGTAGCAATATGAACTGCAGTCACTACATCGAAGTAACAAAATGGAAAACGCTCAAACAATAAAGCTATTTAACCAACAACCTCTTATCCTAAAATTGTAACAACTATCACTACATAACAACAACATAAAATATAATAGTAAATAAAAATTTGAATAAGAATAATAACAAAAATGACTACATTATTGATGGTGGACATGTTGAAGAGTTTGGACTATTTACTTAAATGAAGGTTTATCCAATATTTGAAAAGATTTGGATAAAAATATTAAACTCCTTTAATAAGCTTGAGCAAAAATATGGTGCATTGACTCTAACATTCAAGACTTGAGCCTAGAAGTGAAGCTTTGTAAGGTCCATTCTAAAACACTAGCCTAAAAATCAATTTTAAAATATGCCTTAGATTAACAAAACCTTATGCATCTTGCTAAATTTATCCAATTTTTTTTTTGGGTGGATCTTTTGACACTTGAAGTTCAATAGGTGATGTTCCTAAAAAGCAAGAGTTTTAAGCACCAATAAAATAATTGTCAAGTACCGAATTATGCCCAAAACAGTAGTATTCTATATATTTTAATTATATTCAGTTGGGCTATTTGCAGTGTCCTTGTTCACACCTAAAAATAATCCATTTTCTTTTCACAATACATATAAATATATGCAACAACTTCAAGTTTATCTTCAGTATTCTAAGTTCGGTTTACATCCCAAGTATGATTTTACAGAAAAATAATACTGTACATACATATTCTGAATACATAAAAAAATTTGTATACCTCAATGGAAAATGAAAAACCGCCTAAGGGATACTAAAATCAAAAGTCCTCCCGAGCGAAACAGATAACTACTGCAAATAATCTGGAAGAAGAGTAAGGGGGTGAGCTTATGCCCAATAATAAATATATATAATAGAGCTGATACTATGCATAACTATATGTAGGTATCTAAAAAAATGCTCTTTTACATACAGAAATCAGTAATCAAGCGATTTTGGGCACCTTATCGGAAATGACACTATAATCATTTAGATAATCAGGTTGAGTACGGAAGGCTACTTTAAAGCATCTCACTCGTCCCAATATCTAGTTCCGACCATAGGGAGTTCACATAGTTCAATAAAAGATCAAAAATAACTTTCACTAAACTGATTACATTATATTCTTATAAAACAGTCCAAGAAATACTTCGTAAATAGTATCATAGTCAATTTCAGTAATTCAAACCAAAATTCAGAAAACATATTTAATAAACAAACTAAAATAAAAAAATCAATGAAGTTTGGAAGTGCCTGGATTAGCCAGAGCTTTACCACCCCAGGAAAAACAGTACAATGGAGACAAGGCATAACCCAATATACTCATGCAATAATAGTAATAAAGACATATGGCCATAGTCAAAAGATCCATAATGTACACTAGCCAAGTGACATCTGTGGGCACTGAAGATGTAACTAAGGTCTAACAGCAACAATAATCAGTAATAAGAGTAATAGAAGTATGTGCTCATAGGCAGCTATAGGGCCAACAGTCTTAAAACAGTTCATAAACCATATCGTAATCGTTTACGGAGATCAATTCAGTAATTCAAATCTTTAGTCAGTTCATAAAGTGTTAAAATTAGTAATCACTATAGTTAAAGTACAAAATTAGCCAAACATTCTCAGTTCAATAACCATTGATCAAAATATTTTATTTACGTATAACAATAACATGAAAACATGAGTATCTCAAAAATGTGAAAATCGAAAATTGAGTTACAAAATCTATGCGCATTTGTAACTTTTATGAACCTTAATTCCAAAATTTCATCTTTCTTTCACTCTTACTTGCAAAACAATGCTAACTGATGATTTTAAAGATTTAGGTTCGTTAATAGAAATTTTGGCAGCATAACGGTACTATCTATCTTAACCCTTTCTGCATGAAAAACATAGTTTATAACCACAATTCAAGTTTCACAGTTTCAATCAAGCCATCAAATTCAATCTTATAAAAGGGTAGATTTTATCAAATCAATGCAACACAGTATCCCTACGCCTCTTACATACATCCCTTACCACTCAGCTCTCTAATGTGTTCCCCGTTAGCACCAATATCGTTTTTTGACTTTCGAGTTGCAATTCACCACACAAACATAGTCAATACACTATACTTCAATTATAAAGAATATTTAACTCATTGAGGCCTAGTACATCATCTATTGTAGCCCTAAATCTGATCTACTTCATACCGGTGCTAACATTGCAACTACCATCAAAACACCTCTATTTTCAGTTTCGATTTCACCTACTATCTTGTATTCATTTATACATTATTGTAGGACTCAGAACACATTAAATTGAGCACTTCTTCAGTCTCCCATTCACTTGGCCGAATGGCTTTCCACTTCTTGCACAACTCATTTCTTCAATTTAAGCCTAAATTCATGTTCTACAGTTGTTCTACATTGATTCTACATCATTTCCACATCAAACAACATCATATTCATACACGGAGGATGGTGGCCAAAACCCTAAGGAAAAGAATTACATGATTTTATTTCAATCCAAGCTCAAATTCTTACTTAAATACCTCAAAAACACATAGTGTATAATCATGAAAACATGAAAAATCACAAGTTTTCTCTTTCTCTTACCTTGGCCAAAATTGATGGAAGCTTTTACACCTAGAATATGGCCATTTTAAGGCTTGATTTTGATACTAGGTTGTAAAGGGAAGTGAGTAGAACAAATTTGGTGAAGATAGTTTTCGATTTTAATGTAATTTAGTGGTGTTTTATTGACTTTCTCTCTCTTAAACTAGGCTTGGCTATGGAAAAATGTTGAAGAGGTCATGGTTGATGAGAATGACGAAGAAGAAGGCTGGAAATTTCTAAAAAAAATAGCTTATGGTCCCACTGACCAAAATACCCTTATACTTAAGAAAACTTTCAATATTACCCTTTACAATTTAACAATCAGTCTAACCTTCAAAATATTTTATTTAATCATAAAATATATCTATTTAGCATATTCTAATCATTGGTTTAGCTTTTGTTAGGGTTTGACTAGTCAAATGAGTGAAATTACTAAAATACCCCTAACATCGAATTGTATAAAATTTGACTTTTGCGTGTGATTTAGTCTACAAATGAACATCGAATGAGACTTCTTCACACTAAGATTTATCTATAAATGTCAGTTGGTCAAAAGTCAAATAAGTTTGACTGTTATTTATGAAAATTCTACTGGTCTATAGACTTAATCGTTATTTTCGAACTTGTTACAAGCTTTTCAAATCATGCATAAATGAGTGAGTTTGAGGTGCAGATTCTTACCACCTCTATATTCGGCTCTAACTAATGAGTCTGCCAACTTTCACCTCCATCAGGACACCAAAAGTTTAGTAGGGCCCAACATCCAATTCTTTTTTTTTACTTATAGAACAAGTAGCATTTAAATTCTTATAAGACATCTAATCTTCCTAACTTCACTAATAACATGTACGGATGGTAGAAAATATAAATCTCACATTCCTCCCCACCTTGGAAAATTTGGTCCTCCAAATTTGATTAGACCTATCCAACGAATAATTCTGGATATGTCTCTTTCATTAGTCTCTCTAATTCCTAAGTGGCTTTTTCTGAAGAATGATACTGCCAGAGAATCTTTACCAGAAGAATCGTCTTAGACTGTAATACTTTCTCCTTTTGATCCAAGATTCGAACTGGTTTCTCTATATAACTTATATCCTCTATGATCTCTAGTGACTTGTACTAAATCACATGAGATGGATCTAGATGATACTTCCTCAACATTGATACGTGAAAGACATTGTGTACTCTCCATATAACTCTGGTGGTAAAGCCAACCGATAAGCTATGTCTCCCACTCGGTCTAAGATCTCAAAAGGTCCGATGAGTCAAGGACTTAGCTTCCCTTTCTTCCCAAATCTCATGATACCTTTAGATGGTGAAACTTTTAAAAATACAGAATCCCCCACTAAAAATTCTAAATGTCATCATCTGACATCTGCAAAACTCTTTTGTTGACACTGAGCAGTCTTCAACCTGTCACAAATTATTTGGATATTCCCTAAAGCCTACTCAATAAGATTAGGAGCCAATATCTTTCTGTCACTCACTTCTTCCCAAGCAATGGGAGAACGACATCTTCTGCCATATAGAGCTTCATAAGGTGCCATGCTGATACTAGAATGATAACTGTTATTATATGCAAATTCTGCCAATGGTAAATGATCGTCCAGGAGCCCTTAAAGTCCAGAGCACAAGCCTTCAACATATCCTTGAGCATCTGAATCGTGCACTCGGACTGACTATTAGTCTGTGGATAGAAAGTTATGCTAAAGTTTAGTCGAAACCCCATAGCACCCTACAAATGCTCCCAGAAATGAAAGGTAAATCAAGAATCTCTATCAAAAGTAATGCTCCCTAGAACCCCATGTAATCTGACAATCTCCGTGACATATAAGTTGACTAAGGCACTCAAAGAATCAGTGGATTTAATAGCAAGGAAGTAAGTTGATTTCAGCAATCTATCAACAATAACCAAGATCGCATCATGGTTTCTCTTGCTTCTCGACAAACCCATGATGAAATCCATAGTGATATGCCCCTATTTCTACATTGGTATAAGTAGAGGTGAAAGTAATCCTCTTTGGTTCTGATGCTCTACCTTTACCTGTTAAGAAGTGAGACACCTTGCAACAAACTCAACGATATCTCGTTTCATCTTGGACCACCAATATACTTTACAACGATTATGATTCATTTTATTATTTCCCAGATGTAAAGTGTATTTTGAGGTATGTGCCTCTGTCAGAATCAACTCTCTGAACTGTTTGTCCTCAGAAATACAAATTCAGTTCTTGAACCTCAAAATACCATCTGTGCCAATCACATACTCTGACTGAATCCCTAACTGTATCTGACTGGTAATCTCAATACAACCAACATCCTCCCTTTGAGCACTTCTATTCTAATCCATTAGATCATCCTCAATTTGCAGACTAGCCGTCAAACCATATCTCTCATAAGGAATAACATTTAGATTGAAGCTCACAAATTGCTCCAACAAATCATATTACCGAATCATCATGTAAGAGACCATACCCAAGTGCTTTCTGCTCAAAGCATCTGCCACCAGAATCGCTTTTCTCGGGTGGTACAATATGTCGCAATCATAGTCCTTTTACAACTCCATCCATCTACATTGCGTCATACTCAATTCCTGCTGCAAGAACAGATACTTGAGGCTCTTGTGATCAGTATACACCTAAAATTTTTTACCATATAAATAGTTCTACCATTTTTTCAAAGCAAACATGATGGTAGTTAGTTCCAAATCATGGGTGGGGTAGTTCTTCTCATGGTTCTTCAACTGACGAGAACCATAACCAACTACCTTTCCATTCTACATCAGCACACAACCCAAACTCAATAAGGAGGCATCACTGTACACTGAAAAACCTCTTGAACCACTCGGAATAGTGAGCATCGATGCTATAGTTAATCTCCACTTCAATTCTTGAAAACTGAGCTCACAGGCATTAGCCCATTCAAACTTAACATCATTGTGTGTGAGATGCATCAGAGGAGCAGCTAATCTAGAAAAACCCTTAACAAAACAATAGTAATATTTACCTAGACCTAGAAAACTTCGGATTTTAGTCACTTATTTCAGTCTCTCCCACTGTACAATAGCTTCTATTTAAGACGGATCAACTGACACCCCTTCTTTAGACACTACATGTCCTAGAATAGTGATTTATCTAGCTAAAGCTCACACTTACTCAACTTAGCATTCAGCTTTCTATCTCTGAGAGTTTGCAGAATAATGTAAAGATGACGCTCATGCTCTGCTTGAGATTTAAAGTATACCAAGATGTCATCAATGAATACGATGACAAACTTGTCTAGAAAAGGCTTGAATACTTCATTCATCAAATTCATGACGGCTACAAGGGCATTAGTGAGCTCGAATGGCATGACTAAAAACTCATAATGACCATATTGGGTTTAGAATGCAATCTTAGAGACATCTATCTCCCAAATTTTTAACTGATGATATCCCAACCATAGATCAATCTTAGAAAACACATGTGTACCCCTTAGCTGATCCAACAGATCATCAATTCTGGGCAGAGGATATTTATTCCTGATAGTAGCCTTATTGAGCAACCGGTAATCAATACAAAGTCACGAACTACCATTCTTCTTCCAAATAAATAGGACTGGTGCGCCCTAATGAGAAACACTGGGATGGATAAAACCCTTATCCAACAACTCCTGGAGCTGCTTCTTGAGCTCATCAAGCTCCACCAATGCCATTCAATAGGAAGGTTTGGAGATGGGTTATGTACCACAAATCAATGGTAAATTTGATCTCATGGTCTGGAGGAAGACTTGGTAATTCATCCAAAAACATGTCTGGGAAATCCCTGACCACAGGAATCTCATGTATTCCAGATATCTCTTTTATATGTCCTCCACATAAGCAATAAACCCTTTAATCACAACATTCAAAAGTTCAATCCCAAACACAATTTCAACAAAATTTTATATTTATTACTAATCAGGAAGCTTTACAGTATACTTTTCAAGAGAATAAAGGTTACATACTTAGTGTAATAGTCTAAACTAACATGATTTGTAGCTAACCAATCCATTCCTAAGATGACATCAAAATCATACATATCCAAAACCATCAGGTCAGCTACTGTCTCCTTTTCTCCTATCTTCAACTTACAGTTACGATACACTACATCAGGTTCCTTGTTCCACCAAGTAAAATTCATAATCCAGTGCACAGAGCTGAGCTCAGCGGATTACCTCATCATATGAAGAAATATCAAGGGGAGCTAACCTCGCTCTGTAGGACGATCTCAATTTGGCCAAAAATTGCTAGACCTTATGCTCCTTACTTCTAGTAGTCTCAAGGTTGAACCGGCTTATTGTAGTAAATTTGGACTCGTACTGGTCCACAGTCATACTCTCTTAGGTTATGTTCAGAAACTCTGACCGTAATCTCTTTTAAGCGGTATAAGGGATGTACTGCTTACGAAAAGCTTCCAAGAAAATGCCTCAAGTCACCACTAGGTGTCTGGTAACTAGCACTATCTCGGCGGACTTCCACAAATACTCCACCTCATCTATTAATAAAAATGTAGACAGTCTAACTTTCTTGGTCTCCATGCATCTCATATATCTAAATAATTTCTCCATGGCGTTCACCTAGTTTTTTGCCACCATAGGATCCTTTTCGCCCTTAAATTTCAGAGGTTTCAATTTATTAAATTGTCGAAGAAGATTAACGTCACACCCAAACACTATATCAAGCCTAGGCTGGACGGGAATCTTGGGCAAGGTTGTAGTGGAGGTAGTACTGGTTGTGGGTGAGGCACTAGAAGGACATTACCTTGAGGTGAAGGAGGCTGTGCCACTTCCAGTATTGGTGCTCTATTTTAGTTCACGAGAAACTCAGCGAACATGCGCTCAGGCTTAGAGATTCGAGTGTTAGGCTATGGAGGAAGAGCAAGCTCCAGCATTGGCTCAGGAGATGGCTCTGGGGAAAGCTAAACACGTCTAGGATGTCCACTTCCTCGTTTGATACCCCTTCGCCTATCACTCATTCTGTACCAAAACAAACACAAAAACATTTTTCAGTCACCCAATCAATTATATATTCAAACAAGGATAGTATTACGAGGGATATAAACCAATTCTAAACCAAAAGACGCTGACAAACATTAGGCCAACCTCATTCTAATGCCAACTTAATTGTCACTATCGAATTATGCCTAAAATAGTACTTATTCTTTATATTTTACTTATATTCGATTGGGCTGTCTGAAGTGCCCTTGCTCACATTTAAAAATAATCCATTTTCTTTTCATAATACATATAAATATAAGCAACAACTTCGAATTTATCTTCAGTATTCTAAGGTCGATTTACATCCCAAGTATGATTTTACACAAAATTAGTACTATACATAGTCTGAATACATAAAAAAATTCACATACCTCAACGGAAAACGAAAAACCGTTTAAGGGATACCAAAATCGAAAGACCTCCTAAGTGAAGTAGAGTACTACTGCAAATAATCTGGAATGAGAATAAAGGAGTGAGCTTATTCCCATTAAGAAATATATATAATAGAGCTGATACTATGTATAACAATATGCAGGTATCTAAAAACAAACATGCTCTTACACACACAAAAATCAGTAATCACACGATTTTGGGCAACTTATTGGAAATAATACTATAATCATTTAGATAACCAGGTTGAGTACAGAAGGATGCTTTAAAGTACCTCACTTGTCCTGGTATCTAGCTTTGACGATAGGGAGCTCTTTTGCAAGCACACAGTTCAACAAACAATCATAAATAACTTTCATTAAACTGATCGCATTATATTTTTATAAAATAGTCCGAGCAATACTCTGTAAATAGTATCATAATCAATTTTAATAATTTGTACCAAAATCAGAAAATGTATTTAATAAACAAATTGACATCAGAAATCAATGAAATCTGGGAGTGCTTAAATTAGCTAAGGCCCCAGGAAAAATAGTATAGTGGAGACAAGGCAATAATAGTAATAATGACATATGGCCATAGTCAAAAAATCCACAGTGTATACTACCCAGGTGACATCTGTGGGCACAGAAGACGTAACTAATGTCTAACAGCAATAGTAATCAGTAATAACAGTAATAGAAGCATGTGCCTATAGGCAGCTATGGGACCAATAGTCTCAAAACAGTTCATAAAATATATCATAATCGTTTTACTGAGATCAATTCAGTAATTCAAATCTTTAGTCAGTTCATAAAACGTTAAAATCAGTAATCACTATCGTTAAGGTATAAAATTCACCAAATATTCTTAGTTTAAAAACTAGTAATCAAAATATTTTATTTACGTATAACAATAACATGAAAACATGAGTGTATCTTGAAAACGTGAAAATCACTAAAAATCACTTCGGAAACTAAGTTACAAAATTCGTGTGCATTTATAACCTTTATGAACCCTAATTCCAAAATTTCATCTTTATCGCACTCTTACTTGCAAAACAATACTAAATGATGATTTTAAAGATTTAGGTTCATTAATGGAAATTTTGACGATATAACGGTACTATCTATCCTCTCCTACACAAAAAACACATTTTATAATCATAATTTTAGTTTCACAATTTCAATCAAGCCATCAAATTCAATCTCATAAAAGGGCAGATTTTATCAAATCAATGTAACACAATAACCCTACGCCTCTTACATATATCCCTTACCACTCATTCTCTAATGTGTTGCCTATTAGCACCAGTATCTTTTTCTGACTTTCGAGCTGTAATTCACCACACAAACACAGTCAATACACTATACTTCAATTCTAAAGAATGTTTAACTCATTAAGGCCTAGTACATTGTCTATTGCAGCCCAAATTCGATTTACTTCATACCGGAGCTAACACAGCAACTACCGTCAAAACAACTCCATTTTCAGTTCTGATTTTGCCTACAATCTTGTATTAATTTATACATTATTTAGGACTCAGAACATATTAAATTGTGCATTTTTTCAATCTCCCCTTCACTTGGTTAAATGGTGTTCCCCTTCTTACATAACTCATTTCTTCAATTTAAGCCTAAATTCATGTTCTACACTTGTTCTACATTGATTCTACATCATTTCCACATTAAAAAACATCACATTCATACATGGAGGATGGTGGCCGAAACCCTAAGGAAGAGAATTACATTGTTTTATTTCAATCAAAGCTCAAATTCATACTTAAACACCTTATACACATAGTATACAATCATGAAAACGTGAAAAATCACAAGCTTTCTCTTTCTCTTACCTTAGTCGAAATTGATGGAAGCTACTACACCTAGAATATGGCAAATTTAAAACTTGACTTTGATACTAGGTTTTAGAGGGAAGTGAGTAGAACAAGTTTAGTGAAGACAGTTTTCGGTTAAGATGTGAGTTCAGTGATGTTTTATTGGCTTTCTCTCTCTTAAACTAAGCTTAGCTATGGGAAAAATGGAGAAGAGATGGTGGCTGATGGGAATGATGAAGAAAAAGGCTAGAAATTTCTAAAAAAGTAATATCTTATGTTGCAAATGACCAAAATGACCTTATATACTTAAGAAAACTTTCAATTTTACCTCTCACGATTTGACTTCGTTTTAAATTATCAATCTAACCTTCAAAATATTTTATTCAATCATAATATATATATAGCATATTTTAATCATTGGTTAAGCTTTTGTTGGGGTTTGACTAATCATATAAGTGAAATTATCAAAATACCCCTAACTGTCGAATCACGTAAATTTTGATTTTCACGTGTGATTTCGTCTACAAATGAACATGGTAGGAGACTAATTCACACAAGGATTTATCTATGAATGTTTGTTGGTCAAAAATCAATTCAGTTTGACCGTTATTCATGAAAATTCCACCTATTTGTGGACTTAACCGTCATTTTCGAAATTGTTGCATGCTTTTCAAAACATGCATAAATGAGTGAGTTTGAGATACAAATTCTTACAACCTCTATATTTGGCTCTAAAAAATGAGTCCGCCAAGTTTCACATCCATCGAGACACCAAAAGTCTAGTGAGGTCCACCATCAGTTCTTTTTGTACCTATAAAAGAAGTAGCATTTGAACCATCATAAGACATCTAATCTTCCTAACTTCACTAATAATAAGTACGGATGACAGAAAATATGAATCTTATAATAATGACATCTCATATTTTTTAAAGACATGTAAAGAGTATTTTACACTCATTCTCACCAAATCAAGTCTAATAAAATTAATTTACTTAAGAGTCAATTCTTATTAAATCAATTTATTCACCTATTTAACTTAGATTAATAGAAAAAAAATGAAAAACTCACATCATTAACAGAGAGGTATTAATATCTAATAAAAATATTAATTTAAAAAATAACAAAAAATTTAATTTGATAAATTAGAAGTTGAATTAGAAAACGAGCACACGAATAAACTTTGATGAATTAAAAGATGTCAAAACTTGTCATGTGATATTTTCAAATATAAATTCTTAGTTTCGTTCGTAAGCATAACCCCTCTATAGATTATTAAGAAGAGCCAACACTTACATGAGGTTAAGGGTTCAAATCCTCTGGGATGTGAATTGGGGTAATTATTCCCCTGACAAAATCGTGAGGGAACTAAGTACTACATCCTGGGCCAATGCAGTTTGCAAGCGGCAACCACCTTTAGAATACCAGAACAGACAGTATGGATGAGTGGGAGGCGTTGGGGTGTATCCCAAGCTCTTACAATAACATTTGTAACGCTCTGATTTTTGAAAATCGAAACTAATTTTTTCCATTTTCACACGGTCGGTTGGGCTGTACTCAATGTCTACAGTCTGATATTAAGCTAAAACTTTCATGGCTAACTCAACATTTAATCATTCAAATCGGTCCTAGTACACTAAATTACAATACGCATTAGTTTTTCTATACAAATAACTAATAACAAAAACTATAGTTGCCATTCAAACTTTTTCAGTTTACTGTTTACATCCCTTTACACACTAAAGTACTATACAATAACTGTCTGAATACCATACCTGCAGGGTACAATATCGAAATCTTGTAAGCACCCGATTAAAACCTTCTCTTAACAATCGACTATTTTTGCAAATAAATCTGTAAGGTAGAAAGGGGCTGAGCTTACACTTAGTAAGAAATATATATAAAAGAACTGATTCTATGTATACCTATATGCGTATGTCGAAAACATATTTCAAAAATATAGAGTGAGTATTAAAAGTAGTGTTGGGCATTCTATCGAAAAGGATACTATAATTTATTAGGAAAACTAAGCTAAGTATGGAAAGATGCTTTAGAGCATCTCACTTGTCTCAATCACTAAATCTGATTATAAGAAATTTATTAGGAAATCACTTGATTGCCTAGTTTAACAAATACATATTAAACAGTTTTCAGTGAATCCATCAAAATATTCTTCGTACAATAAACTATTCAGAAAATCGTTCAGTAAATCACACAGTAACCTGTTTAGAAAATCATTCAGATATCACTCAGAACACTCTTCAAAAAACAGTTTAGAAAGTACATTCTTAAAAAACAATTTCTTAAATCGATTAGAGATCACACTCAAGAAACAGTTCGGTAGACATTTTAGGAACCATGCACTCCAAAAATTGTTCAAAATCACACATTTAGAAAGTTGTTCAAAAATCACATGTTTAGCAAAATTGATCACAAACTCATAAAACTATTCAGAAATCACACATTCAAGAAAGTGTTCAAAAATCATGTATTCAGAAAGTTGTTCAGAGATCACACGTTTAACAAAACTAATCATACACTTAGAAAACTATTCAGAAATCACGCATTTAGGGAACTGTTTAGAAATCACACATTCAAAAAGCTGTTTAAAAATCACACACTTAGCAAAACTGATCACATATTCAGAAAACTCTTCAGTGAATTTATCAAAAAATCATATACGTAAAAAACCGTTTCATAAATCAATTATAAATCACTCACTCAAAACATGGTTGATAAAACAGTTCAATAAACGATTTAATATACAATTCAATAAACCAAAAGTAAACAATTCAGTAAATTATTCGATAAGTAGTTCAGTAAACAATTTAGTAGATAGTTCAATTGTCAGTTCAGTAAACCAATAAATAGCTAGATCCATAAACGATTCAATAAACAACTCAGTAAATGATTTAGAAAATAGTTCATTAAACCAATCAACGAGCCTCAGTAAACGACTCAGTAAACGCTTTAGTAAATAGTTCACTGACAAGTCAATAAGTAATTTAGTAAACTGTTCAGAACTTTAGTAACCAGTATAGTAAACCGTTCAAAAATTCAATAACCAGTACTATAAACCTTTCAGTAATCAGTTTAGTAAATAGTTCAGTAAATAACTCGATGAACAGTACAGTAAACAATTTAGTAAACAGTTCAGTGGAGACAAGGCAACACTCAATAGAATCATATGGTTTCAGTAATCAGTAATAGTAAGACATATGGCCATAGCCATAATGGTGTCCTAGTGTGCACTGATCAGGTGACATCGGGACCCTGATGACTGGATCAAGGTCAAACAACAAACAGTAATCAGTAATAAGTAATAGTTCAATAATAGTGCATGATTACCCAAAGGCAACTATGGGGAGCCAACAATCTCAAAACATCTACCTGATTCCCATGAAAACCATAAAATCATTCTTGAGAGTGCTTGGATTGGACAGGAATTTGCCACTCCAGGAATGTCTTTTCCCCAAAACATAAAGCAGTAATACAGTTATAGTATAACCTTTTGGAAATCAAGTTTCAATTCAAAATCATGTTTAGAAATCAATACATTTCGTTCATTCAAATCCAAAACATTCCAATCATTATCTTTGGTTAAAAAGTAGACACTTTCGGTAAAACAGAGCCAGTTAATTCAAAATATTCAAAGCATTAGCTTCTATTAGATAAACGAAACTTTTAGTACAACCCCTTTCGAGTAGTTCACAATATTCAAAACATTTACTTCGATTAGACATTCAAAACATTAACTTTAGACAGACACTTAGAACTTTCAGTAATACATTTCATTAACCAGTCAAATACATTCCATGTTAAATGATGTTCAATCAAAACATATCTTTAGTCAATTCATAAATCCTTAAAACAACAACAATTATAGGTGAAATATAAAAATTCACCAAATATTTTTGGTTCAACAGACAGATTTCAAAATATTTTTATTTACGTGTAACAATAACACGAAAACATAAGTGTATCTTGAAAGGCGTAAAAATTGTTATAAATGCCTTCCGATCATATAGATAGATGGAGAGATTGATGGTGATGTGATTCAGGATCTAGGTTGGTTGGAATAAGTGGAGAAGCGCTCTAAGTCTGCTATGCAATAAAGGAATCCTATATCGTTAGAAGGCAAGATTTATCAAACAATTGTTAAACCAACATTATTGTATAATAGTGAATGTTGGGTGACTAAGATGCTACATACACTAAAGATGAGTGCAGTAAAAATGAGAATGTTGAGGTGGATGTGCAGATATACAAGAAAGTATAGACTGAGAAATAAAGACATTCGTAAGAATGTTGGAGTGGTACCTATCGAAGGTAAAATGTGTGAAAGATTTTTCAATTCGTTTGGACACATCCGACGTAAATTTGTAGATTCTTCAGTTAGGAGAGTGGAGGTTATAAAAGATAAAAAAAAGGGGTCAAGCTAGTGGAAAACCAAAAAAAAAACATAGAAGAAGTCATTCAAAAAGATATGGTGGCATTAAAATTGGAAGAACACATAGCTATGGATACGAGTGAGTAAAGTGAGTTTATATATTGGTTCATGTAGCCTACCCCCTCTATCAGAATAAAGGTTTTGATAATGATGATGATGATGATATATATATATAAACCAACTATCTTCCATCTTTACTGTAATGCCCCAATCCCACATTAAGAGATTGTGAGAGTTTGCAATATTATATTTGTAGAGACATGAACCCATACTTGTGAGGTACCTTTTGTGGGACAAAATTGTGAGATCTTTAGGTCAAAGCAGACAATACCTCGCAGGTTGAGTGCGAGTCTTTCAAATTGTATCAAAGCAGCCCACCATCCATTCCTACGGGACCTAAGTGTTACATGGTGGGAACTACCTCTAGAATCCCAATGCCTGGTGTAATCGTGGTTTTATTCTAATTAAGCTTGACAAGGATGTCAAGCTTTAAAAAGAGGGAGTTTATAATGCTCCAATCCTATATCAGGAGATTGTGAGAGTTTACAATGCTATATATGTAGAGACTTGAACCCATACTTGTAAGGCCCCTTTTATGGGACAAAACCGTGAGACTTTCGGGTTAAAGTAGACAATATCTCGTAGGTTAGGTGCGGGTCTCCACATTTACCCTATTCCTTTCCATCTTTCTCACATGAACTTTTGCATTTGGAGCAACTATTATTATTCATTCCAGTCACATATCCTGTAACATCCCGTTACCACCTTTTTCACGAATTTCTATACAACTTTACCGGTTGGGCTGTTTGCGATGCCATTAACATTCAACAGTTACAATAATAAATGATAAACATTTATTAACAATTACGAAATATAAAATTCTTTTCTTTATTTCCTTACATCTAACATCCCCTACTGACTTTGTTTCATTAAAGTAGTACTGTATACTCATGTCTGAAATGTAGAAGAGAAGGGATTGTACCTGTAATGTTAATTATCCATCTGGGAGCTACTTCTCTAACTCTGTGTCTTTTATCTGTGGAGTTAAAACAAAGGGATGAGCAATTCATTTGCTCAGTAAAGGAGACATATGCTGCTTTACAAAACCAAAGCCATATACCACAATAAATTTTTTTTTCCTAAAATCATGTTAAATAGGAAAACAGTGGTTATATCAACCAGTACTCTCAATGCGTCATTCAAATCATTTTCTCAACAATTTACAATAAATTAAAAAGCAAATAGGATTTTAACAAATCCTTTCAGTAAATAGAAATCAACAAGTTGAGACTAGGCATCACCCTACGAATAATTCATGCTATCATCGTTCCCCCTCCCCCTTGTGAGAACAGAATCTACCGCTATTGGGGTGCACCCGTAGGCCATCGCCCCTCACGACTATCTCTGCTAGATCTATGGCCATAATCTATAGGTGGTCCTCGGGTCCACTTGCCAGGTGACCTCGAGACCACTGATGACTTGACGGGTCCATTAGCCTCATAACAATGCATGAAACTAAGGGCCTAAAGTCTCAAAATCAATTTATATCTCATGAAAACCTTTGTGGAATTATCTCACCCATATTATCATTTTCTCAAAATGATTTGATTTCCAAAAAAGGTTAGGCTTTCTGTTTACAAAACACCTTGAAAACATTCCAAAATCTCAACGTTTTAAACCTGCTCGCCCATGGCAGCTCGCCCAGTGCGGGGAACTTGTGTTCGCCCGCCAACCTTGCTTTTAAAACAATAAGCAAAACTGGCTCGCCCTCAGTGGCTCGCCCATTAGTCAAATCGCCCAAAAGGGTTTATAATTTCTATTTTCAAAGATATTAAAATTAGTTTATTTTTCAATTAAGAAACTTTGGAAACGTGAAACCTGTTCGCCATGGTCAATCATCAGTGCGGGGAATAGTATTCGCCCGCCACTTAGCTTTTCAACACAAAGCGACCTGGCTCACCCTTAGTGGCTCGCCAAAAAGAATATCAAGAGGTTCACCAACCTGGCTCGCCCACCTTTTATTTAAAACAAAGTTACTCGCCCAAGATGTCATAAAAGGGTTCTTCGCCCAAAAATCATAAAAGCTTGGATCGCCCGCCAATACCATTTCGCCCAGAAATACAAGGGTAGGCTTAGTAGCTCGCCCAATATCAAATAGATTTCTCAAACAATGCATGTCATAAACCAAAACAAATTTCACAATATTTTCCTAAAACTTAACTCCACAGGACATGCATTCACTTCACACACATCTCCCTTGCCTGGTCCAACGAAACCTTGTTTTGCCTTGCTTCCTGATCGCCAATAGCCATTTCCAATTCCCGGCTGCAAAACAATTTATAATTTCCATTAATATTTTCCTTATATATATATTTCCATAATTTGGGCGAGACTTGAGATAAATCAATCAGCTCGCCCAAATATATACTACTAGCTCACCCAACAGAGCTCTTAGTACCTCGCCCAACCGAGCTCGCCATTCATCAAATGGTTTACACGTGGGAGCTCGCCCAAAATCAACACGCACGGTTAAATTTCCTTAAATGTGGGAGTTCGCCCACCATCAACTCACCATTACCTCGGTTTAAACTATCATGTGGCAACCTCGCCACTACCACATTCCAGCTCGCCCATGATCACTGAGCTCGCCCATGAATTAAACTAGCGTTGGGCGACCTCGCCCATTTGAACAAAACTTTATGCTTGAAGAGTTCTTATTTCCTACTCGCCTCATTGGCTATTACTAACTTTCAACATAGGCGATCACCATAGTCGCCATTCTCGTCACTTATTCCATTATTTTCCTTGTTTTCATATTCTCTAAGGATCTAACTAAAACAAGGCTGCATTCTATGTTTATTATGTTGTAAACATATAAATCTACCATTGAATATCAAGAACACCTCAGAAATATGAAACTCACCTCAACCAACTGCACTTCTAGAACAGATTGCTTTCCATCTCACGTTGGCCTTCCTTTGCTTATTCCTTTAACTCATCAAACTAAGGAGGAAAGGTTTGCAAGCAGGTTTATGTGTTTAGCCAACTGAAGAGTGAAGCTCAGTAAATCAAGCATGACAGGAATGGAAGGAATAACATAAACTTGCAGTTGCACAGCTCTCTCGTGAAGAAGATGAATTTGGCTAAATCAGTTTTCCTCAAATGTTTCTTCTTATATAGCCATGCTATCCAATCAAAACTCATCACTTGGCCTTTATTCCGTTTCTTTCCTCATTTCATGGATCAGACATCCCTTAAATGCATGAAGACAAGCTGCAGTTCATGTTGGCGTGAAAGTCTTCCTTCTACACGCCTCTTTCTTCTTCTAATGACTTTGTTCTATATTTCCACCAATAGCTTTCCAGCCATGTCAGCCTTTAATCAATTTCTTGTCTCATGCAGAATTGACCAGCCTTTAACAGATTGAAGGAAATAACGTGTAGCAGTAGCAAAGTGTCATGAAGTCCACTTTTGCTGCACCTTTGTTGACTTCTATTCTCCTTCTTTTCTAAGCATCATTTGTTGCATTAATTCATGAAGACCATTACAACAAAAGAAGTCAACTGGAACTATTTTCTTCCTACACATTATTGACTTTGTTTGCCAACCTTTGATGGCTACTTCAACCAATAGAGTTCATCCCTTGTTAGACTTTTCTTCAACCTTAACACAATAGCAACAAAAGTCAATTTGGCTGCACGGTTTATTGTTTCCAACTCGCCAATACTAAGCAAATTATCAGCTCGCCCTCTACTTACACCAGGTCGCCACTTTGTTTTGATGCCAACTTAATATTTGGCAGTTACAGGATTATTTACTTTTCTTAGCGATCACTATGTTTCTTTTCCAGTTTATTCAATATATAGGCGATTACATGTCCTCGCCCATTTGGGCGATCATCCCAACAACCCACTTGGCGAACTCATTGGCCAATAAGGCCATTAATCATACTCGCCCACTTGCTATCTTTTAACTCACACAATCTAATGGGCGATCATGAGTCCTCGCCAAATTCGGGCGATCACCACACAAATCAACTTGGGGAACTCAACTATTCGCCAAACCAAAGAGGCAAACAATCAACTCGCCATCATCAACTCGCCGCACTCATTCCTTGGGCGATCAGATGGCACGTCACATTGGGCGATCACCAGTATGGCTCAACTCGCCCACTTTGCTCATATCACGCCACACGTTGGCGAACTCACCTGTTCGTCGGTATGGCCATTAGATACCACTAATCACCCTCCATTGGCGATCAGCCTTGCTCGCCCATTGGCAAGCTGCTCTATCTACTCGCCTATACATTATTTCACCGAAATTGCTCCATTTACTTCTTAAATTAAGGAGCTTTTTACCCAAGTGGAATTCAATATTTATTATTTACTTAATTTTCATTATCCATTTTATGAAATTAAGGTCTACAGCAGTGTAGAATTGGGTCTTACATATCCACTCAAAGATTATACATAGTATATTTTTGAATAATTTCATTTTATTATTTATTATTAATTCAAAAAGTAATTGAAAGAGAAAATCTTTTCGATAAACTTAGCATTAATCAGTGTTGTAATTTAGTTATTTGCAAGAGAAAGAATTGAGATTCCAACTTTAAACATCCATTTTCTTAGGGTGTGTTTGGATGAGTAGTGAGATTAGCTACTGTGAGATTAAAAACAGTATTGAATGTGACATTAATTATTGTAGTGGTGAGATTGGGTACTGTAATGGTGAGATTAAAATCAAGGGTGAGATATGTATTTGGATGCAAACACAGCGGTGTGTTGTGAGAGAACATTAAAATTTATATACAATAACATTTATATGTATTTTCTATTTTAAAAATTAATAAAATAATTAAAAATTACCATAATAATTTTCATTTTAAATAATATTTTTGTTATTAAATGTTTAAAAATCATTTCCATACATTTATTTATACATATTTAACAATTATCTGATATATATTTATTTAAATAATACTTTTTATATAAATTTCTATACATATATAATGAAAATTTTTAAAATAAAAAAATGAATAAACAGAGGAGGGTGTGAGAATATGGGAAATAGGAGAGCATTGGGTGGAAAACTTTTCCACTGTCCCTCCACTTGATTTCTTTTGGTCCAATAAAAAAATTGTTGCTGTGAGAGAACCGTGATGCAATAATTTCAATTATTTAGTTTGAATTCCACTAAACCAGAGATGTGATGAAATCTAAATTAAGCCTTCAAAAAATAACAAGAAAATCAAATTCGCATTGTCTCTATCCCTTAAATTTATTAATAGTGTACCAATAAACGTTGACTGAGAAGTTATGGTCAGTTGAACGTTATTGAATCGAAATGTGGGCCTATCTTTTCTGAAATATTAAGGGTCTGTTGGTTTTAGAAAATATTTTTTATATTTATTTTTTATTTTCATTTTCTAAAAATAATTTTTATTTCCTATTTTTTAAATTTTTAAAAATACTTTTGGTGCAAGAAAAAGAAAAATTATTTTCAAAAATGAAATTTATGAAAATATGTTTGGCATTTTCATTTTTCATTTTCATTACAGGTACAAGAAAAAGAACAATTATTTTCAAAAATGAAATTTATGAAAATATGTTTGGTATTTTCATTTTTCATTTTCATTACAAAACTACTAATGCTATTTTTAGCGTAATTAGGTGCAATCACACTTATATGTTAATTTATTAGCACTTGGTTTCAATCAAATTCAATTTTTCCTTTTCAATACATATTTTGAATAGGTAACAAAAAAAAAAAGAAAACAACAATAAGGTATATTATTTTTAATTTTAATAATATGTAAAGAATTCAAAAAAAAAACTTTGAATTTTTTAATTTTAATATATATTGGTAATTTATGTGATAGTAATTTAAGCTTGATGATGGTAATTTAGTTTTTTAATCTTTATGGTTGCTAAATTTGAAAAAAAAAATTGAAAAATTTGAAATAGATAACTGATTTAAAAAGATAATTGATTTATTTTGTAATTTTGATATATACAAATGTTTATCTTAATTTTATAAAATTAAAAAAATCATAATTATTTTTATTTTAAAACAATACCCATGTTAAATATTTGGAGTAGCTACTTGAGATATTTTACTTTTGGCCAATAGCTTTGGCTTTTATACGTTTACTAGTTTGTGACCCATGCTGATGCACAAAATAATTTTATTTAAATATGTATATGTATAAAATTTGAATTATTCACCCACTTTATTTTTTAAAAAATTATGTTTAATTATGTTTAATTGTTTTAAATGTACTAGATAATTAATTTTATTTTTTAATTGGATTACATTCCATATAATATTTTAATTATTTTAAAAATTTTAAGATAATACCTAGATATACACTCATTTGTCATTTTATCACTCATCTCACCGTCATCACTGCAATTGAATTTAAATGCATCACCGTTTAATACCAATCTTGTGAGATCCACATTCCTTATTACTATTAAAATCCACTGTTCATGAAGTTAAGAATATTAGATACCTTATCTCTATTCAAATGTTGATTTCTTTGTAGGTATGAACGGAATTGAGTAGTGGGGTCCACTAGATCTCCAGTGTCCAGATGAAGGTGAAACCTGGTAGAAGGGAATTTTGGAGCTAAATAATGTGATGGTAAGAATTTGCACCTTAAACTCAATTATTTAGTCATGTTTTGGAAAATGTGAAACAATTTGAGAAATGACAGTTAAGTCCATAGGCCATTGGAATTTTCGTGAATAATGGTCAAACTGAGATGGCTTTTGACCACTATCAGTGATGAAATATTTTTCATGTAACGAGGTTTATGACCATGTGGACTGATAGAATGAATAAGGTGTAAAAGTAGAAATTTACGCGATTAACAGTTGGGGTATTTTAGTAATTTCACCCAAATGACCAGTCGAACCTCAACAAAAGCTCAACCAATGATTAGAACAAATTAAATAGAGTTGTTCTATGATTAAATGAAATACCTTAGAAGTTGGATAGACTGTTTTCAACCAAGTTAAATTGCGAAAAAATGATTTCTTAAGTATAAGGGCATTTTGGTCATTTGCACAATAATATGTCAATTTTTATGGAATTTTCCAACCCTTTCTTCATCATTTTCGACAGCCATCACCTTCTACACCTTTCCTCCACAGCCAAAGCTTTGAAGAGAGAGAGAAAGCTCTTGAAAACTATAGCAAAAGACACCAAAAACCAAAATAATCTTCACTAAACATGTACAGAATTCAGAGCTCAATATCTAGGTACCCAAATCAGGGCCTAAAGTGGCCATTTGCATAGTAAGAGATTCCTCAAGGAATTTGGCGAAGGTGAGAAAAAGAGAAAGCTTGATTTTTCTTATGTTTTTATGATTATATACTAAGTGATTAAGGTGTTAAAACATATGTTTATGCCTAAATTGAAGTAGAATTATGAAATTCTCTCCCTTAGTATCTTGAGTTAATATTCTCCAAGCATGAGTGTGATGTGGCTTGATGTGAAAATGATGTAAGAGTTAATGTAAAGTCAAGGTTAAGCATGATTTTAGGCTTAAAAGTGGAAGAAATGAAGTAGATGAATTTCGAAGAAATGAAGTCAATAAAGTAGATGAATTTCGAAGTTTGGAAAGCATTCGGTCGAGGAGCAGCCAACTACTTTATATAGCAACCGACTGCTCAGACACAGAATTCGTATATTTTTATCATAACCAACTTAGACCAATCGACTGCCTTAAATAGCAGCTGACTACCCCTGTAACCAACTTAAGACAGTCGATTGCCTTCGTATCAGTTGACTGCTTTTTAATCAGAGCATTTGTTTGAAAACCAGTCAACTGCCCAAAGTAACTAGTCAACTACCTACTGTATAAACAGCTCAGAAAGAAGAAATGCTAGGATTAGTTTATGATTATAAGAATAGTACAATTTCGTAATTGAAGTATTGAAATTGATGGTATTCGAATATTGAATTTGCAGTTTAGAAGTCTGGAAGTGATATTGGTGCTAACAAGCGACGTTGTGAAAATTTAGGAGGTAAGAGATATATGTATAAAGCGTAGGGATACTGCGTTGCATGGATTTAATGAATCTATATTTTGTGGAATTAGAAGTGTTGGTTTGATTTGAAACTATGAAATGGGACTTGCGGTTTAAGTTGTATTTTGTGCAGGAATGTTAGGGTAGCAACTTAAATCTCCAATTTTTTTCTATTGGTGTGGTTTTAGATGTGAAAAGAGTGTGTATACTTATTTTTTGATCAAGCTTCCAAATGTTGCATATGCATACTAAATTGGAAACTCAGTTTTCAAAAGGATTTTTACTACTTTTTATCCGTTACATGATACATTCATGTTTATATGATATTATTGTATGTATATAAAATATTTTGAATATTTATTTATTGAACTGAGAATATTTGATGAATCTTTATATTTCAAGCATGTGTATTCTTGAATTTGAGGCTTATGGATTTACTGAAGATATGAATTTCTAAATTAATCTCCGTAAATACATTTAGAAAAGTTTTATGAAATGAGTTCAGACTGTTGACCCTGTAGCTACCTGCAGGTACATGCTTTTCCATTCCATTCTGATTGCTGTTGAACTTAGACCAGTCTCTAACTCCCACAAGTGTTACCTGGCTAGTGCACACTATGGTACCTTTGACTATGGCCATAAGTCTATAGCATGAGTCTATTGGGTGAAACCTAGTTTCCATTGTACTATTTTTACTGGGGTAATAAATCCTTGGTTAACATAGATCCAAGCACTCCCAAACTTGATTAATTTCTGATTTTGTTTTATGTGTTAAATATGCTTTAAGGTTTAGGATATGCTTTATGAATTACATTATGCTTTATGATTTATAATTTCTGAACTGTTCGTTTGAAAATGATTTGTGTTGCGTACGAAGTGTTTTAAAACGAAATTCCTGAATGTTTTATGAAATTGCATGATGAAAGCTCTTAGAAATGTTTACCAAACTTGGTGATTAAAAAATCAAATGTTACTGAACTCCCTATAGTTGGAATTAGATGCCGGGGCAAGTGAGGTGCTTCAAAGCATCCTTATATACTCAGCTTGGTTATCTAATCCACTATAGTATCCTTTTTGAATTCGTGCCAAAAATTAATGTTTTTCGTAAATAGGAACATGATTTTGGATATTGCATGTAGTTATACATTGTATCAACTTTTGTATAAATATATTTTTTTACTGGGCGTAAGCTGTGAAGACCATGAAATTTCGAAAATAAATAGTAAATATCCGGAAAATTAATTTGGATAAATGAAAATCCAAATTAAATAAGAAATAAAAATGGACATAAGTATTTTGGATATTAAGAAATCCAAATATAAGAAAATAAAAATGCGTATAAGGATATATATTTATATAATTAGATTATATAAATATATTTTTATAAATATATGTTTTTAAATAAATACATATATATATGTATTATAGTATATGTATTATAAATTGATATATATACTATTTTATATTAAATAAATACATGTGTATATTTTATATACAATTATGTATATAAATAAATATATATGAAATATATATTAATTTTAATTAAAGTATATATATATATATATTGTTAAAATAAAATATATATTATTAAAAAAAATTAAAACAGAATGGGAATCGGGTAAACCCGATTCCCCTAAATTCCTTTTGTTTAGCCAACAGAAGAGAAACAAATGGAGAAGCCAACCGACGCCGGCCGAGCGAGGGAAGAAGGAGAGGAGGCGAGGTCGCCGGCGAGCCGAGAAGAGGAAGCCGACTCCAGCGACGGGAAAGGAAAAGGAAAGAGAAATCGGAAGCGACACGAAGGAACCCGAGAGGAAAAGAGAAAGGGAGATCGACGGTGGTGGCCGATTCGGGCACCGCCACCGCCACTCCCACCACTGGTGAAGGTCGACCAAGGTGAAGGTGACAGGCGGTGAGGAAGAAAACGGCAAAGGAAAGGAGAAAAAGGGAAGAAAAGAAGCCAAACCCCCATTCCCAGATCCGACGCCGTCGCCGCCGGTGGGCGAAAAAGGAGGGCAGATCCGGCTTCGTGGCGATCCCAAGATGCTGTGGAGTGGCTGAATCACCGAAATAGGTGGTCGTCGGTGGCCAAATCGGCCAAGCAAAGCCGAACTGGCCTGAACTGGTCCGAACCGGTTCAAGCTAGAAAAAAAAAAAGAAAAACAAAGAAAAAGAAAAAAACAAAGAAAAAAACAAAGAAAAAGAAGAAAAGAAAGGAGAAAGAAAAAGAAAAGAAAGAGAAGAAAAGAAAGGAGAAAGAAAAAGAAAAGAAAAAGAAGAAAAGAAAAGAAAAAGAAAAAGGAAAAAGAAAAAGAAGGATAAGAAGAAGAAGAAATAGGTAAGGAAAATTAAAAGATTTTGCTATATTTCTATGAAATTTATTAGAAATTGTTAGATTATTTTCTAAATGAAAATATGTGTCAATTATTGAAATTGTAGCAAAAATGGAAATGAGATGAATGGTGGAGTTCGGCTAAGCTCGAAAATCGGGAACACGCTAAGCTTGAGGCGAATTGGTAAGATACTTTTATAAAGCATTAATAGCTTTATATTGTATGATTTGGAATTATGATTTTAATATGATGCATTGATGAATTGATGTTAAAAGGCTAAGAGGACCCACAACTGATGGTGGCGGTCTTAGTAAAAGACAAATAAATTGTAAGAATCAATGGCTAGATTATAAATTGTGTTTTCCTTGCAGGAGGTTTAGTGAAAATTAAGCCGTTATACTGCTGAAATTCTTAGGAAAACGTTGAGGAAAAAGATTTAAGTTTCTCACGTAAATGGAATCTTGGAAATAATTATTAAAAATAAACATTGAAAGGACTTTATGGTCTTACCGGAAAAGTTTGATATTGAAATCGATGAGAAGATAGATCGTTAAACACGATAATGTGATGAATTATATGGTTTAAACCTTATAGAATCGATAAATCAAGTCATTTTAATATCACAAATGGTATCAAGTTGAGATTGAGATGGAATTATTTATTAGACGGATCACGGATAAAAGTGACGATGATTATATGATACAACTTAAAAGAGAAAAATCGAAGTTGTAATTTAGATGGTCTAATGACAGCATTGCGGAATTATCAATCAAGTGATGATTATCGAATTGATAGATTCAAATAAATAGACGCCAAACACGTGATTATACAGATTTGATTATAACCTTAGAATAGGTCTCGAAAAATATTCTTTCACATCTAAGTGACCTGGAGAAATTTGGAGTACATGATGAATGGCCCGTCTTAGTGGTATGATTGAGATAATGATAATAAGAAAGTAGATTGTGATGCCTTATGGACATTTGATAGAACACACGTCTACATAAAAATGTACTTGTACATATCGATGTTAAATAGATGTGAACTGAGATTTTTGCAATAATATGGATAGTCGCAAAGCAACTTAAATGATTGAAACACTGTTGATAGTGGAAATTGACAAATTCTTTTAAGTGGGTAAATTGCCAACCAAAAATTGAATTGATGATGCTTTATAGATAATTCTAGCATGATATTACATTCTACAGGCCATATGAAAAGTGAATTGAGGATTGTGATCTGATTTTATGATAGTGAATGAAATTGAACCGCAAGTCGAAAATTCTGAATGTGTGCCAATAGGTCAAACCACAAATGGATTTAATAAGTGATTATTGATCTTGTGGTTCTGTGATCCTCGATGTCGACTCTGGAATAGATATCGAATGAAGATATTGGTATTGCATAATTTCAGTATCTTGATGGTAGAAACATGGTATTTAAATGCTTATAGATACTAAGAGGATTCATACTAATGATGTGGTCGTAGTATCGATAATGAAATGTACAAATGATTGTTATAGTCAATAATTATCGAAAAAAGATATTGAATACTAAATGGTTTGAATACTAAGTGATTTGATTATTGAATAATTGGAGTACTGAGCAATTTGAATACCGAATGAAATGAATATTGAATGATTTGAATATTGATTTACTGATTTGATAGAGAGAAAGTTTGAAAAAGAATACTTGATGGTGATAAATTTAGAAGAATTGCTTCACCGTATTAGACGAAAATATTGCTTATATCGATATTTGAAAATAATATCAAATTTACCTATCAGGTATGATCTGATTGAAATCAAAATGATGGAAATGAGAATTGAATTATAGTGAACGTTATAATTAAATAACATGTTTGATGAAAATGATAGTTCACTGTTGAACTCGTGATTTAAATTGCATTGCATTTAAATATGTCTTGTTACAACTTGAAACATTTTAATAATGTTTATATGGATACTATAAAGTATTGATTAGTTTTGAAAGAAAAGTGTATGGTAGACATATATATATTATATAAAATTCCTTAAATGATGATACCATATGCTTTACAAGATTTTGACAAGAAAAGATAAAGATTTAAATGTTTTATGAGACTGTAGGCATCCTAAAAGAATTAAATTCAATAAAGCATAGTGAAAATCGCCTAATTGGAGCTTTGCTCATTAGGCAGAGATGCTTGTCCGACAATAGTCGTGGACAGGTCTTAGTCACGCCTGATCAATGGGGCTAAGAGAGATGAGGTTTATGGCTATAGATAGCGCCCTAGTTGGTTTCCAGGGGACGATGACATGATTTTCACTACTAGCTACAGTGATTTAAGTCTTTATTGATAGAGTGATAGGGATCTAGCCTAGTCTCTAACCGATATGATATGAAGTCTAGAGTATGATTTTATTGATATGAACTCTAGACTTGACATGATTTATACGTACATGAGACATGTTTAAAATGAAATATATTTTGAAACAGTACATGTTTTAAACATGTTTTAAAAGTACACGTGATATGATTCGACACTTATAGGATTTATATATGATTTTGTGTAATAACCGTAAATTTTCCATTTATTGGAAATAAATATTGGTGAAAATAAATAAATAAATAAAACTATGAGAACGGGATACTAGTGAAAATCCCGAGAATTGAGAAAGGAACGGATGGTGGAAATCCGAGTGAAGGAAAATTAAATTCGGAAATAAGTATAAGATGAGAAATTATGGAAAATAATGAAATGAGGAAATTTAATTTGGATAAATGGAAATCCAAATTAAATAAGAAAATAAGGAAGCAAATATATATTGTACATACAATATATATTGTATTATTTCATTTATATAAATATATATAGATGTTATTTAATTTAAAGTATATAATACACCTATATATATTATATATGTTTTTTGTAATACATAACATATATCTTTTATATATAATATATGTATATAGTACAATACTATATATAAATTAATATTATTATATTAAAAATATATAGTATAAATATAGAATATATATATATATATACATATTATTATATTATGTTTAGATATATATTATATAAATATAATATATAGTATATTATATACAAAAATGAAAAGGAAAACAAAAGAGGAAAGGAAGGATCGGGAGGGAGCCCGACCCTTCCCAGGCGAGGCCGCCGGTGGCAGAGCTGCCACCGCCGGCGAGGGAAAGAGGAAGAGACGACGCCGGCGATGTGAGAAGAGGCGACCGGCGACAAGAAAAACGGAGAACAGAAGCGGAAACAGGGGCGGAAACCGACGGAAGCCGGAAAAGAAAAAGAAAAAGGAACGGGCAACGCCGGAAGAATTGGCCACCGCCACTGCCACCGAAGCATCGCCGGAGGGAGAGGAAGACGATGGAGGCCACCGGTGAGACCAACGACGGCGGAGGAAGGCCGGCGAAGAGGTGGAAGAGAGCGGACCTAAATCGAGTAGATCCGCCGTCGTGTCGTCGAACCAGGACGAACAGAGACCACCAGGAGGTTCGCCGTGCCGTCGGCCAACTGAGGAGCCGCCGAACCGCCGGAGAACTGGTCGCCGGAGGAGAACCGGCGGCAAGGGGGGCTGACCGGTCTGACGGGAAAGGAAGAAGAAAAAGGAAAAAAGAAAAAGAAAAGAAAAGAGAAGAGAAAAAGAAAGAAAAGAGGAAAAAAGAAGAAAGAGGAAAAGAAAAGGAATTCCGGGAATTTGAAAAATTCTCGAGAATTCGGAAATTACGGAAATCTTGGGGAACTCAGAAAATCCGAGAAATTCGGTAAGAAATCCGGGAATTATTTCCGAGTAATTAATTTGAATAAATTATGAAAAAAAAATTCTAATTTTTAGAATTTAATTTCCAGAAAATTCCCTCGATAACCGAGCCGATGAAATCGGGCGAGGTGAACACGGGCGCAACCTTCGAGAGGCAGTCGCCGACCCGAAACAGGTAAGGGAGACATGTGCAGCCTGTAAGGATATTGGCACACATGTTTTAAATTATGCATTTAAATTTTATAAATGCAATTTAAAGTGATTGGTTGCAAATTGTGGTGATTTATTGGTTTTGGAATTGTGGTGAATTACCAGTTGAGATTTAAACTGTATTTTCTATGCAAGAGGCTAGCCAATCGGCAGCCGATATACTGCCGAAATTTATTAGAAAAATTACCGAAAATCACAATAAAGGATTTTTCATCATGAGAAACGATTTCTAACACGAAAATCGAGAAATCGATTAGTTTTCATAAAACATGAATATATTGATAATTAATTTTAAAATATTCATGTTTTGAAAATGGTGAAAAAGGAAATCACCTAAATTTATTTCGATAGGTGATATTTCACGTGAAACGAGGTGTAAAATGAAAAAGGACCAAAGTGAATATTTTACTAATCTTTCTTCAAATATTCACTTGATTTTATAAATAACCTTTATGGGTTCAATGGTGAGAATAAGTGTTTATAAAAAAAAAATTTCATAAAGGTAATTAAAGGTGAAAAAAACAGTGTTTTGAGACTAAAAGGTCTCTACATGTGTTTACAGAGAAAACATGGGACAGGAGTGGTAATTTGAAAAATAAATATTTTGATTTTTCATAAATCATAAAAATAATTGATTTGAATCCCGATAACTTTGAAAATCATGGTTTTGATAGAAAGCACGGAAAAGCGTGCGTATATGTTTTACGGTAAAAAAAGGACAGTTATGACCTTTTATGTTTTACAGTGATTATTTTATAAACTGTTTTCACCGTATGTAAAATATGATTTATGATGTTCTATAATGTTTAGAATATTTTCGGGAATGATGACCCCAGTATGAATATTTTATAAATGTTATTCATAAGATGAAAATATTTTCCTTATGAATATTTGTGGATTGATTAAACTTATATTTAGTGAAAGTGATTTCATAAATGGGGTCTATATCACGTGTTTACTGTTTTGAGACTGTTAGGCCCCATATCATGCTCACGTGTCACGTGTTAGTGCTGATAGATACTGATCCTATTATCAGCGTCCCAGTGGACACCTGATCAGTGCACACTGAGGACCATATAGACTATGGCCATAGATCTCATGTGTTTCCCCTATTTGGGATGATATTATTATAGCATGATATATTTAGGGTGTTGCCTGGTCTCCATGATACTGATATGAAAGCTACCATATTTATACTGTTTACTGTTTACTAAATTGGTAGCTATTGTTTACTGTTTTCTGACTGTACCGTATCAAGATACTGTTTTACTAAATATACTGTTTTACTGAACTGTAAGATACGATTGTATTGATGAGAAAGAAGGTAAACTACAGTTTTGCTATTATACTGGCATGTGTTTTAACTGTACTGACAGAAAGCACTGTTTTATTACTGAACTACCACGTGTTTTAAATTATACTGAAGTGAAAAGAAATAAGTGGTTTACTCTGTGAAAACGAAAATTATATCGTTTTGAGAACAAGGAATATAATACTCTCTACAGTTGCTTCTAGGTTCCGGGACAAGACAGGTATTTCAAAATACCTGCCTTACTCCATCCGGATCCCTAGCCGACTGTAGTAT
Source organism: Heritiera littoralis (assembly GCA_031772115.1). Classification (NCBI taxonomy): domain Eukaryota; kingdom Viridiplantae; phylum Streptophyta; class Magnoliopsida; order Malvales; family Malvaceae; genus Heritiera; species Heritiera littoralis. The sequence continues at coordinate 3,191,191 of JAPDPK010000053.1, read as the reverse complement.
CCTTCCTACATGTGAGCCTAGAGCCAGTTAGGAAGATTTAAAAAGAAAGTGAAAAATTATTTTCAGCATATAGATAGCTGAATATCAAGTGTTGCATATAACTCTCTTACTGAGCCGTGGTTTGCTCACCCCTTAATATTAACATTTCAGATTTTCGAGGACTAAGAGATCTGACATATGAGGATTTCGAGCTGCGCATTTGGAGACACTGCGACAGCTTGATTTATAATATGAGGTATGATCATTTATTTTCTGTATTTAGACTTACTTTCAGTACTACTTTCTTGAGCATTAAAATAGGGGATGTAATTAATAATAATAATTTTACATTTAACAGTTAAATGAATATGAAAAGTGAAGTATCACAGACAGCCCAACCGGATAAGTTGTGTATTTTAGGTGAAAAAAATGTGGTCACGGGATGTGACAGATTTAATGGTATCAGAGCATGGTTGGCCTGATGTCTGTGAATACTTTTGGAAGAAAAAGTGTTAAACATCCCCGGTAGTACTGTGTCGTCTGAATACATAAAGAAAATAAATGATTGTAAATTGAGAAAAATAAATTAAAGGGAGTGAGAAAGTATAAATCGAGAATATTAAAGGAAATAATAGGCTCAGAAATTACCGAAAATTGGTGATTCTTATAATCTAAATGAAGGCCTGTTCGGTAAGGAACCGAAAGGACTCGGTGAGGGCCCCACCAGTACTTTACGGTCCGGATCGAACTGAGACCTGAAAATGATGGTATGAAGGAGGGGAATGACATATCATCATTAAATAGACTTTAAGATCACCGATTGAGGGTAATTTGAAGAGAGAGAAAATTTTTGGCCAAAAATGACCAAAATACCCCTGTCTCCAAAATTTTATCGGGAGTCAGAATAGACCAACAGAAGTTGGAATAGATTGATCTGACAGAGAAATCGATGATATAAGGCTGAATTACAAGCAGAATAATCCCATTATGGATTTTAGTGGACTTCTCTATCAAAACTGAACAAGATCTGAAATAGCTGATATTAGTATGAGAAAGGATAATATCAGCACATGGATAATGAGATCATTGATTTCAATGTATATTGACGAGAAAAAAAAAAAATGTCGGAATGACGAAAATGCCCCTATGTTGGGCGATGTTTGGAACAGTGATAAAACCGAGCTGAATTGGAATCCATTGATAGTAATGGAGTTGTAAATGGCATAAAGGCCATGATATGAATATATCGATCCCTATTACTGATTCCACTTACACGTAGATTATGGACGCGGATGGTGAGTGACCTAGTGAATGGACTGGGCCTCACGATAGATCCTTGAAGGGGCCAGTGTGCTCGCCAAAAGAGGACGGTATAGATATGTACAGGCGAACGGCGGACGGGCCGAGGCCTTACACGTGCGATCCAATGAGTGTATAGTGGAATGTCATAAGATGATTGGCTCGGTTATAGACTGTAAGAGCCAAAATTAAGAGTGTATTGAATGAGGTGTTTATTACGGGATCGTTAGATAGTATGAAAAGTGATATGACTACAAAAACGACTGAGAAAGTGAATAGTACAAATAATGAAATCAAGGTGGATATTTCAAAATGATTTGATATTAAATGTTTTTACCTTGAGGATATATATAGTGGAAATGACAGGACATAAAGATAATCTGTCCAAAATGATGCAAGTATAGCGATTAAAACAGTATCGGATGTTATTCCTGATAAACTCTCAGAGTTATATAGATTGGAGAAATTGAGCTAACACTGACTTGAGGGATTATATGAAATCTAATTCTGAGCTTATATCGGAAATATAGAAAGAATCTGAAAGCTTTACAACAACTCTAGAAAATGTGTGAATAATGAAATTCACTTGTATAGTTGTGTTTGATGGAAATACAGATAGTGTGATTTGAGATTAATGAAGTATCTGTATAAGTGCAAATGAGAGAAGCACAGATGATCGTGATATATAGATGGATTAAAATGGTATATTAAATTCTGATTATTTAATAAAGTTCTTATGAAGAACAAGTGATCATCTACATGAAAATGGACGCTTTATTGATTTGATCAGAGATATATGAGGAGTTATAAGACTAGCCTCGGTATAAAGCGTCATTAAATAAAATATTGGAGATTGATGTCCATAAGATGAGGATTAGAACTCGGAGTGAATTTTTACGAGTTCCTATTGAGGTTTTAAGATTAATGAATTTCCTTGTGAGGTATATAAACCTAAAAAGTGAGATATCGAAATAGTTAAGGATACAAATGGAACAGGAGCAGCATTATGATATATAATCCTTTAAACTCTCAGAGACTGTGGACTTATGTTAAGATTGGCGAATAAGAGACTTGGCTAGACCGTATCTCTTTCTGGGATATATGGTCTCGAGATGACAGAATGACAGTGAATCTGTCTATGATAGTGAGATAATGATTGAGATACGAAAATAAGGAGTCTAGCTAGATACTACTGCCAGTCTATAGAAGAGTGATGGGATTAGCTGCTCTACTAGTGAGACATAATTAGAGAAATAAAAGTCGGTAAATGGATAAGTGGGAAGAGAAGATGGTATGTAAAATGTTAAAAGATTTTAACAGTAGAATACCATACCACTTGAGAAAACCGACTAAGATGATGAGAGTGAAAATATGGAAATGAAATAGGAAAGTAGATTATATGATAAGTAGGGAACATAGAGTAGTTCCCGAAATTAAGACTAAAGGTGAATCTAGGTTGGTTATCACATGACTGTGGCTAAATGTAAAAACAAGCCAGATTTGATAAGTGAGAATAATGGTGATCAAAGGAGTAAGATAATTAATATGATTACTGCCAGTATATAAATGAAAAATGATTATACATATAACCACTGTAACATGATAGAAATGGTGGAACTGTATAGATGATGTGGTGATTAAATATATAAATTGAGGATTCAATTGTGGAATCTAAAATATGAAAAGAAATTTAAAGACCATACTAAATGAAGAGAACATGATGGTCTTATGATTTATGATGGTAAGAGATGATCAATAATAAAGTCTGCAATGAGATGCAGCCTTGGTGGAATAAAAGAGAAAATGAATATTGTGGACAATAAAGAGTCTAAAAGAGAAATGATGATATGGAAGTGATTAAAGATTGAAGATCTAAATAGAATCACTTTCCATTATCAGACTCCTAGATTCTCTAGTGCCATAGTCCATATATGAGTATGAAATAGTGAAAGTATGTATACAGTTCCAGTGAGCATTACATGTGATGGGAGTCTCTGAGTTACCATATGCTTAATGAGAAATAGCAAAAGGCTTCGAGATCCCAAGTGTACTGATAGCACCGCTCCGTACTGATATATATATATATATATGAGCATGAAATGTAAACACTCGATGATATGTTGAGAGAGCGTGTGCATGAGATGTATAAGCTACTGGGACAATTACATATAACTGACTTATATGTGTAATTGATAGTTTTAAACTATATCGACCTGGCACTAAGTGAGGAAAATGGATGATGAACAGCATAGAACAGCTGTGATATGAAAAATAATGTACATGGACTCTTACGTGAAAAGAGTATAAATGAATAACTCCCGCTTTGAGAAACAAACTTACGGGAGTGGAGACATATATGTGATGAAAGACAGCATGTAGTGGTCTAAAATACTCTTGAGGTTGAAAGTGGACTGGCAGTATTAATTGAAGGATGAACTAGAGATCAGAAGTCGTAAGTATACGGCATGTACCACCTTTGGACTTAAGTTAAATTCGGAGGACCGAATTTCTTAAGGTGGGGAGGATGTAATAACCGTAAATTTTCCATTTATTGGAAATAAATATTGGTGAAAATAAATAAATAAATAAAACTATGAGAACGGGATACTAGTGAAAATCCCGAGAATTGAGAAAGGAACGGATGGTGGAAATCCGAGTGAAGGAAAATTAAATTCGGAAATAAGTATAAGATGAGAAATTATGGAAAATAATGAAATGAGGAAATTTAATTTGGATAAATGGAAATCCAAATTAAATAAGAAAATAAGGAAGCAAATATATATTGTACATACAATATATATTGTATTATTTCATTTATATAAATATATATAGATGTTATTTAATTTAAAGTATATAATACACCTATATATATTATATATGTTTTTTGTAATACATAACATATATCTTTTATATATAATATATGTATATAGTATAATACTATATATAAATTAATATTATTATATTAAAAATATATAGTATAAATATAGAATATATATATATATACATATTATTATATTATGTTTAGATATATATTATATAAATATAATATATAGTATATTATATACAAAAATGAAAAGGAAAACAAAAGAGGAAAGGAAGGATCGGGAGGGAGCCCGACCCTTCCCAGGCGAGGCCGCCGGTGGCAGAGCTGCCACCGCCGGCGAGGGAAAGAGGAAGAGACGACGCCGGCGATATGAGAAGAGGCGACCGGCGACAAGAAAAACGGAGAACAGAAGCGGAAACAGGGGCGGAAACCGACGGAAGCCGGAAAAGAAAAAGAAAAAGGAACGGGCAACGCCGGAAGAATTGGCCACCGCCACTGCCACCGAAGCATCGCCGGAGGGAGAGGAAGACGATGGAGGCCACCGGTGAGACCAACGACGGTGGAGGAAGGCCGGCGAAGAGGTGGAAGAGAGCGGACCTAAATCGAGTAGATCCGCCGTCGTGTCGTCGAACCAGGCCGAACAGAGACCACCAGGAGGTTCGCCGTGCCGTCGGCCAACTGAGGAGCCGCCGAACCGCCGGAGAACTGGTCGCCGGAGGAGAACCGGCGGCAAGGGGGGCTGACCGGTCTGACGGGAAAGGAAGAAGAAAAAGGAAAAAAGAAAAGAAAAGAAAAGAAAAGAGAAGAGAAAAAGAAAGAAAAGAGGAAAAAAGAAGAAAGAGGAAAAGAAAAGGAATTCCGGGAATTTGAAAAATTCTCGAGAATTCGGAAATTACGGAAATCTTGGGGAACTCAAAAAATCCGAGAAATTCGGTAAGAAATCCGGGAATTATTTTCGAGTAATTAATTTGAATAAATTATGAAAAAAAAATTCTAATTTTTAGAATTTAATTTCCAGAAAATTCCCTCGATAACCGAGCCGATGAAATCGGGCGAGGTGAACACGGGCGCGACCTTCGAGAGGCAGTCGCCGACCCGAAACAGGTAAGAGAGACATGTGCAGCCTGTAAGGATATTGGCACACATGTTTTAAATTATGCATTTAAATTTTATAAATGCAATTTAAAGTGATTGGTTGCAAATTGTGGTGATTTATTGGTTTTGGAATTGTGGTGAATTACCAGTTGAGATTTAAACTGTATTTTCTATGCAAGAGGCTAGCCAATCGGCAGCCGATATACTGCCGAAATTTATTAGAAAAATTACCGAAAATCACAATAAAGGATTTTTCATCATGAGAAACGATTTCTAACACGAAAATCGAGAAATCGATTAGTTTTCATAAAACATGAATATATTGATAATTAATTTTAAAATATTCATGTTTTGAAAATGGTGAAAAAGGAAATCACCTAAATTTATTTCGATAGGTGATATTTCACGTGAAACGAGGTGTAAAATGAAAAAGGACCAAAGTGAATATTTTACTAATCTTTCTTCAAATATTCACTTGATTTTATAAATAACCTTTATGGGTTCAATGGTGAGAATAAGTGTTTATAAAAAAAAAATTTCATAAAGGTAATTAAAGGTGAAAAAAACAGTGTTTTGAGACTAAAAGGTCTCTACATGTGTTTACAGAGAAAACATGGGACAGGAGTGGTAATTTGAAAAATAAATATTTTGATTTTTCATAAATCATAAAAATAATTGATTTGAATCCCGATAACTTTGAAAATCATGGTTTTGATAGAAAGCACGGAAAAGCGTGCGTATATGTTTTACGGTAAAAAAAGGACAGTTATGACCTTTTATGTTTTACAGTGATTATTTTATAAACTGTTTTCACCGTATGTAAAATATGATTTATGATGTTCTATAATGTTTAGAATATTTTCGGGAATGATGACCCCAGTATGAATATTTTATAAATGTTATTCATAAGATGAAAATATTTTCCTTATGAATATTTGTGGATTGATTAAACTTATATTTAGTGAAAGTGATTTCATAAATGGGGTCTATATCACGTGTTTACTGTTTTGAGACTGTTAGGCCCCATATCATGCTCACGTGTCACGTGTTAGTGCTGATAGATACTGATCCTATTATCAGCGTCCCAGTGGACACCTGATCAGTGCACACTGAGGACCATATAGACTATGGCCATAGATCTCATGTGTTTCCCCTATTTGGGATGATATTATTATAGCATGATATATTTAGGGTGTTGCCTGGTCTCCATGATACTGATATGAAAGCTACCATATTTATACTGTTTACTGTTTACTAAATTGGTAGCTATTGTTTACTGTTTTCTGACTGTACCGTATCAAGATACTGTTTTACTAAATATACTGTTTTACTGAACTGTAAGATACGGTTACTGTATTGATGAGAAAGAAGGTAAACTACAGTTTTGCTATTATACTGGCATGTGTTTTAACTGTACTGACAGAAAGCACTGTTTTATTACTGAACTACCACGTGTTTTAAATTATACTGAAGTGAAAAGAAATAAGTGGTTTACTCTGTGAAAACGAAAATTATATCGTTTTGAGAACAAGGAATATAATACTCTCTACAGTTGCTTCTAGGTTCCGGGACAAGACAGGTATTTCAAAATACCTGCCTTACTCCATCCGGATCCCTAGCCGACTGTAGTATCCTTCCTACATGTGAGCCTAGAGCCAGTTAGGAAGATTTAAAAAGAAAGTGAAAAATTATTTTCAGCATATAGATAGCTGAATATCAAGTGTTGCATATAACTCTCTTACTGAGCCGTGGTTTGCTCACCCCTTAATATTAACATTTCAGATTTTCGAGGACTAAGAGATCTGACATATGAGGATTTCGAGCTGCGCATTTGGAGACACTGCGACAGCTTGATTTATAATATGAGGTATGATCATTTATTTTCTGTATTTAGACTTACTTTCAGTACTACTTTCTTGAGCATTAAAATAGGGGATGTAATTAATAATAATAATTTTACATTTAACAGTTAAATGAATATGAAAAGTGAAGTATCACAGACAGCCCAACCGGATAAGTTGTGTATTTTAGGTGAAAAAAATGTGGTCACGGGATGTGACATTTTGTGTCAAACTTGAAATGATATGCGGTCTAAAGTATAGATTGATTTGATATGAACTCTAGACCTGACATGACTTATAATATATGAAAAATGTTTTAAAACCGCACATGTTTTAGACATGCTCTAAAAATGAACACATGAATTGAAATTGAACATGTTTCTATCATGCCTTAAAGGTAAATTTGAAATGAATTGAAAATTCACATGTTGAGCATGTTCTAAAGTATATATAATATGATTTGAAATGATAGCGGTTCATACAGTGAAATTACATAAGCTGTCTACTAAATCATGACATTGTAGTATGCTTTTCACATAAGATATGTCATGACCTTATATGGTACAAAAACAATGAAGAATATATGAGGAGTATCATGATTCGGTGGTAACGATATTTCATCTACATGATATCATGATATGATATGATACATGAATATAGAATATACACGAAGAGAATTATGACTTCGTACCACCGTGGTCATGATCCACAATATGAGAAGTGATATGAGATGATAGAATACAGAAGGATGATTATGAAATGAAAAGTGACTTGATACGATATCTCAATTGGACAAGATGTACTATGAGGTTGATGAGAGTATGGACTAATAGTACATGATATTCAAATTGGACACGACATATTGTTGTACAATGCACTATAGTATAATAATGAGAAAACAAAAAAGTGATTATGATGCTTTATTTAGAAGTCTGAGTGATAGACAGATGACAAAAATTGATATAATGAGATGTTATCGATGAAAAAGGTTAACTGTAATTGTAAACTTGCAAGTTTTAAGCATTATGGTTTAAGACAGTATAATGCTACTCCTGCATTTATATTAGTATCTTACTAAGCCGTGGTTTTGCTCACCCCACTAAATTTCATCTCTTTTCAGACTATTGAAGTTAACATCTACCATGCGAGCTGCTAAATGGGCATCGGAGACGGTATCTAAGCTTGGTACTGGCCACCGTTCTTCGAATCCGCTTCATTGCCTTTGAGGTATACGTTCTTTGTAAATCTCTTGTTTACATGTACAGACTTTAATTAATACACAGTACGTATTTTGTTTAACGAGTCGGGATGTAACTTAGAAGTGTGGTAAATTATTGTATGGAGAATCAGTGAAATTAGAGTAGTAACTACACTGACACCGAATACAAACCTTAAAAAGAAAAAGAAAAATTTAGTCCATAAATTTGTTGACTAAGAAAAGTATAAGTATTAAGTGAAAGTCGCGGCCTTCGAATTGTGACATAAGCTCACCCCTTTATTTTCCTTCCAGATTATCATCAATAGACTTTGGTATGCTCAAGAGGACCTAATTTTTAGTATCCCTCAGGCAGGTTTCTGATTCCGTTGAGGTATACAAGTTATTTTTGTGTATTCAGACTTTTATGTGCAGTGCTACTTATATGTAAATAATATTTGGGATGTACAGTGCTACTTGCAGTTTAGTAAATGAAATTTTTAGATCCATTATATTCTTATCTTATTGTGCATAAATCTGAATTCTAGGTTTGCATGGAAATGATAAAATTCATTTAAACATATGTCGACACTGCAGACAGTTCAACTGTAAGCGATTAAGTTATGTGAAATAGTAAAAATATTCAATATTTCAATCTGTGACAAATCTCACAAAAACCAATCGAAACCAAACGCATTATCCATCCAAAATAACCCAAAAACAATCGATTTGTCAGTGGCATATATGCAGAAGTGTGGTCAATTTGGCATATATGTAGTGTTTTTTAAATCCTGATTCAATTTGACAAGTGAATCTATTTAATAATCAAATTTTATTTAATTTTAATTTAAAATTAAAATTATATGTAAAAATATAAAATTAAAATTTTTTTAATATTTCATAAATTTTACATTTCACCGACAACTACAATGTACAAATCATTAAAACAAGGAATACTTGGATTTCTGTTTCCATCGTTCTCTATGGACCTTATGTCATTAAATCTCACGCAGAAATTTTATAAAACTTGCAACTATCATAATAATTATATGAACGTATAATTTAGTTTGGTTTACAAGTCATACAAATATCCAATAATATATAATAGTATTTATTTCTTTTGACTTTAAAATTGTTCATTCCTTTTCTCTTCTCTCAGATATATACAATCCAGTCAATAAAATTTTAATTTAATGATAGGGAAAAGTTTTTGAAATTTTTAAAGTCTTGCATTCAAGTTTTATTGTGTCTAAATTTAAATTTAATTATTTATTAATTTAGTTAAATAATTTCTATATGATTAAAAGTTCTATGAATAAAATATTTGATTATGATTGTAATTTTTTTTTAAATATGTTCTTCCAATATATATAAATATAAAATCCGGCTTTCTTCCATCTTTGCCCTGTTTCTTTCCATCTATAATTCTGGCCATTTTTTTTATTCAAATCAAGCAAGGGGGAGCTAGTGAATATCCTCTTCAACAACATTCCAAAATGTTGATTTTTTTTTTATTATCTTATCCACCGTCAGTAAAAATAAATAATTAAAAATTAGGTTGTTTGGGCTTGAACCCAAATTTTACAAAATGTCACTGCTCATCTTTAACTGTTAGGAAAAAATAATGTTGGCCAAAATGTTTTTTCCTCTACTTGTTTTTGCTCCAATATTCCTTGCTTGTTGCCTCACATGAACTTTTGCATTTGAAGCAGCTAATATTCTAAACGATGAAGGTATTATCATAGAGAGAACTTGGCTTCATTATTTTGTTTTCGCCCATATATATATATATATATATATATATATATATATATATATGTATAAATATATATTTATATATATATATAACTATGTTTACTTTATGAGGAGAGATCAAGTTAAATTAGTGTAAAACAAATTTGTTTTATACCATTTTTATAATTTAATGTAAAATTAATATTTTTATAAACTAACCGTTAGATTTAATAATTTACTTGTATTTATTAGGTTACGAGTCGATTTGATATCCTATTGTCATGTCCTGATCGCTTTAGCTCAGCACATGCGACCTTGGGCGAGGTACTTCCGACCACTTCATGTCCAAGTCAGCCTTCAACACTCACTCACACAGAAAACACGCAGGGAAGCAGCAGAAACGGGAAGCAAAAGGGTGGCAGAAAGTTGAAGAAGGTTTAGTATATTTCTCTGTGAAAGTATACTGTACAACTTTACAAAGGGAAGGGGATGACGCCTCTTTATATACACAAACTCCCTAAAGAATAAACGGCTGTCATGCAGCCAAGTGTAAGGCTCCTAGGCGATCAGTACAGACTATAGCTGACACTATTGTAACCTAGGACTGTTATTTACAAGAGACAATGTCAGGCGATAGAGTACGAAAGCCCCTAGTGTGTCCTCCCTGTAGCCGCCAGTTTTGCTCTCACACACTCTCAACCTCAAAACCTGATGTGACGGGATGCAGTGACATGACACTATCATTTTGATAAAGAAAGACATAGTTTTCCATATATATTAACAGTTGAAGTTTTATTATTATCAAGTTAATAGTTAAACATTTTTTATTAACTTGAAATTTTGTATGCGTAATTTACTTAATTGGAGTATAATACTCAATGAGCGGATTCAAAAATTATAAATGGTACAAAAAGTTATAAAATTGTGTTAGATTGATGTAACTTGATCTCTTCTTTTATATTATTTATTTATTATATATGTACAGTGAAAGCTATGAAAAGTATAAGCAAGACGTTGGGAAAGAGAGATCGAAACTTTTATGTTGAAATTTTATACAACTTGCAACTATCATAATAATTATATGAACGTATAATTTAGTTTGGTTTATAAGTCATACAAATATCAAAAAATATATAATAGTATTGATTTCTTTTGACTTAAAAATTGTTCATTCCTTTTCTCTTTTCTCGGATATATACAATCCAGTCAATAAAATTTTAATTTAATGATAAGGAAAAGTTTTTGAAATTTTTAAAATCTTGCATTCAAGTTTTGTTGTGTCTAAATTTAAATTTAATTATTTAAGAGTCGTTTGGTATCGTTTCCTGTTTTTGAAATTTCTGTTTTTGTTTTGTTTTCAATTTCTGAAAACAGAAAACATGTTTGTTTAATACTGTTACCTTTTGAAAACAAATATTTAAACTGATTCAGATATAATAATTCAATTCACAAAATAAAATTTTAAAAATTAAATAAAAAATAATATATTTATTAAATAACAATATGTAGATAATATTAAAAAATATTATTTTATATTATTTAATACTAATATTAAATATTTTTATTTAATCATATAAAAATTTAATATAATTTAAATAATATTATAATTAAATATAATATTAAATAAAATAATATTATTTAATTTAATTGTAATAATCATAAATTATATTTAATAATATTTTTTTATTTAATTGTAATAATAATATTACATTATTAAATAAAATATTTAACTAATTAATTTATAATAAATTATATAGTTATTAAAATATATGATATTTAATATAAATAATATTATTTAATGTTAAGTATTTACTTATTTAATAATATTAAATTATTTAATAGTAGTAGTGATATATTTTAAATTTAAGATAGAATAAAATATTAAATAATAATATTGTTTTGTAAAATAAAAATTAATTATATTAGATAATAATATTAATTATTAACATATCAAAATTATAATAAATGATATTATTTAAAATATACAATATATTCAATAAATTATTATAAAAATTTAAATTAAATAATATTATAATATTATAGTTCAATGTAATTTATATTTAATTGCTTTTTACATTTTCAACTTTTTTATATTAAAATAGATATATTAAATTTAAAATATTAATTAATATTTTATATTAAAATTTAATATTATTTTATTTAAAAAATTAATTAATTTTATTTATATTTTTATTATAAAAAATATTAATATTATATTAATATATAAACTATGTTCACTTACTTATGAATAGTAACAGAAATGAAAACATGTTTCCAAAAACAATGGAAACAAGAAATTCTTGTTTCCGTTTTCATTTTTTAAAAATAAAAACATGTTGCCAAACATGTTTTCTGTTTCTGTTTCCAAAAAACTGAAAACAAAAACAGATTAAAAAGTTCTATATGATTAAAAGTTCTATGAATAAATTATTTGATTATGATTGTAATTTTTTTTTTAAATATATTCTTCCAATATAATATATATAATCCGGCTTTCTTCCATCTTTGCCCTGTTACTCTCCATCTATAATTCTAGCCATTTTTTTTTATTCAAATCAAGCAAGAAGGAGCTAGTGAATATCCTCTTCAACAACATTCCAAAACATTGACTCTTTTTTTTTTCTGAATTATTATCTCATTCACCATCAGTAAAAATAAATAATTAGGAATGAGATTTCATGAGTTCCAACCCAAATCTTACAAAATATCACTACTCATTTTTAACCACTCAAATAAAATAATGTTGGCCAAAATGTTTTTCACTCTACTCGTTTTTGCTTCAATATTCCTTGCTTGTTGCCTCACATGAACTTTTGCATTTGAAGGAGCCAATATTCCAAACGATGAAGGTATTATCATAGAGAGAACTTGGCTTCATTATTTTGTTTTCACCCATTACTTTATATATATATATATATATATATATATATATATATATATATATATATATATATATATACTATGTTTACTTTATGAGGGGATCAAGCTATATTAGTGTAAAACAAATTTATTTTTTATCATTTTTATAATTTAATGTAGAATTAATATTTTTATAAACCACTAGTTAGATTTAACAATTTACTCATATTTATTAAGTTTCGAATCGATCTGATATCCTATCATTTCAATAGAGAATAGCATATTTTTTCATATATATTAACAGTTGAAGTTTTATTATTATCAAGTTAATAGTTAAACATTTTTTATTAACTTGAAATTTTGTATACATAATTTACTTAAATAGAGTATAATACTCAATGATCGGATTAATGCAAATGTGACAGTATGTGGTGAGGTGAAATGTAAGTAAAAGAAAAAATTACCATTAAAGACATAGCATTAAAATTTATAAAAAATTAATAACATAATTAAAAATTACTAAAATAATTTTCATTTTAAATAATATTTTTGTTATTAAATGTTAAAAATCATTTATATACATTTATTTATACATATTTAAGAATTATTTAATATATATTTATTTAAATAATATTTTTTATATAAATTTATATACATATATAAATTCATTTATATTTTAAATAAATATATAATTAATTATTTTGAAAATAAAAATTTTGAATATAGTGAAGAGGATTGGAATATGGGAAATGGGAGGGCATTGATGAAAAACTTTCCTACTGTCCCTCCATAGGACTTAAAGAGGTCTAGTGAAAAATTGTTGCGATGGTATGATTGGTAGAGCAACCGTACTGCCGCAATTGAAACCAAATGCGCTTGAGCATTTCGATGCATTTGGTTTATTGGTTTCAATTATGTGAGAATCCAAACTAAACCTTAAGAAAATAACAAGAAGTCCAAGTTCATATTGTCGCTATCTTTTGATTTATTAATAATGTACCAATCACCGTTGACCAAGAACTTGTGGCCTAAGACCAAGTCTATATTGTCTCTATCCCTTGAATTTATTAGTACCGTTGGCCAGTTGAACATAACGAATCGAAATGTGGGCCTAACTCTCCTGAATATTAAATTCTTAGTTTGAATATCTGAATTTTGATAAATTTAGGATTCCAATTGATAATTTTATTGAATTATTGGTGGCTTTGGAATATGACACATAATAAGTTTATTGATAAAGTATTGGACTTTTAATTTCAAGAGTCAAACTCTGATAACGTTAAACATAAAATATAAAACATTTGTTATAAAAAAACAATATCGTTAATTAATGAGACAATAATATCGTTAATTCAAAAATTATTATCTTATCAAGCATCATCAGTGGAGTTTTAATTTCATAAACAAAGTTAAAATGATGATACATATCTTTTAAAAATATTAAAAAAATAAATAAATAAAATATAATACGTGTCATCATCCTAATCTCGCTTGTGAAATAAAAAAATTCCACTAACGATGAACTGGTTAATAATCCTTAATTCATTTGAAACAACATTTTAAGTTTTACTGGTTAAACTATTTCCATTTTTATTGCTGAGGCCACTTAATTTTTTGGGATTTTAATTAGTTATTTTAATGAGAATTAGGGCATCTGGTCTTTCTTTTTTAAAAAAGAAATAAATAATATTATAAATAATATTTATTAAAAATAAAAATAAATCAAGATAATTATTTTTAAAAAAAGTTTTTCAAAAAGGAAGTGATAATATTCAATTTAACAATGAATCATTTTATTTATTTTTTATTGCTTATCTTTAAAAAAAAAATTCAACTTAAATTTAGAAAGTTAAATAAATTAAAATAAAAATAAATAGATTAAAATATATTTTAATTGTTATTGAGTTTGAGCAAAATTGATTAGTCTAAAGATAAATTCAGATTAGAGAAATCATTCACATCAATTTTTCTTTTTCTCATCTACGAGGTTTTAATATTAAAATTATTTATTTCTCACCTAAATAATTTTCTCTTTTATAACCTTTCATATTCATATTCAAATGAAAATGTTTTGAAAGTTTTAGAATCGTAGATCTATTATTTTCTTAATTTGCTTTTTGTGTTTGATTGTGTTTAATTTAAAAAATTATGATATGTAGAATTCCTTGCTTTATTCTATAATTTGATTTTTGTTTTGGTATTTCGTATTTGACTTTTAGTATTTGATTTGAATTTTTGCAAATAAAATATTCTTGGTATTAGATTCTGATTTTCGAAAAATTGTGGTAAGTATATTTGAATATTTGGTTTAATTCATTATATATTTTTTTGAATTTTTAATTTCTCTCTTTCTTTATCTCTCTTACTCTGACAAATTTTCATATCTTTCACTTCTTTTTTTATTTTAAATTTAAGGGAAAATTAATACTATTTACAAAAAAAAATTATGAATATTCAATTCAATCTTTTTGGAATTTTTTTGTTTGAACCTTTCGTTTTCTCTCCCTCCTCTCATCACATTTGTTTTCCATATTTTTTGTATTACAATAAGGAAAAAAAAACCCATCACATATGAATCTAAAAACTACTACATAGCAACAATTATTTTTAATATTTTAATTTTTAAAAATTAAAATTAATAACAAATTAAAAAAACAAAAAAAATGATGAATAAAAAAATTAAACTTGAATTATTGTGGTATTTGATTCTAATTTTCGAAAAATTGTGGTAAGTATCTTTTTAATATTTGGTTTAATTCCTTATTATTTTTTGTGAATTTTTAATTCTCTCTCTCTCTCTCTCTCTCTCTCTCTCACACACACACACACACAAAATTTCATATCTTTCACTTTTTTTTTTGTATGTCAACTTTAGGGGAAATAATAATAGTATTTACGAAAGAAAAATTATGAACATTTGATTTATTCCTTTTCAATTTTTTTCTCTTTACTCTCATCATATTTGCTTTTCATATTTTTTGTGTTACAATAAGAAAAGATTTAAAAGTAATATTTTTTCTAATCAAGAAAACCATCTCATTTGAATCTAAAAACTACTACATAGCAACACTTATTTTTAATATTTTAATTTTTAAAAAATAAATTAATAACAAATTATAAAAATGATGAAAGAAATAATTAAACTTAAATATCACAAGTGAAAAAAAAAACAAAACAAAAAAAGGAAAAGAATTATGTATGGGTTGGTTCAGGTCATGGATTGGTACGCGAGTTGTAGTTATGGGCTGTCACACTCCGATTTTTGAAAATTAGAACTAACTTCCATTTTCTATCAATTAGTCAAGCTATGCTCAATGTCCTCACTATAATATTAAGCTAAGACTTCCTTAGCTAACTCAACATTTAATCATTTAATTGGGTCCCAGTACATTTTTTTACAGTACACATTCATTTTTCTATACAAATGCCTAATAACAAATCTACAAGTGATATTCAAACTTCTTCAGTTTACTGTTTACATCTCTTTATACACTAAAGCACTGTACAATAAATGTTTGAATACCATACTTGTAAGGTACGACATTGAAACCCTTGTAGGCATCTTATCATAATCTTCTCTCAACAAATGACTATTTCTGCAGATAAATCTAAAAGGTAGAGAGGGGGTGAGCTGGGGGAAGCCTAGTAAGAAATACATATAGAAGAACTAATATTACGCATACCTATATGTAAATATCGAAAACACATTTCAAAAATATATGTTTAGTATTAAAATAATGTTAAGTGCTCTATCAGAAAGGATACTATAATCGGTTAGGAGTACCAGGCTGAGTATGGAAGGATGCTTTAGAGCACCTCACTTGTCCCGATTCCTAAATCTGACTATAGGGAATTTATAGGGAAACACTTGATTACACGTGTTAATAAACACATATTAAACAGTTTTCAATAAATCCGTTAAAATCTTATTCATACAATAAATTATTTAGAAAATCATTCAATAAATCACACCGTAACTAATTTAGAAATTTATTCAGATTTCACACTGTAAACAATTTGAAAATCGTTCAGCAACTCACTTAAAATACTCTTCAAGAACACTTCAGAAAACACATTCTCCGAAAACAATTTCTTAAATTGGTCAAAGATCACTCTAAGAAAACTGTTCAAAAATCACATTCAAAAGGCTATTAAAAAATCACACATTTAGAAAACTATTCAAAAATCACAAATTCAAGACATAGTGTAGAAAATCGGTTAGATAATCACACACTTAGAAAACCTTCCAAAGATTGGTTAGAAATTACTTGTTCAGAAGATTGTTTAGAAATCGATCATACAGAAAACCATTCAGAAATAGTTTAGAGATTAATTTCAGTAAACTTTTAGTAAAGAGTTAGTAAATCGGTTTGGTAAACAGTTCATAAAAATAAACGATTCTGTAATTATTCTGTAAAGCAATTCAGTGATAAATTAGTAACAAATCAGAAGTTAGTTAGTAAATAGCATTATAATCCTTCTTTTAACATATCGACTATATATCAAACTACAAAATATATAAAAGAAGGAATTCGCATATTCAAAATCAAAGTCATAATAGTGTAACTTTCAAAACTTCATTTCAAATCGTACCATGCAAATATCTTAATCAATCAAAGACCAAGCAGATTTCAGATGTTCACTAACATTCATATAATCTTAAACCAATCAAAAAACATGCAGATTTTTAGAGCTTAAATAACATTCGTGCTATCAAAATTAAACCATTTTCAGATTTCATAGTTCAACTGTCAAAGATTTAAAAATACTTCAAACAAATCCAGATAATCATAATCATTTCAAAATTCAAAAATTCAGATATGAAAGTTTCAAAAATCATATAAATTCAAATAACTCGAAACAGTGGAGACATGGCAATACCCAATAGAATCATGCAGTTTCAATAATCAGTATCTTGGAGTGCCTGAAATACCAGGAATTTGCCACCCCAGTAAAACAGTATAGTGGTGACATATTGTGATGTCCTCGTTACTAACCAAATAACAACTACTTCTACTTCAAATAGCAAGTAAATAGACTAGTTTATCCGATGTCAATCTTCCTTACTCTTATGCTTTAGGCATTATTATCAGAGGACAGTATCGAAATTCACATGCATAAAATTTTTCATTTATAAACATGTGCCACATACATCAGGATCTCAAATATTCATACAACCTAATTGCCTAAGTATATACAACTGTAGTATCGTATTGTATATTAGTCGAAGTAACGGCCAACTAAATATACCTTCAAGGGATAGGTAGGAAGCGTGCCCCGAAGGTTTCTTAAAATCTCGAAAAGTGCTCCTCTATCCGAGACTGGATTTACTTTAAATAATCTGTATGAAAAATGGTTGTAAAGGAGTGAGTTTACGATCAGTAAGAAACTTATGTAAAAGAGCGTACTATATCACTATATGCAGTTTTCCTGCTTGGCTCTATAATGTCATGTAAATTCATTATAAAGCATATGCCATATATATCTTTTGCAAATATCAAATACAAGTAAATCAAATACTTTCAAATATTTCCACAAATCTCAAATCACGTGAAATCAAATATGCAAGTACAAGTAGCTTCACATACTTTTAAAGAGATGGAAGACAATCAATTCCCAATAGGATTCATGCACCAAATAATTCTTATAATGGATACAGCAAATATATCCCGTAAAGGATAATCCATGAGAAATCTCATTAGGATACCACAAATATATCCCATAAGGGATAATCCTGAGAGATATCAAATAAAGGGCGTACCCACGTATGGGCCAGGGATCCTCCCCAAAGCCGAATCAAGTAAAAGACTCATGGCCATTGTCTATAGCCCACAGTTTCACTAGTCAGGTGCCTTACTGTGGGTCTGAGGGCTGGACTAGAGCTCCTCAGGCAAGTAAAAGTAGCAAATAATGTGCATGCTCTTTCGAGAGATTCATAGTCTCCAAAACCTTATTCATATAGGTCTTAAACAAGTACAAATATCTTTTCTTAAAAATAGGTTCTCAAAACCTTTCTTTCAAATAGGCAGTCGACTGGTCTTTATGGCAGTCGACTGCTACACCTCATTTTGCCTTATTGAATTTCTTTTCCTCTTTGAAATTCAATTATTTTATTTTTCAAAATACAAATAAGGCAGTTGACTAGTCTCAAATAGCAGTCGACTGGCCCCCTTGGCAATCGGCTGGTTTTGAAACAGAATGCTTTTCAAATAAAAGCAGTCGACTGTCCCATATAGCAGTCGACTGGTTTGAAACAAAATGATTTCTGGGAAAATAGCAGTCGACTGGCTTACATAGCAGTCGACTGGTTTATCTCGATTTTCGAAAATCTCCGCTTTGGTTGTCTCTCGGCAGTCGGTTGCTCCTAGCCTAATTGGCACTAGGAGTAGGACCCAAAATGTCTTTTTTTCTGCAATTAAACCAGCTTTTGTTTCTCTCCAAATACACCTCAAATATATTTAAAACATGCAAACATAGTCTCCCTACGTTCGTTACATAAATTTCTTACCTCGATTAGCAATTAATCCTCAAGCTTGGCGGAATCAACCCTTAGCCTTGCTTACTTTTTCAGGCTGTAAACATCATGACAATTAAACCTTAATACACATACTCTACCAACTCTATATAACCCCAAACTACTAATAAAATCAACCAAAACCATTTCTTCTCTTACCTTTGCTATTCACCAACTTTCAAGATTTCAAGATCTCTTCAATCTCTTGGATCTAGCCTTTCATATTAAAGGCATAGGTTGAGCTATCAACAAGGATCGTTTTTCGTTAGAGAAGCTTAGCGAATCAATGGCATGAGATGGTGGTTTGTCAAGGTGAGAAACTTGGACACTTAAGAAGAAAATGGAAGCAACGAGAGGGAGAGGGAGATGGGTGCTACCGTGGGGTGCAAGAGATGATGATGATGATGGTGAGTCATGCTTCTTCATTAAATGCTATCTCATCCCATTCATCTCAGCCATTTATCACCCTCATGACTCATCTTTGACCCATTAATTCCCTTCTTCTCTTCATTATCTCAGCCACATGCTCCATTTAATTATATATATTTTCTTGATATTTATTCTTTTCTCATACTTCAATAAATGTTGCAATATCAGAATTTATTTCTTGATTATTTAACCATCAATTGATCTAATTCCACATATGTCCTATACATCATTTATATATAAGAAATTCACATTTATTCCATTAATCCATGTCAGAAAACTGTACAAATATGGAAAAATTACAAGAATTTGGGGATTTCACACATATGGCCATAGTCTTAGTGGTGTCCTCAATGTGCATTGATCAGGTGACATTTAGGACACTGATGACTAGATCAGGGTCGATCAACAAACAGTAATCAATAATCAATAATAGTTCGGTAATAGTGCATGATTACTCAAAGGCAAATATGGGAAGCCACAATCTCAAAACATCTGCCTCATTCCCATGAAAACCATAAAATCATTCCTGGGAGTGCCTGGATCTATGCTAGCCACTGATTTGCCACCCCATAAATTTTTGTTCCCAAAACATAAAGCAATAATGTAGTTATTGTATAAACATTTGAGAATACAGTTTCATTTCAAAATCATGTTTAGAAATTAGTACATATCATTAAATCAAATTCAAAATATTTCATAAATTCAATAAAGCACTTCATAAACCCAATAGAAAACATTTCACTTCTAACGGTAATTAATCAAAATATATTTTTAGTCAGAAAATAAACACATGCAATAAAACAAAGTCAAGTAATGCAAAACTTTTAATACATCAGCTTTTGTTAGATAAACAAAACTTTTGGTAAAACTCCTTTCGGTTAGTTCACCATATTCAAAACATTTACTTTAGTCAGACAAACAGAATTTTTAGCAAACCAGAGTCAGTCAACCTAAACATGCATTTCAGTTAGTCATTCAAAACTTTAGTTGATACATTTCATAAATTAATTCAGAATCGATAACAGAAATCAATTTAGAAATTTGTATCTTCAAACAGTTCGTAAAATAGTCAAATCAAAAGTCATTATAGTTAAAGTATAAAAATTCACCAAATATTCTCAATTCAATAACCAAGTTTCAAAATATTTTATTTACATATAATAGTGATATGAGAACATGAGTGCATCTTGAGAAAGGTAAAAATTAATAGAAATCCCTTCAGGAACTAAATCACAAAATTTGCATGCATTTAAGGCCTTTGGAAGATCTTAACTCAAACCATATTTTCTATTTCATTCTAATTTCCAAAACGATACCAAATTGTGATTTTAGAAGTTTAAGCTTCTTTTAGAAAATTTCGGCAGCATAATGACACTACCTATCCCAACCCCTACACGAAAATGCAGTTTATAATCCACAATTTCAGTTTCATAATTTCAACCAAATAATGAAATCCAATCTCATAAAATCCATTTTCATCATCCTACATGCAACATAGTATCTTTACGTCTCTTACATATATATTCCTTACCACTCGGTTATTGTCGAATCGTGCAATTGGCACCAGTACGTATACCCCACTTCAGAGCTGCAAAACACAATATAAACATAATTAATTCACCATACTTTAGTTATAAGGAGTATTTGTCTCTTTAAGACCTAGTACATTGTTTATTGCAGCTTTAAATCCGGTCTACTTCATACCAATGCCAGCATTGCAACTACTGTCAAATCACCTTCATTTTTAGTTCTGACTGTGCCAGCAGTCTTGTATTAATTTGTATAGTATTCTAGGACCCAAATTACATTGAATTGGACACTCTTTCAATGTCCCCTTCACCTTGATTGAATAGGATTCTCTCTCTTACATATCTCATTTCAACGATTTAAGGCTACAAACATGTTTTACGCTATCTCAACGTTCATTCTACGTCACTTTTGCATGACAAAACACTATGTTCATGCATACCTAAGCTGGTCGAAACCCCAAGAAATAATTCCTCCTAGTTTTAATTCAATCTAAGCTCAAATACAAGCTTAATCACCTTAAAAACATAGCTTAAAACAATTAATTCATGAAAATTTCAAGATTTCTCTCACCTTTTTACTTGACCAGTTCTGGTGGGGGGTGTTTCACCTTGAATTTGGCTACTTTAAGACTTGGTTTTGGTGTCAAAAGATAGAGCACTGCAAACTAGGTTAGGGTTAGTGATAATAATATATTTGTTATATTATTTTATTATTTATTGCCACATTTATTGCTATATTCTTGTGTAAAATTAATTGTTAAATGTATCTTTTGAATTAATTTAGAGAAAGTGATTTGGAATTAATTTTTGAAAATTATGGCATAAAATCAAACAATAAATTTTGTGATTGGAATAAATTTTTGAAATATACATTGTTTGATTTTCTAAAGTTGTAATTAAATTCTGAATTGTTTTAAAGACTTTTGGACCATAAGATTAAAATAAAATAAAGGGCTGAGATTTATTGCTTGATTAAAAAGAAACCCTAGAAATTTTTAAGGAAAGAAAACAAATTATAAATAGAGGACAGAGAGGGGCGGCAGTAAAGGAGGGAGAGCAATTGTAGAAAAAAGACAGAAAAATAACAGAAAACGGAGTAGAGAGCATTAGTTTTTGGGTCTCTGTTCTGTGTTGTTTCTTTCTATTTTGCAGAGATAAAAGAGAAGAAAATCAACAAAACAAAGGGGGAAACTTAGAGAAGGGTCGGTTCTGTGTTGAAGCTGCGATACACAAGCAGTCCAATTCGTGAGCCGCTACTGCTGTTGGTCGCAAGTTTTGTGAAAGAAGCGTGAACTGCTGCTTGCGTGAGGCTGAACCAAAATTACTTGGTAGAATAAAACGTGAGTTGCTGTGGAGGAAAGCAAAGCAAACCAATTGAGCCGAACAAAAATCCTTGCAATCCCAAGTCACGCCACTTGCATTTGTGTGCTGCAAATTGTCAGGAAATCATGAGTTCATGGGCTACAATCTCAAACCTCCATTGATTACTTTACATTATATTATTTAGTTATTTACTTATTTATTTTATTCATTTGTGAATTAGTTATTTGTTTAATTTAAAGCATGACATTTATTAATTTAATATTTTGTTTTGCTAAATTAAACATGAACTAATTTATTTACTAGGAATTTGATCAAGCCTACTTGCATATTTTATGTCTTTATGATTAATTGATCAATTCTAAAATTTTAATATCATTCATTGTGATTAATTCAATCTTTTAATTTGTGTTATTGATTGGCCACCTTTAATATAAATTAATTGATTGTTTGAGACATGGTAAGGGTACACATCATATGCTAAGCCATGTATAGCTCTCTTGAATGATTGAATAAATATTTGATGCATACATCAAGCTAGAATATTTATTTGGTTCTTGTTAGATGTTCTTCTGTTCTTAATGGATTTTTAGTCATTGATTATGCTACACATCATAGATAATTTAATGATTAAAAATACTTGATTATAGCTGCCATCAAACAGAGTAATCATATATTAGGAAGAATGAACCCTAGAATTGACTTGAGATTTTTAGGATTGAAGACATAAAATTGCAATGTATTGGTGAAATCAAATTCCTAGGCTTTTCTCTCTTGGTTAATTTCTTGATTTTATTAGGTTAATTAATTTCATTATTTAATTTAGTAATTAATTAGATACTTAGGTAATTTCTTTGACTTTCATAATTTTTAGGGCATAGGTAGTTGAATTTTAATTGAATAAATTTAGCAAATCTCTGTGGGATCGACTCTTGTACTTGCACGCTATACTATCCTGATTCGTGCACTTGCGAGAATATAACTTTTTGCTCATCAAGTTTTTGGCGCCGTTGCCGGGGATTTGTCTTAAGTTTATTCAATTTTATTTAACTACGTGTGTTTTTCTTTTATTTTTTATTTTTTTTATTTTTAGCTTACTATTTTTTTTTCTTTTTTCTTTCTTTCTTTAGATAGTAGATGCAAGGTCGACGATCACTTGATCAAGAGATAGTGCCCATCAACGATCAAATTGACAGAATCGATAGAAAGGAGAAGGCACAAGAAGAGGAACTAGTTGAAATGAACATGGAGTTACAAGTGGGGAATCAAGCTGAAAATCAAGTTCAAAATCGTGTTCAAAATCGTCCTATGAAGGAGTTTGCACGTCCTACTATGGGGATATCACCATCATGCATTGTTCTCAATGATGCAGCCAGGAACTATGAGCTTAAGAATATTCATTTTAATATGCTTCCTTCTTTTCATGGTGCTGCTATTGAAGATCCTTTAACATTCATTCGTGATTTTTATGCAACTGTTCAAACTTTTCCTTTGCGGGGATTGACTGAGGACCAATTACGAATGAGATGTTTTCCCTACACCTTGAAGGATGCGGCAAAGACGTGGTTCATGTCTATAATGATGCGTACGGACAAGACAAACGTAGCTTGGAATTTGAAGGAGCTGACACGCATGAAGACAGAAGCAAAGTTGATGAATGACAACTTCTGAAACCTAGACCCGAAGCCTAAAGAGACTCGAACCCAAAGGTATTGGACCTTGACCCTACGAATAAGAATTCGAGAACCTAAGGTATAGCAATGGTGGATGGTGAAGAAGGAGGCGCCACAAGGAAGAAGACCTTGATAAGCCTAGTTGAGAGGGAACCCAAGAGAAAGGCACACTCAATTTCTGAAAATTCAATTAACTGATCTGATCAATAGCGTTTACAAGGTATTTATAATAATACCTAGCACTTAAGCCCATAAACAAGTGGGCTGGAATTAACACCAATAGAAAAATAAAACTAAACCCAAATTCATGCCTAAACCTAGTTACATAAAATAAATAGTCCAAGACACAACAAGACTCAAACGTGGGCTATCCAAACACTTAGCCCATCTTATTGTTAAGCTAAAATAAGATAGTAAACCATGCTCATGTCGTTTGGGCTTCCAAGCAAGTATAGATGTCTTGGGACTCTTCATGGAAGCTTCCTTGACACTTCAATGATGCCAGAGCTTGTTGCATGAATGAGGCCAGGGCTTGTTGCATTTTCTTAGCTCGAGCTCGGGTAATTGGACCTCCTTGGATGACCAATGGATCCTTAGCATCACGAACATCACGAGCAAGTGGATCTCCATCTGGATCTCCATCATTCCCCCTCTCCTCAAAAGGATTTGTCCTCAAATCGCATATACCTTCATCAAAAGAAAAGGGAGAAAGATCAGAAACATTAAAAGTAGCAGATACACCATACTCACCAGGAAGATCCAATTTGTAGGCATTATCGTTGATCTTCGCTATGACTTGGAATGGTCCATCTCCTCGGGGATGCAGCTTGGTTCGTCGCTGAACAGGAAACCTCTCTTTTCTCATATGCACCCAAACCCAATCACCGGGCTCAAAGACTACTTTCTTTCGATGCTTATTTGCTTGGGTGGTATACTGCTCAGTCTTCTTTTCAATAGCTTGACGAACTCTCTCATGGAGTTGCTTCACAAACTTAGCCTTCTGTTCTCCATCCAAGTTACTCTGCTCCGCACTAGGTAATGGCAACAAATCCAAAGGAGTAAGAGGATTGAAGCCATAAACAACTTCGAATTGAGAGCAACTAGTAGTGGAGTGGACACTGCGGTTATATGCAAACTCCACATGGGGCAAGCAATCTTCCCAATTCTTCAAATTTTTCTGAATAATGGACCTCAATAACGTAGACAGGGTGCGGTTGACGACCTCAGTCTGTCCATCAGTCTGGGGGTGACAAGTGGTGGAGAATAACAATTTAGTTCCCAACTTTCCCCATAACGTCTTCCAAAAGTAACTAAGGAACTTTGCATCTCGATCAGAAACAATGGTCCTTGGTACACCATGTAGACGTACTATCTCTTTGAAGAAAAGGTCAGCAACGTTGCTCGCATCATCCGTCTTGTGGCAAGCAATGAAATGAGCCATCTTAGAGAACCTGTCAACCACAACAAAAACAGAATCTCTACCGCGTTTTGTTCGAGGCAAGCCCAAAACAAAATCCATAGAGATATCAGTCCACGGAGTAGTAGGAATGGGTAAAGGAGTATATAAACCATGATTATGAACTCTAGATTTAGCTTGCCTACATGAAATGCATCTAGCACATAACCTCTCTACATCCCTCCTCATGTTAGGCCAAAAGAAATGTGCTTGCAAAACATCTAGAGTTTTCCTAACTCCAAAGTGACCCATTAATCCTCCACTATGGGCTTCTCTAACTAACAGCTCGCGCAATGAACTCCTAGGCACACATAATTTATTTTCTCTAAATAAGAACCCATCATGCCTAAAGAACTTGCCAAAACCAGATGTAGCACATGCATCATAAACATTACCAAAATCAACATCATCAGCATACTGTTCTTTGATATACTCAAATCCTAAAAGTTTAGCATCAAGAGTAGTGATAAGAGCATACCTACGAGATAACGCATCAGCTACGACGTTCTCTTTACCTTGTTTGTACTTGATCACGTACGGGAACATCTCAATGAACTCTATCCACTTGGCATGACGCTTATGCAGCTTACTCTGTCCTTTCAAATGCTTCAAGGACTCATGATCAGTGTGGATGACAAATTCTTTGGGCCACAAGTAATGTTGCCATGTCTCCAAGGCCCTCACTAACGCGTACATCTCCTTGTCATATGTGGGATAGTTAAGTGCTGCTCCACTTAACTTCTCACTAAAGAAAGCAATTGGGCGTTTTTCCTGCATAAGCACAGCTCCAATACCTACACCTGAGGCATCGCACTCAATCTCAAAAGTTTTAGTAAAGTCAGGCAGAGATAACAAAGGAGCAGAACAAAGTTTATCTTTAAGCAAATTAAAAGCATGCTCTTGTGCAGGACCCCAATGAAATGCAACATTCTTTTTGACCACTTCGATCAAAGGTGCAGCTATAGTGCTAAAATCTCTAACGAATCGACGATAGAAACTAGCTAAACCATGGAAACTACGCACCTCAGAAACAGACTTAGGTACAGGCCAATCTTTAATTGCCTTTACCTTCTCATTATCAACAGAAATGCCATGTGAAGAAACGACATACCCAAGAAAAACAATCTTATCAGTGCAGAATGTACATTTCCTAAAATTGGCATACAAACTTGCATTCCTCAAAACAGTAAGAACATTCCTAAGATGCTCAACATGCTCATGCTGGCTCTTACTGTATATCAAAATATCATCAAAATAGACAACCACATACTTACCAATGAAATCACGTAAAACATGGTTCATTAAACGCATGAATGTACTAGGTGCATTAGTCAAGCCAAAAGGCATAACTAACCACTCGTAGAGACCATGTTTAGTCTTGAATGCAGTTTTCCATTCATCACCTTCTCTCATACGAATTTGGTGATATCCGCTCTTTAAATCAATTTTAGAAAACATGCATGCACCATGCAACTCATCAAGCATGTCATCTAGCCTAGGAATAGGATAGCGGTACTTTACAGTGATTTTGTTGACGGCTCGGCAGTCAACGCACATCCTCCACGTCCCATCTTTTTTTGGCACAAGCAGTACGGGCACGGCGCAAGGACTCATGCTCTCTCTCACATAACCTTTCCTCATGAGCTCCTCAACTTGCCTTTGAAGCTCCTTCGTCTCCTCGGGATTACTTCTGTAGGCTGGACGGTTAGGAATGGTAGCTCCGGGGACAAGGTCAATCATGTGCTCGATCCCACGAATCGGTGGTAATCCACTTGGGATCTCCTCAGGGAATACATCCTCGAACTCCTGCAACAATGAGACAACATCAGTAGGCAAAGTATCATGGAGTTCAGCATCAATAAAATAAGAATCTTTAAATAAGAGTAAAAGGATAGGAGACTTAGCAAGAAATGCAGTCTTCACATCTCGGGGTTTGGCATAGCAGCTCACTGTTTTGCTTTCCTTGTTTTCCTTCTTTTCTTTCTTTTCGTTACCTTGCTTCCTTTGCTCGTCATGTTGCTCCTTTAGCCTTAATTGGTCCTCATAAATCTCCTTAGGGCTAAGGGGAGCAAGAGCGATCTTCTTGCCATCCATAGTAAAGGAGTAACGGTTAGTGTAACCGTCGTGGATGACTCTCTGATCATACTGCCACGGTCTACCTAGCAATAGGTGGCTAGCTTGCATGGGCACCACGTCACACAACACCTCATCGTGATACCTTCCAATACGAAACGGAACCAAGACTTGCTTCACCACGTTGACTTCACCACAGTCATTAATCCACAGCAACTTATATGGGTGGTGATGCTTGGTAGTGGGCAACTTTAACTTATCAACAAGGTATGTGCTAGCAACATTAGTACAACTCCCACCATCAATGATTACAGTACATACCTTGTCACTAATATGGCATCTCGTATGGAAGATGTTCTCGCGCTGTGCCTCATCCTCAAACTTCACATGAGTAGTAAGAGCACGCCTAGCAACAAGTGCTTCACCATGAGCAGCATACTCAACAACTTCTTCTTCGTCGATATCTTCTAACGCAGGCATCTCATCTTCTACACCGAGTTCAGAACCTTCACTCTCAACATCTCCATTCCCATGCATGATCATCACTCTGCGGTTGGGACACTGTGAGGCAATATGTCCACGACCTAAACACTTGAAACATTTAATGTCACGTGTCCTGCTCTGGGATGCTTGGGCAGGTTCAGTCTTGGGCTTTGGAGGGCCCTCAGGCTTGGGCTTAGCAAAGCTCTCTGACTTATGCGTAGGCACAGGCTTATCATCCCTATGAAAGGTGTTAGATTTCCAAACAGGAACTGAACTAGAAGTAAAACGGGATGTACCTTTCCTTTTGAGTTGCCTTTCCACTTTGATGGCCACATGCAACATCTCCTCTAAATCCATGTAATGCTGCAACTCAACTACATTGGCAATCTCACGGTTTAAGCCTTGAAGGAAACGAGCCATAGTAGCTTCTGCATCCTCCTGGATATTGGCTCGGATCATGGTTATTTCCATCTCTTTGTAGTAATCCTCAACACTCTTTGAGCCCTGGGTAAGACCTTGGAGCTTCTGGTATAACTCCCTGTAGTAATGAGTAGGAACGAATCTCTTCCTCATGATGCGCTTCATCTCATCCCATGTAGACACTGGAGGATCACCATATCTTCTTCGACTAGTGACTAACTGATCCCACCAAACCATAGCATACTCTGTGAACTCAATTGCTGCAAGTTTGACCTTCTTTTCTTCAGAGTAGTGGTGGCAGTCAAACACCATTTCAAGCTTCCTTTCCCACTCCAAATATGCCTCAGGATCATTCTTGCCTTGGAAAGGAGGAATCTTTAATTTTATACTGCTAAGGTTTCCATCCAGCTTCTCCTTGCCTCTATCACGGGCTCTATCAACTCGATCTCTATACCCATGGTACCTTCTATGATGTCTATCTATCCCAGACTCTTCATTCGAATCATACCCAACATTATCATCATACTCATCATTGGCAACAACCTTACTTTTTTGACGAGAAGTATCACCTTGTTGGATCTTTGCAAACCGAGCTTCATGTTGGTTCAACTTATCATGAATGTCATTGAATTTCACATCCATCCGTTGGAACTGTTGTTGCATTGCCTGAAGCAGGAATTCAATCTTTTTAAAGTCTGACTTATCACCTTCAGAAGACATTGTCAACAAGTAATATCCTCACGTGTTTACACTCGTGTTTCACTCAAGTAATTTGGCTTTTCTCTACTAATGTCTCTCACACACTCGTGCCTTTTTCCCTTACTCGACCTTAACTCTATAGGTTCACAATCACACTAGAGACTCAGTCAAAGATTCAACCTCGTAAAATCAACTAATTCACCAAGTATTGTCACCAAGATGTTTTTTTTTTTTTTTAATTCTCTTTTTTTTCTTTTTTCTTTTTTTTTTCACAGAAAGGTGTGGCTAGGGCTAGGGTGACTCAAAGAAAGAAAGAATAAAACAATAAAAAAAAAATCACTAGAATGACAAAAAAAATAAAAAATAGCCTAAAACTATAGGAAAACGATAGAATTTGGCCAAGATAGGGTGGGGCTAGTGAAGCAAAGCTTAACCAGGTCATTTTCTTTCGTCGTTTTCGTTAAAACGGGTACTCGCACGCCTCCTAACTCAACCAAAACTTCTGTATAAACAGTACCGCAAATTTTTTTTTTTCTTTTTTTTTTTTCCTTTTTTTTTTCGAATTCTTTTCTTCTTTTTTTTGTTTTTCAAATTCTTTTCTTCTTCTTTTTGTTTTTCGAATTCTTTTCTTCTTCTTTTTTTTTTTTGAATTCTTTTCTTCTTCTTTTTTTTTTTTTTTAACTCTAAGTGTTGCGGTTTCCTTGAAAGAGTAGGGGTGCGACTAGCGTTGAATTAAGTGGTGGCTAGGGTTATGAAATAAGTGGCGGCTAGGTTTTTTTTGTGTAATGAAATAAGTGGTGGCTAGGGTTTTAGGGTTAAGAAATAAGTGGTGGCGGCTAGGGTTTTAGGGGTAAGAAACAAGTGGCGGCTAGGGTTTTAGGGTTATGAAATAAGTGGCGGCTAGGGTTTTTTGTGTAATGAAATAAGTGGTGGCTAGGGTTGTAGGGTTAAGAAATAAGTGGTGGCGGCTAGGGTTTTAGGGGTAAGAAACAAGTGGCGGCTAGGGTTTTAGGGTTATGAAATAAGTGGCGGCTAGGGTTTTTTTTTGTGTAATGAAATAAGTGGTGGCTAGGGTTTTAGCGTTAAGAAATAAGTGGTGGCGGCTAGGGTTTTAGGGTTAAGAAACAAGTGGCGGCTAGGGTTTAGGGTTATGAAATAAGTGGCGGCTAGGGTTTAGGGTTATGAAACAGGTGGCGGCTAGGGTTAGGGTTATGAAAATAAGTGGCGGCTGGGAACACACAAACAAACCAGAAAGTGGAACGAACAAAAGAAAAGAAAAAAAAAATTGAAACAAAAAAAAAATCGAAAAGTGAGTGACGCACAAACAAACCAGAAAATCGGAACTTGAGCTCTGAATACCAACTGATGCGTACGGACAAGACAAACGTAGCTTGGAATTTGAAGGAGCTGACACGCATGAAGACAGAAGCAAAGTTGATGAATGACAACTTCTGAAACCTAGACCCGAAGCCTAAAGAGACTCGAACCCAAAGGTATTGGACCTTGACCCTACGAATAAGAATTCGAGAACCTAAGGTATAGCAATGGTGGATGGTGAAGAAGGAGGCGCCACAAGGAAGAAGACCTTGATAAGCCTAGTTGAGAGGGAACCCAAGAGAAAGGCACACTCAATTTCTGAAAATTCAATTAACTGATCTGATCAATAGCGTTTACAAGGTATTTATAATAATACCTAGCACTTAAGCCCATAAACAAGTGGGCTGGAATTAACACCAATAGAAAAATAAAACTAAACCCAAATTCATGCCTAAACCTAGTTACATAAAATAAATAGTCCAAGACACAACAAGACTCAAACGTGGGCTATCCAAACACTTAGCCCATCTTATTGTTAAGCTAAAATAAGATAGTAAACCATGCTCATGTCGTTTGGGCTTCCAAGCAAGTATAGATGTCTTGGGACTCTTCATGGAAGCTTCCTTGACACTTCAATGATGCCAGAGCTTGTTGCATGAATGAGGCCAGGGCTTGTTGCATTTTCTTAGCTCGAGCTCGGGTAATTGGACCTCCTTGGATGACCAATGGATCCTTAGCATCACGAACATCACGAGCAAGTGGATCTCCATCTGGATCTCCATCATATAACTCCAGCTTCACTTACCACATGGGATGCAGTGTACAATAAGTTCATAGGTAAGTTCTACTCACATGCCAAAACCACTGAATTGAGAGGTAAGATTGCAACATTCACACAAGCAGATGGTGAGGCATTCCATGAAGCTTGGGAACGCTTTAAATTGCTTTTGATACAATGTCCACATCATCGGTGCCCATTAGAATTGCAAAATCAATTTTTTTATGATGGACTAACTCAAGCTTGTCAAGCTATGGTTGATAATGCTGCTGGGGGTGCCATGGGAGAAAAGACTACACAAGAGACCTACGAGCTCTACGAGATGCTTGGAGCTAATTCACAACAAAAGAGTGTTAGAGGTAAACCTAGAGGTCTTTATGAGATTAACACTAACACTAAGTTGGCAATGCAGGTTTCAGAATTAACCAAGCAAATGAAGTCTATGTGTGCTATGATGATGGGTCAAAGAATGCCAGCGTCTAATGAGGTATGTGGAATTTGTGGGATTCATGGTCATGTTACTAATGCTTGTCCTTCTAGTGAAAAATTCCCAGATTTTGTTGAGCAAGCCAATATGATGAACTCCCATAACCCACGGGTGAGGAATGATCCTTTTTCAAATACTTACAACCCGGGTTGGAGAAGTCATCCTAATTTTTCATGGAGTAGCAACCAGAACCAGAATCAAGCAAGCTCTTCTTTCTAACTGTGGAAGCCATCTTTAGAAGATACTTTGCAAAACTTTATAGAAGTTTGCCAAAGTAATCAACAGAGCAATGAACAACGATTCCAACAACTAGAGGCTTTTCAGCGGAAATTAGAGGTTCAAGTTGGACAAATTGCAGAGGCATTGCAAGGCCATGTTCCTGGAAAATTTCCAAGCCAGCCTGAGCAAGCCAAATCTATTACTATTCTGAGAAACGGTAAGATATTTGACAATAAAATGAATGATGATTCTGATGAGAGTTTAACCTTACCTGCAGGTGATGAGGTTGCAAAGGAGAAGCAACAAGAGAAAAGCCCAAGTGGTGGCAAAAAGAAGGATATTGAGGAACCAAGTCAAAGTGAGGAGTCCAATCCATCTTGTGAAACTCCTAAGTTACACAAGGCGCAATACCCCTATGTTCCTCCTATTCCGTTTCCAAGCCGACTCAAGAAAAGCAAATTGGATAAGTCATTTTCTGAAATTTATGACATTTTGTCTAAGGTTAATGTGAACTTTCCTTTGCTTGATATGATCAGGAACATACCATCTTATGCAAAGTTCTTAAAGGAATTGAATACTCACAAGCGTAAGTATGAGCCAAATGAAAAGGTAATGGTTTCGGAAACGGTAAGTGTTGTGCTTCAAAAGAACTTGCCACCCAAATTGAAAGATCCAGGGAGTTTTAATATCGACATTACTATAGGAGGTTCAAAGAAAGAAAGGGCTATGTTGGATTTGGGTGCAAGCATCAATTTAATGCCTTATTTTGTTTACTTGCAATTAGGTTTAGGAGAGCTAAAACCTACCACAATGTCTCTTCAGCTTGCTGATCATTCCATTAGATATCCTAGAGGCATTGTGGAGGATATTTTAGTTCAAATTGATAAACTAATCATTCTTGTTGATTTTGTAGTTTTGGACATGGAGAGACAGTCAAAGAATGAGCATGAGCTACCCATTTTGCTTGGACGTCCATTCATGGCTACTGCAAAGACAATAATTGATGTTCAAAATGGGAAACTAACCATGACAGTCTTAGATGAGACTGTGGAATTTTCTGTTTTTAATTCTTTAAAATTGCCTACAGATTCTAATGATTGTTTCTCAGTTGATGTTTTGGACTCAATTGTTGACTCTAATCTTGTGCAGGATAAAACAGATGACAAATTGGTTGGTGAAGCTAGGAAGCTCCAATTGAATGAGTTAGATGAGATTCGAAATGAAGCTTATGAGAATGCAAAGATTTACAAGGAGAGAACAAAGCTCTACCACGACAAATCATTTCTCCGGAAAGAGTTCAAACAAGGTATGAAAGTTTTACTTTATGATTCACGTTTGCGTCTCTTTCTAGGAAAGTTACAGTCAAGTTGGTGTGGACCATTTTTGGTGCGGAAGGTGTTTTCGTATGGTGCAGTTGAGATTGAGAACATGAGAACAGGAGCCAGTTTCAAGGTGAATGGGCATAGATTGAAGCCATACTTGGAAGGCACTCCAAAGGGCCAGATAATGGATTTTGTTGATTTGGAGAAACCTTAGACCAAGCTTCCCGTCTTGCCTAGACGTTAAATAAAGCGCTTGTTGGGAGGTAACCCAACTAGGTATGATTTTTCATTCTTTTTATTTTTTATTTTTTATTTTTTTAGTGTGCACATTCCTATTCTTTTATTAATCTTTGTTTTTCCAACTTTGAGGACAAAGTTTGATTTAGGTTTGGGGGTATGGTTTAGTTGTGTCTATTTAGTTTATTATTTTTTAAAAAAATAAAAAAAAAGTGAAAAAATTTAAAAACAAAAAAAAAATTTTAAAATTTTTTTTAAAAATTTACTTGGATTTATGTTTTTCTTTTTCACTATGATTCTTCACTAGCCTATGATGAATATGAGAGAATTTTACTATGGTTAAGTGATTGTTAGAAATGCATACTTCGGTAATTAAATAATTTGATGTTAATTTTATTCACTTCATGATTTGTGAACAATTGAGCACATAAGTCATACTCTTATGAATTGTTGATACTTAGTGACTGATTATGTGAACTTGTGAAATTAGTGATCATGCATGACACTCTAGAACTTGTTTTATTACACTTGAGGCGAAATCATAGGCAATTGATTGACTTAGAGATGATTTAGGCATTCTTTGGAACGTTTGAGCCTTTCAAGCCTACCATGTTACAAATTATTCACTAGTATACCCTATTGAGCCTTATCGAAAGAATGGCATATGCAAAAGCATATGAATAGCCACCATTCGAATTTTCTTGTAACGTCATTGACCTTACCCAAATTAGCCTGAAAAACAATGAATGTACCCTTAAAGAGAGCTTTAATGCACATATCTATCTATCATTGAGGAGGTGTGATTCAAGAAATATTTTCAAGCTAATACAAGAAGAGGTTTCAAAAAAAAAAGTTAAAGAGTGGCATGGAAATTGTCATCCACAAACAAATGCATGAAAAAGATAGGTTTGGGGGTTGTGGAGATTAGCATGTAGAGTTCAAAAAAAAAACAGAAAAAGGAAGTGAAAAAAAAAAGGGAGAGAGAAAATTCAGTATGTGCTAAGCATTGTTAGCTCTCTTGTTTTGATTTTTACCTTCCCTTTCTTTGTTAATCAATACCTTGGCCAAACATTATAAGCTACTAAAGACCTATTGATCTAAGTTAATTTTATTGTCTACATTAGTGGAGAGATGTAAGAAGAGCAAGCCTATGGAGTGTCAATAAAATTAAAAAAAAAATTAAGATCACATCAGTTATTCATGAGTTGCATAATTTTAATTGAGTACTGACATGGAATTTGAGTTTGGCTAATCACACACACATCTGATATCATGATTTGAGTTAATTAACATTTGAATTATGAGATTATTGAGTTGTGTTTTGAACAATTACTTGAATTATAGATGTGAGGTATACTTGAGGCAATATGTGGAAATCAAGTGAAATTGAGTTTACATAAATTCGAGTGAAACATTTTGATGTCTTTGAGTTCTCACTTTTGTTCATAAAGGTCACAAACAAGTGCATTTTCTTTTAATTTTGCTCGAGGACTAGCAAAAATGTAGGTTTGGAGGTCTTTGATAATAATATATTTGTTATATTATTTTATTATTTATTGCCACATTTATTGCTATATTCTTGTGTAAAATTAATTGTTAAATGTATCTTTTGAATTAATTTAGAGAAAGTGATTTGGAATTAATTTTTGAAAATTATGGCATAAAATCAAACAATAAATTTTGTGATTGGAATAAATTTTTGAAATATACATTGTTTGATTTTCTAAAGTTGTAATTAAATTCTGAATTGTTTTAAAGACTTTTGGACCATAAGATTAAAATAAAATAAAGGGCTGAGATTTATTGCTTGATTAAAAAGAAACCCTATAAATTTTTAAGGAAAGAAAACAAATTATAAATAGAGGACAGAGAGGGGCGGCAGTAAAGGAGGGAGAGCAATTGTAGAAAAGAGACAGAAAAATAACAGAAAACGGAGTAGAGAGCATCAGTTTTTGGGTCTCTGTTCTATGTTGTTTCTTTCTATTTTGCAGAGATAAAAGAGAAGAAAATCAACAAAACAAAGGGGGAAACTTAGAGAAGGGTCGGTTCTGTGTTGAAGCTGCGATACACAAGCAGTCCAATTCGTGAGCCGCTACTGCTGTTGGTCGCAAGTTTTGTGAAAGAAGCGTGAACTGCTGCTTGCGTGAGGCTGAACCAAAATTACTTGGTAGAATAAAACATGAGTTGCTGTGGAGGAAAGTAGAGCAAACCAATTGAGCCGAACAAAAATCCTTGCAATCCCAAGTCACGCCACTTGCATTTGTGTGCTGCAAATTGTCAGGAAATCATGAGTTCATGGGCTACAATCTCAAACCTCCATTGATTACTTTACATTATATTATTTAGTTATTTACTTATTTATTTTATTCATTTGTGAATTAGTTATTTGTTTAATTTAAAGCATGACATTTATTAATTTAATATTTTGTTTTGCTAAATTAAACATGAACTAATTTATTTACTAGGAATTTGATCAAGCCTACTTGCATATTTTATGTCTTTATGATTAATTGATCAATTCTAAAATTTTAATATCATTCATTGTGATTAATTCAATCTTTTAATTTGTGTTATTGATTGGCCACCTTTAATATAAATTAATTGATTGTTTGAGACATGGTAAGGGTACACATCATATGCTAAGCCATGTATAGCTCTCTTGAATGATTGAATAAATATTTGATGCATACATCAAGCTAGAATATTTATTTGGTTCTTGTTAGATGTTCTTCTGTTCTTAATGGATTTTTAGTCATTGATTATGCTGCACATCATAGATAATTTAATGATTAAAAATACTTGATTATAGCTGCCATCAAACAGAGTAATCATATATTAGGAAGAATGAACCCTAGAATTGACTTGAGATTTTTAGGATTGAAGACATAAAATTGCAATGTATTGGTGAAATCAAATTCCTAGGCTTTTCTCTCTTGGTTAATTAATTTCATTATTTAATTTAGTAATTAATTAGATACTTAGGTAATTTCTTTGACTTTCATAATTTTTAGGGCATAGGTAGTTGAATTTTAATTGAATAAATTTAGCAAATCTCTGTGGGATCGACTCTTGTACTTGCACGCTATACTATCCTGATTCGTGCACTTGCGAGAATATAACTTTTTGCTCATCAGTTAGTGAAGACAGTTTTCGGTTTCAGGGTGATTTTGCTAGAGTTTTAAGGACTTTCTCTCTCTTCACAAGCTTTATCAATGGAGAAAAGAGAAAATGAAGGGAGGTGGCCAACCATGGGGAAGAAAAGAGAATAAAAATCTATTTAAAAATATCTTTTGAGGCAAAACTACCAAAATGCCCTTATTCTTACTCAAAATTTCCAATTTTACCCTTCACGATCTGACTTAATTTTAAACATTTAGTTTAACTTCCAAATATTTCATTCCATC
This sequence comes from Heritiera littoralis, assembly GCA_031772115.1. NCBI lineage: Eukaryota > Viridiplantae > Streptophyta > Magnoliopsida > Malvales > Malvaceae > Heritiera > Heritiera littoralis. Next base: position 3,154,005 of record JAPDPK010000053.1, on the reverse strand, counting down.
ATGAAATACCTTTATTTAACTTGCTCTAATCATTAGATAAGCTTTCGCTAAGGTTCGACTGGTCATTTGGATGAAATTATCAAAATACCCCTAGTTGTTGAATCATGTCAATTTATACTTTTATGCCTGATTTAATCTATCATTCCACATGGCCTAGGATTTTATCACATGAGGAATTTCTTATCACTAACAGTTGATCTAAAGTTAAATAAGTTTGACTGTAATTTATGAAAATTCCATCAGCCTATAGACGTAACTGTCATTTTTGAAATTATTGTACATTTTTCAAAACATGCTCAAACGAAGGAATTTCGAGGTACAGATTCCTCCTATCTTAATATTTCACTCCAAATATCACAACTCTGGAGTTTCTCCCCAATCTAGATTATAAAAGTACAGTGGAGCCCACATGACGATTTCCTTCTATAAACCCAAATATTCCATTTCTAACTGATTCATCCTTTATCTTTTCATTTCCTTAACCTTTAAATTATGAAATTTTTTGGTAAAATAAGATCCTTATATGGGCACGTGGTTATTTGACTCTAAATTTAGAGGGATTAAATCCTTGACCGGATTAAGCTTGGATTAGTTCGATTTATTTCAACCATAATTTTAATTTATTGGGAAAATATGGTCCTCACATGGGCACATGGTTGTTTGAGTCTAAGTTTAAAGGGATTAAAACCTTGACCAGATTAAGCTTGGATTAGTCCGATTTATTTCAACCATAATTTTTTATTTTATCTTTTTAATTTTTTGTTCATAACAGGTACAAGGGAGAAAGGAGTTTTGAATCTTGGACCTAATCCCTACTAGGAAGGTTAATAACCAGTAGGCCAAATTTTGTTTTTTTTTTAAGTTTTTATTTGAATTATTTGTTGGCCAAAAAAATTGAATTATTTGAGTTTATGGTTTTCTTTGTTTTTTTTCTTGTTCTAGAGCCCGATTTAGATTCCAACTCTTTTATGATTTTTTTAAATTTTTTAAAATTTATTCATTAATAATAAATATAAAATAAAAATAATTAACAAAATTACTTTATTATCTTTGGACAATTGTCAACCAAAGAACCGCTTTGATGATTTCTTTTAGGATTATCATGCGATATATTGTCAGTGTAATTTTTAAACTCTACAAGCAAGATTAAGATATATGATACATACTCCACTTTATTTATTTTTTATCTTTTAAAACTTCTTAGTGGGTCACCATTTTAACCCTACTTATGGAGTCTAAAAATTCAATTGAAAGTGTATTAGACAATAATATTCTTTTATATAAGGTTATAGATATTTGTAAACAAATAAAAAAATTAGAAAATATCCTAGTCAAAAGACAAATATATCATCAAAACATTTTTGATTCTCAAGTGATAATTTTTAGAAGCATAAAGGAAAAAAAATGACAAGTAAAGAAACCTAATGAGATTCATGTTTAATATTTTTTTTCGTTAAAAATCATCATAAATTATATTATTTTTAATTTAAAATATTTGATAAAATAAATTAAAAATTAAAAACCCAAAATAAAACACAAAAATATTCTCGAAACCTTTTAAATTTTTAAGGGACAACTTGGAAATTTGAGAAATATTAAATAACAAAACTCAAAATACCAAGTGTCTTAAAAATAATTTTAAATTATAATTTTTTAATTTATAATATTTGAAAAAAAAAAAAAAAAACTCAAAGCAAAAAACAAAAATATCTTTAAAATCTTTTAATTCTTAAGGGATAATTTAATAATTTTAAAAACTATCTCTCTAGAAAATGTTGGGTTATGGCAGCAATTAATTATTATTTTTTAATTCGTCACCTTGCTGTAATTTTCTGAACACATGTCAAAATATGCATTCTTGGGGATTCCTTTTGCATTAAAAAAAATGAAGTTACAGATTTAATGACAACCTTGGTTTTCTTTGAAAATTTAACGATAATACAATACAACCGAAATCAAGAGATTTTACTCAAAATCTCATCCAAAAACTACGAACTCAGATGCCGCGAATTTCCATTCCCCAAACTCAATTGCATTATGAAAAGTATTTTTGTTTGTTCGACTTTTAATTTTTTATATATGTGGCACTTTTTGTCACTATATCATATTTAATGCATGCGACAATGATAAGATAGACTTTAAACACTACTGACACAATACTATTCTTGTTCGACTTTTAATTTTCTATATATGTGGCACTTTATTCCATTATGTCATATTTAGTGCGTCCGACAATGGTAGGATAGACTTTAAACTCTACCGACACAATACAATTCCGGTCAATACAAACATCCAATCACAGTATGATATTTGACTTTCTCTAGCCAAGAGACTCTCTCTCCTCTCTTTTTCTGTATTTAAATCCAATCTTTCAGGCCATTTCTTTCTTCATTCAAATCAAGCAAAAAAGAGCTCTTGAATTCCTCTGCAGCAGAATTCCAATATGTTCTTTCCTCTGCTTGTTTTTGCTTCAATCTTCATTGCTTCTTGCCTTATAACTTCTACGTTTGGAGCTACCCTTGCAAATGATGAAGGTAATTAATAATAATATTCTTGAGAGAAAGCTTTATTGGCTTAATTCTTTTTGTAAATTTCACCCATAACTTTGTTTCTTCTTTTGTTTTTGGTGACTACTTGATATACGTTATATATGTCCAGTGGAAGCTTTGAAAAGCATAGGTAGCACATTGGGGAAGACAAACTGGAACTTTGATATTGATCCATGCAATGGAGACAAGAGTTGGAAAGACGCAGAACAATCTGATTATGCTAATAATGTTGCCTGTGATTGCTCTTTCAACAATAACACCACTTGTCATGTCGTTAGCATGTAAGCATCTTTCTCTTTCACTCACTCGCTTAAAAGAAAATTTCTCCAACGGAGAGTTCATTCTCCAAGTTCACTGGATTCGTTCATGGATTATTAGTTATGTGTTTTCAAAAGACAAGCGAAGAAATTTTAATTTTTTTTTTAAATTAGTTCATAGGTGAGAGATATGTAATAATTTTAAGTTATTGTTTAATTAATTAGTTAAAGGAAATTACAATTTAATTCAAACAAAAAAAAACAAGAATTTTCCAAGTTAATGGTTCAATTGACAATAATTACAAAATTAATGAATAAGAAAAAGAGTTTTTTTAAGTAGTACATTTTCATTATAAGTTACAATCCTAATCAGCATATTACATTTCATGAACAGGTATCTCTAAAAATCATTTTACTCAACTAGATAAACTAGTAAATAAATAGACTAACTCATACTTGTGAGTCTAAAAAAAATACAGAAGAATGAATTCAAAACAATAAGAAAACAGTATGTTCCTAAAAGTTTCTTTTCTAGAAGTATTATTGAAGGTTGTAAAAAAGAAAAATGTATAGAATTTTTTTTATCAAAGAAAAATGCTTAGAATTATTTATATAGAAACAGTCTATAAGAAAAAAATAAACACAAATTAATGCATTAAGAAAAAGGTTTTTTTTTTGTTTTTGCAGCAAGAAAAAGTTGTTATTATATTACCAGTGTTTATTATCTCAAAGAAATATTTCAAAATCCATTTCATTGGTCACTTGAGCTACTCGTACAACCTAATATATCTAACACTATGTTTGAATAGACGTTAGTAAAGGAAAGAATGGAAAGGAAAAAAATGTGAACTAAAGGAAATGAAAGGAAAAAAAAAGATACATATACCTTTTGTTTGGATAGCTAAAATTAATAAAGGAAGGGAAAAGAAAATAATCCTAACAACATTTGTTTGGTTAATCAATAAATAAGAAAAGAAATGATTCATTATAATGGTTTTTTTCCAATTCTAACCTCTTTTGATTTAAATGTTATAATATAATAATATTAAATTTGTATTTTACTTGTTAAAATTTTTTTCAAGTTTCTTTTCGTTCCCGTTTACTCCAAATTGAGGTTTTAAAAAAATTAAAGTAAGTTAAAGGAAAGCAAGGAGTGCTCACTCCTTCTCTCTTTCCTTTCCTTAGCAAAAAAATTTTCTCAAACAAAGGAAAGGTTTTCAACCGTCTATTGTTTTACTTAGCTTTCCCTTTCTTTCCATAACTAAAAGAAATGAGAGGAAAAGAAAAGATACATGTACCTTTTGTTTGGATAGCTAAAATTAATAAAGGAAGGGAAAGAAAAGTAATTCTAACAACTTTTGTTTGGTTAATCAATGAATAAGAAAATAAATGATTCATTACAATGGTTTTTTTCTAATTCTAACCTCTTTTGTTTAAAAATTTTATAATATAATAAGATTAAATTTGATATTTTACTTGTTAAAATTTTTTCAAGTTTCCTTTCCTTCCTATTTACTTCAAATTGAGGTTTTAAAAAAATTGAGTAAGTTAAAGGAAAGCAAGGAGTGCTCACTCCCTCTCTCTTTCCTTTCCTTGGCTAAAAAATTTTCTCAAACAAAGAAAAGGTTTTCAACCTTCCATTGTTTTATTTAGCTTTCCCTTTCTTTCCATTCTTTATCCTCAATCCAAACATAGGGTAAACGTTGTAATTTGAGGATAAAGTAAGGGATTGCATGTGCTAGGATTGAAATTTCAAACTTACCAAATGCTACATCTTAAAAGTAAGGATAATTATTTCATACACTGTCAGTAGAGTTTTTTACTTTACAAGTGGTATTAAGATTATGACACATATCTTATAAAAATATTAAAAAAAATAAATAAATAAAATAAGATATGTATCATGATTCTAACCCTGTTTGTGGAGTAAAAAAAGCTTCACTGGCAGTGTGTGGAATAATTATCCTAAAAGTAATTGTATTAATTATTTGAATTAAGCTATAGATTCAAAATAAGAAATATTTGAATCTTATTTTAAAGTAAAGCATATATCAATCTATTAAGTCAAATAAATGTTAGAAGTGTATCATAAATAAAGTTATCAAATGTAACAAAAAAATAAAATTATCGAAATGATATTATATTTATAGAAAAGTTAATCAATCATGTATTTTTGTTTAATTTAGCGAAAACACGTATAATAATAATAATAATAATAATAATAATAATAATAATAATAATAAGCAGCCGTTACAAGGGTATTTAACCCCCATTAATCAAAACTCAAGGCAAGGCTATAACTGAGCTGGATGAAGCCTTGCAAATGCCAAGAGGTTAGCTTACTGTTTACTGACTTTAACAGCACACTGATCAGTGTTGTTGACTGCTGACGTATAAAAGCCACTTGTATCTCTAATTTTTTTGTATTAAATTCAAAAAACTTAGACTGGATTTTGTGATTGATCCTTTCTTTTAGGTTTTAAAATGAGAATAATTGAGATTTAATCCTCAAATATTCTTTATCATCTTATAAAACCATATTTCTTTTATCTTAACATAGTAGTTTAGGACTTTTAAACTCATAATCATTGGATTAATTGTCTACTTCAACTTTGCGTTTTAGTGGTTGTTACCTTTGATTACGTTGCACCATCAAAGGTAGAGGTGGCAAATGAACGAGTTGGATCGAGTTCAGATTTGGTTATTTTGGATCAAATCATTTTGGGTTAAGAAAAAATTAGATCATTTTGGGTTAGGATCATTTCAGATTCAGGTTAGGTCGAGTTTGGGTCAAGAAAAAATCGATCTATTTTGAGTTCGAATAATTTCGAGTTCAGTTAAGATCAGGTTTGGATCAATTTGAATTTGAATCAATTTGGGTTCGAATCAATTCGGGTTTAAATTGGTCGGGTTCAGGTCGTTGATATTTTTAGTCAATTTGGGTTGGTTAGATTTGGATTCGTGTTGAGCAGACAAGTTTTTCGAATTAAGTCTTGATCATCTCAATGTGATTTATCTGGTACAAAAAAGAACTAAAACCATATTTTTAAGATTCACAAAACTCATAAAAATAAAATTTCTTCTTACATGACCTATAATAAAATTTGGATTGAAATAATCAAAATATTTAATAATCTGTATGATAGTTTTCTTTATAATATATTTACCAATTTCATAAATTATATTTTATTTCTATTATCTATAATAATTAATAATTTTATGAATCAAAGTGATTTAATAATCCCTACTAAATATCATAATACACTACTATATATCTCATTAATTTCTCTTGATTTTTTATAGAATAATTGGAGACATTAACTGTAAGTGATATAGCTTCTGTAATCTATAATAGATTAGCCATTAAATAATTATACATTAGGTTCAAATGAATATATATATATATATATATATATAAAAGTGAATATTTAAGTTTAAATACATTAAAAAAAATTAACACTTGTATTATTGAAAAAAATTATATTTTTACTATAGTAAAATTTTTTATCATTTATTTTAATATTTAAATATTTATTGATAATATTAGATTTAAATTTGAATCTTTTCGGGTTTGAGTTAATTTGGATTCAGATCAATTTAAGTTCGAGTTAATTTGGGTTCAGATCAAGTCATGTTTGGGTTAATCCAAATTCGAATGAATTTGGGTTAGGATCAATTCGGGTTCAGATCAGGTTAGGTTCGGATCAATTTGGTTTTGGATCAATTTGGATTCAGATCGGTTAGATTTGAGTTGTTGACTCTTTTAGTCAAATCGGATCCATCAGATTTAGTTTCGGGTTGGTCAGGTCAGTTTTTTAGGTTGGGTCAATTTTTGCCACCTCTAATCAAAGGGGAAGCACAGTGTGTAATTATTTTTATAGTTTTATTCTTAAAAAAAAGTTTCAATATTTTTTATTTTGTTATTTTTTATTTAAAATTTTAAATAATTTTATTACTTAACAATTTTTTAAAAGATTTTCAACATTATTTATTCATTTAATATAATAAATAAATTTATATAATTATATATTAATTATAATATTTAAATAAATATATAAAATAATATGTTATTGTTTGTTAAATAAAAATTTTTAAAAATTTAAATGTGAAATAATATTAAAAATATACATAAAACTATTTTTTTAAAATGTTTATATATGATGCACTAACAATATATAGTTTGAGTTTCTATACATTGTCAGTCAACTATGATACACCTCATAAGGAGGTCCTTAAAAATAAATATTAACAAAGTTTTTAAATTTATTTTTAAAGGATTACACACTTTTAAACTTTGCTCATTAATGAGATGTCATCTTATTATTAACTGACTGTATATAAAAGCTATATGTTGTTAGTAGATCATATATAAACTTTTTTTAAATATTTAATAACAAAAGTATTTTTAAAATAAAAATAGTTATAATGATTTTGAATTTATTAAAAACATTATTTTATATAATATGATTTTACTAATTTAGTATTATTTATTGATCTTAAAAATGTCAAATATTTTATTATAAATTTTATTTTACACAAATTTTAATATAATGTCCTTAATGATAATTTTTTTTTTCACCTTACTGCCAATGCTGCGTTTGCATCCAAGCACATATACTACCATTGATTTTAATTTCATCATTCATTGTTATAGTAATTAATCTCCCCGTCATTGTTGTTTTCAAATGGATTCCTAAAGACTTAGAAAGACTTTGAAATAATATGATGAGAAAGCAATAAAAGTATTTAAAATTTTTGTTGAGAAGGACGACATGGTTTTGATAGTTATATTAATTAATAAAATGCAAGCACTTATAACAATTAACTATACAACTTTAAGCTAATTTTTGGAAACTGAAAAGGAAAGCAAAGAAGAAGAAGAAAGTTCTTTTCTTGTTTGGATCGCTAAAAAGAAGGAAACGAAAAAAGGACTAGTAGTTTATCAAATTTATTTACACAAAAGGCAAGGAAAAGAAATGAGAATTTATCATATTTAATAATTACTATTTTGAATGTCAATAGATTTCTTTTTAATTAGGAGGAGGAATAAACACAACTATCTAGACTGCAAAATTATCCCATATAAGAATGTTTCCATGCGACATAGACTTTTAGTACTAGACAAAGGGATTTTAAACAGTATCGAAGGAACCAACAAAAGAAACTTGCAAGGATTCGATGGTGAAAGCTAAGACAATATTGTCATGCACTACGTAGAGATAGTTGGATCTAAGAAGACAACTAGACAAAAGAGGAGAACCCAAATGTACTATGAAACAAGATGACACAATGTATTTAGGAAGGTAGGCAAAGAGATACTAGGAGTATTAAAGGGAAAAGCATTGACCGAAAAGGAGGCAACATGGTGGAATGTATTAGTTAAGGAAGTTATAAAAACTAAGCAAGATTGGTACAAGATGTTGAAGAAAGAAAACATCAAAGAGAGCTTCATAAAATAAAAGTTAGCTAGGGGGAGGTAAAGAAGGCAGTGAAAGAAGTTAAAGTGAAGGTTGTGAAAGAGATGTATGACAAGTTGAACATAAAGGATGGAGAGAAGGAAATATGCAGATTAATGAGAGTAAAAGAGAGGAGGAGTCATGGCCTAGGAGTTATGAAATGTAACAAAAATGAATACCAAAAAACTCTCGTTAAAGACAATGACATTAAAGAAAGATGGAAATGATTATTTCAATAAACTATTCAATGACTGATAAAGCCAAATTTTGGACAATATCTCGATGTCTCTTGATGATCTGAATTAATGCTTTAAGCCAAAATCAGAGAGATAGAGGTAAAAAAGGCACCAAAGAGGATGAAGATAAGGAAAGCTATTGAGCCTAACGACATTTTGAAGTTTGGAAACACCTTGGGGAGGTAGGAGTTAAATGGTTGAAAAATCTTTTTAACATGATTTGGCACACTAACAAGATCCTTGAGAAATGGAAGAAGAGTGTCTTAATACCTCTCTATAACAACGAGGGAGATATTCAAAGTTGCTATAATTACTAAGGCATAAAATTAATGAGTCACATGATGAAACTCTAGGAGAAAGTGATAGAATGGAGATTAAGTAAGACTATAGAGATATCGATGAATTAATTTGGTTTATGCTTGGCTAATCAACAATGGAGGCAATACACTTGCTTAGACAACTTGTAGAGCATTCTGGAATATAGGGTAAAGATCTTCATATGTCTTTATTAACTTAGAGAAAACATATGATAAAGTGCTTATGAAGGTGCCATGGTGGTCCTTAGTGAAGAAAAGAGTTTTTGTGAAATATATTGAACTAATTAAGGACATATATGGAGATACAAGGACACATGTAGGGACATGTAGAAAGCAAACAAGCAAATTTCTTATCAATGGGACTACGTCAAGGGTTGGTACTAAGTCCATTCTTGCTTACTACAGTAATGGACAAACTAACAAAATCCATCTTGGATAAAGTGCCTTGGTGTATAATATTTGTAGATTATATTGTTTTGTATGCTAAGACTAGAATTGTAATAACCGGAAAATTCTTACTATATTAAATTAATTGTCTATTATTTAGCATAATTTTATAACTAATAAAAAAATAAATTTAAAATAATTACGTAGGGACATGTAGACGTGTGGACCTCTTGGCACAGCTTAATTAGTCCCGGAGATGAGAGATCTTGTCTACTTCGAGCTCGGTGCGACAAGCTACAGTAAGCTTATGAATTTTGGTTAAACCTTGTGTAAATCAACTAAATTCATAAAGTTGATTTTTATGTATTTTAATTAGTTAAATGCGAAAATAATAGAATTATTTAATCTAAGTGTGAGTCTTGGGTGTAGTTACATATTATACATCATATTATATGTATATATATAATAATAATTATGGCATACACATATATAATAAAACAAAGTAAATAAAAAATAAAATACTACAATAAGATTACCATAAAGTACTTACTTAATATAAAATATACATATATATAATATAATAATGATATTATATTAATGTAATTGATGAAACCGATTGGCTTCTTGAAGAAGCCAATCGGCTTCCTTTGTTTTACCCCACTCACGTGGGATTTAAGTCAAACAAAATTAAAGGAATAAAGAAAGAGTGAAAAGGAAAGGATGGAAGCGGGAGAATGAAAGAGTAGAAAACAAATCAAGAAAAGAAACAGAGAGAGGCGACGAGGTGAGGGACACGGCGAGACAAGGTTGTGGCTGGGTATCTCAACGGAAATAGAAACAAGGAAAGGAAGGGGCTGTTCGGCAATTTGGGAAAGGAAAAGAAAAGGCTGTTTAGGTTGCCTGGGAAGAGCAGATCGGTACCGAAAATAGGGAAGAAAAGGGAACACAAGTCACGGCAGCAAGCAGGACAAGCGAAGATCAAAAGAGCTGAAGCAGATATTGGCAGTAGCATCAACGGCTAGTGTAGGTTTTTCCTAGTCTTAAAATGGGTAAAGGCATGGCTACCTTATTAGTCTTTAAATTGTGGGTTATACGAGATAGTAGGAGGCTAAAAATGTTGTTGATGTAGGTTTGAGTGAAGATAAAATTCAAGGAGGTTAAAGAAAATATTTTGACAGCCAAAGAAGAAGTTTCAAGGTAATGATCTTATGAAAGAAGTTAGACTATAAAATTTCCTAAGTGAATAAATAACATAAATTTTTATATTTTGTGTGCTTTAATGTAGGAGGAAATTTTATGAGATAGATGATTGTTTAATACCCTAAACTAAAGGCTAAAGTAAAGAAAATCAAAGAAGTATTAGAAAGTTCAAGGTGTACAAGCGTGCGACACCAACATTTGTGTGGTACACATTAGGTAAGGGAATATACGGTAAATGCCTGTCAGTCTACTATGCTTATGCATGTTTAAATTAATGTTATTTAATATTTATGGATTTAAATGCATTTTTGGTTAATTGTCCAAATACGTTGGATTGAATTTTAAATGCATAATGTTTTGGATTTGGACTTGGATTCGGATTTGGATTTGGATTTGGATTTGGATGTGTATTGGAAATTGATGTATTGAAGATATATTGCTTGATTGAGTTTTCTACAGGTATCTGATTTGTGGTTATGACGCTGGGTAGTGTTCTACCTATGCCGTTATAATGCCGAAATTTCGTTAGAAATTGTCTAAATAAGTTTCTTGATATTAAATTGGATTTATTAAATGCCTTTAAAACCTCATGCATATTAATCACTGCTATTTGTTATCGAGACTTCGTACGATTAGATTTTTAAAACTATAAGTATGTGGAACGGTTTATGCCTTTAGTACTCAACCTATTTTGTAAGATATATTTCTAAACAAGTTTTGAATCATGATACATGTGATGATGCATAATGCCTGTGTGGCATTTGGAAATGCCTGTGTGGCACTCGGAAATGCCTATGTGGCACTCGGAAATGCCTATGTGGCACTCGCCTGTGTGGCGTTTTATTATGCCTGTGTGGCATTCAGTAAGCCTGTGTGGCATTGAGGCGCCGTATACGTAATTGCGTCATGGATCCCGCCTTTGTGGCAAATGGGTAGCGGTAATTACGTATGATTGTCCGACAACTAGTCGTGACTTGTACCTCAGCTACCAGATGATCACTGGTGCTGGGATGATTCATGATCATGGATAGAGCCCTGGTATGGGACACCGACCACTGCTAGCTACAGTGGATGCTTTCATAGAAAGCTTCTTGGTTATATTTCCAAAGATCCCCGTTATGTTACCGAATCTCATAATGCTCGTCTCGTGAAAATGTTTTAAATGTATATTACGATACTGTTACAAAGATGAGCGAATGTATCATTTCTACTACTACTATATCTTGACTTTGTGAAGGCTTGAGTACTAATTTGTTTTGAAATTACTTGGCATAACATTTTATAGCTTATAAACTATGGTTTATCAATTTGGTATTATTTCCAAATAAACATCTTTGAGCATGAGTTTTGGGCATGTTCATTCACGCATGCACATGCATTTAACATAGTAGAAACCTAACATCGTTTAGCGTATGCTTTCTTACTGGGCTTTCCCCAAAGCTCACCCCCTTCCACCTCAGATTATTTCAGGTAGACTCGGCACGAGCGTGGTGCACGGAGAGTCTTTTTGTTGAGTAGCTGAAAGTTGTATTTTGAAAGAAGGTATAATCTTTGTTCTTTTGTTTATATCCCAGGCTAAATTCTTTTGTGCACACAATGTATAGGATTTGGGATGTAAGAACTAGGAGATATCAAATCCGTAAACCTACTGTGTTATGTAGTTCAGTTGAATTTTCGATATTTAATTATATATGAGATCCATGGATGCTAAGTATTTTAGAAGTTATACTGAGATTTGGAAATTGCTATAGGTTGAACGATGTTGTACTTAGTATGAGGATGGATACTGAAATGAAATAGGGACAGAAGTTTTCAGTGTCGTTTTTGACACGTCTTACGAGAAGACTATAATGGGACCTTAGACAACTAGTCTTAAATAACTATAGGAGTGGGATTCTACTCATTAGGTTTTAGCTACACTGAGCGAGAGACAAACATAGGAAGTGAAAGAAAAAGTTAGCCCGAAAATCCGGCTTCCGAGGGCGTTACAGAATGGTATCAGAGCATAGTTTGTCTAGCCTCGTGTCAGTGTAGATAGACTAGAACTAGTCTTACATCCCATATAACTGTGTGCGTCTGGATATAAACTGTGAATGATGCTTTGACACGATGTTACCATGTGATTTTCAAATAGAGTACTAAACATGTTTATCCTATTTAGGTATACCTAAAATGAAAGGACGGTATAGAAGCGCGAGGAAAGTTGGGAGGAGACAAGAGGAGCAGGCTCCCGAAACACCGATTCCAGAGCCACCGCCACCTCCTCCTCCTCAGCCAGAAAATGAAGGAGACCGTATTACTCGAGTTGAGAGGAACTTAGACACCATGTCCCGAAACATGGATGCCATGTCTACCATGTTCACTCAGTTCATGGCGAGGTTTAATCAGGATCAGGTGGTGCCACCCTTGGCCCCAACAGTACCGCCACCTCCTCCATCAACTGTACCTCCTCAAGCACCTCCGCCACCACCACCGAGCACTCAAGTACCACCGCCACCACAAGTGGGTACCCCACAACCACAATCTGAGCCTCCACAACCACCAGCATCATCTTCTTCTACTGGGGACGCAGTTAAGAAGAATATGGAACTCCTCAAACAGTTTCAGAAAATGAATCCCCCGGTATTTAAGGGAGTAAGGGATCCAGTGCAAGCAGAGGAATGGGTCCTACAAATGGAGAAGTCATTCAAGTTTATGGGCTGTAGTAGTACAGAGAGGGTGTCCTTAGCCACTTTTATGTTGCAATCGGATGCTGAACATTGGTGGGCATCCACTGAGAAAATATTGAGTGCGCAACACTCGGAGATCACATGGGAAGTCTTCCTACAGTACTTCCAAAATCAGTATATTCCCGAGACAGCCCAAAGGAAGAGGCAAACAGAATTTTTGAGCTTGACTCAAGGGAGTATGACGGTGGACCAATATGAGGCCAAGTTCACGGCCCTCTCTCGGTATGATGCTGATATCTCCCGTAATGAGACTAAGAAGACTCTAAAGTTTATTACGGGATTGAGACCGTCCATCCGGAGTCGATTGGCAGTATTGGACATCACTACTTACCCGGAAGCCCTAAGAAAGGCCCAACTAGCGGAGCATGACATAGAACTCACACAGAATGAGTATGGCTCCAAGGGTAAGGACCATGGAAGGAGTCAAGGGAAGAGGCCAGACATGGGGAGACATAAGCCTAATCAAACTCCTTTCAAGAGGCAGAGGTTTTATGACACTCGACATCAGCCTACGAAATCCACACCATTCCATGCCCCACCAAAATCTCAGACTTGTGGGATATGTGGTAAATTTCATGGGAATAAGCCTTGTCACATGTCAACTCAGGCTTGTTTTCACTGTGGAAAGTATGGGCATTGGAAGAAGGATTGCCCAACACTCACTACTCCATCTCCGACTCCTCCAAAATAAGTTGAAGGGCAAGGTAGTCAACAAAAGACGGCCACGGAGAAGGGAAAGAAACCAATGACACAGGGGCGAGTCTTTGCCTTAGATCGGGAAGCAGCTGACGCTTCCACCAATGTGATCAAGGGTAAACTTCTAATCCATGACTTAGAAGCATTCATTTTAATTGATTCAGGTTCCACGCATTCATTCATATCGTCTGCATTTGCTAAGAGACTACATATAGAGCCTGAACACTTAGACTACGTATTGTGTGTTAGTACTCCTATGAAAGAGTCACAAACAACCGACCTAGTATATAAGAATTGTAAAGTTAAGGTGGGAGGTAGGAATTTAATAGTAGACTTAATCATGTTGAACATGTTAGACTTTGATGTTATTTTAGGCATGGATTGGTTGACAGCCAACCGTGCTAATGTAGACTGCTATAAAAAGATTGTAACCTTCTCCCTACCTGAACCACTTGTAATACATTTTGGAGGTAAGAAATGAAATATAATTAATATCTTTTATGAATCTTACTTGTGGAAATGTTATTCTTGTGAAGGCTATTTAGCATTCGTTGAAGATGCGAATAAGGACCATCCGACATTGTCTGCAATTCCCATTGTGAGATACTTTCCAGATGTCTCTCCGGATGACCTACCAGGGTTACCCCCAGAAAGAGAAACTGAGTTCGCCATTGACCTTTTTCCCGGCACTCCGTCAATCTCCAAGCCTCCGTATAGAATGGCGTTGGTAGAGTTAGAGGAGTTGAAGACTCAGCTTCAGGAACTTTTAGACAAGGGGTTTATACGCCCCAGTGTGTCTCCGTGGGGCGCTCCGGTACTATTTGTGAAGAAGAAGGATGGGAGTATGAGGTTATGTGTGGATTACCGGCTATTAAACAAGGCCACTATAAAGAACAAGTACCCGTTACCTAGAATAGATGACTTATTTGATCAGTTGCGAGGTGCAGAGGTATTTTCCAAGATTGACTTGAGATCGGGATACCATCAGTTGAGGATCAGAAGTCAAGATATCCCGAAAACGGCATTCAGAACACGTTACGGCCACTATGAATTCTTAGTGATGCCGTTTGGTTTGACAAACGCACCCGCAGCATTTATGAGTTTGATGAATGAAGTCTTTAAGCCGTTTTTGGACAAGTTTGTGATAGTGTTCATCGACGACATCCTAGTGTATTCCAAGTCTCATGATGAGCATGCTCAACACTTACAGATTGTTTTGCAGACACTTAGAGAAAAGAAGTTGTATGCCAAGTTTAGTAAGTGTGAGTTTTGGCTCGAGCAGATTTCCTTCTTGGGTCATATTGTGACAAAGGATGGAGTATCCGTAGACCCGTCCAAGGTTGAGGCCGTGGTTAATTGGGAAAGGCCAAAGACCGTCACAGAGATCCGAAGTTTCTTGGGCTTAGCGGGGTACTATAGGAGATTTGTTGAAGGATTCTCTAAGATAGCAGCTCCATTAACACGCCTTACACGCAAGGAAGTCAAGTTCCAATGGACTGATGCGTGTGAGCGTAGTTTTCAGGAGTTGAAGCAGAAGTTGACCACAGCACCAATCCTAGTTATCCCGAGTGGATCAGGAGGTTTTACGGTGTATAGTGATGCATCCATTCAGGGTCTAGGGTGTGTGCTAATGCAAAATGGCAAAGTAGTAGCTTATGGTTCTAGACAGCTTAAGGACCATGAAAAGAATTACCCTACTCATGATCTTGAGTTGGCGGCCATAGTGTTTGCATTGAAGATTTGGCGCCACTATCTTTATGGAGAAAAGTTTCAAATATTCACAGATCATAAGAGTCTCAAATATTTGTTCTTTCAAAAGGAGTTAAACATGAGACAACGGAGATGGATGGAATTGTTGAAAGACTATGATTGTGAGATCTTGTACCATCCCGGTAAGGCGAACAAGGTGGCTGATGCTTTGAGTCGGAAGAGCATGGGTTTGGTTGCATACATGATGGTCAAGGAATGGGATTTGATGAAACAGTTTTCCGAGCTGAGTGTGAGTGTAAAGCCTTCTGAAGGTATTCTAATTGCTAGTCTAAGAATTGAACCGAGTATAGTGGAGCAGCTCAGACGAGCACAGAAAGAAGATTCTAGATTAGTGGAGATGGTTAATCAAGCTGAACAAAATGAAAATTCGGAGTATAAAGTAGGCGAAGATGGACTGCTAAGGTTTAGAGGCCGAATATGTGTCCCTAGTGATGATAACTTGAAGAAGCAGATTTTGGATGAAGCTCACAGTTCTAAGTACACCATGCATCCGGGGAGTACAAAGATGTATCAGAATTTATGCCGAGTGTATTGGTGGTCAGGGATGAAGAAAGATATAGCTGAGTTCGTATCCAGGTGCTTAGTTTGTCAACAAGTGAAGGTTGAACACCAAAGGCCAGCAGGATTGCTTAAGCCTTTGGAAATTCCAACATGGAAGTGGGAACATGTCACCATGGATTTCATTATGGGATTGCCGAGAACTAGAAGGAATCATGATGCAATTTGGGTGATAGTAGATCGATTAACTAAGTCGGCCCATTTTCTTGCCATGAAATCTACTGATCCCTTGAGTACATTGGCAAACCTTTATGTGAGAGAAATAGTTCGATTACATGGCGTCCCAGCAAGTATTACTTCAGATAGAGACTCAAGATTTACTTCTCGATTTTGGGAACACTTCCAAGAAGCTTTGGGGTCACAACTCAATTTCAGTACCGCCTTCCATCCTCAGACTGATGGACAATCTGAGAGGACTATACAGACCTTGGAAGATATGTTGAGGGCATGTACTATTGATTTTAAAGGATCATGGGATGACCACTTACCCTTAGCCGAATTTGCTTACAACAATAGTTACCATGCTAGTATTGGAATGGCACCATATGAGGCCTTGTATGGACGGAGATGTCGATCTCCAATCGGTTGGGAAGAAGTGGGTGATAGAAAGTTGTTTACTCCTGAGCTTGTTGAGCGAGCTTCAGAAGATGTTAGATTGATATGTGAGAGACTCCAAACAGCTCAAAGCCGACAAAAGAGTTACGCGGACACTAGGAGGAGAGAATTGGAATTTGAAGTAGGGGATAGTGTCTTCTTGAAGGTCTCTCCATCGAAGGGTATCATGAGGTTTGGCACGAAAGGAAAGTTAAGTCCTCGATTTATTGGTCCATTCGAGATTTTAGAGAGGGTTGGAGACGTTGCATATCGATTAGCCTTACCGCCACAGCTATCGAGTGTGCATAATGTCTTTCACATATCCATGTTAAGGAAATACTATTCGGATCCCTCTCACGTGGTAGCATATGAACCACTTGAGATTAGAGAGGACTTAAGTTATATAGAGAGGCCAATCAGAATTGTAGATAAAAAGGAGAAGGTGTTGAGATCAAAGACTATTCCTCTGATAAAAGTTCTATGGCAGCACCACTCATCTGAAGAAGCTACTTGGGAACTTGAGAGCTTAATGAAGGAGAAGTACCCCCACCTATTCCAACCCGACATGGAAAATTTGGAGGACCAAATTTTTTTAAGGTGGGTAGAATGTAATAACCGGAAAATTCTTACTATATTAAATTAATTGTCTATTATTTAGCACAATTTTATAACTAATAAAAAAATAAATTTAAAATAATTACGTAGGGACATGTAGACGTGTGGACCTCTTGGCACAGCTTAATTAGTCCCGGAGATGAGAGATCTTGTCTACTTCGAGCTCGGTGCGACAAGCTACAGTAAGCTTATGAATTTTGGTTAAACCTTGTGTAAATCAACTAAATTCATAAAGTTGATTTTAATGTATTTTAATTAGTTAAATGCGAAAATAATAGAATTATTTAATCTAAGTGTGAGTCTTGGGTGTAGTTACATATTATACATCATATATATATGTATATATATAATAATAATTATGGCATACACATATATAATAAAACAAAGTAAATAAAAAATAAAATACTACAATAAGATTACCATAAAGTACTTACTTAATATAAAATATACATATATATAATATAATAATGATATTATATTAATGTAATTGATGAAACCGATTGGCTTCTTGAAGAAGCCAATCGGCTTCCTTTGTTTTACCCCACTCACGTGGGATTTAAGTCAAACAAAATTAAAGGAATAAAGAAAGAGTGAAAAGGAAAGGATGGAAGCGGGAGAATGAAAGAGTAGAAAACAAATCAGGAAAAGAAACAGAGAGAGGCGACGAGGTGAGGGACACGGCGAGACAAGGTTGTGGCTGGGTATCTCAACGGAAATAGAAACAAGGAAAGGAAGGGGCTGTTCGGCAATTTGGGAAAGGAAAAGAAAAGGCTGTTTAGGTTGCCTGGGAAGAGCAGATCGGTACCGAAAATAGGGAAGAAAAGGGAACACAAGTCACGGCAGCAAGCAGGACAAGCGAAGATCAAAAGAGCTGAAGCAGATATTGGCAGTAGCATCAACGGCTAGTGTAGGTTTTTCCTAGTCTTAAAATGGGTAAAGGCATGGCTACCTTATTAGTCTTTAAATTGTGGGTTATACGAGATAGTAGGAGGCTAAAAATGTTGTTGATGTAGGTTTGAGTGAAGATAAAATTCAAGGAGGTTAAAGAAAATATTTTGACAGCCAAAGAAGAAGTTTCAAGGTAATGATCTTATGAAAGAAGTTAGACTATAAAATTTCCTAAGTGAATAAATAACATAAATTTTTATATTTTGTGTGCTTTAATGTAGGAGGAAATTTTATGAGATAGATGATTGTTTAATACCCTAAACTAAAGGCTAAAGTAAAGAAAATCAAAGAAGTATTAGAAAGTTCAAGGTGTACAAGCGTGCGACACCAACATTTGTGTGGTACACATTAGGTAAGGGAATATACGGTAAATGCCTGTCAGTCTACTATGCTTATGCATGTTTAAATTAATGTTATTTAATATTTATGGATTTAAATGCATTTTTGGTTAATTGTCCAAATACGTTGGATTGAATTTTAAATGCATAATGTTTTGGATTTGGACTTGGATTCGGATTTGGATTTGGATTTGGATTTGGATGTGTATTGGAAATTGATGTATTGAAGATATATTGCTTGATTGAGTTTTCTACAGGTATCTGATTTGTGGTTATGACGCTGGGTAGTGTTCTACCTATGCCGTTATAATGCCGAAATTTCGTTAGAAATTGTCTAAATAAGTTTCTTGATATTAAATTGGATTTATTAAATGCCTTTAAAACCTCATGCATATTAATCACTGCTATTTGTTATCGAGACTTCGTACGATTAGATTTTTAAAACTATAAGTATGTGGAACGGTTTATGCCTTTAGTACTCAACCTATTTTGTAAGATATATTTCTAAACAAGTTTTGAATCATGATACATGTGATGATGCATAATGCCTGTGTGGCATTTGGAAATGCCTGTGTGGCACTCGGAAATGCCTATGTGGCACTCGGAAATGCCTATGTGGCACTCGCCTGTGTGGCGTTTTATTATGCCTGTGTGGCATTCAGTAAGCCTGTGTGGCATTGAGGCGCCGTATACGTAATTGCGTCATGGATCCCGCCTTTGTGGCAAATGGGTAGCGGTAATTACGTATGATTGTCCGACAACTAGTCGTGACTTGTACCTCAGCTACCAGATGATCACTGGTGCTGGGATGATTCATGATCATGGATAGAGCCCTGGTATGGGACACCGACCACTGCTAGCTACAGTGGATGCTTTCATAGAAAGCTTCTTGGTTATATTTCCAAAGATCCCCGTTATGTTACCGAATCTCATAATGCTCGTCTCGTGAAAATGTTTTAAATGTATATTACGATACTGTTACAAAGATGAGCGAATGTATCATTTCTACTACTACTATATCTTGACTTTGTGAAGGCTTGAGTACTAATTTGTTTTGAAATTACTTGGCATAACATTTTATAGCTTATAAACTATGGTTTATCAATTTGGTATTATTTCCAAATAAACATCTTTGAGCATGAGTTTTGGGCATGTTCATTCACGCATGCACATGCATTTAACATAGTAGAAACCTAACATCGTTTAGCGTATGCTTTTTCTGGGCTTTCCCCAAAGCTCACCCCCTTCCACCTCAGATTATTTCAGGTAGACTCGGCACGAGCGTGGTGCACGGAGAGATCTTTTTGTTGAGTAGCTGAAAGTTGTATTTTGAAAGAAGGTATAATCTTTGTTCTTTTGTTTATATCCCAGGCTAAATTCTTTTGTGCACACAATGTATAGGATTTGGGATGTAAGAACTAGGAGATATCAAATCCGTAAACCTACTGTGTTATGTAGTTCAGTTGAATTTTCGATATTTAATTATATATGAGATCCATGGATGCTAAGTATTTTAGAAGTTATACTGAGATTTGGAAATTGCTATAGGTTGAACGATGTTGTACTTAGTATGAGGATGGATACTGAAATGAAATAGGGACAGAAGTTTTCAGTGTCGTTTTTGACACGTCTTACGAGAAGACTATAATGGGACCTTAGACAACTAGTCTTAAATAACTATAGGAGTGGGATTCTACTCATTAGGTTTTAGCTACACTGAGCGAGAGACAAACATAGGAAGTGAAAGAAAAAGTTAGCCCGAAAATCCGGCTTCCGAGGGCGTTACAAGAATGGAGGTTAACGTAAAGTTGGAACTATGGAGACCAATACTAGAATCAAGAGAGTTTAGACTAAGCAGAGTAAAGACTGAATATATGGAATTCAAATAAAGAGAAATATCAAAATATAGTGACGTTAGATAGGGTAGCGATACCAAAGCGGGATAATTTTTTTATATTTGGGTTAATTATATGGATTGAAGGAGAGATTAATGTAGATGTGACCTATAAGATTCAAGTTGGCTGGATCAAGTGGAGAACTGCTTCAAGATTGCTGTGTGATAAAGGAATTCCTATATAGTTGAAAGGCAAATTTACAGAACAATTGTTAAACCAACATTGCTATCTGGCAGAGAATGTTGGGCAATTAAAAGACTACATACATAAAATATAAGTGTAGTAGAAATGCGAATGTTGCGGTGGATGTGCAGATATACTAAAAATGATAGAATGAAAAATAAAGATATTCATCAAAAGGTTAGAGTTGCACTTATCGAAGGCAAGATGACTAAAAGTTGTTTACTTTGGTTTGGACACATATGACGTAGACTTATGAATACCCTAATTAGGAGAGTGAAGGCTATGACTGATAAAAAAGGACTAAGGCTATGGGAAGACTGAAAAAGACTTGGAAGGAAGTTATTCGAAAAGATATAATGGCACTATAGTTGGAAGAACATATTTCCTTATATAGAAATGAGTGGTATAGGAGAATGCATGTGGATGACTTAGCATGATTTCATATATTGGTTCACATAGCCTACCTTAATCTATTGGGATAAAGACTTTGATGATGATGTCTATTTTGCATGTTGAAATTTAATGTATGTTTAAATTCAAATATTTTATCTAAAAAAGTATATGTATTTTCGATTCATAGAGTTAAATTCAACTTTCTCCTCTTATAAAATACACTTTACAAGAAAATGTTAAAATTTAGGGTGTCATTAATGGTTTATAAAGTAACAAAATTTCTTGTCTATCCAATTTAAATGTTAAATTTCTTTCCCCGCAAATCCTTGAATTTCGAGGTTTGTGGGAAAAAAAAGAATAGATGTGCCAATCTTCTCATATTTATGTGATTATATTGTATATTTCTTCCTTTTTTATTTTATAGAGGTGACTGTTTTGTTAGTAAAAGTATAATTGAGAAAAATATGAGAATATGTTATGTATTTTATAGTTGATCTTTTCTTTTCTCCTTTTCTCCCAATATTGCTCGTATATTTGTTCATGAGTTAGGCTATCCATTCAAAATGAAACCTGATCCAACTTGTAGGTGAGCGTGGATAAAAGAATATTAAGCCTATTTGATGGGCTTGAACTTTGAAATTGAGACCCTATAAAAATCGGATCAAACTTGAAATTTTCAATCTGAAACACAAGCCCAGCTTGACCCGAAAGTTAGCCTTTTCAGCTTGATAAAACAATCCATAGTAGCAACCTTAACCAAAAATGACTTTGGTAAACCAGAATTGGAAAGCTGAGAACGTATTTTCTCCGCCCAAGTCCTATTCATACATTCTATCGCTTCGTTTTCTTATGGAGTACCAAGAATTGTCCAATGTCTCAAAATTCCTTCATTCGTGCAAAAAACGTTTAACTTATCTAAACAGAACTCCAAATTATTATCGGTGCAAAGACATTTTACGTGTCTCCCTATCTCTTTCTCAATCATGGTCTTCAATTGTTTAACCACAAAAACACCTCACTCTTTTGTTTCAAGAAGATCACCTAAACTTTTTCGGATAAGTCATCAATAATTGTTAGTATATAACCATTACCACTCTTAGAAGAGACCTTTGATGGTCCCCAGAGATTAGAATGGACATAGTCAAGTGTCCCCTTTGTGTTGTGAATGCCCTTACAAAAGCTAACTCTCTTCTGTTTCCCGAAAACATAGTGCTCATAAAACTTTAGTTTGCTAATACTCTAACCATCAAGCAAACCTCTTTTGCTTAGCTTAATCATACCTTTCTCACTCATATATCCAAGATGCATAAGCCATAATTTAGTAACATTACTGTTTGAAAAAGTAGTAACAACAATATCACCTATAACTATTGAACCTAGCAAGACATATAAGTTGGTAAGCTTTTTCTCTCTTTTCATCACAAAAAAGCACATTTACTAATCTTCAAGACTCCACCTTCACCATTGTACTTCTACCTTTTTTAATCAAGAGTATTCAAGATAAGTTTGCGCTTCAGATCTGTAATATGTCTCACATCACCTAGCGTTCTGATAACACCATCAAACATTTTAATTTTAATTTTAATTTTAATTTTAATTTTAATTTTAATTTTAATTGTTCCAATACTTGGTATCTTATAAGAGTCATCACTTCCCATCAACATTGCTCCTTTTAACGTAGTTTCATAGGTCAAAAACCAATCTCGATTAGGAAACATATGAAACCTATAAGTTGAATCAAGAACCCAATCCTCGCAAGGTTAGAAATTTTCATAAAATATCACTAGGAGCTCTCCATCACTTTTCACATCTTCTACAACAGTGGCTTAATTGAATTTGTCTAGTTTTTCTTTCTAATTAGTACCTAATCTCTTAATTTTATTCTATAATTTATAACGTTTAGATTTGATGCTTCCCTACCTCTTGCAAAAGTTACAAAATTTCTATCTATATCTAGATTTTGATCTACCTTTCTCCGTGCCACTCGAACTTTTTTCTTTGTCTTATGTTTTCCCTCTGACAATAATGCCTTCTACCTGCACCTCAGATCCACCTATCAATTGTTTGTTTGTTTCTTTTCTTCGAAAATAAAGCATCATCTGCTTCATTAAGAGTAACAGTATCACGATTATAAACTATTGTGTCCCTAAAAGTCACATACAAAAGAGGCAAACGAACATGATAGAATTAATCTGAAATCTTCTTCATCATACTTAACCTTCACATTCTCTAAATCAGAAACAATTTCCTTAAAGATCATTACATGATCTTCAAGAGATGTACCTTCTGTCATGTGAGCGCTACTTTTGATGCAATTTGTTGGTCAGAGTTTTATTCATACACAATTGTCTAATTTTAACCATAATTCAATGGCAATTTTCTCGTTTAGGCCGTCCTGCAAAATCTAATATGTAAGGAATAGATGAATTTAAGATAGGGCTTTTTGATATTTTCGTAAGATAGGGCTTTTTGATATTTTCGTTCTTTTCCTTCCACAGACCAAGATGATGACATCTTATCAAACCTTAACAACGCATCATCCAAATCCATTTGCACATAAACAACCCATTTCTTGACCTGCCATAACAAACACCTAGTGCTGCGATCCAAAATAGGCAAATCGTACTTAAAGTTATCATCAGAATAATCAAACTTGACACTGATATCAATTTGTTAGAGAAACGAATGTGATAGGGAAGAAGAAATGATAATAAAGTAAAATAGCATATAAGCGATTTAATGTAAAAAACTCCAAAACAGTAACAAACAGTGGAAAGAGGGAGAATAGTTTCACTATAAACAAAAAGAATGGCCAATGAGGCCTTAGTTTAGTGGCAAAGAGGAAGCCTTGGAACTTTGAGGTTCCAGGTTCGAGTCTCACTGAATGTGAATTCAAGTTAGTTTATTTATTATTTATTTAGTTTGTTATTATTATTTGTATTTATCAATTTATCAAGTTACCAGTTCATGAAATGTAATATGCTGATTATGATTGTAACTTTGATGAGAATGTACTACTCAAAAACAAAAAACAAAAAGAATGAGTATAGGGAGATATTCTAAGTGTATATGTAAAGTCCCAATCCTAGACTTACATAAAGTTGAAAAAAGGTTCTAAACCTACACAAGGTAGAAAAAGAATTGTAAATCTACACTAAGTAAAACAAAGCTTTAATCCTAAACAGAGTAGAATTCAGGTTACAAACAAACAATAAAAATAACAAAAATCTGAAACAAAATAAAAAAAAGTTCTAGAGAGAAGTTCTAAAAATTCCAAAAATTCACATCTAATTCTTTTTCTAAAAAGTAAACAAAATAAAAGAAATAAAAAAACCAGCCACAAATAAAGAAAGTAAGATTTTTTTATAAAAATTTTTAATACATTTTACAGTTAAAATATTGGTATTTTAAGATAATAAGTAAAATTTTAAGAATAAAAGATAACTTTTTAAATATAAACACTTAAGTACAAATAATTTCTTTCTATGTTTCCACTCAACTTCTATCTATCTTCAAACTTTTTTTACTGTACCACGTACACTTTTTGAATTTTTGAATTTCAATTTAAATCAATCCAAAAAATTAATCACACCACAAGCAGCCAACATACATGAAAATTATCCATCCCACCACAATAAACCAATATAGAACCAATTAACGACAGAAAATAACCATATTATAAATGAGTATAACAAAACTTTGGATATAGATCTAGACTTTTTGGTGAAAATATTGAAAGCTCTAACCGTTAAAAGAAAGATATGGTCGAGAAAAATTAGAAAATGCAAAAAAAAAAAAAGGGTTTGGATCACCAACGGGCAGCAATTGTTGGGTTTAGAGCTATTGGGGTTGGGAGAGTGTACGTAGAAAGATAAAGAAATTAATTTTAAAAGGAGAAAAAGAAAGGGAAAAAATGAAATTAAAAAAAAAAACCCTTAAGTTTCGGCTTTAAAGGACACCAAAACCAAATCGGTGAATTAAGTTAAGAAGAGAGATTAAAAAAAAAGAGGGAAAGCCAGTCGAGCTCTGACTGAATTCGAACTCAAAGCCCAACTTTGTAAATGTTGGGCCTATCAGATTTGAGTTAAACCCAATAAAAAATTTAGATATTTCTCAGCTCATTCTTTTTTATTTTTTATTTATTCAATTTCTTTTTTTTCATTAAATTAAATTTATAAAAAATTATTTAATTTAATTAATGCAATAAAAAATATATAAAATAATGAATTTATTTAATAAATAAAAATAATTATTTAAGAAATCCCATAAAATTAACAGTTAAGTTTGAATTTTTTGAATTTTCTTTTCAAGTGAAAAAACAAGCATAGGTCTATTAAGATAAAAACCAAAATAATTCATATTCTAAAAATAAAAACTTTAACCCAGGTACAGTTTTAGACTTTTAGTTGTTCTTTATTAATCTTCAAGTTCAACTAGTTTTAGTAGGAAATTAATATTATACAACTTTTAGCAGCATAACTCTAACCTTAGTTTCTTGCGAAACAGACAGCTCAAGGCACAAAATCTCGCAGGCACTCTCCCAACAGAATTGGTCAGCCTCCCTTTCCTCCAAGAAATGCAAGTACCTTTCCAAACTTTTCATTATAAATAGCTTAAATTTACTTATCATTTTTGCCTCACTCAATCAATTATATATCTAGTAATTTTATGATTTCACTTTATGACTGATTAATTTTCTGCATTTTGTCTCTTCTTACAGTGACCTCACTCGCAATTATCTTAGTGGCCACATTCCTCCTGAATGGGGTTCTATGCAACTGGTCAACATGTATGTTTCTTTTATTTATATATGTATAGCATCTCAATTAGACCTACTCATTGGGCGGGGCGGAGCGGGCCGGGTCGGGCTTGGGCTTGGCCGAAGGCCTATAGCAACATATTTTGACTATGTCTAAGTCCGACTCGGCCCGTTAATTCGGGCTTGGATTTTAGTCCAGGTCCGTTTTTAATTTTATTACATAAGCCCAAGGTTCGGCCCTGCTCGCAAGTATTTTATTTTTTTTATTTATTTTTGTATTTTATTTTTTATTTATTTATTTTTTATTCTTTTATTCCCTTTAAAATTTAATTTGATCTGTCAAAATTTTCATTTTAATTTTCATATTAAATATATATAATCATGTTTATTAATCAATAATATTTTATATACATATAATTATATTATACTTAATAGATATATTTTAAAAAAAAACTTAATTAATAATATGTTCGGGCCGGATCAGGCCGGGCTCGGGCTTTAGACAGTCAAGCCCAGGCCCGAGCCCATTTTTGATCAGGCCTAAAAATTTTGTCCAGGCCCGATAAATACGTCTAATATTTTTGTCCAAGCCTGATCAAATTTTAAACGGGCCTTCGGGCTTGGGCGGGTAGCTTGGCCCTTGAACAGGTTTAATCTCAATCATCTTCCATATACATTAAAAAATAAAAAATAATTAGTCAACTAATTTATTCAATGTATAATACATCTTTTATTTCAAATTGAATGTAGATTTTTCATATTTTTGAGATGTTTTATATATAGTTGTATTTATTTATTTTCGAACACCAAATACTCTTGTTTTTTCTACATTTTGTATCAATTAATTTTTAATTTTGTTGTATTAAAATTCATTGCATGCACATCAGCAGTATTACAAAAATTCTTAAAATGCAGCATCTAAGGTATGATTCAGTTGTAATTGTACGTCTTTCCTTAGTAAAAAATCTCTCTTCCAAAAAAAGAGAAGAAGAAAATCTTAAAATTTAATATACTAATTTCAAGTTTTTTAAGATAGTAATACTATCTTTATGAAAATTGGAAAACCACATGGCCTTCGTTTGAAATTGTTTCATTTTCAAATTGAAAAGAGCATTAAAATCGTGGAAACATATATACATGCATGCAATATATATATATATATATATATATATATATATATATATATATATATATATATATATAAAAGATGTAAGAAATGTGTTGTATTGCAGTTCCCTTCTTGGAAATCGTTTAACAGGCCCAATCCCAGAAGAATTGGCAAACCTAAGCAGTCTTACCAGATTGTGAGTTGCTTTATAGCAAGTTGTAGTATAAATTTTTTTCATTTTATTATGAAAGATTCTCACGAGAGTTTTTTCATGATTGTCTTATGGATTAATTTTATTTATTGAAAAATGTATGTAGAGTCCTTGAGCACAATAGCTTTTCAGGAAATTTGCCTCCAGCACTAGGGAGTCTACCCAAGATTGAGGCAATGTGAGGAAGACTCTTCCTTTGTAATTCTAGCAGAATTCCGTTTCCTTGTGTAGCATTTTTATTATATAAATTAATGTTAATGTTAATGTTGTTGGTTTTGCAGGCTTCTTAATTCCAACAATTTTACTGGAGAATTGCCCAAAGCACTTTCTAATTTGACTACATTGAAGCAATTGTAAGCTTCTGATGTTCTTCTGCACGTCATTCAAAAATGGTCATTTTACATGATTATCAGTTATGATTATTTTATTTTCTCAATAGTCGGATTGGTGACAACAACTTCACAGGAAAGATTCCCGAGTTCATATTCCGGGATTGGACAAAACTTGAAGACATGTGAGAACTTCAATTAATTTTTGAGAGAATGATTTTTGTCATTACAGATATTGTGGTTTATCAATCATTTAAAATAAACCTTGATTGTCATGACAGATCTATGGAGGCTAGTGGTTTGAGTGGGCCAATTCCATCCATTGGTTCTTTAGAGAAGTTAGAATACATGTAAGCATGGGTCTTAAATTTCAAAGATTTCAACATATTTAACTTTGGATGTTGTTTTAATGGTTGTATCATCATGTTTGTTGTTTGTTGTTTGTTGTTTGTTGGATACTGGTTTACAGAATAATTAGTGACTTGAATGGAGCTAAAACAAAATTTCCACAACTCAGTAATTTGCCTAAATTGGAGAGACTGTAAGTAAAACTCCGCAATAGGTCAGAGATTTGTCAAAGTTATGTTGACGAGTTGCAAATAATGGAATTTGCGATTGAATTACAGGATGTTGAGGAGCTGCAATCTCGTTGGAGAGCTACCTGCTTCTCTTGGGGAATTGACAACATTGAAGATCTTGTGAGCAATAGGCTTGTTTTCTTTCCTTAATAGCAGAAAATCTACTCTTTCAAATTTACTACAGCATATATATCTTTCTTTTTGAAGAATTGAGATGTCATTTTGGGTAATGTTATGTAAATTTAACTTGTCTTGGGACATAATTTACTTGTGGCCGTGGATTTTGATTCATTGTTCTTAAGAAATTTTTTGTACTTTTGATTATTCAAGAAATCACTTGAGAAATTTTTGTTATTTATACCCTTCAATAAATTTTCTTACAGAGATGTCAGCTTTAACAGACTCAGTGGAGAAATTCCAAACAGTCTTTCTGTTCTTACAAATTTGGATCAATTGTAAGGATATATTTTCTTAGTGTAAACTTTCCTTTTACTTTTTTTTTTGGTAGATTGGATATAAGGGGAAATAAGATATTGTAGGAGCTGAGGTTAAAACCCCAGCCTTCAAGAGTTCCAACCCCTAAGGAGGGAAGGTGAACCGTGAATTTTCTTTACCAAAGGGCAAGTACCCTTTTGTAGTAGTTGAAGACAATTTAAGCTGATTAAATGATTTCATGTTAGATTTGTCATTAGAATATCTAATTGTAGAAACTACATGATTTCTTTTATCAGGTTTCTGACTGGAAACAATTTTACTGGAGTAGTCCCTAAATGGATACTGGATACAACAGAAAAACAAAGGTAAGATTCTCTTCCAAATGTTCAATGGCATTAATTATATGCTTAAGAAGTTTGATCATAGCACTTTTTTAATTAACCAAAAAAAAGGTTGATAATAGCATGTGGCCTCAAAAAATTGATTGCAGAAATGGAAATAGATATATGTTTTTTGTATTTGTGATTAAATCAAAGAGAAGAGCATAGATAATTCATAACTATATAATGAAAAATAAAATTCTGAGCTATTCTATTTGCAGGGATCTTTCATATAACAACTTCAGTGGCACAAATGTACAGGCTGTCAACAAAATAACCTGTACGAACTTTTTCATCTAAGTTTGTTTTTGGGTTTTTCTGTTTTTGTTTGTTGGTTTATCACTGATATAATATCTATCCTTTTTATTGTCTGCAGGAACTTGTTTGCAAGCATTCCAAGGGTCAATAACTCGTAAGTGTTATGACAACTATCATTAAACTTTCGTAGTCTTCGATGGGCTTCAATTTTGCAATTATAACCATGACTAACTTTTTTCTGGGGCTTATAATTGTGTTTTACTAGGGGAATTTTTCCATGTTTGGGAAGCCAAATTAGCTGTCCAGCAGAACGTAAGTAAATATTTCATATACTTTTTAGTTAGCTTCTCATAAATCATAATACTCTGTAATACATTGTCTATTTTAATATCGTGCACTGCTTAGCTCTTAACAGTTCTAGTTTCATATATTTTCTATATTAATACTTTGCCTTACTTTTCTTTCTTCTTTGAAGATTAGGGAAGCAAAGGATTTAACATTTAAACACTCGTAATTCAATAAAAGGTTTCCTGAGTCTGTATAAATTTGAGTTTCAATCATGGGGAAGAGATTTTATAGCTAAGCACTTAGTAGATTAGAAAGAAGAATGAAAAGATTAAGTTGTTTTTTCTTCTTTTCTAAGTGACTGATTCACTCTGTTCCTTATACCTCAGCTGTGCACTCTCTTTATATAAACTGCGGAGGCAGATCAGCACAAACTAGTACTGGTATCACTTATGCAGCTGATACTAACAAAGCCGGTCCTTCAACATTTTACCGAAATAATACATTTACAAATTATTGGGCGTTTAGCAGCACTGGAACTTTTTTGGATCACAAACGTCCAGAAGACATCTTAGTCGTTGAAAATAAACAACTTTCTATAAGTGGTGATGATGGTGAACGTGAACTCTACACAAATGCTCGGCTTTCCCCTAGCTCTTTGACTTACTATGCATTCTGTCTGGAGAATTCAACGCACAAAGCAGGCCTCCATTTTGCGGAGATACAGTTCACTGATGGTCCTAATTATAGCAGCTTAGGGAGGCGGGTATTTGATGTTTACATTCAGGTATTTTAATATCATTCTTCCTACCAAGTTTAGATGTTAGAAATTAGAATTTCAACGTGTGCTCGCCTGGTAAGTTGGGCTAAATGGAATGGATAATTGCAGGGAAAGCGGGAGCTGAAGGATTTCAATATTAAGGATGAAGCAGGTGGGGTTGGCAAACCAATTATAAAAGAGCTTATGGTAAATGTGACTGATGGTACTTTAGAGATCCATTTGCGTTGGGCTGGAAAAGGGACTACTGCTATTCCTATGAGAGGAACTTACGGTCCTCTTATCTCAGCAATATCAATTTATCCTGGTAAGTTGTCAATTAGAAAAGTTTTTGGATTAGTTTAGATGGATGATAAAATTGATTTATGAATTTGAAAATGATAGAGGAACCATTAAAAATATATATTTTTAATAAAATAATAAAACAAATTTTAAAAGATGGGCATAAAGGTAAAAATGGCCCTTTTGCTATTTTGTTTTATTTGCCCTAAAGGTCCGCGCCAGAAGCCACCGGCCTCCCAAAGTGACCCATTGTCTTTAATTCTAGCAAACTGCTAATGGCTTCATCACATATCCAATATGGCTAGGAAATTTCATTTTAGAGCATGCAACTTGTGTTCCTTAAAATTTGAGAAATCTATATGCTGAAACTTTTACCTCGAAATTTTCAATTAAGTCCTTTATTATCATGTGTTTATATTGGTCAAACTCTATGGTTGGGCATTAAATGGATTCTGGTATTCAAGAAAGAGTCAGTACAAATATATATGTATTAAATTTTTGATGAATTTAAGTTCAGATGTTATTCGACCTTATGCTTTTTGTTATCTAATAATTAGTTTAAGGGAGGTGTCATGTAGTGACAAATACATTGGAGGTCAAGGTGGAATGGATGTTTCAACCAACAGTGTTATCTTATCTTTGTAACTAAGAATTATATAATTTTCTTCAACCAGGTCATCAGTGGCTTAGCCAAAAATGTCCGCCAGGGGAGGAAAAAGGTAATTAAACTTCTTAGGTTATACTTTAATTCTTTTGTTAAACTTCTTAAAATTATATAGTCTTTACTTTTAAAAAAATTCAATATTCTTTATTTTTAATCATTTATAATTTCTTATTTCTTAATCTATGAAAAAAAACCAATAAATTCTTAATCAAGTGGTTAAAGACGAGTTATGACATCTTATAATACTTGAGTTCGAATTCAAGCCACCACACTCCTATTCTCAAATTATTTAATATTTCCTTTGTAATAAAAAAAAGTAAAAAATGGATTGAGCAATTATCTTTCAAACTAGACAAATATATGAATATAAATTTTTTCATACAAAATCTTTATATAATTACAATTTCATTATTACAAAATTAAGTATAAATATTAAAAAGTAGAGGATAATTATTTATGTAATGGAAAAAATTTTAAATTTCTCAAGTGAGATTTGAAGAGTGACATATATAGTTATTAAAATATATTTATAAAATATTAATTTATTAAATTATTAAATAAATATATAGCTCAAAATCTCATTTGTGGAGTTCAAAAACTTTATCATCTAAATAGAGCATAATAATCCAGAAAAAATCTTCAATATAAAGTTATCTATTTTACAATTGTCATGAAGAGTTTTCTTATTTTAAAACTAATCATAAATATGTCTTATTCATTTTTTTTTTTGCAATGTATGTAATCAAATTATCTTTTTCTGAATTGAGTAACAAAATTTTTACTATTATTGTTGTTGAAAAAATTGTTTGTATATTATCAGTAAAATATTGACTTAATGAAAATGAAAAGATCCTGAAACCTTTAGATCTTAGGTTTAAATTTTATAATGTATGAGTTTGATCCAACTTTATATTGGATTTATGTGACGTCCCCGTCACTTCATCTTATCACTTATCTTTTTCCTTCTTTATTTAGATTTAGTTCGTCCAGTGTCATTCTTTCCTTATTCTTAAGCTAATTATCTAATAGCTTATGAAATACTGTTCAATTTCTATAAACATAAAAATGATATATATAAATATCATTTCATTTTCGCAGGATCTCATACATCATCTTAACTTATATCCCCGACATCTTATATACATTATTTCTACTTGTACTGTACTGTAGCTGAATTACAATTTACTATATACATGAACATATGAGTATACCTTCTATGCTAACCGGGAAGCGTATCAAGAAGGTACACCTTGATTCTTCAAAAACAAGCTCCTCTAGTCGGAGCGGGGTTCACTTCAGATAGTCTGTAGGAAAAATGGTCGTAAAAGGGTGAGTTTACGCTCAGTAAGAAAAGTATGTAAAAGAGCGTGCTATGCCTCTATATGCATTTTTCCCTACTTGGCTCTATAATATCATGTAAAGCATTATAAAGCATGCATCATACTTCTTCTTTAAGACATCATACTTCATACATACTTTAAAACATACATCATATACTTCTTCATACATACATCTTGTACTTTGAAATAGATAGAGACTATGTACAATATTTAAGCGATTAAGGCGTCGTATGAACCGTTCATTCCCATTCATACGACTCTAATCATGCATTGGTACAGTAGTGCACTCCGTATAGGTCAGGGATTTTCTCCTGCCTTTATAATTTCCACAGTGAACACTAGTCAGGTGTCACATGTGGGATTGAGGACCGGACTAGGGTTCCTCGCTCAACATACATATCTCTGAGGACTTGATCAGAGTCACTCAACCATCAGAAATGCATAATTATTGCGCAGTCCATAGTCTCAAAACATTATAATATACTTTTTCAGGAAACACTTTTGTGTTTAAATCAATTAAGCTTTAAAAGCTCTTTTCATGCATGGCAGTCGACTGGCCTCATAGGGCAGTCGGCTGCTACTTCATAACTTCCTTTCTCAAAATTATTTTCATTTAAATTTCGATATTTTCATATTTGAAAATACATGGGGGCAGTCGACTGGTCCATATAGCAGTCGACTGGTTTTCAAACAGAATGCTTCTTAAGAAATAGCAGTCGACTAGTCCATATAGCAGTCGACTGTTTTTGAAACAGAATGCTTCTGGAAAATTAGCAGTCGACTGGTTCTATAGGCAGTCGGCTGGTTTTCAAACAGAATGCAATTTGGCAATTAGCAGTCGACTGGTTTGAAACAGAATGCTTTTCTGGAAAATAGCAGTCGACTGACATACATAGCAGTCGACTGGTTTGCATCGGTTTTCGGAAAACGACGTTTTAGTTGTCTCTAGGCAGTCGACTTCCCCTTTAAGGCAGTCGGCTGCCCCTAGCCTAATTGGTACTAGGAAGCAAATCCGAAAATGCATCTTTTCCTACACCAGACAACTAGTACATCTCTCCAAAGCATGTAAAAACATCATAAAACATGCGGACATAGCCGCCTTACGTCTGTCACATAAATTCCTTACCTCGATTCCTTCGGAAACGCGAAATCACTTGATGCGTAACCCTAGCTTTCGCTTCTTCAAATCTGAAATCATCACATCACATCAAACCTTAAATTAAACCACATACACATGTTATACTAACTCAAAACAACTTCACATCAAGAACGAAATTGCAAGAATCATCCTCTTCTTTTACCTTCACTAGAGACCAAAACTTCAAATCTTGAGATCTCTTCCAATACTTGGAATCAATCCTTCAAACTTTGGATATCATCTAGTCTAGTGACAAGGATCGATTTTCGTTAAATGAACTTAGTGAATTGGTGAGGGAGTAAGGTGGTTTAGTAAGGAGCTTGGAATGGAAAA
Source organism: Heritiera littoralis (assembly GCA_031772115.1). Classification (NCBI taxonomy): domain Eukaryota; kingdom Viridiplantae; phylum Streptophyta; class Magnoliopsida; order Malvales; family Malvaceae; genus Heritiera; species Heritiera littoralis. The sequence goes on along the minus strand of JAPDPK010000053.1, from coordinate 3,120,006 downwards.
CTATGGAAGTTTGGATGGAACGAGAGGGAGAGTTGGGAAGAAGAGTGGCTGACGTTGGTGATGAGATGATGAGGGTGAGTCATGCAAGAGGCATTAAATGTCTCTTTATCTCATTATCAATCTCAGCCAAGCTTTTCCTTGACCTTTTTGACCCATTTGACTATCATTTAATTCTTCTTCCATAGGACTCATCCATTTAATCACCAATCATGCTTCTGATTTTCTTCTTTCTCCTATTCCATTTATTTTCCTGATATCAACATAATTCATTTGACTTATTGACATTCAACTTTATTATTTCTTCTATATTCCATTCATCATGCATACATTATTCATACATCAATTACACATCAATCCTCATATTCATTTAATCATATTAACTTAGAAATACTTTACAAACATGGAGGAATTACATGAAAATTAGGGATCTCACATCCTCCCTACCTTAGAAAATTTGGTCCTCCAAATTTGCCTTAGCTTATCATGTGAATAATTTTGGATACCTTTCCTTCATTAAGCTCTCTAGCTCCCATGTAGCTTCTTCCATCGTATGGTATTGCCAGAGCACTTTCACTAATGGAATCGTCTTAGACCTCAAAACTTTCTCTTTTCTGTCCAAAATCCGAATCGGCTTCTCTACATAACTCATATCTTCCCTTATCTCCAAGGGTTCATATTCTATGACATGAGACGGATCCGGATTATACTTCCGAAGCATCGATACATGAAACACATTATGTACTCCCGATAGCTCCGGAGGCAATGCCAATCTATAGGCAACATCGCCTATTCGATCTAAGACCTCAAATGGACCGATGTAACGAGGACTCAGCTTACCTCGCCGACCAAATCTCATAATTCCTTTGGATGGAGAAACTTTCAAGAATACATAATCTCCAACCAAAAACTCAAGTGGCCTTCGTCGAGCATCTGCATAGCTCTTTTGTCTACTTTGAGCTGTCTTAAGCCTCTGACAAATCAACTTAACATCTTCTGATGCTTGCTCGACTAGATCTGGAGCCAATAACTTACGTTCGCCCACTTCTTCCCACCCAATCGGAGATCGACAACTTCTTCCATACAAAGCTTCATATGGTGCCATCCCGATGCTTGCATGATAACTATTATTGTATGCAAACTCAGCCAATGGCAGATGGTCATCCCAGGAGCCTTTAAAGTCCATAGCACAAGCTCTCAACATATCTTCGAGCGTCTGAATCGTGCGCTCGGACTGTCCATCAGTCTGCGGATGAAAAGCTGTGCTAAAACTCAACTTAGATCCCATGGCTTCTTGAAAATGCTCCCAGAAATGGGAAGTAAACCTGGAATCTCTATCAGAAGTGATGCTCGCTGGAACACCGTGTAATCTTACAACATCTTTTACATACATATCTGCCAAGGTATTGAGTGTATCAGTTGACTTCATAGGCAGGAAGTGAGCTGATTTTGTCAATCTATCGACAATCACCCATATACCATCATGATTCTTCTTGGTTCTGGGCAACCCCATAATAAAATCCATCGTAATGTGTTCCCACTTCCACATAGGTATAGGCAGAGGGTGCAGTAGTCCTGCTGGCTTTTGGTGCTCTACCTTGACCTGTTGACATATGAGACATTTTGCTACAAAATCCGCTATGTCTCTCTTCATGCCATTCCACCAATACACCTTGCGAAGATTATGATACATCTTCGTACTTCCTGGGTGCAACGTGTACTTAGTGGCATGTGCTTCAGTTAAAATCAGCTTCTTCAATTCATCATCATTAGGAACACATATACGACTTTTAAACCTCAAAATTCCATCACTACCAAGATTGAACTCTGAGATCATACCTGGCTGCATCTGATTCATAGCCTCAGTGCATCTATCATCTTTCTTTTGAGCACTTCGGATTCTTTCTATCAAGTTTGGCTCAATCCTCAAACTAGCCGTCATTCCAAACTGCTCATTAGGTCTTACATCAAGGTTGAGGTTTGCGAATTGTTCCATTAGCTCATATTCTTTTATCATCATATAAGACACCATACTTACATGCTTCCGGCTCAGAGCATCGGCCACCACATTAGCTTTCCCCGGGTGGTACAAGATCTCACAGTCGTAATCCTTTAGAAGCTTGAGCCATCTTCTTTGTCTCATGTTCAATTCTCTCTGAGAGAACAAGTATTTCAGACTTTTATGATCCGTAAAAATCTGAAATCTCTCACCATACAAATAATGCCTCCATATTTTCAGGGCAAACACTACTGCAGCTAACTCCAAATCATGAGTCGGGTAGTTCTTCTCATGGTCCTTCAATTGTCTGGAACCATAGGCCACTACCTTACTGTGCTGCATCAACACACATCCCAAACCTTGCCCTGAGGCATCACTATACACCGCAAATCCACCTGAACCACTAGGGATGGTAAGGATCGGTGCAGTCGTTAGCCTGCACTTCAACTCTTGAAAGCTACTTTCACAGGCTTCATTCCACTCATACTTCACTTCCTTGCGCGTCAAGCGCGTCAGTGGAGCAGCTAGCTTCGAGAAACCCTCTACAAACCTTCTATAGTAGCCAGCTAAACCCAAGAAACTCCTAATCTCCGTCACAGTCTTCGGTCTTTCCCATTGAACCACCGCTTCAATCTTTGATGGATCAACCGAGACTCCATCTTTACTGATCACATGACCTAAAAAGGAGATCTGATTCAACCAGAAATCACATTTACTTAGCTTGGCATACAATCCTCTATCCTTGAGGGTTTGCAGAACTATCTTTAAATGCTGCTCATGCTCTTCCCGAGACCTCGAGTAGACCAAAATGTCATCGATGAAGACAATGACAAACTGGTCCAGGTACTGCTTAAATACATCATTCATCAGATTCATCAGGCATCCTTGGATCTCTCTGAGGGCAATCTCTAATCATGTGCCCTTTCTCCCCACATCTAAAACAAGCGCCACTCGCCAAGCGACATGGCTGTGATCCGTGAAATTTCCCGCACTGCTCACATCGTTGTATTGTACTCTTTGGTGAGCTAGCGGTACTTCCAGCTGGATATCGGGACCGCTCATCACTTATCTTGATCCCGGTAGCTTTAGGAGTACCTATATCATCGTCATCATCATACTCTAATTTCCAATATGATTCCATATTACCATTTAATTAATTTAAAGATTATCTTTCTATACTTTACTTACCTATAGAAACTCCTTCAGATCTTCTACTTCTCCGATATGAATACCTATCACTCTGAGCTTTCTCATCCGACTTCCGCTTCATCGGTTCCTTGCCCTTACCCTTGGTTCGGAAGTCAGCATGATGCAAATCATAGTCCTGCTCACACAACTGAGCCTTACGGACAGCTTCTCCATAGGTGGTGATATCCATCGGATACAGTTTAGATCTAATCGGGGACCTCAATCCCTCGATAAACCTGTAGATCTTATGCCCTTCATCTCTACGGACCTCTGGATCGAATCTACTCAAGGTGGTGAACTTAGATTCATACTGATTCACCGTCATCGTACCTTGAGTCAAACTTAGGAACTCGATCTTCAGTCTATTCTGATCCGTGCGTGGGATGTATTGTTCATTAAAAGCCTCCACAAATCTATCCCACGTGACTTCATCATATCGGGCCTCTAGCACGGTCCGAGTGGCTTGCCACCAATACTCGGCATCATCTACTAATAGGTAGGCAGCCAGTCCCACTTTCTCCCTTTCGGAGCAGGGCATATATTCAAAAGACTTTAGGACCGCTTTCATCCAATTCTCTGCGGTCAACAGATCTCTTTCCCCCTTAAACTTGGGCGGATCCAACTTCTTAAATTCTTTTATCAAGGCCACACTGCAATAAGCTCTAGAATCCCGCCTTCCAGTAACTGGGACTGGTGGGGTTACTTCTGTAGGAGGAATAACAGTTGTAGCTGCTTGGGTACTTGTGGCCACATTCGGGAAATTCGACATAAACTGATTGAACATCGTGGCCATGTTCTCCATATGCTTTTCCATTTTCGCTAGCCTTGTGTTTGGGCTATGCGGTGGAGATGGATGAGGAGACGGAACTGGGGGCTCTTCAGTGCGACCCCGTCCTCTTCCTCTACTTGTACCTCTTCTTCGTGAGCTCATACTGTAAATATAATCATCATTGAGCTCTTTAGTATAACTAGAAATAGCTATACTATACATTTGTATTCAGACAAGTACAGTACAATTGGGGAATATACTCTACTTCTAGCTTCTTGACACTGACAAACCTCAATCTAAACTGCTCTGATACCACTCTGTGACGTCCCCGTCACTTCATCTTATCACTTATCTTTTTCCTTCTTTATTTAGATTTAGTTCGTCTAGTGTCATTCTTTCCTTATTCTTAAGCTAATTATCTAATAGCTTATGAAATACTGTTCAATTTCTATAAACATAAAAATGATATATATAAATATCATTTCATTTTCGCAGGATCTCATACATCATCTTAACTTATATCCCCGACATCTTATATACATTATTTCTACTTGTACTGTACTGTAGCTGAATTACAATTTACTATATACATGAACATATGAGTATACCTTCTATGCTAACCGGGAAGCGTATCAAGAAGGTACACCTTGATTCTTCAAAAACAAGCTCCTCTAGTCGGAGCGGGGTTCACTTCAGATAGTCTGTAGGAAAAATGGTCGTAAAAGGGTGAGTTTACGCTCAGTAAGAAAAGTATGTAAAAGAGCGTGCTATGCCTCTATATGCATTTTTCCCTACTTGGCTCTATAATATCATGTAAAGCATTATAAAGCATGCATCATACTTCTTCTTTAAGACATCATACTTCATACATACTTTAAAACATACATCATATACTTCTTCATACATACATCTTGTACTTTGAAATAGATAGAGACTATGTACAATATTTAAGCGATTAAGGCGTCGTATGAACCGTTCATTCCCATTCATACGACTCTAATCATGCATTGGTACAGTAGTGCACTCCGTATAGGTCAGGGATTTTCTCCTGCCTTTATAATTTCCACAGTGAACACTAGTCAGGTGTCACATGTGGGATTGAGGACCGGACTAGGGTTCCTCGCTCAACATACATATCTCTGAGGACTTGATCAGAGTCACTCAGCCATCAGAAATGCATAATTATTGCGCAGTCCATAGTCTCAAAACATTATAATATACTTTTTCAGGAAACACTTTTGTGTTTAAATCAATTAAGCTTTAAAAGCTCTTTTCATGCATGGCAGTCGACTGGCCTCATAGGGCAGTCGGCTGCTACTTCATAACTTCCTTTCTCAAAATTATTTTCATTTAAATTTCGATATTTTCATATTTGAAAATACATGGGGGCAGTCGACTGGTCCATATAGCAGTCGACTGGTTTTCAAACAGAATGCTTCTTAAGAAATAGCAGTCGACTGGTCCATATAGCAGTCGACTGTTTTTGAAACAGAATGCTTCTGGAAAATTAGCAGTCGACTGGTTCTATAGGCAGTCGGCTGGTTTTCAAACAGAATGCAATTTGGCAATTAGCAGTCGACTGGTTTGAAACAGAATGCTTTTCTGGAAAATAGCAGTCGACTGACATACATAGCAGTCGACTGGTTTGCATCGGTTTTCGGAAAACGACGTTTTAGTTGTCTCTAGGCAGTCGACTTCCCCTTTAAGGCAGTCGGCTGCCCCTAGCCTAATTGGTACTAGGAAGCAAATCCGAAAATGCATCTTTTCCTACACCAGACAACTAGTACATCTCTCCAAAGCATGTAAAAACATCATAAAACATGCGGACATAGCCGCCTTACGTCTGTCACATAAATTCCTTACCTCGATTCCTTCGGAAACGCGAAATCACTTGATGCGTAACCCTAGCTTTCGCTTCTTCAAATCTGAAATCATCACATCACATCAAACCTTAAATTAAACCACATACACATGTTATACTAACTCAAAACAACTTCACATCAAGAACGAAATTGCAAGAATCATCCTCTTCTTTTACCTTCACTAGAGACCAAAACTTCAAATCTTGAGATCTCTTCCAATACTTGGAATCAATCCTTCAAACTTTGGATATCATCTAGTCTAGTGACAAGGATCGATTTTCGTTAAATGAACTTAGTGAATTGGTGAGGGAGTAAGGTGGTTTAGTAAGGAGCTTGGAATGGAAAACTATGGAAGTTTGGATGGAACGAGAGGGAGAGTTGGGAAGAAGAGTGGCTGACGTTGGTGATGAGATGATGAGGGTGAGTCATGCAAGAGGCATTAAATGTCTCTTTATCTCATTATCAATCTCAGCCAAGCTTTTCCTTGACCTTTTTGACCCATTTGACTATCATTTAATTCTTCTTCCATAGGACTCATCCATTTAATCACCAATCATGCTTCTGATTTTCTTCTTTCTCCTATTCCATTTATTTTCCTGATATCAACATAATTCATTTGACTTATTGACATTCAACTTTATTATTTCTTCTATATTCCATTCATCATGCATACATTATTCATACATCAATTACACATCAATCCTCATATTCATTTAATCATATTAACTTAGAAATACTTTACAAACATGGAGGAATTACATGAAAATTAGGGATCTCACAATTTATCCACCTTATAAATATTGGTTCGTCGTTTGGTTGGTTTATGTATTTGATGTAATTAATTGATTTCTTATATGTAATATTAGAATATTACATAATTTTATGAAAAAAAATTGTATATTTGTCGTTGTAATTGATAAAATCAAAACTAGTTTATTATAAAACTAAGTATATATCAACCTAAAATTATTTTATTATATTATTTATTAATTTCTAAATTTTATTTTCCATGGGATAAATTTATAATTTTTTTTCCAAATGCATGAATATGTTATAAAAATATTATAAATTTCAACGGGGTCAATCCATTATTTTAACTTGGCTATGCCACTGCAGATCATGATGATCATGATGAAGGTGATAACGAGGGTGGTCTAGCTGTGTCTAAGGTGGTTGGTGTTGTAGTTGGAGCAGTTTTTGGTAGTTTCTTGATTTTGGGCAGCCTTTGGTGGTATGGCTGTTTTAAACGCAAGGGTACACTGGAACAAGGTATTAAGAGAGAAATTAATATCTTTGTTTTATCTCTTCTTTTTTTTTTTTTGCAAGCAATAGGGTACATTGTCAGTATCTATTACACCATCGAGGCCTATCTCAAGACAACAAGAAATGTAAATATTTTACAAGTTGTGTTACAAATGCTTCTCAATTAGCTTAGCTTCTTTTGCAGATCTAAAAGGTATAGAGTTGCAAACCAGATCCTTTACCTTGAGGCAAATTAAAGCTGCCACAAACAACTTAGATGCTGCTAATAAGATTGGTGAAGGTGGTTTTGGTCCTGTTTACAAGGTATCATGTGCAACACATTCTTTCTTCTCTTCACTTGCACTTTGACAATCCTCATTGCAGCACTTCCTCTTGGTTTGCTGATTGAACCTGGTAATTTGTTCCAAATGCAGGGCACTCTGAAAGATGGCACAGTAATTGCTGTTAAGCAACTATCTACTAAATCAAAGCAAGGAAACCGTGAGTTTGTGACTGAAATTGGCTTGATTTCAGCTCTACAACATCCTTTACTAGTAAAGCTGTATGGATGTTGCATCGAAGGAAATCAATTGCTGCTTATATACGAGTACCTGGAAAATAACAGCCTTGCTCGTGCATTGTTTGGTACATCTCATTCATATGATTTACTTTAACTCCCTTTGGTATTAATGATATTCGTTTTGCTTGCCACACACATAGCTGAACACATGTAAATGCTTGCCATTAATAATGTATCAAGAGAGTGGAGACGTATGCTAGTATGTCTGAGCTTCTCTTTATTTGGTTGTCAAAAGGCCCAGAAGAATTTCAATTGAAATTAGACTGGCCAACAAGACGGAAGATCTGCATTGGTATAGCAAGAGGTTTAGCTTATCTCCACGAAGAGTCAAGGTTGAAGGTTATCCATAGAGACATTAAGGCTACCAATGTGTTGCTTGATAAGAATCTAAACCCTAAAATATCTGACTTTGGTTTGGCCAAGCTTGATGAAGAGGGAAATACTCACATTAGCACTCAAATTGCAGGAACTTAGTAAGTCTTTATTCAGATTGATTGTCAATGTGCAACTTGACACATTGCACTTATGATTACACCAAGAAAACAATTATTTTCTTTTATAATCTATAAAAAAAATAGTATTTAATTAGTCTTTTTAACTTTGCAGTGGCTATATGGCCCCTGAATATGCAATGCATGGTCATGTAAGTGACAAAGCAGATGTATATAGTTTTGGGATTGTGGCGCTTGAAATTGTTAGCGGTAGGTGCAACACTAAAATCCGGTCAAAAGAAGAATCTTTCTATCTCCTTGAATGGGTAACTAAGCTCTCATTCTTTCATTCGTTAAATAATAAATCTGACAACTATGTCAGGTTTGAGTTCCTAAATATACTATGCTGCATAATCCTTAAACTAGGGAATGCTTACTCTTCTAAGGTTGCAGTTCACTGGATATATTGATGTTTCGTTCCTATATTATGGCAAATGGAACCATGCAATTGTTAGTTTTGAGTGTAATACATATTTTTTGAAATGAATCTTAATGTGATATAGGCTCATATTTTGAAGGAGAAAGGGAGCTTGTCGGATTTAGTAGATCCAAGGATAAGCTCTGATTGCAACATAGAAGAGGTAATGGTGATGATCGATGTGGCTTTCCTATGCACTAATCCTACTGCCACATCGAGGCCTTCTATGTCTTCTGTGGTAAGCATGCTTGAAGGTGGGACTACTGCCCTAAAGTTGATCACAGATTCAAGTATTTCTACTAATGTGGAGGCAATGAAGAAGTTGTATATGCAAATGGAAGAAAATGAAGTAGAAAACAACCAGACAAAGAGTATGATAGGAGATGGGCCATGGTTTACTTCTTCTACATCTGATGTTGATCTCTATCCAATCAATTTGACTTCCACTTATTGGCAGAATAGAGATTCCACAAATTAAAACAATGGTACAACAAGGAGTGTTCTTGTGTGATGTGATTACTTTGAAGGTACATTTGCAAACAATAGTTAGTGTGATGTGATAATTGTCTACCTTAAGAGATCAAAAAATAATTAAGCTATAAGCTATAGCACACAGTTAGTAGAAAATGAGTGTTTTAAGCTATAGCACACAATTAGCAACTAGTCTCAATCAATTCTAGAGATTATGGTTGTTAAACTTTGCATGCCTACCCTTCTTTTACTAACTTCTTGAAAGAACTCTATAGCAGTTGTAGTGCAATCACTGCATCAAAGTAACAAAATAAAAAATACTCAAACCAACGATTTCTTATCCTAAAATTATACCTATCATTGCATCATAACAACAGAAAATATATTAGTAAATAAAAATCTAAATAAGAATAGTAACAAAAATGACTACATTATTAACAGTAAACATGTTCAAAAGTTTAGAATGTTTGCTTAAATCCAGAGATCTACTTAATATTTAAAAGATTGGAACAAAAGCATTAAACCCCTTAATTAGATTAGAGCAAAATTAAAATGCATTGACTCCAGCATTCAAGACTTAAGCCCTCCAAGGTCCAATATAAAACACCACCCAAAAGATAATTTTAAAACATGTCTTAGACAAACAAAAATTTACGCATCCTACTAAATATATCCATTTTTTATGAAATTTTTGACACTTGAAGTTTAATTTCATAATTACATTATAAATAAACAGTCTAGTGTTGAATTTTTAAAACAAAAAAAAATGGCAATTTTTTTATAAGAATGATTGAGATTAAAAAAAATGAAATATGTCTATTAGTTTGTTTATTGTTGCACTAGTAATTATTCTAATGGTTGTCACTGCCTCAGTAAAGAAAGTATTTTTAACAACGAACATCATAAAGATCCATTTGCATAATTGAATAAGAGATTTATGGTTGAAAGATAACTTAGTTATAACTTAGTTGTGTGCATTAAAAAAAATATAAGCTTAAAATATTTATAACGAAATTATTGTACAATATTTTCAAAATATAAAACTACATCTAAAATTTTTAGCAATTATGATTAGATTTAAAAGAAGTTGTTGTTGTTGTTATTATTATTATTTAAGCCCCACAAAATAAAATTTATGACTCCATTGCTTAAGTCTAACCTGACAACTATATAGCATATGTTCTAATTTTTATATGTATATAAATTATATAATTTGAATTCTAACCATTGGAAAATAGAGATTAAACAACTTAAAAACATGTCATGATTAGCTGTTGCCATACCTTAATTAGGAAGCAACAATGTAAAATTTCTTGTTCAATATGATGCATTTGCAAAGGTTAATAATCAATTTGTTGGTTTAAAAATTTTGCATATTTCAACAGAAAATAAACTAAAACAATTTGTTCTTCAATTGAAGCCATTTTGTAAAGACAATATCCAAAACCACATTCATGTCCTTCTTTGGTTTCAATTTCCTGATAGGAATTAGAATCGACAACAAAGCTAAACATGACAGGATTACTAAGGGCTGCAGGTCTTGAATCAATTCCAGAAAATAAGGTTGTTGCATTTTCCACACTGACCTTAGCAATCTTCTTTATGACTTGTTTTTTATGCAATAAGCTAAAAATTTTATAATTGTTTCTGCCCATGGGCTACTGATTTAACATTAGTGATATTGACAATCTTGTAACCATTGTTACATCTAGTGCAATTTTGCAAGCATTGTTATATTATTAAATAGTATTGCATTTATGGAATTCATGTCTAAGAAATTTCAAGAAGTTTCAACCCTCTTACAGCTAGGAAAATATAGTTGAAAGAGGATTATTATAGATTAGCAAAAATCTCTAGCCTTTCTTTAGTTTGCCTAAAACTTTAAGAGCAAACCATTATTTCATATCATCTCAACCACATCTTCAACTTCAAAATTTAGAGACAATTTCATTCAGTTTTTAAGGAGGGCTTTCTTTTTTGCCTTCACAAACTTGAAAAATGCAACAGCAATAGCATTCAAATAAAATTGTTGTTAATGAGGCATTCATCTAGCTATCCTTTTCAAGAAATCATTGTCAATGAGCTTTCATGGATTTGTTTTTGCATGGAACAAGTGTTGCTTCCATGAAACTTGCTTCCATGAAAAAGGTAATCTAAACATGCCAATGATACCAAAATAATTAATTAATACTGGAAGTTTCCCTAACTCAAATTTCTACTTAAATTTATTTTTCAAGTGAGCAAGGAAAGCAAAAAGATAAATAAGAAGAGTGAAAGCAAGAAAAGTTTAACTTATTCAACAACCTTGTAAGTTGTATGTTGTAACCAATCATGGTTACACAACAAAGAGTTTGTGTCTGTTTGCAGTAAGTCCTTGGAGGCCAACTGCAATGAGAAGACAAAAGCCTAACAAAATTGTTCAAGAATTTTCTAAAAGAAGTGTTTTTTGATTGGTTATTGGCTAGGATTTCTTGCATAACAAAACATTATGTTGGTCCCAATTTTGTTAACCGAAAGTTTTCCAAGTTCGGTTATGGAATCTTATCCCTTCATGCTATGTGTCAGCTCTTTAGCTTGGGCAGCTGACAAAAGGCCATGACTTTTTAGGCTGTTCCAAACTACTAATTGGCAATTGTTTAGTGTCAATATTCAAGAATGATCCAACACAATTAATCTAGAAAAACTAAAAGGAAGTTTTGCCACTTTGGATGATGTCTTTACTTACAAAAGAAGAAACATACAAAAAATTAGAAAGAAAATGCAACACATATATGGGAGCACTTATCCACCGTCTATAAAAGAAAACATTAGTTGACAAAACTCTAAAATAAAGAGCTTTTAGGGAACACAAATTCCTTTTTTTTTATACAGTCAGAGTGTCTTCAAATCAGCTTGGCCTAGTCCATTAATTTTCTTGAGTGTTGGTCGCAAGACTTAAACCCTAAACTGACTTACTAGACGACACTTGTTTATCTGCAGATCCAACCATTAAGGTTCACAAATTCTTAAATTTTGTTTGGTAAAGAAGATGAAAAGGAAAAAAATATAAATTTGTTAATTCAATGATTAAGTTCCATATTAACTTTTCTACTTTATAACTTAGTTATTAGATTAATAATTTTTTCATCTTTAATACCAAGTATAACTCTAAAATTGTTTTCAAGTTATTTTTTGAAGATGAATTGGTAAGATTTATAAGATCAGATGGAAATTAAAATTTCAAGTTCAAGCTTATTTAATTTACAAATGTAGCTTAAGAATTATAGTTCTTTGTTCTTTTAACCAAAGAAGCAACTTTAAGCATAAATTAATTAGAATTAAAAATGACAAGTTATATATCTATCACGATTGATAACGTAAAACTTGAATCTTTGCTCTTCCACCAAATCACAAGCAACTTTAAGCTAAAATTAATCAGAATTAAAAATAAAAATTATAAATCTACCAAGATTGATTATGTGTATTCCATGTACATATATGACAAATAAAAAAAAAGAAATAAGAATAATAGGGATGTAAACGAACAGAATGTTCGGAAAATAGTTTTTCTGTTCGTTTATATTCATTTATTAATCTTAATAAGATTTGACACACTAACAAAATACTTGAGGACTAGAGGAAGAGTATCTTAATATCTCTTTATAAGAATAAGAGATATATTCAAAGTTACTCCAGATACCAATGCATGAAACTAATAAGTTATACGATGAAACTATAAGAGAGAGTGAGCGGAGATTAAGAAAGATTGTAGAGATATCAGAGAATCAACGCCAGGTCGATTAACTATGGAGGTAATACATTTTCTTAAACAACTTATGGAGTGTTCTTTAATATTTGGTAAAGATCTTCATACAGTCTCTAGAGACCTAGAGAAAGCATATGATAAAGTGCATAAGGAGGTAGTATGATAATTCTTAATGAAGAAAAGAGTTCTTGTGAAATAGATTGAACTAATTAGGAATAAGTACGGAGATCCAAGGACACATATAAGGACATGTGAAGGGCAAATAAATGAATTTCCTATCATAGTGAGATTAAATTAAGGGTTAGTGCTAAGTTTATTATTTTTTGTAGCAGTAATAGAAAAATTGATGAAATTCATCAAAGTGCCTTAGTGTATGATGTTTGCATATGATTTTGTCCTACGTGCTAAGACTAGAGCAAAGATCAACGCAAAGTTGAAATTGTGAACATAAACTCTAGAATCACGATGGTTTAAACTAAGCAGAGTGAAGACTAAATACATGAAACGTGAATTCAGTTCAAACAAATAGGAAGATCAAAACTTAGTGACATTAGATGGGCTAGTGATATTTGAGCAGGACTATTTTTGATATCTAGGACCGTTAGTACAAATGGATGGAGAGATTAGTGGCGATGTGACCCATAGGAATATTGGTGTGCTGTGCAATAAAAGAATTCCTATATGATTGAAAAACAAGTTTTACAGGATAGTTGTTAAACCAACATTGCTATATGGCCATAGGAATATTGGTGTGTTGTGCAATAAAAGAATTCCTATATGATTAAAAGGCAAGTTTTACAGAATAGTTGTTAAACCAACATTGCTATATGGTAATGAATGTTGGGTGACTAAGAGATTGCATACACAAAAGATAAATATAGTTTAAATATGAATGTTATGGTGGATGTGCGGATATATAAGAATGGATAAAACAAAAAATGAAGATATTCGTAAGTTGGAGTGGTACCCATTGAAGACAAGATTTGTGAAAATCATTTATATTGGTATTGACACATACGACTGTAGATGCTCCAATTAGAAGAGTGAAAGCTCTAAACATGAAAGAAGAGTTAAGATTAGAGGAAGACCGACAAGGACATGAAAAGAAGTTATTTGGAAAAATATGAAAGCATTAGAGTGGATGAACATATTGCCTTGAATAGAAATGTGTGGGGGAGGATAATTCATATAGATGATTTGACGTGAGTTCAGATATTGGTTCATGTAATCTATTCCAATTTATTGAGATAAAGGTTCTGATGATGAATCTTAATAGACGATCGTGAATAGAGATGTGGTTCTTTTCTTTATGTTCACGAATAAACTTGTTTAATATTTTTTTAAGACTCGTTCATTTAATAAATTATTTAGTGTTTGTTTGTTATTCGATCGATAATAATAAAATTTTAAATTACATAGTTACTTATAAGTTATTTTAATATGTAATTATCAAAATTATATGTTTATGTAAGAATTTTTAATTTGGTATCATACATTAGGGTGAATATAATTTATTTGTATAATTTTTGTTTATTATTTACAAACATATTTGTTTAATGTTTATGGACATATATTTGTGAACATATTCATTCAATGGTTAAGAATATGTGTTCGTAAATATATTCGTTTATGTTCATGAATCAGCTTAACAAATATGAACTAAACACGAATAATATTAAAAAATAAACAAATGAATATGAATATAATAACATTTGTTCATATTCGATTCACTTACAGCCTACATAACAATGGCCACTAAGACAATCTTTTATATATATATATATATATATATATATATATATATATATATATATATATATGATATTCTTTTTGTAGTGATCAATTTTCAAATTATGTATATGGCAAAACTTTCATTTTCACATGTAAAAGTTATGCAGGATAATTTGTATATTAGTACTATAAAAATAACTAGAAATATATGGGAAAAGAATGTATATATTAATTTATTCTACACAAATCCTTCTGACCTCTCGAGTAGAGGTGTTCTTGGGTTGAGCAAAGTCAGGCTCGAGTCAAGTTTAGGCAAAGTATTAACGGATTAAAAGTAAACCCAAGTTTGGCTTGACCTTATAGTTTGGGTTTAATTTTTTTTTCTCAAGCTCATTTTTATACACAATCAATAAATTCAAACCCGTCCAAACGTTATTAATTTTTTTACAAAAATTATAATAAAATATTAAATTATTAAAATAGTTAATAAGATTAAATAAATTTTTACAGAATAACAACAAGAAACATGAAAATTTTAATTAGAATCTAAAAATTTATATAAGCTCAAATTATATTGTATAAAAATTAAAATGTAATTAAAAAAATGTATTAGTATTAAAAAAAGTAAAAATTTATAAGTATAGCTTAGGCCGAGCCATAAACTTAAAATAATGACCAAGTTTGACTCGATTTTATCAAATATTGATTTTCAAGCCCAAACTCAATTAATTAGCTTAATATTTTTGCTCAAACACATCTAAAAATTGATCGAGCCTTTAAATTTGCTAAGACAACTCAACATTTGAACAAGTTTACCCTAAGTAGCTAGCTATAAAATTTAACAAATTTTAGAATGTAACATGTTTTTAAAAACTATGTATAATCATTAACTCATTAAAAAAAGTATGCTATTGGTTTATTTACTTTTGTTTTAATTAAATGCACCGATTAATAATTTTGGAGAGAGCTCAATGATGCCAAATTTCACAATTGTTTGTTAAGAAAGGACAAACAAGAACTAATAATTATGAACCATAACAAATTCTTCTAGAAGGATTTTTTTATTTTATTTCTGGTTGTTCATGTCTTGCTTTTTTTTCTTTTTCACTAAAATCTTTTTATTCAAAAAAATTGCAAGTATTGAGACTCAAAATCTTCTATCTACAAATTTTTCACATCTTAAAATGGCGATAAAATCATTTATGCTTGCCATGTCGTTTGATAAACATCTACATAATCTTAAATTTCTGCTTACTCGGTTACCATTAAAATCCTTTAGAGTACGTTCATAAGTGGTGTAATAATTGTCAAGTAAACAATTAAAATTTGATCTTAAGATTTTTATTTTTCTTAAAAAATAAATAGATTTATATATAATATACTAATAGTGTATAATTTTTATATGCTGCTAATGTATCAAAGGTTAACATCTCACTACTAAACCCTTACAAGCAAATTTAAAAAAAAATTATTTATATTTATTTTTAAGGGTTTGATATTTTTTTAGTTTGTTTATTAATGAGGTATCAACTTTTAGTGTATTGATAGTGTGTAAAAACTATACACTGCAAGTGTATCATAATACATATAGGACAATTTATTTTATATACTACTAGTAGAGTTTTTTTACTTTACAAGCGATATTAAGATCATGACACATGTCTTATAAAAATATTAAAAAAATAAAACAATAAAATAAGACATGTATTATGATCCTAACTTGAAGTAAAAAACTCAACTGACGGTGCTTGAAATAATTATCTATATATATAAACTTAAAAAAATTAGATTTAAAAATTGATGTAAATGAGGGGAAGAATCGTGTGTCCTTCCATGTATAAAAGGAAAATTACAGTACTGTGAATTAGTATTTCCCGTCAATCAGGACCCACACAATTAACAAAGAAATTGCGGTCCAAAGGAAGATTTCATTGTCAATTTCTGATTTTCTGTTCCCCCATATCACAGTACTAATCTTGCAGGTTTTTCCATGGCGCTCCTAATGTATTATCAACTACCCAATCTTTCCTCTTCAATATATATATATATATATAAACACTGTCAATATAATGTATTAATAGTACATAATCTCTATATACTGTCAATGCATCGGATATTAATATTTAATCAGTAAGTCAATTAAAAATTATCAAGCCCTTAAAAATAAATAAATTTTTTTTAATTTGCTTTTAAAAGTTTATTGATAAGATGTTAACCTTCGATATATTAACAATATATGAAAATTATACACTATTAATACATCATATAAATATATATATATAAATATATAAAACAATTTTAGATTTCATTTTTACCTCCCAAATCATTATGTACAAATATCAGTCAGTGCCACGCTGGGTTAATTTTGGATCACTATATTTTTTTCATAAGATATTTCTAATTAACATCTTAATTATTTTATTTAAAAAATTGAAGATTCTCGAACCTAATTTTTTGCTAGAATGTACTTTTTTTTATTCCACCATACGTTGAAAAAAAATTATTATATAGGTATTTTTTATGGTGTTACTAGATGTAGGCTTTAACAAGTCCTAACGTGACATCAAAAATTAGATTACTTATTATGTCATTTATTAGTATCTCCGTCAGTTTCAGTAAAAGTATTATGGATTCATATATGATGGTAAGTATTTTTATCTGTCAAACTTACAACTGTTCTTATAAAAGAGTTCATTGAAGAGTTAATTAAAAAAATGATAAGATAACTGTTCTCATTCAAAGCAATGTACCAAAGACCATCTTCCAATGCCATTAAAAAGGTTGTAATAGAATTAATTAATACAATACGACATTGAGTTGAATACTATTTTGTAGAGGTGACAAATAATTAGTAAGTTTAAATTTGAATTATTTTGAATTAGTTTGAGTTTGTTTTTGTTTTGTGTTTTACTTTGTAGATGTGACAAAAAAAGAGTTGTTTGTGTATTATGATTTTACTTTCAATTATTTTGAAAATAAAAGTAAAAAAATATTTGGTAAGTGTATTTCTTTTTTAAAAACGTAAAATAAAACACAATATTTTATAAATGGTTGAAAACATCAAAAATGATGTTTTCAAAAATTTTTAAATGTTTTAGTACTATTACTGTATGGATACTATTCACCTGATTACAATGTTAATTTTAATGGTAAAATTTGGCTTGATTTGGTCCATTAACCTCTTAATTTTAAAACTATAACACTTTCTCCAATAAGCTTCAATTATTATAATTTTGCAACAAAAATATTTTATTTAAACATGTTTTCATGTTTAATAAAATAGGAATAAAACAAAACAAAATTTTCAAAAACTTAAAACACACAATTATGCCAAACAGTCTCTTAGTTTAGGTTTTTTGTTTTGTATTAAATTTAATTTTTACTCAAATTATGTTGAATTTAAATTATTTTAGACACATTTTCATATTAAAATTTTTATTTTTCTGTCTATTCAAATTCAAAGGAGTTTGAATTGTGGGAAAAAAATGTTTTGTTTATTTTCAAAGAAAATATAGTACTTTGTTTTCCTAGTACAAGAAACCATACAACTAAAAATACAATATAAATTCACCAAAAAAAATGCAATATAAAAATAAAATATAATCTGACAATTTTTGTATAAAATTTATGTTTGTATCATAAAAATTCATATTTATATTATATAAAATACGAAAATTTTATATTAAAATTTGTGTTGCCAAACATAAAATCTATTTTATAATTTTTATTAGATTTTATATAATATTTATCCATTTTTAATTGATATTATTTTTATGTCTTTTATTTATATCACTTGTGTATGAAATTACAAGATTTAAAATCTAACTAAATACATTGAAGCATAAACACACATCCATATATAGATGTCACAGGCCAGGCCAGGTCAGAACACAGCTGTGTGTGAGGGAGAGAGAGAGAGAAAGAGAGGGAGTTTCCCAAATTTTTGATTTTATCTCTCCTTGAAAAACTTCTCTCTTTCTTTCTCTCGTCTTTTTCTGTCACTACTGTTCCTCTCCTCCCCTGTTTAGAGAGAGGAAACAGCCAAAATGGGGCTTCGGGTTCATTCCGGTTTCCTTCTCCCATCATCGTTTTTCCTGGCTTTTGCCCTTCTCTGCCACCAGGGAAATGCGGCTGCCGGCGGCTGTGATCTGTTCACAGGCAGGTGGGTTCGCGACCCATCTTACCCTTACTACTCTGCCTCTGCTTGCCCTTTCATTGAAAGAGAGTTCGCTTGTCAGAGAAACGGACGCCAAGATCTGATTTACACTCATTACCGATGGCAACCTCTCGCTTGCACCTTAGCAAGGTACCCCATTCTATCTCTCTGCTTCTTTTTCTCTTTCTCTATTCTCTTGGCTGAATAATTTTGCTTCAAAAAAGTAAGAAAAAATAGCCTGGTGGTTCAGTGGTTGTCTGGTTGATGTATAATTAGCTCTTTAGCCTCCATTCTTTTTTTCGTTAAAAGCTGGTATTGTCTCCAATTGGTAGCAAAAGAAAAGGTTATGCGGCCGAACTTTTTTCATTGTATGCCAGTTCGGTATAGAGATGCTGGCAATTTGCTAATTTATTGTTGTTTTGGTGGCCTCTGGCCTGCAGTAATGTTGGTTTTATGAGGCTACTTGGGGCAATGTGAGTTTGGGCTGGCATTGTCTTCTAATAAAATGATTAACGACCATCTTAAAGATGTATAGTTAGATAATAACAATGTATATTTCTATAAAACATTGTTTTACAACTTATCTATCAATTTGCAATGTACATCGAAAGTTGGATTGAAACCTTTGTCTAAGCTTTTAAACCCCTCCAGAAAATCCCATTTACTTCTTTTCATTTGTTTGTATCGTCATAATGTTTTGATAGACTGAATTCTCAATAATTAGACCCAATAATTTTATATATAATTGGATAATACAAAATCAATAAAAAAATGATAGGTATTAAAAGTTTTGAAAAAAATTTTGAATGTAATAAATTTTGAAAAATTGATTTGATATTTGATTATGTCAATGCGAATTGTGACGCAACAAATTTTATGTTTTACAAAATGTTATGCAAAATAAACACGATATACATATATATATATACACACATATACAAATCAGCAAATCTAGTTGAAATATAGTCTAGCTTGCATTTCTTTTTAGTAACTTTAGGAGTTTATGTAGTTACCATTTGACCTTTTACTGCAAAAATGATTGTTACCAAAAGAATTTCCAAATTGGCAATTGCTAAGTTTATAAATTAAGCTAGCATTTTCAATTTTCCATGATGAGTTCGATTATGTTTCACTTTTGCTAAAAAGGTACAAAATAAATTTTAAAAAAATAGTATCATAAAGCTATTAATCCAATGGAATTTTTCCTTTTGGCTATTTAATCATTTTCTTCCCATATGGATCGCGAAAAGTGACTAATAAAAGACACCAAAGCTGTATTGGATTTCCATCTCAGATATCATGTGAACTCATCTGCGCGTGGGTGGACGTCGCTTTCCTTTCAGTGATTTGGTTGAAGTGGAAAGATTCTAACATGTGATTGGCGTGTTTTGCACGCAACCTATTGGAGCGTGGGTATTCTTATATTTTATTTTTTAAAAAAATTTATAACCGTGATGTATAATTGACATAGATTCTCTAGCACGCGGGGATGGAACTGTTGTTTCGTACTGTCAAACCTCACGGGTTCTTCGTGGGCATGTCTTTCTTATTTTCCTTTTCTACCCCTATTTCTTTTATCCTATTTCTTTTGTGTCCTTCCATTTAAGTTCTGCAAATTTCAGTTTTTTTTTAAAGCAATTAAATGCACTTACCTTTTCCTCTTCACATCTTACAAATTAAGTGCATTTCACTTTTTTTTTTCCATATTTTGTGAGGTGTGAAGGGAAAAAGTAAAGGGCATTTAGTTGCTCTCTCTCTCTCTCTCTCTCTTTTTTTTTAAACCAAAGAAAAGAAAATTACTTTGCAGAAAACCACAAAGAAAATTTGATAATAGTTTTATTTTTTATTTATGATTACTAATAAACGTTTAAACTAAGAAATTCTTGCATTATTTTTGTTCATCAAATTTCCATATTGTAAAGATATCCATACTTATTAAGTGCGATGAAAATCAATTCCGTGAAACAAAATTTTTTTTTTTTAATTTTAAGATAAAAAATCAATTTCGCTTTTTGATCGAGATATACATATATATAGTTATAATTGAATCAATTAGTGAATGTTATTTAATATTTTCATACAATCATGTTAAAAAGCTGTTGGGAAATTTTCAATAAAATCTTGACAGCTAATGGAAGCCATTGGGTGATGCAAAAGTAGTCTTGAGTTGCTAAGTGCATGCTATGTGAATAATTTGATGTTGTAGGATTTTGCTTTGGTTTTCCTAATCAATTAATATTACGAATTACATGTGATAATTTATTTATGTATTTATTTTAGATTTAATGCGATGAAGTTCCTAGAAAAGTTTAGAGGGAAAAGCATAATGTTTGTGGGAGACTCTCTGAGTCGAAATCAATGGCAATCCTTGACATGCATGCTTCACTCTGCACTTCCTAATGCCAATTTCAACATTACAAGAGTTGGAGATGTCTCCATATTTGAATTCCTGGTGCGTACCTATGACTCTTAATCTTTGTACTTTATGTTAGTTTTACCTTTCTCACAATTTTTACATAGAAAGTGTAATAATTTGGGAATTATATTATGGGATTTACAATTTTTTAACCAAAATAAAAATAAATCATGAGAACAACCGAGGCTTAGCTTAATAACTTTTACCCTTCTTTCAGAGAGATTAGGTTTAAAGTTCGATTCCCTTATTTCCCATTTGTACTTCTTATAAATCAAAAAAAAAATCATGAGATAACTATTAAATTTGTCACTTATATCCTATGGTTGAATCCAAAATCCTGTGATTGTTTTCTAATTGCAGTAAATTTTACCTCAATATTTTTATTTCAATTAATTCTTGGACTAAAATTAATTATTAGGCTGTTCCGCTGAGTATTCCATTTATCTGGTTTAAAAAGGTTTTGGAAAGGCAGAAATTATAATGTGAAATTTCACATGCTCTTCTTCACAGTCATGATAAGGCAAGAGATATCATGTATGAAATTCTAAGCCACAGTTTTAAATTCTCCAAGCTTATTAAATTGCATAAACAAAAAATTCCTTCACTAGAAATTTTTTTAATTCCAAATAATTAATTAAAATAAAAATACGATGATATTATACAACCCAATTAATTGAAATACAGTAACAAAATTCAATAATGAACCACAGTTATTAGCAAAGCTGGCACCCATAAACTTAAATGGAGATTTCTTGTAGTTAATGGTAGAATAAATTCCAAAAGCAAGGGGTTAGGGGTTTGAATAATGTGGTAGCAGTCACTTCCTATCTACATGTGACCATTATTGTTTTCGGGTAGCATCCAGCGAAGGTTAGTTTAAATTTCTGCATCAGTCCTCATCTATCACATTCAAATCAAACCAAACAACTCTTTTGGTGATAGAAACTTCTTGTCATGATTTAACAAACCAATTTAAACCAATTTGTGCTTTTGCTTGCTGGAATTGGCTATCTCTTTAGCTTGTCAATGAAGGCTTCTTAATTTTCAATTGGTTCTTCTTCAACAATGCTATAAACAATGTGGTCCTCCTGTTATTGTCCATTTTCATGTGGCACAAGAAACTTTATGTGGTCATTTCTGTTGTTTTCGGGTAGATTTTATGGTAGTTAAATCTTTGCATGTGCCAGACACCTAAGGCAATTAATATCATTTTGTATAAGAAGAACAATAACGGGGAAATTTGTTTAATGTTTTTTCACTGGACATCCCTAAATGGGTACACATTTTTTATTAGTTTATCATTGAATCCAATAGGGTCAATTACACATTTAGTACTCAAATTATAGTTAAATTTTCTATTTGACTCTTAAAAAATTTTGATTAGGAACTCAAACTTTGCTTTCGTCCATTAGTATGCACGCAAGACTAATTAATACCATTAGTTAAATAGACGATGTGTTTTAATGCTCTATAAAAACTTTTCACATGTTTGAAAAATGTCACATATCATGATTTTATTGAATGCTTTGTGCACATCATTTATTTGACTATGATTCATTAATTTCTTGTGCGAAATGACAAACAGAAGCGAAGTTCGAGTACCTGATTGTTACCAAATCGAGAATTTAAAAATAAAATGTGCTTCTACTGTGTAATTAACCATTCCAATATCTAGAAGAAAAATCTCTTACAAGCGCTATTGCTTTTGGGCTTCTCAATGAAACTAATAAGAATCCAATAAATGAGATATAAGCAAAAGGCGAAAAGCAAAATACAATATGGTTGTTATTTTTATGGTCATATTTAAGATTACATTAGTAAACAGTAATGTTATAATTAAGTATGGTTATTTGCAAATCCTGATCATCATAGTTTGTAATTTGCAGGATTATGGAGTTAAGATAATGCTTGATCGCAGTGTATATCTAGTAGATGTTGTGATGGAAAAGATTGGGAGGGTGTTGAAGCTTGATTCAATTGAAGGGGGCAAGCTATGGAAAGGAATCGACATGCTTATCTTCAATACTTGGCATTGGTGGAACCGTCGTGGACCGACTCAACCGTTAGTATCATGAATTTGTATCTCCTGCTGGAAGAGAAAAGCGCTAGGATTGAATATGTTCTTAATGGAATTTTATGAATTTCTACAGATGGGATTTTATTGAAGTAGGAGGCGTAATTAAGAAAGACATGGATCGAATGCTCGCTTTTGAGAGAGCTCTCCACACCTGGGCTGGATGGATAGATGACAACATTGATCCTGCAAAATCTCTGGTCTTTTTCCAGGGAATTTCCCCATCTCATTACAAGTAAGCTAACCATACAAGTCTTAACATGGTACTCAAATTCGAATCCTGTGTATTTTAGACAATCGGTCACCAAACTTAACAGTTCTGAATTTGTTATGCTAGTGGATCTTCATGGAATGAACCAAGGGCGAAGACCTGTTTAGGGCAGAAGCAGCCATTGCTCGGCACAACTTATCTAGGAGGTCTTCCACCAGCTTTAGATGTGCTTAAGAAGGTATTGAGCACAGTTAAAAAACCTGTTAAGTTGCTTGACATAACCATGCTCTCGTTGCTACGCAAAGATGGACATCCTTCAATGTACGGGCTTGGAGGACCGAAGGGAATGGATTGCAGCCATTGGTGTCTAGAAGGAGTTCCAGATACATGGAACGAGATTCTTTACAATCTTATTCTTTAAACATTGATATGTTTAACAATAACGAATAATGTCATAATGATCAATTGATCATTTGATTCTTATCTCCGACAATGAAATGCGGAAAAACAAGAAAAATTAAGGTTTAATGAGAAGATTGGACAAATTTTCAAATGATAGTTCTAGTGATGAGCTAGAGGGTAAAGCGTAAAATCTCCACTGATTACAAATTGTGTTCCTCTTTTCTTAATCCTATTATTATTATTATTATTTTTTTTTAATGTTAATTACGGTTAAATCCCTAAATTGAAATTTCCTCTCATTTCAATCAAGACTCAAAGTAATGAATTCCCTTCAAGAGATGTCTAACTAGGTAACATGATTTTTAATACTTCTTGTGAACTTTTTATAATGAAAATTTAAAGGGAAATTGATAAAAACTATGTATATATCGAAAAAGAAAAAAAGCTCTAGAGATCAGAAAAATGGGTTTGAAGAGAGAATAATAGAACTGTGGGCATTGGTCTAACTTGAAAGTAGATATGATATCCATTGGTTGTAACTTAGTTGGCAATGTTGACTGAGTTTGTGGGAAGAACTTTCGAGTTCGATTCTTACTAAACACATCTTTGGAGAGGGATGAGAAGCTTTAACTGTGACGAAGCCCTCAGCAGGATTAGTCTCAGATTATTAAAACAGATGAGTATACCTGTGATTTACACACAAAAAAAAAGTAGATATGACAATAGTGTACATATTTTGTATTTGTGTTTTGTATTGTCTAAAATACAAAATTTGTGTCAAAATTTGTTTTGATATGCCAAATTAAAAATATTTTTTTAAATTTTTATTCAATTTATAATTTTTACTAAATTTTTGTCTATATGTCTTTTTCGTTATTATCATTTTCTTATTATATCGTATTTAAAATTGTCAAATCTATTTTATAAAAATTGCGTCTTTCTCGGTTCATTGGTGATTAACTTGAGAATTATGATAATCCTTTTTCCCCTTGTTTAGGCCAAATATAGATATCAACAACTTCAAGTACATAATTCACATAATGACACGGGGAGTTGCTATGCCTTTAATTAAATCTTTCCGTAGTCGATAGTTTTTCCTTTTGGCCATCAGTCAATTATAATTCAATAAAGTTTGCTTTACCAACAAATTATTTTTTTGGTGTAGATTACAGGTATTATCATCCGTTTTAACGGGTTTGAGATTAATCTTATTCGGAGTTTAGTCACAATTAAGGCTCTTTACCCCTCCCCAAAGATGTGTTTAGTGGGAATCGAACCCGAGAACTCTTCCTATAAATTCAGTCTGCGTTGTCAACTAAGCCACAACTTTTGGATGCTTTACCAACAAATTATTCAATACTAATTAGGCTGAACTTATAAAGCAATAAATATGGGGGGAGGGTGAAGATGTATAATTAGTTAAAAATTACCAGCTAAGGGCCATTACTTCAATTCTGACCCACCTGTTATAAATGCATTTTACTGTATTATTAATTAAGCATGGATGATATTATCAAATAATCTGGCATCACTTCCTCAACACGCATTCTCCAGAGATACATACATACAAATATACATATATTGTAGGGAAATATGTTGATATATACAATAATTTAGAGGAAATTAGGGAATTTGTTAAGTTAATCCAATGTTTTTTTTTTTTGGTTTCTTATGATGAGGGGAACGTACAAGTAAACATGAAATTCTTTTTTTATTATTTTAAATAATTTGAAATTTCTATTAAAAAAAAAGAAAGAAAAAGCATATACTAGACTCCTGCATGAGTATATATTGGCTTTAAGGATTGTAATTCATTTTTTATATACTGGCTTTATTGTAGGCATATATAAATATATGTGTGTGTGTGTGTGTAATTTATTTCATTATATTTTTCTTATAAATCATTTTTATTGAATTTTGGACAAGTCACTTAATTAAGTTCAAGTCAAAACTTAACTCACATTTTATTTCATAAGCGTATGTATACAAATTGAATTTGGATGGTTGAGATCATTCCAAATTTAAATAAATGATCAAGTTTGGAGTGGTAATCTTTTTTTAACAAAATTAAGTCAAATTGGATTTTAAAACAAGCTGAATCAAGTACTAATCCTTACTTCGTAGAACCAAACAAAATACAATCAAATTTTTTTTTTTAATTTCGGAAAATTTTGAGTTAAAATATTTGAGTAAGAGATAAAGTATCTACCATAAGGATGTCTAGGTCAAATGCACTAAAGATTTTAGTTTGTCCGTTTTGGTGCAGGCTTTCCTTGTCTGCACTTTGGTTTGTACACTTTCACATTATTATTTTCCAAATCATCCTGGAAATCATTGAAATGTGAAATTAATTTCCATGGTCCTTCACAAAGTTCCCTGCCGACAATTGTAGCAAGATTCTTTACTTTCGTACTATAATTTAAAAACCTCCATTGAATTTCCTTCAAAAGAACAAAGAGTTCATATTCTAGCCAGCAACACAAAAAGAACATGCATGGCACCCAAAAGGAAGCTTTCCTTTGAAGGATAGCATCTTAACTATAGAAAAATGATTGGAGACTGAATTGGCCTTTACGTTTTCCAAACAACTACACCAAAACAGAAGGAAAAATATAATATTGTTGAAAAGAAAATTAAAAGAAATCTTTGTTTTAAAGTGATCCCATTCCCCCACTAGGAAAAGTAAAAAGAAACACTTTTCCTATAAATTCTAAGAATCATATATAAATTCCACTCATAAGGGAATTGCTACATTCTGATTCCAAGAAATTAATCAGGTTCTTATAATTATTCATCATCTCTTTTAGAATGGGAGATGGATTTCGTAGCTTTTGTTGGATTTGTTTTTCTTGGATTGTAATCTTATGCATTCACCAAGTTCAGCTGAGTGAACCACAATCGGATGGTAGCTGTGATTTTTTCCGAGGAAGTTGGGTTTTTGACAAAACTTACCCTCTTTACAACAACTCGGCTTGTCCGTTTGTTGAGAAAGAGTTTGATTGCCAAGCCAATGGACGCCTTGATAAGCTTTATCTCAAATATAGTTGGAAGCCAACCGATTGCACGCTGCCAAGGTAAGTACCCTGTGTTTTCTTTTGTGAATGCATTTTTTTAGGTTCCTCTATTCTTGACAAGAAAAGAATTACACAAAGAAGAAGATCAATTATCCTTGTACGAACGTATAATATAAGCTTGATTTTATTTAGACCTAGCAATTCGTATTTATTATTCGTGTTCCTCTCTTGTAAAATTGTGTTTGTATAGTATAAAATATGAAAATTTCGTATCGATATGAAAAAAAACCTTATTTTTAACTTTTATCATATATATATACAATTTTTATTTAATTTTAACTTGTATTATTATCGTGTCATGTCTGAAATTGTCAGGTCTAATTGTAATTGCTACATACGCAAAAAAGGAAATTTGGTGAAATTAATGTTACATGAAATTCAAATTCCAAAAACCTATAACAAGGTGAATTTTCATTTAATTTATAAGATAATTGATCAGCTTACATACTTAAAGACCCAACTCTTTCATTAATACAATTCATTTATCAGCTCAATTATTTTACGCGAAAAAATCTCGGATTTAAACTTTATTAAGAATGAGAAAATACCAAACTTCTATTCTTATGTAAAAGATGAGTCCTAAAGCTTCTCTTGTTAATTTTTTTCTCCTGTAATTTTTTTTTTTGGAATTTCCCCTGTCGCTTTGAACTAATTAAATTTCGTAATCATATATGTGAATTGTTGGTTAACACAAACTGATGCAAAAAACCTTATTATTACTCTAATTACCCGAAAATGAAAAATAGAACCCTTTTAATTATCTTGAACTACGTTTATGCAACAATAAGATGAGCTTTTAAGATGTGAATGACATTTAACGCCAATGAAAAATTATTTGTCTTGTAATAATGTCATATTTCCATAGTTAAGTTATCTCGAACTAGATTTATGCAACAGGGGCGGTTGTTTTATGTGACTCTTAAAGTTTTGGGTTTCTCGCATTGTCTCATATATATGTTTTTGATCCAGATTCAATGGTCAGGGTTTCTTGAGAAAGTTGGAGGGGAAAAAAATCTTGTTCATTGGGGACTCACTAAGCTTGAACCAATGGCAGTCTCTCACATGCATGTTGAAAGCTGCTGTGCCACAATCAAACTACACAATTAGTAGAAAAGGAGACCTTTCTACCTTTTCATTCCCGGTGAGCCAAATCTAGCCGGTTACTCTTCTTTTTGGTAACACTCAAATTTCCCTTTAAATATAGTTTGGTAATTATTAATAATTTCATAAAATAGATTTGTGTTTTCTTATTGCTTAAGACATTCACTAAAATTAGCTAAAATCCAATGTTATTAGTTTTTTTGGTATTTGATATTTACTTTCAAGAGTAAAAAGGCAAAAAAAAGTGTGTTTAAATAAAAAGTAGTGGGAAAAATATTAGACTTTTTTGGTATTCATTTTTATTATTTTTAAAAATGAATGAATAAATAAATAAATAAATAAATTGTAAAATAACAAGTAAATAATAAATCCTTAATTTTTGGGATAAAAAGCCATTTGATTCTGAAGTTATTTAGGTTCCTCAAGATTAGAGTTTGGCTAACCTTTCTGCTAAAATTTCGACCCCTAATTTTTACTTTTAAGTTTTAAGTATAATTGCATAATTATGTTGATCCATAAAGCACGTAATTGCAGGACTATAATGTTTCATTGATGCTATCCCGCAATGCATTTCTAGTAGATTTAGTCAAAGAAAAGATAGGCACCGTTTTGAAGCTGGATTCCATTGAAAATGGCAAATCGTGGGAAGGATATGATATTCTCATCTTCAATACCTGGCATTGGTGGCTCCACAAAGGAAGCAAACAACCGTAAGAAAACATAATTTGAGCAATTAAATTTAATTTTATAATTAAACCCAAGTATTTAACTTGATAATTGGTGATTAGATTAAACTCCTCCGTAAGATTAAAAAAATTTTGATTTATAACTCCAAATCCAATTTAATTTCTTGGTACTAATTTGCTTTTACAATGTTTGGATATCAGATGGGATTTCATTGTATCAAGAGGAAAGGTAAAGAAAGATATGGACCGTTTGGCTGCATTTAGAGAGGGACTAACTACTTGGTCAAAATGGGTGGATTCCAATGTTAACACTACAACTACTCAAGTATTCTTTCAGGGCATTTCTCCAACTCATTTCAAGTAATTCACCAAAGCTCTTATCTTATTTGTTTGCTATATTGTTATTGTTATTTTACTTCTAGAGGTGTATAAAAGATTGAGTTGCCTATCTAGGCTCATATGATTTACCATATTTAGGTAAAGTAATTTGGACTTCAATTTTAAATCTAAGCTTGGAAATATTATTTTATTAATAAATAATTTTAATTGTCTCATTATTCTTTTTTAGCAGTAAATTTTTATTAGAAGTTACAATCACAATCAGCATATTACATTCTATGAACAGATAACTATAAAAATAACATTACTCAAATTAGGTAAACAAGTAAATAATTATAATAAACTAAACAAATTAATAAATAACTAAACTAACTCAAGCTCACACCTGATGAGACTCGAATCCGATATCTCAATAATATAATATTTTTGATATATCAATGGGCTGATT
Source organism: Heritiera littoralis (assembly GCA_031772115.1). NCBI lineage: Eukaryota > Viridiplantae > Streptophyta > Magnoliopsida > Malvales > Malvaceae > Heritiera > Heritiera littoralis. The sequence continues at coordinate 3,090,606 of JAPDPK010000053.1, read as the reverse complement.
GAGCTTAGACATGGCTCTTGATAATGCAAATCTCAATGCATGCATTTAATCTGAAAATGCTAATGAGTAATGACGGTAACCCACTTATGATGAAAAGTTGGAATTTTCCCTATTTTATGTAAAAATTATGGTGCAAAACTTCTTTTTCTTGGTTCTTTGAATCAAACATTAGATTCCAAGTCTCAAGTTTAGAAATGATGAATTATCAACCCTACCTTACACAATTTGGAATTTGATGCATAATGGACAGTGGCGAGGAATGGAATGGGACCAAAGCAACAACCTGCAGTGGTCAGACCACACCAGCAACCGCTTCAACATATGCTGGTGGTTCACAACCAGCAGTGGCAACTGTGAAGGAAGTGTTGAAAAACATGTCTACGCCTGTTATTTTGCTTGACACAACCAGACTGTCACAGCTGAGGAAAGATGGCCACCCATCAATTTATACTGGTCAAAAAGGAAATGACTGTAGTCATTGGTGCCTAGCTGGTGTTCCTGATACATGGAATCAAATTTTGTATGCAATTCTTTCAACTGGGGAAACTTAATTCAAGATTGTAATTACTTTTCTTTTTCAATAAATTGAATGCATTAAGTTCAAAAAAAAATTAATTCACATTAATGGTTGAAACCGTGAAATATTGCACCATCTAGGAGAGCTTTTAGTGGCATCATTTTGTCAGTTTAGAAAAAAAATTTAAAATCCAATACTTGGCTTCATGCTATATTAAGATCAACTGACATGAATTTCTTTTGAGGTGTATCTCCGACCATGGAAATATAATTCAATTAATTGAATGCCATACAAAGGTTTGTATTTGAGAAAATTAATTCAGCCTAAAAAGGGGGAAATCTTCTTAAATCGAACCAACATGGAAAGAAATTAAGAGAGAAACAGTAAAAAAAATTACTCTTTCCGGACAAAATCTGAGGTGTATATATTTGACTTTTATACTGCAGCACTCTCCAACGAGTACTGCTGGTTTCATTTCAAGTCCATTGTTGTATATCCACTGTTTCTTCTCTCAAAATGGTGAAGAATAAGGGATTTCTTATTAGCTTTTGCCATGTTGCTTTTGCTTTGGTTGTTCTGATTTCATGGCTTTGCGAAGTTCAGTCATCTGAATTGAAAGGTGGCTGTGATTTTTTCCAAGGGAGTTGGGTTGAAGATGATACTTACCCTCTTTACGACAGCTCGAATTGTCCCTTTCTCTTGAAAGGGTTTAATTGTCAAGCAAATGGACGATTAGACAAACAATACCTGAAATATAGATGGAACCCAACTGCTTGCTCATTGCCAAGGTATATTTTTCTCCTTTTGTTTCTCTTTTGTTTTTTTTTTTTTTTTTTTCATGCCAGTTACGATAGTATATTGCTTCCGAAAGGCTTCCAACTCAAGATTATTAAGAAGTAAGCTGTGTTAGGAGAAAAACAGTGAAAATTCTAAGAGTTAACATCAAGATATTTAATAATAAATGAGTGGAAGAAATGAAACTTGACATAATTCAAAATTTGGAGTTATCATAGTTGAGAAAGTTTTATTATTTATCACTTTTGACTTCAATAAAATTAATTTTAGATCGTAAAATAAATGAGAATACTTAAATTCTATTGATAAGAAACTCTCTGATCAAGCAGTTATTAATTCTCACTTGTCATTTGATGTTAGCTCAAATGATTATTTGGTGAGTAGCTAGATTTTGGGACGATATTTTAATTTTTATTTTCCACAAAAAGAAGAAATAATAGAAAAATATTGATTTTGAAACACAAGTCTCAAGCAATATATGACAACTTATACAACGATAATGAAAGTGACCAATCATAAAGAAAATGACAAATTTTTGCTATGGTATTAAAAATGAAAAGAAAATGACAAATCACAAAGTACTGTGAGCGAATATTGCTGACAGATTATGTACTTTTATGAGAGAGAGAAAAAAGATTTATTAGTAATTTTTTAAATGTTATGTGATTCACTCAAAATAAAAGTCGAGTGGGCTCTCGGATTTGGCTTATTTCAAATTTGAATTATCTGAGTTCAAATAATATTGGGGATTTTATTGGTTATGACTTTTGAATTCAAGTTAATCAAATCAAATTATAAGTCAATTTTGAATCGGAATATATTGATCATGTCTTTTAAGTTTGAATAATTCTATTTAGATCTAATTAATTGGGATTGTAATTTTTAAATATAGTTAAGTGTATTTCATCAATTAGGAAAATGAACTATTAGTAGGATATTGACAAACTATAATTTTGTTATTCAATAGGATATAGAAAGTAAAGGATTTACTATCAAATAGTTAATGTCACACTGTAATCTAATTGGAGTTTTCATTTTTGTATACTGCTGAATGAAACAGATTTAATGTTGAGGATTTCTTGAAGAGAATGAAGGGGAAAAAGATGTTGTTCGTGGGGGACTCTATAAGCTTGGAAATGTGGCAGTCCTTGACATGCATGGTTCATGCTGCTGTGCCACAATCAAATTACACTATGAAGAGACATGGAAACCTCACTACTTTTGCTTTAACGGTGAGTTCTATTAGCTGCTAATATATATATATATATATATATATATATATATATATATATATATATATATATATATATATATATATATTGGGTAATTGAGACTCTTAGAAATTTAATCCTAATCACTAAAATTAAAAAAAAAAAAAACAACATTCTATCAATAGACCAGACAGATATTGGCGGTTACTAATTTTTCAATAGCTAAAAATCTAAAATTATGCTTGTCTATGAAATTGTAAAATTGAATGAAATTCTAGCTTAATGTTATTATTTGCTTCAATGAAACCAGTAAACGTTGTTAATTTTGAATCATGGCACTGTTATAATGATTAAGGATAATTAAAATTTTATTTTAATAAAATATTTCATTTAATAAGGGGGAAAGAAAAAGGAAAGAAAGTGATAAAATGCTTATGTAAAAAGAGGAAAGATATCATATTTGGAAATAAAAATTAAAATACTTTGATTTAGGATGAAGATTTATTAAGGCCTTATTTTCGGGGGAAAAACTCTGTCATTATACATTGGTTAACAATTAATTTATTTATATGTATTTACATGTATGTATGTATGTATGTATCACCTTAAATCATGCTAATTAATAGAAAACAATTAGCTTTACTCATAAACTATACTAGCTAATAAATATTCCACCCTTAAATTTCATCACATTATCTTTAGAATGTTCGAATGCTTCCCGACTATTTTTTGGAAATTATTATTAGCTCTATTAGTTCTTCAATTCTTTTTCTTTTTTTAATTTATGAATTATTAAGTTATCGTTAATAATGGAGCATATTTGGCTGCTAATACACTCCTCTTCATCTTCATTCATCAGCTTAGCTAGGATTTCTTCTATGATAATTTACACTTTAAGTTCAATTTATTAAAAAAGTAATGATTTCATCATTCCAAATTCTGAGTTTTCTGATCATGACGTCTTGTCTAAGTGTACATCTCTAATTGAGGCTATAATTGTTATATTTATCCATTTAATTTTTGGCCCATTTTTTTATTCGGTAAGCAATAGAGATGTATAGAAAAATTTAACAAATTGAATAGATGTATTGTAAACTCCAATTGATTTAAATTTAAATAATTCAAACATAATTTTTTTTTGTGTAAATCACAAGTATACTCATCTATTTTAATGGTTTAAGATTAATCCTGTTTGAAATTTAGTTACAGTTAAGACTCTTCACCTCTCTCAAAAAATGTGTTTAGTGAGAGTCGAACTCGAAGTTAAATCAATAATTTAAACATATAATAATCATCCCAATTTCAAACAACATGAATATCAAAATGAAATGAATCAAATCCGAATTGGTTTGATTCAATCTAAAATTATTTGATCTGAAATAACTTGATCTAAATCCAATTTGATTAGTCCAATAACTAGGTTCAGTGAGCAATCATATCAATGTGTATCTCACACAGAGATTAACATGCACTAAAATATAAATATGAAATTTACACAAACAAGAATATACTTTAACAAATTAACGATGGCAACAACTAAAAATGGATATTGCAGGACTTTAATGTTTCGTTGGATTATTCCCACAATGTTTATCTAGTTGATCTCGTGAAAGAAGAGATTGGCACCATTTTAAAACTGGACTCCATTGAAAATGGCAATTACTCATGGAAAGGATACGACTTCCTTGTCTTTAATACATGGCATTGGTGGGTCCATACAGTCAAAGGACAGAATCAACCGTACGTACACTCTATTTTTATTCCTATCTTTTTTCCATCGATGAATGTTTGTTCATATTTTTTTAAGTACTTGAATTGATTGAATTCTAATGTCTATTTAATTTTTTTTATTTTTAATATTTTTAAAAGACATGTGTCGTCATCTTAATTTATTTGTAAAGTTAAAAAATTTTACTGACAATATATTAGATATTAATCCATATTTTAAATTTATAATTGAATCATTGTGTGAATTATGTAATGTAACTTAAAATGAACCCAAATACCTAAAAAAGTCTTATTTTTATGAAATTTTGGCTTCTTTGTACTCGAACATTTGATTCAATGGTTTGTGAGTGTTCACGGCTTTGTTGAAAGTAGGATTTGAATCTTCTATTTTAAAATCTAAAAAAAAAAAATTCATTTCCTTTGCATGCATTTTTTTGCAAGACATAATAGAACTAGATTGGAGGCCACTAGTCTTCCTTGAGTCACTTTTTTTCTTGACTTTTCTTATTGAAAGGTGAAAATAATGTGGCTTTCATGTTTTGAATCAGATGGGAATTCATTGAATCGAGAGGAAGGATACTCAAAGACATGGACCGATTGGAAGCCTTTAAAGAGGGACTAACTACTTGGTCCAAATGGATTGATTCCAACATTGACCCTTACATCACAGAAGTATTCTTTCAAGGCATCTCTCCGCTCCATTACGAGTAAGCATTATTTTTCTTCGCTCTTGCTACTCTAAACTAAACGGAGAAAAAGAATTTGATCGATGCATCAATATAAGAGTAAAATTGAAAATACCACCGCAATATATTACGCCAACACATAAAAATAAACTCTCAAAATAAATAATATTTTCATCGTACCAACGTCGAGGGGCTTTTGCAAATAATTAAACACCATATTTAGGCATAATTCAATTAATCAAACCAAAATAAGGAATTGTAACCTTATATTAATTATTGAAAAATTATCAAATTTAATTGGAAGCACATAACACATAACTTGTAGGAATATTAAGAAAATAAACAAAATTAATTAAAAAATGGAATGTGTGACAGTTTTTTAACTTTACTTGTGGGATTAAAAAATTCCAATGTCATTGAAATAATAATCTTTAATTATTTCTATAGTGGCAGGGGGTGGAATGGTCCAAAATCAGCCACCTGTAAAGGCGAAACGATGCCTGTGAATGGGACAACATATCCAGGAGGTTTGCCACCAGCCGTAGCCATTGTAAAGGATGTGCTAAAAGGCATGTCAAAGCCTGTTACTTTGCTGGATATAACGATGCTTTCGCTGCTGAGGAAAGACGGGCATCTCTCTGTTTATGCTGGAACTGAGGGAAATGATTGTAGCCATTGGTGTCTTGCTGGAGTTCCTGATTCTTGGAATGAAATTCTTTATGCATTTCTTTCAACTGGGAAGGACCATTCAACAAAATTTTAATTTTTAACTTTAGTTTTATTAGCTAATAAATAATGTTGAGGAATTAAACGTTGAGAAGGCAAATTTATTCTTTTATCTTCAGCTTTTCCACCTTGTTACGTTGCAAGAATCAGAGCTGCAACTTTCCCCTAAAGCACATAAATTAATGCTATTATGTGTTTTTCCTTATTTTATTTAACATAAATAGACATTGTAAGTACAATCGATCAAGCAATCCTTACCACCCCCCCCCCCCCCCCAAAAAAAAAAAATAAATAAATAAAAAAAGACTAGCAACGACTAATTGAGAAAGGATAAATTATAGTTGATAAATCTTAACGTTGACAACCATTCTGGACTGGTTCGGCTGGAGGTGAGTTTTCGGTTAAGACAGCATACAGTTTGACTTTGGATTCTTCTCCTCCTCGCTTCCCCTGGAAAATGCTGTGGCGATTGAAAGTTTTGCCAAAGATCAAGGTACTTTTGTGGCAGGTGGCACATGATAGTATCCTGGCAAAAGAAGCTTGTGTTAGGAGAGGAATCACTTCAGATAGTTGGTGTCCGCGGTGCTGAGCTGGGGTGGAAACTACCATACATGTCATTTGAGACTGTCCATTCTCACAAAGTATTTGGTCATCTTGGCTGAATAGACAATAATTAGATAAGTTTAATTCTTTGTCTCCTTTGAATTGGTTAACATCCAACTTAACCAAACCAGGAAGGTTAGTGGAAGGCTCTTATTTTTGGGCTATTGTCTTCAGCTATATTTGCTGGTTTTTGTGGCTTTGGAGAAACAGTTTCTTGTTTCAAAATGAGTTTTCATGGCCTCAAAATGGGAGTAGTGTCATCTTGAACTTCATTCAAAATGTACAATTTCACAATCAATACTCCGGCAGTGACCCATTGCATGCAAGTTCCATGTTTTGGCAGCCTCTTCCCGTGGGATGTATCAAGTTGAATGTTGATGCTTCTATCATTTCGAACCATGGCAAAAGCTCTGAAGGACATGCTGCTGTTCGAGGTGTGTTTCGGTATGCTACTGGTGGCTGGCTTGGTGGATTTGCAAAGAGGATAGGATCGTGCAATGTTGTTAAGGCGAAAATTTTAGCTATCGAACTGGGTTTGTGTGTTGCATGGGAGAGGGGTTATCGACATTTACTTTTGGAATCTGATTCCTTGCTTGCCATTCTCATGGTTGAAGGATCTTTCTGCGCCAAAGGTGTCTTGCAAGCTGAGTTACAGGTGTGCAGGAGTTATTGCTGAGGGACTGGGTTTGCTCTATGAAGCATATTTACAGGGAAGCTAATACTTGTGCCGATTATTTGGCTAAATTTGCACACAGGTCTAACGATGAGGGGATGGCTTTATCTTTCCCAGGAGGTTTATTTAGTTTATTAAGAGAAGACTGTAATGGTGTAGGTCTGGTTGAGACCTACCCAAGCTAAACGGACATTTTCTGTTCCGATGCACCAAAAAAAAGCATTAAGATTTGTCAACGTTATTAATTATGACATTAATTATAGTTTAAAACGTTTTTGTTTGTTATTAATTATGACATTAATTATAGTTTAAAACGTTTTTGTTTGTTATTAATTATGACATTAATTATAGTTTAAAACGTTTTTATTTGTTACTAGAATTATATGTTACAAACGTTTTTGTTTCTTACTAAAATTATATGTTACAGGTTCCAACAATGTATGGTAGAAACTCTTTAAATTAATTTCCTTCAAATTAGTAACTTCTCTAAAATAATAAAAATTATAATCTCAAATTGAATCAGTAGAAAAAAAAATAACAAATCCCTCAATCGTAATAATTAATAATTTCATTTTACAAAATATATTACATAATATTCAAAAACTAGAAAAACATGTCAGATAGTAATTTTCAAAATGTTGTAATAAATATATTACATAAGATATATTTGCAAAAAATTTTTAAGGAGTTTATCAACCAAAATGAGATTTTAAGAAAATTAAATATTATAGAGTTATTAGTTGATTTCAATGAGTGGAAATTAAACAAATACAACTTTAAAGATAAATTAACATTTTACAAGGTAAACCTTTAAATTAATATTCAGTAATGGATCCCAAAACTATTCACTCAAAAGGATTTTACTGTATTAAAATCAGCTGATATTAATTTTTGTGTAGTGTATTTCCAGCCATGGAAATATAAAATAATCTTGCGCTGGAAATATAAAATAATACAAGGGTTTATATTTGAAGAAGTTAATTAATTCAGCCTGAAAAGGAAAGAAATCAGGAGAAAAAACACTAAATGAAATTACAGATTCTTAGAGGACATAATCTGAGGTGTATGTTAACATAAAAAAAAGGTCTATGATATGAGGTGTGTGTATTTAAGTTTTATGCTGCAACACTCTTCAAAGAGTACTACTTTCATTTCAAGTCCATTGTATGTCCTATGTTTTTTCTCTCAAAATGGGGATCAATAAGGGATATCTTATTAGCTTTTGCCATGTTGCTTTCAGTTTGGTTGTTCTGATTTCATGGCTTCGCGAAGTTGAGTCATCTGAATTGAAAGGCAGCTGTGATTTTTTCGAAGGGAGTTGGGTTGAAGATGATGCTTACCCTCTTTACAACAGCTCCGCTTGTCCCTTTATCTCGAAAGCGTTTGATTGTCAAGCAAATGGACGATTAGACAAACAATACCTGAAATATAGATGGAATCCAACTGCTTGCTCATTGCCGAGGTAATGTTTTCTCTCTCTTTTTCTTTTTTTTTCTTTTTTTCATGCCAATTATGATTGTATATTGTGAAGAATATTGCTGATAGACTATGAACTTTTATGATAGAGAAAAAATTATTAGTAATATTTTTTAATTGTTATTTGATTCATTCAACATTGAGGTGAAACTAGACAAAAAAAAAATGTCGAGTTAAATATCGGATTTGAATTATTTAAAATTTGAATTAATCAATTAATTTTAGATTGGAGTGAATTGATCATGTTTTTGAGTTTGGATGGATAATATTAATCTAATTGATCGTGCTAATATTTCTTACATATAATTAAATGTATTTCAGCAAATACGAAAATGAGCTTTTACTACTATATTGACAAACTATAATATTGTTATGCAATAGGATTTAAAAAATAATAGTTATTGAGGCCTGATTTGGTTGCAACTAGACGGAGGGGTGCTGATTGCATCGCAATCACGTTGGGCACAATTGCCATATGGTGGGTGCCATTCTCGTCAAACCGTAGCGAAAAGTTCCACCGTAACAAAACTTTCTATTGGGGTGTGGGGAAAGTTTTTTTTTTTTTTTCCTTTTTGTTCTCAACTTTTTTATTTTAGATTTATAAAATATAATTTTTTATTTATTTCTATTACTTTTTATTTTATTTTTTAAATAATTTTATTATAATAAACAATAATCATTCATATATTTATATAATAAATTAATGAATAAATAAATTTTTGAAATAATAATAAAAAAAATAGTTAAATGTATTATCAAATAAATCACAAGTGAATAAACAAAAATGAAATTTTTTAAAATAAATATTTAATAAAAATAAATAACTACATGACTAATAAAATAAATAAAAATAATTTTATTTTAAGATGTGTAAATATTTTATTTTTTTAAGAAATAAATAATAAAAATATTATTTGATATAAAATAATTTTGATAAATTTTAATCATTTATTAATTTCAAAAGTATCAGATAAATATTATAAATTCATTATATATATATATTTACCTAATGTCTCTAATGGTTATTTTGCCTTCTCACTACATTTCACATTACAATCACTGCTGATTTTAATCTCATCATTATAGTAACTAATCTCACCTCACTATTATTTTAATCTCATTAGACCCAATTTCACATACCACCGCCCATCCAAACGTACCTTGAGTATAAAAAAATCCACTATCAAAAGGTTAATGTCGCAATTAATCTAATTGGTCTTTTCATTTTTGTACACTGCTTAATGAAACAGATTTAATGGGGAGGATTTCTTGAAGAGAATGAAGGGGAAAAAGCTGTTGATGGTCGGAGACTCTATAAGCTTAAATATGTGGCAGTCCTTGACATGCATGGTTCATGCTGCAGTGCCACAATCAAATTACACTATGGAGAGTCATGGAAACCTCTCTACGTTTGCTTTACCGGTGAGTTCTATCAGCTGCTAAAGATTTTTTTTGGTAATTGAGACTACTAGAAATTTATCCCTAATCACTTACATTAAAAAAATCAACATTCTATAAATAGACCACAAAGATGTTGGCAGTTAATAATTTTCAATAGCTAAAATTATTCTAGCCTATGAATTTGTATAAGTGAATGAAATTCTAGCTTAATGGCAGTGTTTACTTCTATGAAAAATCTAAACGCTGTTAAATTTGAATCATGGCACTGTTACAGTACTGATTAAGGATAATTAAATTTATTTTTATAAAAGATTTCATTTATTGCACTATTATTAAATTTAAAAATAGACAATGCAATTTTAACCAAATTTGCATTGAGTTTAATCAAAAAAAGGAGATATGAGCTATCATCGACACATACAATAATTAAGATCCTTAATTTTGGGTAGTCTAGGGTTTTATCAAGAGTTCAATCAGTAATTTTTTTTTTATTGACAAAGATGAATGGTATAAGAAACCCTTTTTTTAGATATTTTATTTCTAAAATGTAGTAAAAAACAATTGAAGTTGTCATAGAATTCTAAAATCCTAATGTTACTTTAACATATTAACGATAGCTACAATTAAAAATGGATATTGCAGGACTTTGATGTTTCGTTGGATTTTTCCCGCAATGTGTTTCTAGTTGATCTCGTGAAAGAAAAGATTGGCACCGTTTTAAAGCTTGACTCCATTGAAAATGGCAATTATTCATGGAAAGGATACAACGTCCTCATCTTTAATTCATGGCATTGGTGGGTCCATAGAGACAAAGGAAAGGGTCAACCGTACGTATACTTCCTTTATATTTTTCAAATTTTACATTTTGAGTTTAAATTATATTAAAAACATCTTTAGGCATCAATAAAAAATTAACATATAATCACTTTTAAAATAGATATGATTAGAGCTAAACAGTCTCAAATACCAAATAAATCAATTTTATTTTAAATTTAATCAAAACATTTTTATTTTATTACCTTTTTGGATCCACTTTTTAATCAAATTTTTTATCTCTTCTTCTTTAACACATACACACATATTTTTACAGTTTCTTGAAAGAAATTATTTATTTTAATTGAAAAGTGAATTTAAAAGTTAATTTCAAACCCTTTAAATTGAAAATAAAATGGTTTTTATTGAGATTGTTTATTTGTCTTCTTCTTTTAATATTTTTTAAGATAATATTTAAATTTTTTTTTATTAAAACGGTATTTTAACATTTAATTCACACGTTTGTGATACTTGAACCTGAACTTTTTTACTCATTAAGATCTCAGCTCTCCTTACCACTAAGCTAAGGCCTCATTATTCTTGAACAAAAAAAAAGATAATATTTAAATTTTTTCTATGTATTCTTTTGATAAATCAATTGCTTATTTTGATCATAATAATTATGCGAATTAATGAATTAATGGTAATTGATTTGATGATAATGGGTTTATAACTCTAATAATATGTCTTTCAAATAATATGATGTGAAATTATTTTAGTGGTGCCTAAGAACTTACTCTTTTGAATGATCTAACTATAAATTACTCTTTTAATACCTCTTTTTCGTTTTTAGATATATATTCATATTTTTTAGTATTCGAAAATAACATATATGAAAAAAATTATATGGAAATTGATTGTTGAACTAGAAATTCATTACCTTACAAACGTATTGCATAATGTTTAAATTTGAATAAAATATTTTTCATATTCGATTTTGATAAAGAGTAAAAAAACTAAATTTTATATGTTTTATATTAATTCTTTTTTAAAAAAAGTCTGTAATCGATGTGTTAACTAAGTAAAGGTTTAACAGAAAAGACCTAGAACAAAAATAAAAAAGAAATTAATACAAAAAGCGTTATTTTTTATTTTTATGAAAATTTTGTTTCTTTGTACTTGAATATTTTATTCAATAGTTTGTGTATGATCACGACTTCTATTGAAATAGTAGATTTTGAATCTTCTTTTTTTTTTAATCTAAAAAATAAAAAAAAAATGTTTCTTTGCATTTTTTACGAGAATTAATAGAAATGGAGTCTGAGGGAACTACTGTTCGTTGAGTTCTTTTTTTTCTTTTTTTTTTTGTTTCTTTTCTTTTTCTCATTGAAAGGTGAAAATAATACGGCTTTCATGTATTGAATCAGATGGGAATTCATTGAATCGGGAGGAAAGATATTGGAAGATATGGATCGATTGGCAGCCTTTAAAGAGGGACTAACTACTTGGTCCAAATGGGTTGATTCCAACGTTGATCCTCACACTACACAAGTGTTCTTTCAGGGCATCTCTCCCATGCATTCCAAGTAAGCATCATTTTTCTTGCTCTTGCTACTTTAAGCCCAAAGGAAAAAGAATTTGATCGCTACTAAATAATATTTTCAGCATATGAAAGTAGAAGGCTTTTACAAATAATTAAACACTATGTTTAGACATAATTCGACCAAAATATGAATATGATAATAATTCTTTTAACTTATTTGTGCAATTAAAAAAAAATGACGGGGCCTCTTTTCAATTATGAAATGTAGTAATTGCAGTGTGTTATGCTAGGCTTCATATATAATTTGCTGATAATATAACATATTATTGGTGTGAATTGTGATTTGTGAATTGTGATTTGTGACAGTGGCAAGGAATGGAATGCTTCAAGTTCAGCTACCTGTAAAGGCGAAACCACGCCTGTGAATGGGACAAGATATCCAGGAAGCTTACCACCGGCAGTAGCCGTTGTAAAGGAAGTACTAAAAAGCATGTCAAAGCCTGTCACTTTGCTGGATATAACGTTGCTGTCGCAGCTGAGGAAAGATGGGCATCCCTCTGTTTATGATGGAAGGGGAAATGATTGTAGCCATTGGTGTCTGGCTGGAGTTCCTGATTCTTGGAATGAAATTCTCTCTGCAATTCTTTCGACTGGAGACGACCATTCAACAAAATTTTAATTTTTAGCTTTATTTTATAAGCTAATAAATAATGCTGAGGAATTGAACATTGAGAAGGCAAATTTATTCTTTTATCTCCAGTTTTTCCATCTTGTTATGTTGCTAGAATCAGAGCTGTAACTTTCCCCTAAAGCACCTATATTAATGCTATTATGTGCTCGTTCCTTTTTTTTTAGCAGAGTACGTACAAACCGACATTGCAAGTATAATCAATCAAACAAACCTTACAACAAAATTTCTCATTTAGAAATATAAATAAATCATCAAACCGACACATGTAAATATAATTATGTACATGAATTTATCAATAACATTTCTGAATTTCTTAAAACTAGATACCCATGTTCTTACATTACCAAATTTAAACGTAATGTATCTTTGTTTACTGTGGATGTATGAAGAAGATATCATTGCTAAAATTTTTGTAACAATAAACAACTTTTTTGGTGTTAAAAACAATTTTTTCTCCCCCTTATTGATTTTTCTTTTGTTTACGGAAATAGATGCAGTACAATACATTTACGGAATATTTAAATTACTGACCCCGGATTTGACTTGGACCGATCAGATCCAATTGGATAATGGTTTAGGAAAATGCCAAAAAATTAAAGATAAAATATATTTATTTTTTAAATTATGTCCGGTGACAATCACATGTTATCCACATGTGCGCTATCAATACACTTGTCAAAATTTATTGGTTGATGGTCACAATAATTAATTAGGTTAAGATTTGGAATTTATTGACAGAAAAACTGGAAATAAACCTATTCATGTACTAGATCGGATAGAATTTGGACCAATCTTAGTTAAAGTACTAAAGAAATGAGAGTGTATTCGGCCCAACCCTTTTTGGCTTAATATTTTATCCAAGTTTATTTGACATAAAAATGTATAATGATAAGCTTAAACTCGTCCAAATTCTCTCAAATATTATTAATTTTTTTAATTTATAATAAAATATAAAAAATATAAAAATACATAATAGTTAATAAGCATAACACAATAAGTTTTAATAATTTTTACAAAAAAATACAAGAAACATGAAAATTTAAATTAAAGTATAAAAAACTTAAATTAAATTGGACAAAAAAATAAATGTAATTAAAACATTAATATTAAAAATAACAAAAAAAATTCTAGTTAACGGGTTGGATTGATTCACATTTGGACTTGAAACAATGAATTCAAACCCGACTCATTTTAAAATAAACCTCGATTTGCAAACCTAAGTTGAATCAATGACTCAATATTTTTATCTAAACTCGCTAAAAAAAGAGCAGCATCCAAGTTTGGATTTATAATCTCGCCCATTTTAAACAGACTTCCATTTTCATACCCAAATGCATTCAACTGCTTGATACTTTTATCCAAGCTCCCTAAAGAAAGAGGCGGATCTTAAAATTTTGTCAGATAGTCTAATCTTTGAATAATTCTAGTTACAAGTTTAAATATATTCTTAATTAAAAAAATTTTTTAGTGCAATTATTGCATTCAAAATTTTCTGTACTATAATTACAATAGAGAACTTAACCCTTAATGTGATTAAACAAATATTTGAATTTAAGCTCAAGCCCAAATCTCAATTTGACAAATTCTTTTGAAAGGTAAAGTAAAAATTCAGTATCAATCAAAAAACAAAAAACAAAAAAGAAAAACCAGACCTTACATATACTTTTATTACAAAATCAAGGAACTTCATTGAGCTAACCGCACAACCAAATCCTGATCCTACTCACGCCTTGTTCTGCTAAAGAGTAGGCGAAATTATTCCTTTCACGCAAAGTATGAACAACTTTTTTTTTATTATTTTAATTAGAGCAAAATTATCGATCTCATTTAAGATATTACTACAAGTCATCCGTCAGATCACAATGAAGGAATCATTTGATTATAAAATCCTTATTCTCCTTTCATTTTAACTGAATGTTAATCGAATTGAGATGGAACAATTTAAACACATACATCTTTTCTACTTGAGCCAATTATATAAAATAAAATCGAAATCTAAGAAAAAAAAGTAAGAAAATGAGATTTTTCAAATGTTGGATATGATAAAATTTTAGTCTTTAAGTAGTTCACCTCTTAAAAAAATTGAATGAATTATCAAACTAAGTTTTAAAGTATTCGAGTTTTAAATTTGAGTAGCAACATAGTAATCATATTTATGCTCAAATGTTTAATTTTACCATTTCTATTTGACAAATATTTTATATAAAATTATATTTTATAAGTAAAAATTACAATAAAAACTAAACAAGTTTTAACCTATATCACATATATCATTTATTAAAACATTAACAAACAAATAAGGAAACCAAAAATAAAAGACATTAATAAAACAAAAGCAACATAAGAATACAAGATGCATGGACAATTAACTTTAGGCCCACGGGCCACGAGTACACCCATTAGTTATTGGACCCTACGACCACAACACCACAACTCCATGCGGTCTCTACCAATAAATTTGACATTGAAGTTTAACCCCCGCCAGCCACCATCACATCGACTACACATTCACCTACTGTTATTAATCCAACTGTAGACAATTACCACCACCACAATCATGAAGTAATCTTTCTTTTTCTATAATATTTGAATAAATGTTCTAATTTCATTAAAAAATAAAAATAAAAATCCAATTTTTTATCATATAGAGTTAGTTTACGATTTTTTATTTTATTATAATTAGAATCTTGATTTTATGAAATATTTTTATTTCATTTAATTGGATTCTACTTCATAATTTGAATTAATTGAATGATAAATTTCAGAGAAACTATAAAAAGAGAAAAAATTTTGGATAGAAATCATTGATTCCAAAAAGTTCTCAGCATTCCACCCGAGCTGGATTCCAAAACCAGATGTGCAAAGGCGAATTGGGCACATCCAAAGGCAATGATTGCAGTTGTCACTCAATTTCTCAATCTCTAAACCACAAGGTGAAGGCAACAAGAGATTCTTGCCATCACGCCACCTCCTTGAGCAAAAAGAAAATCTTGTCCATTCACTTCAGTTCCTTCCAATCCTGTAGATGATTTTGCAATTATCATATTTGTTCATAATACTATAATTTATATGATTTTAATTGCTCAATTAATGCAAATTTAGTCTTATACACCAATTAAAGCTATTTGAAGTTTGCAATAAGTGTTATAACTTAAGAAATTGTAACACAAAAAAAATCAACATGTATAATTATTGCCAATTAAACCAAGTTTTGTATTATTATTGTTATTATTATAGTTAATATTTATTAGGGTTATATTCTTTTAGAGCTAGAGTTTTAGTGTAACCATGTTATTCTCTCAAGAGTTTATAAAAGATGAAGAGACTCATAGTTAAGAGCTTACTTAGATTGGCTGTGACTTTGTGTCTTCAAAGAATACCGGTAAAATTCAATTGAGATAAAAATTATGTGATTGTTTGGTAGCTATAACCTCCATTAAAATTACCAGTTCAGAGTTTGTCAAAGTAAAAAAATTGTTCTTATGTGATATTTTGTAATTACAACAAGTGGTATCAAGACTGAATCTCTAATACAAAAAGAATCAAGGCAATGATCTTAAATTCTGTCCCCAGAAAAGGAAATTATTTATTGCAAAGCAAAAATCCAGACTTTCAAATTTTAGAATTTATGTGAAATAACTAAGCTCGTGCTGAAAATTAAGTACTTATCTGGCTGCCAGATAATGCCCATAAAAACATAGCGATTTTGTTACTTTATATAAACCTTGAAACTAAAGCACCTTTCTAACTAAAATTTTTCCTCATTGGCAGCAGTGTCTTAATTATCTGCTTATTTCAATGGCTGCTTGGCATCGTATTTTGGGTCACCATTGCCTCGTAGCTGTTTCTCTTTCTCTAGTCATAGTCTTAGTTCATGGAGATATTCCCAGCCATGAAGTGAAGAAAAATCTGGTGAACAAATGTGATTTTTTTCAAGGAAGTTGGGTTTTAGATGATTCTTCTAACCCTCTCTATGATTCTCGAAGCTGCCCCTTCATCGGAGGCGGATTCGACTGCCAGAAAAATGGCAGGTCTGATAAGAAATATCTCAACTATAGATGGCAGCCTAATGGCTGTGACCTTCCCAGGTAATGCTTCTTTATTCTTTCTTTTTTTTTCTCTGATCAGTTTTTCATTAATACCATCACCAGTGTTTTCAAATTTTGTCTGAATTTAATTTTCTTTCGAAATTATCTTAATGAACTCTTTTTTTCTGGTGAAAAAATATTTTTAATTGTTTCAATTTTATTTGGTTCCATGAAAGCATACTATTTTGGATTACAGCAAGCATGATTTAGCTATTAATTAGTCTTTGTCCAAGGGTACCAGCTTTTCTATTATATTTTCTCGAGAAAACGGGGGAAAATTTGGGAGTATAATTATGGAGGGAGATGTTCGTTTGAAAACGTGATTTGGATGCTTATGCATAGAGTTTAGATGGAGTATTTTACCAAACGTTGACTTGTACGATTTTAATGAAAGGCAAAATAACAAGATTTGTCTTTACCTTGGATATCACATGTCTATAAAAGACAAGGGTAAATTGGGTAAATTCACACAATAGTTTTCACCTATAAATTAATGTCTCTAAGTTGAAGTGGTTGCTTAATTGTTTTTATTTTAGGTTCAATGCTATTGATTTCTTGGAGAAACATAGACACAAGAAGATATTGTTTGTGGGGGATTCTCTAAGTAACAATATGTGGAGATCACTGATTTGCATGCTGCATTCTGCAGTCCCAAACTCTAGCTACAGCTTTGGCTCACGTGGGCTGCTTTCAACGTTTTCATTGCCGGTATGTCTAAGCTTCACTTGGCAAAATATGCAGCATTCAACGATAGATTTGCCATCAGCAGTTCAGTCTTTCTCTTTTCATAATTTATATGTTTTCATTCTTTTTCCAGGAAAATGGGATTTCAGTCAACTGGCTGAAAAATGGGTTTCTCATTGATGTGGCCTACGAAAAAATTGGTAAAGTTTTGAAGCTTGATTCAATCAGTACCGGAGATCAATGGCTTGGAGCTGATGTCTTGATCTTCAACAGCTATCACTGGTGGACTCACTCTGGACGCTTGCAAACGTACTAATTCTATTTAATTCTACGCAAGAAATTTAACCTTCATAGTACCAACCATCGGTACTGAATTAAGTTGTTATTGTGTTGCAGATGGGACTACTTTCAGTTTGGAAACAGGATAGTGAAAGAAATGGATCACATGGAAGCCTACAAGATTGCCATGACAACCTGGGCTAATTGGGTTGATAAGAACATTGATCCTACAACGACAAGTGTCTTTTTCCAAGGAGTTGCTGCAGTTCATTTGAAGTAAGTAGAAACTTAATTTCTCATCCCTTAAGTTGACTAATTTCAAGTAAATTTCATCACTTTGCTTCATTTTCCAGTGCCAAGGAATGGAATGATCCAAGCCACAAAGATTGCAGTCAACAAACAGAACCAGTGAAGGGATCAACATATCCAGGGCCTAGCGTGCAGGGGGAAGCTATTCTAAAGACTGTATTGAGTAAAATGGCTAAGCCTGCCTATCTGCTTGACATTACTTTGCTAACACAGCTAAGAAAAGATGGCCATCCTTCCATCTATGCCGGCGGTGGCCCCAAATTCGTTGATTGCAGCCACTGGTGTCTTGCTGGTGTGCCTGATACTTGGAATCAATTATTATATGCAGCTTTGCTTTAGAAGTAGTCGTTCTTTCTCCCATGTTTTGTCTGGGGAGCATTTATCAACTAATACAAATATTTGTAAGCGAATAGCTTTTTAAATAAAAGAAAAATCTTTATTTTTTAAAAGTTCCTTTGGTTATTGTTTTTAATTTTATTTATTTTTTACTTTATTCAATAAAAATGAAAAATTATTTGATTAACAGATCAAACTTGGTTCAAATGCCAAAGAACTACAGATTCAATTTGAATTACATGTTAAAGCAACTGAAAACTACAGTCTACAAAGTAAGATTCATCTTGAATACCTCTACATCCAAAACATAATCAAGAGCAGCAAGCTGTGGTATAGTGAAAACAGAGAAGCATCGAAATATAAAGAATAGAAGTCACACCCTGAGGAACAAAAACATGAGAAAATGAAGAGTAGGGCGGCCAGCATCATTGCCTGCTCTCTCTTAAGACAGTCCCAGCTTTAAGTTTCTTCATCTCTGCAGCTGTATCCTCTTGTCCCGTATTGGCAGCTCAATAGGCTTCTGGGCCTCGTGTGGATGGTCTGGGCCCTTGTAAACCTTTAGATGGTTAAATAATGCTCTACCAAGCTGATGAAGACAAATATTAGCGTAGAGCTTGGCAATAATCAATAAAAAGCATGCATGAAGCACACGAAGAAACAGCCTGATGGTTGCTTTGGGACGCAAAAACTTTTGGAAGGGAATAAAACCAATGCATTGAATGCAGAAGCTGACATAAGTCATTGATAATCCAAGACTTTAACTAGATATATTCACTTATAAACCTTATCAAATGGACTATATTAAGAATTATCATTATTGTATTCACGATTAAACTGCTAGTTACATCAAATTGTTTTCCATGTCTTTTTGCTCATCTAAATGATTGGCACAGCACACCTGGCACTTCGCACGTGACCTGTAATAACAACTTGGTTCCTTAGATTCTATGCTTCATTTTCTTCAGCACTTGCACATTTTAGATTCCTCCATCAACCATGCTTGACAAACCTTTTTCACAATCCTTGTTACCAATTAATGCTTATTTGTAGAGTACCTCAACCACCACAAGGTTTTCTTTAACACACAGATTTCATGAAGGTCCATAGTCAGTTTTTTCTAATTCATGATGACCTTGCTAGTCATTTTTGGAAAAATCCTAATTAGTGTAAACTGAGTGAAAAGCTTGGCAGTAGAATGACTATCAAACATACACAGAAAACAAACTAGTCATGCATCTTCCGATTGATCCGCAATTAAATAAATTCAGAAGGGTCATGAAGCTTTATTATCCCTTTATTTAGCAGCAAAATTATTGATATACAGGTTTGAATAAATCTATATATTGATTCATTGAACTCATGTGTAGTATTAGTCTTGAGCTTAAAACCAACAAACTTACCCTTCCTTTAGGAAGCATACCACGAACAGCATGCTCAATAATTCTTTCAGGAATTCTCTGCTGCAGCTGGTTGAATGTTTCCACTTTCATGCCACCTGGTCTTCCTGAATGCCTCCTGTAGAGCTTTTGGGTCCTTTTCTTTCCAGATACGGCAACTTTTTCAGCATTTACCTATTGAATTGAAGTACAGCACCAACTTTTAGAATTTCTATATCAAATAATAAGCATATTGTAAGAAAACAAGCACTATCATTATAGCCCCCTCCACTAAATGGCCCGATATAAGTCGAAACATGATCCTTTAAGCAACCATATCTTTTTCAAAATATATAGGCAAGCAGATCCATGCCAAAAGGTTACAAGTTTCAGAAAAGAAAATTTGTATGTGCAATAAAAACACAAACTTGATACATCTATTAACAAGAAAATATTACATAAAAGCAGAATTTCGCAATTAAGTTATTAAACAGCCACTTTGTTATGTTTTTAATGATCTGATAAGAAGGCACATTCTCTTTAGATTCATCACCAACAGCCACATTCTTTATGATTGCATGCAGCCTGATATACAAGAGTAGTTTGTAAGTAGGGCAGGGCTCTAATAGAAAGGAATAACACCCAACAGAAATTAAACGAAGACTCTTTGTCATCAAAACTCACTATTCTAATGCAATATGAATCTAAATTACAGAGCAAGATAATGACAGCAAACTTAAAAAACAAGGTTACACTAAGATCACTCATACACACATAAAACAGGTGGATATACAAGAAAAGGTCTTTCATCCATGTATAGCAACAGTGGGCAAAGCAACATCACTATAATCTCCTGCAGATCACTTTAGGAATCAGAACTTTTGCTCTAGCAAACATATATTTCGACCTCCCATAGAATTACCAAGGTAAGCATTTTACAATTGAAGAAAGATCATAACAGTCATGGAGTGAAAATAACTTGGATTCTCTTGATCTTATTGATTTGGAGCTGGCGTAACATATGGACGGCCTCCATTTCTGACAGGGGCAAGCTTACTCATAGAGCAGTGGATTCCACATCAAATGTAAAAGTTAAGTACATTCCAATAACTATGCACACCTTCACAAAATTAGAACCATCTAATCACAAGCAAATGAGCCATAGTTCTCATCCAACAGCCAGCAATTATCTTTAAGATAAAACCGTCGAAGTATAAATAATCTGGCACTGCCACATTGCCAATCACTTGGATGTCAATAATGCAATATGTTTTCTAGTTCCATAATTTTTAGCAAAGAGAAACAACAAAATCAAGCAATCTCGGACATTAAAGTTACTTCTCATAAGGTAAACATCTCCTAAATAAATAGTCTATAACAAGACACCTAATGACCACGAAAACCACATACCACTATCACAAAGGCTCCCATGTCGACACTAGGAGTATAAGTGGGCAAATTCTTTCCACGAATATGCACAGCAATTGTTGATGCCAGTCTTCCCAGAATTTTGTCTGTTGCATCAACAACATACCATGGTTTTTCAGTATTCACGTGATCTTTAGCTTTGGGATACCATGTGTTGTTCCAAATGTCCTGCAAACAAAAAGAACATGATCCAAATTAAGCAAGATGGGAAAAAAGCACAAACACTATCAAAGAACATAACGAGAAGCACAGAGCATAGTCAAAATTTATTGAATGCAATCTCACATTAATAATAGTTTTGTTAAAAATGAAAAATACACAATGTAAAGGCAAACGATGCCACACCGTTACTAAAGAGATTCCCAATACATATAATCATTAATTAATAATTGTCATTTAAAAGAAAACAGAAATACCCAATTTTACAAACCCAAAGAAAAATATAAAGGCTAAAGCGGAAACATTTACCATACCTTATTTCAAAATTCAGACCAACAACAATCCCAACTTTTAGATTAAAAAACAAAAGAAACAAAAATTGAAAAAAAAAACAACATTTTTCACCAAAAGAAATATGAAAATTATCACTTCAACAGTAATAATTACAGTAACATAACCTTACATTCAAAACCCAGAAAAGTACTTTAATAATGAAAAGAAAACGATGAAATAGCAAGAGAAAGAATCTTTACAGGGCCATTAGCCTCGGATTCCTCGAACATCCAACGTTCATTTTTAGGGACAAGAGTGAGGTCCTGACAACGAACCCGGAAATCCCGTTTAGAAAAAGACAGTGTTGTTGTCCGAACAGAAGAAGGTTTGGACGATGCTACTACAGGGAAGAACCCAAGAAATGAGCTTTGGTTACTGGGAATAGACCTTTTCAAAGAAGTAAATGAAGGCCTCTCTGAAGAAGAAGAGAAGATAGCGGAGGTTGAAGCACAAAGGATTGCCATTTTCTTTGGTTTCTCTCTGCACTGGCTCGCTTGCAGTGGGTTAACTAGGATAAGATGGGGTTTTTCTTTCGTTTTGTTATTGAAATTTTTTTCTTCGTCAGAAGACAGGGCAGTAATTCTCTGCGCTATCTCGCTTGGACTGAACTCAGGTAAGTCCGGTCCGAGAGTAATCTAGCTTGAACTTTTGAAAGATAAGCCCAAAACTACCCATGAAGATTTAGATTGGGCCTGGAAATTTCTTTTAAAAGTGTTCGAATGCAATATATTTGATTCAATTTATTAGTGCATGATTAAAAGAAATGTATTCGAATCTTACTCAAATTAAACCAAAAAAAAAAATCAAATTCAGGAATTGAAATCATATATTAACACACTGAAAATAAGAATTGCGTAGTTATTTCATACTTCGTAGTCCTACAAGATTTGAAAGTAATTTTATAAATGTATTATATAATAATTTGGCCATTTGTTGTAATAATATAAATACCTAAAATGAAGTATCTAAGTAATTGTTGTTGCTTCTATTTATACTACAAAAGAATTTGATATTTAGCAAGAAAAGAAGTTTTAATATGATGTTGGTGACTTGTTAGAAGCTAATCCAAAACGTTAATTGGTACAACAACATAAATATAAGACTTTTCAATTTTAGCAGCAAGATGTAAATTTATATGAAGCTATGCAAATAGTTACAAGACAAAGGGAAAAAAAAAGAAAAAGAAAAGCGTATGCAATGTTTTTTGTGCATGTCTTTTATTGTGAAGTGTAGTTTGTAGCAACTAGACCTGATCATGGATAGATTCGGGTTAGGTCAGATTATATAATAATAACTTATATACAAGCTCAAGCCCAGCCTATAGACAAATTCGAGCTTGATTTTTAGTCTAGGCCCATTTTTTATTTTATAATATAAGCCCAGTTCAACATGGTCTACTCCATCCCAAATATTATTTTATTTATTTTTTGTTTATTTTTATTTTTAGCCCTTTTAAAGTTTAATTTGATTTGTCAAAATTTGTATGTCAATTTTCATATTAAATATATATAATTATGTTTATTAATTAATAATTTTTTATATACATATAATTACAATATACTTAGTAAATATATTGAAAAAAAAACTTTAATTTTATTTATGTTCGAGTCAAATTCGGACTTCGAAGAGTTAAGCCCAGGTCCTACCCGACTTTTGATCGGGCCTAAAAATTTTGTTCAAGCCTGACCAATTATCATACGAGCCTTCAGGCTTGGGTGAACAGCTTGACTCTTGAACAGCTCTAGTAGCAACCTATGTTATAGTATAATATAAATCTTTTTATACTATAAAAAATTCAATATAATAAAAATGGTTAAATATCTAATTTTTTGTAATGTAAGAAAGAATTGATATGTGACATATGACATTTGAATCTAACCATTTTTGTGATACTCCAATCCCACACCCAACCTGTGAGGTATTGTCTGATTTAACCTGAAAATCTCATGATTTTTTCTTGAAAGTCTCATGATTTTTTCCCACAAAAGGTATCTCACAAGTATGGTGTAAGGACCTGCGTGGCACTTTGTTCTCGTAGGATTCAAGAGGTGGCCCTTGCAGCTTTACTCACAACGTATTGTCTGCTTTGGGTACCCTACAAGTCTTTCACCTATTTTGTCTCAAGGTGCCTAGAGTACCTCCAAGGATATTTAACACCTTGAGCGCGTTTCGCATGTTTCTATCCCTTAACCACTTGGGGTTGTTGAAACATGCTAACCATTAGGCCTAGTAGTGGTATGGAATTTGGAAGACCAAATTCTTTAAAGGTGGGGAGGATATGATAACTGAGAATTCTCCTATTTTTGGAATTAGGGATATGTAAATTCAACTTTAAATGTTAATAGATAAAGTAAAAATAAATAAATAAATTTATTATGAGATCGAAATATTTAAATTGATAAATTAGAGAATTAATAAGTACGAAATTTATTTTCGTATTAAGGAAAAAAATTAAAGAAATCAGAAAATATATAATTATATTTATATTTATATTTATATTTGTATTTGTATTTATGTATGTACAAATATATGTGTACATATATAAACAATAAAGGTTATTTAATTAAAAGATATATAATAAATAATAAAATATATTAACATGTATTATAAGGATTTTATTTATATATGTGTATATATACGTATAAAAATATATGATATGTATATATTATACATATATATTTAAAAGATATTGAAAATAAAATAAATAAATAAATAAATAATATTAAAAAAAGAAAAGAGAAATCGACCAGCTTCCAAAGAAACCTTGCCGCACCCTTGTTTTGCCTCGACCAAACAAGGGAGGAAAAAAAAATGAGAAAGGTGGAGCGAAGCGGGCTGGCCAAGAAAGGGAAGCCACTGACGGTGAAGAGAAAAGGAGAACCGTTAACCAAGGGGGAGAGTGAAGAGAAAGAGCAGCTCGGGAGAGAATGAAAAGAGAAAAAGGAAAAGAAAGAAAAGAGAAGGTAAAGGGAGGGATAGGAGGCGGTGTCGTCCGATTCACGTGTCGTCGTCGCTTCACTCAACGTCGATGGGGGTAGATCGGGGGGAAGGCTCAGTCGGAGACAGTGGGAGAAAAGAGAAAAAGAAAAAAAAAAGAAAGAAGGGAAAAGGCGATTGGTTGGCCGGTGATGATGCGCCAGGAGGAAGAAGGAGAGGATGCCACCAGCACCCTCTGTCACCGCCGATATCACCTGAACCAGCGAAGGAAGGTTGAACCGGTCTAAACCGATTTTAGCCAAAAAAAAAAGAAAAAAAGAACAAAAGAACAAAAAAAAGAAAGAAAAAAGAAAGACAGAATAGCAAAAAAGGGGTAAGAAAAATTATTATAATTTTTAATTCTTTATTAAATTGTTGAATAATTCACGAAATTTTCTAAGTGTGTATATGATTTGGAGATTGTAGAGAATTGTACCAGTGGTGAATTCGACTAAGCTCAGAAGTTGCTAAGTGTTAGGCATCGGTAAGATTTTCCTATAAATTAGTTGTGAAATTGTATTGGTTGGTTTGAAGATGAAATATGTAGTGGTAAAGATGATTATAGGCTTAGTTTTGTTATTGGTTTTGAATAAAAATTTGAAGAAAGTGGAAAAAGGGTTTCGACCAGCCTAGGTTCTATGGGAGTTAGAGAGTTTTAATTTATTCAAGTGTTATGAGGAGTGACATTAGGAATAAAGAATAATACCAAAATAGTTAAAACCGAAAGAAAATGGTTCGGATGTCGAAAGAGCTTTGAGTTAGGTGAAGGGCATTGTTAAATTGAGACTGAAATTATAATTCGATAGTTTTAAATGAGTTAGAAAATAATATTTAAAGTATTGGTAATGTCGTAACGATTTTGGTCCAGGGATCTAATTGCTAGACATAACGTTATGGAGTCGCCACCAATCAATTTTAACTCAGGTGTGATTGGCCACCTATTCAAAACTAAGAATAAGTACACTAATCTACGTTCCAAAATTTGGGTTCGGGAGTACGGTTACGTGTGAGGAAGGTAATAGTACCCCCACAACGCCTGTCCAATGGACGGTACCAATTAATCATGTTTTATCTTTAGCAATCTTAATTTAAATGGTCTTTTATTCTTAGCTAAAATTTTCTTTTTATTATTTAATTTGTCATTTTCTTTAGGATATTCTCCAACACTTTGATCGAACTCCCAAGGAAAATTTGTTACCTCAAGAGTATTCACAGGACACACTCATCCTTGTGAAGAGGCTCCGTTGTCGGTTTAATATATTATGTTTTTAATTCTCTTGTGAAATTTATCAAAATTATAATGAAAATCTTTAATATTAAAATTATTTTTCCTAAATTTTCCAACACTTTGGTCAAATTTAGAAGAAATATCTTCTTACTTAAGAATTTTCTAAATATCGCATACTCGCGAAATTCTAAAATTTCAGCATCGGTTAAGTTTTCATTTACTGCTATTATCTAAGAAAATATACATTTTTATTAAAAGATTATTAATTATTATCATTTTCTAAAAAAAAATAATTTATTTTTGAATTAGACAAATTCCTTTTATAAGTTTTTGTGAAAAATTTCCCTACATCCTTCAACACTTTGATCGAATGTAGAGAATTGAAATTATTAATTTTTGTTCCAAATTTTCCAACACTTTGGTGAAATTTGAAACATATCATTTTTAATTAAAGATTTATTTTTAATCCACTAATTCGCCCAGAACAGCTCGCCATGCATGAGATGTCACCCTTTTCTAACTCGCCACACATCAACTTGCTGGCAAGAGCTCACCTTCTTATAGCTCGCCAAACACAAATCATTTTGTACAACTCGCCACACATCAACTTGTTGGCAAGAGCTCGCCCTCTTATAGCTCGCCCAACACAAATCATTTTGTACATAGATTTATTTTTTAATCCCCTAAATCGCCCAGAACAACTTGCCATGTGCGAGGTGTCGCCACTCGCCACGCATCAACTTGTTGGCAAAAGCTCGCCCTCTTATAGCTCGCCAAACACAAATCAATTTATACATAAGAGCTTGTCCTTTAACAAATCAGTTTTAAAAAAAAAAATCAAATTTTGTAACTTAACAGCTCGCCCCTAAAAAGTTAGTTTTTTGTGAAGATTTTCTCAACATCCTTCAACACTTTGATCGAATGTAAAGAATTTAAATTATTAATTTTGTTCCAAATTTTCCAACACTTTGGTGAAATTTTAAAAATTATTTATAATTATAGATTTATTTTCAATTTACTAGCTCGCCCGCCTCGTACAAAATAACTTATGTACGAGAGCTCGCCCCTTAATAGCTCGCCGCTAGTAAGCTGACTTATGCATGAGAGCTCGCCCCGAAACAACTTGCTACGTACAGATCAACTTGTGAACTAGAGGTCGCCCCTATATAGCTCGCCATGCACAAGTCAACTTGCTCGCGAGAGCTCTATTGGGAAATTTGGAAATTTATTTTTATTATTTTTTTATTAAAGATTTATTTTTAATCTACTCGCCTGCCCGAACCAACACTCTTCCTAATAGGTCGCCCGTGAAATAGCTCGCCATCCACCAGTTATCTTGAGGTGAGAACCATCCAAGAGCTCGCCATACAAGTGAACTAGAGTATAGCGAGATCGCCCGCCCATTATAGATCACTCATATAAGTGAACTGCACGTAGTAAGCTCGCCCAGTGATAAGTCTCTAAAATATTCACTTTTTAGAGTATTTTATTGCATCAATTTTGCTTAAATTTTGGAATTTTTAATGTAATTTCTTTCCAATTTAATTAAATTGTTTTTATGTGTAGGAAATTCAAGAATAATGAGGAAATCAAGAAAATGGCAAGAAAATCAAGAAAAAATGGTTGGATGTGGTGTTTAACACTTAAAAATCATAGACTTAACCTTCTCCAAACTCTAAACTTTATTCTCATTACGTAAAAAAAAGACAAAAAAAACATAAACCCTTTCCTACCATAACCCTCTTAAAACCCTATCTCATGTAAACACCTTAAGCCCATATTCAACCCCAAAATCCAGAAAAAAAAAACCCAAACTAACTATTATTCTTACATGATATCTTGGCCCAAAAAGAATTTTCAAGAGGCTAGATTTGAAGAGCCCAAAGTGAAGGAAAGGAGGCAGCCCAAGACTTGAAGGGAACCCTACCTATAACAACAAAAGATGAAGCTGCCGTAAGAGAGGAGGATGGTGGCTGGTGACAGCAGCTGGAGTTCTTCACCGTTTACTGCATTTCCTTCACTGTTCTGCACTTTTCTTTAACATATTCCTCGATGTTTAGATGTAGTTTGTAATTAGAAATTCAGTTTTTAAACTTTTGAAGTTTAAGTTTTGTTTCCTGATTTTATCTTTTATTCTTTTTCGTTTTCTTTTAAGAATTAGTTTAATCTAAAACCATTTCCTTTATTGTCTTAATTTAAGTTACTGCAATTTTCTTTTTATATTTGCTGTTTTAAAGTTTCTAAAATTTTCTTTTTCTTTGCAAGCTTCCGTTTAGTGTCTTCTTGTTCTTCGTGTTTCTGCCAAACACGTTTGTGTTTGCTTGTTGCTGTACGAGAAGAAGAGCAGGAGGTTTTTGAAGGCTGGTGACAGCAGCCGGATTGATCTACTCCACTATAGCATTTCTTCATCCATGTGGCTGCATTGTTATTTTGTTTTTTTTTAGTTTTCAGTTTTCAGATAGTCTTTCAGCTTTTTAGTTTAAATCGGTTCTATTTAACGTTATAAGCTAAATTCAAGTTTATTTAAGAATTTGATTTAATAAAAATCAGTATTTTCATTCAA
The DNA here is from genome assembly GCA_031772115.1 of Heritiera littoralis. Classification (NCBI taxonomy): domain Eukaryota; kingdom Viridiplantae; phylum Streptophyta; class Magnoliopsida; order Malvales; family Malvaceae; genus Heritiera; species Heritiera littoralis. The sequence continues at coordinate 3,062,044 of JAPDPK010000053.1, read as the reverse complement.
ATCCATGCTCTGTCTTTTCCGTAAACTTGGGGCTGCGTTGATGCTAGTTGGAGACAAGGCTATTCTGCTGTGTGACTGAGTGCTGTAAGGGACGTTGATGGTGCTGGACAGAGACAACATGAGCTGGACTGGAGGATTAGAGCAGAGCAAAGCAAAGCAGGAGGTGGCGAGGTTTGTTGAAGCGGCATGTGGTGGTTGCTGCTGTTGTGCGTGGCTCTCTGCTGAAGCAGTTGTGTTGTCCTGTGCGTGTCTTGTCCTGTGCGTGGAAGCTGCTGAAGCGTGTTGGCGTGGTGCAATGGCAGGCGTATGGCATTTGGCTTGGGATGTGGCTTGTGGCAAGGCTGGATGCATGGCCCAGGCTGGTGAATCGGTGGCAATGAGCTATGTGGCAGCTAGCTCAAGGGTTTTACAATTTCTTTAGTTTATGTTTTAAGTTTTAATAGTTAATATTTTAGTTATATGAATTTAATTGTTTATGTTAATTTGTTTTATTAGAAATTTAGTTTAGTAGCTTATTAGTTTAGGTTCAATGGTTATTTTAGTTTAATTTATTTAGATATCTAGTTATATCATTTTTAATTTTGCATTCTAGGTAAGTTTAGATTAAATTTATTAGCCTCAATTGTTATTTTATGAATTAATTAAATTTCGGTTTTTAAACTAAGGTTTTAGTATTTTATTTTATTTTATTTTATCTTATCTTAGTATTTTGTATTAAGATTTTATTTTTATTTTATTTTGTTATTATTTTATTTTATTTTATTTTCATGCATATTTAGTTTATGTTTTATTTAGGGCATTTTAATAGTTTGTTTAGTAAAAAAAAATTTTTTTTCATTTGGTTGAATAAATCTAGGATGACCAATTTTAGTACTTAGCTCTATCAATTCTAACTAATCCTCATGGGAACGATACTCTACTCACTCTTTATTACTTGTCGCGACCCGTGCACTTGCGGTATAGGTCTTAAAGCGCAACAAGTTTTTGGCGCCGTTGCCGGGGATTAGTTTAGGTTGTTCCTAGTTAATATTAAAACCAATCATGCCTAGGTTTAGTTCAAGCCTTTTCTTTTTCTTATTTTTGTAAATATTTCTCCTTCCTAATATTTTAATTCTGTCACTTTGCGAGGTACCATGGCGGATTTGGCAGAGCCCAAAACCTTAGGAGACTACGTTATGCCTCGTGTGCCTACTATACATTCAAGCATTAGGAAGCCCGAAATCGAAGCTGATAGCTTTGAGATTAAGCTGGACTTCATCCAAATGATCTTGAATTCAGTTCAGTTTGGAGGTTTGCCTAGTGAAGACCCATATGCTCATCTTGTCAAATTCTTGGAGATATGTGACTTATGCAAGTACGATGGTGTTTCTGATGATGCCATTCGATTGAGACTCTTCTCATTCTCACTTCGGGATAGGGCAAAGGATTGGTTACGATCACTTCCTCATCATTCTATTTGTATGTGGGATGATTTGGCTCATAAGTTCTTAGCTAGATTCATTTCACTTGAGTATATGGCGAAGATGAGGAATCAAATTTTATCCTTAGAGCAATATGACTCTGAGCCTTTTTGTGAAGCATGGGAAAGATTTAAGGACTTGATCAGGAGATGTCCTTCTCATGGATTGCCCATGTGGCTACAAATTCAAAGTTTCTATAATGGTTTAGGTGATCCATCGAGAGCAATGGTTGATGCGGCAGCGGGTGGAGCTCTTATGGGGAAATCTATTGAGGAAGCATACAAGTTGATAGATTTAATGGCTTCCAATGACTTCCAATGGCAATATAAGAGAGATACACCGAGGAAGATCATCTACAATCAAGAGCTTGATCTTATTGAGACTTGGAGTTCTCCAAAAGCCACCTTGCCTGAAAAAGTCTACCAGAGTCCTTTTATTTCCTGTGAGATATGCGAAGGGAGTCATGTCACTGAGAATTGTCCTATCAATCTGAGTTGGGAAAGTCACCCGTGCTATTCCTCAAGCAACTACGAGATACTTTCATCACCATCTTCGGAGCTTATAGAGAGCTATGACTTTTCTCATGAAGCTTCTCTTCAAGCACTGCAGCACGAGGTCTTGAGTGAAGAAATTAAAAAGTCTTCACCACCTGAGCTTATTGAAGATGAAAGTGTGATTGATGAAAAAGAAATGGAGAATAGTGAGGGTGAGGAAGAAGTCCAAGAGGAAGGGTTTAAGATTGAAGTCCAAGTCCCAGAGGTTGACCAGAAACAACGAAAGGCATCCTTCATTGTTTCTTCATGGAACCTTTCACAAGAGTATGAAATGGGTTATATCTTAGAAGATTGTGGAGTTAAGTTCTGTGAAGCAAAGTGTCTGACGGAGTCACCTTCGATGGTGGTGCACTATGTGCATCCATCAATTTTTAGACCATTCAAACCACCTTGAAGGACGACAAAGATAGTCAAGCTGATGACTATAAATCAAGCGCTTCTGGGGAGGTAACCCCAGCTTTTTAGTAGTATTAGTTGTTTCTTTCTTTTATTAGCTTTAGTGTTAGTATTTTGTAGCTTTGATTTTCTTTTTCTTTCTATTTTGTAGGTTTGAGTCCAAGTTTGGGGGAGCAGTGAAGAAACCTTTTAGGCATGCAATTGAGCTTCAACGAAAAACTCAGGGGAGTTTCCTTCTATCTTTTCTGAATTCTCGAATCACTTACACATTGAGGACAATGTGCACTTCAAGTTTGGGGGGAAGGAAATTTGAGCTGAGCTAAATTTTTTCAAAAATTCCAAAATTTTTCAAACTTTTTGGGCTTTAAATGTTTTGCCTTGAGATATATTGTGCTTGATTTGGTTATTCCCCATGTCCCCATGATTGAGACTTTGATTGAGGCTGATTTTGATTTTTGGAAAAGCATGATTATTGAGAAGCATGAGTTGAATTCTTGAATTTGCTTTGTTCTGATTATGATTTTTCCATCTTTATGCACTATGTCTTGATCATGGATTCGTATGCATGTTTAGAGAAGGATTATGTGAATATAGGATTGCATTTGTCTTTGAAGTTACGAGCATATCCTAGAATTTGTTTGATCTTCTCTTGAGGCGAAATTTTTGGCCCATGCTTAGTTAGGAAAATGATTTAGGCCATCCTTGGATCGTTTGAGCTTTTCAAGCTAACCTTGGACATACTTGCCCTTAGTCACCCCTCTATGCCAAACTAGGCTATTTTTGTTTCTACACCTACAAGTTAATTTCCTTTAGCCAAATAAATACACTTTCCTATCCCTTACCCTCAAAGCAAGTGTTTTACTAGGATATATCATGAGCAATGTACAAATTTGGGTAGATAGATAGGATATAAAAAAAAATTTTGAAAATGAAAACAAAAAAAAAGAAGAAGAAAAAAAATAGAAAAAAAATAGAAAATTCAAAAAAAAAGAAGAAAATGAATGAAAAATGAGAAAAACACAAAAATAGAATAAAGTGTATAACAAAGTAAGAAGAAACAGTTTAGGGGAGTTAATTGAAGCTCGAAACATAAAGATCCTAGAGTGTAATGCATGATTTGGGATTGTTGAGCCTAAATTGTCTTTTATCATACCTTAACCCTAGCCTTTCGTTACAAGCTTAATGAAGTCCTATTGATTCTTGATTGAGTATGGCTACATTAGTGAAGAGAGAAGTGCAAAGCAAACCTATGGGATTGTTCATGCTTTAGAGACTTTGCTTTTCATGCTTGCATAATCTCATCCGGATATGTATGCTTTGATATGTGATAGACACTTCACACACACAAGGAGAATCTAATTAGGACTTGGGCATGTGATTGGAGGAAACTCTATGTTAATTAATAATTTTGACTTTCCTTAGATTAAATCAGTACTCTTTTTATGAGATGTTTGTGGGGAATGAATCTATCAAGTGCATGTTATCTCTTGAATGTTTTAAGATTGTTTTGCTTGAGGACAAGCAAAATATTAAGTTTGGGGGTGTGATAAGTCTCTAAAATATTCACTTTTTAGAGTATTTTATTGCATCAATTTTGCTTAAATTTTGGAATTTTTAATGTAATTTCTTCCCAATTTAATTAAATTGTTTTCATGTGTAGGAAATTCAAGAATAATGAGGAAATCAAGAAAATGGCAAGAAAATCAAGAAAAAATGGTTGGATGTGGTGTTTAACACTTAAAAATCATAGACTTAACCTTCTCCAAACTCTAAACTTTATTCTCATTACGTAAAAAAAAAAGACAAAAAAAACATAAACCCTTTCCTACCATAACCCTTTTAAAGCCCTATCTCATGTAAACACCTTAAGCCCATATTCAACCCCAAAATCCAGAAAAAAAAAACCCAAACTAACCATTATTCTTACATGATATCTTGGCCCAAAAAGAATTTTCAAGAGGCTAGATTTGAAGAGCCCAAAGTGAAGGAAAGGAGGCAGCCCAAGACTTGAAGGGAACCCTACCTATAACAACAAAAGATGAAGTTGCCGTAAGAGAGGAGGATGGTGGCTGGTGACAGCAGCTGAAGTTCTTCACCGTTTACTGCATTTCCTTCACTGTTCTGCACTTTTCTTTAACATATTCCTCGATGTTTAGATGTAGTTTGTAATTAGAAATTCAGTTTTTAAACTTTTGAAGTTTAAGTTTTGTTTCCTGATTTTATCTTTTATTCTTTTTCGTTTTCCTTTAAGAATTAGTTTATTCTAAAACCATTTCCTTTATTGTCTTAATTTAAGTTACTGCAATTTTTTTTTTATATTTGCTGTTTTAAAGTTTCTAAAATTTTCTTTTTCTTTGCAAGCTTCCGTTTAGTGTCTTCTTGTTCTTCGTGTTTCTGCCAAACACGTTTGTGTTTGCTTGTTGCTGTACGAGAAGAAGAGCAGGAGGTTTTTGAAGGCTGGTGACAGCAACCGGATTGATCTACTCCACTACACATTTCTTCATCCATGTGGCTGCATTGTTATTTTGTTTTTTTTTTTTAGTTTTCGGTTTTCAGATAGTCTTTCAGCTTTTTAGTTTAAATTGGTTCTATTTAACGTTATAAGCTAAATTCAAGTTTATTTAAGAATTTGATTTAATAAAAATCAGTATTTTCGTTCAAATCCATGCTCTGTCTTTTCCGTAAACTTGGGGCTACGTTGATGCTAGTTAGAGACAAGGCTATTCTGCTGTGTGACTGAGTGCTATAAGGGACGTTGATGGTGTTGGACAGAGACAACATGAGCTAGACTGGAGGATTAGAGCAGAGCAAAGCAGGAGGTGGCGAGGTTTGTTGAAGCGGCATGTGGTGGCTGCAGCCGTTGTGCGTGGCTCTCTGCTGAAGCAGTTGTGCTGTCCTGTGCGTGGAAGCTGTTGAAGCGTGTTGGCGTGGTGCAGTGGCAGGCGTATGGCATTTGGCTTGGGACGTGGCTTGTGGCAAGGCTGGATGCATGGCCCAGGCTGGTGAATCGGTGGCAATGAGCTATGTGGCAGCTAGCTCAAGGGTTTTACAATTTCTTTAGTTTATGTTTTAAGTTTTAATAGTTAATATTTTAGTTATATGAATTTAATTGTTTATGTTAATTTGTTTTATTAGAAATTTAGTTTAGTAGCTTATTAGTTTAGGTTCAATGGTTATTTTAGTTTAATTTATTTAGATATCTAGTTATAACATTTTTAATTTTGCATTCTAGGTAAGTTTAGATTAAATTTATTAGCCTCAATTGTTATTTTATGAATTAATTAAATTTCGGTTTTTAAACTAAGGTTTTAGTATTTTATTTTATTTTATTTTATTTTATTTTATCTTAGTATTTTGTATTAAGATTTTATTTTTATTTTATTTTGTTATTATTTTATTTTATTTTCATGCATATTTAGTTTATGTTTTATTTAGGGCATTTTAATAGTTTGTTTAGTAAAAAAAAATTCATTTGGTTGAATAAATCTAGGATGACCAATTTTAGTACTTAGCTCTATCAATTCTAACTAACCCTCGTGGGAACAATACTCTACTCACTTTTTATTACTTGTCGCGACCCGTGCACTTGCGGTATAGGTCTTAAAGCGCAACACCCAGTCAATAGAGCTCGCCCATACAAAGTGAACTAAGTCCTAGCAAGATTGCCTGACCACTATAGATCACCCATACAAGTGAACTGGCAAGTAGCGAGCTCGCCTATACAATTGAACTAGTGTTGAGAGCTCACCCGGCGAATGAGATTTAATAGTGTTTTGTAATTATTTGGGCGAGGTAGGTTTAGCTAAACAAAGGATTTATTTAAAATTTCTTAAATGAAGAAGGCAAAGTATACTTACAGTGTTCGGCTCGTGTAAGTTTTATCGAGCTCGCCTTTCAAGTTTCTTTATTTAGGCTCTCCTCTTCTTGGATTGGTCGCCACTTAGTCTAACCAAGGTCGCCACACTTTCTTCTTCCTAGTAACAAACGTAGGTACTGCTCACCGTCATCCATGCATCCTCTTCACTGCTCCAGTCACCGTCCCAATCACACCAGAACTGAAATTGAGATTTTTGTAGTTGAGTTCTCTCTTTCTCTCTGTCTCTCTGTATTTTTCTGTCTCTATATATCTCTCTTTCTTTTCTCTCTGTCTCTCCGTTTTTCTGTGTATTTCCCTCTGTGTTTCTCCGATCTTCTTCAGGCTTATTTATAGACATTTTTAGTCAAGAAAATCAGACAAAATCTTTGAAACCAGGGACTATAATCCATTGTTCCGCTGGTTTCTTTCTGAGCATTCTTAAATGCTTGCTTGAAAATCTTGGTTTTTCCATGTGGTTGTAGAGTTGTAGAGGATCTTGGAACCGATCTCCCTTTCTTCTTCATGTTTTCCGAGCAACTTTTAGTCAATAAAATCGGAGCCAATTAATTTTCAGAAGACTTTCACTCCAAATGAGGTTTGTCTAGAGGTCGGCGAAGATGGCAGAGCTAAGCTTAGGGTGGCTGTCTGACAGCCTTCACGCCGGTGTTGTTGACATTTGTTCTTTCTTTCTTTTGTCTCTTCCTCGAGCAGCTTTTATGTATTCTTTAGTCAACAAAAGCGGATCCAATCTCTAAGATGAAGAGATTATAATTACTTTGCACAATCGGTTTTAAATGCAGGCAACATTTGTCAGTGAAGCTGGCGAGACTGCAAGGATTCGGCGACCTCAAGGCTGGCGAACACTCAGTTTTTTTTTTAATATTTTTTTAATTAATTTTTTTATTTTATTATTTTTTTAATACTGATTTCTTTTTCTTCTTTTTTTTTAACAAATTCAAACATATGATTAAATAGATTTATTGTTTCGGACAAAATTAAGTGTCTACGGCTGCCCCTCTTTGCGCATTGCTGAGAATCAGGAATTGGGCAAAGACAATAAACACAATTTTGTCCGGCTCATGACCTACTTCTCTTTTTCTTTTTTCTTTTTTTTTTTAAAAATTTATTTATTTATTTTATTATTTTTTTTAACAAAAAGATTTAAGTTTAACAATCTTCTTCTTACCAAAAGCTCTTCATTTTAATTTGGCTCCTCTCTTAAGAGGCGAGTGATTTGAAAAATAAATTGGGCTCCTCTCTTTAAGAGGCACACGACTTTGAAAAATAAACAGGCTCCTCTTTTTAAAAGGCATACGACTTTGAAAAATAAACAGAGCTCCTCTTTTTAAGAGGCACACGACTTTGGAAAATAAATTGGGCTCCTTTCTTTTAAGAGGCACACGACTTTCGAAACTAAATTGGGCTCCTCTTTTTCAAGAGGCACACGACTTTGGAAAATAAACTGGGCTCCTCTCTTTCAAGAGGCACACGACTGTGGAACTAAATTGGGCTCCTCTTTTTCAAGAGGCACACGACTTTTGAAACTAAATTTGGCTCCTTTTTTTCAAGAGGCACACGACTTTTGAAACTAAATTGGGCTCCTCTCTTTCAAGAGGCACACGACTTTTGAAACTAAATTGGGCTCCTCTTTTTAAGAGGCATACGACTTTGAAAAATAAATTGCATATTCGTAGAAGGTTCTTGATTGATCATAGTTTAGCCTTTTCCTATCTAAAGGTAACTCTATGTCTGGCTAGTTATATACCCAAATCCTACCCAAGGGGTTTTTATTCACATGTACTATTGCATTATCGTGATGCAAATATTCTCATAGGGATGATGTCACAAATGATTAATGAGATGTATTGCACAATTTTTGGGGATGTGTATATAAAATGTGTATGCTTCTTAAAGGGATGCAACACCTATTATGAGATAAATTTTAATTCCGAGTTTCACAATCTTATGCCCTTTTTCCTTTCTCTTCTTTTCCTTTTCTTTTCATCATTCTCCCAAGATGACCTTCAACCTTTGCATTCAAACATTCTTAATCCTGTGTTATGCCAGTTAGGTCTCATCACTTAATCTCAAACTTCCTTTAATCATCATTCAGCTGGTACCATCATATTTTTCCTCATTTACATCTCACTCTTGTTATTGTTAAATCTCTTTTAAGTAATTCGAAAAGTAAGTGGACTATGAGACATACTGCAATTGTGAATTTCTTTCAAAAGATGGGTAAGAGAAAATGAGTGTTAAGTTAAGACAACAAAAGAGGAATGTGTTCTTATTCAAATGGAAGGCAATTTAAACAGATACAATGAAATGGTTGATCAAAGTTCCACATGAGGATGCCCTTACAATAATTATTCTGATCATTGTGAATTAATCCAAAAACCTTTTTTTGACTTCACTGTCTAGCCGATGGCTTTAAGCTTCAGAGAATACCTCAGACTGAACTCTGCCCTTTTTTGTAAGATATTTGACTACCAACCTCATGCACCATTGCTTTCTATCTAAGTTGCCCGTTTTCGGGTTTTCAACTCAAACATTCCCATTTGGGTTCAAATCGCCCTTTTGGGTTTTCGCCTTGAACCCCTCCTTATATATTTTTTTTTATTTTTTTTTATTTTTTTATGAATAATACTTCTTTATTGCATCAGCATTTATTGGATTGGGAAGGTCTCTTCCATCCATTTCTGCCAAAATTAATGCCCCTCCTGAGAATGCTTTTCTTACTACAAAAGGGCCTTCCCAATTTGGAGTCCATTTGCCCCGCGGGTCAGGAATATTGGGTAGAATCTTTTTCAAAACCAAATCCCCTTCTCGAAAATTTCTAGGACGAACCTTCTTGTCATGTGCTCGCATCATCTTCTTCTGATACAATTGCCCATGACATAGCGCTTTGAGTCTTTTTTCCTCAATAAGGTTCAATTGCTCATACCGGGCTCGGACCCATTCAACTTCGTCCAATTCAACTTCCATAAGGACACGCAAAGAAGGAATTTCCACTTCAATAGGCAAAACTGCCTCCATCCCATATACTAATGAAAACGGGGTGGCTCCTGTGGATGTGCGAACCGATGTACGGTAAGCGTGCAGAGTAAAAGGCAACTTCTCATGCCAATCTTTGTATGTATCTGTCATCTTCTGAATGATCTTCTTGAGATTTTTATTTGCAGCTTCGACAGCTCCATTCATTTTTGGACGATAAGACGCCGAATTGTGATGCTTAATATGAAATTAGGCACATGCTTCCTCAATCAACTTATTGTTGAAATTCAGAGCATTGTCTGAAATGATCCTTTCTGGTAGCCCATACCGGCAAATTATCTCTTTCTTGAAAAACTTGCACACTACAGACTTTGTCACACTGACATAAGATGCTGCTTCCACCCATTTCGTGAAGTAATCAATCATTACCAAAATGAAGCGGTGTCCATTTGAAGCTTTAGGGGTAATTGGTCCAATCACATCCATTCCCATGTAGAAAATGGCAAGGAGTTGTCATGACCTGTAAGGATGTGGGAGGGGCATTTATCTTACTGGCATATATTTGACATTTATGACAACTTCGAGCAAAGTTGATGCAATCACTTTCCATTGTCATCCAATAATATAGCCCTCATAATTTGTCGAGCCATCATGTGACCATTTGCATGAGATCCACAAACCCCTTGAATTTCTTTGAGTATCCTTTTGGCCTCTATGGCATCCACACACTTAGCAATACTTGATCTTTCCCCTTTTTGTACAAAATTTCACCATCCAAGAAGAATTCCATGGCCATTCTTCTCAAAGTCCTTTTGTCATTTTCTGATGTCCCTTCTGGATACTGGTGATGCTTTATGTATTGCAATATATCATGATACCATGGTTTCCCATCTATCTCTTTTCTACATTTGAGCAATGTGCTGGTGATCCATGTATTCATCTTGATGGGACAAATTTTAGTGCCTGAATTTACTTGAACATCGCAGCCAAAGTATGCATCAGCCATTTGGTTTTCTTCTCGAGGCAAATGCTTAAAAAAATTTTCTTGAAATGTTTAACTAGATCGGTCACAAACTCACAATACTGGACCAATTTTGAATCTCTTGTTTCCCATTCACCTCGCAATTGATAAATTACCAAGGCTGAATCTCCATATACTTTTAGTACTTTAATACCTTTGTCGATTGCAGCTCGGACCCCCATGATACAAGCCTCATATTCTGCCATATTATTAGTGCAATCAAAATCCAATTTTGCAGTGAATGGACAACAATCTCCCTTAGGGGATACTAAAACTGCTCCAACACCGTGCCCCAAAGCATTAGATGCTCCATCAAAGTACATTTTCCAAACAAGTTCTTCTGGGGTACCTTAAACATTTATTTGTGATATGACCATTAAATCTTCATCAGGGAAATCAAAATTCATTGGTTCATACTCTTTTTCAGCTTGATCTGCGAGGAAATCAGTAATTGTACTACCTTTAATGGCCTTTTGAGTCATATAAACAATGTCATACTCAGAAAGCAACACTTGCCACCTTGCTATCTTCCCGGACAATGAAGGTTTCTCGAAGATGTACTTAATAGGGTCCAATTTTGAAATTAGCCATGTGGTATGATAAAGCATGTACTGTCTTAGTCTACGAGCTATCCAAGCTAAAGCACAACACATCTTCTCAATGAAGAATACCTGGCTTCATAGTCAGTGAACTTCTTGCTCAAATAGTAGATAGCCCGCTCTTTTCTCCCAGTTTCATCATGTTGCCCCAACACACAACCCATGGAATTTTCATGCACTGTTACATACAAGATGAGGGGTCTCTCTGGCACAGTTGGCACCAACACCGGAGGATTTGAAAGGTACTCTTTAACCTTATCGAATGCTATTTGGCATTCATCATTCCATTCTCCTGGGTTTCGTTTTCGGAGGAGTTTGAAGATTGGATCACACTTAGCAGTGAGTTGGGAGATGAAGCGTGCGATGTAATTCAATCTTCCTAAGAATCCTCTTACTTCTTTTTGGGTATGAGACGGTGATAAATTCTGGATGGCATGTATCTTATCGGGATCCACTTCTATACCTCGTTCACTGACTACAAATCCCAATAGCTTTCCTGATGTCATTCCGAAAGTACATTTGGCCGGGTTGAGCTTAAGTTGGAATTTTCTCAACCTTTCAAATAACCTTTTAAGGTTGGTAACATGATTTTCTTCTTTTTGGGACTTTGCAATCATATCATCAACATAGACTTCTATCTCCTTATGCATCATGTCATGAAACAAGGTTACCATGGCTCTCTGGTAAGTTGCACCGGCATTTTTCAACCCAAATGGCGTGACCTTGTAACAAAATGTTCCCCACATAGTCACAAAAGTGGTCTTTTCCATATCTTCAGGCGCCATTTTGATTTGATTATAACCCGAGAAACCATCCATAAAAGAAAATAAAGAATGTCCAGCTGTGTTGTCGACTAGGGTATCAATATGTGGTAGGGGAAAATTGTCTTTTGGACTGGCCCTATTTAGATCACGATAATCCACACACATTCGCACCTTTCCATCTTTTTTAAGAACTGGAACAATGTTTGCTACCCATTCAGGATATTTTGCCACCTCTAAGAATCCCGCATCAAACTGCTTCTTGACTTCTTCTTTGATTTTTAGCAACATTTCAGGCTTCATTTTTCTCAACTTTTGCTGAATTGGCTTGCATTCTGGTCTTACTGGTAGCTTATGAACCACAATATCAGAATTCAGACCCGGCATGTCCTGATACGACCATGCGAACACATCGGCATACTCATGGAGTAAGCTTATCAGCTCTTTCCTTATGGACGATGATAGAAATGTGCCGATTTTAACCTCTTTTCTTACTTCGTCACTCCCCAAATTTAAGGTCTCAATGGGTTCTTGATGGGGTATAATTTGCTTTTCTTCTTGTTCCACCAGTCTTGTAAGTTCAGGAGGCAATGTATCATCATCAATACCCTCTTCTTCATTAAATTCACCAGCACAAACAGTTCTTTCAAAATCAGGTTTCGGAATATCATCACAATGGCCTTCATATTCATTGTTTGGGTACCTGCATATGGGGCAAAAGTTGGCAAAATGTAGATGGACTCGAATATGCATGGGCAGAAAAGATGCAAATGAAAGAATTCACATGGAAAAAGGTATGACAAAAGGCCAGATTTTATTGAAATAGAAATAGCCCTACATAAGAGACCTTGATACCCTTGGGCAGGGGTGATCAGGCTTTACTTATTGAATTACTTTGGCAGAGATTTAGTGATAACAGGAAGATCGATGTAATGCCAGTTCCTCAGCTGAAAGCCTGGCGGGCAAGGGCGCACTTCCGAACTTCTTGGGACCTCTTCGTTATCTGTGTTTACCATCTGGATAGACAAATTCTCGAACCTTAACAAGCTCATCCTTGTTAGCCTTTACTAGGTCTGGATAAATGTATCCCACAGAATGAAAGACATCCTCTAGAGGAGGAAACACCATCGGCTCATTTTCCTCATCGACCCCTTTTAATCTAGCCATTCTTCTTTCCCTTTTCTTTTCCAAAAACTTTCTCCTCTCTAGCCCAGTTGGCTTGTAGCCAAGACCAAATCTATCATCCTTCACCTTTGCTGTCAAAGCTCGTTTTATCCCTTGCAAGTTCTTTCCTAATCCTGCTCCAGCATAACACCCTTTCCCAACAGTCTGTTGAATTCCCGACATTGTGGCGCTGGACAACTGTGGCATTGGTATCTTAGATCCTTCTCCTATGTATGTAGCATTTACAAATTCCAAGGACCTGAAAGAACATTCTGGTGCATTCTCATTCACCTCGATATATGGGGCAGTGGAGGAAACTGTAGCAATCATATCTTCTTCTCCAACTACACCTACCACTTTTCCATCTATTATAAATTTGACTATTTGGTGTAAAGTCGAGGGGACTGCTCCAGCTGAATGTATCCATGGACGCCCAAGGAGGCAATTATATGCAGGGTTAATGTCCATGACTTGAAATTCCATATTGTAGACACTGGGGCCAATTTGAATTGAATTTCTATAGTCCCTGTTACTTCTCGACGTGTACCATCGAATGCTTTTACTACCATATGACTTTTCCTCATGTGCGACTCATCCACAGGTAATTTTGACAGAGTTCTTAGAGGCATAACATTTAGAGCTGAGCCATTGTCGATTAGGACTCTAGGTAGGATGTAGTCTTTGCAAGTGGTAGTAATATGCAAGGCTTTGTAACTCCTCTCCATCAGGCGGGATCTCATCATCACTGAAGGATATAAAATTGTCTGCCACGATATTTCCAACAAGTCGATCTATCTTTTCTACTGACACATCATGGGGTACATATGCTTGATTGAGCACTCGTAGAAGAGCTTCCCGGTAGGGTTCTGAATTCAATAATAGAGAAAGCAGAGTGATGCGTGCTGGCGTACGATTCAACTGATCTACTATATTGAACTCACTGTGCTTAATGAATTTCAAGAACTCTGAAGCTTCTTTCTCAGACACCAGTTTGCTTCGTTGCTCTTGGAGTTTTTTTTTCTTCACCCTCGAAAGGGATTTCTCTGTTACTTTCTTCATCTTCTCTCTCTTTAGCCTTTCCTTTTTGATTTTTCTTCAACATTTTAGGCGTGTAACATCTCCTACTTCGGGTGATTCCTCCGGTGCCTGTTATATCCACTGCAGCTGTAGTGCTCGTTTTGTGGCCAAACAGATACTGACTGACCCTTGAGTAGCGATATAGCAATTGTAGTTCCATGGGACTGCCTGACTATCCTTGTATGGAAAAGGACTTGGAACCTCAATGGTTATCTTTGGCAGTTGAAATTTAGGCTTGGAATCAAGTATAGGCTCATTCTTATCCTCATAATAGATAGTCAATGGTTTCCATCGAACGGGACCTGTTTCTTTTCTTATGACATTAACTGATTCTATTTCCACTTCTTCGTAAAATTTTGCAATACCCTCATCCATCAAGCATTGCACCTTTTGGCGAAACTCTTGACAATTCTGGATTTCATGCCCCACATTCTTGTGGAACTCACAAAACTTTCCCTGTTTAGGCATCTTTTCATTATCTACCTGGATTAGTTTTGCCTTGACCATTGCATCAAACACCACCTTCATTGGCATTTCACCTGATAAATGCTTTTCTTGACCCAATGATCCACCTCTTCAATTATGGCATTTGCTTTACCCTCCTCATGATCGGGGAGTGGGTTTTTGTTTACACTTGGTTCTCCTTTCTTCCCAAAATTCAATATTCCTGCCTTAATAAGAGTTTGAACTTTGTGTTTCAAAGCAATGCAATTTTCTGTTGAATGACCTGGAATCTCGTAGTGATAATCACAGTGGACATTTGAATCATACCACGCAGGGTAGGGAGGTTTAAGAGGTTCTATATAAACTGGTGCAAGGAAGTGGTTTTCGATTAATTGAGGTAAAAGGTCTGTGTAGGTCATAGGGATTGGATCAAAATGTTGCCTATCTCGACTGATTTTTGCCTTCTCTGATTGTCATCTAGCTGTTGGCAGGTGGAGGTCGTTGAGCTAATGTGGATGTGATTGGTGAATTGGGAGCTTCGGCCGATAATTGGGGGTATGTTGGTCTTGAAATTGATTGGTATGGGTATGGTCCTACTGTGACATTGTTTGCAGGTGGGTAATAAGGTGGATAAATTGGGTAAGGAGAATAGGGGTAGGGTTTCTAGGCGGTTGGCCTCCAACGGTCATAGCGTGGACATCACCTTCTTTTCTTTTGAATGTTGCACCCTTCTTGGATCCTCCACTATCGGGTACCTCTATCTTACCATTCTTTATGGCATTTTCTATCATTTCCCCAGAATTACCATGTCAGCAAAACTTTTTGTGGCACTTCCAATCAACTTACCATAATAGGGTTCCCGGAGGGTACTAACAAACAACATAGTTGTCTCCTTTTCAGTAATAGGTGGTTGCACTTGGAAGCTACATCTCTCCATCGCCGGCGTATTCTTTGAAAGGTTCATTGGCTCTCTTTTCCATATTTTGGAGTGTCATCCTAGGAGCTGTATCCACCACATGCTGTACTGAGCCATAAATGCCCTAGCGAGATCTTTCCATGATGTATATGGTTCCCATCTAACTGGACATACCACCTTGCAGCGGATCCAGTAAGGCTGTCTGAAAACAATGGATCAACAACTTATCATTGTGAGTATACCCCGCCATCTTTCGAACGAACATTGTGATGTGGGCTGATGGACATGTTGTTCCATACTTTTCAAAGTCAGGAGTCTTAAATTTTGGGGGGAAACACTAGGTCAGACACTAGGCTGAGTTTCTGCATCAATTCTACCAAATGTGTCCTTTCCTTCTACTGCTCTAAGCCTTTCTTCTAGGAGGTCATATTTATGTTCTATCCCCACTCCAGAACCAACTTCAGGGATTGCCTTTCTCAATTTTTCTTGCTCACTAGGGTCATCAAGATTTGGAACAAAAATAGGATCTGCAGGATTACCTCCGGGACCTGATCCCACTTGCCCTTGATTAGATTGGCCCATTGGTGGGTTTACCCCACTAAAAGCATAAGGTCGACTACCCTGGGGCGGCATCACTAGTTGGTAGCCTTCTTGACCAGGTTGAACGTGTGTTGGGGTAAATCTTGGAGGGTACAATGGCTCCTTTTGCCTATCTCCTTGATTATGCACATCTTCTCTAGCTGTAGAAGTTTCCACCACATTTTTGCCTTTGGTCATCCCTCTCATTAATTCCATCATTTCAACCATCTGTTACCTCATATCTTCTTGCATCTCAACTATTTTCCCCCTCATTTCCTCTTGTGCTTTCTCCATTCTGTCTATCCTCATTTATTGTTTGTTTTCCATATTCCTAGATTGTAGACGAGTGTTGTATAGATGAATAGCAATTCTCGCTGGTTGAGCTATCTTTACACCTTTATTACCCAAAACTTCTGGAATTAGGGCGTGTTTATTTTATTTTTAAACAAACTCATTTATGCATGCTAATGTTTTTACTAAAGAATGTATGAATGAATGAAATGGGGAAGTATTTGCCACATAACTAACAAAAGGTTTTTTCATTAGACTTTAGAAGTTTTTTACAACAAAAGTCCAAACTACATCTATAAAAAGTCTAATCTCTAAGCCCTTGGTTTCCTCAAGAAGCTCATAACCTGCAGATAATGGTCTTGTGCTTCATCTAGGAATTCTGACAAACGATGACCAAGCTCAGTAATTGGACTCACTCCTGGCTTTAGCTCTTGCACCCTTTCCTCCATTTCCTTAGCTTTCCTGGCAGCCATGCTAATTTGCTCGAATAAATGCTTCAGATGCTGTTGTTGCAAAAAATGAGCACGTATCCATTCCTCGCGTTCATCAGCCAAGACTCGTAGGTCATCAACTTCTTCTTGGAGTGCTATGACATGGCTTTGAGATTCTGATAGCGTATTTCCCATCATTTGCATTTGAGCTTGCATATGGGCCCTTTCACTTTCAAGTTGCTTGTACTCAAGATTGTTTTGACTCTTTGCTTGGAGTTGTTCATTTTCCCTTTATATACGACCCAATTCAGCAGTGGTGGATGAGATTGTACTATTCATATCCTTTAATAGTGTCCTCCACTCATTGCGTTCTTCTTGGATCCTCTTGCTCCAATGCTCTGAATTACTTTGCATCTCATGCTTGAGTCTTTTGTTTTCACATTCCAGCTTGTTTTTCTCTTCCTGAAGTTTTCGCTTTGCCCTTTCTATCTCTATTACTGGATCTTGAAACACCGGTTTCATGGGACAAGTAGGTATGCTCACTTGAGGAATGACCACATCTTTTCCTCGCCTTGCTTGCTACACGAAGTATTCTGGGGATGAAATATCAGTACGCCTCCCTCCATCCAACCTATTGGTATGCTTCCATGCTTGAATAGCTTTTGCAATCTTCATTGATGCATCGACCTCTGTGTATGAGAACTCTATTTTATTAAGGCCGAAGGTTGCTGGGACAAACTGCTCATATCCAAACTGACGCCTCACCATGACAGGAGAGTAGCTAACTGCTCCCCATAAGCCCAAGAGAGGCACCCAGAATTCATCTCCACAACTATATAACACTGAATCAAACGGCATCCAAAGAGCTCTCTATATTAATTCACTACTAGTGAGGCTTCGGAAGAATGGCACCCACTCGTCTCTAGTTTTTTGCTGAGGCCAACTATTCTCACAAAACTCCTTAATAGGGACCCGAAAAGACATGAACGGCTTGCAGAACTTGCCCCCGTTGCATTCAAAATGACTTTTTGCCCAAATAGTTAATAGTTGTGCACATCCAATGAACCGTCCTCTTCCTTTTCGCTTACAAAAACTTAAGGATCTGATAGTTTCAGCTAAGATTGCTGGAGTAGGATTGACATTATGTTCAACTTGCTCAAAGAAGTCTACTATAGCGACATCAATGCTACCTATGACCTTTAGGAATACCACCATACCATAAAGGGCTAAGGCAAACAATCTCATACCCTGGTCATCATCAAGATGCTTGCAGATGAAATCCCGTAAGAAAGTCCAAGGAAAACAAGTATTTTCACCTTTAGTTTTGATTTGAGCATCAATGACTTGTACCTCTAATCCCATCATCATGGCAAGCTTTTTACAGTAGCCGGTCTTCTTGTTTTTCCAGTAAACTTTATCTTGATTCGTCTTTGAGATATTAAAGCAAAGCAATGCAAAGTACTCCTCTATTGTTGGTACCATGTCCACTTCATTAAAGACAAAGCACCTATAAGAAGGGTCCTAGAACTGTGTCATGGCTTTGAGGAGCTGGCTATCAATGACCACTGGCAAGAGGAGTGCTAGGTGCCCAAATTTCCTTTGGAAAGCTTCCCTCTTTGGGTAATCCCATTGTTTCCAAATATTTCCCAAGTCTTCTAAATTGTTCTGCTTGAGGTCGAGGTAGACTTTTTCTGGGAGAGTAGACATGTAATTTGCTGGCAGACAGTCTCCATTCTTATGCTGAGCTACTTCTGATCTAGTTTTCAGACTGATGCAAGGTTCCTCTAGGGACTCGAGAGATGGTTGACTTTCCATGGATGTAGAGTTAGCCATGCAGCAACTACTTCCCGTGACAATATCTATTAACATGAGTGCATATGATATGAATTAAAGTATGCAAAGTATATGAATATATTATTTTCAAAAAGAAAATGAACACCCATACATGCGAATACCACTCTCCTTCATGTGTTTCTAACTTCAGGTTCTTAAAGGTTTTGGCATAATTCTAACTTAAGGTCAGTACCTTAGGTTTTTCTATATGCATGGTTCAAGTTTTATCATTTAGCTAATAGGTTCCCAAATTGTTCCTCACTAACGTCCACATAGGACTAGTAAGGCACCCCGATCCTCGCCCATCAGGCTCAAACGGAAAGGGTTCAATTTGAGTGGGAGTTATTCGCTAGTCCATGCGGAGGTTACTACCTCACGAGAATGTAGCTACTCACTCCCTCCTAAAGAGGACAAAGCTCGGGACTTAGAGCTTATGCATGCAAATGCACGTGTTGTGTGTGTGAAGGAACATACCAACACATGACCCTCATCCTAGATGCCCCAACAATTCATGAACAATAATATATCAAGAATAACATAATTAATAAAATTCAAAAGCAAACAACATTATTTCAAACTTAAAGATTTTAAACACCAATTAAGACCATTAAACCAAGACTTGAAATATCACATGATTAATTAATGGTTCGACTCTCGGGTCCCCAGTGGAGTCGCCAAGTTGTCGTAACGATTTTGGTCCGGGGATCTAATCGCTAGACATAATGTTATGGAGTCGCCACCAATCAATTTTAACTTAGGTGTGATTGGCCACCTATTCAAAACTAAGAATAAGTTCACTAATCTACGTTCCAAAATTTGGGTTCGGGAGTACGGTTACGTGTGAGGAAGGTATTAGCACCCCCACAACGCCCGTCTAATGGACAGTACCAATTAATCATGTTTTATCTTTAGCAATCTTAATTTAAATGGTCTTTTATTCTTAGCTAAAATTTTATTTTTATTATTTAATTTGTCATTTTCTTTGGGATATTCTCCAACACTTTGATCGAATTCCCAAGGAAAATTTGTTACTTCAAGAGTATTCACAAGACACACTCATCCTTGTGAAGAGGTTCCATTGTCGATTTAATATATTATGTTTTTAATTCTCTTGTGAAATTTATCAAAATTATAATGAAAATCTTTAATATTGAAATTATTTTCCCTAAATTTTCCAACACTTTGGTCAAATTTAGAAGAAATATCTTCTCACCTAAGAATTTTCTAAATATTGCACACTCGCGAAATTCTAAAATTTCAGCATTGGTTAAGTTTTCATTTATTGCTATTATCTAAGAAAATATACATTTTTATTAAAAGATTATTCATTATTATCATTTTCTAAAAAAATAATTTATTTTTGAATTAGACAAATTCCTTTTATAAGTTTTTGTGAAAAATTTCCCTACATCCTTCAACACTTTGATCGAATGTAGAGAATTGAAATTATTAATTTTTGTTCCAAATTTTCCAACACTTTGGTGAAATTTGAAAAAAATCATTTTTAATTAAAGATTTATTTTTAATCCACTAATTCGCCCAGTACAGCTCGCCATGCATGAGATGTCACCCTTTTTTAACTCGCCACACATCAACTTGCTGGCAAGAACTCGCCCTTTTATAGCTCGCCAAACACAAATTATTTTGTACAACTCACCACACATCAACTTGCTGGCAAGAGTTCGCCCTCTTATAGCTCGCCAAACACAAATCATTTTGTACATAGATTTATTTTTTAATCCCCTAAATCGCCCAGAACGGCTCGCCATGTGTGAGGTGTCGCCACTCGCCACGCATCAACTTGTTGGCAAGAGCTCGCCCTCTTATAGCTCGCCAAACACAAATCAATTTATACATAAGAGCTCACCCTTTAAGTAATCGATTTTAAAAAAAAATTAAATTTTGTAACTTAACAGCTCGCCCCTAAAAAGTTAGTTTTTTGTGAAGATTTTCTCAACATCCTTCAACACTTTGATCGAATGTAAAGAATTGAAATTATTAATTTTGTTCCAAATTTTCCAACACTTTGGTGAAATTTGAAAAATTATTTATAATTATAGATTTATTTTCAATTTACTAGCTCGCCCGCCTCGTACAAAATAACTTATGTACGAGAGCTGGCCCCTTAACAGCTCGCCTCTAGTAAGCCGACTTACGCATAAGAGCTCGCCCCGAAACAACTTGCTACGTACAGATCAACTTGTGAACTAGAGGTCGCCCCTATACAGCTCGCCATGCGCAAGTCAACTTGCTCGTGAGAGCTCTATTGGGAAATTTGGAAAATTATTTTTATTATTTTTTTATTAAAGATTTATTTTTAATCTACTCGCCCGCCCGAACCAACACTCTTCCTAATAGGTCGCCCGTGAAACAGCTCGCCATCCACGAGTTATCTTGAGGTGAGAACCATACAAGAGCTCGCCATACAAGTGAACTAGAGTATAGCGAGATCGCCCGCCCATTATAGATCACCCATACAAGTGAACTGCACGTAGTAAGCTCGCCCAGTCAATAGAGCTCGCCCATACAAAGTGAACTAACTCCTAGCAAGATCGCCTGACCTCTATAGATCACCCATACAAGTGAACTGGCAAGTAGCGAGCTCGCCCATACAATTGAACTAGTGTTGAGAGCTCGCCCGGCGAATGAGATTTAACAGTGTTTTGTAATTATTTGGGCGAGGTAGGTTTAGCTAAACACAGGATTTATTTAAAATTTCTTAAATGAAGAAGGCAAAGTATACTTACAGTGTTCGACTCGTGTAAGTTTTATCGAGCTCGCCTTTCAAGTTTCTTTATTTAGGCTCTCCTCTTCTCGGATTGGTCGCCACTTAGTCTAACCAAGGTCGCCACACTTTCTTCTTCCCAGTAACAAACGTATGTACTGCTCACCATCATCCACGCATCCTCTTCACTGCTCCAGTCACCGTCCCAATCACACCAGAACTAAAATTGGGATTTTTGTAGTTGAGTTCTCTCTTTCTCTCTGTCTCTCTGTATTTTTCTGTCTTTATATATCTCTCTTTCTTTTCTCTCTGTCTTTCCATTTTTCTGTGTATTTCCCTCTGTGTTTCTCTGATCTTCTTCAGGCTTATTTATAGACATTTTTAGTCAAGAAAATCAGACGAAATCTTTGAAACCAGGGACTATAATCCATTGTTCCGCTGGTTTCTTTCTGAGCATTCTTAAATGCTTGCTTGAAAATGTTGGTTTTTCCATGTGGTTGTAGAGCTGTAGAGGATCTTGGAACCGATCTCCCTTTCTTCTTCATCTTTTCCGAGCAACTTTTAGTCAATAAAATCGGAGCCAATTAATTTTCAGAAGACTTTCACTCCAAATGAGGTTTGTCTAGAGGTCGGTGAAGATGGCGGAGCTAAGCTTAGGGTGGCTATCTGACAGCCTTCACGCCGGTGTTATTGACATTTGTTCCTTCTTTCTTTTTTCTTTTCCTCGAGCAGCTTTTATGTATTCTTTAGTCAACAAAAGCGGATCAAATCTCTAAGATGAAGAGATTATGATTACTTTGCACAATCGGTTTTAAATGCAGGCAACATTTGTCAGTGAAGTTGGCGAGACTACAGGGATCCGGCGACCTCAAAGCTGGCGAACACTCAGTTTTTTTTTAATACTTTTTTTTAATTAATTTTTTTATTTATTTTATTTTATTAATTTTTTTAATACTGATTTTGTTTTTCTTCTTTTTTTTTAACAAATTTAAACATATGATTAAATAGATTTATTGTTTTGGACAAAATTAAGTGTCTACAGGTAATGTTGAAATTGAAAAGAGATTGAAAAGAATTATTTAAATACTAGTAGTAATTTCGACTATGGTAAGAGGTAGATTGGAAATGTCGTTGTATTAGAAAATTTAAAATCGTTATTAAGTGCTCTAAATATGTAGTAAAGAGAGTATTGGGTTTTAACTACGTTTGAATACTGATTGTAGTTAAGAAATTCGTAAGAGCAAATTTTGGAAAAGCAAGGATAGTCGAAAGTGAGTTGCAACCGAAAGATTTTGATTAAAATCATGAGGAGCGAGGTAAGAGACATATATAGAAGAATTAGGATAATATCATGTCAACATTATAAATTGTTTGATCGATTAAATGATAAAGCAATTAAAATTTTAATGATTTTTAATAATGTTTTAAATGATTGAATTTTTATATTATATCAGAAGTTGCAAGTTTTGAAATATTAATGGTTTTGGGAGAAAGGATGATGCTTTAATGTGATTTAGGGTTTTAAAGATAAATTTTAAACTGTTTATGGTTTGATTTGATTATGGTTGAGGGTGATTGGTGGATTGTTTATGATTTTGATTTGAATGAGGTTTATAATTTGGATGCTATAATGGATTTAAAATCAACTACCTGAGAATATATAAATTGTGTTTTCATGCAGGAAGGTTAGGATAATTATAGCCGTTTATGCTGCTGAAATTTTTATAAAATCATAGATAGGAAAAGTGATTATTAGAAAAATTTATATTGTTAAGAAGATATTTAGAAGTTAAAACAATTGTGTTTTCTAAGAATTAATTTTAACGATCGTAATGAAAGTGTCAAGTAAACTTGTTGGAACTGCATACGATTAAATGGAAATAATGATGTGTTTGCATGCATAAATCATGCATAGTCGCATTGTTCATGTCATGCGCATTATTTAATAGTTCTTAAAAGTTTGGCATTATGATTTTAAAGTGCACTGAGTAATGATTTTTAATTGATACAAAAGAATGCATATGTTTTAAGAACGAAATGAACATGCAAAGTTTTGAGTTTTATCATATTGAAATGTTTTGGAACGTTCAGAATTATTATGAATGGTTTTATTTATACTAAATGAAGCATTTAATAAAGACATTTACCGTATATGTTTTTTTTGACATGGTATGCTTCAGTTTAAGAGTATATTGTGACAGTCGCCTCTAGAGTCCTGAGGTACCTAAGTACTCCATGAGTTCCTCGAGACCATGACAGTATTTATGTGCTACATGAGTTCTTGAGATAGTGGAAGTCACCTCTACGTTTCCAAAGGAGCTATGTGCTACACAGTATACTTCACCGTAGTATTCTATCAATTATGAAATGAACCTAATTTCCTAACAGTTTTTATATTTTGATTATGTGATCGTATAAAGTTTTGTATTAAGTTTAATAAATTTTGTTACTATCAGATAAAATAATTATTGTTTTTCGAAATTTTGGACTGATTGAAGATAATTGGTATTTGAAAATGATTTCTAGTATTAAATGAAAGGATTTATGAAAATGTTTTGAGACGGTCGTTCCTTAGTGATCATGCATATTGTTATATGACTACGAGACTTTAACCAAGTCCCCAGGTTTATTGTTATATGACTGCGAGACCTGATCAGTTCGCAGGTTTACTGTTACCGACTGTGGGATTATTATGGTCAAACCCACAAGTTTCCATAGTGAAGACCTAACCAATGCGAATTGTGACCGACCGACGATGGCCATTTGTTACCGATTATCATACCGAATCGTGCATGATTCTATTGGATGTGACTGTTTCCACTGTATTGTACTATTTTACTAAAACTGAATTGTTTACTGAAATTGTTGATTACTGATATTGAATTGTTTACTAAATTGTTCGCTGAACTATTACTAGATTTTACATTGAGCTGTTTTACTGAATTGATTTATGTAAATTATTTATATATTGCACTATTGCATAAAATGATTTTAAAGTGATTTTAAAGTAAATTATACCATTTATTCATTCACCATTAACCATTTATTCCCTATAGTTGTATCTAAGGATCAGAACACGAAAGGTACTTCAAAGTACCTCCCATACTCTATCTGGTTACCTAGTTGACTATAGTATCCTTCTTATTACGTCCCCTGGTGAGCCGTTAGGAAATAAATGTTTTTATTGCATTATAATATTTATATTTAATATGCCATTTTCATAATTAGTTTAAAATAAAATATTTTATTCAATTGCATATAGTACACACTTTTATATATGTTTCTTACTGGGCTTTCCCCAAAGCTCACCCCCTTATTCACCATCCCAGATATAGTCCTTTAGTGTACGTGCCACCAGCTGCTTCCAAGTTAATGAAAGAAGATCATTAGAAGTTATATTATTGAATAGACATGTATTAGTTAATTTTATATTTTTATACTCAGACTAGTAAATGCACAGTAGATGTATTTATGATGTGATGCAAATAATGTAATGTTGATTTAAAGAAATGTACATGAATTAGTGGGATGTAAATTACATGGAATTGTTACTAATAAATTTATAGATATTGTGTTATAGATTTTATTCTGATTTCTAATTTATTACTTATAGATTGATTAATTTAATAATATAACTGTTTAATTGAAATAGATATTGTAGATTGAACTTGCATCGACACCGAATGCAAACCAACTGATACCGAATAATTGAATCAGAAAGATAGAAGTAAAAAAAAGGAAAAAATTTGGTTTGGAATTTTATAATTCCGGACGTTACATATAGGTTCAAGTCTCTATATATATATCATTGCAAATCCTTATAGTATCCCAATGCGAGATTGAGGTGTCACAAACTCCTCTATGTTAAACTTTGACATCCTCGTCAAGTCTAATACAGAACAAAACTAGGATCACTCCAAGCATTGGGATTCTGAGGTACCTCCCACAATCTAGCACTTAGGTCCAGCAAGAATCTAAAGGTGGCTCCTATGATGTAGCATTTAAATCTTATGTCCTAGTTGGTGGATCACTTTAATACCATTTGTAGAGACTCGTACCCAACCTGCGAGATATTATTCATTTTGACCCAAAGGTCTCACCATTTTGTCTCACAAAAGGCACTTCACAAGTATGGGTTCAAGTCTTTACATTTATAGCATTATAGATCCTTACGATATCCTAATGTGGATTAAGGTGTCATAAATTTAATGCCTTACTTTTTTTTTATATGTGAAAAGATACTTAAATATGGATTCAATTGTGTTTATTAACTGCGTAGCTAATCAAGTCAAGAGAGAGATGTGTTTGACTGTTAGTCAAATTGAGTTAAATTATGTCCGTCTTCCTCTGTGAGTATTTTAAGCAAAGATTGTTTACTAGCCCTAAGCCCTCCTTAGAAACAGGGTATGACATGCCTAGTAACATGAGATATAATGGAATGTGCTTAGCTAGGATACTAATGTCTTGATATTGTTTTGGTATGGAATTGCATTGTGTAAGTTCGATTATACGGAAATAAAGATGTTTTGTTTCTTTAGCAAAAAAGAAAAAAAATGTATTTATTAGGTTATTTTAGATGCATCTATTTTTGTATTTATATTAACTTGGGGCTAGGACACTTTGCTTAGATGATTCATAAATCACCCTTAAAAAATAACATCTAATAGTAAGGATGTCAACAAGACAGATACCCTATAATTTTGAGGTGCTCAAATTTGAACTCGATTATGTTTTACAATACCCACTAATTTTGAGGTTTGTGACATTTTAAGGTTTTAGACTAAACTTTAGAAGATAAAAGTAGAAACTATGATATGCAATGGTTATTGTTGGCTTACTATGTTTAAGAAACTTGCTACGGTGTGATCATTGAGGCAACAAGGGATTGAATTTGGGGTTAGAAAGCTTTAGAACTAAAATTACCCAAATTTTAGGGTTTAATAGCAAGTTCTGCCAATAGCTAAATTTAGGGGTTCGGATGTTGATTTTTGTGATTAAAAATAATAATTATGCTTAATTAAAGGTTCATAGTCATTTGGGATCAAGAGAGAAAAGATAGGGTTTGAATGTCAAAAGATTGACTTTTTCGTTTAGTGTTTGGCTTTTGGTGAAAAATGTTGGCTTGTAGTAATTTGGGGTTTGGAGTGAGTTTTGAAGGTCACCTTAATAAAAACTAGGTTTAGTTAAGCATTCGCTTTTTGGTTAACTTAAGGTTTGACCAAGTCAAATTTTCAAGATTTGACTTTGACCAAATGCCAACTTTGGTCAAAATGCCAAATCGAGGTTTGACTAAGGGATGTGACTAAGTAATTGATGAAAATTAAGTTGAAATGCCAAATATATTGATCAAAGCAATTAAGTTTAAGGTTTGACTTTTGCATATAAGTGTTGACTTCGACCATACATTGACTGTGGTACTTCCTTGTGAACTCATAGTATAAGTGTAGTAATTATATTAGGAGATTGTAAGTACTCTAGTCAAGCCTCATTGGTTTTCCAATAGTACCATAAAGTATGTGTTTTGTGAAACTGTGACAAATGTATATGTCGCTTGTTTTTTTTGTAAAATCGTGTTTATAACTTGCTTTATAAACGTTTTCAAACTGGGATGTGTTTCCGACTAAAGCTTTGTGAATGGTTTTGTTGTGTATGTGATTAGGCCATAAATGCTGGTTTTGATATATATATATATATAGGTTCTATAAACTGTGATCCCTTCGGGAACATTGTATCTTATTTGGAGATTTGGGTACTCCGTTATAATTGTATAGGATTTTGTGACCTATGACTGGGATACGTCCCATGAGGGTATCAGGACCGAAGTCTATATGACTTCGAGTTTCTATGTTTCATGCCTATAGAAATTGGAACCAATCGAGGCATTAGTGAGTGGTAGGATACCCAATCTTATTGCACGAATGTGGACCCATCGTAGCATGGCCATATTATTATTTTGTGTGTTCATTAGTAAAACAAGTTACTAGAATGTCTATGTGACATTGGTAACATTATGACTAGCCATGGAGATGGATGTATACGTTTCATAAGAGTACGAGAACTATTGTCCATGCAACAACAGATAATGTGACCTACCATTAATGTTCTAGGAGACCATTTGCCCTTATCTTAGTTAATTGGCAAGATCATAATTTTTGCAATGAGATTTTCGTACACGATTTCAGATGTGGTTTTCAAGGTAGACTTGTGATGGGACTTGTATATGTGTTTTGAATAAATTGACACATGTATACTTTATGTTTTCTTACGATTTTTTACGTATGCATGCATTACTATTGTGGCATGTACTTATTTAAGTTTGTTTTAAATATATAACACTCATCATTTTCAATTTCTTACTTTAAAGCCATGCCATGGCGTCTTTTTAAGGAACTTGTTTTAGAATAACATTCTATTTTGCTGCCTTCTTATGGTACCGATTCTATGTGCTTGTATTAAAAATTAATAGGCGTTAGCTCACTAATCTATTTTTAAATCCTTTTAGACTAAGTAGCCATTTGAGCACTTTTGAGGAGATTTGACAAACACAGTTGTTGCTACATTTGCTTTTTAGGTGGTATATCTAGGATATATTTAAATTTGTATTGTACTATTTTCGGTAGATAATATTAAGATGTAAGAATACTGTTACGTCATTTTTGAAGTTAATTTTAGAATTATTGTAATTGGAAATTATGACAATAATGTTTAGTATGATGTAAGCATGATGTTATGATGTATGTCAGTGTGTGATTCTAAAATGATGTAGAGGTATTATATATATATATATATATATATATATATATATATATATATTTGTCTTTGACCTCTCGGTATCTGTTTTATGCGACTATTTCGGAGTCGAAAAATTATCAGGCTATATGGAAGTAAGGCGTCCCTCCCAGCACGGTTTGCTCCATGAGGTATTATATGGTTAAATCTTAAGAGAAGCAACTTTGTTAAATTTTGAAATTTATGTTACTGTTTATCTAAGCCATAATAAACGTAAGTGCATGTTGATTTAGAAAAATCTTGCATGTGTACGTGATATTGTCATTTTGGATCGTGACACATGCTTTCATTTGCACCCACAAAAATGATTAGCTAAGCAGTAGATTTAGAAAAATCTTTCTTTCTTGTTTCAGTGGAAAATAAGCCACCGGCTATGACGGGCTTTCCCTTGAAGTGATTTATGGTTTGGCCTAGATAGTTGACTGACTTTTAATGAAGTGATTAGTATAAAATATATTTTTTTTAAAAATTAGTATAAAATATATTTAATTATAATAAAACATTATATGTATTATAAAAATAAATAAATTAAAATAAATAAACAAGTTATCAAATCAAAAAAATCAAATATACATATTATATTTCAAAAAATACTCATGACACATGTCAAATAACCAAAAAAGGTGGAATACATTTGAGTTTTCATTTTTTGCTTCAGGCATTAAATCTGAAAATTTAAAGAAAAAGAAAATATATAATGTGTCTTCTAACCATTTCAACCAAATGGATAATTAAAATAATTATCTAAAATTATATAATATATAATCTATTTAAAATTATTTATATAATTTTTATTATATTTTATCTAAAACTAATCTTAATGCTTTTTTAAATTTTCTAAATATTTTATATATTTAAAATAATTTTTAAACATTTACATATATTTCTTTTTAAATTAAAAAAAACTTATCTATCCATTTAAAGATTTTTTAACCACTTCTCAACTTCTTCAAATTTTACTATTTTTAACCATCTCCACTATAATGATTTTTTTTTCATATCTTTACTTATCTAATTTTTAAATCTAATATATTTAAAATAATTTTTATTCATTTAAATGTATTTCTTTTTAAATTTTAAAAAACTTCGTTATCTATTTAAATATTTTTTAACTAACTCCCCATTTTTTTTAAATTTTACGTATTTTAACCATCTTTTCTTTTTTTGGTTACATTTTAACCATCTTTTCGCTCTTTCTTATAATGATTTTTAATAATTTTTTTCTCCTCTATCAAAAAGCCCTAATAACACGCATCGAATAACCAAAAAAAGTAGAACAAAATTAAACTTTTATTTCGTGCTTTAGGCGTCAACTCTAAAAAATCTAGGAAAAAAAAAAACGTTGTATTGTGATTTTGGGTTGTGACACTTGCTTCCATTTGCAGCCACAGAAATGATTAGCTAGGTAGTAGATAAGATTATCTTTCTTTCTTGTTTCAGTAGAAAATAAGCCACCGACTATGACAGATATTCTCTGAAAGTGATTTATGGTTTGGCCTAAGTAGTTGACTGACTTTTTAAACCAAGGAAGACTTTTTTAATGAAGTGATTAGTATAAATATATTTTTTTCAAAAAAAATTAGTATAAAATATATATAATTATAACTGTTTTTTCTCCTCTATCAAAAAGCCCTAATAACACGCATCGAATAACCAAAAAAAGTAGAACAAAATTAAACTTTTATTTCGTGCTTTAGGCGTCAACTCTAAAAAATCTAGGAAAAAAAAAAACTTGTATTGTGATTTTGGGTTGTGACACTTGCTTCCATTTGCAGCCACAGAAATGATTAGCTAGGTAGTAGATAAGATTATCTTTCTTTCTTGTTTCAGTAGAAAATAAGCCATCGACTATGACAGATTCTCTGAAAGTGATTTATGGTTTGGCCTAAGTAGTTGACTGACTTTTTAAACCAAGGAAGACTTTTTTAATGAGGTGATTAGTATAAATATATTTTTTTCAAAAAAAATTAGTATAAAATATATATAATTATAATTGTTATTGTACAAAACAACAATGAGTACGTGTTGACGTTGATATTCATATTCTTTCTCCACGTGTCTCAAAAAAGTTTCTGTAAGACAAGAAAAGTCAGAGGAACGTAGAGGTGATTCCCTGCGTAGGCGCTCCGATGTTTAAGTTAGCAAAAAGTTCTTCAGTATTGTGAAGCGTAAAAGCTAGTAGTCAAAAGTTTTCTTAATATAATGGTACCTGAAGCCTATTTATAGGCTAATATTCTAGGGTAATTACCTAGGGGTGATTACGTCCTTTTGGTAGGAGTTTGTTTCCAAATATAACACAAATTTCATCAATTCCGGGTTTAGTGGAAAGCCTGTCGCCGGCGAGAAACTGGATGCAGCCCATAGTGGCGGGAGGTGTATGTCGCCTAAACGGGAGGTCGGATCTACGCCACGTGTCGCACGCTGAGCAATGGCGATAGACTCCAGAGTCATTCACCAACGATAGGGGTTCTGTTGTAGGCGGAAGAGGGTCCCTATCACCGAAGGCCACATGGTCCAATCACACTTCGCCTCGTGGCAAAATCTGACGTCCTTAGTGTCACATCCCGTGACCACATTTTTCACTACTTTTCTATACATTTTATACGGTTGGGCTGTCTGTGATACTTTACTTTTCGTATTCATTTAACTATTAACTATAAAATTTGTAATATCAATTACATCCCCTATCTTAATTCTTAAGAAAGTAGTACTGAAAATAAGTCTAAATACAAAAAATAAATGATCATACCTCATATTATAAATCAAGCTGTCGTAGTGTCTCCAAATGCGCAGCTCGAAATCCTCAGATGTCAGATCTCAGTCACCGAAAATCTGAAATGTTAAAATTGGGGTGAGCAAACCACAGCTTAGCAAGAGAGTTATATGTCACACTTGATATTCAGCTAACTATATGCTGAAAATAATTTTCTTTCACTTTCTTTAAATCTTCCTAGAGGCTCTAGGCTCACATATAGGAAGGATACTACAATCGGCTAGGGATCCGGATGGAGTAAGGCAGGTATTTTGAAATATCTGTCTTGTCTCGGAACCTAGAAGCAACTGTAGAGAGTACTCGTTTTCTTTTGATATTCAAATCCCAGTAAAACATTAAATATTCACGTGATAAAATACTTAAGTAAATAAATAAAGAATTAATGTTCCTTTCACAAATACTCATTTCCACACTTGTAAAACACCGTATAATATTTAGTTCAACATGTAATATATCAAAAGCTCAGTAGCTGTAGATAATTTAGTACAAGCAAAAGTTTAGTGAAAAGTACAATCATCAGTACAGTATCATAGAGACTAGGCAACACCCTAAATATATCATGCTATAATATCATCCCAAATAGGGGAAACACATGAGATCTATGGCCATAGTCTATGGGATCCACAGTGTGCACTAATCAGGTGTCCACTGGGACGCTGATAATAGGATCAGTATCTATCAGCACTAACACGTGACACGTGAGCATAATATGGGGCCTAACAGTCTCAAAACAGTAAACACATGATATAAACCCCATTTATGAAATCAATTTCATTGAATATAAATTCAATCAATCCATAAATATTCATAAGGAAAATATTTTCATCTTATGAATAACAATTTATAAAATATTCGTACTGGGGTAATCACTCCGAAAATGTTCTGAATATTCTAGAACAGTATAAATCACATTTTCCATACGATGAAAACAGTTTATAAAATAATTACTGTAAAATATAAAAGGTCATAACTGTCCTTTTTCACCGTAAAACATATACGCACGCTTTTCCGTGCTTTCTATCGAAAACATGATTTTCAAAGTTATTGGGATTCAAATCAATTATTTTTATGATTTATGGAAAATTAAAATATTTATTTTCCAAATCAACACTCCCTTCCCATGTTTTCTCTGTAAACACATGCGAAGACCTTCTAGTCTCAAAATACTGTTTTTAACCTTTAATTACCTTTATGGAATTTTCTATAAACACTTATTTTCACAATTGAACCCATAAAGGTTATTTATAAAATCAAGTGAATATTTGGAGAAATATTATTAAAGTATTCACTTTGGTCCTTTTCATTTTTTACCTTGTTTCACGTGAAAATCACCTATTGGGACAAATTTTTGTGATTTCCTTTTTCACCATTCTCAAAAACATGAATATTTTAAAATTAATTATCAATATATTCATGTTTTATGAAAATTAATCGATTTCTCGATTTTCATGTTAGAAATCGTTTCTCGTGATGAAAAATCATTTATTATGATTTTCAGTAATTTTTCTAATAATTTTCGACAGTATAACTACTGCTGATTGGCTAGCCTCCTGCATGAAAAATACAGTTTAAATCTCAACCGGTAATTCACCACAATTTTTTCAACCAATCATTATTAATAGCATTTATAAAAATTAAATGCATAATTTAAAACATGTGTGCCAAATATCCCTACAGGCTGCACATGTCTCCCTTACCTTTCTCGGGTCGGCGACTGCCTCTCAAAGGTCGTGCTCGTGTTCACCTTTCCCGATTCATCGTCTCGGTCATCGAGGGACATTTTCTGGAATTCAAATTCTACATTTTGGAATTTTTCATAATTTATTAAAATAAATCACTCGAAACTAATTTCCGAAATTCTTACCGAATTTTCGTAATTTCTGAGTTTCTGAGTTTCCCGAGATTTCCCATAATTTTTGAATTATCGGGAATTTTTCGAATTCCCGGAATTTCCTTTTTCTTTCTTTTTTTTCTCTTTTCTTTTTCTTTCTTTTCTTTTTTCTTTTTCCTTTTCCTTTTCCTTTTTCTTTTTCTTTTTCCTTTTCTTTTTCTTGGCCAGACCGGTTCAGACCAGTCAACTCCCCTCATCGTCGGTTCTTCTCCGGCGGTCGGTTCTCCGACAGTTCGACGGCTCCTCAGCTGGCCGACGGCACGGCGAACCTGCTGGTGGTCTCGGTTCGGTCTGGATCGGTGGCAAGGCGGCGGATCTACTCGATTTAGCTTCGGTTTCTTCCGCCTCTTCTTTCTCCCTCCTTCGCCATTCACTACCTCTCCGGTGGCCTCCCACGTCTTCCTCTTCCTCCGGCGAAGCTTCGGTGGCAGTGGCGGTGGCCGAATCGGCCGGTACCGCCACCTTCTCTTTTCTTTTTCTTTCTCGAGTCTGCCGATTTTCGCCTCTATTCCCGACTCTGCTTCCTCCCGTTTTCATCGTCGGTCCCCTCGTCTTCCTCCCCTCGGTTCAACGGCGACGTCTCTCTCCTCGCCTCCGCCTTCCTCTTGGTCAGCCGACGTGGTCGGCGTCAGTAGGGGAAAAATCGGGATTCTTCCCGATTCTTTCTTCCATTTTTCTTTTTATTTATTTATTTATTTTATTTTTATTTAATTTCTTATTACAATTATATATATTACACTTATATTATATATATTATATTTATAATATTAGTATTTTTATATAGTATAATACTATATATATTCTACATATATAATAATGTATATATATGTATTGTATATTAATAATAAGTATACATATTGTATATTAGTAAGATGTATAAAAATATATATATATATGTATACTTATATACTTTTAATTTAATTAACCTTTATATATTTGTAGAATTTCCATATATATTGTATTTACAATATATATCTATATATTTAAACTTTAATGTAAATTAGTATTTACATTTTTATTCCTATATGTATGTATTTATATATACATACTTATATACATAAGTACTATGTAAATAAATCAAATAGTATATATATACTTATATACATACCATTGTATTTTTTTATGTATATATATACTATACAGTACTTAAGTACCTATGTATTTGCATAAAAATACATTTATATAATATCTAATTATATAAATATATTTCGTATTCCTTCTTCATTTTCTTATTTAATTTGGATTCCATTTATCCAAATTAAATTTTCTCCTTTCCTTTTTTTTTCTATAACGCCGACCTTATTTCTATTTTTATTTCCATTTTAATTTCCTTCACTCGGATTTCCACAATCTGTTACTTCCTCAATTCTCGGGATTTTCTCTGATATTCCGATCTTACAATTATACTTATTTATTTGCTTTAATATTAATTTTCAATAATTGAAAAATTTACGGTTATCACACTTAGGCCCTAATCCAAGGTGAATGGGCTTTGCCATATCAATTGCTCCCCCACTCTCTTGTTGGATTTCTCCAAACAAGAGAGTATAAATATAAGTTTTGGGCCTTAGCCCAACGTGAATAGTCTTTTCTTGATTTTTGTGGTTTTCTCTGATATTTTTTGTAGATGAAAAAGCTCTACTCTGCGGGAGACGTGGTCAGGCGCGACGTTTGGCATTCCCTGTCGCGACTATATAAACGGCTGGGGTTCAACGAAAGAGCACATGAAAACCTCTGAGCAGCAGTCTGTAGTCGGTATTTTCAGCTTTCTCGCCAAAAGAGTCTTTCGTTTTCACACCAGTAGTCTCTCGCTTATCGCAGTGACAGTAAGTATACACTTGTCACCTTACTTATCACCTCTCGCAACTATTTTTAGGTCTCTTGCAGGTGTCTTAGTCTTCCGCGTAGAGTTTAGGTCTCCCGCAGACTTGGCCTCTTGCATATTAGGTCTCTCGCATAGTAGGTCTCTCGCCCAGTAGGTCTGTCACCGATTTCTGGTCTTTATTCATTTTTTAACAATGTCTTCGCAACGCCCAGGTAAAACACTTAGAAGGGGTGGTGTAGAATGCGCACTGACGAGTGCAGACTTAGAGGATTTCAACACTCGTTTTCCCCTTCCTTCCAATTATCGTTACAGACTTCCAGTCGATGGGGAAGTTACGCCTGACCTAGTTAGAAACGACGTAGCTGTGCATAAAGCGTCCTTACTCTTCGGTTTTCGTTTTCCATTGCTAGAGTTTGGTCTAGCGTTCCTTAGGTACAAAGATATAGTTCCTTGTCAACTTCATCCTCATGCTTGGGCTCAAATAGTAGGATTTTCGATGGTATGTCATAGTTTAGGTATTGTTCATACTGTCCCCATCTTGAGTGCCTTTTTTAGAGTCCGTGGGTTGAAAGGACTGATAACGTTTTCTCTCTAGAGGTTAAAGCTCGACGAGTTTCCCAATAACAAAATTTTCTCGGACCTTCCTAACAAACTGTGTGGTTTTGAGAGCAAGTGGGTCGTTGTCGAGATTCCAAGTGATTTGCGAATTCGCACTAGATGGAATCGTGATACCAGCGACCACTCGAAGTGCTCGGAAAGATTTAACCTAGAATCCTTGAAAGACCATTTTGGTGAGCCTATACGGCGTATCTGTTCTACCGGGGACCGAAATTTATTCTCTCTTTTAACCCCAGAGAACATTACAGCTGCTGGCTGGGGAGTAAGCAAGGCTATCCCTGGGATTGCTGCTGCTCCTCCGTCTAACCTTCCTATAACATCGTCGATTCCTGGTTCTAGTTCTAGTCACCCATCTTCAGTTCCCATAGTTGAATCAACTATTCCCGTAGGTCGTCTCGTAGATGAACCTTCTCCTGACCTAGGAGATGAGGCATCCGTGGCCGCGGGTGCCGATGATCCATATGATGAAGAACTTGAATGGAACCAAGGCAACGCCTTTGGGAGTCCTTTTCATGACTTTCCTTTGGATGCGAACTTAGATACCTTAGAGGATTTTGGTGATATTATAGGTTTCTAATTTTCTTTACTTCATATATCCGTGTGTATGGCATTTTTTGGATTTTGGTTTGATGATTCCTTCTCTTTGTATTACGCAGATATGGACTTCCACAGAGCTATACGTAGAAGGTAGGCCAATGCTTCCGCCAGAGCGGCTCCTCCTCCTCAACAACAGCCGTAGGTCGGAGCCTCCGCTTTCGTACATCCTCGTGCTCCTCCTCCTCCTCCTCCAGCTACTAATGGGCCTAGCTGTCCTGCGCTAGAGGTCGGGAGAAACAAGCGAAAGAGGCCCCTTATCCGTGATCATAGCTCGGACGATCAAGAAAGCTCTGGGTCACAGAGGAGTGAGTTAGCCCGCCGAGAAGGTGGTTCCCATGTTGCCGAGGATAGGTCAGCTCCTCGCCAGCCTAAGCGTAAATATAGGAAGAAGTTGATTATTGAAGCCTCGATGCCTACGAGACCAATCTTGCCTAAGGTAGCCAATCCTACCGTGAGGTGCTATGTAGTTGATAGTGGGGTCGTCGAAGATGGAGAAGACTTCCAAACCTATCCTGGAGTGAATGACAATGATAGCATTGAAGAGACCAGGATAGCGTCTCGTCTGGCCTAGAGCACCATCCTTCCCCGCTACGAGGCGGGGCTTTTCACAAACCTTGCAGAAGCTGAGGATAATTCTGACTATCTCGCAATGAAAGTGGGGGTGTCGTACTTATTTGATAACAATACTCCCTTTTTTAACTTCTTTTGTCAGGTTTTTTGAGTTATTCTGTTTTTGTTTTGTCAGTCGACTCAACAAACGGCGGCCGTTAATGCACGGCATAGGGCTCTTAGAGAGCAAGCAGACAAAGAAATTCATGAGCTCCGAGAGAAAAACATGGCGCTTCTGAATGAGGTTGTTCAGCTTTACCCATATGCCGGTAGGGTGGAGGAATCGACGAAGAAGACTGCGGATCTTGAACAGAGGTTGAAAGAATAACAGGCGAAAGTAGCCTCCCTTCACGGATATCAAGAGGCTTATAATAAGGCAACCAATGATCGGGATGCCATGAGGAGGCAGTGAGATGAGGCCATCGATGAGCTGCAGAGCATGTTAGACCAACAAAGGGTGGTCCGAGCCGAGGCCGTCCGCGAATACCGCCTGTCTCAACATTGTCATGAGAAGAAGGAAGAGTTTGCGGCAGGATTCATCAAGTACGACTTTTACTTGGTTTGTGCTTGGTTGGAGAAGCATCGGCCTAACGAGACTTTCCCTGAGTTGCTTTTCACTGAAAAGGCCTAGTACTATGAAGCTCCTTCCTGGATCAAATATGAACCCGACTCGCAAAGTCCGGAAGACTATTTAGATGAAGGAGCCACAGATGACTTGGACAATCTTAAAGGTCCGTGGCCTCCTTGATAGCCACGCAGGGAGCTTGAGCCTACTGAGGCACGTGACCACTCTAGGCCTACAACGGTGTGTAATGAGCTTGAACTTGTAGAGGCAGGCGATCAACTCGAGTCTCTCGAGGCACTGCTAGGGTTAGATGGTGATGAACTCCAATTTTCTGATTCTGCTGCTGTTGATCCCGTACTAGACTCTGCGGCTGTGGCTGGGCCTTCAAGTAATGCTCCCTCTTTCGGGATGGCTTCTTCGGCTCCCCAGGACCCTGATTCTCCGACTCCTCGAGTTCCTGATCCTCTGGCTCCTCAGATTCCTGATCCTTCGGTTACTAAAGGTCCTCACGCTGATGCGACATCTTCTCAGGCGGCTGACTTGGTCCTCACCATAGATTAGGATATTTTGTAATTTCACTTTGTTTGTTAATTCAATGTAAAGATTCATTCTCAATGAAAAGTACAATTTCTTTTTGTAGCTTTTTCTTCTTTTGTCTGAATCAAAATGAATATTTTGTATTCATAACTGTTGCATCACAAAGTTCTGAAAAATAGCGTTAAATGCGTCTATACTTTCACAGCGTTAGAAAGATCAAATAATTCTATTTTTGTGGCATAAAGCGTAAAGATCAAATAATTCTATTTTTGTGGCATAAAGCGTACCTTTACACCATAGTGCTCCCCAAGTTCTGCTTTGAAACTGTGTTGTTTATGTTCAAAGATGAACTTTTCTCTAGCATTGTGCCTATCTTGCACTTTTTTCACTTAAGGACTTGTTAGATTTTGATATGCCAACACAAAATGTAATAACCAATTACAGCACATAGATATTCGATAAAATTGTAACGTACCTCGTAACATGCTTCACAGTCTGCATTTTGTGTGATACTTGGGTACCTTATTTGTCCGTATTCGCTTTAGGGATTATAGGATTGCCCGTCTCGCACCTTTTTGTGCTTAGGGACTTATGTTTGCCCGTTTCGCGCATTTTTCGCTTAGGGACTTTTATTTGCCCGTCTCGCACTCTTCTGTGCTTAGGGACTTTAGATTTGCCCGTCTCACGCATTTTTCACTTAGGGACTTTTGTTTGCCCGTCTCACACCTTTTTGTGCTTAGGGACTTTTGATTTGCAAGTCTTGCACCTCCTGTGCATAAAGACTTTTGATTTGCCTATCTTGCGCATTTTTCGCTTATGGACTTTTGATTTGCCTGTCTCACGCATTTTTAGCTTAGGGACTTATGTTTGCCTGTCTTGCACCTTTTGTGCTTAGGGACTTATGATTTGCCCGTCTCGCGCATTTTTCGCTTAGGGACTTTTGTTTGCCCGTCTCGCACCTTTTTATGCTTAGGGACTTTTGATTTGCCCGTCTCGCACCTCCTGTGCTTAGGGACTTTTAATTTGCCCGTCTCACGCATTTTTCGCTTAAGGACTTTTGATTTGCCCGTCTCGTGCATTTTTCGCTTAGGGACTTTTGATTTGCCCGTCTCGCACCTTCTGTGCTTAAGGACTTTTAATTTGCCCGTCTCTCGCATTTTTCGCTTAGGGACTTATGTTTGCCAGCTTTTGCCTCATTTCAATTCCTTTAACACATAATCCATCTAACATATTGCATTAGAGAATATAGAGTATGAATAACTGGCTTTATTCATAAATCAGATGATAACAAGATAATTGCATCTGTAAAGTAATAGATGGAAAAATAAAAACAAGAACAATAAGGAAATACAATGTTTCACTGCCAGTATAATTTAAGGTTGTTGGCATTCCAAGTCTTCGAGATCTTCTTTCCTTGCAAGGTCTCTAGAGCGCATGTGTTGGGTCCGATCATCCTTTTAATTCTGTAAGGTCTTTCCCAATTAGCCCAGAGTTTTCCATCCTCCCTATGGGCATTTGTAATTACCGACTTTCTCAGTACCAGGTCTCCCTCCTGCAATTCTTTGCTCTTAACTCTTGCATTGTAATAAGCGGCTACGCACTGTTGGTAAGCAGCCAGTTTCATTTTGGCTTTGTCCTTAGCTCATCTATCAGATCGAGATTCTCTTTTAACCACTGCGAGTTAAGTTCTACAATGTAAGAGACCAATCTAGGTGACTTAGCTCCAATTTCTACCGGGATGAGGGCTTCAGTCCCATACACCAAATTGAATGGTGTTTCACCTGTCGACACCTTACTTGTCGTTTTGTAGGCCCATAGGACACTTGGGAGCTCATCTGGCCACAATCCCTTAGCTTTATCCAACCTGGTTTTTCAGCCCACGTAGTATCGTACGATTGCTCACTTCGGCCTGCCCATTGGCCTGTGGGTAGGACACGAATGATATCCTCAACTGAATACTCAAACCTCTACAAAATTCTCGAAATGCATCACAATCGAACTCTTTCCCATGATCGGAATTTAGCACTCGAGGGATCCCAAAACGGCAAATTATATCCTTCCACACCATTGCTTCCACCTTCTTTTCAGAAATTATAGCCAAAGGCTTCGCCTTTATCCATTTTGTGAAGTAATCCGTGGCCACAAGTAAGTATTTCCTTTGTCCTGAACCTAGGGGAAAAGGTCCCAAGATATCTAGTCCCCACTGCGTGAATGGAGTCGATTGAAGAGTGTTCTGAAGGGCTGAGACTAGCGCAGTAGCTATAGGAGCGAACTTCTGACACTTTTCGCATTTTTACACTTTTTTGGTGGCATCCTTCTTCAGTGTGGGCCAATAAAACCACGCACGCAATATCTTCGTGGCTAAGGCTCAAGCTCCCAAATGTTCACCGCATATTCCCTTATGGACTTCAGCCAGGGTGTACTCAGCCTGTTGGGGCCCTAGACATTTCAACAAGGGCATAAACCTGGCACTTCGCACTTTTAGCCTTTGGGCCTCTTCTCTGTCAGTTGGAAGTGTGCCCCCCAATATGTAGTCTTTGATCGGGTTTCTCCAATCATTTTCGATCTCGACATCGTAGACATTTTCTTCTTCAATGCTCGGCTTAGCGAGGGATTCTACTTTGACCATACCACCTTTAATTCTTCTAGAGGAAGCCAACTTTGAAAGAGCATCTGAATGATTGTTCTCAGAACGGTTTATCTGGGTCAGCCGAAAGTTTTTAAATGAACGTGCCAACAATTGCACCTTCTGCAAATAAGGGACTAAAGCTGGTTCTTGCGCTTCATACTCACCCGAGAACTGATTTACCACTAACTGCGATTCACTATATGCCATTAAATTGCTCACTTCTAGTTTCTTAGCAAGTTTCATTTCGGCTATTAGAGCTTCATACTCGGCTACATTATTGGAGCTTGGAAAAGTAAAGCGTAGGGAATACTCATAGGTTTCCCCTTTGGGTGAAGTGAGCACAATTCCAGCTTCACTGCCATCCATACTGCGGGCCCTGTCTACAAATAACTTCCACCAGACTAACTCTGTTTCTTCTTGGGCTTCCCGACCGGTGCATTGTACAATGAAATCCGCCAATGCCTGTCCCTTTATCGCTTGACGAGGCTGGAAGTGTATATCATGTTCACTTAATTCAATGGCCCACTTGGTCAAGCGTCCGGAGTGCTCTGGTTTCTGCAGTATTTGCCTCAAAGGCTGGTCTGTTAAGACAGTCACTGAGTGAGCCTGGAAGTACGGTCGTAACTTTCGAGTTGCCATCACCAATGATAGAACTATTTTCTCTTCTAAGGGGTACCTTGTCTCGGTATCTAACAAAACTTTACTTACATAATAAATCGGATAGTCCCTGTCTCTTTCCTTTCTTAGTAAGACTGTACTTACAGCCTTCTCTCCCACACCGAGATATATGACGAGATGGTTTCCAGATTGAGTCGAGACAATAGAGGCAACTCCTTCAGGTAGTCTTTCAGCTTCTCAAAAGCATCATTGCATTCTTCTGTCCATTTGAAGTTCTTTCCTGCCTTTATCACCTTAAAGAATGATAGACTTTTTCAGCTAATTTGGACAAGAAGTGATTCAAGGTTGCTATCCTCCCTGTTAGCCTTTGAATCTCTCTAACAGTATTGGGCGGCCTTATGTCCAAAATAGCTTGAACTTTCTCGGGATTAGCTTGTATCCCCCGATTAGTGATCATGAACCCCAAGAATTTTCCCGACCGCACTCTGAATGAACATTTGTTGGGGTTCAGCTTCATCTCATACTGCTGCAATATCTTGAATACTTTCGACATCTTCTCGGCATGTGACTCTTCTTTTCGGCTTTTAATGATCATGTCATCCACATAAGCCTCCATGGTGTTGCCCAACAAGTCCTTGAACACCTTGTTCACCATGCATTGATAGGTTGCACCTGCATTTTTCAAACTGAATGGCATTACTCGATAGTAATATGTTCCGTTATCGGTAATGAACAAGGTTTTCTCCTCATCCTCTAGATGCATCATGATCTGGTGGTACCCCGAAAAAGCGTCCAAAAAGCTAAGCAATTCGTATCCACAAGTTTCATCTACCAACTTATCAATTCGGGGTAGTGGATACGAATCCTTAGGGCAGGCTCTGTTCAAATCTGTAAAGTCTACACACATTCTCCATTTCTCGTTGGCTTTCTTCACCATCACAACGTTAGCCAACCATTCTAGATAATTGACCTCCCTGGTAAACCCTGCTTCCAACAATTTTGAAACCTCCTCGTTTATAATCTACTGCCTCTCTGGAGCAAAATTTCCCTTCTTTTGCTTGATCGGTTTTGCTCTTGAGACTATGTTCAACCGATGACAAGCAACTTTGGGGTCAATCCCAGGCATATCGGTTGGGGTCCATGCGAATACATCAGCGTTTTCCTTCAAACATCGGATTATTTCCTCTCTTGCTCTTTCAGGCAACTGGCTTCCCACATACGCTACTCTTTCTCCATCTTTTTCATCTAATCAAACTGCCTCCATCTCCTCATCAGGTTTTGGCTTAGGCGGTTCTTCGATCGTAAGAGTTTCCTTCCTTTGAATCCCCTTACACGTGATGGACGCGATATTACACGTCCTAGCCTTCCTTTGATCTCCCCTCACTTGTCCAACATCGTAGGGAGTCGGGAATTTCATTAACAGGTAACAGGGATGTACCACCACTCTCATATCATTCAACAATGGCCGCCCAAATATTCCTCGTTTCCTTCCTTTCTTGGGCTCCCCATTCGCCACCATTTTCATCACCTCTTCTTGGGTAATATACTTATTTGCTCAAGAAAGTAGATCTGAGATTGTGGTGGGCTGATCCAGCGATAGGGACTCCTATAACTTCTCGGACCTTGATCCTTGTAACATGGCCGCCACGGCTATGCCAACTTGCAAATCCCTTACCTCCAGTGTTGCGTCTCTAAACCGATCCACGTAACTCTTAAGCGACTCCTTAACTCCTTGTTTAAGAGTGAGCAAGTAAGTTGGTTCTTTCTTTCTCTGACTGTTTATCGCAAACGCCTTAAGAAATTCATTCCGCAATTGGTCAAAAGAGACAATAGACCCTTCGAGCAAATTGTTTAACCACTTCATCGCGTGGTCGGTCAGAGTGATTGAAAAGGCTCTGCACATTATCTCATCTTCTCATCCATGTAACAACATTAACGGCTCATAATTCTGCATATGATCATAGGGTCCGTCTTTCCCGTGTACGCAGCCATCTGTGGCATTTTGAACTTTGCAGGCAGCGGTTTCTGTATGATGGCTGTGCTAAACGGTACTCTTTTCCTCTGGCTCTCTTCTGTGGACACCAACTTCTTCTCTTCTAGCATATGTTCTCTCATCTTTTTCATGTCCATAGAGGGAGCTAATTGATTTCTATCCCTTTCAGCATGGGATGAATCTAGCAAGTTCTCCACTACTACTTCTTTGCCTTTCCCTCGATGCGCATCTCCTCGCGTCATCTACGTGTTCCAAGTAGGGTCAAACTCCAACCCGACTCCCTAAGTGCTTTCGTTATCGATCCCATTCTTTCCAGCACCTCCAACACCATGTTCTCAGTTAGTGGCAACAAAATTCGACAATTCACGATGATAGGCAGAAGACCCTGCCGCATGTTCAGTATCCTGCCGCCCAGACGCCTGTCACTCAACACCAGATACTTGTCGCCTGAACCCTGCCGCATGTCCCTGGTCTGCCGCCTCCCCAATCTCTCGTTGGGTCCCTGCGACAGGCCTCATGCTACCCAATCCTGTTGCCTCTTGTTGAATGTCGTCCTCCTCCACAAGGGGAGCCTCTTGCCGCCTAGAGGGGTCTATTGTTGCCACATCATCCTGTCGCTCGAATGCCTGCGGCAGAACCCCTTAGCTTGTCTCTCCCACCAAATTCTATACCGCTTGTGGCAGACTCAAAGTCGGGAGGACTCCTTTGAACAGATCCACTATGGCTTTCA
This sequence comes from Heritiera littoralis, assembly GCA_031772115.1. Taxonomy (NCBI): domain Eukaryota; kingdom Viridiplantae; phylum Streptophyta; class Magnoliopsida; order Malvales; family Malvaceae; genus Heritiera; species Heritiera littoralis. Next base: position 3,018,769 of record JAPDPK010000053.1, on the reverse strand, counting down.
GCGCCTAAGTAGTTTCTTCGCTCTGTCACCTCAGATCTTCGAATTCTGTCGCAGATACAGTAATTCTTTCTTCTTCCCTATTCACCTGGTTCCTTTGACGAATCGGTTGTTTAGGGAAACTCACAGAGTTCTCATCACTTCCAATTTTAACGTTCGTCGATCTCGTTCTCACCATCTTAAAAGTTTTGATTGGCTTTTTATACGTTTCCCACAAACGGCACCAATTGTTGTTGCACAAAACAATAATGAGTACGTGCTGACGTCGATATTCGTATTCTTCCTCCATGTGTCTCAAAAAAGCTTCTGTAAGACAAGAAAAGTTAGAGGAACGCAGGGGTGATTCCCTGCGTAGGCGTCCGATGCTTAAGTCAGCAAAAGGTTCTTCAGTATTGGGAAGCGTAAAAGCCAGTAGTCAAAAGTTTTCTGAATAGAATGGTACCTGAAGCCTATTTGTAGGCGAATATTCTAAGGTAATTACCTAGGGGTGATTATGTCCTTTTGGTAGGAGTTTCTTTCCAAATATAACACAAATTCCATCAATTCCGGGCGTAGTGGAAAGCCTGTCGCCGGCGACAAATCGGATGCAGCCCCATAGTGGCGGGAGGTGTATGTCGCCTAAACGTGAGGTCGGATCTACGCCACGTGTCGCACGCTGAGCAATGGCGATAGACTCCAGAGTCATCCGCCAGCGACAGGGGTTTTGTCGTATGCGGAAGAGGGTCCCTGTCGCCAAAGGCCACGTGGTCCAATCACACTTCGCCTCGTGGCAAAATCTGACATCCTTAGGCCCTAACCCATGGTGAATGGGTTTTGCCATATCAATAACAAAACATTATATGTATTATAAAAATTAATAACTTAAAATAAGTAAACAAATTATCGAATCAACAAATCATATATATATATATATTATATTTCGGAAAACACTCGTACACTTCTCTAGGTTTTACCTTTTTTTAATCATCTTTCCACTCTTCCTTATAACGATGGTTAATGATTTTTTTTTCCTCTAGTAAAAAGCATTAATGACACGCGCCAAATAACCGAAAAAAAAGTGGAACAAAATTAAACTTTCATTTAGTGCTTTAGGCATTAACTCTGGAAAAAAAAAAAGAACATTGTAGCAAGATTGAATTTAGGGAAAAAGAAAAAAATCTCATGTGTCTTCCAACCATTTTAACAAAATGAATAATTAAAATAATTATCTAAAATTATATAATATCTAATTTATTTAAAATTATTTATATAATATTTATTAGATTTTATCTAAAATCTAATCTTAATGCATTTTTTAATTTTTTAAATTTAATATATTTAAAATAATTTTTATTCATTTAAATATATCTCTTTTTAAAATTTAGTAAATAAAAAAATTATGTATCAATTTAAAAACTTTTTAATCACCTCTTCACTTTTTCAAATTTTACATATTTTTAACCACCTCTTCATTCTCTCTTATAACAGTTTATTTCTTTCATATCTTTACTTTATCTAATTTTTAAGTCAAATATATTTAAAATAATTTTTATTCATTTAAATATATCTCTTTTTAAATTTAAAAAAATTAAAAATCTTGTCTATTTATTTAAATTTTTTTTTAACTACCTCTCCATTTCTTCAAGTTTTACATATTTTTAATCACCTCCCCACTCTCCTCTATAATGAATTTTAATGATTTTTTCTCCCCTATAAAGATTTTTTTAATTTTCTTATAACATGTTGGGATTTATAAATTATATATTTTGAAATTTTAGGTAAATCTTTTATAAGTACTAATTAATTTATACATACAGATATTTAAGATAAAAAATAAATTATGAGTATATATATTTGAAATAATGAATTATAAATTTGAACATAAATATAATTTAAAATAAATAAAATTAAACCGTGCATTGCACTAGATGCAAACTAGTGACTAAATAAATTTAATGAAAATTTGAATCAAATTAGCAATATACAATGAGAGTTAATTTTGACATATATCTTGACTTTAAATAGTCACAACTCAAGTTGCAATATGTAAGATGAAGATAAAGGGAACGTCTATATGCTTTTTCACTTGCTTGCCTGAAATTAAAACTAGGCCCTTAGATTATGTTTGGTACATAAGATGATGGAGAAGATAAGATGATAATTATCTTATCTTATGTTTGGTGCACACATTAAGGGGAGGATTGGATTGCAAGAAGGATTAGTCATCCTCCTAGTATAGGATAACTCAATCCTCTCCAAAAGGTAAGGATTATTTCTAATCTCATAGGATTATAAATAAATACTCATATTTTATTATTTTATCCTTAACATTTATATTTAAAAATTAACTTAAACATTTAATAAAATAGTAAAGATCTTTAATTAATTAATTAATTTAATTTTTTTCCTTCTTTTTCTTTCTTTTTTTTTCTTGTTTTTGGTTAAAGAAAAACTATAATTTTGATAAAATAATATTTTCTTGTACACATTTTTTTAAATTATTTTTTAGAAAATAAATTTTCAAACATAAAAATTATTATAAAATATATTTTTGTTAGTTTTTTCTTACATTTAAATTTTTATTTTTTCTTTCTTAATTTTTTTCTTTTTGCCTGAAAAAAAATGAAAGAAAAGTGACTATTAACCATAAATTATTAGAAATTATATATTTTTTTAATTCATCAAAATTGATTTATTAAATTTAACTTGTATTTATATTTTCTTATAATTGACAAAAAAAAAGAAGATAAAGAAACCATAAAAAAAAGAAAAATATTTAAGAATAGTCTTTTGGAAAATTTAATGTAATTAAAAAATAAACTTATTTCCAAGAAAAACTCAATTTTCTAAAAATAAATATATTTAATTTACAATAAAAAAATATTTTCAATTTAAATCATATAAAAGAAATAAAAACAAAAAGGAGAAAAAGAAAAGATGAAAAAAAAACAGAAAATGCTTTTTATAAAAATTCATTTCTTAACAAAATAAATTTTTTGAAAAAGTAATATAAATATTTTAGAAGTAATTTTTTATTAAAAAATCAGCTAATAAATTGGACTATTAATTATAGTATTATAATTAATATTTAAATTTTTAATTTTTCATTTATATTTATAACAAAAAAATTATAAATTTAAATTATGTTGCTTTAAAAAAGAGTACTTAAAAAAATCATTTTATACTATTTTTAATTTTACACATAACAAATATTGTGAAAGACATAAAAAATCATCCTATCCTATTCTTAATCCTTGTATACATTAAACATAAGATAGGATGATATAATCTAATATTATCCTATCCATAATCTTATATTATCTTATCCTATCCTCATCTTATGCACCAAACATAACCTTACAATCTCCTCTCCCACTTATCAACTGAAACTTCAGAATGCTAAGAGCAAAACTTCCATTATTCTGCCTCTTGCTGGCCCTTGCTTTATCTCTATTCCCTGATGCTTGCATAGCTGGATTCCTAGGCAAGAATTGTGGCTCTTCTTTCTGTGGAAACGTAAACATCAGTTACCCTTTCCGACTAAAAACTCAGCCTCAGAACTGTGGTTTTTTTTGGTTTGAGCTTGTGTGCGAGAATAACCGCACCATTTTCCCCCTGAAATATGGGAATTTCTCTGTTCAAGACATCTCTTACGTTAATGAAACTATTCATCTTCTAGATGTGAGCCTTGACAATGATAAGTGCTCCATTCCTCATAGCTCCTCTCCTTTTTACACCCCTTTAGGACAAAACTTATCCTTCTTCCTGAATGCAAAAAATGATACAGGTGCAGCTGAATATAGCGAGATGTATCTGGTAAATTGCACGATGAAGATGATCAACTCTTCCGTTTACATCGATGCTTCTCTTTGCATTACCAATCGCTCCCACTCTCCAACTCCACCTCCTAATTACTTTTTTTTTTGGATGAAGACGTTCCAAAGTCTCATATCAATCACTCATGCAGAATTGAAGCCCAGGTCCCAATCATGCTTTCTCGAATCAAGGATAGGTCTACTTTTGATATCTACAAAAAGCTGATGATGGGCATCCAACTCTCATGGACAAACTTTGCTGTTCTTGATTTTATACTGCATTTTTTCACAACACCTGATAAAGCGTGAGAAATTTTAGAATTTTACTGGCAATTCTTTATTTTCCGTTTCCTATTTTGATATACATGCATGCATGCATGCATGCATACATACATATAGACATACATACATAAATACATACATACATACATATCAACATCATGCATGCTTGTCCAAGCATGATGCGGCACGATTATTAAAGTTTCAAATTCTTTCCAAACCAACTTTGATCAATATATGGAAAGGTCTAGATCTTAAGATTATTTTTTAAAAAAAAAATTATAGGCTTTTTTGATCAAATGGTAATTTTATTTAATTTTTAATGTTTATATATTTTTTTCATATAATTTAATTTATATAATGTATGTTATATATAATTTTCGAATCTGAATGACCTTTAACTTTAATATTAGAGCCAAGATTCGGCCAATTTCTTAAATCAACTTCATATTTTTGCTTAAACTTGTTTAATGTCCGTAATATTTTGTGTTTAAATTGTCGCAAATATCCTATGTACCTCCGGAGATGTAAGGTAACCTAATCCAGATGTAGGGTAACCTAATCCTTAAACAAAACTACTAATATAATCTAAATATATATATATATATATACTAAGAATTTTTATTAATTAATATTTATTGTTACATAATGAGTTTTTTTATCAATTATTCAATAAAGTTGGTGTTACTTAACTCGTGACACTAAGTTAGGAGTTCTATAATTAGTGTTGGGAGTTCTATAATTAATGTGGTTTGGTCCAAGTGCTTACACCTATGGACGAGAGAGAAAAATATCCACAATAACTGTAGAGATATTAAAAAGTACAAAAAACCCCAAAACAAACACTAGTCTTAAGTCACGAAACAAATTTAATTTTCCATCTAGTGTGTAACCCAATGTATTTTCAAAACTCTTTCCAATATCCTTACATTCCCACTTAAAGATCATATCACATTGTGATTACATCTAGAGGTGTTCGTGGATCGAGCCGAGCTAGGCCTAGGCTATATATTAATGGACTATATATAAGCCCGAGCCCTGCCAAGCTCTATTATTTAAGCTTGAATTTTAGCTTAGACTTGTTTTTATATTTTATTGTACAAGTTCAAGTTTGGCCTAACCTAATTTCTTCTTCTTCTTTTTTTTTTTGAATTTTGATTTTTTTGATTTTTTTCTTTTATTTATTCTTTTATTTCCTTTAAAAAATAATAGACAGTCGAAAATCTTATTGACAGGGAGACAAGGACGTGGAAGATAGATATGGTGCATGAAATCTTTAGTAAACAAGATGCTGAGATGATTCTTCGGATGCCATTATCTTGAAGAGAATCGAAGGATGTTCTGATATGGAATGAGTCAATGTTAGGTGTATTTTCGGTAAAGTCAACTTATGTGATAGTAAAAGAGGTGTTGGGAAAGGAGGTTCCAAGAAGAGAGAATAGAATTCTTTTGTGGAAAAACATTTGGTCAACCAAGGTAGCACCGAAAGTGAAGATTTTCATGTGGCGTCTGGTACATGGAATTCTTCCAACAACAGCATCCTTGAGGCAAAAAGGAGTGGGCGTGGAGGAAAGATGTCCGACTTGTGGGCTGTCAATGGAAAGTTGGAGACGTGTTTTTTACATGTCAGTTGAGTTGGGATGTGTGGAGTGAAGTTTCGATAGTGGTTCAAATGGATTATAGTGATTTGTCAGGGGTATCATTTTGGGATAAAATGATGACTCGATGGAGGAAAAAAGATTGTCTTGAGGAAGCAATGTATGTGTTATGGCTGTTGTGGGGGAATAGAAACACTTGCTACCATGATGGTTACAGTAGAACTGCTGGGTACATAGTGGCTAAAGCTAGGAGAATGACAAAGGAGATTAGGGGAATTGGAAGACTTCAGTCCAATCACAGACAAAATGAACAACACAGGCAGGAATGGAGTCCTTCGAGAGGTTATGTCATGAAGGTGAATGTGGATGCAGCTTTTGATAAGATAAATTCGAAAGCTAACTTGGGAGCAGTGATTTGGGATAGCTCTGGAAAGGTTCTTTTGGCTGGTGTTAAACGTGTTTAACAGGGCTGTTGATCCACTGCACGCTGAGGTGTTGGCGATTCAATGGGGAGTGGAAATGGCATTGAACAAGGGTTTAAACATTTCTATGTGGAAAGTGATTCATTGTTGGCGGTAAAAGAGCTTAACAAGAATGATTCAACACTGTGGGAGGGAGGTAATCTAGTCCTTAGCATATTAGATTTAGCTTTACAGTTTCATTCATGCAAGTTTGGTTATGTTAGTAGACTAGCTAATAATCTAGCTCATAGTATAGCTAAGCTTTATTGTCCAGTGGGGTCTTCTGTTTTGTGGGAAGGATACATTCCGGACTTTATTTGTAATTCTGATCTGAATTCATGTGATTAATGGAATAGAGTTTTGTTTTGTTCAAAAAAATGATCTATGTGATTAATATGACTCTTTGATCAAATAAAATGAGATGATATATTAATGTGACTTTTCGGTACTAATATTTATCATCATAAATGAAATATTACGAGATACATTGAATTGATAAAATCTAAAGGGTTACACTTGATGGACGGGCATACCATTATGTTAAAATTAATGTTTTAAAGAAATGTGAAAAGGTATGTTACTTGTCACAAAAAGACTCCTCCTCTCACTACTCCTATATAAAGTATCTTTCTCTCCATCAAGAAAATACACTTGAAAACATAAGGGGTCAAGTGGGAGAAATAAGTTATTTTCAAATTTTCAAATTTATCTTTAAAGATTTGTCAATATTATCTTCAAAAATTCATCATGGAACAAGATATTTTTTCTTTTAATTAAGTAATTGTGAAAATCATTCTATTCGAAAAATTTGAAATTATGATTATGACAAAATCATGATTTCTTTTCATAGTACGGTTTAATTAACTCCTGGGAGTGTAATTGGGTCCAGTGCTGCCTGTTGTGCATGTGCTTTTCTCTCAATATATGGAGTTGGCGGAGAGGCATTTACGGCTTTGGCAACTTGGTTTCGTTGCCAGTTTCTGTATTAAGTTGATTGAGACAGTCCCTAGTGAGATTGGGAAAACATATGGCAAAACAACGCGAGTCCAACATCATTTGCGATTGATGTTCCACAGCGAAAGCGGAAATGCATGCTATATATACAGGTTTGTTATCAGCTGGGGACTTTGATTAGCATAACTTTTCACATTTCTGTAAAACATTAATTTTAACATAATTTTAACATAATGGTATACATGTTCATCAAGTGTAACTCTTTAGATTCTATCAATTCAATGGATCTCCTAATATTTCATTAATGAAATGAAATGATATATTAATGTGACTTTTCAGTACCAATACTTATCATCATAAATGAAATATTATGAGATCCATTGAATTGATAGAATCTAAAGAGTTACACTTGATAGACGTGTATACTATTATCTTAAAATTAATGTTTTACAGAAATGTGAAAAGTTATGCTGTTTTTCACGAAAAGACTCCTCTTCTCACTACTTTTATATAAAGTATGTTTTTCTCCATCAAGAAAATACGCTTAACAGCATAAGGGGTCAAGTGGCAGAAATAAGTTATTCTGAAAATTATCTTTTAAGGATTCATCAATATTATCTTCAAGAATTCATTATGGAACAAGATATGTTTTTCTTTTAATTAAGTTATTGTGAAAATCATTCTGTTTGAGGAACTTGGGAATTATGATCATGACAAAATCATGATTTATTTTCATAGTACGGTTTAATTAACACCTGGGAGTGTAATTGGGTCCAGTGCTGCCTGTTGTGTATGTGCTTTTCTCTCAATATATGGAGTTGGCGGAGAGGCATTTACTCCGCTCTGGCTACTTGGTTTCGTTGCCAGTTTCTGTACTAAGTTGAGTGATACAGTCTCAAGTGAGATTGGGAAAGCATATGCCAAATCAACGTAAGTCCAACATCATTTGCGATTGGTGTTCCACAGCGAAAGCGGAAATGGATGTTATCTATACAGGTTTGTTATCAGCTTGGGACTCTGATTATAGACATGTTCTGATCGAATCTGACTCATCATTTGCGCGGCATCCAAGTTAATGCAACCGTTGCAGCACGGGATCCACTACTTCCTCTTCTTAGAGCATGTAAGTATCTTATGGAGAGGGATTGGAATTGCTCGATACAGCATGTATTTCGAGAAGCCAACTTCTGTGCAAACTTTCTTGCAAATTCTGCTCACAACAGTTCATTTAGTTTAGAGAAACTACTTAATCCTCCAGTTGGTATTGTAAAGCTTCTACAAGATGATGCTTGTAATGTCTCTCATGACAGACTTTGTTTAATATAAAGCAGTCACGGCTCTTTTGTACCAAAAAGAAAAAGGAATATCCCATTTAGGGGAATAAATTCAAAACAACTCTCGTTAAGGAATAACGATCTTAAAACACCGCATTGTTACAAAAAACCCCCCAAACACAATGAGTGTATAAAACAGAATAGTTAAAGGAAAATAGTAAATGCAAAATTACCAGAGTATGGCTTTTCCGGTTATAATTGGTTCTAGATTTTTGCTGATTGAATTTTCAAAGAAAGACTTGCTTTCATTTGCAGCCACAGCAATGCAATATATAAAACTATCCTAGGTCTTATTTATATATTTATTTACTTAACAAGAGCAGAACTTGAACTTTAAATTTTAAACATGCCTAAAAATCAAATGTTAGAGAGCAAATTTTATTTAATCTTTCTCTTTATGCTTTTTTTATTCATAAATTTGAAAAGCAATATCAAAAAAAATAAATATAATATTTGTTAAAATTATTATTTTTATATAGATATATAAAATTTGAATTCCGAAAATAAATTTATAGGATTGTTTAAATCAATTTATTTATTTATTTTGATTCCTAAGAGATACAGGAGAGAAATAGAAGAATCAAACTTTGAATCTGATCTCTTTTAAAGAGTGGTAACAATAGTTAAGCCAAGCTTTATTGTTCAATTTATTTATATTTTATTAAAAGGTTTTATTAATCTTTGCACATTGACATGGATGAAATACACAGATGCCTTCTATTAGTTTTACTCTCAATCTCAATTATTGGTCATAGCCGCTATCTATGACCGGCTTTCTGTTGAAGTGTTTTCTTTTAGTTAAATGAATTACTTCTACTATCTTACTCAAGCTAATATCTTTCACTCGAAAAGCTCTTTTGCACTAAACTTCCTAATGGGTCATATCCATATTTAGTACTATTATGACTTTAGTTGAGGTAATGCGTCTAATAAGATTATTTAGGTAAACAACTCTTTTCAGTTCATCTCATGCAACTTTTAGATAGTTAAATGAACAACTCTTGTTCTAATTCATTTTTTGATTCTTTCCCTTTTTTATTTGTTTAATTTCTAAATATATTTTTTTATATCTATTAGTGAGATATATATATATATACACACACACAGATACATATATTTGTTTGCATACTCATTACGTGCATTAACTTGATACGTATGTACATATATATATCTGCATATTTTTCCTTAGTTTAATTAATGTATATCTATATATAGCATACATGTACCTTCACTTCCTTCATAACCTCCATTCTCATAAATTTCTTTTATACAACTGGCATAAGTTCATATATCATTAGCTCCAAAAATTATATATTCAAGACTTGATTCATTTACAACTTAGGTGATACCTCATATATTTAATTACCATTTAATTTTACCTATCTAGTTAAGACGATTAAATATTTCATAATTAATAAATTGTTAATTATATTTTAGGTATAAAGGGTAAACAGTAGGTGGGCCCCACTGATTACCTAAGGACCCGATGAAGGTGAAACTTGAGGGATTCGATATTCAGGGCTAGAAATCATGATGGTAAGAATCTTAACCCTAAACTCAATTATTTATGCATGTTTCAAAAAACATGCAACAATTTGAGAAATGACGATTTTCGTAAATAATAGTCAAACTAAAAGGACTTTTGACCAACCGTCTATAGTAGAAAATTCTTCTTGAAATAAGGTTTTAGAATATGCAGACTAATGAAATAAATTAGGTGTAATAATAGAAATTTACACGATTTTACAATTAGGGATATTTTGGTAATTTCACCCAAAAAACACTTGAACCCCAACAAAAGCTCCGTCAACTATTAAAGCAAATTAATTAGAGATGTTTTATGATTAAATAAAATATTTTAAAGATTGGATAGACTATTTTCAACTAAGTCAAACTTTAAGGGTAAAATTGAAAATTTTCATTAAGTATAAGAGAATTTTGGTAATTTTGCATAAGAGATATTTAAAATTAGAAATCTCTACAATTTTCTACACCATTTGGCTGGCCATCTTCAACGTCTCTCCAAAACCTCCATAGCCAAAAGCTTCCAAGAAGAAAAACCTTCCCCAAACCTAGTGAAATTTATACCGAAACTGAAAAATTCCTTAACATTTTCAGTGCTCTTTCTTTTGGTACCAATATCTCTTCCTAAAGTGGCCAAAATAAGACTCCAAGCTCTCCCAAGCTATTCATCCAAGGTAAGTTGAAGAAAAACTTTAGACTTTTTATGGTTTTAATTTCCATGTGTTTAAGTTGTTTCCATGCTCCTTTAAGTTTGAATCAAATTAGAATGATGAATTTGGGTACCTAAGGGTTTTGGCCATTATCCATTCTTCATGAACATGGTGTGTTTTGATAAGAATTTACTATAGGAAAAATGTTGAAATTATGAAAAGTATGAAAGTAAGCTTAATTGTGCTTAATGGAAGAAACACTAAGTGTAGGGAGAAGGAACCCATTTGGCCATGACTAGGGGAGTATGAATTTGATGACATTCAATGTGAATGTCATGTAAGAATGGTGTAGAAAATTAGTAGAACAAGTTTAGAACAAATAAGGAAGCTTAATTTGGAAGAATTTAATGTGTGGCATAGAGAAAGAGGTTCGACCAACATAAGGGGAGGCTGAATTCATGCCTATTTCAATGTAATTTAGGTCATAAAATAATATACAAATTATTCTGAGATTGTAGGCGCGATTGGAATTGAGAGCGGAAGTGCATAGCAAAAGATGTAATTTTGGCACCGGTAGAAACTACACTGAATTTAGAGCTACAACAGACAATGTACTAGAAATTAATTAGTTAAATATTCTTTTAATTAAAATATAGTGAATTTATCAAGTTTTAATAATGAATTTGCAGCCTCGATATCAAAAGGTGCTGTCAATGCTAACGAGTCGGATACCGAGAAATTAAAAGATAAGATATATATGTATGAAGCGTAGGGATACCTTGTTGCATGATTTGATAAAATGTGCTTTTATGGAATTTTAAATGATGTTTTGGATAGAAATTAGAAATGGAACTAGTAGGAATTTGTGGTTTTTGAAATTGTATTTTCGTAAGGGGTGTTAAGCTAGATTGGACCATTATGCTGCCAACACTTTTCTAAGCTGACCTAAACCCTTAAATTCATCCTTTGGCATGGTGTTTTGAAATAAAAAGTAAATGAATTTAGATCCTTAATTGAAATTATTAAATTTAACTTAATATAAATTAAATCACAAATTCGATTATTAAATAGATTTTATGATATTTTATCAGTTCTTTAATGCTTATTTAATTTTATCTTCTTTTTGGCATTTAAATAAATTTATTCTGAATATTAAACAATTATTTTAAGAAAATATGATGCCTTTTTATGTTTAATTGTATTGAATTATGAAATTATTCTTTGTGAATTTATTTAAGGCATGATTTGTTGATTTAACCTCCATAAACAACTCTGAAATTATTTATGAAATATTTTAAGACTGTTAGTCCTGTAGCTACCTGCAGGTACATGCATTTTCGTTCCATTCCAATACAGTTGACTCTAGCCTAGTCTTTAGCTCCCACAGGTGTCACTTGGCTAGTGTACACACTGTGGCCTCTTGACTATGGCCACACATCTATTATAGGCCTTCTGTGAAGACTGCAAATTTTTCATACCGATTTTGTAAATAATGAAGGAATTAAATAACAAAAGTATTGAAATGTATTTTGAAATTTTGTTATCTGAAGTATTAAAACCGAAGATTCAAGTTGGTGCATTCAACTGTGAATGATTAATAAATATATATAACTTAAGTTCAGGATAAAAATATATTAATATAATAAAGAAAATATATTAATAATTTTTTATATTAATGAAAAAAGTTAAGGATTATAAAACTACACTTATAAAACCTAAGTATGTGTATGTGTGTGTATTTATGTGAGTGATAAGATAATTAAGAAAAAAGAACAAATATATATTTAATTAGATAAAGGACACAAATATATTAAATTAAATACGATATACATATGAGCAAATGAATAAAATAGATATATAAAAAAAGGATATATATATATATATATATATATATATTAAGTAAAAAATATATAAATTTCAAATATATATGTATACTAAAATCATATATATATTGGGCAAGAAATATATGTAAATGTATATATATAAATCAAAAGGTATGATAAGAGATATTTATACATAATATATATGTGTAATATAAGATATTATATTTATATATATATATTTATATAAATAAAATCAATTGGCTTCCTGAGAAAGCCAATTTGTCTAGTGGGAGCAAGATTTAAATTTTAGAGAGGTAGAGAACTTGCCACTATCAAAAAATCAAAACAAAAAAAAGAGAAGAAATGTGAAAGAGACAAGGGAGTGGAAGATCGAGTTAGCTGAGTTATTGAGGAGAAAGAAAAAAAAAAGGAATTGTTACAGTAGAGGAGAAACAATCGGGACCAAAAGAGGAAAGAAACGGCAGCAAAGGAAGTAAGGAATAGAGTGAAGAAGGAAAAAACTGCAGTAGTCGCGTGAGAGAAAGAGATCAATAGTGAGAGCAATGAAGGAGATGCACAAGAAAGAAATTAGATCTAAGTTGATGCTGCTCACGTGGTGTCACAGTCTGTGTATACAGTATTTTACATTATTTCACACTTTTCCATACACACTGTACTGGTTGGTTGTCTGTGATGCCTTTATTTCCCACTTTAATAACAATTTACAATAAAATAATCGTAAATTAATTTAATTTATGTAAGTAAAATATTTATAAAACAATATTTAAATCAAATAGATACATCCCATGTTATAATTACAACACTGTAGTTCTGTAAAGAAAGTCTGAACATATAAAAGAAAAGCGATTATACCTCCAGGATCTACAGTAGCTGCCTAAGGGTACTCGAAATGCAACCGATAATCCTCGGATGATATATCTCACGGTCATTGGAAATACTTTAGAGAGATGAAAATAAAAGGTGAGCAAATCGTGGCTTAGTAAAGAAGTTGTATGCAATATTGATATCGCGAAATCTATATGAAAAAAAGCATTTCTTATCCTATAGGTACGCTAAGGACCCTAATAGGAAGGATACTATAGTCGGCTAGGGATCCAAATGGAGTAAGGAAAGTATTTTGAAATACCTGTCTTGTCCCGAAACCTAAAAGCGATTATAGGGAGTAGAAATTCAAATTGATAATAACTTCATTTTATAATTCACAATATGTAAATATTTCACATAAATAGTATAATAAATCATTAAAATCACTTAAATCATCATTCGAAATAATTTCACTTTCACATGTAGTTAAATCACGGTCACAATATGACATATAGTTCGGTACGCTAACAATTTAGTGGTATAACACTTCAGTAAACAATTTCATTAAAGTGTAATTTAGTAAAATATCACAGAAATCAATAACAGTAATGGAGACCAGGCAACACCCTAAATATATCATGCGATAATCTCCGTAGAGAACAATACAGTAAACAGTCAGATCTATGGCCATAGTCTATAGGTGTCCTCGGTCGTACACTGATCAGGTGTCAACCGAGACATTGAAGACAAGATCAGTGTCAACAGCTTCACACAATAACAGTACAGTAATACACATGAGCATAATATGGGGCCTAACAGTCTCAAAACAATGGTAACACATTTTTGGAAATCATTAAATCAGATAATACTTCAATCAATCCATAAAGGAAAATAATAATAAAATAGTGAATATTATAATGAAATTAAGTTATAAAATGTGACATCCTTGTCACTAACCAAATAACAACTAACTTTTCTTCAAATAACAAATACGATGACTAGTTTATCAATGTCAATCTTCCTTCTCTTCAATGCATTAGGCATTATTATCAGAGTATAATATCCATTTTTCACATGAATATAATTTTCATATATAAACATGTGTCACATACATCAGGATATCAAATATTTACATAACCTATTTTCCCCAAATATACACAAATGTTATATCGTACTGTACAATAGCGAAGTAACGGCCAACTGATTATACCTTCAAATAACTAGTGGGAAGCACATCTCGAAGGTATATCAAAATCCCAAAATGTGCTCCTCTATCCGGAGCGGGAATTACTTCAAGTAGTCTGTATGAAAAATGTTTGTAAAGGAGTGAGTTTACGCTCAGTAAGAAACATATATAAAAGAGCGTACTATATCACTATATGCAGTTTTCCTGCTTGTCTCTATAATATCATGTAAAATCATTATAAAGCATATGCCATGTGTATCTTTCACAAATATCAAATACAAGTAAATCAAATACTTTCAAGTATTTCCACGGATCTCAAATCACGTGAAATCAAATATGCAATTACAAATAATATCAAGTATTTTCAAATAAATGGGAGACAATCAATTCCCAATAGGATTCATGCACCAAGTAATTCTTGTAATGGATACAGCAATTATATCCCGTAAGGGATAATCTAAGAGAAATCTCATAAGGATACCACAAATATATCCTGTAAGGGATGATCCTGAGAGATATCAAGTAAGTGGCGTACCAACGTATGGGCCAGGGATCCTCCCCAAAGCCGAACAAGTAAAAGACTCATGGCCATTGTCTATAGCCCACAGTGCTCACTAGTCAAGTGCCTTACTACGGGTCTGAGGGCTGGACTAGAGCTCCTCAGTCAAGTACAAGTAACAAATAATGTGCATACTCTTTCAAGAGATTCATAGTCTCCAAAACATTATTCATATAGCCTTTAGCAATTACAAATATCTTTTCTTGAAATAGGTTTTCAAAACCTTCTTTTCAAATGGGCAGTCGACTGGTCTCAAATAGCAGTCGATTGGTTTTGAAACAGAATGTTTCCCGAGAAAAGGCAGTCGACTGGCCCCATGGGTAGTCGACTGGTTTTGAAACAGAATGCTTTTCAACAAATAGCAATCAACTGTCCCATATAACAGTCGACTGTTTTTGAAACAAAATGTTTCTAGAAGAAAAGCAGTCGATTGGTTTGAAATAGAATACTTTCTGGGAAAATGGCAGTCGGCTAGCTTACATAGCAGTCGACTGGTTTATCTTTGTTTTCGAAAATCTCTGCTTTGGTTGTCTCTAGGCAGTCGGCTGCTACTTAAGGCAGTTGACTGCTCCTAGCCTAATTGGTACTAGGAGTAGGACCCAAATTGTCCCTTTTTCTTGCACTTAAAGCAACTGGTACTTTATCCCAAAACAGTTAAAAATACATTAAAACATGCAGACATAGTCACCCTACGTCCGTTACATAAATTCCTTACCTCGATTGCAATTAATCCACAAGCTTGGTTGCACCACACTTGTCCTTTTTCACTTCTTCAAAGCTGCATAATTTCATAAAATCAAACCTCAATAATTACACTCTACTAACTCTATATAACTCCAATCCATCAATAAAATCAACTAAAACCATTTCTTCTCTTACCTTTGCTAGTGACCAATTTTCAGGATTTCTAGATCCCTCAATCACTTGGATTCAACCTTTCATATTAAAGGCTTAGCTTAAGCTAGCGACAAGGATCGTTTTTCATCTTAGGAGCTTAATGAATCAATGGCATGAGATGGTGGTTTGTCAAGGTAGCTGAAATGGACACTTAGAGGAAATTGAAGAAACGAGAAGGATGGGAGAAATGGTGCTGCCGTGGGGTGATGAGGATGATGGTGAGTCATGCCATGACATTTAATGCCCATTAATGCATGATTATCATCTCAGCGATTGACCACCTCGTTTGACCCTTTGACCATATGACCCTCAATTGCTTTAATTCCACTTATGTCCCCATATCTCATCCATATATCAGAATTTCGCATTTATTCAATTCTTTTCAATTGAAATACTATACAATTAATGGAAAAATTTTAGGAAATTGGGGATTTCACATTCTCCCCACCTTAGAGAATTTGGTCCTCCAAATTCAAATAAGGTTATATCTCAAATAATTCTAGATACTTCTCTTTCATCAAGCTCTCTAGCTCCCATGTAGCTTCTTCTGTCGTATGGTATTGCCAGAGAACTTTAATCAGTGGAATCATCTTTGATCTCAGCACCTTATCTTTTCTATTCAAAATCCGAATCGGCTTTTCCATATAACTCATGTCTTCTCGAATCTCCAAAGGTTCATATTCAATGACATGAGATGGATCCGGATTATACTTCCGAAGCATCGACACATGGAAGACATGGTGTACTCCCGATAACTCTGGAGGTAGTGCCAACCTATAGGCCACATCTCCAACACAATCTAGGATCTCAAATGGTCCGATGTAGCAAGGACTCAACTTACCTCGTCGGTCAAATCTCAGGATCCCTTTGGATGGAGAAACTTTCAAGAATACATAGTCTCCAACCAAAAACTCAAGTGGCCTCCGTCGAGCATCTTCATAACTCTTTTGTCTACTTTGAGCTGTTTTAAGTCTTTGACAAATCATCTTAACATCCTCAGAGGCTTGCTCGACTAAATCTGGAGTCAATAACCTACTCTCACCCATTTCTTCCCACCCAATCGGAGATCGACACCTTCTACCATATAGAGCCTCATATGGTGCCATCCTGATGCTTGCATGATAGCTATTATTATATGCAAACTCAGCCAATGGCAGATGGTCGCCCCATGAGTCTTTAAAATCCAAAGCACAAGCTCTCAACATATCCTCGAGCGTCTAAATAGTGCGCTCGGACTGCCCATCAGTCTGCAGATGAAAAGTTGTGCTAAAATTCAACTGAGATCCCATGGCTTCCTGAAAATCTTCCAAAAATTGAGAAGTAAACCTGGAATCTCTATCCGATGTGATGCTCACTGGAACACCATGTAGTCTAATGACTTCTCTCACATACAAGTCTGCCAAAGCATTAAGTGTATCCGTAGACTTCATAAGTAGGAAGTGAGCTGACTTAGTTAACCGATCCACAATCACCCAAATACCATCATGGTTCCTCTTGGTCTGTGGTAGTCCCATAACAAAATCCATCGTAATGTGTTCCCATTTCCACATAGGTATAGGTAGAGGATGTAACAAACCTGTTGGTCTCTGGTGCTCTACCTTAACCTGTTGACATGTGAGACATTTTGCCACAAACTCAGCTATGTCTTCGTATTTCTTGGGTGTAATGTGTACTTAGTGGAGTGTGGTTCTGTCAAGATCAACCTTCTCAACTCTATATCATTAGGAACACATATACGGTTGTTAAACCTTAAAATTCCATCACTACCGATATCAAACTCCGAGAGCATACCTGATTGGATCTTTTTCATAGCCTCAATGCACTGGATATCCTCTCTCTGAGCAACTCGGATTCTATCCATCAATTCTGGTTCAATCCTCAAACTTGCCATCATCCCATTTTGCTCAAGAGGTGTAACACTTAAGCTGCCCATCAGTCTGCAGATAAAAAGTTGTGCTAAAATTCAACTGTGACGTCCCCGTCACTCCATCTTATCACTTATCTTGTCCTTCTTTAGTTAGATTTAGTTTATACAGTGTCGTTCTTTCCTTATCTTTAAGCTAATTATTTAATAGCTTATGAATTATTTTGCAATTTCCATAAACTTAAAAATAATGATATATATATATCATTCCATTTCCACAGGATCTCATACATCATCTTATCTTACATCCCCGATATCCTATATACATAATTTCTACTTGTACTGTACCGTAACTGAATTTAAACTTTACTATACATAAACATAGGAGTATACCTTCTATACTAACTGGGAAGCGTATCGAGAAGGTACACTTCGATTCTTCAAAAACAACAAGCTCCTCTAGTCGGAGCGGATTTCACTTCAGGAAATCTGTAGGAAAAATGGTCGTAAAAGGGTGAGTTTACGCTCAGTAAGAAAAGTATGTAAAAGAGCGTACTATGTCTCTATATGCACTTTTCCTACTTGGCTCTATAATGTCATGTAAAGCATTATAAAGCATGCATCATAAACATCTTTCATGCATTATTTGCCACCATGCTTAATTATTTCAAATGCCATGGCAAACATATTTTGTATGCTTTTTTTAAAACATAGCATACATATAAAACATGCATCATACTTCTTCTTTAAAACATCATACTTCATAGCATACTTCAAAACATACTTCATACTTGAAAACATACATCGTATACCTTTCTTCATACATACATCTTATACTTTGAAATAGATGGAGACTATGTACAATGTTTAAGCGATTGAGTCGTCATATAAACCGTTCATTCCCATTTATATGACTCTATATGACTCTAATCATGCATTGGTACAGTAGTGCACTCCGTATAGGTCAGGGATTCTCTCCTGCCTTTATAATTTCCACAGTGAACACTAGTCAGGTGTCACATGTGGGATTGAGGACCGGACTAGGGTTCCTCGCTCAACATACATATTACTGAGGACTTGATCAGAGTCACCCAGCCATCAGAAATGCATAATCATTACGCAGTCCATAGTCTCAAAACATTATAATATACTTTTGTGTTTAAAGCAACTAAGCTTAAAAACTCTTTTCATGCATGGCAGTCGACTGGTCTCATAGGGCAGTCAGCTGCTACTTCATAACTTCCCTTTTCGAAATTATTTTCATTTAAATTTCGATATTTTCATATTTGAAAATACAAGAG
The DNA here is from genome assembly GCA_031772115.1 of Heritiera littoralis. Taxonomy (NCBI): domain Eukaryota; kingdom Viridiplantae; phylum Streptophyta; class Magnoliopsida; order Malvales; family Malvaceae; genus Heritiera; species Heritiera littoralis. The sequence continues at coordinate 2,999,723 of JAPDPK010000053.1, read as the reverse complement.
GGCAGTCGACTGGTCCATATAGCAGTTGACTGGTTTTCAGACAGAATGCCTCTTAAGAAATAGCAGTCGACTGTCCCATATAGCAGTCGACTGTTTTTGAAACAGAATACATCTCGGAAAATAGCAGTCGACTGGTTCTATAGGCAGTCGGCTGGTTTTGAAACAGAATGCATCTTGAAAAATAGCAGTCGACTGTTCCATATAGCAGTCGACTGGTTTGAAACAGAATGCTTCTGGGTAAATAGCAGTCGATTGGCTTACATAGCAGTCGACTGGTTTGCATCGGTTTTCGGAAAACGACGTTTTGGTTCTCTCTAGGCAGTCGACTTCCTCTTTAAGGCAGTCGGCTGCTCCTAGCCTAATTGGTACTAGGAGACAAATCCTAAATTGTATCTTTTCCTGCACAAAACAACTTGTACATCTTTCCAAAACATGTAAAACATCATAAAAACATGCGGACATAGCCGCCTTACGTCCGTTACATAATTTCCTTACCTCGATTCCTTCGGAAACGCGAAATCACTTGGCGCGTAACCCTAGCTTTTCCACTTCTTCAACCTGAAATCATCACATCAATTTAAACCTCTAACTTATTTTCATACACATAATATACTAACTCAAAACAACCCCAAATCATGAACGAAATTGCAAGAATTCTCTTCTTCTCTTACCTTCACTAGAGACCAGAATTTCCCAACTTGAGATCTCTTCCTATACTTGGAATTAATCCACTAAACTTCAGATATCACCTAGTCTAATGACAAGGATCACTTTTCGTCAACTGAACTTAGTGAATTGGTGGGGCAGTAAGGTGGTTTAGCAAGGTAGCTAGAGATGGAAGCTTGGAAGATTGGATGGAACGAGAGGGAGAGCTGGGAAGAAGAGTGGCTGACGTTGGTGATGAGCTGATGAGGGTGAGTCATGCAAGAGGCATTAAATGTCTCTTTATCTCATTATCAATCTCAGCCAAGCTTTTCCTTGACCTTTTGACCCATTTGACTATCATTTAATTCTTCTTCCATAGGACTCATCCATTTAATCACCAATCATGCTTCTGATTTTCTTCTTCCTCCTATTCCATTTATTTTCCTGATATCAACATAATTCATTTGGCTATTTGACAATAAATTTTCTTATTTCTTCTATATTCCATACATCAGCCATACATTATTCATACATCAATTACACATCAACTTCATATTCATTTTATCATATTTACTTAGAATACTTTACATACATGGAAGAATACATGAAAATTAGGGATCTCACATCCTCCCCACCTTAGAAAATTTGGTCCTCCAAATTTGCCTTAGCTTGTCATGTAAACAACTCAGGATACCTTTCCTTCATTAAGCTCTCTAGCTCCCATGTAGCTTCTTCCATCGTATGGTATTGCCATAAGACTTTTACTAATGGAATCGTCTTAGACCTCAAAACTTTCTCTTTTCTGTCCAAAATCCGAATCGGCTTCTCTACATAACTCATATCTTCCCTTATCTCCAAGGGTTCATATTCAATAACATGCGTCGGATCCGGATTATACTTCCGAAGCATCGATACATGAAACACATTGTGTACTCCCGATAGCTCCGGAGGTAATGCCAATCTATAGGCAACATCACCTATTCTATCTAAGACCTCAAATGGACCGATATAACGAGGACTTAACTTACCTCGTCGGCCAAACCTCATGATCCCTTTGGATGGAGAAACTTTCAAAAATACATAATCTCCAACCATGAACTCAAGTGGCCTTCGTCGAGCATCTGCATAGCTCTTTTGTCTACTCTGAGCTGTCTTAAGCCTCTGACAAATCAACTTAATATCCTCGGAAGCTTGCTCGACTAGATCTGGAGTCAATAACTTGCGTTCGCCCACTTCTTCCCACCCAATCGGAGATCGACACCTTCTTCCATACAGAGCTTCATATGGTGCCATCCCGATGCTTGCATGATAACTATTATTGTATGCAAATTCAGCCAATGGCAGATGGTCATCCCAGGAGCCTTTAAAGTCCATAGCACAAGCTCTCAACATATCCTCGAGCGTCTGAATCGTACGCTCGGACTGCCCATCAGTCTGCGGATGAAAAGCTGTGCTAAAACTCAACTTAGATCCCATGGCTTCTTGAAAATGCTCCCAGAAATGGGAAGTAAACCTGGAATCTCTATCAGAAGTGATGCTCACTGGAACACCGTGTAGTCTTACAACATCTCTTACATACATATCTGCCAAAGTATTGAGTGTATCTGTTGACTTCATAGGTAGGAAGTGAGCTGACTTCGTTAATCTATCGACGATCACCCAAATACCATCATGATTCCTCTTGGTTCTGGGTAACCCCATAATAAAGTCCATCGTAATGTGTTCCCACTTCCACATAGGTACAGGTAGAGGATGCAGTAATCCCGCTGGCTTTTGGTGCTCTACCTTAACCTGTTGACATGTGAGACATTTTGCTACAAAATCAGCTATATCTCTCTTCATGCCATTCCACCAATACACCTTGCGAAGATTTTGATACATCTTCGTATTTCCTGGGTGCAACGTGTATTTAGTGGCATGTGCTTCAGTCAAAATCAACTTCTTCAGTTCATCATCATTAGGAACACATATACGACTCTTAAACCTCAAAATTCCATCACTACAAATCTTAAATTCTGAGGTCATACCTGATTGCATCTGATTCATAGCCTCAATGCATCTATCATCTTCTTTTTGAGCACTTCGGATTCTATCCATCAATTCTGGCTCAATCCTCAAACTAGCCATCATTCCGAATTGCCCATAAGTCATAACATCAAGGGTGAGGCTTGCAAATTGCTCAATTAGCTCATATTCTTTTATCATCATATAAGACACTATACTTACATGCTTCCGGCTCAAAGCATCCGCCACCACATTTGCTTTCCCCGGGTGGTACAAGATCTCACAATCGTAGTCCTTTAGAAGCTCGAGCCATCTTCTTTGCCTCATGTTCAATTCTCTTTGGGAGAACAAGTATTTCAGACTTTTATGATCCGTAAAAATCTGAAATTTCTCACCATACAAGTAATGCCTCCATATCTTCAGGGCAAATACTACTGCAGCTAACTCCAAATCGTGAGTCGGGTAGTTCCTCTCATGGTCCTTCAGTTGTCTAGATCCATAGGCCACTACCTTACCATGCTGCATCAACACACATCCCAAACCTTGCCCTGAGGCATCACTATACACCGTAAATCCACCTGAACCACTAGGAATGGTAAGGATCGGTGCAGTCGTTAGCCTGTTCTTCAACTCTTGGAAGCTACTCTCACAGGCTTCATTCCACTCATACTTCACTTCCTTGCGCATCAAGCGCGTCAATGGAGCAGCTAGCTTCGAGAAACCCTCTACAAACCTTCTGTAGTAGCCAGCTAAACCCAAGAAACTTCTAATCTCCGTCACTGTCTTCGGTCTTTCCCATTGAACCACCGCTTCAATCTTTGATGGATCAACTGAGACACCATCTTTACTGATCACATGTCCTAAAAAGGAGATTTGGTTCAACCAGAAATCGCACTTACTTAGCTTGGCATACAATCCTCTATCTCTGAGGGTCTCCAAAACAATCCTCAAATGCTGCTTATGTTCTTCCCATGACCTCGAGTACACCAAAATGTCATCGATGAAGACAATGACAAACTGGTCTAGGTACTGTTTGAATACGTCATTCATCAAGTTCATGAAGGCTGCAGGTGCATTCGTCAGACCAAACGGCATCACCAAGAATTCATAATGGCCATACCGTGTCCTGAATGCAGTTTTAGGGATATCCTCATCTCGAATCTTCAACTGGTGATATCCCGATCTCAAGTCTATCTTGGAAAAGACTTGTGCACCCTTTAGCTGATCAAAGAGGTCGTCAATTCGGGGAAGAGGGTACTTGTTCTTGATCGTCACTTTATTCAACCACCGGTAGTCAATGCATAATCTCATACTACCGTCCTTCTTCCTGACAAACAACACAGGAGCACCCCAAGGGGATACGCTGGGTCGTATGAATCCCTTGTCTAGCAACTCCTGAAGCTGTTTCTTCAATTCTTCCAATTCTACCAAAGCCATCCGGTAAGGAGCTCTTGAAATGGGCTCTGTTCCCGGCACCAAACCTATCGTAAATTCCACTTCCCGATCCGGAGGAAGTCCTGGAAGATCATCCGGAAACACTTCTGGAAAATCTTGGACTACAGGAATATCCTTGAGTCCGGGACGTTTCTGATTTACGTCCTCCACATAAGCAATAAATCTTTCACATCATCATACATATTATTCATTATTTTCATTTGCAAACAATCAAGATCAAACATGCTTTCATATTAATTACTTGCAAAATTTACAACATAGCTAACGGGTGAAGAAAATGTTACACTCTTAGCATAACAGTCCACTATAACATGATTATTAGCTAACCAATCCATACCCAAAATAACATCAAGTCCATACATATTCAGTAAGATTAGGTCAGCCTTAGATTCTCTTTCTCCTACCCGTAGCTTACAGTTTCTACACACCAACTCTGTTATTTGTGATTCCCTAAGAGGTGTACTTATCCTTACTAATTGTTCTAAAGTCTCAGGCTCAACGGGTATTTCCTTAGCAATCCTAGGAGACACAAATGAATGCGTAGAGCCTGGATCAAACAATGCTGTGACGCTTATATCAAACAAGTAAATCGTACCTTTAATCACTTTGGACGAGGCATCAGCAGACTCTTCGTCGATGGCAAACACTCGTCCTTGGGTCACAGCTTTCTTTCCCTTCTCTGCTGCAGTGGCTTTAGGTTGCGGTTTAGGAGCCTTATCAGATTCATCAGGCATCTTCGGATCTCTCTGAGGGCAATCTCTAATCATGTGCCCTTTCTCCCCACATCTAAAGCAAGCGCCACTCGCCAAGCGACATGGCTGTGATCCGTGAAATTTCCCACATTGCTCACATCTTTGTATTGTACTTTTCGGTGAGCTAGCGGTACTTCCAGCTGGATATCGGGACTGCTCATCACTTATCTTGATCCCGGTAGCCTTAGGAGTACCTATAGAAACTCCTTCGGATCTTCTACTTCTCCGATGTGGATACCTATCACTCTGAGTTTTCTCATCCGACTTCCGTTTCATCGGTTCTTTGCCTTTACCCTTGGTTCGGAATTCAGCATGATGCAAATCATAGTCCTGCTCACACAACTGAGCCTTACGGACAGCTTCTCCATAGGTGGTGATATCCATCGGATACAATTTAGATCTAATCGGGGACCTCAATCCCTCGATAAACCTGAAAATCTTATGCCCTTCATCTCTTTTGACTTCTGGATCGAATCTACTCAAGGTAGTGAACTTAGATTCATACTGATTCACCGTCATCGTACCCTGAGTCAAGCTTAAGAATTCGATCTTCAGTCTATTCTGATCCATGCGTGGGATGTATTGTTCGTTAAAAGCTTCCACAAATCGATCCCACGTGACTTCGTCATGTCGGGCCTCTAGCACGGTCCGAGTGGCTTGCCACCAATACTCAGCATCATCTATCAACAGATAGGCAGCCAAGCCTACTTTCTCCCTTTCGGAGCAGGGCATGTACTCAAAGGATTTTAGAACTGCTTTCATCCAGTTCTCTGCTGTCAACAAATCTCTTTCCCCCTTGAACTTAGGCGGATCCAACTTCTTGAATTCCTTAATCAATGCTACACTGCAATAAGCTCTAGGATCCCGCCTTCCAGTAACTGGAACTGGTGGTGTTACTTCTACAGGAGCAACAGCAGGTGTAGCTGCTTGGGTACTTGTGGCCACATTTGGAAAGTTCGACATGAATTGTGTGAACATAGCGGCCATGTTCTCCATATGCTTTTCCATTTTCGCTAGCCTCGTGTTTGGGCTATGCGGTGGAGACGGATGAGGAGACGGAACTGGGGGTTGTTCTTCACGACCCCGTCCTCTTCCTCTTCTTGTACCTCTCCTTTGTGAGCTCATACTGAAAACATAGTCATCATTGAGCTCTTTAGTATAACCATATACAGCTATACTATTCATTTATATTCAGACAAGTACAGTACAATTGGGGATATACTCTATTTCTAACTTCTTGACACTGACAAACTTCAATCTAAACTGCTCTGATACCACTCTGTGACGTCCCCGTCACTCCATCTTATCACTTATCTTGTCCTTCTTTAGTTAGATTTAGTTTATACAGTGTCGTTCTTTCCTTATCTTTAAGCTAATTATTTAATAGCTTATGAATTATTTTGCAATTTCCATAAACTTAAAAATAATGATATATATATATCATTCCATTTCCACAGGATCTCATACATCATCTTATCTTACATCCCCGATATCCTATATACATAATTTCTACTTGTACTGTACCGTAACTGAATTTAAACTTTACTATACATAAACATAGGAGTATACCTTCTATACTAACTGGGAAGCGTATCGAGAAGGTACACTTCGATTCTTCAAAAACAACAAGCTCCTCTAGTCGGAGCGGATTTCACTTCAGGAAATCTGTAGGAAAAATGGTCGTAAAAGGGTGAGTTTACGCTCAGTAAGAAAAGTATGTAAAAGAGCGTACTATGTCTCTATATGCACTTTTCCTACTTGGCTCTATAATGTCATGTAAAGCATTATAAAGCATGCATCATAAACATCTTTCATGCATTATTTGCCACCATGCTTAATTATTTCAAATGCCATGGCAAACATATTTTGTATGCTTTTTTTAAAACATAGCATACATATAAAACATGCATCATACTTCTTCTTTAAAACATCATACTTCATAGCATACTTCAAAACATACTTCATACTTGAAAACATACATCGTATACCTTTCTTCATACATACATCTTATACTTTGAAATAGATGGAGACTATGTACAATGTTTAAGCGATTGAGTCGTCATATAAACCGTTCATTCCCATTTATATGACTCTATATGACTCTAATCATGCATTGGTACAGTAGTGCACTCCGTATAGGTCAGGGATTCTCTCCTGCCTTTATAATTTCCACAGTGAACACTAGTCAGGTGTCACATGTGGGATTGAGGACCGGACTAGGGTTCCTCGCTCAACATACATATTACTGAGGACTTGATCAGAGTCACCCAGCCATCAGAAATGCATAATCATTACGCAGTCCATAGTCTCAAAACATTATAATATACTTTTGTGTTTAAAGCAACTAAGCTTAAAAACTCTTTTCATGCATGGCAGTCGACTGGTCTCATAGGGCAGTCAGCTGCTACTTCATAACTTCCCTTTTCGAAATTATTTTCATTTAAATTTCGATATTTTCATATTTGAAAATACAAGAGGGCAGTCGACTGGTCCATATAGCAGTTGACTGGTTTTCAGACAGAATGCCTCTTAAGAAATAGCAGTCGACTGTCCCATATAGCAGTCGACTGTTTTTGAAACAGAATACATCTCGGAAAATAGCAGTCGACTGGTTCTATAGGCAGTCGGCTGGTTTTGAAACAGAATGCATCTTGAAAAATAGCAGTCGACTGTTCCATATAGCAGTCGACTGGTTTGAAACAGAATGCTTCTGGGTAAATAGCAGTCGATTGGCTTACATAGCAGTCGACTGGTTTGCATCGGTTTTCGGAAAACGACGTTTTGGTTCTCTCTAGGCAGTCGACTTCCTCTTTAAGGCAGTCGGCTGCTCCTAGCCTAATTGGTACTAGGAGACAAATCCTAAATTGTATCTTTTCCTGCACAAAACAACTTGTACATCTTTCCAAAACATGTAAAACATCATAAAAACATGCGGACATAGCCGCCTTACGTCCGTTACATAATTTCCTTACCTCGATTCCTTCGGAAACGCGAAATCACTTGGCGCGTAACCCTAGCTTTTCCACTTCTTCAACCTGAAATCATCACATCAATTTAAACCTCTAACTTATTTTCATACACATAATATACTAACTCAAAACAACCCCAAATCATGAACGAAATTGCAAGAATTCTCTTCTTCTCTTACCTTCACTAGAGACCAGAATTTCCCAACTTGAGATCTCTTCCTATACTTGGAATTAATCCACTAAACTTCAGATATCACCTAGTCTAATGACAAGGATCACTTTTCGTCAACTGAACTTAGTGAATTGGTGGGGCAGTAAGGTGGTTTAGCAAGGTAGCTAGAGATGGAAGCTTGGAAGATTGGATGGAACGAGAGGGAGAGCTGGGAAGAAGAGTGGCTGACGTTGGTGATGAGCTGATGAGGGTGAGTCATGCAAGAGGCATTAAATGTCTCTTTATCTCATTATCAATCTCAGCCAAGCTTTTCCTTGACCTTTTGACCCATTTGACTATCATTTAATTCTTCTTCCATAGGACTCATCCATTTAATCACCAATCATGCTTCTGATTTTCTTCTTCCTCCTATTCCATTTATTTTCCTGATATCAACATAATTCATTTGGCTATTTGACAATAAATTTTCTTATTTCTTCTATATTCCATACATCAGCCATACATTATTCATACATCAATTACACATCAACTTCATATTCATTTTATCATATTTACTTAGAATACTTTACATACATGGAAGAATACATGAAAATTAGGGATCTCACATCAACTGAGATCCTATGGCTTCCTGAAAATCTTCCAAAAAATGAGAAGTAAACCTAGAATCTCTATCCGATGTGATGCTCACTGGAACACCGTGTAGTATAACGACTTTTCTCACATATATAAGTCTGCCAAAGCACTAAGTGTATCCGTAGACTTCATAGGTAGAAAGTGAGCTGACTTAGTTAACCGATCCACAATCACCCAAATACCATCATGGTTCCTCTTGGTCCGTGGTAGTCCCATAACAAAATCCATCGTAATGTGTTCCCATTTCCACATAGGTATAGGTAGAGGATGTAACAAACCTGTTGGTCTCTGGTGCTCTACCTTAACCTGTTGACATGTTAGACATTTTGCCACAAACTCAACTATGTCTTCGTATTTCCTGGGTGTAATGTGTACTTAGTGGAGTGTGCTTCTATCAAGATCAACCTTCTCAACTCTATATCATTAGGAACACATATACGGTTGTTATACCTTAAAATTCCATCACTACCGATATCAAACTCCGAGAGCGTACCTGATTGGATCTCATTCATAGCCTCAATGCACTAGACATCCTCTCTCTGAGCAACTCGGATTCTATCCATCAATTTTGGCTCAATCCTCAAACTTGCCATCATCCCATTTTGCTCAAGAGGTGTAACACTTAAGCTGAGGCTTGCAAACTGCTCAAGTAACTCATACTCTCGAATCATCATATAAGCCACTATACTCACATGCTCCACATTGGCTTTCCCTGGGTGGTACAAGATCTCACAATCATAATCCTTCAGAAGCTCTAGCCATCTTCTTTGCCTCATGTTTAATTCTCTTTGAGAGAACAAGTATTTCAGACTTTTATGATCCGTCAAAATCTGAAATCTCTCACCATATAAGTAATGCCTCCAAATCTTCAAAGCAAATACTACTGCAACTAACTCCAAATCATGAGTTGGGTAGTTCTTCTCATGGTCCTTTAGTTGTCTAGAACCATATGCTACTACCTTACCATGCTGCATTAGTACACATCCCGAGCCTTGCCTTGAGGCATCACTATACACTGAAAATCCTCCTGAACCACTAGGAATGGTGAGGATAGGTGCACTCGTCAACCTATGCTTCAACTCTTGAAAACCTTGCTCACAGGCATCATCCCATTCATACTTCACTTCCTTGAGCGTCAAGCGCGTCAATGGAGCAGCTAACCTCAAGAAACCCTCTACAAATCTTCAATAGTAGCCAGTTAGACCCAAGAAACTCCTAATCTCCGTCACCGTCTTCGGTCTCTCCCATTGAACCACCGCTTCAATCTTCGATGGATCGACCGAAACTCCACCTTTACTAATTATGTGACCCAAAAAGGAGATATGATCTAGCCAAAAATCACACTTGCTTATCTTGGCATACAATCCTCGATCCTTGACGGTTTGTAGAACTATCCTTAAGTGCTGCTCATGCTCTTCCCGAGACCTCGAGTACACCAAGATATCATCGATAAAGACAATGACAAACTGGTCTAAGTACTGCTTGAACACATCATTCATTAGGTTCATGAAAGCCACGGGTGCATTAGTTAGGCCAAACGGCATCACTAGAAACTCATAGTGACCATACCGTGTCCTGAATGCAATCTTAGGGATACTTCACTCCAAATCTTCAACTGATGATATCCCGATCTCAAGTCTATCTTGGAGAAAACTTGTGCACCTTTGAGTTAATCGAAGAGGTCATCAAACCTGGGAAGAGGATACTTATTCTTGATTGTCACCTTATTCAACCATCAGTAGTCTATGCACAGTCTCATGCTGCCATCCTTCTTCCATACAAATAGCACAGGAGCACCCCAAAGGGATACGCTGGGTCGTATGAATCCCTTGTCTAGTAACTCCTTAAGCTGCTTCTTCAATTCTTCCAATTCCACTAACGCCATCCGATAGGGTGATCTCCAAATGGGCTCTGTCCCCGGCACCAAATCGATATTGAACTCTATCTCCCTATCCGAGGAAGTCCTGAAAGATCATCCGAAAATACCTCGAAAAATTCCTTGACTATCGGAATTTCGTGAAGTTCGGGACGTTTCTGATCTACGTCCTCCACATATGCTATAAACCCTTCATATACAAATATATTCTATTACTTCAATTTCAAATAATTAAACCAACAAACATACTTTTGTATTAAGTATTGGCAAAATTTACAACATAGCTAACAGGAGAAGAGAAAATCACACTCTTAGCATGACAATCTAGCATCACATGATTCTTAGCTAACCAATCCATTCCCAAAATAACATCAAACCCATACATATTAAGTAGGATTAGGTCAGCTATTAATTCTCTTTCTCTTACCCGTAGCTTAAAATTACGATACACTATGTCTGTCATTTGTGATTCTCTAAATGGAGTGCTTATTTGTAGTAATTGTCCTAAAGGTTCAGGCTCAACAATTAATCTCATAGCAATTATAGGTGACACAAAAGTATGCGTAGAGCCTGGATCAAATAAAGCAAAGACATATGTATCATTAAGGTAAATCTTACCCTGAATCATCTTAGACGAAGCATCAGCGGACTCTTTATCAATAGCAAATACCCATCCCTGAGTCACGAGTGCCTTTCCTTTCTCTGTCACTGTGGCCTTATGCTGGGGCTGGGTGGTCTTAGGTTGTACTTGAGAGGTCTTCTCTGACTCTTCAGGCACCCTCTGATTTATCTTGGGACAATCCTTAATCCTATATCCCTGTTCACCACACCAATAGAAAGCTCCACTCGCAAACCGACAAGGTTACGACCCATGGAATTTCCCGTAATGCTCGCACCTCGACATTGTACTCCTTGGTGAGCTAGCGGTACTACCAGCTGGATGTCGGGATCTTTCATCATTTATCTTGATCTCGATGGGTCTAGGAGTTCCTGTATCATAATCATCATAACTCCTAATTTAGCATAATTCCATATAACCATTTAATGAAGACAATTTATTTCCTTAAGACTAATTTGCTTACCTATCGAAGCTCTGTCATAAGGCTTACTTCTCCTCAATGGATATCTATCACTTGAGGCTCTCTCATCTGACTTTCGTTTCATCGGTTCTTTACCCTTATTCCTAGCTCGGAAGTCGGCCTGGTGAAACTCATAGTCCTGCTGACATAGTTGAGCCTTACGGATTGCCTCACCATATGTAGTAATATCCAAAGGATACAGCTTAGACCTAATGGAAGGTCTCAATCCCTCCATAAATCTGTAGGTCTTATGATCCTCTCTTCTCAACACCTCTAGATCAAATCTGCTTAGCGTAATGAACTTCGACTCGTATTGACTAACCGTCAAATTCCCCTGAGTCAAGTTCAAGAACTCAACCTGTAACCTTCTCTGAGCAGTGCGTGGGACATATTGTTCATTGAAAGCTTCCACAAATATGTCCCACGTTACCTCTAGATGTCTACCTCTATTACTGCCTGAAAGGCTTGCCACCATGGTTCGGCCTCATCCACCAAGAAGTAGGTAGCCAATCCTACTTTTTCTTTCTCAGTACACTTCATATATCCGAATGCTTTAGTGACCACCTTCATCCAATTCTCTACGGCTACTGGATCACTATCCCCCTTAAACTTAGGCGGATCCAGCTTCTTAAACTCCTTAATCAATGTCACACTGCAGTAAGCTGTAGGATCCCGCCTCTCATTAGCTGGGACTGGTGGGGGTTGTACCGTAGGTGTAGTAGGTACTGTAGGTGGAGCTGTTGGTGCACTTGTGGCCACGTTTGGAAAGTTAGCCATAAATTGGGTGAACATTGCGGCCATGTTCTCCATATGTTTCTCCATTTTAGCTAGCCTCGTATTCGGGCTATGCGGTGAAGATGGAGGAGAAGACTGTGTTGGGGGCGGTCCATCACAACCCTGTCCTCGTCCTCATCTAGTACCCCTCCTTCGAGTACTCATTCTATTAGTATCATGATCAAATAACGCGATTTAGTATAACCTTAAACAGTTATACTAACCAAAATCAAGTAGACTAGTACAATACATTGGGGAAATACTCTAGTTCTAGTTTATTGACATCGACAAACTTCAGTCATATCAGCTCTGATACCAATTTGTGACATCCTCGTCACTAATCAAATAACAACTAACTTTTCTTCAAATAACAAATACAATGACTATTTTATCAATGTCAATCTTCCTTCTCTTCAATGCATTAGGCATTATTATCAGAGTATAATATCCATTTTTCACATGAATATAATTTTCATATATAAACATGTGTCACATACATCAGGATCTTAAATATTTACATAACCTATTTTCCCCAAATATACACAAAAATATATCGTACTGTACAATAGCCGAAGTAACGGCCAACTGACTATACCTTCAAATGACTAGTGGGAAGCACATCTCGAAGGTATATCAAAATCCCAAAATGTGCTCCTCTATCCGGAGCGGGAATTACTTCAAGTAGTCTGTATGAAAAATGTTTGTAATTGAGTGAGTTTACGCTCAGTAAGAAACTTATATAAAAGAGCGTACTATATCACTATATGCAGTTTTCCTGCTTGGCTCTATAATGTCATATAAAATCATTATAAAGCATATGCCATATGTATCTTTCGCAAATATCAAATACAAGTAAATCAAATACTTTCAAATATTTTCATGGATCTCAAATCACATGAAATCAAATATGCAATTACAAATAATATCAAGTATTTTCAAATAAATGGGAGACAATCAATTCCCAATAGGATTCATGCACCAAGTAATTCTCATAATGGTTACAGTAAATATATCCTGTAAGGGATAATCCAAGAGAGATCTCATAAGGATACCACAAATATATCCCGTAAGGGATAATCTTGAGAGATATCGAGTAAGTGGCGTACCCACGTATGGGCCAAGGATCCTCCCCAAAGCCGAACAAGTAAAAGACTCATGGCCATTGTCTATAGCCCACAGTGCTCACTAGTCAGGTGCCTTACTATGAGTCTGAAGGTGAGACTAGAGCTCCTTAGTCAAGTACAAGTAACAAATAATGTGCATGCTCTTTCAAGAGATTCATAATCTCCAAAACATCATTCATATAGCCTTTAGCAATTACAAATATCTTTTCTTGAAATAGGTTTTCAAAACCTTCTTTTCAAATGGGCAGTCGACTGGTCCCAAATAGCAGTCGACTGGTTTTAAAACATAATGTTTCCCGAGAAAAGGCAGTCGACTGGCCTCCTGGGCAGTCGGCTGGTTTTGAAACAGAATGCTTTTCAACAAATAGCAGTCGACTGTCCCATATAACAGTCGACTGTTTTTGAAACAGAATGTTTTTGGAAGAAAAGCAGTCGACTGGCATCCTTAGCAGTCGACTGGTTTGAAATAGAATACTTTCTAGGAAAATGGCAGTCGGTTGGCTTACATAGCAGTCGACTGGTTTATCTCAGTTTTCGTAAATCCCCGCTTTGGTTGTCTCTAGGCAGTCGGCTGCTACTTAAGGCAGTCGGCTGCTCTTAGCCTAATTGGTACTAGAAGTAGAACCCAAATTGTCCCTTTTTCCTGCACTTAAAGCAACTGGTACTTTATCCCAAAACAGTTAAAAATACATTAAAACATGCGGACATAGTCACCCTACGTCCGTTACATAAATTCCTTATCTCGATTGCAATTAATCCACAAACTTGGTTGCACCACACTTGTCCTTTTTCACTTCTTCAAAGCTGCATAATTTCATAAAATCAAACCTCAATAATTACACTCTACTAACTCTATATAACTCCAATCCATCAATAAAATCAACTAAAACCATTTCTTCTCTTACTTTTGCTAGTGACCAATTTTCAAGATTTCTAGATCTCCTCAATCACTTGGATTCAACCTTTCATATTAAAGGCTTAGCTTAAGCTAGCGACAAGGATCGTTTTCTTCTTAGAAGCTTTACGAATCGATGACATGAGATGGTGGTTTGTCAAGGTAGATGAAATGGACACTTAGAGGAAATGGAAGAAACAAGAGGGATGGGAGAAATGGTGCTGCCATGGGGTGATGAGGATGATGGTGAGTCATGCCATGGCATTTAATGCCCATTAATGCATGATTATCATCTCAGCCATTGACCACCTCCTTTGACCCTTTGACCATTGGACCCTCAATTGCTTTAATTCCACTTATGTCCCCAAATCTCATCCATATATCAAAAGTTCACATTTATTCAATTCTTTTCAACTGAAATACTATATAATTAATGGAAAAATTTCAGGAAATTGGGGATTTCACATAAAATATTCACTATTCACCACTTAAATTCATAAACCACTTATTTCACTGTAAAACACTTAGAAGAAATTTCCTATCACTTTACTTTTATTAAATTCGGTAATACAAATATTTAATAAATATTTTCGGTAAATTCATAATTTATAAAAAATATTAAATATTTCACTCTTAAGCTAGGATAACACTCAATAATGCACTAAAATATTTCATAGTGATTTTAGAAAATTTTCTAGGAATTTTAACAGCATAATGGTTGCCAGTATCATAGCCTCCCTACAATTGCAAACACGGTTCAAACCAACCAAACAGCCACAATTCATAGTATTTGAGACAATTCACTTTCAAAATAATTTCATAAAATTATTTGCAAGAAAATCATGCATTTGGGATACCCCTACAAACTACATACGCATCCCTTACCTGTTTGAAGAAATCGAGCTTCCCGAGAGCACCACTCAAAAACCGTAACTCCCAAGCTGCAAATAATTCCACCAAAAATATTAGCGTATTTAATACTTATTTTTAAGCTATTATTCATATCATAATGCAACCATATTGGACACTGCAAATATTTTTGCAGTATAATTTCTATCGGTAATATAACATAACTTCTTTGTTTTGCATCGGATTTTATATTCGAGCATGCCGACAGACTCCTTGTAACTTGTACAGTCTAAATCTACCCTCAAATCATCAAAATCAGCCATGGATCCTGTCCCTTTTGCCATGGCCGAATGCACCATTATGCTTGCCTTAGTGAATTTCAACAATTTGATGTCATATCCTTATTCTTCTAAGCTTAATCTTCATTTTGGCACCCGTTTTATGCATGAAACACAATGGATCAATGAGAAACCATGCTTGGCCGAACACTCCTCTGATGGAAAATTTTTATTTTGCAACATTTAAAAGAAGCTAAAGCTAAAAACAAGTTTAACATGCTTAAAGGAAAAAAAATCTATACCATTGGAATTAAAGAAAGCTTAATGGATGGTAAGGTTACCTTACTTCACCGAAACTTTGAGGGTCTCTTTCTCCTTGTGTAGTGGCTTATACAATGATATATGGGTATGGGTAGGTAGAGGAGAGAGAATAGATTATTTTTGTAGTTAAAATTTTGGCTATATAGTAAGATAGGATAGCTTTAATTTTCTTTCTTCTTTTCTTCTTTAATGGTGGCTTGGGAAGCTTTGAGGAAGATAATGAATAGTGCTTTGAACAATTTTGCCTTTAAGTTTCTTCAGTCGTAAAATGATGTAATTGCACTCCAATTTTTTTGATTCTATCACCAAATAGTCTTATTAAATGTATTTTGGTGATTGGAAGTGGTTTTGACAATGCGCGGTACACAGATAATGAGAAATTATGATTTTACCCTCACGACTCGCTTACAAAATTTTTTGATTTAACGATCGATTTGTGAAATCTATTGACACTGTGTTAAACTACTTTTCATGTAGAATATCATGATATTTTTACTTTGTCCCAATTCATTTTAGTTTAGGTGAAATTTATGAAAATACCCTCGAGATGTAACCATCATTTTTCAATTTGTTTATCGTACTTCACAAAACAATGCAAATAGGGTATTTTGGCCTCCAAATTTCCATAATATCATTATTACACTATCTGTATGTTGTTTCATTAATCATATTCACATCTGGGCATTAAAATTCAAGTAGGGCCTACATTACTTTTCACTTAAAATTTACAAAAATATACAAAATAATTTATCTATTAATTAATAATTACATATCCATATATGTACAGTATAAAATAATTGGTTCTCACATTTCCACCCCACCTTTAGGAAATTTAGTCCTCTGAATTCCACTCGGACCACTTACTAAAACAGCTCTAGGTACTTCTCCTGCATTAAGCTCTATAATTCTCATGTAACCTATTCTTCGAAATGGTGCTGCCAGAGCACTTTCACTAACGGTATTGTCTTAGATCACAACACCTTATCTTTTCGATCCAAGATCCGGATAGGTCGCTTCACGTAACTCATATCTTTCCATATCTCTACTGGCTCGTATCGAATTACATGGGATGGATCTAGATGGTATTTCCTAAGCATCGAGACATGGAAAACATTATGCACACCTGATAGCTCTGGTGGTAGTGCTAATCTGTACGCCACGCCTCCTATGCAATCTAAGATCTCGAATGGTCTGATGTATCAAAGACTCAGCTACCCTTTCCTGCAAAATCTCATTCTGCTTTTAGATTAGGAAACTTTCAAAAATACAAAGTCACTTGGTGAGAACTCAAGCAGTCGACGTTTCGTATCTGCATAGCTCTTCTATCGACTTTGTGCAATCCTTAATCTCTCACAAATCAATTGTACATCTTGTGAAGCTTGCTCTACCAATTCAGGAGTTAGTAATTTTCGATCTCCCACTTCTTCCCATGCAATCAATGATCTACACCTTCTACCATATAATGCCTCGTAGAGTGCCATACCAGTACTAGTCTGGTAGCTGTTATTGTAGGCAAACTTTGCCAATGGCAAGTGGCCATCCTAAAAGCCCTTAAAATCCAACGCACACACCCTCAACATATCCTCGAGCATCTGTATCACTCGCTCAAACTGCTCGTCAGTCTACTGATGAAAGGTGGTGTTAAAATACAACCGACATCCTATCGCCTCCTGAAATCTCTCCCAAAAGTGGGATGTGAATCGGGAATCCTTATCTAATGTGATGCTCACTGGACTCCATGTAGCCTCACTATCTCCTGTATATATAGATCAGCAAGGGCACTAAAAGGATCTGTAGATCTGATGGCCAAGTAGCGGCGGACTTCGTCAATCTGTCAACTATCACCCATATGGCATTATAATTCCTCTGGGTCATTGGTAAACCCATGATGAAGTCCATCGTAATGTACTTCCATTTCCATGTAGGAATTGGTAGAGGTTGCAATAGGCCTGCAAGCTACTGATGCTTAATCTTAACCTGCTGGCAAGTGAGACATCTAGCTACAAACTCTGTGATGTCTCTCTTCATCTTTGACCACCAATATACCCTTCGTAGATTTTGGTACATCTTAGTACTGCCTCAATGTAGAGTGTACCTAGAGTTATGGGCCTTTGTCAGAATCAGATCTCTAAGCTGTCAATTATAGGGAACACAGATCTTGCCTCTAAACCTCATAATCCCATTGGTGTCAATCTCAAAATCTGACTGCACTCCCACCTGTACTTGACTGGCAACCTCATACATTAAGTATTAGTCCTCTTAGCATCTTTGATCTATCCCATCAAATCTGACTCAATTTTAAAGCTAGTTGTAAATCCGTAACTCTTAGAAGAAACCACATTAAGGTCGAGGTTTGAGAACTGCTCCAATAATTCGTGCTCCCTAACCATCATATATGACACCATAGCTACTTGCTTCTTGTTCAGAACATCTGCCACCATGTTTGTTTTCCCCGGATGGTACAAAATCTCGCAGTCGTAGTCCTTCAATGACTCCATCCATCTCCACTGCCTCATGTTAAGGTCACGCTGCAAGAATAGATATTTCAGACTTTTATGGTCTATGTAGATCTGGGAAGTCTCACTATAAAGATAGTGCCGCCATATCTTCAATACAAACAACACAACGGCTAACTCCAGATCATGGGTCGGGTAGTTCTTCTCATGCTTCGTGTTACAAGATTATAAGGCGTAATTATAGGCTGTAAATATGTATTATTAGCCTAATTAGGAATAGCTTTATTATAGGAATTAATAGCTTGATTTTCTTTCCTTTTTTTAGTCTCTTCAAGGCTGTATATATATATATGTACGATTTTCTCAGTTAGGTATCATAAAATTTTCTCTCAATTCTTGTTCAATCACATGGTATCAGAGCTAGGAATTCAAAGTCTAGCCGTCTGAAATTTTTCACTGCCCAAGTGAGCAGTATTCTTGGTTTTCTAGATCACCCTGTTTGAGTGACATCTGGGTCGCACCATTCTTAAGTGTGTTTGGGTCCCTCCTCAGCTTTACCAGGAGAGTCCTTTTTCATCTCTTTCTCTGTTGGTGTATCGTGATATATTACTTCAGACCTGTTGCCATTTTTTTTTACTGCTTTCATATTGCTGTTGCTGACTGTCTTTATTATCTGTTTGGGGTGTATTTCTCTTATGATCACAATTATAATGGCTTCTGAACAAAAGAACCTGGTTATGCCTAGTGTTATGCCGATTTTGTCTAAAATTACTAAATAGAAACTGAACGGGACAAATTATTTAGATTAGTCTAAGACTATTCGTCTGTATTTACAGAGTATCTCTAAGTATAATCATCTAACTGAGGACCCATCCATTGATGAAACACATACTGAATGGCTTAGAATTGATGCTAAACTATTTTTACAAATCCGTAATTCATTTGAGAATGAGTACGTTGGTCATGTCTCTCACTGTGAGTTTGTAAAGGAATTGATGGAGTATTTGGCTTTTCTGTTCTCTGGTAAAGAGAATATTTCTCATATTTGTGAAGTTTGCAAGGCGTTCTATCGGGCTTAACAATAGGATCAATATTTGCAGACCTATTTCATGAATTTCAAACTTACTTATGAGGAATTAAATGCCTTGTTACCTTTCAGTACTGATATCAAAGTTCAGCAGACTCAACATGAACAGATGGCTATTATGAGTTTTCTAGCTGGCCTTAGTCCTCAATTTGATGGTGCTAAATCACAGATTTTGTCTAATCCTGAGATTACTTCCTTAAAAGAGGTTTTTACTAGGGTTCTCCATACAGATACTAGTTCTCATGTCTCACCTGTACAACAACCTAGTGCTCTTTTCAGTCAAAATAGTGGATCAACTGGCCGGTCTCGTTCTTAAAATAGTAGCAGAGGCAGTAGTAATAGTGGTTAGAATATTGGAAATCAAGCCACAAGGGAAGTAGTTTGCTACTATTGTCATGAACCAGTTCACACTAAAAGGACTTGCCAGAAATTGCTAAAGAAAAACCAGAAGTCTTTTGGGTCTCAGTCAGCTTGTGTTGTAACTACAAGTGATGCTCCTCCTCAATCGTTAGATCATACAATTATAATTTCTGCAGATGAGAGTGCGAATTTCACTCGGTATCAAGAAGCATTAAAGAACTCTACTCAATCCATCACTGCCCTTGCCGAGTCAGGTAAAACCAATACATGTCTTCTTTCTTCTTCCTCTCAGTGGGTCATTGATTCTGGTGCAACAGATCATATGATAGGAAATCCTAGTCTCTTTTCCGCTTTCCAATCCCATACTTTTCCTTCTTTAGTCACCTTAGCAGATGGTTCTATTTCTTCTGTCCTTAGTTTTGGCAATATCAATCCCACACCAACACTTTCCATTATCATTCGTATTGAGTTTACCAAAATTTTCTTTTAATTTGATATCTATTAGCAAACTCACTTGTACTCTTAACTGTTATATCTCATTCTTTCCTGATCATTGTTTGTTTCACGATCATATGACAAAGAGGATTATTGGTAAAGGATGAGAATCAAGAGGTTTGTACGTTTTGGATACATAGGTACCCAAGACCATTGCCTATTCCAGTACTTTATCTCCTTTTGAAGCTCATTGTCGATTGAGGCATCCATCTTTACTATTATTAAAAACGTTTTGTCCTTTGTTTCATGATGCATCTTCTTTAGATTGAGAGTCTTGTCAGTTGGCAAAACATCATCGTCAACCTTCTGTTTCCCATGTTAATAAGAGGGCTAGTCATGCTTTTGAGCTAGTACATTCAGATGTTTGGGGACCATGTCTCATTATGTCTCAGACTGGATTTAGATATTTTGTTACCTTTGTGAATGATTTTTCTTATATGACTTGGCTTTACTTAATGAAATCCCGTTTTGAGGTGCTTTCACATTTTAAAACTTTTTGTGCTAAAATAAAAACCCAGTTTAATTTGTCTGTACAAACATTGAGAAGTGATAATGCCAAAGAATATTTTTTTGATTCTTCCCAAACCTACATGATTCAGAATGGAATTCTCCATCAATCATCTTATGTTGACACTCTATCTCAAAATGGGCTGGCTGATAGAAAAAATAGACATCTTCTTGAAACTGCAAGAGCTTTTTTATTTCAGACACATGTTCTTAAATTGTTTTAGGCTGATGCTGTTTCTACAGCATGTTTTTTATTAATAGCATGCCTTCCATTGTTTTAAATGATCAAATTCCTTATAAGATTTTGTTTCCTAATAAATCTGCATTTCTTGTTGAACCTCGTATCTTTAGATGTTCTTGCTTTGTTCGTGATGTTTGTCTACAGGTTTCCAAATCGGACCCCAAGTCATTAAAATGTGTCTTCCTAGGATACTTTCGTTTCCAAAAAGGGTATAGGTGTTTTTCTCCTCTCTTAAATAGGTATTTTGTGTCAACTGATGTTACATTCCATGAACATCTTCCTTTCTTTACCGCTCCATCTACACATGTGTGTCTACAAGAGGATGATGATCTACTAGTATATCATGTCACCAGTTTAGACTCTAGTGTTGTTCCATTACCTCTACCATCACCTTCTCAACCAAAACCACCTATTACTCAAGTCTATTCTCGATGACCTAATCCTCCTGTGACAAGTCCACCACCAATCTCTTCTTTGTCATCAGATCCAATGCCTAATGACATTGATTTACTTATTGCTCTTTGGAAAGGTAAACGCTAATGTACTTATCCCATTTCCTCTTATGTTACCTATGATCGTTTGTCCTTTGCTTCTTGCTCATTTGTTACCTTTATTGATTCTCTAAGGATTCCCAAAACTGTTCTCCAAGCCTTATCCCATCCTGGGTGGCGTAATGCCATGCTTGAGGAAATGAATGCCTTGTCTAAGAATGATACTTGGGGTCTAGTTGAGTTACCTGCTGGTAAGAGAGCAGTTGGATGCAAGTGGGTCTTTGTAGTCAAATTTAATTCTGATGGATCCGTGGCTCGCTTAAAGGCTTGCCTGGTGGCCAAAGGCTATGCACAGACATATGGAGTGGACTATTCTAACACTTTCTCCCCTGTGGCTAAATTGACTTCAGTTCTATTATTTATTTCTTTGGCCACTGCATATGATTGGCCACTTTACCAGCTTGATATTAAAAATGCTTTCTTACGTGGGGATCTTCAATAGGAGGTTTATATAGAGCAACCACCTAATTTTGTTGCTCAGGGGGAGTCTAGGAAAGTTTGTTGTCTTTGAAAATCACTGAATGGACTAAAACAGAGTCCTCGAGCTTG
Source organism: Heritiera littoralis (assembly GCA_031772115.1). Taxonomy (NCBI): domain Eukaryota; kingdom Viridiplantae; phylum Streptophyta; class Magnoliopsida; order Malvales; family Malvaceae; genus Heritiera; species Heritiera littoralis. The sequence continues at coordinate 2,977,651 of JAPDPK010000053.1, read as the reverse complement.
GTTTGGAAAATTCAGTCAGGCAGTAGAGAGGTTTGGGATAAGGAAGAGCAAATCTGATCATACTATTTTCTATAAGCAGTCCTCATTTGGCATCATTCTACTTGTCGTATATGTAGATAATATTGTTATCACTGGGAGTGACATGAAAGGAATTTCATCCTTAAAATCTTTCCTGCAGAGCCAATTCAATACTACAGATTTGGGGCACCTAAAGTACTTCCTGGGAATTGAGGTGGCAAGAAGTAAAAGAGGCATTTTTCTATCTTAGAGGAAGTATGTTTTGGATCTGTTAACAGAAACTGGAAAACCGAGGGTCAAACCATGCAGTACTCCAACGCTTCCTAACTAGCAGCTCACAAAGGATGGAGATGTTTCTGATGATCCTGAACGATATAGCAGGCTAGTTGGAAAGTTGAACTACCTCACAGTGACTCGTCCTAATATTACTTACTCAGTCAGTATTGTAAGTCAATTTATGTCCTCTCCTACAATACATCATTGGGCTGCCTTGAACAAATCTTGTTTTACTTGAAAGGAGCTCCTGGACAAGGGATACTGTATCGGAATCATGGTCACAGTAATATTGAGTGCTTTTCTGATGCAGACTGGGCGAGTTCCAAGATTGATCAAAGGTCTACTACTGGCTATTGTGTTTTTGTTGGCGATAATTTGGTTTCATGGAAGAGTAAAAAGCAAAATGTGGTGTCGCGATCTAGTGTAGAATTTGAATATCGAGCAATGGCACAAGCCTCATATGAGGTTGTGTAGGTTTCTCAACTCTTAACTATGGTTGGTCTTAAAATCTCAGTTCTAACAAAGCTATGGTGTGATAATCAAGCTGTGATTCATATTGCTTTGAATCCAGTTTTTCATGAACGAACTAAACATATTGAGATAGACTGTTATTTCGTTCGTGAGAAAATTCAACAAAACTTGATCTCTACCTCATATGTGAAGACTGCAGAGCAGTTAGGAGATATTTTTACAAAAGCTCTTAATGGAGCTTGGGTTTCTTATGTTTGTAACAAGCTGGCATGATTGACATTTATGCTCCAGCTTAAGGGGGAGTGTTACAAGATTATAAGGCATAATTATAGGCTATAAATATGTATTATTAGCTTAATTAGGAATAACTTGATTATAGGAATTAATAGCTTGATTTTCTTTCCTTTTTTAGTCTCTTCAAGGCTATTTATATATGTACGATTTTCTCAGTTAGATATCATAAAATTTTCTCTCAATTCTTGTTCAATCACACTCCTTAAGCTGCCTAGAGCCATATGGAATTACCTGACCATGTCACATTAAGACACACCTTAATCCCTGTGTGGAAGCATTTGTATACATAGAGAATCCACTAGATTTGCTGGTATCTGTATACACAGGGCTAGTATTGGAGCTGTAGTAAGTCTCCGCTTCAACTCCTGGAAGTTGCGTTCACACGCATTTGTCCACTCGAACTTAACATCCTTACTTGTGAGTTGCGTCAATGGGGTAGCTAGTCTAGAGAATTCCTCTACGAACCGATGATAGTATCCGGCTAGACCCAGAAAACTCTGTATCTCCATCACTGTCTTAGGCCTCTCCCATTATACTATGGCCTCTATCTTAGACGGATCAACAAACACCCCGTCCTTCGACACAACATGTCCAAAAAAAGCAATATGATCTAGCCAAAAATCACACTTACTGAATGTGGCATACAGCTTCTGGTCTTTGGGGGTCTACAAGACTGTACAAAGGTACCGCTCATGCTTCTCCGGAGACTTAGACTACACTAAGATGTCGTCTATGAATACAATTACGAACTCATCAAGAGAGGGATTAAACACCTCATTCATCAAGCCCATAAACGATGTAGGGGCATTTGTCAACCCAAACGGCATCACTAGAAACTCGTAGTGTCCATATTGAGTCTGGAATGCTATCTTGGGAACATTCAAATCCCAAATCTTAAGCTAATGATAACTCAATCGAAGATCAATCTTCGAAAACACCTGGGCACCCCTTAGCTGATCAAATAGAACATCGACCTTAGGCAGGGAATATTTATTCTTGATGGTCACCCTGTTCAACATCCAGTAGTCAATACATAACCATAGGCTGCCATCCTTCTTCCGAACGAATAGGATCGGTGCACCCCATAGAGACACACTATGATGTATAAATCCCTTATCCAATAGCTCTTGGAGCTACTTCTTAAGCTCCTCCAACTCTGTCAGTGCCATCTGATACGGGGGCTTAGAAATGGGCTCTATGCCGAGTACTAAGTCAATAGGAAACTCGATCTCTAGATTTGACGGTAACTTTGGCAAATCCTTTGGAAATATGTCTGAAAAATCCCTGACCATAGGAATCTTTGTTGCTCTAGACATCTCTTTTCCACGTCCTCTACATATGCTATAAAACCTTCAATGCATCACACACATATTCACACAATTTAGTAAACATATCACTTTTAATCGAAAAGTTTTACAGTATAATGTTCTGGTTGGGAGAAGGTTACAGACTTAGTGTAACAATCTAGGGTTACAAAATTTGCAGCTAAACAATCCATTCCTAATATTACATCAAAGTCGTACATGGTTAACAAAGTTAGGTTAGCTGTTGTTTCCTTCGCTCCTACAGTTACTTTACAGTTTCTATACACTACATCGGTAACTTGCAATTCTCTAAAAAGAGTATTCACTGGTAATGTATGCCCTAAAGGTTCCTGCTCTACGGGGACTCTGTTAGCACAAGTAGGAGATATAAATGAATGAGTAGAACCAGGGTCGAATAATGCAAGTACGAGTATATTGAAAATATAAAATTTACCTTTAATGACATCTACGGATGCATCAACAGTCTCCTGGTTTAGTGCATACACCTATCCCTGAGTCACGGGCTTTTTACCCTTCTCCGTTACAGTCGCCCACCTTGGCTGTGAGGGTGTCACTCTCTCCAATTCAGTCGAAGCAACTGATGCTAGGGTCGATGCTAGAAGAACTGGGGCTAGTGTGGTAGATGCAGCTGATTCTCACAGCATCGGGCAGTCTCTCACTATATGTCCCATCTACCCACATCAAAAACAGGCCTTCATCAACATGTAGCAAGGTCGTGTACCGTGCGACCATCCACAGTGAGCACATCTGGTCGCGATCCTCCTCAGTGTAGAAGTGGGACCCGTAGTAGGGGCTATGGTAGCTGTTCTCATAGATCTCCCCTTTGAAATCTAGACTCCCAATAGTCTAGCCCTCTTAGGCTGCTCTCTACCCGATCTATCCTATGCGCCCCTCTTCACCTTACCTTTCCCTTTAGCCTTACTCTTAGTGGCTTACTCAAAATGGAACTGCTCAAAGTCCTGCTTACACAGCTGAGCATGCCTAACCACCTCATCATATGTGCGGATATCGAACAGAGCTAACTTCAATCTGATCGACGATCTGAGCCCAGCTTTAAACATGTTTATCTTATGTCGCTTGTCTAGTCGTGTCAGTGGATTGAATCTACTGAGTGTGGTGAATTTCGACTCACATTGATCTATCGTCATGCTTCCTTGTACTAACTCCATAAACTCCTACTGTAGCTTCTTTTAAGTTGTGTCGGGGATGTACTGGCGACAAAATGCATCCACAAAAATCTCCCAAGTAATGGCTAGGTAAAAAATATCGTTTGTGCGGACTTCCACTAGTGCTTCGCATTATCTGCCATCTGGAACACTACTAGTCCAACCCTCTCTGTATCGGAACATCTCATATACTGGCACAATTTCTCCACGACTGTAACCCATTACTCTGCCACCAGTGGATCTTTATCACTCTTAAACTTCGGCTAATTCAGCTTAATAAATTGCCTCACTAAGGCTACATCACAGTAGGACTCCACATCTCTGAGCGGTTGTACTAGTGGCGATGGTGGTATGACCTGTGCCTGCTGTACAGGCTATGGTGTAGGCTGAGGCTCGGGTACATGCTATGCAGGTGGTGGTAGAGGTGGTGCAACTGGTGGAGCTGCTCGCTCCCTTTCTACTCGATCAATAGCACTATCCTCGTGATACATAGCGATAAAGTCTACCAACATACGCTCCATCCGAGACATCCTAGTATTCGAGCTCTCAGGCTGCGGAGAGTGAGCTGGTCTTGGGGCAGGCTCCAGTATAGGCTCTAGTGTGTGGGGCTCTGGAGTTTGCTCCACTCGACCTCTGCCTCGACCTCTATTTGCTTGAGTCACCTGTCGTCCACTCATATCTGCATAGCATAGACGATTTATCAATTTTTGGTTAGTGACCTATTTATATATCCAAACTATACAGTACTACAAGAGATGTTAACCACATCACTTTACTTTAAAGACACCGACAGGCTTCAGGCAAACCTCACTCTGATACCAATAAATACTGTCACAGTATGTGTATACAGTATTTTACACTATTTTACACTTTTCCATACATACTGTACTGGTTAGTTGTCATGATGCCTTTATTTCCCACTTTAATAACAATTTACAGTAAAATAATAGTAAATTAATTTAATTTATGTAAGTAAAATATTTATAAAACAGTATTTAAATCAAATAGATACATCCCCTGTTATAATTACAACACTATAGTACTATAAAGAAAGTTTGAACATATAAAAGAAAAGCGATTATACCTCCAGGATCTACAGTAGCTGCCTAGAGGTACTCAAAATGCAGCCGATAATCCTCGAATAATATATCACACGGTCACTGGAAATACTCTAGAGAGATGAAAATAAAAGGGTGAGCAAACCACAGCTCAGTAAAGGAGTTGTATGCAATATTGATATCGTGAAATCTATATGAAAAAAAAATCCTTTCTTATCCTATAGGTACGCTAAGGACCCTAATAGGATGGATACTATAGTCGGCTAGGGATCCTAATGGAATAAGGAAGGTATTTTCAAATACCTGTCTTGTCCCCGAACTTAGAAGCGATTATAGGGAGTAGAAATTTAAATTGATAATAAATTCATTTTATAATTCACAATATGTAAATATTTCACATAAATAGTATAATAAATCATTAAAATTGCTTAAATCATCATTTGAAATAATTTCACTTTCACATGTAGTTAAATCACAATCACAGTATGATATACAGTTTAGTACGCTAACAATTCAGTGATATAACACTTCAGTCAACAGTTTCATTAAAGTGTAATTTAGTAAAATATCATAGAAATCAATAACAATAGTGGAGACCAAGCAGCACCCTAAATATATCATGCGATAATCCTCGTAGGGAACAGTACATTAAACAGTCAGATCTATGGCCATAATATATAGGTGTCCTCGGTCGTGCACTAATCAAGTGTCAACCGAGACGCTAAAGACAAGATCAGTGTTAACAGCTTCACACAGTAACAGTACAGTAATACACATGAGCATGATATAGGGCCTAACAGTCTCAAAACAATGTTTAAACAGTGGTAACACATTTTTGGAAATCATTAAATCAAATAATACTTCAATCAATCCATAAAGGAAAATAATGATAAAATGGTGAATATTATAATGAAATTAAGTTATAAAATATTCACTATTCACCACTTAACTTCATAAACCACTTATTTCACTGTAAAACACTTAGAAGAAATTTCCTATCACTTTATTTTTATTAAATTCGGTAATATGAATATTTAATAAATATTTTGGTAAATTCATAATTTATGAAAAATATTAAATATTTCACTCTTAAGGCTAGGATAACACTCAGTAATGCACTAAAATATTTCATGGTGATTTTAGAAAATTTTCTAGAAAATTTCAATAGCATAACAGCTACCGATATCTTAGACTCCCTACAATTGCAAACACAGTTTAAACCAACCAAACAACCACAATTTCACAGTATTTGAGACAATTCACTTTCAAAATAATTTCATAAAATTATTTGCATGAAAATCATGCGTTCAGGATATCCCTACAAACTACATACGTGTCCCTTACCTATTTGAGGAAATCAAGTTTCCCGATAGCACCACTCAAAAATCGTAACTCCGAGGCTACAGATAATCCCACAAAAAAATTAGCTTATTTAATACTTATTTTTAAGTTATTATTCATATCATAATGCAGCCACATTGACACAATGAATATTTTTGCAGTATAATTTCTATTGGTAATATAACATAACTTCTTTGTTTTGCGTCGAATTTTAAATCCGAGCATACCAGTAGACTCCTTGTAATTTCTACAGTCTAAATCTACCATCAAATCATCAAAATCAGCCATGGATCCTAGTCCTTTTTGCCATGGCCGAATGCACCATCATGCTTGCCTTAATGAATTTCAAAAATTTGATGTCATATCCTCATTTCACTAAGCTTAATCTTTATTTTGGCACCCATTTATGCATGAAACACAATGGATCAATGAGAAACCATGCTTGGCCAAACACTCCTCTCATGAAAAATTTTTATTTTGCAACATTTAAAAGAAACTAATGCTAAAAATATGTTTAACATGCTTAAAGGAATAAATCTACACCATTGGAATTAAAGAAAGCTTAATGGATGGTAAGGTTACCTTACTTGGCCAAAACTTTGAGGGTGTCTTTCTCCTTGTGGAGTGGCTTATACAATGATCTATGGGTATGAGTAGGTAGAGGAGAGAGAATAGATTATTTTTCTAGTTAAAATTTTTGAGAAATTTTTACTAGATAGTGAGATAGGATAGCTTGAATATTCTTTCTTCTTTTCTTCTTTAATGGTGGCATGGGAGGCTTTGAGGAAGACAATGAATAGTGCCTTTCAACTGTTGATGGATTTATGAAGACAATTCTAGAAGCAGGCAAAATGACCAAAATGCCCCTAATTATGTAAATTTTAAACAATTTTGCCCTTAAGTTTCTACAGTCATAAAACGATGTAATGGCACTCCAATTTTTTGGATTCCATCACCAAATAATCTTATTAAATGTATTTTGATGATTGGAAGTGATTTCGTCAATGCGAGGTACATGGATAATGAGAAATTATAATTTCACCCCTGGACTCGCCAGCGAAATTTTTTGATTTAATGATCGATTCGCAAAATCTATTCACACTATGTTAAACTACTTTTCATGTAAAATATCATGATATTTTTACTTCGTCCCAATTAATTTTAGTTTGGGTGAAATTTACGAAAATACTCTCGAGACGTAACCGTCATTTTTCAATTTGTTTATCATACCTCACAAATCAATGCAAATAGGGTATTTTGGCCTCCAAATTTCCATAATACCATTACTACACTATCCGTACACTATTTCATCAGCCATATCCACATCTGGGCATTAAAATCCAAGTAGAGCCCACATCACTATTCACTTAAAATTTACAAAAATATACAAGACAATTTATTTATTTATTAATTAGTAATTACATATCCGTACATGTATAGTACAAAATAATTGGTTCTCACACGTGAGAAGCAAGAACCATAGAGCAAAGAAGCAGAGGACTTTCCTTTGCAAACCAAAACTGAAATAAGAAAAGAGCAGCGAAGCTGCAGAGAGCAGGAAAGAGTGAGTGGGCTGTATTAGACTTCAAAACAGAAGGCAAATATGGATGTTACCAAGGCTGTGGACGAGAGGCAAAAAGGTCTAAATAGAGGAAGTTTTTGGCTGAAGTTTCAATATTAGGAAAGGGCTATAAATGCCAAAAGCTATTGCTGGGAATGGAAACAGTACGGCTACTTAAACAAAAGGGAATAGAGGCATGAAAAGCAGCAACAATGGGGCTTATGGTAGCTAGAAAATGGTGCTGCTATTGGGTTTAGATTCAGGAGAAGTGAAGAAGAAAATAAAAAGCTGAAATCTCAACTGAAACAGGGCCATTTTAGTGCTTCCTAGGCATGGTTTGGGACTGAAAAAGGGCCTGAAAAAGTGGTGTAAAAGACTAAAGTGGTGGCTGATAAAGGGCTATCTTTAGTTAGAGCATGAACGAATGAGAGATCATGGAACAGGAGCAAGAGTGTGAGGTGGCTTAAATCTAATTAATGCATCAAAGTAGGATGTTGCTATCTCTACATAGGTCCTATTCTAAGGAGGAGTGAAACAACTACACGTGATGCATGAAACAATGCAAAGTAGTAAGGTTCAGTGAAGCACGGGTCCAAGCCATAGGAAACTACTATGCTCGAAAGTATATAGAAGCAGCAGCTGCCATCTTCCTTTCTAAGCAATGTGTAACGTTGATGCCCTTTAAGCCTCAGTTGCAGCAACATTCAACAAGGTCTCTGCCTTCTTGAAGCCATATAATTTAATTTGTAACCTTGAACTTAGGTTGAGCTACTGTTTTGTTGTAAAAATGGCGATGAGAAGGAGGAGAGGCTGGGCCATGGGAATTTTAAAGTGAATGCGAAGCAATATTGGAGCATGATTTTTGGTTTGGACGCTCGAGGAAGATATTCGCTAAACCCTCGAGGCAAGTGGGTTAAGTAAAGCTTGTTAGCACCATCTCGTAGGAGTGGTTTAAATTTTATAAATATTTAAATTACTTCTTATGTTAAGTGATGGGAATGTTGTGGTTGGACATTGAGGTAAGTAAGCTAAGAGTAAGGGTATAATTAGTTTATAAATTTGGTTTATGCTTGGGCTGGATCAAAACTTGTTTTCTGCCTTGTGTGTTGTAGCCAGCCGAGTGTGCATGTTAAATGAAGTAAATTGATACATGTGTGCATTCATGTATAACATGTTTTGAATCAAGTTATTTTATAACTATGTTTTATAATGACTTGCATTATGTTTAAATTACAAAGTCTTGGTTTAAATTAACTTTTGAAATAAATCAAAATTTCCTATATTTGAAACTTGAAACTGGTTTAATAAATGTTTTGAAATCCGTGAAAGTTAAGTGCCACACGATAAATATGTTTTCAGATCCATTTTCGATTTCAGGCAGACCTATTGACCTTTAGGTCACATCGAGCCTATTAAGCTTAGCTCTAAGCCTTATTACCCATCTATCGAGCTTTGTGCTCTAGACTACTGTACTATACCTATTGAGCCTAGTACTTTAGGTAAATTATTAAGCTTGTTTGGAAAACTAGCATACAAGTTCCAGTTCTCGACTGATCAGCGAGTCTGGGGTATTATTCTATGGCCATAGTATTGTACCGTGAGAGCCACCTCTGGAATCTTAAGAGACCTACATGCTACATGGACACCTTTTGGACCGTAGGAGCCACCTTTAGAATCCTAAAGGATCTACGTGCTACAAGGATATCGTTTCGATTGTGGGAGCCACCTCTAGAATTCTAAGGGACCTACATGCTGCACAGATACCTTTTGGACCGTGGGAGCCACCTCTAGAATCCTAAAGGACCTACATGCTACACAAGTTGCTTAATACGACACTTCCTCTATTGCTAGCTAGGATCGTTGTCATAACTAAATCAGTGAGTGGGGTCTTTGCCAAAACTTTATTAGATATATATTTGATATTATTTTTAGTGATTTGAGGCTTTTGCCTAAAAGTGACAAGTGATCGTATTGATACCCTTTTTTTAGTGAATTGAGGCTTATGCCTAAAGTGAAAAGTGATCGATTTGAAATCACTTTTTGTTAATTGAGGCTTATGCCTAAAGTGAAAAGTAATCAATTTGAAATCATTTTAAGTGATTTAAGGCTTACTCTTAAGTGCTAAGTGATCGGTTTTGAAATCATTTTAGTGAATCGAGGCTATACGCCTAATATTTATTGATTATCATTTTGTGAACTAATTGATTTTACAAAGTACATAGCCATTGATTTAAAACGAATGCATACTGATTGATTTATCAAAATGTATATTGATTTATTTATCAAAGTTCATATCAATTGATTTATCAAAGTGTATACTGATTGATTTATCAAAGTACATACAAATTGGTTTATAGAAATGTATATTGATTGATTTATCAAAGTGTATATCGATCGTTTTATCGAAGTGGATAGTGTTTTAAATTAAACCGAAATGCATAGTGAATTTGATTTAATTAAAGTGCATAATAAAAATGTTTTGAACTGAGTGCATGGCGAGAGTATTTGAATTGAAGTGCATGGCAAAAGTGTTTTGAATTAAGATCATGATTGAATATCACGCATATGCATCACTTTAGCATTGCTTTTTCTACACTTGCATATAGATCAACATGAGTCTAACATGTATTTACTTAAATTACTTACTAAACCATGGTTTGCTCACCCCTTTCTAACTTCATCGCAGATCATACAAGCTAGAGTCCATGCATGGAGTTTTGTGTGGGCCCTCGAGGGCTGTACCTAGTAGTGGTACTTGCTTAAGTCCTTTAAGTGATACTTTTATTACTTTTGAGGTATATGAAATTCTATACGTCTTGTTGGTTGTCATGTATAGACATTATTTAATGCATAGTACATGTCATTGGAAATTGTTTTGGGATGTAACTTAAGAATTGCTCTAAATTATTATATGACTAGTATGATTATTGAGTGCGATTTGAGATATTAATGTTGTATATCAAATATGAAACTTGTGGAATATGGATATGTTGATTGTGACGATTCTGGGAATGTGTGTAATGTATGATGATATAAACTATGGATTGTGGAGTTGAGATATGATGTTGAAAATATACATATAATGTTGTAGATTGATTAATTGAGGAAAATTGATTATATATAAGGGGAGGTTTTTGACCTTTTTCTTTTGGTAGATTAAATCTTGCATTGAAATATTGAGGAAGTAAGTTGATTTGCTTTAGGAGTTAATAACTTAGATAGTAACGAAAGTCAAATCGAACTGAGAAAGGTGAAAATTGTTTAGCAGTGACACTGACATTGAATACAAACCTTAAAGTGAAAAATAAGAAAAATTTAGTTCATAGAATTGGTAAACTGTAATGAAGTGAAAGTGTTAAGTGTACATCACGACCTTTTGGTAGTGAAGGTATGTGTTTATTGGGTATAGCCTAGTCTCACTAAATTTATATTAGGGTGGTAAATCTCTAGTTAACATAGATCCAGGCACTCCTAGATTTAATTTATTTCTGATTTCAAATTATATGCCATTTATGTGAGATTTGAATAACATGATTTATAGATTTTATTTATTTGAATTATCTGTTTGGAAAATGATAACCATATGATTTAAAATTGTTTATGGAGTAAATTGTGATTTTCCGAATGAGAAATATTTGTTATATGCTATTGGATTTATTACTAAATATGTAATTTAATTAAATACCATTAAGTTCCCTATAATGGACTTGGATGCCGGGATACATAAAGTACTTCAAAGTATCCTCTCATACTCAGCAGGCTATCTAATCCACTATAGTATCCTTCCTGATAGATCATGCCTAAGAGATTTTGATTTGTAAATTTATGGTTTTTCATATGAAATTCCATTTATTTAAAATGCATAAAGGATATGTTGTATCAACTTTTGTATATGTATTCCTTATTGAGCAATTAGCTCACTCTTTTATTTTTCCCACTCCTAGATTATCTGCGGTAGATTTGGGTCTGTTTTTCTAAAAGACCTGATCTTCGATATTCCTCAAGCGACTGTTCTATTTTGTCGAGGTATACTAGATTTACTTTTATGCATTCAGACTTATCTATACAGTACACGTTGTGTATATAACACTTGGGATGTAAATTTTATTTTGTTACTGTTTTTGAGATTAGTGATGTCATGTATAAATTTTGGAAATTTGAATCTTAGGGTTTCGTATAAAAATTATAAATCTTATTTCGAATTTAAGATCGACAGTACAGATAGCTCAACTTAAATGATTTGATTTGTGAAATTGATTAAATATTTGATATTTCAGTATGTGACAACTTATGCACTAGTTACATGATCGGGTTAGGAAAATTTGCAGTTATTAGTCCTTTTAAATTTGATGTCTTTAAAGTTATATTGCAAATTTAATTATTTACGCTCTTTAATTTTCTTGTAATTTTATTCGATGTTTTATTTTGATTATTATATTATAAAAAAGATAAATAATATAAATAAAAGTTGTGAAAATTATAAGAATGTTAAATTTGTAATATATTTAACATATAATAATAATTTGAAAAACTAATGAAATAGGTTATCAAGTTAAAATTTCTTTTTACCTTCAAAATTTAATCCATAGTTTAGATTAGTCATTTCTAATCTAAAGGTTATTAGTCACTGAATTTACAATAAAATCAAATTTTATAAACTTACTGTAGAAGTTTTTCTAAATTTAGTTTAATAAAATTAGAATATAAATTTGGAAATGAAATTTAACTTTAAAGAAATGACTAATCATAATTTAGATAGAATCATCTTCAAATGGTCCCAAACACAATGAGTGTATTAAACAGTATAGTTAAAGGAAAATAATAAATGCAAATTTGCTATAGTGTGGCTTTTCCGGTTATAATTGGCTGTAGATTTTTGTTGATTGAATTTCCAAAGGAAGACTTTCTTTCATTTGCAGCCACAGAAATGCAATAGATAAAACTAACCTAGGTCTTATTTATTTATTTAAAAAGAGTAGAACTTGAACTTTAAATTTTAAACATGCCTAAAAATCAAATGTTAGAGAACAAATTTTATTTAATCTTCACTACAGTAAAATTAGTTTTTAGCAGCATATATTTAGCGGCGTTTTAAATAAAATCGCCACCAAATTTTGTATTTTTAATCAAATAGAGGCGTTTTATTCAAAAAACGCCGTTTAGTTAAAAATTTTTGATCATTTACGGCGTTTCTCTGATAAAACGCCGTAAAATTTAACAAATAACAACGTTTATTTTCTAAAAACGCCACTATGTAATAAATATTTTATATAATTCTTTTTACAAAATACAAGCAAGTTAGCGGAATTTTTTTATAAAACACCGCTAAGTTTTACACTTAACGACGTTTTTATCTGAAAAACGCCACTATGTAAAAAAAAATATGTCATCTATTTTAACATTTTCTCCCTCCCAGTCGTCGATCCCAAATTCGCTCTCTGTGATTCTCAAGCTCGCGTCTCTCTCTCTTCGATTCTCAAGCTCACGTCTGTCTCTCTGTCCGATTTCAAGCTCGCGTCTCTCTCTCTCTCTCTCTCTTCGATTCTCAAGCTCACGTCTCACTTAGCTCGTCACGCCCACTCTTCCTATTAGCCAAAGCCTAAGCCAAAGAAGCAGTATCTATTCCAATTTGTTCAGGTTGTTCTTCTTCTCTATTTTTGCTTTATAATTATTGCTATTATTATTATTATTATTATTTTTTAATCCTTGGTTAAGATCCTTTGTCATTATCTTTGTTTTTTTTATTTTCTTAGTAAATTTCGATCTCATGGTCTCTTCTAAAATATCAAAATCTTTCATTAGATCGACCAAATATTACTAATTTGAGTCCTTAACTTCAATTAGGGGAAGAGTAGAGAGATTTGCAATCAATTCTGCTTTGCTTCTTATTTTTTTCCTTTGAGATTCTATTGGGAGTTTAATTGATCGTTAGGGTTTAGTTTTGGAGGCTTCGATGCACTACTAAGTCTTGTAAGACAAGATCTACTGATGAAAAGGGGTTTTTCTTTTCTTTTTCCATTTTAGGAATTGAATTTTGTTAGTATAGTAATATATGCTTTGTTTCACTTATCATGTTTTGGCACGAATTGGTAGTATCGAAATCTAGCCAAAGTTGTCTTTTTTTCAGCCACGTATTTTTTTATGGTAGATGGGAATTTCAGTGGATTCATTTAGCTTCAGTTGCATTTATCTTTTTTTTTTGGTTTGGCATTATTTTCTTCTTTTTAACGAAAGAATCAAAATTTTGTGGTAATGTTTATAAATGCTTTGCTAAGTTAATGTGGCTCTGCAGATCTTGTCAACTTTTTCTGTGGATTTTGAATGTAGAGATTAAGAATTTTGTAACAATCTTCATTTTCCAAATGGCTAGTGTCCAAATTTCTGTGGTTATCATTGTACTTAGTTGTAAATCATCAACTTGTAATTTTGTGTTAGTCTGGATATGTTTTCTTCTTTTTATTTTTTGTTTTCGAGAACAAGATTCAGAGCTACTACTTCAAGTTTTTGGTCAAGTAGGTGGTAACTTGCTGGTATAAGTTTAAGTTATATGTTAAATCTAGTGGTCTTGATCAAATTTTACAAGTAGTGGCAAATGCAAGAGCAGTTTTACCATTGAGTTTTACAATTTTGGTTCTTTCAGCATGGATGTTTTCAGAGCTGCTCTTGGCAAGCATTCCTTTCTAATTAGTTAGTTTTAGTGTTTAAAATTGTGTTTTCTGACTCAACTTTTCATTAACTTTTGCCAATGCCTTTGAGTTTAGGTTGCAGAACATCAATGACTTGCATAATGATTATATCATTCTATATATTGTTGTGGACTTTCTAACGATTAACCAAATATTCAAGACAAAGAGTTCTTTTGTTGGTAAAAGGACTTATAATTATGCTGTTAGAAGGACTTACAAATAAGATAATTTATTTAATTATAATTTTATAATTAGAAGTTTAATTGGTATGGATAATTGAAATAATTGAGGTTGCATATCCTTTTATGATTTCTATAGTTTTCTTGCTACTTGATGTGTTGTTGTATTGTTTCTGTTACTTGACTGAGATAATTTGTTTTTTTACCTTAGATGGAATTATTTTATAGGCAATTCCATTATGTACTCTAATAGCTCATGGTCTACCAGTGATAGCTACACTCCTGTTGATTGTTGCATGTTTCCAATTGTGAAAACTCAAATTTGATAAAATTTTCCTGTAACTCCTTGTAACCAGCAAGTAGCAAATTGGTGTGAAGGTGGGATGACTAAGTCATTGGTCAAAGACCCTGCCAATGCAGCAAGTCATTTCAGGTTAGTGTGGAAATCTATACGCTTGCATACTTACATACTTCACTTTGTGAGCAGTGACAATGCCTTGATTATAGGGATAAAGGAGGCTGTGGCTACTGACAAAGCTCTAGCTGCATTGGGACCATATTCTCAGGCCATCAAGGCGAATAATCTTCTTTTTGTCTCTGGATTTCTGGGTCTTATTCCAAAGGTTTGTGACATGTTCATTGAAGATGTTTGACATGTTAAGGTTGTAGTCCTAGATTTTCGTTACATAGACAAGGTGCTGATCATGTCTATTGGTTTTCTATTCCAGACTGGAAAGTTTGTCTCAGACAGTGTAGAGGATCAGACAGAGCAGGTAAACTACTAATATATAAACTAATGGTTCTGTTATCATACTATTTTAGCTTTCCAATTTTGGAGCGGAACATGTGTTTGGTAATAGACACTTCTATGCCAATCTATAGGTACTCAAAAATAGGGGAGAAATATTGAAAGCTAGTGGTGTTGTTTATTCCTCTGTGGTTAAGACGACAATTATGTACGATTCTTTTTCGCATTTCTCTACCATTTTGCTCATTACTTTAGTAAGGGTTGATAATCTGAATTGGATAAGATCTTATTGCTTCTCTGGTTTCCGTCATGCAGGTTGGCTGACTTGAAAGACTTAAAGAAAATAAAGGTTGATATTTAGAGCTTTCCTATATGTTGCCTGAGCTTTTGCTTGTGATCACAAAATTCCCTGTATCAAGCATGTCTGCATGCGACACTTAAGAATCATTAGTAAGGCTTTCGGACCTTTATAACTCTGTCTTCAGCCCCTTTAAGCACAAGATATCTGGTCCCTGTGAGCTCTACCTTTGATTCTCAATTAGTTGCTGGATTCTCTCTATTACCGTACCAGACTATAGTTCTTTCTGGTATCTTAGCATACCAGATTGCAAGAATGAATCGATCTTCTTCACCCAGAATGCGATGAGAACCAAAGGCAAAATCTCCTGACGGAGATTGCCAAGTCATGTTTTTATCATTTGCAGATAGAAAACCACCTACATTTATGTTACCTCGAACCTAAACTGTTGCAAGAATCCCAAGGATGCTTATAAGGAAAAGATGACTGTGAAAAAGTGCTAAGATCATTGAATCTCTCCCACAAGGAGTTCAAGTATTTTGTAACCTTAATATTTGTTTTTTCTTTCTTTTTTCTTATATATGATTTCCATAATTAGATGTTGAGAGTTTCAAATGTTTAGGATAGATTTATTTTATATATGAACAAGCTAACAAACGGTTAACAACTCTTAATATTGTTCATAGTTTCATCATTCCCTTCTGTTCTTTTCCATATAATATTGTTTGTATAGCAAGTAGTTTCATTTACAATTTGCCAAATGATGTCATGTACAATTTTTTCTACCAATGTGTATTGTGTCGGCGAGGTCGACTAAGCAGAGGCGACCAATAGGAGTGAAAGGAGAGGATTGAGGAGGGTTTAGTAAAGGCATGCCTAAGGCAATGAGTGAGATACGGGTTGTTCATGTGGTTGGAAGGATGAAGCAAATTTTAAAGTTATATAATTAAAATTAAAAAAAAAAAGAGCAAAGCTTAACTTAGCGGCGTTTTATAAAAAAACGCTGCTAAGTTCAAATTTAACGGCATTTTATAAAAAAACGCCGCTAAGTTCAAATTTAATGGCGTTTTAGCAGAAAAACGCCGCTAATTTGGCGGCGTTCCAACAAAAAACGCCGCTATTTTTTCCGACACTGACAAAGCCGGCGTTTTTTTTTAATGCCGCAATTGTTTAGCGGCATTTATAAACGCCATTAAATAACAAAAAAAACATCGCTAAAAGTACATTTTGCTGTTGTAACATCCCGTTACCACATTTTGCACGTATTTCTATACAACTTACTGGTTGGGCTGTCTGCGATGCCATTAACATTCAACAGTAACAGTGATAAATGATAAACATTTATCTATTAATTATGGAATATGAAATTTCTTTTTCATTATTCCTTACATCTGACATCCCCTTTTAACCTTTATTTCACTAAGGTAGTACTGTATACATATGTCTGAAATGTAAAAGAGAAAAGACTGTACCTGTCACGTTTAACGTGCCATGCCTCAGTGCTTTAAGCATAGCTATACCCATCTGAGAGCTAATTCTCTCAACTCCGTGTACTTCTTATCTGTGGAGTTAAAACAAAAAGGGTGAGCGATTCATACGCTCAGTAAAGGAAACATATGCTGCTTTAAATAAAGCAAAACTATATATCACAACTCATTTATTCTTTTCTTAATAATAACCCAGTAGAAAAGAACAGTGGATATATAGTAAACAACTCTCTTAAAACACCATTCAAAACACCGACTAACAGTTTACCTTAAAATGTAGTAAACACTATTTAGGATTTCAACAAATCCTCACAGTAAACAGAAATTGGTAAGTTGAGACTAGGCAACAATTAAATCATGCTATCATCGTTCCCCCTCCCCCTTGCGAGAACGAAATCTGCCGCTTTTGGGGTGCACCTGTAGGCCATCGCCCCTCACGGCTATCTCAGATCTATGGCCATAATCTATAGTGGTCCTCGGGTCCACTTTCCAAGTGACCTCGAGACCGCTGATGACTTGGCGGGTCCATCAGCCCTGTGACGCCCTAGGGTGCACTCGTTAGTCTATATGACCCGAGCCATCGCCCCAGGTAGGTCACGCAATAGTAACGTATGAACTCAGGGCCTAAAGTCTCAAAAATCAAGTTTTATCTCATGTTATCATATCCACCAAATGATTTGATTTCTTATAAACTAGTAAAACACCAAAAACAGCCCGTAATCTCAACTTTTAAAATCTGCTCGCCCATGGTCAGCTCGCCCGATGTGGCTTGCCCATGGCAGCTCGCCCATGGCGGAGAACATGTGTTCGCCCGCCCGACTTTGACCTTTAAATCGACAAGCAAAATTGGCTCGCCCTCAGTGGCTCGCCCATTAGGCAACTCGCCCAAAAACCAACTCGCCCCAAAAGTTTGATATTTCCATTTTCGAAAAATAATTCATTTTTCGTTTAACAAATTACACTTTAAAACCGTTTGGCAGAGTCAGCTCGCCCTTCACGGCTCGCCCCTGACTAACTCGACAAGACGGTGAATTAGTATTCACCCGCCACTTAGTTTTTCAAAACAGAACTATATCTCGTTGATAGCGGTTCGCCCGCCTTAAATTTAAAACAAAGGGCCGCTCGCCCAAACATATTAAAAATAGTTCGCCCGCCCTTAAAACTAGAAACGGGTGTATTAAAAATTATAAAGGGCTTAGCTCGCCCGCCAATACGAATTCGCCCAACATAAAAACACAAGGGCTAGCCAACATAAAAATGCAAAGAGCTCGCCCGCCCTGTATCAGTTCACCCAAAACAGCATAGGGGTCGGCTTTTAGCTCGCCCGTATCAAAATAATTATCAAAATAACTTTCCTCAAACAATGCATGTCAGAAAACAAAACATTTAACTTAATGTTTTCATAAAATTTACTCCACAGGACATGCATCACTTCACACACATCTCCCTTACCTGTTCCAACGAAGCCTTGCTTCGCCCTGCCCTCTATTCACCCATAGCCATTCCCAATTATCGGCTGCAAAATTATATATAAATTCCATTAATATTTTCTTTATATATCACTTGGCGAGATTGAAATAAATTAAATGACTACTCGCCCAACAGAGTCCCAATTAGTTCGCCCAGACGAGCTCGCCATTCACCAAATGGCTTCCACGTGGGAGCTCGCCCGCCATTACTCACCATAGGTTTGTGAGCTCGCCCAACATTCAACTCACGAGGCCTACATTGCCTTAATTGTGGGAGTTCGCCTACAATTCTATTCGCCCAATGCCTTATGCATTTGAGCTCGCCCATTACTTCACTTCACTAAAGTTGGGCGTTCTCGCCCTTTGACACACACTTTACATTGGCGAGTTACTTATCTTCTACTCGCCTCATTGGTGATTACTTACTTTTCAACCTGGGCGATCACTGTAATCGCCATTGTCGTCACTTATTCCATTATTTTCTTTGTTTTCATATTCTCCAAAGATCTAACTAAAAACAAAACTGTATCTATGTTTATTACTTCATAAAACATAGAAATCTATCATTGAGCATCAAGAACTCCTCAGAAATATGAAACTCACCTCAATCACTGCACTTCCAGAACAGGTTGGTTTCTGTCTCACGTTGGCCTCCTTTGTTCATTCTTTTAGATCAACCAACTAAGAAGGAAAGGTTTGCAAGCTGTTTTGCTTGTTTAGCCAGCTTAAGGGTGAAGCTTATTAGATCAACCATAGCAGAAATGGAAGGAACAAAACCTTGCAGTTGCATAACCCTCGTATGAAAATGAAGTTTGCTAAACAGATTTGCCTCAAGTGTTTCTTCTTATATAACCCTGCTCAACCAATCACTAGTTACCGCCTGTCCCTTATCTGCTTCTTTCATCATTTCACGTCCATCACTCCTTTAATGCATGAAGAAAACTGAGGCACAAAATGGCGTGAAAGTCCTCCTTCCACACTCCTTTTTCTCAGGCTATTGACTTTGTTTTACTCCTCAACCAATAGGGTTAATGCCTTACTGACTTTAACATCTTCACCATTAATTGTCTTCAACCGTATCACTTACAAGTCAATTTTGGCTGCTAATTGTTTTGAAGCCAATTTCCTTTGTCCACACAAGCTGATTCCCAGTCTCCACCTCGTCTGCTCGCCACACTACACCAGTTCACCAGCCATTCAGTTGCCAGCTTTATCTTGGCAATTAAAAGAAATTCTCTTTTTTTCTTTACAATTACATTGAGACTTAGCGAATGGCAGTTGCCTTCTCGCCAACTAAGCTATTCTTTGCCCCTCTGTATGGTGATCACAAGTTCTTGCCCTTTTTGGGGCCATCACCAGGTATGGCTCAACTCGCCAATCCTTATCCTGATTCACCTCAAACGTTGGCGAAAACACCTATTCGCCCACTCCACGTCCAACTCGCCATTACCATTGGCGATCACTCCATTACCTTCCTCGCCCATTGGCGAGCCGTTTCTTCATGGTACTCGCCCGTCGAGTATTTCACCTAATTGGCTCCATTCTCATCTCAAATAAAAGAGCTTTTCACCCTTTTGGAGATTAACATTCATTATTTATTTAATTTTTTATTATTCATTTTATGAGATTAAGGTCTACAGTAGGGTAAAATCAGATCTTACATTTTCTCCCCACCTTAAGAAATTTGGTCCTCCAAATTTCAACCAGATCTATCAGTGTGAAAGCTGTGTATATTTCTTACACATAAGGCAGTCTAATTCTCAAGTAGCCTCATACTGCCAGAGCATCAATCAAAGAATAAATCCTAGATCATAACACTTTATCCTTCCTATCCAAAATCTGTACCGATTTCTCAACGTAATTCCTGCTCTAATCTCTAGGACTCATGTCGACTCACGTGAGAAGGATATGGATAGTACTTTCTCATTCATGAGACATGAAATACATTATGCACTCCTGACAACTCGGGAGGTATTGCACGTCTTTCACATGATCTAAGATCTCCAATGATCCAATGCATCGGGAACTCAATTTCCCTCTCACTATGCATCCCAATGGTGAGACCTTAATATACATAACCTCTTGTATATTTCAAGAAGTCTGTTCGACCAAGTCGAAAATAATTTTCGGTCTCCCATTTTCTCATGCTATCGTGGATTATATCGTCTGCTAAATAATTTCTTCCAAATGTTATGCCTATACTCTCTTGTGGCCCTTTTATCAACAAACTCTGCCAGGGTAGAGGATTATCCCAGGAGCCTATAAAATCAATCGCACACGCTCACACCATATCCTCGAGCGTCCATCTCATACGCTCGGACTGTCTCTCAGTCTGCGTATAATCCGCGGTGCGAAACTCAATCGGGATCCCATAGCTTCCCGTAATCTCTCTCAACACTGAGATATGAAGCGGGACTCTTTATCACCAATAATGCTCGCTGGAATACTGTAAACATCACCATTTCCCTAACATATTCGGCCAAGGCATTAATTAGCTCAACAAATTCCATAATCAAGGAATGAGCAGACTTACGAAATATATCCACAACCATCCAGATAGCATTCCCCTCTTTTCAATTTTCACTTAGTATAGGAAGTACCTCTAATATAGGTATTTTTCTTCCTTATCATTTTTCAACTCTTATTTAATCTCGTCTCCAATATGAGACCACGAATATCTTTTTATATTCCTCATTGTCTCTAAGAGTACTGCCCGTCTCTTTAGGCCATCAATAATCATCCCTTTGGCGCTCTTCCGCGCTCTAGGATTATTCTCTCAAGTGGGTTGGCGACCACCTAGTTCGCCTACATCTCACAACATGTTATCCGGTGTTGAGCGATCACCCCACTCGTGGGTCTCCCATCCCAAATTTTCTCAAAATCCTGAAGAATCTCTGGCGTCTT
Organism: Heritiera littoralis; assembly: GCA_031772115.1. NCBI lineage: Eukaryota > Viridiplantae > Streptophyta > Magnoliopsida > Malvales > Malvaceae > Heritiera > Heritiera littoralis. The sequence goes on along the minus strand of JAPDPK010000053.1, from coordinate 2,956,370 downwards.
TTCTTAAACCAATTTACACTCCCTCAAGTCTTTTATCATCCTTGAGAGTTAGTAACTCATCTATACTATTTATCACTTATCATCTCATTCAGTGCTAGTCGATTATAATTTGGTGACTATCATGTAGATAATTTTAATCATTCGTATGTAATTGTCCCAGTAGTCTCTAAAATACCACGCACTCGCTCTCAATATATCCCGGAGCGTCCACACCATGCGCTCGGATATCTATATCAATCTGAGGCGGTGCTAACAGTAAAAATTTGGAATCCCAAAACCTCTTGCTATTCTCTCAAAGCATATGGCAAATCAGGGATCCCTATCACAAGTACCCACTCACTGGAACTTCACATACGTCCTGTCTGTTTCACCAATATATATCGACTAAGGCACTTATTACATCCCGAAACCTGATGATGAAGAAGTGAAATAATTTGGTTACTCAATCCATAATCACTTCTATAACATCATGGTTCTTTCGGATTCTTCACCACCTCATAGTGATTGTTTCATGATTAATCTAGGACTGCTTTTCTTTTGCAGACCCTACTATTAGCCACAGATCACGTCTCAGGTAATCATTTTCCCCTCGATCACTTCTCTTATCTCAAGTGATCCTTCTATCTCTTATTCTCCTAGTACATGTAATGTCACTACTTGGAGAATATACTTTTCCTTACATCTATTTCTGAAATTTAAATTTATTATCATTCAGATTTCATCATCACAATTCTTTTCCCACTTAATATAGTACTTTACTGTTACTATCTCGTAACCATTTCGAATACTATATTCATACATACCCATTCACTTCTACTTTCTCCCAATTAAGTATTGGATCAATAAGGTAGCAAATCCCACAACCTCTTCAATAATTCATTTGCGCTGTACAAGTAAAACTCATAAATTTTATACCCCAATAAGCACACTTTAACCTCACTTAAGTAGTAAAATCTTTTATTCAGACAATTTTAATGTCCACTTAATCAGTTGAGACCTCACGTCTCTAATATACATAGTTCAATCAGAACCCATGGTCACTGGCTTAACAATAAGGTTTTCCATACCTTATACATCAATATTGTTTATATTAATATACATATTTATATTCTTTAAAATCATCCTAGTTGGCTCTAGGCACACAAATAGGAAGGATACTACAGTCGGCTAGGGATCCAGATAGAATATGATAGGTATTAGAATACCATACTTGTTCCGGAACCTAGAAGCAACTGTAGAGAGTACTAATCTCATTGTTTTCAAAACGATAAAATTTGCGTTTTCACCAGTTATAACAAACTAGTTTTATTCTTTACTTATCAATCTCTTGAGTAATTTCTCAAGTTCTACTAATTCACTGGTAAGAGCTTACAAACAGATTCCTATTTCAATTCACCAACCTCTAAGCTTGTCAACCAAATCTCGATGCCAACTTTATCATTTGGCAAATACGAGACATTTCATTGTCTTGGCGATTACAGCTTTTGTTCTATTCGCTACATTACTTTGATTCATATCATATCATTAGCGATCGCTCTTCTCGCCACATTGTTATGATTTACACCACAATTTGTTGATCAGATTACTCACCATACTCTTTGGGCGATCATCACTAAAATTATTTGGGTGATCAGGATCCTTGCCCACTTTAGCAATTCATGTTATATTGGCGGACTAGTGTTAGTTCTCGCCATCATCTAACTCGCCCATCGAGTATTTCTCATAAATCACATAATATCATGGGTCTATGGATATCGTAACGGACCAGCCCAACCGGCCATGGCAATCCCCTTTTTTGGGCCCATCGACAACGATTGCTGTGACAACGCTACTCATCCATACTGTCCTCTTTGGCGATCACCTCGATGCCCGGTTCTTTCAACCGTGCTCGAGCTCGCCTACCTCAAGGTTTTCTTTCTCATCCACAGACTCAAACACTTGACTTCCTCAAATGTCAAGTCAGTACTAATATCCATTTTCCTAAAACATAAGGAGTATATATAACCAATATTATCATAATCGATTTTACATCATTTCTTACACAATTCACCTTTTTAAATCCAGACCCCAAAATCCACAACGGGGCTGACTATCTTGCGACCTCTCATAGCTTGTACTCTGGGTCGCCTTACTTATCAATATATCAATGGTGTCTACAGTAGAAATCATCCTTTATACCATCAAATACTCATACTATTTCACCATCAATTTCTATTTTAAATCCAGTCAATCACTTATGACTTTGAAAGATAACATATTAATATAGGGGTATATTCATAAATTCCCCTTTTAATTTTCTCTCTCATCAATATAACTCCAAACACGCGATCTTAGGGCTTATATGCTAATATTATCCCTTTTTATCTCAATATCATAATTTTCAGGATCTTAATTCGATATGGACAGAGAAGTCCTGGTGGGGCCCTCACCGAGTTTCTCACTGTACCTTACCGAATAGATCTATCATTATGATGATAAGATCGCCTATCTCATGCAAAATTTCCGGATTACTATTTCTATTTGTAACCCATAATTTATCAACTTTCACCATTTAACTCCTCTATACATTCAGACTATACAGTACTACAGGAGATGTTAACCTTTCTCAACACTTCCCATGCTAAAGGCATCAACAGACATCAGACCAACCCAAGCTTTGATACCATTAAATCTGTAACATCCCGTTACCACATTTTGCACGTATTTCTATACAACTTACTGGTTGGGCTGTCTGCGATGCCATTAACATTCAACAGTAACAGTGATAAATGATAAACATTTATCTATTAATTATGGAATATGAAATTTCTTTTTCATTATTCCTTACATCTGACATCCCCTTTTAACCTTTATTTCACTAAGGTAGTACTGTATACATATGTCTGAAATGTAAAAGAGAAAATACTGTACCTGTCACGTTTAACGTGCCATGCCTCAGTGCTTTAAGCATAGCTATACCCATCTGAGAGCTAATTCTCTCAACTCCGTGTACTTCTTATCTGTGGAGTTAAAACAAAAAGGGTGAGCGATTCATACGCTCAGTAAAGGAAACATATGCTGCTTTAAATAAAGCAAAACTATATATCACAACTCATTTATTCTTTTCTTAATAATAACCCAGTAGAAAAGAACAGTGGATATATAGTAAACAACTCTCTTAAAACACCATTCAAAACACCGACTAACAGTTTACCTTAAAATGTAGTAAACACTATTTAGGATTTCAACAAATCCTCACAGTAAACAGAAATTGGTAAGTTGAGACTAGGCAACAATTAAATCATGCTATCATCGTTCCCCTTCCCCCTTGCGAGAACGGAATCTGCCGCTTTTGGGGTGCACCTGTAGGCCATCGCCCCTCACGGCTATCTCAGATCTATGGCCATAATCTATAGTGGTCCTCGGGTCCACTTGCCAAGTGACCTCGAGACCGCTGATGACTTGGTAGGTCCATCAGCCCTGTGACGCCCTAGGGTGCACTCGTTAGTCTATATGACCCGAGCCATCGCCCCAGGTAGGTCACGCAATAGTAACGCATGAACTCAGGGCCTAAAGTCTCAAAAATCAAGTTTTATCTCATGTTATCATATCCACCAAATGATTTGATTTCTTATAAACTAGTAAAACACCAAAAACAGCCCGTAATCTCAACTTTTAAAATCTGCTCGCCCATGGTCAGCTCGCCCGATGTGGCTTGCCCATGGCAGCTCGCCCATGGCGGAGAACATGTGTTCGCCCGCCCGACTTTGACCTTTAAATCGACAAGCAAAATTGGCTCGCCCTCAGTGGCTCGCCCATTAGGCAACTCGCCCAAAAACCAACTCGCCCCAAAAGTTTGATATTTCCATTTTCGAAAAATAATTCATTTTTCGTTTAACAAATTACACTTTAAAACCGTTTGGCAGAGTCAGCTCGCCCTTCACGGCTCGCCCCTGACTAACTCGACAAGACGGTGAATTAGTATTCACCCGCCACTTAGTTTTTCAAAACAGAACTATATCTCGTTGATAGCGGTTCGCCCGCCTTAAATTTAAAACAAAGGGCCGCTCGCCCAAACATATTAAAAATAGTTCGCCCGCCCTTAAAACTAGAAACGGGTGTATTAAAAATTATAAAGGGCTTAGCTCGCCCGCCAATACGAATTCGCCCAACATAAAAACACAAGGGCTAGCCAACATAAAAATGCAAAGAGCTCGCCCGCCCTGTATCAGTTCACCCAAAACAGCATAGGGGTCGGCTTTTAGCTCGCCCGTATCAAAATAATTATCAAAATAACTTTCCTCAAACAATGCATGTCAGAAAACAAAACATTTAACTTAATGTTTTCATAAAATTTACTCCACAGGACATGCATCACTTCACACACATCTCCCTTACCTGTTCCAACGAAGCCTTGCTTCGCCCTGCCCTCTATTCGCCCATAGCCATTCCCAATTATCGGCTGCAAAATTATATATAAATTCCATTAATATTTTCTTTATATATCACTTGGCGAGATTGAAATAAATTAAATGACTACTCGCCCAACAGAGTCCCAATTAGTTCGCCCAGACGAGCTCGCCATTCACCAAATGGCTTCCACGTGGGAGCTCGCCCGCCATTACTCACCATAGGTTTGTGAGCTCGCCCAACATTCAACTCACGAGGCCTACATTGCCTTAATTGTGGGAGTTCGCCTACAATTCTATTCGCCCAATGCCTTATGCATTTGAGCTCGCCCATTACTTCACTTCACTAAAGTTGGGCGTTCTCGCCCTTTGACACACACTTTACATTGGCGAGTTACTTATCTTCTACTCGCCTCATTGGCGATTACTTACTTTTCAACCTGGGCGATCACTGTAATCGCCATTGTCGTCACTTATTCCATTATTTTCTTTGTTTTCATATTCTCCAAAGATCTAACTAAAAACAAAACTGTATCTATGTTTATTACTTCATAAAACATAGAAATCTATCATTGAGCATCAAGAACTCCTCAGAAATATGAAACTCACCTCAATCACTGCACTTCCAGAACAGGTTGGTTTCTGTCTCACGTTGGCCTCCTTTGTTCATTCTTTTAGATCAACCAACTAAGAAGGAAAGGTTTGCAAGCTGTTTTGCTTGTTTAGCCAGCTTAAGGGTGAAGCTTATTAGATCAACCATAGCAGAAATGGAAGGAACAGAACCTTGCAGTTGCATAACCCTCGTAAGAAAATGAAGTTTGCTAAACAGATTTGCCTCAAGTGTTTCTTCTTATATAACCCTGCTCAACCAATCACTAGTTACCGCCTGTCCCTTATCTGCTTCTTTCATCATTTCACGTCCATCACTCCTTTAATGCATGAAGAAAACTGAGGCACAAATGGCGTGAAAGTCCTCCTTCCACACTCTTTTTTCTCAGGCTATTGACTTTGTTTTACTCCTCAACCAATAGGGTTAATGCCTTACTGACTTTAACATCTTCACCATTAATTGTCTTCAACTGTATCACTTACAAGTCAATTTTGGCTGCTAATTGTTTTGAAGCCATTTTCCTTTGTCCACACAAGCTGATTCCCAGTCTCCACCTCGTCTGCTCGCCACACTACACCAGTTTGCCAGCCATTCAGTTGCCAGCTTTATCTTGGCAATTAAAAGAAATTCTCTTTTTTTCTTTACAATTACATTGAGACTTAGCGAATGGCAGTTGCCTTCTCGCCAACTAAGCTATTCTTTGCCCCTCTGTATGGTGATCACAAGTTCTTGCCCTTTTTGGGGCCATCTCCAGGTATGGCTCAACTCGCCAATCCTTATCCTGATTCACCTCAAACGTTGGCGAAAACACCTATTCGCCCACTCCACGTCCAACTCGCCATTACCATTGGCGATCACTCCATTACCTTCCTCGCCTATTGGCGAGCCGTTTCTTCATGGTACTCGCCCGTCGAGTATTTCACCTAATTGGCTCCGTTCTCATCTCAAATAAAAGAGCTTTTCACCCTTTTGGAGATTAACATTCATTATTTATTTAATTTTTTATTATCCATTTTATGAGATTAAGGTCTACAGTAGGGTAAAATCAGATCTTACAGCTGTAGGGCTTTCTCTTTAAGCTCTTTTTATACATAAATTTCAAAAAAAAACCCAAAAAATAAATATAATATTTTTAAAAATTATTATTTAAATATATAGATATACAAAATTTTGAATTCCAAAAATAAATTTATAGGATTGTTTAAATCAATTTGTTTATATTTTATTAAAAGTTTATATTAATCTTTGCACATTTACATGGATGAAATCCAAAGATGCATTCTATCAGTTTTACTCTCAACCGGCTTTTTGTTGAAGTGTTTTCTGGTTTGGCTTAAACCAGGTGACTGACTTTTTAAAAAGGAAGACTTATGTAACCAAAAAAAAAAGGAAGACTTAAAATTTTCTTCATGATAAAAGATGTAGGGATTTTTTTATAGATAATTATTTTATATAATGTCAGTAAAGTTTTTTAATTTCATAAACGAGACTAAGTTAAAGGTACATGTTTTTTAAAATATTATAAAAAATAAAAATAAATAAAATATGCATTATTATCTTAATTCCACTTGTAGAATAAAAAAATTCTGTTGACAGTATATAGAATAATTATATTTTTTTAATGGAATGATTAGTGTAACAAATTATATTTAGAATTATAATAAGATATTATATGTATTATAAGAATTAATAAATTAAAATAAAGAAATCAATTATCGAATCAACAAAATATTAAATCCATTTAACGAAAAATACGAAGCAAACAATAGACAACGAGACTTGATTTCGACCATAATCAAATGAAAATTGGCCCCAGATTTTTTTTGATTGAATTTTGAAAAGAAGACTGGCTTTCATTTGCAGCCATGGAAATGCAATAGATAAAAACAATCCTAGGTCTTATTTATTTATTTAAGAAGAGCTGAACTTGAACTTTAAATTTTAAACATGCCTAAAAATCATATGTTAGAGAGCAAATTTTATTTAATCTTTCTCTTTAAGCTTTTTTCTACACAAATTTCAAAAAAAAAAACCAAAAACATAAATATAATATTTTTAAAAATTATTCTTTATATATAGATATATAAAATTTTGAATTCCAAAAATAAATTTATAGGATTGTTTAAATCAATTTATTTATATTTTATTAAAAGGTTATATTAATCTTTGCATATTTGCGTGGATGAAATACAAAGATGCATACTGTCAGTTTGCTCTCAATTATTGGTCATAGCCGCCAGCTCTGACCGGCTTTCTATTGAAGTGTTTTCTGGTTTGGCTTGAACTAGTTGACTGACTTTTTAAACAAAGGAAGACTTGAAATTTTCTTCATGACAAAAGAAAACTTGGGCTTGTTATGAATAATTGTTTTATATATTTTTAGTAGGGGTTTTATCTTTACAAATGAAATTAAAATAATAATATATATTTTTAAAATATTATAAAAATAAAAAATAAATAAAATAAAATGTATTATTATTTTAATTTCATTTGTAAAGTCAAAGTGTATAGAATAATTATTTTTTTAATAGAGTGATTAGTGTAAAAAATTATAATTATAATAAAATATTATATGTATTATAAAAATTAATAAATTAAAATAAAGAAATCAATTATCGAGTCAACGAAATATTAAATACATTTAACAAAAAATATGAAGCAAACAATACGCAACGAGACTTGACTTTGATATCTTAACTTTAAGTAGCCACAGCTCAGGTTCCAATATGTAAGTTGAAGATAAAGGGGGCGTCCATAGTGCTTTTTCACTTGCTTGCCTGAGTTAAATTAAAACTAGGCCCTCATAGTCTCCTTCTCTCCCTCTGATCAACTGAAACATCAGAATGGTAAGAGCAAAACTTCCATTATTCTGCCTCTTGCTGGCCCTTGCTATATCTCTATTCCCTGATGCTTGCATAGCTAGATTGGGAGGCGAGAACTGTGGCTCTTCTTTCTGTGGAAACGTAAACATCAGTAACCCTTTCCGATTAAAAACCCAGCATCACAGATGTGGTCTTCATTGGTATGAGCTGGTGTGCGAGAATAACCGCACCGTTTTCCCCAGGATATACGGGAATTTCTATGTCCAAGACATCTCTTATGTTAATGAAACTATTCATCTTCTAGATGTGAGCCTTGACAACGATAACTGCTCCATCCCTCATGGCTCCTTTCGGCTATACTGGTACAGCATCCTTAAAGCAGGCCGATACCTCTTTAAAACTGATCAATTAAGCGTGATGTATTTGGTAAATTGCACAATGAAGATCAACTCTTCGGTTTACATCGATGCTTCTCGTTGCAGTGCCAATCGCTCCCACTCTCCGACTCCACCTACTAGTTACTTTTATTTTCTGGATGAACAAACTGCAAGGTCGGATTTCCATCAGTCATGCACGGTCGAAGCCCAGGTCCCAATCATGCTTTCTCGGATCAAAGGCCTGTCTACTTCTGACATCTACGAAACGCTGATGATGGGCTTTCCACTCCCCTGGTCACCGTATTCTCCTTATGGTTGGTTACGTTGGAACTCAGTTCCTAACGCGTGAGTAACTTGTACTATTCTCGAATTTCGGCAATTCTTTTTAGTTAAACATATATAGTATATTATATACTTATAGTGCATTAAATATAAATTTAAAAATTATCATTAAAAGTTATATTCATTAAAATTAATAGCAAATTATGAAATGAATATATTTCTATAGTATGCATTTTTGTACAACCCAAAGGCTGGTTCAATAGTATGAGATCTCATTGAATTTTTGAGTAAGAACAATCCATAATGAAAAGTTCTGTATTCGAATCTTCACCAAATTAAATTCCTTTGAGATAGTGCAGCCAACCAAATTAATCTCATACCTAATGTAGTATGAGAATATCTCGTGGCTTACACCAAAATATCTTCTTTTTTATTTTATTTATTTTTTCTTTTTTTAATATTGGGTTTTCTTCCTTTTTTTCTTCTTTTATTTTTTTTATTGAATGCATAAGGATTTATTTTCTCTTTCCCCTCTTTTATTTTTTTAATGTGTATAGATTTGAAATGAATTAACTAATCAAAATTATTTAATTTGATTAATCAATTAGTTAACGAATTAATTTAAGTCAGTTATTAAAAATAATTTTGAAGGAATTTTGGTTTTTGATTAATTCAATTTGAAAATTAAATTAACAGAAATTTTAATCGAAATATAAATAATTCAAATTTTGAAAGAAAAGATGAGCAATTGAGGTGTCCATGTGGCATCCCTATTTATTTTTCTAATATTGGGGTACTTCAGTTTTCCTTCTTTTATTCACTTATTATTCTTTTATTATCTAATGAGCAGAAGTGTTTATATTTTGATTTTAGCCTAATTAACTGACCAATTCGATTTAATTTGGTTAATCTATTGGTCACCAAATTAATTTTTGTCGATTATCAAAATTGATTTTGAAAAAATTTTATTCGATTAATTCAGGTTTGAAAACAGAATTAATCCAAGTTTTACTGAAATATGAAAAAACCAAAGATAAAATTAAAAGTACATGAAAGGTAAAGATCACCAAATTAATTTTTGTCGATTATCAAAAATGATTTTGAAAAAATTTTACTTTTCGGTTAATTTGGGTTTGAAAACAGAATTAATCGAAGTTTTACTAAAATATGAAAAACCCAAAGATAAAATTAAAAGTACATGAAAGCCAAAGATATTTGTTTTTTTTCATTAAAAAAATAGATTCATTCGAAAGATTATGTAACTGGATCGTAATAGTTGGACAGGCAATTACAATCTCAACTAATTTTTTAATTGTTATTTTATTTAGACAAAGAAAAACAAGAAATTTTTAGGGAAAAAAAAAAAGAAAGAAACGAAAAAAGAACTATTTTAATACTTAAATACTACGAATTTAGAACGAATTAGATGAGATTATATATAAAAAAATAAATATTTAATTATATCAATCACTAGTACTAATGTTATGGATGATTTTAAAACTATTTGTTCTATGTTATATAATAAACAAAATATATGCATAATTCAAATAAAATTATATAAAATATGATATAAATTATACGATTTATTAATGATATTTAATGTTATATTTTAAATTATAACTTTATTCCACCATTACGCCACTATGATTGAAAGAACATAGAAATTAATAGAGTTTTCGATTGCATAAATATCAATATCAGTTAAATTATGAAATAAAATATAACTATTTAAAATTAAATAAAAATATATTAATTACACTTGCAAATTAGGACAACAATTATGTAATTTTATAAATAATAATTTTTGATCGATATATTTGATTTTGTTAACTTGATTTTATTTTTATTAAAATTATCAGTATAAATAAAATGTTTTTTTAATATTAAGATATATAAAAAAATATTTTTTAAAATTAAATGTTTTTTATCTGGTAGCAACGCCTTGATAAAATTCTACTTAAAATACATATTTGTATATTTGATGGTAAAGTATATTTGTGATTTTGTGCATTTCACAGCAGATTGGAAACTAGTAAATTTATACACTAATTGTTTATATATTTTTAATAATATAGGAACTATAAGGAATAAATCATTTTTAGGGAACGATGGAAATAATTTAGAAAAAATGTAAAAAGCTAAAATTAAGTAAAGGTAAGAATATATATTTTTATATATATATATATATATATATATATGCGAAATTAAATGAATGCATTATGTAAAAAAGAAATATTATGAAAAGTAAATATTTTTTTGGTGACAAATATTTAAAATTATAGAATAAACCAATCAAAAATAAAACAATTGTTGAATAAATTATGAAAAATGATCAAGATGGAACTGACAATTTGAATTTGTTGAATGCTATAGAAAAAAGGATAATTATTCAATACACTGTTAGTGTAGTATTTTTGATTCCATAAGCGGGATTAAGATGATTACATATATCTTTTAAAAATATTAAGAAAATAAAAATAAATAAAACAAGACATTTGTAATCATTCCAACCTCGCCTGTAGAGTAAATAAAACTCTACTGATGATGCATTGAATATTAATTTTATAAATAATATGGATAATTATCCAATACACAATCAATGAAATTTTTTTTACTCCACAAATAGGGTTGGGATGATTACATATGTCCTATTTGATTTATTTTTTATTTTCTTAATATTTTTAAAAGACATGTCATAATCTTAACTTCGCTTGTGGAGTCAAAAAACTCCACTGACAGTGTATGAGATATTAATTAGAATAATTTTAGTATTATTATCCCAACAGCGGAGTTTAAAAACTCCACAAGAGGGGTTACAAACTCACATGTTCTATTTCTATTTTTTTAATTAATATTTTTTAATATTTAAAAACAGATGGTAATTTTGTAATCCCACTTGTGAAGTTTTTAAATTCCATTGTCAATGGATGTGATAATAATGCATAATTTTATAGGATTTAAGGGGACGAAATATATAGAAATAATATCAAATTAAGTGACAATTTAACTACCACAGCCCCTTCGACTGAGTCTCTGTTGGTTGAGTTTAGTGTTACAAATTAAGCCAAAGCAAATTAATTGAAAACTTAGTAAAAAGGTAGATTATTATCTTAAGTGCCGATCTATCAACATGTATTAATTACATTTTTATTTTTAAAATTTTTTAAAGAGTATGTGTCACAATATTAATCTTACTTGTGGATTGTAAAATTTAAAAATTTTACTTACAGTATATGAGATAATAATAATAATAATAATAATAATAATAATAATTTACTTTTCTTTGCTTGAGTTAGAATTGGGAGTATAAAATTGTAAACCGACATTTTCCTACTCTTATCATTAATCTAAATATATTTAAGACACTTGTTGCAATTTTTTTCATTTTTATTTTATTTTAAGATAATTATATTTTTTTTCTTTTAATATTTATTTAAATAATTAAACTATTTATCAATTCCATCCTAATAATAAGTACTAGTCTTGGTCACACTCACTATGTGGGTTAAATAATAGACAATTATATTATTCAGATAAATGTTAAAAGAAAAAATACAGTTACTTATAAACGAAAGATAAAAATTAATACAAATGTAACTCAATTACAGTTTTGTTGGCCAAAAAAAAAACTACACTTTTGAAATAGAGAAAAAAAAATAAGTAGAAATGTAAGTCTACAAAGAAGCGGATTTAAGTCTTATTTTCATATAAATTGGACACTAAAATATCTTTGTTAATTAATGTTTTATTGTGACTTAATGAATTCTTTTGTCAATTCTCATAAACTGAGTTGATATCATTTAATTAGTGACACTAAATCAGAAATTTTATAATTAGCATAGAGACATAGGGCTAGTTTTAATTGCATTGACGCCAGCTTACTTAGCCATATTACTGAAAAGTCAAATAAAATTATAACAAATATCGCCTTTTCCTAAAAAAATGCATTTACTTTCTTAAACAAAAAACTACCCACTTTATCACACAATTGAAATACATTTTTATTAATTTTCAAAAGCACCATTTTTTTTCAAGATTAGGCTGAAATTTTTTATTATATTTTATGACTCAATATTGAATTTTGTTACTATACTTCAATTTTATTGAATTTTGTCATTGTATTTTAAATTTCATAAATTTTTGTATAAAAACAATAAAAGTAGAATATTTCAAAGAAAAATTTTATTAATGCAAAAATGAAGCTTTTTATATTATACCTTCAATTTCATTAATTTTTAAAAATAAAAATTAAAATATTTCAAGAAATATTTTACAAATGCAACTGATAATTTTTTATCAATTAGTTTTTTATGTCTGAAAACCAATAAAATTAAAAGTGCATGAGCAAAATTTAATGAAATTAAACTATAATAATAAAAATCAATATTGACCGATAGTAGTGTCATAAATTTAATCTCAATACTTTGTTTCTTTTTCTTTCATCCACATAGTTTTATATTGAACCGTAGTACTATGCCAAATTCTAGTTTTATAAGTGGAAATGTCAGTTTTCATCTTAAGATTCAAACTCTTAAAGCTTTTTTTAACTAGTCTCAAGTTACATATATGATCGCTAAATGTCCTTTCTGATATTTTGTGGTTTTAAAGGACTATTTAACAATGGGCTTTTAATATGCTTTGTCTCCAGATTGCTATCGTTGCTCCGGCTGTTGTTGAATGACGTTGATATATATATTAGAAGCAACCTGGCCTTTTTTCTGCGAGGCACATCGATGCAGGGTTATTTTGTTGATAAAGGTAAACTTTTCGGATATTAATTAGTATTAGTATATATTTCTTGATTATTGGATTTGCCTTTTTTTTTTTTTTTGGTGAGAGATTTGCCTTTACTTTCTTAAGGCAAAGGAATTGGCCTAAGAAGGATTTGCCTTTACCTTCTTAACATTCAAGCAAGACTTATTTCTCGTATCCGTATTTTTACAGAATCCCGGATTTTTTCTCTTGCAATAACAGGTATGAATTAATTGGGTATTTTGATGATGCTCCTAGCAAAGTTTTTTTTTTTTTTTTCACTTGGGAAATTCATAGCACCCGTACAAATTGCCTAATATTTTTGTCCAAAGCATAAATTGCCTAATTAAATTAGTAATTAACATATAATATATAAAGAGCTTATATTTTGTTAAAAGAATTATATGTGACGCACTGATAATAGATTTATCAATTCATGTATATATATTATGTATTCGTGTCATGTAAAATACAAAAATTACCATATCAAAATTCATATTGATACACGAAACATAAAAACATTTTTTAGCTTTAATCATATTTATATATAATTTTTGTCAAATTTTAATCAATATCATTTTTGTGTTTCTTTAATCATTTTTGTATTGTATCATTTTGTCGTATCTAAAATTGCTCAATACATAAATCTCTTACATTGTCAATATTGAATCATGTAATGACATTTTTGTTGGTCCTCAAATGATAAACACATGAAGCAAATACCACAATAAGAATACCCAAAACAATAGACAACAAACCCAAGCCAATAACTATAGCCAAATCAATGAAGATGTAACAAACTACCAAGCCCTAAGATAACTCAACAAATAATACGTAGGCAATAATACACAAAGTAAAAGAAACGCAAAATTTAACGTGAAAAACTCTCCAAAATAGAGAAGAAAAACACGAGACAAATTGGATAAAAATCCACTATAAAAAAAATAAACTACTTACAAAGTTTTAATTCTCGAGACTTTTTGCCCAAAGCTCAAGGTTCTAGTAATTAGCCTAAAATAATAATGTTTAGCTGTTTGGATCACTAAGATAATCTACCCAAAAAATACCACAATTGTTGTACAACTTATCTCTCCCCTCACTTTCTCAATAAAACAAGAAAAACCCACTTTTGCGTCAAGCTAAAGCTTTTCCTTTCTTTATCTCCTTGTGTCGCAACTCACAATGCTCTTACACACCTCTACATGTTGTGCGACAACCATGCTTATATAGAGAAAACAATTTGACTTCAAGAAGAAATTGTGGTCCTGTAAGAAATAAAACCAATGCAGGCTGAACTCCACATATGGCTAAACAATCTTCCCTTCCAACTCTATTAGGAGGAGATCTATCACCACGATGTGTCACTTGGAGTTCACTTTAGCCAAATTGTCCATCTCTACCAAGTCACTACGTAACGCAAGTTTACCTATGGGAAGAGTATTAGTCAACATATCATCTTATTCTCATTTATGTGAATCTTCTTTAACTGCATCTACTGCTTGTCAATCACTGAGCACAACCAATGATACTGAACATCAATGTGCTTTGTCTTAGCATGGTACACGGTATTCCTACTCAAATCCAATGCATTATGGTTGTCACAAAACACCATATACACTTTTTTATGCAACCCCAATTCAAGATAAAATCTTTTCATCAAAGCATTTCTTTGCCTGCTTCGGTTGTTACAACATATTTAGCCTCTATGGTCGACAAGGCAACACACTTTTGCAGCTTGAATTGCCAAGATACCACTCCCCCTACAAAAGTAAATACTTATCTTGAAGTAGATTTTCTACCATCAAAATCATTCTTCATGTCTGCATCAATAAACCTTTCAAGAACTGGTTTTGTAGTCCCAAAACTCAAACACACCTTTGAAGTATCCCTCAAATATCTTAAATCCACTTCACCACATCCTAATAAACCTTTCTTAGATTGAAAATAAATCTACTCACTATACCAATTGCATGAGCAATGCCAGGTCATGTACAAACCATAAGATACATCAAATAACTGATTACTAGGAGTAAAGAATAGTAGACAAAGCATCTTTTTTTTTTCCTTTAGCCGCCGAACAAGACTTCTTACTTAAGTGAAAATGGTTTATAAGAGGCATGCTAACTAACTTAGCATTCTGCATGTTGAATCTCTCTAACACCCGTTCAACATACTTTCCTATGACAAACACAGTTTCCTAGCTTTTCTAACACGAATAATATCTATACCCAAAATCTATTTTGTTGAACCTAAATTCTTCATGTCAAAACACTAAAGGAATATCTCTTTCAACCTGTCAAGGTTACTAACATCTTGCCCTTTAATCAACATTTCATCAATAAATAACAAAAGAATAATAAAGTTAACATCTAAGAATTTTCTCACATGCACACAAGGGTCTGCTATAGAGTTCTTTTATAGTTGTGGCTCACAATAGAAGAATCAAACCTCTTGTACCACTACCTAGGAGCTTGTTTTGGGTCATACAATCTCTTCTTTAATTTACAAACCATGTGTTCTTTCTCTTTCACTTCAAACCCTCAAGCTGATCCATATAAATTTTCTCTTGTAAGTCACCATGCAAAAATGTAGTCTTCACAACAAGTTTCTCAAGCTCAGGGTTTAAATTAGTTATTAATCCCAATACCACTCAAATGGAACTAATTTTCATAATAAAAAATAAGATCTCACCAAAATTAATGCCGGGTTTCTAACCAAAGCCTTTTACCACCAAATGAGCCTTGTACCTCATTAGCTTGTCACCATCTTTTTTCAACTTGAAAACCCATTTGCTCTTAATGACTTTGTCCCTTTCGAAAGCTTAACAAGGTCATAAGTGCCCTTTTTTTCTCAAATGAATCCATGTTCTCTTTCATTGCCTTTAACCAACACTCCCTATTCGGAATATCATGCAAATCTTGGAAGCTCTTTGGCTCCCTCTTACTAGTGACTAAAATAAATTTTGAACTAGGGTACTTGATAGATGGTCGATGCTCTGTGGTAAATCTTTTAACTTGAGAATCTACACTTCTTTGTATTGAGGGCTACCCTTTCTGCTGAAGACTTCCTGATTGAAAGGATGACTCACTCTTCTCAAAACCCACTACATTTGGTTGTGCAATGTCATTATCAGCATCTAACCTATCACCAATTGTAGTTGGGTCATCTATATCCCAAAGTTCTATTTCTTATGCATTTTCACCATCTGTTGCACCTCGGTGGAACCACTACTGGTGTTAAGTCATCATACTCAATTGTAACCTGTGTAGTGTTTTCACTTTTCTCAAAGTCTGTAATAAACTCATTTTCATGGAAAACCATATCCCTACTTCCGATTGTCTTTTTTCTCTCTAAATTCCATAGTCTGTAATCATATTCCTCATCACCATACCCAACAAATACACATAGGGAAGCCTTGCTATCCAAATTCGACCTCTGCTCCTTAGGCACATGCACAAATGCTTTACAATCAAAGACTTTCAAGTGGGAGCATGAAATTCTCCTTCTTCTCCATACCTTTTCTAGAATGTCAAAGCTTAATGGTATTGATGGTAATCTATTAATTAAATAATAGGCTAAGTTAACTACTACACCCCAATATGCTTTTGGCAATTTTGCCATCCTCAACATGCATCTAACTCTTCCCACAATGGTGTGGTTCACCCTTTTAGCTACACAATTATGTTTGGGTGTCCCAAGTTTCGTCCTTTCATGTTTTGAACAATAAGCTTCAAAATTTTTCAATGTGTACTCTCCACCATTATCTATACAAATACACTTTAAGAACAATCCTATCATCTTTTCCATCATAGCATGAAATTTTTGAAAATATTGTAGTACTTGGCTTTTGTTTCTCAAAATATACACCTAGGTTTTTCATAAAGCAACATCAATAAAAGTAATAATATATCTGTTACCACCCTATGACTCTACCTCTTTAGGACCACATACATCAAAATAAATCAACTCAAGTCTATTTTCTTTTCTTCTAGAAGTCTACCTAAAAGAAACTTTACAATACTTTCCAAGTAAACAATGATCACAACATCAAGAGACATACCTCTGATCGAGGAAAGAAGGGACTGCCTCGCCAAAACCTTTAACCATTTCTCACTTATGTGTGCTAGCCTCTTATGTCACAAATCAACTAAAGTATCTTCCTCGATGGCATTTACCGGACTACAGTTAACCTCATTTAAGTCTTATACATAGTGCAACACAATTTTCCCTTTATAACTATTAAAGACCCTTTGAGAAGCTTTCACTGTCCATTTTTCCGCTAATTCTCATACCCCTCATTATCAAGGATATTCACTACAAGCAAGTTCACCCTTAGTTCTGGAATGTGTTTGACATCCCTCAAAGTCAATGTATAACCAGTTCTCGTTTGTACAACAATATCACCAATCCCAACAATTTGTGGCATCTCTTGTTTTCCATCTTGGTGTAACCAAAGTCACCAACTCTATAGGTTGTAAACAACTCTTTTTGGAGAACACAATGATATGATGCTCTAGTGTCAGCTATTCACTCAATGTCTGTATCCCTAACATGGATACAATCACCACATGTACAAATAAAAAAAATTATACATTATCAAAATTTACCGTTGTAACGTTTTCATCATTTGAGTTCTTACTTTTCCTACCTTTTCGCTCTTGCTTTAAGAACTTACAGTTTTGCTTTATGTGACAAGGTCTACCACAATGAAAGCACTTCATCCTATCCCTAGACTTATGTATGTTCTTGAACTTTTGCTTTCATAATGTCTAGGTTCAAATCCTAATTGGCTTTGAACCACGACTGGAGCATAACTAATAACTCCCCACAATCTTAATAAAGGACACAAGGGAATTTCCCGTATGTAACAGCCCGTTACCACATTTTTCACTTATTTCTATACAACTTTTCCGGTTGGGCCGTCTGTGGTGCCATTAACTTTCCACAGTGACAATAATAAATGATAAACATTTATTGAACAAATATGGAATATGAAAATTCTTTTCATTATTCCTTATATTCAACATCCCCTATTGTCTTTATTTCAATAAAGTAGTACTGTATACATGTCTAAAACGTAAAAGAGAAGTGACTGTACCTGTCATATCCACCATAACTTGCTCCGGTGCTTCATATGTAGCTATATCTATCTGGGAGCTAATTCTCCCACTCTGTGTCCTTTTTATCTATGGAGTTAAAATAAGGAAGTGAGCGATTCATACGCTCAATAAAGGAAACGTATGCTGCTTTATAGAAAGCAAAACTATATGCCACAAAATATTCATTTTTCCTAAAATCATACCAAGTAGGAAAACAGTGGATGTAGTAAACAACACTCTCAGTACCCCATTCAAATCACTGGTTAAACAGTTTACTGTAATATGTAGTAAACAGTACATAGGATTCAGTAAATCCTCTCAGTAAACAGAAATCAACAAGTTGAGACTAGGCAACAAACAAATCATGCTATCATTGTTCCCCCTGGAACACAAGTCCGCTTTTGGGGTGCACCCGTAGGCCATCGCCCCTCACGGCTATCTTAGATCTATGGCCATAATCTATAGGTGGTCATCGGGTCCACTTGCCAAGTGACCTCGAGACCGCTGATGACTTGGCGGGTCCATCAGCCCTGTGACGCCCTGAGGTGCACCCGTTGGTTCATCGACCCGAGCCATCGCCCTAGGCGGGTCACGCAATCATATGAATAATAATGCATGAACTCAAGGCCTAAAGTCTCAAAATACTTTTTGTATCTCATGAAAACCTTTATGAAATTATCTAATCCATATTATCATTTTCTCAAAATGATTTGATTTCCAAAAGGTTTTAGGCTTTCTGTTTACAAATGGCAATTAAAACAGCCCATTTTTCGTTTGAGAAAAATACACATAAATCAGTTCGCCCATAGTCAGCTCGCCAAGTACGACTCGCCCATGGCCAACTCGCCAGTGCGGAGAACTTGTGTTCGCCCGCCATCCTATGCTTTTAAAACAAGTAAAACTGGCTCGCCCATTATGGCATTGCCATGGTCAACTCGCCCAATGCGGCAGCCTCATGATCAACTCGCAGATTTCATGAAAACCTGGGTCGCTTGCCCAAAAGAACATAAAAGAGTTCGCCCACCTTGGCTCGCCCAGATTTTGTTAAAACAGGGGTCGCCCGCCCCAAAACAACATTAAAAGGGTTCGCCTACTTTGGCTCGCTCGGATTTCTATTTTAGACAGGGTCACTCACCCAAGATATATAAAAAGGGTTCTTCACCCAAAACCTCACAAAAGGTTTGGCTCGCCTGCCATTACCAGTTCGCCCAACACATAACTTAGGGGTTGGCTTGTAGCTCGCCCAAGATCAAAACACTTTATTAAATAATACATGTCATAAAAAGAAAATATTTATTAATATTTTCATAATATTTACTCCACAGGACATGCATTCACTTCACACACATCTCCCTTACCTGGTCTACCGAAGCTTTGCTTTCCGATCGCCTGCCTAATCGCATTTACCGAGTCCATAATTCCCGGCTGCAAAATATTCTATTAATATTTCCTTTTCCAACATTTCCAACACTTTGGCGAGACTTAATAAGCAAACAGCTCACCCACAGAGATTCTACTAGCTCGCCCAACAGAGCTCTTACTAGCTCGCCCATTCGAGCTCGCCATCCATCAAATAGCTTACACGTGGGAGCTCGCCCACAATCAACACGACATGCCTTCATTGGCTTAAACGTGGGAGTTCGCCCACAATTCTACTCGCCCAATGAACATCCATTTGAGTTCGCCCTACACTGATTTCCATTCAGAAGTGAGCTCGCCCATGGATTAAACTAGCGTTGGGCGACCTTGCCCACTTGAACAACAACTTTGGCGAGTTCTTTATTTCCTACTCGCCTCATTGGCGATTACTAACACTCAATCATGGGCGATCACCATAGTCGCCATTTTCATCACTCTTACACCATTTCCATTACTTTCCTTATTCATTCTCGATTATTTTCCCATCATTCTACTACAATTTCAACCCAGTTTCATTTTATTCTTCATCTATATTCAAGATATGATTTTAATCTATTTCTATGATCTAACAAGAATAAATCAAAAGCAATACTAAAATCATGCTTCTCATACTTGAAATCATAGAAATATATCATTCAATTTCAAGAAATCATTAAATCTCACCTTAATCAACTGCACTTCCAGCACAGATCACTTTCTGTCTCATGTTGGTCTTACTTTGCTTATTCCTTTAGCTCATTAACTATGAAGGAAGGTTTTTGCAAGCTGGTTTACTTGTTTAGCCAATTTAAGAGTGAAGTGAAGTAAATCGGGCATGGTAGCAATGAAAGAAAATCAGAACATAAACTTGCAGTTGCATAGCTCTCGTGAAGAAGATGAATTTGGCTAAATCAGTTTTCCTCAAATGTTTCTTCTTATATAGCCATGCTATCCAATCAGAACTCATCACTTGGCCTTATCCCATTTCCTTCATTTATTTCACGTCTTTCATGCATTAAAACTAAAAAAAACTGCAGCAAAAAGGAACGGCTATGGGAGGCTATTCTCTGCACATTTTGACTTACTTTACTTTGCCATTAATTGTCTAAACCAACTGTCAGGAGAAGCCAATGGCGTGAAGTCCACAGCCTCTTTTCTTGACTTATTACACCTTTTGTCTTATTCCTCAACCAATAAGGATAATTTCTTTATTGACTTTAGCATCCTCTCTTAATTATCTTCAGCTGTGTGGCGTACAAAGTCAATTTTTGCTGCAATGGTTTGAATTTATTTCCCATATCGTCAGCTTTTATTTCCATTTTGTCCATGCATGCTGATTCCAGTTCGCCTCCTCATTTTGAGACCTCAGCTCGCCATCTCAATTTCAGTTCGCCAACAATATTTTAGTTCGCCAACTTAATATTTGGAACTTACGAGATGATTTCCTTTTCTTGGCTATCACATAGAGGTTTGGCGATCACAGCCATTGTCACATTGTTGGCGATCACCTGTTATTGCTCTACTCGCCACTTTGTTATGATTCTTACTTCAAGTTGGTGATCACATTTATCCTTTTAATTTACTTCATACATATCTCGCCCATTCGGGCGATCACAAGCCCTCGCCCATTCGGGCGATCATCGTAATCAAGAGACATGGCGAACTCACCTATTCGCCCAACCAGCAATTAAACCAACTCACCAACAGCACACCCGCCATCATTCATTGGCGATCATCTTCTTGCTCACCCGTTGGCGAGCTGTTCCACGTACTCGTCCATAGTGTTTTTCACATAAATTGCTCCGTTCATATAATTTAAGAAGCTTTTCATCCTCTTGGAAATTAACATTCATTATTCATTTAATTTCCATTATCAAATTTTATAAAATTAGGGTCTACAGTAGTGTAGAATCAGGTCTTACACCGTAGCTGTATAAAATCAAAATATGTCGTATCCACGTTACTCTCCAAACTACCTCTTAACTAGTAGGATTGCATACGATTGAAACCCACACATTTTTTTAATTGACTTTAGCCCTTTACCCTGGAAAAATTTCTTAATAGGAATGCAAGTTTTAGAACAAGGATCATGAAATTTAGATTCTATGCACTCCAGGTGACATTTCATCCATATGTACAAAAGGGACAAACATCCAATGAAGCATTTAACTCCATTTTGCCTACAATGATTTATTAACCTAATAGTTTCAACCAAGATTATCAATGCAAGATTAATCCCATAACCCATCTTATCGACAAAGTCAATAACTATGATATTAATATGCCCTATGACTCTAGGAGACACAACCATCCCATATACAATTAAAGCCACCATGCTCATGCTCCGCTCCGCTCCTCTTCTAAATGCTTGTTGATGTGGTTTCATAAGAAACCAATCTATGTAGTCTTTTTCGCCCTTTTGCAAAACCTATTTTTCCACTTCTTCGATCCCAATGTTCATGATTTTTGACATAACCAATTTTCTTATTCATTCATATATTTTGTCAAAATCAAGACACTTAAAACAAAGCAAGACTGAGTATTCTTCAATTATTAGTACCATGTCCACTTCATTGAACACAAAGCACCTGCATGAAGGATCCTAAAATTGAATCATGGCCTAGATCAACTCTTTGTCTACATTTGTTGGGAGAAGTAGCATCATGTGACGACCAGTATCATGTGGGGCCGGTTGCACTCAACCGTATTGTCCGCTTTGGATTCTAGAGGTGGCCCCCGTCAGTTCAGCTGACGTGGCACTTAGGTCCTCACGGATTTCTTTCGCGTCCGCCGCTACTCGAACCCTTGACATCCAAGCGATTCGAGTAACGACTAACCATTGGATCTGTCACGACCCGAAGGCCGCGACTATCCTTTAATACTTTTACTTTTCTTAGTCTACAAATTTATGGACTAAATTTTTCTTTTTCCTTTTAAGGTTTGTATTCGGTGCCAGTGTAGTTATTATACTATCTAGGTGACCTATAGTCATTCCATTTAAATATTAAACAAACACAGAAACGATTCTTAGTTACATCCCGACTTGTTAAACAGAATATGTACTGTGCATCAATTTAAGTCTTACATGTAAACAAGTATTTTATAAGAAACATATTCCTTAGAAGACTAGTACCAAGTCCATATACAGTCTCCGATGCCCACTGAGCAGCTCACATGGCAGATGTTAGCTTCAATAATCTGAAAGAGATGAATTTAGTGGGGTGAGCAAAACCACGGCTCAGTAAGATACTAATATAAATACATGAGTAGGATTACACTGTCTTAAACTGCAATGCTTCAAACTTGTAAGGATGCAATTACAGTTAATCCTTTCTCATCGATACATCTCATTATCACTTCTCATATTTACTTTTCATTTCATAATCATATTTCTGTATTCTATCATCTCTTATCGATTCTCATATTATCTCTTATCAATTCTCATATCATTTCTTATCCATTCTCATATTGTGGATCATGATCACGGTGGTACGAAGTCATAATTCTCTTCGTGTAATTCTATATTCATGTTTCATATCATATCATGACATCATATAGATGAAAAATCGTTACCACCGAGTCATGGTACTCCTCATATATTCTTCATGTTTAATTGAGATATCCTATCGAGTCACTTTACATTTAACAATATTTTTCCCGTCTTATATCAATTCATATCACTTATCGTATGGGAATTTATGATCACGATAGAGTAAGCTCAGAATTCTTTTCATATCAATCTTATGTTCATATATCATATCATATCATGTCATCATATAGATGAAACATCATTAACGTCGAGTCACGACATTCCTCATGGAATTCTCATGTGCTAAGCATATTATCATGTCAGGGTTTAATATGCAATTCATGTAATTTTTCTGTAT
Source organism: Heritiera littoralis (assembly GCA_031772115.1). Lineage (NCBI taxonomy): Eukaryota > Viridiplantae > Streptophyta > Magnoliopsida > Malvales > Malvaceae > Heritiera > Heritiera littoralis. The sequence continues at coordinate 2,932,755 of JAPDPK010000053.1, read as the reverse complement.
AAACCGCTATCATCTCAAATCACATCATATATACTTTAGGACATGCTCAACATATGGATTTTCAATTCATTTCAAATTTGCCTTTAAGGCATGATAGAAACATGTTCAATTTCAGTTCATGTATTTGTTTTTGGAGCATGTCTAAAACATGTGCGGTTTTAAAACATTTTCATTTACTATAAGTTATATCGGGTCTAGAGTTCATATCAAATCAATCTATACTCTAGACTGCATATCATTTTAAATTCGACACAAAATCGTATGTAAATCATGTAAGTGTCGAAATCATTATCATATACTTTTAAAACATATTCTATAAATCATATCAGGTCTAGAGTTCCTATCAAATCAAACTATACTCTAGACCGCATATCATGCCATGTTCGACACAAAATCACATATAAATCATATAAGTGTCGAAATCATATCTCATGGACTTTTAAAACATGTTTAAAACATGTACTGTTTCAAAACATATTTCATTTCAAATCTGTTTCATGTACAGTATATATCATGTCAAGTCTAGAGTTCATATCAGTAAAATCATACTCTAGACTTCATATCATATCGGTTAGAGACTAGGCTAGATCCCTATCATCTCTATCAATAAAGGCTTAAATCACTGTAGCTAGCAGTGAAAATCATGTCATCGTCCCCTGGAAACCAACTAGGGCGCTATCTATGGCCATAGACCTCATCTCTCTCAGCCCCACTGATCAGGCGTGACTGAGACCTGTCCACGACTATTGTCGGACAAGCATATCTGCCTAATGAGCAAAGCTCCAATTAGGCGGTTTCCACTATGCTTTATTGAATTTAATTCTTTTAGGGTGCCTACAGTCTCATAAAACATTTAAATCTTTATCTTTTCTTTTTAAAATCATGTAAAGCATATGGTGAAGTTCTTTAAGAGATTTCGTATATAAAAATATGTATATACCATATACTTTCTTTTTAAAGCTAATCTATACTTTATAGCATTTATATAAATGCTATTATAACATCTGAAACTATAACAAATTATGCTTAAAAGCGATGCTATGAAATCATTTCCGTATGTAATCTTGGTAATAGTTTCAAATGTCCATATAAGTAATACCTTCATCTAATACTTTGAAACAATTCATTTAACTTTATCATCATCAATCATTCGATTTCAAACTATCCTTCTGACACATCAGTAAATCAGTATTCAAATTATTCAAGATTCATTTCATTCAATGTTCAGATTGCTCATTACTCTAATTATTCAATAACCAGATCACTTAGCATTCAAACCATTCGGTATTCAATATCCTTTTTCAATAATTATCGACTATAAGAATCATTTTTACATTTTATTATCGATACTAGAACCACATCATCAGTGTGAATCCTCTTAGTATCTATGAGCATCTAAATATCATGTTTCCATATAGCCATCAGGATACTGAAATTATGAATTACTAATATCCTCATTCGATATCTATTTCAGAGTTGACATCGAGGATCATAAAACCACAAGATCGATAATCGCTTATCAAATCCATTTATGGTTTGACCTATTGGTACATATTCAGAATTTTCGACTTGCGGTTCAATTTCATTCACTATCATAAAATCATATCACAATCCTCAATTCACTTTTCATATGGCCTGTAGAATGTAATATCATGCTAAAATTATCTATAAAACGTCCTCAATTCAATTCTTTGATTGGCAATTTACCACTTAAAAGGATTTGCTAATTTCCACTATCAACAGTGTTTCAATCATTTAAATCGTCTTGCGACTATCCATATTATTGCAAAAATCTTAGTTCATACCACTAAGACGGTTCATTTATTTGAATCTATCAATTCCATAATCATCACTCGATTAATAATTCCGCACTTCTATCATTTGACCGTCTAAATCACAACTTCAATTTTTTTCTCTTTTAAGTTGTATCCTATAATCATCGTCACTTTTATCAGTGATCCGTCAAATAAATGATTTCACCTCAATCTCAACTTGATACCATTTGTGATATTAAAATTACTTGATTTATCAATTCTATAAAGTTTAAACCATATAATTCATCATATTATCGTTTTCAACGATCTATCTTCTCATCGATTTCAATATCAAACTCTTTCGGTAATACCATAAAATCCTTTTAATATTTATTTTCAATAATTATCTCCAAGATTCCATTTATGTGAGAAACTTAATCTTTTTCCTCAGATCTTTTCCTAAAAATTTCGGCAGCATAACGGGTTAATTTTTTTACTAAGCCTCCTGCACGGAAAACAGTTTATAATGACAGCCGTTGTTTCTCACAGTTTCTTTATCTCTTACTAAGACCCCCACCATCAGTTGTGGGTCCTCTTAGCATTTTTAAAATCAATTAAATAAATGCATCATATTTAAAAATCATAATTCTCACATACAATATAAAGCTACTAATGCTTTATAAAAGTATCTTACCTATTCGCCAAAGCTTAACGCACTTTCCGATTTTTCGAGCCTTGCCGAACTCCACCTTTCGTCTCATTTCCGTTTTGCTACAATTTCAATAATTAACACATATTTTCATTTAGAAAATAATCCAACAATTTCTAATAAATTCCATAGAAATATAGCAAAACTTTTAATTTTCCTTACCCATTTCTTCTTCTTCTTCTTATTCCTTTTCCTTTTCTTTTTTTTTTCTTTTCTTTTCTTCTTTTTCTTTTCTTTCTTTTTCTTTTCTTTTCTTCTTTTTTTTTCCTTTCTTTCCTTTTTTTTTCTTTCTTTTCTGAACCGGGTCGGGTCGGGTCGGTTCGGTTCGGGTCGGGTCGGTTCGGTTCAGAGCTTGGCTTGGTCGGTTCAACTTTGGCTGACCGGTTCGGTCACCGGCGGCCACCCATTTAGGCGGTTCGGCCACCCAACAGCTTGCCGAGGTTGCAAGGACTCCGGATCTGGCCTCGGTTTCACCCCATCACCGGCGACGGCGCCGGATCTGGAAGCGACACCGGTGGCTCTTCTCTTCCTCTTTTCTCCTTCCTCCGCCGGTTTCCTCTTCGTCGGTGGCTCCTCTCACCTTCCTCTGGTCCCCGCCGATCTCGTGGGAGGAGTGGCAGTGCCCGGATCGGCTGGCACCGCCGATCTCCTCTTCTCTTTTCCTCTCTTTTTCCTTCAGTTTTTCGCCTCTGTTTCGCTTCGCCAATCCCTCTTCCGTCGCCGGATTCATCTTCCTCTTCTTTCTCCTTCGCCGGCAACGCCCTCTCTCCGCTTTCTCCTTTGGCCGGCCGGCCAACGGTGGCGGCCGCCCCTGTGTTGCTTCTCTTTTGTTTAACGAAACAGAAGAGAAGAAGTGGGAATCGGGTTCTCCCGATTCCCATTTCTGTTATAAATTTTTTTTTAAATTTTTTTTTTCAGATATATAATTATATTTTTATAATTATATATATATTCAAAATATTAAACATATATATATAAATATATTTTTAATATAAACCATTTATATATATATATATATACTTTGATTTAAAGTACTATATATATTTTCCATATATATTATACATATACATAAATGTATAATAAAATACATATGTATTTATTCCATGTATAAATATATATTTATCAAAGCGTATTTATATAATATCATTATATAAATCTATCAAAAATACATATATTTTTTTTTTTAAGTTTTGGATTTCTTGATATCCAAATTTATTTTCTTCAATTTCAGCCTTATTTAATTTGGATTTCAATTTGTCCAAATTAAATTTTCCGGATACCTTATATTTATTTAGAAAATTCTCGGTCTTCACACATCAAATCCCAATATTTTTCCTAAAATGCTTCTTGTCTTGATCTACTTCACTACCTCCAAAAGCTAGAAAGTTTAGGGACATCATTTCGCTTGAGATCAAGATTAATTCTCTCGAGAAGGTTGATACATAATTCTTAGGCAGACAATCATCTTCTATGCCTTGGGTTTCTTTAGACTTCATTTTTAGGTAAGCACTTGACTCAAGCTTAGGCTTTCTCATGGATATAATTGATTTCTACTTTGTCGACAATTGTTGAGAGATGCAAAAGTGTGAGATGAAAATAAAAAACCATTTTTTACATATTTTAATTTTTTTTATTTTTTAATTTTTAATTTTAATTATTTGTTATTTTTTGTTTTTTTTTTATTTATTTATTTTGCTTTATTATCATCATTTTTAGCAAAAGGATAATTATGGTTCTTGCATGTGTATTGATGAGGTAATCTCTACATTGGCATGGCTCTAACTCAGACTGGTCTCTTAAGCTTCTTACATACTTGGTTTGGGATAAGCAAGTTAAAGGCTTCCAAATTGTTCTTCACCAATTAGTAAGACACTCCTTTGCCCAACAACTACAAGCAAAAATGAATCAATTTGAGTGGAAATATTTTGCTAGCCTATGCAGAGGTTATGATCTCACAAAAGCGATAAGTACTCTACTTCCTCTTAAAATGGATAAAGCCTAGGTAGAAGGCTTTTGTATGCACATGCATGTGAGTGTGTGTAGAGGAACCAATGTTTCTTTATTAATATTTTCTTAAAAGACTAAATCATGTCAAAATTTTTAGGCAAATTTAATCAAACCTAAGGCTAATAAATGGTTTGACTCTCTACTTATCTCCAGTGGAGTCGTCAAATTGTCATAATGTTTAGGTTCGTGAATCTAATAACTAGATATAAAACTCTTGGCGCCAATTATTCTACCAAAGGTGTAATTAGTCACTTATTCATAATTATAGATAAGGTTTTGGTTTACATTCAAAAACCCTAAGTTAAAAAGTGCGGTTACATGTAGGAAAATATTAGCACTCTATAATGCCTATATTAAATGTTACCAACCTAATCTTAAATTATCCTAAGTTTGCCTCTAAAAAATTTATTTCTACCTTTTTTTTATACTTTCATATTTCTATTTCATCATCTTATTATTATTTTATTCTATTTTTTAGTTTATTTTTTCATGAAAATGAATATTAATCATTTTTTATTGAAATTACCTTATAAATCTTCCATCACTCTTCAATTAATTTAAAAGGATTTCTAACCTAGAAAACTTTTAAGTGCTAGACACTTGCGGTTACTCTAAGACTTCTATCATTGGAACAATCTTTACCCATCTTCATTATTTATTATTTTTTTATAAATTTATTATTTTCTTATAAATTTATTATTACTTTAATTATTTTATTAGGTTATAGAAAATAAATGTTGATTACTTTTCAAAATTTCTCAGTTAAATCATTCATCACTCTAGAAAAAATTTAAAAGAGAAATATATACCTATAAAATTCTCAAGTGCTGCTCACTTGCAATCACCTAAAGACTTTCATCCTTGGATAATTACAACTCATTCATATTTTATTATCTTTTATATATATATATAATATATATATATATATATATATATATATATATATATATATATATAGTCAAAGCAGTTGACTCAAGGTAAAGCATCTTATGTGGATTACCTATATATTTGACACATGTAAATTATTGTAATAAAATAATAATTATCCTTTTTAAAGTTTCAAAAAGATAAAAATCTCTCCCTATATTTATATGTGTTTATTAAAAATACAAAATAAATTAATTTTCTTTTTAAATTTATTATCCATTTTATTTCTAAATGATAAACATCTATACATATAATATATATATATATATATTAAAATCAATATGCACAATGTAATATATCATGTAATATTAATATAACAACATCTTATGTATTATTAGATTACCAATTGAATCTTTTAATTTTTTAAAAGCTAATGTCATTTGTTTATTTTTAATTTTTTTAAGTAATAAGTAACATGTAATCATTTTTTTCATATTAATATTATAAATTATAACATCTATATCTACCACTGTTACCAATTAAATTTTTTTAATTGTTTAAATTATAACATTTATATCTATAAATATTAAAATTTTTAATTTTTTCATTATTATTATTTAAATTGCATATAATCATTTTTTTATCGATGCTGCGTATTCATTGATTTTAAGGAGTCAAAATTGAAATTTGTCTTAGAAACAATTTTGAAGCTCATTCCTTAAAGTTAGAAAAAACTATTATAATTCATTATTTTTCTAAAAAGACATTTTCAAATTATAAGTGAAGAGAAGTATTTGTCATTCAAGAGTTTCCTCCATTTTGCGAAGGACATGCACCTACATTTACAAAGAAAGAGTTGGAGATTTAGCCATATTCACCTGCAACAACAACAAAAAATTAAAATTGAAGAAATTAATGACAATCTTTCAGAATGTGCTGAAGATCATTTTACAAACAACAATTAGTAATTTCGAAATTAGTCTTTTGAAAATTGTTATAATTATTTATTGTATTTTTAATATTGCATTTGTTGTTCAATTACTTTAACCAAGTATATTAATAGTATAAAATAATATCACTTACTTCTTTTTAATCTTTTAACTTAAATTTATGTAATATCAATAAAATTTTGAAAAGTATTCTATTCACACCGACTTTCATTGTGTTAATACATTCTATATTTTGTAGAATAACAACAGCTATCTAACAACAACTATTTAATTAAATTTACCTTTTTCTTAAATTTATTTTTTGAACATATTAATATTTAACTTAAATAAATATACTATTATTAAAATATTTTTAGAGATAAACATATATATATTAAAATCAAAACAACAAATTAATTATCTTTTATCAATTCATTTATCCATTTATATTAAAATTAAAAAAAAAAACAAATCAATAATATTTGATTGATTATTTTACCCCTCTATCTATATCTACATCTATATATTAAAATTAAACAATAAATCAAATATCTTTTATCAATTCATTTATCAATTTATATTAAAATTCAAAAAACAAATCAATAATCTTTTATTGACTTTCATGGTGTCAATACGTTTTTTTTGGTAGAATAGGAACAACTATCTAACAACAGTCATTTAATTAAACTTATCTTTTGTTTCAATTTATTTTTTGAATGTATTGACATTTAACTTAAATAAATATACTATTAATAAATTATGTTAAGAAATAAACATATCTATATATTAAAATTAAAACAATATATTAATTATCTTTTAACAATTTTTTCATTGATCACATATTTTATAATGTATAAAAGTATGTTTTGTTAATGTTGATTATTTAAATAAATTATTTGTATTTTAATGTTAACTAAATAAGGATTACATATGTATTATATATGCAAGATTAAATAGAGTCAATTTTAACTCAAAATTAACATTCGAAACATATTACGTCACACAAATCAAGTTAAAACATATTTTTAACCTTACGATAGATGTGTCAAGTTACTCAATCATCAATTAAGAACCAATCAAGAATACAAAACACTCAGAATACATTCATCAATCAAATACATGTTAAATTTGTACATGTGATTGATTTTAAGATGAAAAAAATTTACGATTTTTTCAAATCAGAAACATGTTAAATTTTCTTTATATACTATTTTCATTCAATGAATTACAAGATGTTTTTGATTTAATTTTTACAAATTTTACATAATTATATTCAATATAAAATTTTTATATTACTTTATTACAATATACAAATTACAAATAAAAAAATATTAAACATAAATTGTTGTCTTTTTTGTAAAGATAATAATTTATGTTATAAAATTTTTAAAAATATATATTATCAATGAATTTATTATTTGATTAAAGGTATTTCTGTGCATCACACAAGTTTAAAATGAATTTATTTTTATTATGGGAGATAAGTGTTAAATACTTTTCAAAATTTCTCATTTAAATCATTCATTGGTGGAAAAATTTAAAAGATAAATTTATACCTAAGAAATCTTTAGGTGCTACTCACTGTCACCCTAATATTTCCATCCTTAAATAATCACACTTTACTTAAATAATTAAATTCATAATTAAATTTTTATAATTTTTAATAAGTTTTAATAATCTATTCTTATTTTAATTTTAATTTTAAACAAATTTTATATTAAATCAAATAATACATCAACAAATACATAAAATATCAACATACCAAATCCAATTATTTCTTTCACATTAATAATCTATGCTAATCATTCAAGTCAAGTTTTCAAATCAATTATCTTAATATTATATCTTAATTTCAATTAGATAACCTGGATTATTATCTTACACAAATACCTAATTAAATAAATTATGTAATTAAACTAAACTATTAGGATACTTGAACATATTAAATGAATAAAACAATAGTAACTAAAGGCATTTTACACTATAACATTAATAAATAAATAAAAACAAAACCTTAATGATGATCACGTGGCTTTACCCCTTTTTGCACAAGTGCATATGTCATTTTTTTTAGCAAATATAATTCATTCATTCATGCAAAGAGAGTTAATCCTGAGCAATTACTTACCAAATTACCACAGGGCATTCCTCTACCCAACGAGAGTCCCCGTTGCAAGCTAACCCACGTTTTGCTAACAAGTGTGCAGCTTGATTCCCCTCCCTGTTAAGTATGCATGAAGGTGCATCTTCGAAATGCTTGACTAATTTGGCGAGCATCCTCTATCAAAGTCACCGCAGGAGACATGTCCGGTTCCCGGCCCTGTAACTTTCGTGTCATTGACAAGGCGTCTCTTTCCACCTCCACTTCAAGTAATCCAGATCTCTAAAAAATTCCAGCGTCGTCACTGCAGCTAAAGTTTCTACAATAGCATGTTCTGACATTCTCAATACCCTGGTCGAAGGTGCACCTATTATTGCTCCATATGCATCACTAACTACTATCCAAATGCCACCCACCATTTCCCTATCACAAAACGCTCCATCATAATTAACCTTATACCTTCCTTGTTCTGACGCTTTCCACTTTGATCTCCTACCCTCACTTAGCTTAACTTCCTTGATTTGCCCTGTTATATTCAACCACGTAATTGTTTATCATGGCAGCAACACTAGTGGGAGGTCTTTGAGTGGCCGCATGAATTTCTGAATTTCGAACAATCCAAATCTCCCACATAGTGAAGATAAACTGTTGGAATTGAACTAGTGTAAGCTTCTGAAATTTTGTCACCATATTGCTCTCATTGATGCCTAGTAATGAAGCCTCCCATTCATATTTAAGTTCCCGCCAAACCACATTAGCTTTTGGGCACCACTTCAAGGCATGTAAAATTGTTTCAAGGCCTTCACCACATCGAGCACAGCAGCTGCTAACACGCTTTATTTTTTTTAAATCTGAACAGTAGGAAGCATACCAGTCAGTACTTTCCACATAAAAACTTTTAACTTATTCGATGCTTGACATGGTCCACAGCTTCTGCCACATTCGTTTCTGGTCAATCTCCATGTTTGGTGATCCGGTGTACTGAGCCTCTGTTAACATCTGATATCCACTCTTTACGGTGTAGAGTCCATCTTTAGTGTCGTGCCAAATCATCTTGTCCTGATTTCCCCATCGACTAACTAGCAAAGAACAAATGCGCTCAACATCCATCGCTTGAAACTTCCTCTGTATCTCAAGGATATTCCACTGCCTTGTTAATGGGTCAATCAAAGACGCCATTAACTCCTCTTCATCACCCTCGATCTCTTGCTCCTCTCTCTGGCTTGAAAGTAGCAGTTCCTGGAAGCCAATTGTCTCTCCATATTTTAATGCTTTGACCATTACCCACCTGCCACGGCGTGCCATGAAGTAAAACAGCTTTAGCCTCCCAAATACTCCGCCATGTCCTCGAATGAGGTTCAAAAAGTCACCTGCAGGGAAATATTTGGCTTTAATCACTCTATGCACCAAAGTATCCTCCTGTGTTAACAACCTCCAACCATGTTTAGCAAAGAGGGCTTTGTTAAAATACCACATGTTCCTAAATCCTATGCCACCCTCTGTTTTGTTTCTACACATATGATCTCAGTTGACCCAATGGATCCCTCGATCTTTTACCGTGTTTTTGACTCCACTAATATTTGCTCATAAGCATATTAAGCTCATAGCATAGCGACTTGGGTAGCATAAAACAACTCATACAATAGGTGGGAATGGCTTGAACAATTAATGGCTTCACAAAAAATCTGTTTACCTCCTTGGGACAACATCCAAGTACTCCACCCTTTCATCTTTGATCTAATTCTCTCCATAGTTTCAGCAAAGGCTCGCTTCTTACCTCATTCAACCATAGTAGAAGCCCAAGGTACTGTTCTGGATTGTTGAGGACTAGAACTTCAAATCTTCTCATAATCTCCTCTTTATATCTCTTAGGTGCATTACTGCTAAATATAAAGCAAATTTGTGATGGTTAATTTTTTGTCCAGATGCTTCTTCATAAACCCTCAGCACTTCCTTTTAACTTTGCATTCTCTCTCGCATCTGCTTTAGCAAACAATAGGCTCTCATCTGCAAAGAATAAGTGCGTTACTCTTGGCACTATTGACTAGCTCAGACCCCTTCAAATTACCCTCTAACTGATTCTGGCTAGTAACACTGAAAGTCCATCACGACCTGGTGCTTTGGTGGGATGCATTTGAGAAAGGGATGTGTGAATTTTTTCCGCTGTGAACACTGCAAGTAAGTTTTTATTCATCTCATCAGATACACATAGTTGCATTGCTTTAAGAATTTCTGAGAAAAATGTCGATCTTTTTGATTAAAATTGAGTTTTAAAATAGGAAATAGTGATACTTTGAATTTCTGCTTATCAACACGCCACTGTCCATCATCATCCTCTAACCCCCTTTATACGGTTTCGCTTTCTTCTTTGATTAGCTTGCGCATGGAAAAATCAAGTGCTCCTGCCCCCTTCATGCAACCACTGCACCCGGGTTCGTTGTCTCCAAAAAATTTCATCTTTCTCTAACAAATAGTTAGGTTCCTTCCTTATGGCTAAGCCCTTCTCCAAAGAAGCATCATTCAGCCTACATGCAGTCATGTCTTTGAGCGCTGATTATAGTTGCTGCTTTTCATGTTTCACAACATTAGAATTCTTCACATGCCAGCGCCTTAATTCTGCCCATACCTTAATTTATCCTGGAAAGACATATGTCTAGAGTCCATCCATGTGTCCTTTACTAAAGCTTCACATGCATTCTCTTTTACCTACAGCTCTTCAAACTGAAACCTAGTAGCACTCCTTGGAAAGTGAGGTGGCTGACCTTTCGTTCGAAGTAAAATCGGTTTATGATCCAAAACTGGTGCCTCTAAGTGTTGAACTACATAGTTTGGGAATTTTTGCCATCCAATACAAGGTTCCAACGCACAAATCAAGCCTATCCGGAATAAGTGTTTTCATTGTTCTACCCCGGTCCCATGTATACTATGTTCCTACATAACCGAGATCTTCTAAATTGCAATCCTCTAAAGTCTGTCTAAACTCAGCCATTTAACACTCTTCTAGAGCCCCCACCCTCCTCCTTATGCATGCACATCAATTCTTAAAATCTCCTAATGCCACCCAAGGAATTGAATTGTTTGTAGCTAGAGTTCTCAACAATCTCTAAGACTCCTCTCTGCGTGCAGCATTTGGCTCGCCATAGAAACCCATAAGTCACCATAATTCTTGACCAACACCTTCCCTCACCTCCATGTCAATATGGTTTACCGAGAAGCTATTCAAAGACAATTGAGTGTCATTAGTCCAAAACATGGCTAGGCCCCCACTACTCCCAACAACATCTACACCATAACAATATTGCAGACCACAGATTCTGTGAATCCCATCTAATTTTTTTACGGGTAGTTTAATTTCAGCTAGAAGTACTACATGGGGAGCTTCCATTCTCACTAGCTCCTTAAGAGCTCTAATTGCCCATGGGTTCCTATTCTCACTAGCCTCTGGGATTGAATCCTCAGATTTGGATCTTAAAAATTTTATCTTCAAATTTGATTTTTCACTTTTCATCAAAATTTCGAGCAAGTAATCAGATCACATTCAATCTGTCATTATCTTAGTTATTTTTATTTTTTTTCTATTTTTAATTTTTTTATTTTATATCTTAATTTATTTAAATTATTTTAGCTAAATCCCAATTGAATTACTCATAATCCTAACTTAATCCTAATCTAATCTAATTTAAATTAAGGAAAATTATCTTATACACTGTCAATGGAGTTTTTAGACTCCACAAGTAGGGTTTAGATGATGACACATACTCTTTAAGAAATATTAAAAAATAAAAAAAAAAAAGTGGAATATGTGGCATCATCCTAACCTCGTTTGTGAAGTTTAAAAACATTACTAACAATGTATAAAATAATTATCTTTAAATTAATCCTAAATTGTCCTTATTAAATAAATCCTAAATTAATCATATTAATCCTAAATTAATCATATTAATCCTAAATTAATCCTACCAATCTAAATCAAATTAATTTAATTCATCCTAATCCTAAACCTATTCAGTCATAATCTAACTTTTGTCCTAATTTTATTTTTAACATTATTTTAATCCTAATAATTTAGTTTGTTAATTTACTAATTCAATTAGTCCTAAAATAGCCTAATTAAAAATTTTGGTTATAACTTAATTAGTCCTAATAAGTGAAACTAACCCTAATTAAATTAACCTATATCAAATCTAACCTTAATTTAACCTACTAAGATATTAGACAAAATGGGATATCTACAACTGCAACCTTTAGAATCCCGAGCTTTGTCTTTGGTTTTGCCCCCTATTCTATGTAATAAGAGATTGATTTCCAAAGCCTTTCTCCTTTCACACTGCTCTTTCATTAAACATACTATTTTTTTTACGATCTCCCAGGTTATCATGTTGTTAGGAGCTGAACTAAGAATAGTCACAATCAATGTATCCCAGTTGTCTGGCAATGGGCTTAGAAAACAGCATTATCATCTCATAATCCATTTGCAATTTCATAGTAGTCATCTAATTAAATAGATCTTGAAAGTCACTCATGTGTACAGAGATAGATCTTCTCTTCTTCTAGTATAGAGTAGCAAGCTACATAACAAGCATGACTTTATTCAGGGCAACTTTCTTCTCGTTCAATAATTTTAATTTTTTCCAAACAAGAAAAGCACTTGTCTCCTATACCACGTGATGAAAAACACTAATATCTACCCATCTTTTAATGGTGCCTAAAACCTTTCTATCTAACTTTTTACATTCTTCATCTTTCATATCTGTCGACTTAGCAAAATCACCTAATACTGACACAAACAAATCCTTACAATATAGGTAAGTTTCTATCATTAGCTTCCAAATTGAATAATTTGACGTTGTCATTTTTACTATGATCCTATATCTCTCTCCATGATCTCAAAGCATTAACTTGAACTTTGATACCAATTGTTAGGCCTCAAACGACAAATAAGTAGAAGCAAATATCATAATACGAATACCCAAAACAATATACAACAATAACCCAACCAATAACTATAACAAAATCAATGAAGAAGTATTAAACTATCAAGCACCAAGATAAATCAACAAATAATACGCATGCAATAATACACAAAGTAAAAGTGATATCAAATTTAACGTGAAAAACTCTCCAAAGTAGAGAGAAAAATCACAAGACAAGCTAGATAAAAATCCGCTATAAGAAATAAGCAATATACAAAGTTTTAATATCTTAGGCTTTTTGCCGAAAGTCAAGGTTCCAACAATTAGCCTAAAAGAATAAAATTTAGCTCTTTGGATCACTAAGATAATCTACTCGAAGAATACCTCAATTGTTGCACAACCTCCATTTACTCTGTCAATGGAACAAGAAAAACTTTATTTTGCATTAAGCCAAAGCTCTCCCTTTCTTTTTCTCTTTGTGTCACTGCTCACAATGCTCTCAAACGCCTCTATATGTTGTGGGCAACTATACTTATATAGAGAAAACAATTTGACTTCAAGTAGAAGTCAGGGTCCGTTAAAAAATAAAAGTAATGTGGGTTGGACCATACATATGGCTAACGACTTCATGAATTAATGAATTTAATAATATTTATTTTTAAAAATTCTTTATTTTAAAATTTATAAATTAATCAGGTGACATGTTATAATTCACTAACGTGTATAAAATTTATACATAGATAATGCATCAAATATAAATCTACTTATAAATATATGTTTTCTAAAATCATGGTGTACCACTGTCCCTTGATTTGTTCCTATGTACTTTTCTTGAAAAACAGGGATTTTATTGACAAGGACATTATTGGGGATATCTTGCTTGATTGCCCTTATTATACGTAAACTAAGAAGAAGACATTTGTCACTGGATGATACCATCGAGAACTTTCTTCAAAATCAAGAGAATTTAATGCCTATAAGGTATTCTTATTCTGAAATAAAGAGAATGACAGAAGGTTTTAAGAACAAATTAGGTCAAGGTGGTTACGGTTCCGTGTTTAAAGGAAAACTTCGAAGTGGCAAACTAGTTGCAATAAAATTGTTAAACAAATCGAAAGCTAATGGCCAAGATTTCATCAACGAGGTTGCAACTATTGGGAGGATTCATCATGTTAATGTGGTGCAACTTATTGGATTTTGTGTAGAAGGATCAAAACAAGCTCTTGTATATGATTTCATGCCAAATGGGTCTTTAGATAAAATTATATTTTCCACAGAAAGTAGCACTTTGAGTTGGGAAAAAATGTTTGCGATTACACTTGGAGTGGCTCGAGGTATTGAATATTTACATAGAGGTTGTGAAATGCAAATCTTACATTTTGACATCAAGCCACACAACATTCTTTTAGATGAGAATTTCAATCCGAAAGTATCAGATTTTGGCCTTGCAAAGTTAAATTCAATGGATGACAGCATTATTTCTCTCACAGCAGCACGAGGTACAATAGGATATATGGCTCCTGAATTATTTTATAAAAATATTGGAGGTGTCTCGTACAAAGCTGACGTTTACAGCTTTGGAATGATGCTAATGGAAATTGTGGGAAGGAGGAAAAATGTGAATGCTTTTGCAGACCATTCGAGTCAAATTTACTTTCCATCGTGGGTTTATGATCGATTGGACGAAGGAGAGGACATAGAGCTTGGAGATGTGACCGAAAATGAACACAAAATTGTGAAAAAGATGGTAGTGGTTGCCTTTTGGTGCATACAAACGAAGCCTGCAAATCGTCCTTCAATGAACAAAGTTTTGGAGATGCTTGAAAGTGAAGTTGAGCTCCTTGAAATGCCACCCAAGTCTCTTTTATTTTCTATTGACATGTAATTTAAAGATATAATATAGTATTTAAGAATTCAATAAACAATCGTAATCGCTTTAGTTAGTCATGGCAGTACATGATGTAATGTCATGCCATGTTTCAAAACGTTATAACGAATGCTTTTATAATTTTGTAATTATATAATAATTATTGTAGCCCCATAAACTTATTGTAGTTTAAAGGCTAAAAGATAAAAAAAATTCTTCGAATAATAAAAAGTTCTGCAATTGAACTTTTTTTTTTATGCAATTAACTGAATCTTTATATTTTCAATTTCGTTCTATTGAATCCTTATTTGAACAAAAACTATTAAGTCTGTTATTTTTTGCCACGTGTACTATACAAATTTAATGATTTCAGTCCATGAAAAGACTCAATTGAGTGAATATTAAAATGTAAGAGCTCATTTGATTACGAAAAAAAATAAGGGCTCAATTGTGAAAATTATTTTTTTCAATGGTCTTTTTGATCCTTTAGCCTAGTTTTTAAACAACTAAAAAGAAATCCATTGTAGTATGCAATGGTGTTGGTGTATTATCATTTATATTTATATATATATATATATATAATATATATATATATATATATATATTATAGGATACAAACTTTCATGATAAATTAAGTCATGACGCTTATGTGAACACATTCTATTTTCTTTCAGTTTTAATTTCATGTTTCATTTTTTTTTAAATTTCAAGTTTCATTCAAGGGATTTAAAACTCATTAAAGGGTTCAAAAAATCTGTGCATTTCATGGATACGAACTAGTTTATATATAATGTATAGATGTTTTTCTTAATGAATTTAAGGTTGTTATTAGTGTCAGAAAGTATGGTGTTCTCCATTTCGATAGACAACATCGCACCAAAGTTTTATAGGAGGTGGCTTTAGGTGATATTTTAACATCATATTCAAATTGTTCTTTATCAAGCATTAATCCGCAAATCATGATGGAGACATAGAGGGCTCCCACTAACGTGTTCTCTGTCTATGTCGACAACCTTTCACCCCGCAGAAAATGCGGATGGCTGAAGTAGATATTCCAACACCCACTACTAGAAAATGAGTTTTTTGTCGTTGCAAAATACAATTTTATCGTTGTTAAAGACTTTTACAATGACTTTTAATCGTTGCATGATCGTTGTTAAAAATCTCGTTGTTAAAAGTACATGCAACGACTTTCATGTTACTGCCAAATGTATTTATTGCAACGATTTTTTCTTGTTACTAATTAAATAGTATTTTAACAACGATTTATTATCGTTTTCTTTAAGTTTTAGTAACAGAATATATTTGGTTGCAAATTCTCTTTTGTAACAACTTTACATCATTGCAATAGTTAATTTTGCAACTACTATAATCGTTGATAAAAAAAATAATTACAAGATAGTAATTTTGTCATTTTTAATTTTTTTTACAACGATTATAATCACTGTTAAAAATAATTACAAAACAATAATTTTGTTATTTCCAATTTATTTGAAAACATAAAAAAATTAATAACCAATATTATTGTTGCAAATAATATTTTCACTACAATATTTTTATAGTTGCAAATAATAAAAAATATATTTATATGATAAAAATAATAAATTATCATTAATATTTTGATTAATTACTATTAATGAAATTTAGAAATCAATAAAATTTCATGAATAAAATGTTATACAATTTAAAAAAAAAAGAAAATTAGCATTAATAAATTAAACATATATTCATTATTAAGTCATTTACAATACATTTATCTTAAAATATATCACGACAATTAAAATTCATAAATAAACAAAATAAAAAACTTCTCAATGTAATCTTGTTCTCCTTCAAACAAAAAAATCATGATATAAATAACTTGAAATAATGAACATAAAATTGAAAACAAGATTGAAGTAAGAAAGTCACTTCTAAACACATAGCTGGTAGCTAGTGGTAAGTGGACACTTTAAGGTTTGAAAAGAAGAATAAAGAAACAAAATCAAGCATACTAGTTAACAAAATAGATAATTATAGAAAATTATATATATGTAATTACTTTCTAATTGTATATAAAACATTTAATTAACTTCCAGATATCAATAGTATCACCATTGGCAAAACAAATTAACAAGCTATCTTAAAAACAATCGTTGCATTACATCATTAAAAAGCTAACAACTGATCTGAATAATGTAGAAACGAGGCCACACAAAAGAGAAAGAGAGAAACAAATAAGACCAACTAAGTCCAAGTTCCAAAACCCAGCACAAAGTGATAGGAATAGAGAAACAAAAGATAGAAAGATAACATAGAGTGAATGAAATCTAAATAATATGTTACATAAAAAAATATGAATAAAAAAAGAACAACTGCAGCCAGAACTTTAACTAATGCAACAACATGTATATACTGTAAATACCAAATTTTGTCCGAAATTGTAAATATATTTGGATTGAATCTCTTTCAGTCTTAGTAATTTGAGATTGAAATTTACTTATTAATCAATTCGGTTTAATCGTGCGCTTGAATTAATTTGTCAAAAACAGACTTTGAATAAACTCGTGTTTGAGATTAATTAGTTCAAGTATCGTGAAAATCGAATTTTATCTATCGAGATCAACTCCAAATTTGTTTTAAATAACCGGGCCTTTTTCTTTGATTTGTTATTATTAATTTTGGGCTTTGCTAAAGCCCAAAATTTCATGGGCCCAAATTAATTGAAGTTGGGGTTGTTAAATTTAAAGATCTAAGCCCATAGGTCTTATTTTATTTTATTAATTTGTATTAAAATTAAAATGAAAAAAATTAATTAGTATTTTAAATATTTATTTATTTATTAGATTATTTGTATAAAAAAAAAAGAGACTGTGCTGGTGCCGACACCAGCATATATATAAAAAAAAAAAGAAAAATTTTCAATCACCCTGCCATAACCACCAACTCATTGACAAACTTTTTGTGCATGAAAGTCTTCTGAAAATTGCTCATAACCCCTGATTTTCAGGGATTTGATCCGTTTTTATTGACTAAAAATTCACATTAAGAAGCAGTTTGGAAAAGATGAAGATAATGGAGGATCGGTTCCAGGAGCACTGTTTCAAGATCTTAAAGTCTTTCCTCTATAGCTCTACACCTACACGGAAGAACCACAATTTTCAAGCAAGCATTTAAGAATGATCAGAAAAAACCAACGGAACAATGGATTATAATCCCTGGTTTCAAAGAATTCATCTGAGTTTCTTAACAGAAAATACCTATAAATAGTCCGAAGGAGATTGGAGAAAGACACAAAGGGAAATACACCGAAAAATAATCTGAACAACACAGATTTAAAAAAAAAAAAAAACCAATCTCAGCTCAAAAATCAACAACCCAAAACACAATCTCAGATCCAATCAAATAACCAAAACACTGTCCAAAGAAGTACAGAAAAAAAAAACGGAAGAGAACAAGAGCAGAACCGACGAAGCAACTCTGCTTGGAGATCTCGCGGAAGTCGCAACCAGTAGAGGAGCAGGTGACGACGCCACTGGTGACTGATCAAACTGCAGCGGTGTGGCGAGAGAGAGAAACCCGATCTGAAGCTAAAAAAAAAATCTGAAGAACGAAACAGAGAGGGAGCCAAGAACCCGACTCTGTGAGGCTCTTCTTTCTATTACTTTTATGTTTTGTTTACTTTTCAATTTTTTTTTAATTTATTTATTTAAGATTGATGATGACGTGAGGCTCGTCTTTCTATTCTTTTTTTTGAAATGTTCTTTTTATTACTTTTATGTTTTGTTTTATTTGCTTTTCAATTTATTGTTTATTTATTTTGGTTGATAATAACGTGAGACTCTTCTTTCTATTTACTTTATGTTTGCTTTTCAATTTTTTTTAGTTGATGATAACGTGAGACTCTTTTTCCATTACTTATATGTTTTGTTTTATTTGTTTTTTTTTTATGTATTTATTTTACTTGATGATCATGTGCTGACTAGATCATTTGAAGTCAATGTGCTGTATAGGTATTTTATTACATAATTTGTTTGGGCCCGGGTTGTATGAGAAAAGTATTTTAGATGGGACTTTCTCATGAGTTATTATATAATAGATTCGAGCTAAGTTTAGCATTTTATCTTTATCTTTATTCACATATATGTTCTTATAATTGCTGGAACTTGTTGAATATTAAAAGCAAGTAAAATGAAATTAGATAATAATAACATAACATTAATAATAACAAGGATCTTTGAAAACAGAAAATTTTCCAATAATAATAAATTTTAAAAATAGATTTTTCTTAAAGTTTCTAAGTGGGAAGTTTTCTTCAAATCTTACCAAAGTGTGGTAAGATGTAAAAATATTTTAAACAAGATCCAGAAATAAATTGGGTTATAATAAAATGTTCAAAAATGATAAATAATAAATTTTAAAAGAATTCCTAAGTGAGGAATTTTTAAATTTAAAGCTTTCCAAAAGTATTGGATGGTTTGTTTCAAAACAAGATTTATGAAAAGGTAATTTAAAATGAAACAAAAATTGCAAACGAAAAAATAAAATAATTTTTATAAACTTTAATAAAATTTATTTCAATTATAGAAATATAATAATGTTCTAAAAAATAATAAAAAGGTTCCTAAGTGAGGGACTTTCTCTAAATACTTACCAAGAGTGTTGGTAAGACTTACCTTTTAATAAAGAAAATAAAAAAGGTATAAAAGTAATTTTAAAATATTCTTAAAATAATAATATGAAGTTTTCCATTAAATATAACTGGAACTAATTATTCTTTAACAAGAAAGAGAGCAAGAAATGATTTTTTTTTAAGAAAAAAATTTTCCTAAGTGAGAAATAATGTTTAAATTTTTCCAAAGTGTGGAAAGATTTTAAAATATTTTAATAAAATTTTTTTAAAAAAAATATCGGAGGGTAATATGATCAATCTACCTTAAAAATTTTAATAAATGCCATTTTTTTTAAAAAAATAGATAAATGAAAAATATGAATATTGATTTTCTTAAAAGTCCCTAAGTGAGGGATTGGTTCTACAATTTTCCCAAAAGTATTGGGAAATACAAATAAAAATTTATAAGATGATTTATATAAAATAAATAAAGAATTTATCGTAAATAATAAAATTAACTATAAAATCTCAAGTAACAAAATTAATTATAAAATGTTATTTTTAATAATTAAAATCTAAGAATTTTCATATAGTGATTTTCTAAAGAAGGTTCCTAAGTGAGGAACTTTATCTCACCAAAAGTATTGGAGAGATTTTAAAATATTAATATGAAAATAAAATATAAAAAGGGAATAAAATATTTAAGGTCAAGGTTTAAGATGAAGTAAAAGTCTTCTACCTAAAAATATCAAAATTATGACCGACGACGGAGCCTCTTCAAGAGAATAAGTGATTTTCTTGAATACTCTTGAGGTGAGAGAATTTCTTAAATCATACCGAAAGTGTCGGAAAATATTTAAGAAAATTCTCAATACTTAAATACTAAATGAAAAAATGAAAATAAAGTAATAAGTATTAAAAGACCACTTGGTTAAGACTTTTTAGGATAACATGTGATTAATTGGTACCGTCCATCGGACGGGCGTTGTGGGGGTGCTAATACCTTCCTCACACGTAACTGTACTCCCAAATCCAAATTTCATAACGTAGATCAATATACTTATCCTTAGTTTTGAATAGGTGGCCAATCACACCTAGGTTAAAATTGATTGGTGGCGACTCCATAAATTTAACGTCTAGCGATTAGATCCCCAGGACAAAAATCGTTACCACATATACATGAACAAAAACAAAACAACTGCATACAAATTAGTCATTGCTGATTGAGATTGGTAAGTTCAGCTTATCATTAATCTTACACACACAGCCAAAACTTCACTCTCATGTTCCTAAAAAACAAATTAGAATCTAAAAAACCTAATAAAAAGCTAAGAGCAAGAGTTTAAAGAAAAAGGAAGTACCTAATATCAGAACTTAGAAAACTCTTTGCTTTACCAGTGAAGCGAAAGAAACCAACTTTTTCTCTCTTTCACTTACTGCATAGAGATCAAATGAAATGAATTAATCTTCCATGAAAATATATGGAGACTACTTCATGAATAAGGGATATTCTTTATGTGCCAAAAACACTAATTGCAAAACAGAGGCAAAGTTACCTACTCAAACTTATACATGCATAAATAAAAATTCAAAACGAACAATAAACCACATATAATTAAATGGACATTAAATCATAAATTACTCAAATTAAGAGAGAAAGAATAAGTATGAAAATCCTTAGCTAGAAATTTACATACCAATATTATCGCTACAAATAATCTTCACTACAATATTTTTATTATTACAAATAATAAAAAAATACATTTATATGATAAAAATAATAAATTATCACAAAATTGATAATCTAAATATTTACTATTAATGAAATTTAGAATTCAACAAAATTCTAAACTACATTGATTTATTAATCTAAATACCTAAACTAAAAGTAAAGTAATTTAACTTAAATTAAAATCTAAAAACTAATTTAATAAAAACACTAGAGGCATTAGAAATAGTAAAACCAAGCAAGCAGAGTAGATAGCTGCTTCAGCACCCATGCGTCCCTGCTTTAGCTCTTGCTGCGACGTTCTGCACCAGCCAAAGCAACAAGCGTCGACTCCAGCACACTGCCCTACACTGCCTTGTTTCACACTAGCAGTTCTGCAACAGACTTCACTGCATGGTCCCCACACCAAGGTAGCACCTCCACGCCAAGGCAACAACCAAGCACAGTAGCCACGTTGGTCTAGAACTGAACCTAATCAAAATTCTAAAAAAAATGGTGAATCATTGCATGGGTTCAAGGAGCAACCAAGGAGCACAACTCAATTCCCAGCAACCAACAAAGCTTGCAGCAGCCACGTTGGTTTAGAACAGAACCTACGCAGCAACAATTGAATCAAAATTCTAAAAAAGCCGTGAATCATCACATGGGCTCTAAAAAATTCTTCATACATATGAAAGTCGTAGCAATCCAATAAGCAATTTGATCAAGCAAAAAAAGAAACCTTAGCAAGGTTTAATTGAAACTCAATAACAAAGATAAATTAAAATTAGCTTGAAGAAAAATGGAACCAAAACAACAAATTAGTATTGTCAATAACACATTTTAGATGCATGATAAAGCAATTTAAAACATAAATCCGAAACATAAAATAGAGGGAATTGTTAAAATTATTGTGGAAAGAGAAAGCAGAGTTGGGTACTATGGCTGGGTAGCATCGATGGTGTGTTTTGTCGGTTGGCTTAGGTCGAAAATAATTTGATTTTGGAGAGATTTATTAAGTTGGTAGAATGAATGGAATGAAGAGGAATGAAATAGAGGAAAAGAGTGACAGTAGATAAAACCCTAGAATTCTAGGTTTTTCTATTGCAGTTTTTTGGAGTTAAGTAATTTAAGTAGTGGGAGTGGTTTTTGGAGAAAATTTTGGGTGTTGTTTTTGGCATATTGTCTCTTTTTTTTTTCGTTTATTTGTCATTATTATTTTTTTACTTAACTTTTATAGTTTAATATTATAAAAAATAATAGAGGATAAAAGGTACAAATTTTTTTAATTAAGTTTAAAATTATTTATTACTATTTATTAATAATATTAATATTAAGTTAATTAACCTTTTGGATGATATATATATATTAATTAAGTTATCATTTGTTATAAGTGATAACTAGTTTTTATTAGTACGGTATATGAATTAATTTTAATTATTTAAATTTGTAAATATTTTTGAATAATATTATTTTTTTATATGTTTAAAAAAATATATAAAAAGATTATTATTTACTACATTATTAGTGAAGTTTTTTAAATTTCACATTAAAATAATGACACATACATCCAATTTATTTATTGTTTATTTTTTAATATTCATAAAAAGCATATATCATCATCTTAGTTTCGCATATGAAATCTAAAAACTCCACTGACAATTTATTAGATAATAATACTATATATTATAATAAAGATATCCTATTCTAAAAGAATTACGTATTTAATTAAAAATCATAAAATTCAAATGTGTTTTGTTTAATATAATGTTCTGCTTTAATCTAATAAATTGGAAAATACCAAACATATAACCTAACATTATAGGAATTCAACTATTCAAGGTTTTCATTTCATTTTAATTTTTTAACTCCTTACTGCATATTTGCATTATTCAAGGTTTGCTAAGTTAAAATTAAAATATCCACTTATTCTGGACCTTTGTCTTGGTAATAAAAATCCGTTTGATATCTTATTGTTCACCTATGATTATCCAAGTGACATGAATCAGCTATTGGTATCTTGTTGATACCTTATTGTTCACCTATGTTGCTAAATATACAATGCTATATACTAAAGAGAATATTCAAGTATTTTATAGTATTTTTTCCCTTAGGATCCCGCTTTGTTTCGATTTTTTTTTCAATCACCTTTTTGTTCAAGTAAATGAGATATAGATACTAATTATATGTAATATATAGATAATTTTATATAAATTTTTATATAATTCAAAATTTATAAATAAATTTGGCAAATAAAATCTGAAAATTTATCATAGTAATGATTTCAAATTAAAACTTAATTAATAAGATCCAATATAAAAGTTTTATAAATTAATGAATCGCTTAAAATAACCACTTTTTTATTTTTATTAATTTGGTAAGAATTAGTAACAACAATAAGTGTCGTTGTATAAAATATAAAAAAAAACTCAAATATACAATGACAATTATCATCGCAAATGTAATGAGATATCACAATGATTTTTTTATCATTGTTAATTTGATAAAAATTTGTAACAACAATGTCGTATAAAATATAAAGGAAAACCGAATAAGCAATGACAATTAAAAGTCGTTGCAAACATATTAAGATATCGTAATGACTTCTTTTATCATTATCAATTTGATAAGAATTTACAACAATAATAAATATCGTTGCATAAAATATAAAAAAAAAATTGATTAAGCAACGACTTTTCAAAGTTGTTACAAATATCATAAGAGTTTACAACAACTATCTAAGTCGTTGCAAATTTGGTTGCAACGTCATCGATGTCTTCGTTCTATGGAAAAGGAATCTCAATGGGAAAAGGTATGGCTCTATCCGATTCACAACTATGGCGGAAACAAGGAGGGTTGTTGAGAGGTTAGATGGAGTTTGGCTTATGGATTATAGAAATAGTGCAAATCTTGCCAAATTCGAAGCAAGATCAACCAACGGGAGGAAAGTGAGACCAAACAGATCATCTAAATCTTTTTTTTTTAGAGTTGAAAATTTATTTGATTAAAAAGAAGTTACAACCAAGCTATCAAGTTGAAGTGGAGTGAATCGTAGGAAGATTTGCTCTCATTTGTAGCCAGTAGCCACATATTATAATTAGATAAGAAATAAAAAATTTGTTTAGTTTTAGATGGTGTTTTTTTTTTTTTGTTATTTATTATTTTATTTTTAATTGTTGTTATTTTTATAAAAAAAATAATCAAATGGAGCTTTAATATATTTTTTAAAATAAAATAAAGAATAACGAGTTGATTTCTGTATAAGTTTGTTTCAATCAATTTTATCTGTATTTTATTGAAGAATTTATTTTGCGAAATTAGTTGGGGTGAATAAAGATCTAATTTTCTTTTCTACTCATTCTCGTTATCACAATTAGGGAAGTAAGTAAATTTCTTGAGATACTCGAATGTAAATATATCATTATTTGAATTTGATATATTTAGTTTTAGTTGAGTTTAAATTACACGATTAACGAGTCAAGGCAAATTTAAGTATTTTAATATCCGGTTCGAATGGTTTATGAACTCTACTTAATCAAATACTTTTTTATATATATTTTATATTTTTTATTAATTTATCATTTTTACTCTTTTAATATATGGGTGAAAATTTCAAATATTGAATCAACCTTATCAAATTGAATTCGAGCAACTTGAGTATTTTATTAAATTAAGTTCGAATTTTAAAAATTAAACTTGATCGAATTCAAATAGAACTTTAAATTTCAAAATTTTAAATTGAATCCAACTCAAACCTGATACTGAATTTTCTCAATCAAATGAATCACACTGTAATCACAATTCATAGGTAGTTAGATGTAGTATTCATCCTAATTAATTGTATGAGGAAAATAATCCAAGAGTTGTGCCTATCAATAGACATGTTCATGGGCCAGACTGGGCCAGATTCAGGTCGAGCTTAATTAAGGTATTAAGAAAGTGAAAGTGTATCCAAGCTGGGCCCGACCTATTTTTCGGGCCTAATTTTTTGCCAAACCTATTTTTACTTTATAATGCATAAGCCCAAGTCTTCCCAATTACTTTTAATTTTTTAAAAAAATTATAGTAAAATATAAAAAATGTTAAAACACATAATAATTAATAAGTATAACACAATAAATTTAACAAATTTTTACATAAAGGCTAAAAAAAATGAAAATTTAAATTAAAGTATAAAAGAAAATATTGACTCAAATTAAATTGCACAAACAAAAAGCAATTAACAAACATATTAATAAAAAAATAGTAAAAAAATTATAGTTAGAAGGGTGGGTTAGACTGGGCTTGAAATGATCAACCCAAGCCTAACCCCTTTTTTTAACGGGCTTTGATTTTCAAGCTCAAACCCATTTAACAGGCTTAAGATTTTTGTCTAAGCCTGCTAAAAAAATGGACGAGCCTTCGGATTTGGACAAATAACTCAGCCGTGAATAGATCTACTTATGAGCATATGAGCTGGCTTTAGTTTTGGCTAACTTTTCAAACGAAGGTAGACTTTAACAGTGTAAACATGCAAAGCTATTTATAAATTATTCGAATTTGACTTAGTAATTATTTAACTTTAACTTTTTTATTTTCAAGTCAAACTCGAATTCGAGCTATTTAAGTATAAGTTAAGCTGAGTTCGATTATCTTAATACTCTGCTCGAATAGCTCACGAGTCTAATTGAATTTTTTAATATATATTTATTATTTTATTATTAATTCACTATTTTTATTCTTATAATATATTATCAAAAATGACATATCAAGCCTCACAAATCGAGTTCAAGTTTATTAAATAAAACTTGAGTAATTTAACTAAAATTTTCAATTGAGCTCGAATTTTAAAAAACAAAACTTATCAAATTCAAATCGAGTTTTAAATATTAAATTTTTGAATTGAATCAAACTCAAATTTGATTCTGAATAATTTTTCTCCAACTCAAACATAATTTTAAACGGTCAGAAAATGTTTGGCAGCGCATGGAAGAGAAAGGAACATCTCAATACTTAGAAATGATGACACGATTATGAATAATAAAAATATGTACGATTTTTATTTTAATCAGTTTCTGACTCTTTTTCTCTGTAAATATGTACGATTTTTGAAATGAGAGAAAATTGCCTCTCATGTATATAGATGTAGCCTAATATAATATGTTTCAATGTATATAATATTTATAATTCATGTCTTTTATCATACTTTTAAAACATATATATGGATACTATATTTAATAGATTTCGATATTATATTTTTTATAAAAATAAAATGATGGGCGATACAAGGACTGTTTTATTTATTTTAGCCAATGAAATATATTAAATATTTTTTCTTGTAACAAAAAAAATATTTATACATAAATAAATAGGACTACTAGGAAATAATAACACTGGAAACAAAAATATCTTATTATTATTATTATTTTGGTTTTTTGAAACAAAAGCACATTTTGAAAAGTTCTTTTTGCCCCAACTTTTTTGTTTACAATATAAATATATATATATTCCGTTATTAACTCCGCCTGTGTGAGTTAACACAGTCGGTCTCAAGCCCGGGTAAAGGAGAAGGGCGGCGGTAGGTTTGGACAACCAACCTTAAAAACTAGTCCAATCTCATGAAATGAACCAATATCATAACATCATTAGGGCATCTCCTACTCAGTGACGCGCTGCATCGGAGCCCGATGTAGTGAAAAGTGAGCAAGGGTTGCTAGGTCGTCGCCCAGAAGCGACGCGCCACATCGACGCCTGGATGTGGTGTTAAATAGGCAAAGGTTCCCACACCACAATAGATGGGGGTGGATAAAGAAGTTAGTCCATAATCATAACCATAAGCTTAGGTTAGGATCTTGGAATATAGGTACACTTAGTGGTAAGTTAGTTGAGATTTGTGAGGTTATGAGTAGGAGGAGGGTTAACATCTTGTGTCTTCAAGAAATCAAATGGGTTGGGGAAAAGGCTAGAGAGATAGCACCTTGGCAATATAAGCTTTGGTACACAGGGAAAGATAGAGATCGAAATGGAGTAGGTATCATTATAGATAAAGAGTACCATAAGAATGTTGTACAGATTAGGAGACAAGGGGATAGGATTATTTTGGTTAAGCTAGTTTTAGGAGAAGAGGTGTTGAATGTCATTAGCGTGTATGCACCCTAGATAGGACTTGATAAGGTTAGTAAACAACAGTTTTGGGAGGTTTTAGATAAGGTAGTACAAGAAGTACCTCTAGGAGAAAACCTTTTTATTGGCGGTGATCTTAATGGACATGTAGGTACAAGTAGAGAGGGTTTTGAGAGTGTACATGGGGCTTTTAGTTATCTTAATGGACATGTAGGTACAAGTAGAGAGGGTTTTGAGAGTGTACAAGTAGAGAGGGATGCTATCTTAGATTTTGCTTTATCTTATAACCTAATCCTAGTAAACACATTGTTTAAGAAGAGATTCTCATCTTATAACCTTTAGAAGTTGACCAAGAGCAAGTCAGATAGATTTTTTTTTAACTAGGAGTAGGGATAGACATAGATGTTTGGATTGTAAGGTTATCCAAGTGAGAGGGTTACCGCGCAACATAGATTCCTAGTTCTAGATATGAAGATAGATAGACGACATCAAATGAACCAACAAAAAGGAATTGAAAGGATTCGATGGTGGAAGCTAAAAGAAGATTGTCAAACAACATGTAGAGATAGTTGGATTCAAAAAGAGGATTGGACAACAGAAGAGAACCAAATGTAATGTGGAATAAGGTGGCAAAATGCATTCGGGAGGTAGGCAAAGAGACATTAGGAGTATCAAACGAAAGAGTGCCGACTGGAAAGGACATAACATGGTGGACTGCAACAGTAAAAGATGCTATAAAGACTAAGCAAGAGCGTTACAAGGCTTTGAAGAAGAACAATACAGAAGAGAGTTTTACGGAATATAAGTTAGCAAAAAAGGAGGCAAAGAAGGCTGTGGCAGAAGCTAAGACGAAGGTTGCGAAAGAGATTTACGACAAGTTGAACACAAGGGAGGGAGAGAAAAAGATATACAAATTAGCGCGAGCAAGAGAAAGGAGGAGTCACGACCTAGGAGTCGTGAAATGTATTAAGGATGAGCATCAAAGAACTCTCGTTAAAAATAATGACATTAAGGACAGGTGGCGTGATTATTTTGATAAATTATTTAATGACGGACAAAATAAATTTTTGGATAATATCTCAGTGCCTCTCAAGGATTTAAATCAATGCTTTATACGTAGAATCAAAGAGACAAAGGTAAAAGAAGCACTAAGATGATGAAGAACGGAAAAGCTGTTGGACCTAATGACATCTCAATCGAAGTTTGGAAATGCCTTGGAGATGTAGGAGTTAGGTGGTTGACAAATCTATTTAATAAGATTTGACACACTAACAAAATGCCAGAGGAATGGAGGAAAAGTGTCTTGATACCTTTATATAAGAACAAGGGAGATATTCAAAGTTGCACCAACTACCGAGGCATAATATTGATAAGTCACACGATGAAACTATGGGAGAGAGGGATAGAACGGAGATTAAGAAAGAATATAGAGATATCGGAGAATTAATTTGGTTTTATGTCAGGTCTGTCAACTATGGAGGCAATATATTTGCTTAGACAACTTATGGAGTGCTCTCGAGTAATGGGTAAAGATCTCCATATGGTCTTTATAGATTTGGAGAAAGTATATGATAAAATGCCTAGGGAGGTACTATGGTGGTCCTTAATGAAGAAAAGAGTTCCTTTGAAATATATTAAACTAATTAAGGACATGTATAGAGATGCAAGGATACATGTGAGGCTAGGTGGGGTGGCAAACAAGTGAGTTTCCTATCATGGTAGGATTACACCAAGGGTCAGCTTTGAGTTCATTCTTGTTTACGGTAGTTATGGACGAACTGACAACATCCATTTAGGATAAGGTGCCATGGTGTATATGTTTGCAGATGATATTGTCCTTTGTACAGAAACTAAAGCGGAGATCAATATAAAGTTGGAATTATGGAGACAAACGTTGGAATCAAAAGGATTTAAACTAAGCAGAGTAAAGACTGAATACATGGAGTGTAAATTCAATTTCTAACCGAGTGGAAGAGCATGATGTAGTGACGTAAGCGGGATCATTTTTTATATTTGGGATCAATAGTATAGATGGATGGAGAGATTGATGGTGATGTGACCTATAGGATCTAGGTTGGATGGAGTAAGTGGAGAAGTGCTACAAGTGTGTTGTGCGATAAAAGAATTCCTATATGGTTGAAAGACAAGTTTTATAGGACAGTTGTTAGACCAACATTGTTATATGATAGTGAATGTTGGGCGATTAAGAGGCTACATACAGAAAAGATGAGTGTAACAGAAATGCGAATGTTACGGTGGATATACAAGAAAGGATAGAATGAGAAATGATGATATTCATAACATGGTTGGAGTGGTACCTATCGAAGACAAGATGTGTGAAAATCATTTATGTTGGTTTGGACACATAAAACGTAGACCTGTAGATGCTTCAGTTAGGAGAATAGAGGCTATGGATGTTGAGAGAATGGCTAAAACTAGAGGAAGACCGAAAAAAACTTGGAAGGAAGTAGTTTGAAAAGATATGAAGGTTTTAAAATTGAATGAGCAAGTGGCCCTGGATAGGAATCTATAGAGGAGGAGAATACATATGGATGATCTAACGTGAATTCAGACATTGGTTCATATAGCCTACCTCAATCTCTTGAGATAAAGACTCTGATGATGATAATGATATTAATATATATATATATATATATATATATATATATTCCGTTATTATTGGTTACACTAAAGTCAATAATCAAATTCCAAATATGGATCGATCCGAGTTAATTCGGATGTCCACGACCCGAACAATACCTTTTATTTCTCGTTTCTTCTCCGTTACTCAAAAGCAGCTCATAAAAAATGGCATGGTCAACTAGTCTGCTTCACTTTCACTTCAAGTCCTCTTCGGTTCCTTCTCTCCAATTCCCATATTCCCTCCCCCAAAAATCCCCAATCTTCCTTAACCCTAACCCTGTAAATCCCAATACCAAGCCCGCAAAAATGCAATTTCTTCACAGAGCCGACGCAATCCCAATCCACGGCGTAGTATCAACAGCCATGGACATCATTCAATCATCGCCGCCCACGTGGCAGTCGGCCTTCCTCAGTAACCTCGTGATCTTCGTCGTTGGGACCCCACTTTTAGTAGCGGGGCTCTCTCTCTCCGGAATTTGCGCTGCGTTCTTGCTTGGCACCCTCACTTGGCGTGCTTTTGGGTCTCCTGGATTCCTCCTCGTTGCTTCGTACTTCGTTATAGTGAGTTTTAAAATGTCTATGAATTTTCATTTGAATTATGGGATTTAAGTTGAATTTTGGAAATTGGGTTTTGATTTTTGTTCTCATCCGGTATTAAAAAATTATGCTTGGAGGATTAACTTTCATTGTTTGGTATTTGACAAGGAAAAGAAATTTAATTTATGCCAAAAGGATTGCATTTTAAATAGTTTATTATTTAAGTGTGAGTAGTTTCATTTAAATAATCTAATTGTACTGATTGAAACAAGGTCAAAACACTAATCAGAATTTCTTTGATGGCTTCTAACGTTTTAGACTAGTTTGAAATGATATATTGCTTTACATCTGTTTTTCTCTTCTTATCCTTCTGATTATGGCTTGTTTTACTTGTAAAATATGAATCTTTGCATTACTTCCTGTCTCCCTCTTCTGATTTTCCCTTCCCCAATTTCAACATGAAAATAGTACTTTTAAATCATGCTCGAAAATTATATTACAAATTATTTGAAGTACAAATGGTTTTGCGTGAAATGTTCATAACTTGAGTGCAGACAATCAGATAATAATTTGGGATGTAAGGGGCATTAAATTTAGCTGAAAAAATACTTGAAAATCGTTTGCTTAAGGTAGAATGAATATTAGAAAAAGAAAAGAAGAAGAGGAAACCTAGTATGAAACCTCCAAAGATGGTTGATTATGAGGTGCTTGGCTTTTCATTACTGCAGCTCCATAATATTTTACAATTCTCTAAATCTCTAATCAATCTTACAGTTTTTTATCATGCGTCTCAAACATATTGTAATCTTGCCCAATTGTTCAAATTATAATGCTCAATTTTTTTATATAATTGTGTTTAATTGTTCATTCCCCTTGTTTCAAAGAAAAAGAATGATCTTCATTCTTTTGAGCAAACACATTTTAGGAATCAATTTCTAAGGCCTTTTTATTAGATTATGACTTTTATAAGTAATTTGGATTTTGATCTCTTCTGTTTGATAGAGATGAACATGTTTTTGTTTGTTAGGGCACAGCAGTTACAAAAGTTAAAATGGCTCAAAAGGAGGCCCTAGGGGTTGCTGAGAAGAGGAAAGGAAGACGAGGACCTGGGAGTGTAATTGGTTCCAGTGCTGCTGGTTGTGTATTTGCTTTTCTCACAATATATGGAGTTGGGGGGGAGGCATTTTCTCGGCTTTGGCGACTTGGTTTCATTGCCAGTTTCTGTACTAAGTTGAGTGATACGGTCTCAAGTGAGATTGGGAAAGCATATGGCAAAACAACGTAAGTGAACATCTCAATACTTCTCTGTAGTTCACTCTAAAGAAAAGGGCATTTTTAAACTAGGGGAATTTAGATCTCTCATGGTTCTTTCTACAGTTGAGTGTTATTATTCTCATTTATACTTAACATAGAAGTCTCTCTAACATCCTATTTAGATTAATGCCTCCACCTTTTTTTTTTCTTTAAAATATTTGTATTCATTGTTACTATTTTTTGTTTGTTGCTAAACCCTCATTTAGAACAGCAAATAAAATATTTGTGATATGCCAAAAATGAGCAGGTACCTGGTCACAAACTTTCAAATTGTTCCTAGGGGAACTGAAGGTGCTGTTAGCGTTGAAGGAACCTTCAGTGGACTTTTAGCATCAATAATTCTTGCCTCCATTGGTTGTCTGATGGGTGAGGTAGTTCTTGCTATTTACTCATACTATGTGAATAATCATGTTCTGTTATTCAGGGATACCTTTTCAGTTTAATATTCTCACTTCTTTGGCATAAGACTTAAATGCATTATTCAGGATCATCACCAGATGTTTTCGCCTCTGAAGATCCTGGAATATGTTTCTTTTCTGTAACAATAGACTAGTTGATAAGCAACATGTTAAGAAAGCAATACTGTGGACTAGTGCCAAGCTGGACTAGTTTTGCAGACATAATTGGTTGAATGTGTGTTTTAGGTGCTATTTAGTAACGGAATTCTTAAGCAAAATAGCAGATCTTGATATATTTTTAAATTGAATTTGACATTTCAGTGGTTAGGTGTGTTCTTGGTTTTTCTTAGCGCTATTTTGCTGGGAACCTAAGTTTCAATTAATATAGTTCAGGTATTATAATTTGGCAAAGAGGAAAGTATTTACTAGGGGTTATATTGCTCCCAAGAAGTGAAAAGGAGAATCCAATTAATTTCAAACTGACTTTTAATGTTAGTGGTTCTTTGGATGTGAGTGGATGGCATTGTCCTTCTCTAGCTTCGGCACATCTCTAGCAAGGTTTTTCCAAATGCTTATATGTATCCCTGAGATTATGCTATTGTTCATAATATTATTGATGCCACAACCTTGATGAACTTATCAAATTGGGAAATGATATGTTGCATCTAGACTATGCCTAAATGAAAGATGTCTATTTGAATTTATAGAGATGTACTAAGCTTCTTCTCTCATTTTAATATTTGCGAGCAGATAAATGTACCTGAGGTGGTCATATGCGTAACAGCTTCCCAAATTGCTAATCTCGGTGAGAGCATAATCGGTGCTGCATTCCAAGGGAAGGAAGGATTTCGATGGGTAAGGAATCATTTGAATGATAGGATGGTTTCTGTTGTTTTCTAACTTTTTTTTTATCACTTGCCTGTATGTCTTCTAGTTTATAGTGTTAACAATGAATTGGGTTTGTGTGGATATGAATGTGTAGTTTGATGTGGCATAGTGAAGATGATTTCATGTATATCATTTTGCTGGACTCTAGTTATATTTGGATTGAGCCAAACAGCACCCACTCTTTTCAGATAAAGTAAGTCAAAGAGAAAATTTAGAGATATCAACCTGTTACAGAACTGCCTGCTAAAGATTAGCTTGAATGTTAATTCTCGTTGGATGAAAATGTAGTGTTCTCCATGTACTGTGCTAGTCATAAGTAATACTTTTAATATCTATTATCTAAGTATCTTCTAAAGGCTGAAACTTTGATATTTTTGCCATCGTGATTTCTGCTTGCAGCTGAACAATGATGCTGTTAATGTCATCAACATATCCATAGGCAGCATTTTGGCTGTCTTAATGCAACAAATACTCCAAAATTGGCATATGTAAGTTCACCAGCTCATCTCTCCTAGGATCTCAGGTAATTTATTGCAGCGTTCATCCATTCCGCTATCACCAGGTGGCAATGTGAAAAAATGAGAAAGAAAAAGAACGTTATCAGCACTGTACAAGAGATGAGGTCAAAGTAGAATGACAGCAATTATTTGGTTACATGCAATTGAGCTTGCAACTAACCTGGAAAGATTGTCAATGATGTGGAACATTGTTACATCTTGTTCCACAAGTATTTTTTTGAATTTAAAAGCTGTAGCTTTTGTATATCTAAGATAATTCAAAATTTATTCTTCTTCATCTATCTGCAAACATGAATGAAATTAGATGCTTTTACATAATGTGATGAATTGCATTTTCAACTTAAAAGATAAGGACTTGGAATTTTCTTCTAATGTTATTCTTTTTAACTTGCATTGGATGGAGCAATACAATGCAAGAGCTCTGGGCTTGTTTTACTTTGAATAAAGCACGTAAACAGAGTTCGCTTGCAAAATGATTAGCTTGTGAATGGCTTGTCTATGAGCTCTGTAATTACTAGATTAGGAACTCGGTGTTATTTGGAACGTCTATCTATGAGTCTTAAATTACAATCATACGATATTTCTATTCTGATACTTAGTTATTTTAGAATTTAGAAGTGAAAATTTGAGCTCTAACTTGACATCATATAAACAGGGTTGAAAAAGTTTCGGATGAGATGGTCTCTATTATTAAAGTTCGAACTTGATCAAAATTGTTATGAATAAGCTTGTCGTATGGAGCGTATGGATGTTAAATTATTGCTCATTTACATGCTTTAGTGTAGATGTTTTTGAGGTATAACTTGTCTTTTGCCTGCATCAATACTCTTCTGGCTTCTGACATATACAGAAGCTTTTTTAATCCCATTTTTGTATATTTAAAATCACAAAGTTTGACTAAGGAAGCCCATTATTATCTAGTTATAAACAAGGGAGTGAAGGATGGGAATTTTGGTCCACCGACCTTTTGGGTAAAAGCTAATTTATTTTACATTAAATTATTATCAACCAATACTCCAGGTTGCTTTGTGTAGAGGAGTGAAATTAAAAATTTAATATCAATAAATCGTCCGGTGGCTTTAAGTGAACATACGGCAATATATTGCCTTCCACCAAAGTACTGCAAGCCATGAAAAGATAATATGAATAGATTGTTCAGTGTTAACATATATCATTTTCATTTAAATTGCCTTCCACCAAAGTACTGCCAGCCAAGATAATTAGCAGTCAATCCTGATGGCTTGTACTCGTTTGCTGTGCCTTTCAGGTTATATATGTATGCCTTCTGAGTTCCTGCAGGGGAAATACTCGGACAATATTCTGCAGTTAACAAGCCTGTTTCTTGCACCAAAATAAGTGAAGATGGGTCAGTTCTCATATCTGGCTTTGATGATGGTACTGCTTTTGTTCCAACCTTTCAAATTGTTGAGGCATCGCATGATAAGAGTTTCAGCAACTTGATGATGCTGAGACTTGTTGCACATGATGGCTCAATGATAGCAATAGCCTCTTTGAACGGAAGAGTGCAAGTCGTCTATATTATCCTAAAAGAAAATGGTGGCAGAACAAAATGGAAAAATAATTTTAAAGTGCGAATATTAATTTCTTTCTCTAAAGATTCAAAAATCTCTCAAGATATAACAAAATTTTTGTAAATTAGTATCTAATACACTCTTAGTAGAATTTTTAGATTTTATAAACGGGATTAATATGTTGATACATAACTTTTGACAATTGAACTTTTCAATTGCACACTCAAGTTCTGAAGACTGCTTGGGTGGAACATGCATGAGCACAATGAAATTACCAGGTGCAGTTATGGGTAGCACTGGATCAAATGAAGACAAAACTCTTTGCTGCAGGCTCTAATGGATTCATATATAAGGCCGGTGAATGCTGGAAGCAAAGGCACGTGAATTCATCAGATGGCCTCGAAAGCATGAAGGTGGGGTTGCATCTTTGATGATGGTGAATGAACACAAAATTTAAGATGAAGGCGCATAAAGTAGTTCCAATACGCACTTTCTTTCTCTTTGCTTGTTTGTTATGTTCTATTTGTCTGTCTGCAGTCATCAGATGGCCTCGAAAGCATGAAGGTGGGGTTGCATCTTTGATGATGGTGAATGAACACAAAATTTAAGATGAAGGCGCATAAAGTAGTTCCAATACGCACTTTCTTTCTCTTTGCTTGTTTGTTATGTTCTATTTGTCTGTCTGCAGCTGCTATTTTGCGTGTTGGAACTTGCAAAGTGCTGCATGGTTATGAAGCATGGTCGTCCTACAATAAATATGTAGGACTAAAGACACTGCTTATGTAAAGCCCTGTTTAAGCTTGTTGCAGCTCTGACCTGATTGAATTTGCAGGACCATGCTTGTCGTTTGACCTGCAAATTGGCTTGTGATCATCGGAAAACACTCAAACTTTGGTGGGTGATCTATGTTTTGGGTTTTTGAATTATGCTGGGTTTTCTTTCATTCGATTGATGAAAATAAATCCTGAATATGAAAAAAATAATCTTGATTGTTGAAATAAGAAAACAGAACACTAGAACGATAATTTTGTGTATCCTAGCCTCAGACATTGCACAACATTCTAATTCATATTCATTATAAATGACAGAAATGCAAATTATATACACAAATTATTAAGTCTACGTTTAATTCTGTTAGTTTGTCGGAGGGTTATTTTTAATTAGAAAATTTTTGGATAAAAAAATTATTTTTTTGAATTTTTCCTTATTCTATTTTTAAATCGATGTTTGATTTTATTTAAAAAAGAATTCCATATTTTTTTAATTTCTCTTTCTTAAATTTTGTATTTATTTGCAAAGTTTTTAAAAGTTTTGCCTTCTTTTTTTAAAAAAAAACATCTACAAATTCATTAATTCAAAAGATTAACATTACTGTCTACTAGTACATTTTGAATAAAAGTAGGATAGTCTTCAATCCAGTACAGGGACTTTTACAGTAAATTTATAAATTTTGATGTTAATATAAAGTAAGAAAATAATAGTCTTTTTTTTTAGATAAAGCTTGTAAGTTTTATTCATAATGGTTCTCAATGTCTGGATTACAGAAGGGGAATGGTGGTTGAGCACCCCATTCCATCATACAACCCAAATTACAAGCCAACTGTGCCAAATTATGGGCAAACTTATTCGCAAATCGTTTAAAATAAATTAAATCAACAAAAGTAAAAGAAGCCTGCAACTCATGGATTGCAGTAGCGAGGTTTGCACCCTGCCAGAACGATTCCTCCCGCTTTCGGATCTCTTGAGCAGCAAGCAGACAATCGCTCTCAAGTATAATAGAAGTACAACCACATTGCGAAGCACACCATAAACCAATCCAAATAGCCTTAACTTCAGCAGTCATGGAATCTGTTACATGTTGAACTTTTGTAAGAGCAGAATAAAGAACACATCCATTTGAATCCCGTGCGACCATTCCTAAAGAGGCCACATGATTCATAAAGGCAGCATCAACATTCACCTTTATTAAACCAGCAGCCGGTGGTGTCCATCGTATGTCAGATGTCCGGACAGCCCTTGAAGAAATGGTTGGAGATACCAAAATCCGATAGTCCCGTATCATCTGTTGGATTTGAGTCATGATTGCTGTAGAAGTCCTACAACGGAACTGATGCACACACACGTTCCGATTCTGCCATAACACCTAACACGTAGTAGCTACTTCTGAAACAGCATCCCTGTCAATAGCTAATTTTAGAATCTGCTCCCCAAAGTGACAGTTGGTCTCAATACCCAGTCGTAGATCCAGAATCCAGGGCAATGTACGCCTCCAAACTTCCCTGCTGAGGCGACAAGTGAAAAAAGAATGGTACCAAGTTTCACCCTGTTCCCCACACACAGGGCAAGAGTCTTCCACTAACACACAGTGAAGCTTCAGATTTGAGTAGACTGGTATAATGTTGTGGACCACTCTCCACAAGAGCAAGCGTATCTTGGGGATGGTAGGTGCAGTCCAAATGTAGTGCCACATAGCACACTGTTGACTTCTATCCAAGGTAGGTTTATTTAGCAATCTTCTTGCCATATAATATGCTGATCGGACCGAATGGTCCCCCAGTAACGAATCCTACCAAATCATCTTGTCATTACCCAAGGAAGCATGCAAAGGAATCTGAAGGCTTAAGCGCACGTCCTCCCCCGCAAAGAGCTCCGTTAACATATCCCGTTTCCAGGTGCCTATTTCCTTATCAATAAGTGCACTAACAGGCATTGGAGTTGGTATGCCTTGTACTTTAAGTGAAGGTTTATAGCCTGGGGGTTTGTTAAGCCACTTGTCCCTCCACACATCCACCAGTTCCCCATTACCCACCCTCCAGTATGCCCCTGTATCCACCACCAACTTACCTGCCATTAAGCTCTTCCAGAGGAAAGAGGAATGGGACTCTATTGTTGCTGCAGTGAGATGCTGATGAGGACAATATTTTGCTTTAAACATTTTATATGGCAAGGACTCC
The DNA here is from genome assembly GCA_031772115.1 of Heritiera littoralis. NCBI lineage: Eukaryota > Viridiplantae > Streptophyta > Magnoliopsida > Malvales > Malvaceae > Heritiera > Heritiera littoralis. The sequence goes on along the minus strand of JAPDPK010000053.1, from coordinate 2,894,423 downwards.
TCATTTTGGATTAGTCTCCACCATTGCTTAGACAAAAGAGCCAAGTTAAAGGACTCAAAATCTTTAAAGCCCAATCCACTCTCCAATTTGGAAACACAAAGCAAATCAAAAAGCAACCAGTGGATCTTCTTTTGGTCTGAACTGTTCCCCCACCAGAATCGTGCCAAAATCAAAGTAAGTTGCAATAAAAAAGACTTTGGCATTTGGAAACAACTCATGTAAAAATGTGGAATTGTCGTGGCAACAGATTGGATAAGAACACCCTTTCCTGCAAATGATAATAACCTCCCTTTCCAGCCCCTTACCTTTTGCCAGATTCACTCTCGAATGAAAGCAAATTCTGCCTTCTTAGAGCGTTGCAAGAGCAAAGGCAAACCCAAATAACGTTCTTGGCCAAAAATCTTTGAAACACCAATCAAAGATTGCAACGAAGAACGCCTACTTAAAACCACATTGGCACTAAAGAAAACTGAGGATTTTTGGATATTAACTTGCTGTCCAGATTCCATTTCATGTTGATGTAATAAACGCAACACTGTCTCACAATCTTGCTTATCAGCTCTAAAAAATAGTAAGCAGTCATCAGCAAAAAATAAATGGGTTATGATCGGTGCCCTTCTTGCAATCTGTATCCCCATTAGCATCCTTTCCTTAGCAGCATTCTGAATCAACACGGACAGTCCCTCCGCACAAATTAAGAACAGATAGGTGATAACGGAACTCCTTGGTGCAGCCCCCTTGACGAAAAAATTTTCCTACTCAATCTGCATTGATCTTAACAGAATAGGACACCGTACGCACACACTTCTGGATCAAAGCAATCCACTGAGCTGCAAAACCCATAGCCCGTATCATGTCTTCCAAAAAATCTCACTCGACTTTGTCGTAGGCCTTACTCATATCGAGCTTAAGAGCCATTTCACCAATCTATCTTGAGTAATGTGTCTTCATGTGATGAAAAACTTCATACGCCACCATCGCATTGTCAAAAATTTGCCTACCAGGAATAAAAGCGCTCTAAGATTCACTAATGAGTTTTGGTAAGAGAGCCTTCATCTGGTTAACAAGGACCTTTGAGATTAACTTATAGACAACATTACACGAACTGATAGGTCTGAAATCTTTAACCGTTAATGGATTAGCGACTTTAAGAATCAACACTATATGTGTATCGTTGATACAGGAAGTGTCCAACACCCCATTCAAAAAATTCAAAACCACAACAGATGCATCAGTTCCGACAATATCCCAGTAATGTTGGTAAAACGAAGCTGTCATACCATCCGGTCCTGGCGATTTGGTTGGATTCATTTGATAAAGGGCAGTCTCCACCTCTTCTTGGGTAAATGCTGCGCACAACAGAATATTGTCATCCACGATCAATCTATGATTCATACCTGCTGCAATCATGGGATCAGTTGTAGGTGTACTCTTCGAAAATAAAGCACTGAAATACTGCACAAACTCATTAGTGATCGCCTCAGGTTGTGTGAGATAATCACCCGCTTCAGTCTATAGTTGGTTTATAGAGTTATGTCTCCGACGACTGGAAGCAATGGCGTGGAAGTACCGAGTGTTACGATCACCCTTCTGTAACCACAAAGCCTTCGATCTTTGACGCCATTTGATTTCCTCACAGTGAAAAAGCCTGGATATTTCCTCCACTTGAGATTTCAATTGGGTAGGACAAACACCATGCGTACTTTGGCTGAGGCGATTGCGATTCTCATCTATTTGGGAAGTCAAATTTCCCGCAACATCTCGATCCCATCCCCGCAATCGTTTCCCACAGGTTGCAATTTTATTGGCCAGACAATGAAAATCATGTGCCTCACCCAACTCCCAAGCCTCCTCAACAACCTCCTTACAACCCGGTTGCTGCACCCACATGTTCTCAAACATGAATTTCTTTGCACTCCCTCTCCATCTGCATGGTCCATCAAGATCAAACAACAAGAAAACACAATCCGATGTGGAGGAGAAAATGTGATATTCAACGATCCTTGTAAAAAGATCCCACCAGTCCACATTACCAAAGCCTCTATCTAATTTTAATTCCACCCAATGGTCCCCAAATCCCCTACTTCACGTAAACCACATACCTTGCACAGGGCACTCAATCAGTTCACAAACATCAACCACCTCTCGAAACGCATACATCTGCGAACTAGGTCTAGGTTGACGTCCTTGCTTTTCCTCTTGCCTTAAAATTTCATTGAAATCCCCCATGAGGAACCATGGACAAGATACTTCATCATGCAACCGTCGAAATAATTCCCACGTCCTAGTTCGGAGATGAGTAACTGGATGACCATAACACCCTGTTAGTTGCCAATGTTCCCTTCCATGATCGAAAGAAACCATAACATTTATATGGTATTGAGAGTAGGTACAGATATCAATGTTAACAGCATCTCCCCAAAGCAAACATAAACCACCTGCCCTCCTAATACAATCCAATGTAAAAGAATGAATGAAACCCCACCTGACTCGTAACCACTCCATTTCAACCCTCTTCCTTCTAGTTTCACTTAAGAAGAGGATTTGGGGTCTATATTGATTAACCATCTTGGCCATTTCATAAGCTGACCAAGGGGACCCCAACCCTCGATAGTTCCAACTTAAAATCCTCATGGGGACCGGTAGGGTTGGCTTGTCTCGCAAACCTCTACCGATGAAATCAGAGTGGAAGTACCAAAATCCACCAAAGGTTCTGTATCCCTAATCTGCTTGCAATCAGCCATTACATCTGGGAGGCTAACATCCACAAGACCTCTCCTTCTCAAACAATGGCCTTCTTTGCCACGACTAACCAACCCCACTTTACGAGGCCGCCCAGCCTTGCCGCTCTTGACAACATCCGTCTTAGAAACCACCATCGAAGCACTCATTGGCACCAACAGATCATTATCATGACTACCAACCATGGAGCGATGGTCAAGTAATGTACCCCCACTGCAGGAATCTGAAAATGGACATCAGTATCCATTCTCTTACGTAGAGAAGAATGTGGTCCTGTAATATCTGTGAAATTTCGAGGCATATCTGCTTGCAGCCAAGCACCATACTCACATATGATAGAACCATTCTCCTTGCGTTGTTGAGTTGCCTGATTGCATTCCACTTCTTGATGGTCTAGACGATCGCATACATAACAGAACTCTGGCAACTGCTTATAGTGAAAGGTAACCAACTGTGTACCCTCACCGCCAGGTACTTTGATACTGGTCCCCCTTTTCAAAGGTTTGCGGACATCTAGAATGACTCGAACACGCAACCATTTACCCTATCTACAAATATCCCCATCCATGTCAACTTCCTCCACAGGCCCAACCAACTCACCCAGGACAATTCCAATCGTCATATTCATGAGACCGAGGGGGAGACCATGGATCTGAATCCAAAAAGGACAATGAAACAACTCCACTTCTGTCGGGATAGAGAGCCCATCAAAATCTTTCAGCACCATTAAGGATTTGTTGAATGACCAAGGTTGTGCCGTCAGTACTTTATCTTTCTCAGTGCGGTCTCCAAAGTAGAACAGCAGCAACTTTTCCCCAACTTCTCTGATAAGGAGATCGGCAAACAATCTCCAGATCTTGTAGAAAACTGGACGCATTACCTCAAGATTAAGTGCCCTTGTACTAAAGACCCGACCAACCAGGCAGTTTTGCCCTCGCTCAATGGAATCAGTAATCCATTCCTTTTCAATTACGAAAGTACTTTCTTTGTTGTCAGACAGCGTGAACTTACTCCACAACTCCTCAGATTGTCAGACATTCTCAATGTTGGACAAGATTTAAAGTTCATGAAGCATTATACTCTCACAAATCTTAAAGAAATTTATTGAGTTTTAAGGATATCTGTCGAAATGGAAATCATATTGAGACAACAAGTGAAGGAGACGTTGAGTACCTTCACATTACGAGTATAATCTCAGGTAATAAAAGTGTATTAGAAAAATTATTGGCTTTTTCCTCCGGTTTGTACTACACAAATTAGAACAATTGAAACAAATGTGGTCATTAACCAAAAGCTTACAGATCACAATAACTTTGTTGTTTGGCATGACCGGTTAGGCCATCCCGAATCAATAATGATGTGAAGAATAACTGAGAAATCATGTGGACATCCATTGAAGAGCCAGCAGATTCTTCAATAGAAAGATTTCCTATGTACTGCTTGTTCTCAAGGCAAGTTAATTGTTTGACCATCACTAGCTAAGATAGGGATTGAATCCCTTACTTTTTTGGAACGAATACAAGGTGATATATGTGGACCAATACATCCACCATATGGACCTTTTAGATATTTTATGGTTTTAATTTATGCATCAACTAAGTGGTCACATGTATCTTTATTATCAACTCGCAACCTGGCTTTTGCAAGGTTACTTGCTCAATTAATTAGATTATGAGCACATTTTCCAGATTATCTCATTAAGACAATTCGTCTTGACAATGCTGGTGAATTTACTTCCCAAACTTTCAATGATTATTGTATGTATATTGAGATAAGTGTTGAACATCCTGTAGCACATGTTCATACACAAAATGGCCTTGCAGAATCATTTATTAAGCTTCTTCAATTGATTGCAAGACCATTACTAATGAGATCAAAACTCCTAATTTCTACTTGGGGTCATGCTATTTTACATGTGACAACACTAATTCGCATCAAGCCAACAAGTTATCATAAGTCCTCCCATTTACAATTGGTTTTTGGTCAAGAACTAAATATTTCCCATCTAAGAATTTTCGGATGTGCTGTATATGTTCCAATTTCTCCACCACAATGTACTAAGATGGGTCCTCAAAGGAGGTTGGGAATATATGTTGGATATGAATCTCCATCTATAATTAAATATTTAAAACCATCAACAAGGGATTTATTTACAGCTAGATTCGTTGATTGTCATTTTGATGAATCAGTCTTCCTAACATTAAGGGGAGAAAATAAGTAGCTGGAAAAAGAGATAAGTTGGACTGAATTATCATTGTCTCATCTTGATCCTCATACAAAACAATGTGAACTAGAAGTTCAAAAGATAATTCATTTACAAAGTTTAGCAAATCAATTGCCAGATGCATTTACTGACCCAAAAAGAGTGACAAAGTCACATATACGAGCTGTTAATGCTCCAATTAAAATTAATGTCCTAGAAGGACAACCTTTTGTTGCCAATGAATCTAAAGCACGCCTGAAGCGTGGTAGATTAGCCGGTTCCAAATATACGAATCCTCGAAAAAGAAAATGAGCAAAGATTCAAGATGGCCAAGTCGAGGAATTAGTAACTCCGAAAGAGTCTACAAAGAGCCCCTAGACATGACTAACATTACAATTCCAGAAGAAAGTCAGGTACCTGAAATTAGTGAAAATGAAGAGATCTCGATAATTATGTCATGTCAAGAAAAATATGGAACAGAAATGAAATCGACATCGATGAGGTTTTTGCATACAATGTAGCACTAGATGTTATGGATGATGACGAGGATCTTAAACCAAGGTCTATTGAGGAATGTAGGCATAGACATGATTGGCCAAAATGGAAAGACACAATTGAGACAAAATTGAAATCTCTTGAAAAAAGAAATGTTTCTGGACTAGTAGTCTGTACACCTGATGGTGTAAAACCAATGGGGTACAATTAGGTTTTTGTGAGAAAACAAAATGAAAAAGGTGAAATTGTGAGATATACAGCACATCTAGTTGCACAAGGATTTTCATAAAGACCTGGTATTGATTATAAAGAGACAGACTCTCCTATGGTGGATATGACTACTTTTCGATTTCTAATCAGTTTGGCAATAAAAAAAGGACTCAACTTGCGTCTAATGGATGTCGTCACAGCCTATTTGTATGGCCCACTTGATAATATATGAAACTCCCAGAAGGATTTAAATTGCCAGAAGCATGTTATTCTAGTTCTCAAGAACATTACTCAATCAAATTAAACAGATCTCTATATGGATTAAAACAATCTAGTCGCATGTGGTATAACCGCCTTAGTAAATATTTGTTAAAGGAGGGATATAAGAATGATCCCATTTGCCCATGCATTTTTTATAAAGAGATCTAGATTTGAGTTTGTTATTATTGCGGTATATGTTGATGATTTGAATATCATTGGAACTCCTGAAGAGATTTCAAAGGCAGTAGAGTACTTGAAGAGAGAATTTGAGATGAAAGATCTTAGAAAGACAAAATTTTGTCTTGGGTTACAGATAAAATATTTAAAGGATGGGATTCTTGTGCATCAAACAACTTATATAGAAAAGGTGCTAAAATGATTTTATATAGACAAAGCACATCCGTTGAGCACCCCAATCGTTGTGAGGTCACTTGAAGTAAATAAAGACCCTTTCCGACCTTGGGAAAATGATGAGGAGATTCTTGGTCCTAAAGTACCATACTTAAGTGCAATTGGAGCACTAATATATCTCGCTAGTCATACACGACCTGATATATCATTCTTTGTCGACTTATTAGCGACATATAGCTCTTGTCCAACCCGAAGGCATTGGAACGGGGTTAAACATGTACTTCATTACTTACAAGGTACAAAGGATATGGGTTTGTATTTTCCTAACCTACCCAAAACAGATTTGATTGGTTTTGCAGATGTAAGGTACCTATCTGATCCTCATAATGCTTGATCGCAAACTGGATATGTATTCACATGTGGTGGCACTACCATTTCATGGCGTTCCATGAAACAAACTATAGTAGCCACATCTTTTAATCATGCTAAAATTTTGGCAATACATGAGGCTAGTCGTGAATGTGTATGGTTAAGGTCTGTAATTCAGGACATATGAAGAGCTTGTGGTTTATCTTCAGGAAAAGAGACACCGACGGTCTTTTATGAAGATAATGCAGCATGCATCGCCCAACTGAAGGAAGGATATATCAAAGGTGATAAAACAAAACACATTTCACCGAAGTTCTTTTTCACTCATGACCTTCAGAAGAATAGTGATATAAATGTTCAACAAATCCGTTCAAGTGAAAATTTGGCAGATTTTTTAACAAAGGCGTTTCCTACCACTACATTTGAGAAGTTAGTCTACAATGCTGGATTGCATCAACTCAGATATCTCAAGTGATATAGTCATGAAGGGAGTAAATACACGCTGTACTCTTTTTTCCTTAATCATGATTTTGTCCCATTGGGTTTTCCTGGTAAGGATTTTAATGAGGCAGCATCTCATGTGTATTTTGAAGAATAATGTACTCTTTTTCCTTCACTAGGTTTTTGTCCCACAGGGTTTTTCCTAGTAAGGTTTTAGTGAGGCATATTCTTCAGTAATGGACATCCAAGGGGGAGTGTTATGAATAGTTGTAAATATGGATGTCCATTCATCCCACATGCTCTCCATATTAATACATGAATGAGGAACTATTCATCCTCCTGTTATTTAAGTTTGTATTTCATTTTGATCTTCCATCTTTATTCATGTATTTGTGAAGCCTATATATAGAGGCTCACCATCCATGTATTGAACACACTTGAAGAATAAGAAAATCTTTTTCTTACTCTCTTTCCTTGTGTTCTTTCTATAATTTTATAATAATTCATAATTTTTAAATTAAACAATCTTTTTATATTTCACCACCAAAAAAACAATCTTTTTGTATTTTACTTGAACATTTTTTTCCTTGGACGTATACTATTAATTGGAAAAAAATTGCTTTTATTACTCTTCAGAAAAAGAACCCGGTCTATTAAAAAGAAAAACCCTAAACCCTAACAATGCTTTGGTTTATCTTTTTCACCTTTTCACCATTCACTTTCTGCCAATTTTTTTTCTCTTGAAGTAAAAGTTAATTAAGAGATGGAAGCAATATTATCTACACTTTTGCAAAAAATAGGAACAGTTTTTACTAACAAAGCCATTAGTGAGCGAAGAGCGGTGAGAAGACTTGAGAAGGGAATCAAAAGCTTGAAGACAGTTTGAAAACCATCCAAGCGACTATTGAAGATGTAGAGGAGAAACAAATGGAGAACAACTCAATCAAACTGTGGCTAGAAAATTTGTAGAGTACTTCTTACGAAATGGAGGATGTATTGGATGAGTGGAGCACTGTAATCTCACCTACTTTATAGACGGTACATTCTTTATTCACCCTTCATAAACAGTGTCTTCTTGCTTTGAAAATAAAGGAAATTTCTACAAAATTAGGCAGCCTTGTAGATTTGAAGAACAAATTCAATTTAGGCAATAGAGAAACTAAAGTTTTCAAACAAGATGCTGAGACTGCAACTTTGGACCTAGCAATAGTAGGTTAAGATGAGCTTAAAAGAAAGATAGTTGATAGTTTGTTGCGTCCAATAAATGTGGAGGAAGAAAAACATAGATGTGGCATTCGAACGATCTCTTTAGTGAGGATAGCAGGAATCGAGAAAATAGCTCTTGCACAAGCCATTTACAACGATAAACAAGTTCAAGAAGGATTTGATGAAACTATTTGGGTGTGTGTCTCAAATTTTTCTAATGAGAAAAGAGTTACTCAATCTATCATTCTAAATTGGGAAAATGACAACCCAACGCAATCAAGCAATTTAGCTTTGCTGTGCCTCTAAGATTCAGTTACACTGTAGTTCCTTCTTTTCAGTATTATGCAGAAAGTCAAAAATACAAAATTTTTTCTTGTTTTAGATGACGAGTGGGTAGGTAATGAAGACTGGGGACAACTCCAAGCTGTTTTAGAACAGGGTAAGGCAGAAAGTAGGATATTAGTTACCACTCGCAAAGAATCTGTTGCAACGAGGATCTCTTTGAACTCCGCATTAGTTTATCACCTACCAAATTTGTCTAAGATTGATTGTTGGTCGATATTTAAGTTCAAGGCATTTCTTGGGAAGGACCAAGTCTTTGATAAAGAGCTTAACGTCTTGGAGTTCATTGGGATTAAAATTTCAAAGAAAAGTAATGACTTGCCACTTATTGCAAATGCTTTAGGAGACCTTTTGAAAGATAAAAAGGCTAGACAGGAGTGGGAAAATGTCAAGAGTAAAGAGTTGTGCAAGGTTATATCTATGTGGGAAATTGTCTCATCCGCTTTATTATTGAGTTACTATGAGTTAGCATCAACAATAAATACGTGTTTCTTATATTGTGCTATCTTTCTCAAAGGAGTTCAAATTTTGATTGATCGTTTGATCAGACATTGGATGGCAAAGGGTTACTTAACTTCTAATGACAACACAGACATGGAAGAAACAGGTAGAGTATACGTTGGGTGCTTAGCAGATAGCCGTTTATTTCAAGATATTGAGCGAGATAAAACTACTGGCATTGTTGCATTCAAGATGCATGACATAGTGCATGACCTTGTCCAACATCTAACAAGAAACGAGTTTATGATGAAAGAGGTGAATGAGGTTGAAAAGTTACAATTACCTTCCAACGCTCGGCACCTGACAATAATACTTGGAAGACAATCTCAACTTCCTACTTCAATTAAGGGTGGATGCAAATTTGAAATTCTTGTCACTTTTTCAAAAGTTGGCAATCATGTTATAACAAATGATGCCTTGCATGACTTATTCAAGCAATCCCCACTTCTAAGGGTACTAGATTTGGGTTAGAATAATTCATGTGTTCAATTACATGATAAAATTCCATACTCAGTAAGTAATTTGATTCTCTTGAGGCATCTTAGCTTATTTTATTACAGGACGATACAAGGATTGCCTGAAACAGTGTGTGAGCTACATAATTTGTCATCCTTGAATCTCCATAGGTGCAGTGGTCTTAAGAAATTACCAGATCACATAGGAAAACTTATCAATTTAAGTTTTCTCTGTACCACCAATTGCTCAAGACTAACTTATTACCCAAAAAGAATTGTGAAACTAACATTGCTGAAGACATTAACTGATATCATTGCAAGAGTTAATCATGATGATCCTGAAAGGTTTAGTATTTTAGATCTGGAAAACCTGAATCTGCTTAGATAAGTTCTTCAACCTTGACAATAGAGAAGGGGAAGGGATACAGTTTAAAAGAATATTTTTTTAATTTTCTAAGAATAAATAAGCTTTATACATCTATTTGGAAAAAAAAAAAAATTTAGTATAATTTTTTTTTTGCCATCAACCTAGTATAATTTCACATCTGGCAATTTAGTATCAGCATAAATATATGTTTGCTTAAGGTTAAAAACTTGATTATGTTAGTTAGCCTATCCTAATTACATATGCTAAAAAAACCTCAAAAATACTATCACGCAATTTTTTTACAATATTTTTTGTTTTTCTTCGTGCATCTTTCGTGCATTTTTTTTTATTTTTTTGTATATTTTTTATTTAATCTCATATTTAGATTCAGTTTGTAAGTTGCTTGTTCAAAAAGCATATCCTAAAAATATACATAATAATATTTTTTTCTTTATTCTAAATTCTTTGAGAAAAAAATTATAAATGTACACTTAAATGCGTGTTTAAAAGAATAAATTTTTTTTTATTTTCTAAGAGTAAATCAATTTTATACATTTATTTGGAAAGAATAAAAATTTAGTATAATTTGTTTTTGCCATCAACCTAGTATAATTTCACATTTGGCAATTTAGTATTAGCATAAATATGTGTGTTTGCTTAAGGTTAAAAACATGATTATGTTAGTTCGCCTATCCTAATTACATATGCCAAAAAAACATCAAAAATACTATCACGCAATTTTTTTACTCTATTTTTTGTTTTTTTTTCGTGCGTTTTTCGTGCATCTTTCGTGCATTTTTTTTATTTTTTTTGTATATTTTTTATTTAATCTCATATTTAGATTCAGTCTATAAGTTGCTTGTTCAAAAAGCATATCCTAAAAATATACATAATAATATTTTTTCTTTACTCTAAATTCATTTAGAAAAAAATTATAAATGTACACTTAAATGCGATAGAGATTATTCAAAAATATAGGAATATTTGATTGGGCAATTTTCTCCAATTCAAGGATAAATTCTGAAACCTTGACGTTAGATAAGGGAAAGGCATACAGTTTAAAAGAATATATTTTTAATTTTCTAAAAATAAATTAGCTTTAGACATCTATTTAAAAAAATTAAAATTATAATTTCATATATGGTAATTTAATACCTGCATGAATATGTGTATTTGCATAAGGATGTATTGGATAAGTGGAGCACTATAATCTCACCTACTCTAGGGATGGTACGTTCTTTATTCACCCTTCGTAAACATCTTCTTGCTTTGAAAATAGAGGAAATTTCTACAAAATTAGGTAGCCTTGTAGATTTGAAGAACAAATTCAATTTAGGTAATAGAGAAACTAAAGTTTTGAGACGAGATGCTGAGACTGTAACTTTTGACTTGCCAATAGTAGGTCGAGATGACTTACCAATAATAGGATGTCTTTGAACTACATATTAGTTTATAATCTACCAAATTTGTCTAAGATTGATTGTTGGTCAATATTTAAGTTCAAGGCATTTCTTGGGAAGGACCAACTCTCTGATCAAGAGCTTAACATCTTGGAGTTCATTGGGATGAAAATTTCAAAGAAAAGTAATGGCTTGCCACTTACTGTAAATGCTCTAGGAGACCTTTTGAACGACAAAAAAACTAGACATGAGTGCGAAGATGTGAGGAGTAAAGAGTTGTGCAAGGTTAAATCTATATGGGAAATTGTCTCATCCTCTTTGTTATTGAGTTATTATGAGTTACCTTCAACAATAAAGAGGTGTTTCTTATATTGTGCTATCTTTCCCAAAAGAGTTCAAACTTCGACTAATCATTTGATTAGACATTGGATGGCACAGGGTTGCTTAACTTCTAATGACAGCACGGAGATGGAAGAAACAGGAATAGAGTGCGTTGGGTGCTTAGCAAATTGCGATTTGTTTCAAGATATTGAGCAAGATAACAATACTGGCATTGTTGCATTCAAGATACATGATATAGTGCACAACCTTGTCCAATATCTGACGAGAAACGAGTTTGTGATGAAAGAGGTGAATGGGGTTGAAAAGTTACAATTACCTTCCAACGCTCGGCACCTGACAGTAATACTTGGAAGACAATCTCAACTTCCTACTTCAATCAAGGGTGGATGCAAATTGCACAGTCCTGCCACTTTTTTAAAAGTTGGCAATCATGTTATAACAAATGATGCCTTGCATGACTTATTCAAAGAATCCCAGCTTCTAAGGGTACTAGATTTGGGTTATAATAATTCATGTGTTCATTTACATGATAAAATTCCACACTCAATAGGTAATTTGATTCTCTTGAGGCATCTTAGCTTGTTTTATTGCAGGACGATATAAAGATTGCCTAATACAGTGTGTGAGCTACATAATTTGCTATCCTTGAATTTCCATGGATGTAATGGTCTTAAGAAATTACCAGACTACATAGGAAACTTGATCAATTTAAAGTTTCTCTATACCACAAGTTGCTCTGGACTAACCTACTACCTAAAAGGGATTGGGAAACTAACATCGCTGAGGACGTTAACTGATATCATTGCAAGAGCTGATCATGATGATCCTGAAAGGTTCAGTATTGGAGATCTGGAAAACCTGAACCTGCTTTGTGAAATTCTTTGATTAAAACTAGTAGGAAATGCAATAGATGAGCAAGAAGTTAGGAAAGCCAAACTTGGAAACAAGACACATCTATAAGAGATTATTGTCAATTTAGACGAGAGAATGGATTGAGCTGCCACAAATATGGCTTTGAATCTACCTCCCCCATCGAATGTCCGTTTCATCATGGATAGCAAATGGTGAAATGTTGTTAAAGGATGGATTGGGGGCTGATGGAGATTCGAAATTTTGGAACTTTAAATCTAAGATTGTTAAATCCAAAGTTGAAGCTTTTTCTGGACATGTGTATGTTGGGGTGGGTTTGCAATTCATGCAGGGTGAGGACTTAGTTATTATTATTTTTGTAAATTTGACATTTTCCTTTGGATGACAATGATGAAAAAGGGTTATATTAGCCTGTAAATTCACAATCTTCTAATAGAACAAGATTGAGAAAGGCCTTATCAGAATGTTATGGGTGGCATTTTCCTATAATTGTGTTTGTGATCGACTGTGGATACTATAGTTATTTTGTTAATACTTTCAATTGCTTTTTTGCTTTGGTCCATATATAGGTGGCTGCTTTCTTGTTACCTTTCTTAGAACAAAATATGTAGTTTGATAACTTCTTTCTTCTTTATTTTTCAATCAAAGTGTTAACATAAAATGAAGGATTTTAAAGTCCTTTATATAAATAACAATGTATTTGGATCTCTTTAACTTTTCTAGTAAAGAAAGCAAGATAAGAAATATGGAGGGCTAGAGACACTGCTTGTATAAAGCCCTGTTTAAGCTTGAATTTGTCCCCTTTTCGTTTCGTTTTTGATGTGGAATCATTCACTCATCTACATTATTGACATCATATAATACATGTTAGGCAATTTCCTAGGGCTTATAATCACGTCATCCAAATATCTTTTTACATATTAGCATGTAAGGAGTAAACTCATATAATAAACCCCGTTATCACTAACAACAAAGTTGTAAAAAGTTTTAACCTAATTCTTTTTTATTTTTTATTTTTTTGCAAACCCTTGTTTATTTTACACATTTTATGTACTTAATTTTAGCCTAATTCATGTCTATAAACAGAGATGGCAAACGGGTCAGTTCGGTTATTTTCAAGTTTGGTCCGGTTTAGTTATTAGATATAATTATTACAAAATATATAATTATATATTAATGATTATGTAAGAATTTGTTTTGGGCCAAAATAAAAGTTATATGGTGAAACTAAAGAAAAGTAAAAATAAGAAAATTAGCTACAACACATAATAAAAAATAGAATTATTAAAATAAACAAAAAAACTAACAAGTTATAAATGAATTATACTAAATAAGTAAACATTTATATAAATAGTTTTGTTTTCTTAAGTTAAACCAATAACTTATTAGATTGGGTCATTGAAATTTGGACACTCTTATTCCAACAATTTTTTTTTTAGTTTGTTTTATTAGATTTTATAATAATTATATTATATTTTTTAATAAAATTTTAAATTTTAAAGAATTTTTCTTATATTCATTTGTTTTTTAAATAACAACATAACTACATTAAATCTAATCATATAACGAGTTGATTAATTATTCAATTATAATATTGAATAGGGCTATTGTATACATTAAAAGAGTTTTAATAATTAGTTTAACCTTAATAATCTATACTTTGATAAAACCATAATGGGTAAAAACGAATAGAAAATGGTGGTATTGATCTAATTTGAACATTTTGACATTAACATTAGATATAGTTTTTACAAAATATATAATTATGTATTAATGATTATGTAAAAATCTATTTTTTAAGTGAGCCAAAAAAAAGCATATAGTAAAACTAAAGAAAATTAAAAATAAAAAATCATTGGCTGCAATACATAAAAAATAGAATTATTCAAAAAAAAAAACAAATTACAAATAAATCACACTAAACAAGTAAAACATTTATATAAATAGTTTTGTACTATTAAATTAAACCAATAACTCTTTGGGTTGGGTCATTGAAATTTTTTTGTCAAAGTTGAGCTATTGAAATTTGGACACTTTAGTCAACAATATATATATCCTTTTTTTAGTTTGTTTTATTTAATTATTTTATATTTTTTAATAAAATTTTAAATTTTGAAGAATGTTTCTTATATTTATTTTGTTTTTTTTCTAAATAAGAACATAATTACATTAGATCTAATCGTATAATTAGTCGATTAATTATTTAATTATATTGTTGAATAGTACTATAGTATACATTAAAAGAGTATAAATAATTGGTTTAACATTAATAATCAATACTTAAAAATTTGAGAAAACTATGATATGTAAAAACTAATAGAGTAGTTTTGTTCTAATTAGACCATTTTGACATTAACATTAGATATAATTTTGTTTATCAATTACAAAAATATATAATTATATATTAATGATTATATAAAAATTTATTTTTTAAGTGAACCAAAATAAAAAATGTATGGTAAAACTAAAGCAAACTAGAAATAAAAAATCATTGGCTAGGGTACATAAAAAACAAAATTATTTCAAACATAACTAATAAGTTATAAATAAATTATATTAAATAAGTAAATATTTATATAAATAGTTTTGTACTCTTAAGTAATCCAATAACTTATTGGGTTGGGTCATTGAATTTTTTTGGTGAAAGTTTAGCTACTGAAATTTGGACACTTTTAATCCAACAATTTTTTCAGTTTGTTTTATTAGATTTTTTGTAATTATATTATTTTTCAATAAAATTTAAATTTTTCATAATTTTTCTTATATTTATTTTGTTTTTTAAATACCAACATGATAAGATTAGATCTAATTGTATAACTAATTGATTAATTGTTCAATTATAATGTTGAGTACCTTAATATACATTAAAAGAGTTTTAATAATTAGTTTAACTTTAATAATCAAAACTTAAAATTTTGAGAAAACCATAATATGTCACGTCCTCATTTATCCAAATAAACATATACACTTGTATAGTTAGAATTTTTCGTCAATGTCCTTTTTTCTTCTTCTTATGCTTTATCCATCATCTTTATTTAGAATGATATAAAATTTGTTTGCATGAAATATATTTTTCATTTACATGTACTTTAAGTACATCAGGATCTCATATACTTACATATCCTCTATTCCCTAAATGGTCTAATATACATTAGTGTACTATACAATAGCCGAACTATACGGCAACAAAAGTATATCTTCAAAATTTGGGAAGCGTATCTCGAAGGTATGCTATAAAATCCCAAAACTGAGCTCCTCTATCTGGAGCAGAGTCTACTTTAAGTAATCTGGATGAAAAATAATTGTAAAGGGGTGAGTTTACGCTCAGTAAGAAATGTATGTAAAAGAGCGTACTATGCCTCTATATGCAGTTTTCCTGCTTGACTCTATAATGTCATGTAAAATCATTATAAAGCATATTCATATACTTCTTTCAGCAAATACATGTAAATTCTTCAAGTAGCATATACATGTAAATCAAGTAAATCATATACTTTCATACTTTACTTCAAATACTTTCATATACAAATAACTTCACATGCTTCAAATACTTTCATATACAATTAACTTCACATGTTTCAAATACTTTCATATACAAATAACTTCATATACTTCAAATACTTCAAGTAATTGGGAGACATATCATTCTAATAGAATCATGCATCCTGTCAATTTCATATGGGGAGGTCCAGTAAGGAGGTCAAGTATCACCCATAAGAAATATGACAATTAAGTGGCATACGCATCATTGGGCCGGGAATACACCCTAAGCCAAACAAGTAATATAGACAAATTGGCCAATGTCGGTTGCTACAGTGAACACTAGTCAGGTGACAGCTGTAGCACTGAGGACTAGACTTGGGCTCCTCAGCCAAGTAAACATAAACAAGTAATATGCATGACCACCATAGGTGTTCATAGTCTCCAAAATATATATCATTTATTTCCTTGGAAATACAATTGAGTTTCTTTAAAATTTAGCTTTGAAATCTCTTTTCACACATGGCAGTCTACTGGCCTTATAGGGCAGTCGGCTGCTGCTTCATAACTTCATTTATCGAAATTATTTCTTTTTAAAATTTTGATATTTTCTTTTCTGAAAACTCATGGGAGCAGTCGACTGGTCCATATAGTAGTCGACTGGTTTTCAAACAGAATGCTTCTTATGAAATAGCAGTCGACTGGTCATATAGCAGTCGACTGTTTTTGAAACAGAATGCTTCTGGAAAATTAGCAGTCGACTGGTCTTATAGGCAGTCGGCTGGTTTTGAAACAAAATGCTTTTCTTATAAAAGCAGTCGACTATCCCTTATAGAAGTCAACTGGTTTGAAACAGAATGTTTTCTGGGTAAATAGCAGTCAACTGGCTTATATGGCAGTCGACTGGTTTTTCTCGATTTTCGAAAAACTATGCTTTGGGTGTCTCTAGGCAGTCAGCTGTTACTTAAGGCAGTCGGCTGCTCCTAGCCTAATTGTTATTAGGAGTAGAAACCGAATATGCTTCTTTTCCTGAATAAAACAACTGGTGCTTCTCTCCAAAACAGTCAAAATCATATTAAAACATGCGGACATAGCCGCTTTACATCCGTTACATAAATTCCTTACCTCGATTCCTTCGAGAACGCGAAATCACTTGGTGCGTCAACCCTAGCTTTTCACTTCTTCAAAGCTGTAAACATCATCCAATTCAAAACTTTAAACAATTACCATACACATGTCATACTAACTCAATACAACTCCATATCATGAACCAAATTGACTAAATCATCTTCTTCTCTTACCTTTGCTAGAGACCAAAATTTTAGATTTTGGGATCTCCTCCAATACTTGGATTCACTCTACCAAACTTCGGATACCACTTAGCCTAGTGACAAGGATTGATTTTCATTCAATAAACTTATTGAATCGATGGGAGAACAAGGTGGTTTGTCAAGGAAATTGGGAATGGAAACTTAGAGAAAATGGAGGAAAACGTGAGGGAGAGCTGGGAGGGGCTGCCGTGGGTGATGGATGATGGGGATGATGAGTCATGCAAAATGCATTAATTGCTTCTTTATCCCATCATCATCTCAGCCATTACTCATCCCTTGACCTTTTTGACTCTCTTTTGACTCATTTAATTCCTCTTCTCCTTTCTTCCATATGACTCATCTATTTAATCACCAATCAAAATATGATTTTATTTCTTTTCTCATACTCTTAATATTTTCTGATATCAACATTAAATCATTTGACTAATTGACTTTCAACTTTCTTATTTCTTTCATATCCCATACATCATTCATATCATTTATACATCAAACTTCATATTTATTTTATCATGTCAAATTGTAATACTTTACAAACATGAAGGAATTACATGAAAATTGGGGATTTCACATAATATGTAAAAACGAATAAAAATACAATGCATTTTAATTTTAAGATTAGGTTTTTATTTTCAAATAAATTTAATTATTTTATAAATTGGACTCTAAGAAAATATAATTTAAATTTAATTTTGTTAATAACATTCTTAACATTTTGCACAAAATATCAAATTCAAACAAATGTTAAAATTATTTAATATTTTTTTCTATATCTTATATATTAGTGTATTAAAAATAAAAATTTTACTATTAAATAAAAATAACAAAAGATAATAATGATTTTTTAATAAAATCAAATGTTAAATTAATAATATATTTATTATTTATTATTATACATACAATAAGTATAATATTAAAAATTACTTGATATACATATATAACATATTTTAAATTAATTTTATTTAATAATTGAATTTAAAGATTCAATATATCTTTTGTTGATGATACATTATTGATATAACTATATAGTAAATAGTAATTGTTTTCAAAATTTTAAAATTTTTAATTAAAAAAGAATTTATATATGATGCATTGATAGTATATAGTCTCTATACACTGTCAATGCACCAAAAGTTAATACCTCATCAATAAACTCTTATGAGCAAATTGGAAAAAAAATTATTTGTATTTATTTTTAAATGGTTGATATTTTTTTAGTTTGATTATTGATAAGGTGTTAACCTTTCATGCATTAACAGTGTATAAAAACTATACACTGTCTGTGCATCTACCACGATCTGAAGGCTGTGATGTATGCTTAACATTCACACTTATACCACTTGTTAAATTTACAAACTAATTTTTTTTCTTTTTCACTTTAGGGTTTGTGTTCGATATTAGTGTAACCGCTAAATAATTTTTGTTTTTCTCTTTAACTTAACTTTACTATTTAAGTGTTAACTCATAGAACGAATTAACCTACTTCCATAATATTTTAATTCAATATTAACTTAGCAAAAGAAAAAGGTCAAAAACCTCCTCTTACATAGTCATTTTCTTCAGTTAAATAACCTGCAAAATATATAACTATTTTCAATATAACAACTCAATTCCGCAATCCATAGTTTATATCTCCATACGCTACACACATTCCCAGAATTATCACAATAAAAATATCCACATTCCACAAGTTTCAAATTTATCATACAACGATAATATCCCGAATCGCACTCGATAATCATACTAGTCTATATAATAATATAGAGCGATCCTAAGTTACATCCAAAAATAAATCCGATGACATGTACTGTGCATTTTAAAATGTCTATACATGATAACTAAAATGATATACAAGTTTCATATATCTCAAAAGAAACAAAAACAACACCCGGAGGACTTAGACAAATACCACTACTAGATGTTGTCATCGAAGGCCCACACAGAACTTCGAAGGGGGAGTCTAGCTCATATGATTTGAAAGGATGTTAGAAAGATGTGAGCAAACCATGGCTCGGTAAGTAGTTTAAGTACATGCAGGCTAGACTCATGTTGGTTTACATGCAAGTGTATGAATAAGAAGTACTAAAGTGTCGTGTATGCATGGTATTATATCATGATACCAAATGTTCTAATATGGACTTTGCTCAAACACTTTCAATATGTATTTCAATTAAAACACTTTCACTATGCACTTCATTTAAATCATTTTTAGTATGCTCTTCGATTAGAACGCTTTCACTATGCTCTTCGATTAAAATGCTTTCACTATGCTCTTCGATTAAAACACTTTCACTATGTACATTGATTGAAACAAATGAACTTGCGATTGATATAATTATGCAACATGCCTTGTAGTACTGAAAACTAATACGGACATTAAACATGTAACTGATCACTTTAGGCACAAGTCTCAAATTTCAGAAAATAATGTTTAAACTGATCAATTATCACTTTTAGGCAAAAGTCTCAAATCACTAAAAAGGAATTTAAAACTGATCACTTTAGGCGTAAGTCTCAATTCATTGAAAATTGATATCAAAATGATCGCTTATCACTTTAGGTGTAAGCCTCAAATCATGAAAAACTGATATCAAAACGATTATTTGCCATTTTTAGGCAAAAGTCCTAAATCACTGAGAACCGATATCCAACAAATATTTGATAGAGTTTCAAAAAAACACCACTCACTAGTACTGTTATGACATCCATCTGAGCTAGCAAGGGAGAAAATGTCACAACGAGGAACTCATGCAGCACGTAGGTCTTTGAGAATTCTAAAGGTGGCTCCCACAGTCCAAGAGATATCCGTGTAGCTCGTAGGTCCCTTAGGATTCTAAAGATGGCTCTCATGATCTGAGAGATATCCGTGTTGCATGTAGGTCCCTTAAGATTCTAAAGGTGACACCCACAGCCTGGTATCTATGGCCATAGAATACTTCAATCTCACTTATCAGTGAAGAACTAGAACTTGTCTGCTGGTTTTCCAGACAAGTAAGATTTACCTAAAGCATTAGGCTCTATAGGTACATTGCATTGCACTAGTCTATAGCACAAAGCTCAATAGACAGATAATAGGGCCTAAAGCAGAGCTCGATAAGCTGGAAGTGACCCGAAGGCCGTAGGGTATGCCTGCACTCACAAACAAATATGAAATACTTTTCTCTGTAGCACTCAGCTTCCAAGGATTTCACAACACTTATTAAACCAGTTTTGAGTTTCAAATGTGCAAAATTCTTGATTTATTTTAAAGATCAGCTCAAACCTAAGACTTTGTAAATTAAAACATAATGTAAATTGTTATAAAACATAGATATAAAATAATTTGTCTCAAAACATGCTATACATGAATTGACACATGCATCAATTCACTTTATTTAACATGAAAGCTTGGCTAACCGCAACACACAAGGCAAATAAACAAGTTTCAATCCAACCCAAGCATAAACCGAAATTCTAAATTAGTGATACCTTTAATCATAGCTTACTTACCTCAATGCCTAACCACAACATATGCATCGCTTAACGTAAGAATTAATCTAAAGATTAACAAAATTTAAACAATTCCTATGAGATGGTGCTAATAGGCTTTACGTAACCCACTTACCTTATACCCTTAGCAAGTATCTTTCTCAAGCCTCTGAATCGAAGTTTACCCTTTCACTCTAGTCAAAGTCACTACAATCATTCCAATACTATCTCAATCATACACTCATACCATGCCTAATATTGTACTTAAGAAGCATAATTTAAAACTACACATAATTAATCAAGTTTACTATCATGTCCAAGATTAACCCCTCATTATCATTCTAAAATATGTATATAAATACATATATATGTATATATCTCTATCCTTTTATGCATGTGTGTATCAACCTTAATTCGATACTTATTTGTTAATTCCAAAGAATCTCCTTGGTCGATTTTCGTACTTTCGTTTCCATTAAAATCCTTCAATAGCTTTTGCACTGCAAGCTTGTGTTAATGTCTTTCTCTCACCAACAACACCTAATTATTAAAATTCGAACATTACATTAATTGCTCTTCACCACTTCACCTTCTTATAGTTGTGTGTCTATATATATGTATATATATATATACACACACACACACACATATATATATCTATGACCTTAATTCATATATACATATATATACCTACACACGTGTATGTACACACATATATGTACACACACTAGGTATGTGTGTACATACACACACACATATACATACCATAGTTTCATTCGCAAGGGACCCTACCCTCTCGGTTTAGGCTCCTTTGTAGTTGTTTTCTTTGCTTTCAAAGCAGCAGCCCCTTGAGAATTCTTCTAAACTAATCCTTACTCCACTGTCTTGTGCCAATGAAAAATAAGAGAAACCTATTCACTAATTATTTCCTCTTTAGTTGACCGAGAGTTTCCCTAACTTCAGCCCTAATCATAGCCCTTCCTCTTTGACTCTTTCACTGCACCGCTTTTGTCTGAGCTTGCTTTTTTTTGCAGTTGATGTCACAACCCAAAGGTGGTGATGTGCACTTAACATTTTCACTTATACCACTTAGCAAATTTACGAATTAGATTTTTCTTTTCATTTTAATGTTTGTATTCGGTGTTAGTGTGGTCACTAAACGATTTTAATTTACTTTTTCGATATACTCTAACCTTCATAAGTCCAACTTTAATTCGTGAGTGCATTTGCTAAAACTCTTTAGGATGAATTATAGTCGCTTCACTTAAATATTTATACTAACAAAAGAAACGGATTAAAAACCTCCCTTTTACATATAGTCTTTTTCCCCAGTTAAATAACCTGCAAATATATAACTATTTTTATCATCATAACTCAATTCCACAATCCATAGTTTATATCACCATACATTACACACATTTCCAGAATCACCACAATTAGCATATCCATATTCCACAAGTTTCATATTTGTCATACAACATTAATATCTCGGATAGCACTCGATAATCATACTAGTCTATATAATAATCTAGAGCAATCCTAGGTTATATCCCAAAATAATTCTAATGACATGTATTGTACTTTTCATAATGTCCATACATGATAATCAACTTATATAAAAGGTTTGTATACCTCAAAGTAGCAAAAGCAGTGCTCAGAGGACTTAGACAAGTACCACTAGTAGATACTGTCCCTGAGAGCTCGCACAGAACTCCGAAAGTGGAGTCTAGCTCGTACGATCTACAAGAATGATAAAAAGAGGGTGAGCAAACCATGGCTCAATAAGTAATTTAAGTAAATGCATGCTAGACTCATGTTAATCTATGTGCAAGTGTGCAAATAAGTGGTACTAAAGTGACGTGTATACATGGTATTATATCATGATAATAAATAATCCAATATAGGCCTTGATCAAAACACTTTTACTATACACTGATTTAAAACACTTCATTATGCACTTCATTTAAATCACTTTCATTATGCATTGCGATTAAATTAAATCACTACATTTCGATTAAATCAAAACATCACTATGCACTTTGATTAAATCAAAACACTATACACTTCGATAAATACGATCACTAGGCACTTCATGAACCATAACACCATGCGCTTCGATTAAATCATTTTCACTATGTACATTGATTAAAATGCTTTCATTATGCCCTTCAATTAAAACGCTTTAGCTGTGCACTTAACTTCAAAGATGATCACTATGAACTCAGTTCAAAACAAATTCTTATGTACTTCATTTAAAACAGATGAACTCACAAAAACCGAGAACCGATATAGTTAGGCGAAATGCCTCATAGTACTAAAAACAAATATGGACATCAAACATGCAATTGATCGCTTTAGGTGCAATCCTCAAATTACAAAGAACGATTTCAAAACCGATCGATTATCACTTTTAGACAAAACGTCAATCATTAAAATTGATTTTACATTCGATCACTTATTACTTTAGGCATAAGCCTCAATTCACTAAAAAACGATTTCAAAACCCATCACTTGTCACCTTTAGGCAAAAGCCTCAGTTCACTGAAAGATGATATCAAAACGATCACTTGTCGTTTGTAGGCAAAAACCTCAAATCACCGAAAAATGATATCAACAGATATCTAATAGAGTTTTGGCAAAGACCTCACTCACTGATACTGTTATGACATCCATCCTAGCTAGTGATGGAGAAAGTGTCGCAACAAGGAACTCATGTAGCATGTAGGTCCTTTAAGATTCTAGAGATAGCTCCCACGATCCAAAAAGTATCCGTGTAGCATGTAGGTCTCTTAAGATTCTAGAGGCGACTCCCACCGTCCAGACGATATCCATGTAGCACATAGGTCTTTTAGGATTCTAGATGTGGCTTCGACAATCCAAATTGTATCCGTGTAACACGCAGGTCCCTTAAGATTCTAGATGTGGCTCCCATGGTACCATATCTATGGCCATAAAATACTCCAGTCTCTCAATCAGTCAAGAACGGGAACCTATATACTGGTTTTCTAGACAAGTATGATTTGCCTAGAGCAATAGGCTAGATAGGCACACTACACTAATAGTCTAAAGTACAAGGCTCGATAGACCGATAATAGAACCTAGAGCAAGCTTGATAGGCTCAAAGTGACCTGGAGGTTAATAGGCCTGTTTGCACTAGAAAATGGATCTAAAAACATATTTCTCGTGTATCACTTACTTCTACAGATTTCAAAACACTTAGTAAACCAATTTTGAATTTCAAATATGCAAAATTTTCGATTCATTTCAAAAATCAATTCAAAACCAAGACTTTGCAATTTAAGACATAATGCAATGTCGTTATAAAACTTATACATAAAGTAGCTTGAATCAAAACATTTTTTTTGCATGAATCGTGTATACATCAACGATATGCCACTACACACTTTGCATGGCTACCTCATATAATTAATGCATGCCATGCACTAGTACACTTAGCTTTTGCATACACAACAACAAAGTTCATACACTTCAATTAACATATGCATACTTTGCTTAACTAAACATGCAAACTTGGCTGGCTACAACACACAAGGTAGAAAAACAAGGTGTCAATCCAGCCCAAGCAATAACCAAGATCACATTTCAATAGTAACTTCAACCTCACCTTTGCTTACCTTAGTTGCCTAAATTAATAGCATCGCATCGCTTAATTGAAAAGCAAATCTAAATATTAACAAAACTTAAATCATTCTTACGAGATGGAGCTAACAAGCATTGCATCGCTTAATTAAAGAACAAATCTAAATATTAACAAAACTTAAATCATTCCTACGAGATGGTGGTAACAAGCTTTACTTAACCCACTTACCTCAAGTTTCACAATTATTTTTCTCGAGCTTCCAAGTTCGTATCCAAGCTTCCACGCATCTTTTAGTCATTACATATAAATTCATTACCATTTTTAGCAATGCGTCCTTACCATGCTAAATTGCATGCCAAAAACACCCATTTTAGAATTCTTAACTTAAATCAAACTCCTTATTGACTAACTACTCCTCATTATCATCTCAAAATATATCCACATATATTCATCCAAATATATATATATATATATATATATATATCTTGAAATATATATGAATATAAATATCTATGTATACGCTATTTTATTTTATTTTTTTCATATACATAAAAGAATGTGTTTATATAACCATATATCTACACATATATAGATAGTCGTATCTTTGCTACTTCATTGTAATTTCCACAATGCATTTATGTATACTATATACAAATATTTGTATGTTTTTTTTCTTCTACAAAGGTTTCTTACAACCAACACCATAATCTCACTTAGAGTATTCAATTACATCACATATACTCTATTCAAGCCAAAAGAGATGCACTTACCCCTTAAACCATGCCTTGATCGAAAACTTAACCGCTATTTTCACCCCGAAACAACCCCTATTTACGCTCGATTCTCAGTTTCAATAACCCCCCATTCATGCAGCATATGCAGCTACTTGCTGCAAGGACTCGTGGCTGTGTCTCCAGCCACCATGAAGCAGCTTGCTGCAACTCAATGAAACCGAGCAGAAGCTTCACCAGCAGCATCCACCATCCCGTTACAGCCTTAACAGTCAAAGAAACAGCCCCGTTTCAGACCAGTGTGACCCCTCTGCCTCCACTTCTTCTCAGCTCAGTATTGAGCTCCAATGGCAGCACCAAGTAGCGATCTACCACCCCCTTTTTCCAGCCTACAGAATAGTGTCCACACAGCCACCGAATGTCCTTGAAGAACCTGTAGTGGCTAGCTTCCAACAGCCAAGATCAGCCCTAAAATCCCTTCTTCAACCTCTCATTTTCTTCCATGAACCTCACCATAGCTCTCTCTCTTTGTTGCTCCAACTCACCGATTCAGTGGCTTCAAAAATGAATGCTCCCTTCCCTGTTTTTTTCTGTTCAGTTACACAAGGATGAAGCTCCCTTTTCCTCTCAACTATCTCCCAATTTTCAACACCACTGCAGCCTCATTTCTTGCTGCCGTGATCTGCCTTCTTCAGCCTATGAAGGCCGCCCTGATAGCAGCCAAACTTTACTCGATTCTGCATAACACAACCCTTTGTAATGACGTCCTTAATCTCATGAAATGGCTCTGTCCTGAGCCCCTGTTCCACGCTCCAAGGGAGGTACCCTGATCAGTGCTCTACTTGGCACCTTCTCTTTCTCTTCGCTGCAGTTGTACTTCCTTCCCCTGTTTTACGTCACCCTTCACTGCCACTGCTACTGCCTCTCTGTCTCTCGTTTCATTCTTTTAATGGCTGTCGTTTCTTGCTTCTTCTTCTTCTTCTTCTTCTCTCTCTCTCTCTCTCTCTCTCTCTCTCTCTAATTTGGCTCCGCTGGTTTTGGTAGGGGACTTGTCAAGTCCCCTGCCTTTTACCAACTCAAAATCCAGTGCCTAATTGGCTTCCTGGGAAGTCAATCGGTTCCCTCCTTTCTTTTCTTTTTCTTTTTTTTTTAATTTAATTTTTTATATTACTTTATATTATATATATAATATATTACGTTTCTTATACATTATATAATATATATTTTTTACTCTATTACTTATATATATCTGATATACATACATATATATATATATGTATATTTTCATGGTCAATATGTATATAATAGTAGTTGAATTTAAGATTATGATAACAAAAATCATCGTCTAACATTGGAGTGCCTTGGAGTAATTTTGAGGACCAAATTTCCTAAAATAGAGAGGATGTAATAAACTGTGACTTGTGCCGCTTGGTAAGTAAATTAAACATATGAAAATAAAGTAATTGGAATTTTAATTGAGCATGAGAATTTCATTAAGTCGGAAGAAGTATAAATTGGAATAAATTATGGAGTAAAGGTTACAAAAATTAAATTAAGAATTTAATTGGTAGATTAGAGTATTCTAATAAATTAAATGGGAGTAATGTATCTACTAGGTGTATTAAAACTTTAGGAATCTAATTATAAATATATAAGGATTCTTAAAGAAATAATAAAAAGAAAATATAAAAGAATAATAATAGGGATATTAATATATATATATAAAAAAAAAAACAACAACAACAATAAAATCGTGATTTGATGGGATATTTCCCCTAAATTGTCTACCTTTATGGCATACCACACCTCACCACTCCCAAAAATTTAAAACAAGCATCCAAATAGCTACCTGTTAGAGAGAAAGCCGAAAGAAAATAAGGGGAGGAGAGTCAACCAAAAGGTAAAGAAAAGAAAGAAGATAAGGGAAATAGGTAGCCAGTCGAGATAAGGATAGAGGAATAAGCTACCGATGGTGGAGAAAGAAAGAGAAGGGAGAAGGACGGAGCTATTGCCTCCATTGCTGTCTGATCTGTAGCCAACCAAGAGAAGAAAGCGCAAAAAATTAAGCAAAGGAAGAGGGAGGTTGAAGCTAGGCATGCGAGGTTGAAAATAAGGCGAGGAATTTGATGTGTTTAGGTGCTGGAAAAAGGCTGAATTTCAATGATAAATCAAGGAGAACTAGTGCTTGAAATGGTGTCAAAATGCTGGGGTTGAGGCGGCTAAACGTGGTTGGGATAAGGGCAATTCAAGGCTAAAAATTGATTTCTTTTGGTGTTGGACAGAGCACTATCCGAGGCTAAAAAGGGTGCTGAAAATGGTGTTATAAGGGCATTGATCAGAGACTGCTACCATGGGTGTTCAAGCACTAACTTGTGTGCCAATTAGGGAGGAATTAGATGCTAAAAGGACAGGATATTACGCTAAAAAGAAAAGGAAAAGAAAAAATAAGAGGGAAAGGAAAGTTTAAGAAAAAAAATAGGAAGAGAAGAGAGGTTGAAAAAGGCTGGCATTTAAAGGGTGAAATAGGTTATTGTTTTAGGCAATCCTTGAAGGCTGAAAAAGGTTGCGGGGGCAAAGGAAAGGCTAAGATGCTGTTAAAATAAGGATAAGATAGGTGGTCTTTCTTGGTGCCAAATAGGGCTCTAAACAAAGGCTACTGTCACGACCAGAAGGCCGTGACATGCACTTAACACTTTCACTTCACTAGATTTACCAATTGTACGAACCAATTTTTTTCTTTTTCATTTTAAGGTTTGTATTTGGTGTCACTGCTAAACCATTTTCATCTTTATCAATTCGATTTAACTCTACTTTACCATGTAAGTAGTTAATATCTAAAGTGAATCAACATTCTCAATAATTTAATTCAGTATTAAACTGACAAAAGAAAAAGATCGAAAACTTCCCCTTATATACAATCAATTTCCCCAGTAAAAAATCTGCAAAATACACACTATTCCCAATAGCACAATTCAATTCCAGAATCCACAATTATATCATCACACATTACATACAATCCTAATATCATGGATTAGCATATTCACATTCCATAAGGTTCGTAATTATCATACCACAAGTATAGCCCGGATCGCACTCAATAATCATACTAATCTATAATAATCTAGAGCGATCCTAAGTTATATCCCAAAATATTTCCAATAAGCATGTACTATGTATTTAAAAATGTCAAACATGATAATTAAAATAATATCCAACTTTTACATACCTCAATGCCGGATTTCATTGAAAATTAACTTAAGTAGATTCCGTAAGATTAGTTTATAATTGCATAATGTTTTTATAACCTCGTGCACTTAAGAAAAGTTACTTGTTAATGAGACTTGCATGCTCAAGGCAAGG
Source organism: Heritiera littoralis (assembly GCA_031772115.1). Classification (NCBI taxonomy): domain Eukaryota; kingdom Viridiplantae; phylum Streptophyta; class Magnoliopsida; order Malvales; family Malvaceae; genus Heritiera; species Heritiera littoralis. Next base: position 2,865,900 of record JAPDPK010000053.1, on the reverse strand, counting down.
TAAAACATGGTTTTTACTAAGTGTCGAGTTGCTTAAATAAGGAGGATTGTTGTTGTCATGATAACTTTGCCAAAAGGAATCCATTCATCGAGAAAATGGTTTCCAAGCATGATTTCATACAATAATGTTTTCAAAACTATAAGTGTTTAAAACGACCCATGCTTTTAGTACTCAAATCATCTTCTAAAAGCTATTTGTATACGAGTTTTAACCTATGACGCATGTAGTGCTGTGTAATGCCTATGTGTCATTTAGGTATGCCTATGCGGCATTTGGAATTGCTTGTGTGGCATTCAACCTGCCTGTGTGGCATTTGCTATATCTGTGTGGTATTTATCATGCCTATGTGGAATTTAGTATGCCTGTGTAGCATCTATCATGCCTGTGTCGCATATAGGCTCCTGTATACGTATTTACGGTATAGATTCTAACTGTGTGGCAAAGGATAGTGGTACTTACGTATAAGGAACTGTGAGTTGTTCGACAACTAATCATAAAATGTACCTCAGCTAGTAGATGATCACTAGTGCTATTATGATTCATGATCATGAATAAAGCCCTATTATAGGATTGTGTCCACTGCTAGCTACAGTGGATGGTTTCATGAAAAGCTCATTGGTTATATTTCCAAAGATCTCAATTACATTACCGAATCTCAAGAATTGATGCCCGTCTCTTGTAAATGTTTTGAACATGTATTTTGGTTTTTTTACGAACTATAATGAGTTTATTATTTCTCTTTCCACTGTACCTCGATTTTGTAACTGAGTGGACATCAGTATAATTGGAAAAGATCTGTTTAATAGTTTTAAGACCATGTAAAAAATATATATTGAAACTAATATATTCTTAACATACTCTATTGAGACATTGATTTTGTGCATTTGCTCAAGAATAAATATACATTGAGCATGGTAGAAGCCTAGCATCACTTAGCATATATTTTTTTACTGGACTGTAGCTCACCCCCTTCTCTTTGCAAATTATATTTGGTAGTCTCGGTGTGAGTGTGGTGCACCAAGAGCTTTTCTACGTACTGCAAAGTGGTACTTTTGGGTTTAGGTATAATCATCTTATTCTTTTGTTTATATCCCAAACTAAATTCTTTTGTGTACACAGTGTATAGAATTTGGCATATAAGTACTAGGAGTATATCGAGACTTAAGCAAACTGTGACTTGCGATTGAGTTGTATTCTCAATATTACCAATTGATGAATATGAAATATTTCAGATATCATATGGAGATTGTATGTGCCACAGGTTGAAATGATGTTGTATTGCATATGAAGATGGATAATAGTCCAAATTATGGGGGACATTTTTCAGTTTTGTTTTTGGCACGTATTGTGAGGCGAATTAACGGGACCTTAGATAATTAGTTTTAAACACTAAAACAAGTAGAAAACTACTTGTTAAATAATAGCTACGCTAAGCGAGTGACAGACATAGTTAGTAAAGGAAAAAGTTAGCCCGAAATTTTCAACTTCTGTGGGCATTACAGTTTGGTATTAAAGCACATTTGTCTAGTCTCTGTCAGTGTAGATAGGCTAGAATTAAACTTACATCCCATATCACTGTGCTATGTCTGGATATAAACTGTGATTAGTGTCTGAAAATGATACTAAATTGTTTGTTTGTATTGGAAATTTGAACTTAATGATGGAGAAAATATAAACAACCCTTACAAGGGAATTAGCCATCCTTGATAAGCTTTAATAAAGTATTATGTGATTGTGCCTATTGGATTTGACCAGTAGGAGTTATGACCTATCCACATCAGTGACAAGGAATTGTTATAAGAACTTGTCCAACATAATTGACAAGAAAGTGAACTTTACTAACATGTCTTAAAAAGGAAAGAATACCTAAGCCTTGGAATATTTGCTGCAAGTTAGCAACCCCTTAAAAGAGTCTCAAATGAAAATTTAGTACATAAAACATCAAAAATGAATGTAGGAGATAGGGATATACTAGTAGATCTGATTCTATTGAGTATGTATGACTTTAATGTCATTTTTAGGCATGGTTTGGCTGGCCACCAATCATGCTAACTTAGACTTTACTAGGTGTATTGATTTAAGGATTAATGCATATTGAAACATTTTCCCTATCTGATAAATTTGTAATAGGTTTGTATTATGTTATGAAAGTGAGAAATGAGATCCAAGGATAATGTATCCTTTTAAATCTCACTTAAGTGAATTCATTTATGAAGACTATCTCGCAATTGCTAAGGACCCTGATAAGAAACACCAGGAGCAATTAGACATTCTCACTGTCAAAGACTACTATGATGTCTTTTTAGATAATTGCTGAGGTTGCCACTTGAGTAAGAGACTGAGTTTGCTAGAGACCTACTACCAAGCACTCAGTCTATCTCGAAACTATTGACGAAATGGTTTTTAATTGACTTAGTAGAGGTAAAGAAACGACTCTAAGATTTGTTAGATGTAGGACTTATATACCTTGGTGTTTTTTTCCCATAAGAGAGACTTTGGTATTGTGTGCAAACAAGAAAGATAACAATTTAAGATTGTGCATCGACTAAAGGCAACTGAACATGGTGACATTGAAGAATAAATATCGACTACTTATAATTGAGAATTTATTTGATCAGTTGCAACGTACAGAAGTGTTTTCTAAGACTGACTTGAGATCGGGTTACTATCAGTTGAGGATCAGCAATCAAGACATCTAAAAAAAATTGCTTTTAGAACACGTTATGGCCACTATTAATTATTGGTGATGCTGTTTGGCCTAAAGAACAAACCTGCAGCATTCATGAGTTTGATGAATGAAGTCTTTAAGTCATTTTTGGACAAGTTTGTGAAAGTGTTCATTAACAACATCCTAGTGTATTCTAAGTCTCAAGATGAATACACTTAGCAATTACATATTATTTTAGAAATACTCAAAGAAAAAGAATTGTATGCCAAGTTCAGTAAGTGCAAGTTTTGGTTGGAACAAATTGTTTTCTTGGGTCATATTGTGACAAGGATAGGGTATCCATGGATTCGTCTAAGGTTGAGGCCATGGTTAATCGGGAAAGGCCAAAAACTATCACAGAGATCCAAAGTTTCTTGGGTTTAGCAGGTTGTTATAGGAGATTTGTTGAAAGATTCTCTAAGATGGTAGCTCAATTAAAATGCCTCACATGCAAGGATGTCAAGTTTCAGTGGTCAGATGCATTTGAGCGTAGTTTTTAGGATTTGAAGTAGAAGTTGACCACAGTACCAATCCTAGTTATTCTAAGTGGATTAGGAGGTTTTACGGTGTACAGTGATGTGTCCATTCAAGGTCTGGCTTGTTTGTTCATGCAGAATGGCCGAGTAGTGTCTTATGGTTCTAAACAACTTAAGGACCACGAAAGGGATTACCCCACTCATGATCTTGAGTTGGTAGCCACAATGTTTACATTGAAGATTTGGCACCACTATCATTACAGGGAAAAGTTCTAAATATTCACAGAACATAAGAGTCTCAAGTATTTGTTCTCTTAAAAGGAGTTAAACATGAGATGGCGGAGATGGATGGAACTACTGAAGGACTATGATTGTGAAATCCTATACCATCCTGATAGAGCGAATAAAGTGGCTGATGCTTTGAGTCGGAAGTGCATGATCCTAGTTTTGTACATAATGGTCAAAGAATGGGATTTAATGGAGCAATTCTCCAAGTTGAGTTTGAATGTAGAGCCTTCTAAGAGTTATCTAATTGCTAATCTAAGGATTGAATCGAGCATAGTGGAACAACTCAAACGAGCACAAGGAGAAGATTCTAGATTAGTGGAAATGGTTAGTCAAGCTAAACAAAGTGAAAATTTTAAGTACAGAGTCAGCGAAGATGGGTTACCAAGGTTTTGAAGCTGAATTTATGTCCTTAATGATGAGACTCTAAAGAAGCAGATTTTGGACGAAGCTCACAGTTCTAAGTACACCATGCACTCAGACAGTACGAAGATGTATCAAAATTTGCTCCAAGTGTATTGGTAGTCAGGAATGAAGAAAGATATAGTTGAGTTTATATCTAGGTGCACTATTATTGAAATCGATGTATGATATGCGATATGTATCATACGATATGGTTTGATACTAATAAAAAACGATATGGATCCATATATTATATTGTAGTTGATTAAGAATCTAGCTGAATCATTCAAATCGTAAGTGAATCGTGCATATCGTACAATACTCTCGATACGGTACGATACGATACGTTTTTTTATCAATTAATTTAAACGCATATGGGTTGACAAAAAAAAAGCCTTAATTTTTAACAACCCAACTCTTACTTTGTACCCATAAACTAAAAGCCCAACTTTTAATTTACTGTTTTTGGCTGAAAGTTAAAAAATAAAAAATTGATTAAATTCAACTAAATAAGAGTAATAAAATACAAAAAAAAATTCATATAAACTTAAAACAACAAAAAAAAAGGGAGTAAAAGCTTTTAAGTTTTGACTTTTCCATTCTTCTCTTTTTTTAGATATTAACTTTAGCAATACCAATTACTTTTCGCTTGAGTATTCACACTCAAAGACAGAGCAACCCCATGCCCCCACTATTATTCTTCTTCACTGCTCAGTTTTTCGATTTTCACCTACTCTTTTTTTTTTCAAAGTCAAAACTTTTGGCTTCCAATTCAAGGCTTCAACTACAGTGGGTTGCTTTAATCATTTGATTTTTCTTGCAATTTTGGTGTTCCAACTATTTGGGTTTTGTCTCTATAATCTACAACATTGTTTCATCTTTTATCTGTTCATGTATTACAAGTAAGTATTTACTATTTTTATTTTTCTAAATTTCAATTGATATTTCGTTGTTCTTTTTCTTATATTTTGAATTGTTGTTGCAATCATCAATTTCGTACAAAATTTATTAGAATAGAGAGTTGTATTTTTACATCTTTTGAATTATTAGTTGGCTACTTCTATTAATTGAATGTGTTGAATTATTATAAGGAAATGCCTCCTAAGAAAAAAGGTAATCAAGCAAAGAGTGATGATCCAACATGGGAGCATTACTCTTGTATTGAAGATAGCAGAATGCATTTGAGATGTAATTATTGTGGGCTTGAAAGATGGGTGGCATAAGTAGAATGAAACATCACTTTGTTGTGATCATGATAATATTGCTCCTTGCAAACAATGTCCAGATGATGTAAAGGAGATGTTTGTTAAAGTTTTGGAAGAAATGCATCTAAAGAATTGGGTTAATGATAAATAAAAAAAAAACATTTTAAAGAAGTGGAAGAATAAGGATATCATGTTACAAAAGAAAGATAATATGAATACATATATTTCGAGAAGAGGAAAACGAACAAATTTCAAGGGACCTAAACAACTAACATTAAATTCAATGGTGAAAGATAGACAACTAGTTGTTCATATCATATGTAAATTTTTATATAGGCATGCATTGCCTTTTAATTTAGTGAAGAGTCTATTATTTGTTTCAATGTTGAAATTGGTAGGTGAGTATGGTAGAGGCTTAAAACTCCTAACTTTCCATAAGGCCAAAGTTACTTTCTTGAAAAAATAAGTTGATAATGTTAAGTCAATTTTAGAGAAATATAGAAAAGAATGGGCAAGGACTTGATGCACTTTGATGTCGAATGGATGGACAGACATAAAGCAACAATCTCTTACAAATTTTCTTGTTAATAGTCCAAGTGGAATAGTATTTCTCAAATCTATTGATACGTCAGGTATCATAAAAGATGCATATAATTTGTTTGAGTTACTTGACTCACTTGTGGAGGAAATTAGAGAAGAAAATGTTGTTCAAGTGGTGACTGATAGTGCTTTAGCTTATGTATCTACTAGCAAATTATTAATGGACAAGAGAAAGAATTTGCTTTGGTCCCCTTGTGCAACTCACTGCATTGACTTGATGTTGCATGATATTGGTGATTTTCCTATTTTCAAGGAAAAATACAAAACGCTTAGTAAGAGTGTGTTGTCATTTATAAGCGTATTTGGGTTCTTAATATGTTTAAGAAGTATTCCAATAAGAAAGAATTAAAAAAAGCTAGAGTTACAAGGTTTGCTACATGTTTTCTTACTTTGAAGAGCTTTGAGGATAACAAGTTTCCACTTCAAGCCATGTTTACTTCAGAGCAGTGGGCCAAGATTCATTTTTCTTCAAAAGGGGAAGCTAAGAAAGTAGAGGCCATCTTGTTAAGTGATGAAAAATTTTGAAAAGCAGTTAAATAGTGCTTGAAATGTGTGAGTCCTCCTGTTAAAGTCTTAAGACTAGTGGATGGTGATGCCAAACTTGCTATGGGTTATATATTTGAAGTAATGGATAGAGCTAAAAAACAACAAATTGCTCAAAACTTTAATCATCAAAGGACAAGAAATGATCACATTTGGAAGATCATTGATACAAGGTGGAATTTGCAACTTCATAGACCATTACTTACAGCACCTTTTCTTAATCCTAAGTAAGCTTTCTTAATTCTATTTAACTCTTATGTTTTAAGTGAAAATTTATATAATTCTTTATAGTGATTAATTTAATTATTTCTTTGTAGGTTTTAATATGATAAAGGCTTTCATTTAGACATTGAAGTTAAAATTGGTCTTTATAGGAAATTGAAAGAATGTATCTTGACATTGAAACAAGGATCAAAATTGATCAACAATTAGAGAGTTCCAAGAAAGCTGAGGGCATGTTTGGCATGAGTATGGCCACTTTGACAGGTGATAAGAAGCATCCAGGTACTATTGTGACTCTTTTACTTCTTCGTTTTTATTTTTTTTTAGTTTGTATCTTAGATTAATGTATAAGTAATGAATTTCAAAGCTTTTTTTTAATTATTGCTTTGTGGTGGGAAATTTATGGAGAAGAGTGCAAAGAGCTTCAAAAACTTGCTATAAGAGTTTTAAGTCTCGCTTGTAGTGCCAAGGGATGTGAAAGAAATTGGAGCACCTTTGATCATGTGCATTCCAAAAAAGGAATCATTTAGAGCAACATAGATTAAATGCTCGTCTTTATCAAGTATAATATTCAACTTGAACTATGACAATCAAAGAGAATAGAAAGGGTGAAACATATGATCCAATTTATCTTTCTGATAGGGAATTTGATGATGAATGGATAACCAAAATGGAAGATCCTTGTTTAACCTAAGATCATTCATGGATGGATATTCATGAATGTTTTAAGGATGAAGAGCTTGGAACTACTAAAAAGAGAAAGCATGGTATGTATTCCAAATTAATATAAATATATACACACAAATTTAATATTGGTTTCTTATTATATTTTGAATTAAAGGTAGATAAATTTATATTTTTATCTAAACTTTATATATAGGTCCAAGGAATTTACAATTTGATGCCAAGAAAAAAGGTAAAGCTATTTGCAAGATGAAGATACTCAAACAATTGATGATCAGGAACAAGACTTACAAAATGTAGAAGAGGATGAGATTGTGCTAAAAGAAGATGAAAATAGTCATGAATCCCCTAATGATAATAACCTAGAGCTAGGAGATAAGAATGATGATCTAGAGTTTGGAGATGATAATTATTAATGGGTCATGAGTGTCATAGAACTTTTTGATTACTAATATTCTAACTTATGATCTTTTTGGAGCTAGATACTAGAAATTATAAAGTTAATAGATCAAGTGTACAACTGCAAGTGTAAAGTTGTATTGGAAAAAATTTCCATATGTATATGTTTTGTTTATTAATATATGAAAGATTATAACATATCAAATATTTAAATTTTTTTAATTTATTTTATGTTTATATATAATTTATAATTATATTTAATTTTTGTTACATAGCTTACGATACGATATGACACTTAATACTCGATTCTTAAAAATAAAATTTCAATACGTATCTTGATTTACTAACTATGTCTACGTGCTCAGTATGTCAACAAGTGAGAGTTGAACACCAAAGGCCAGCAGGATTACTCAAGCCTTTGAAAATTCCAACATGGAAATGGAAGCACATCACCATAGATTTCATCATGAGATTGTCGAGAACCAAAATGAATCATGATGCAATCTAGATGATAATAGATCGATTAACCAAATTAGCTCACTTCCTCACCACGAAATCCACATATTCTTTAAGTGCACTGGCAGACCTCAATGTCAAAGAGATTATTCGTTTACATGGTGTCCTAGCAAGCATTACTTCGATAGAGACTCCAGGTTCACGTGTCGATTTTGGGAACATTTTCAAGAAGCCTTAGGGTCACTACTTAATTTCAGTACTGCCTTCCATCCTCAGACTGATGGATAATCAAAGAGAACCATACAAACTTTGGAGGATATGTTGAGGGCGTGTGCTATCGATTTTAAAGGATCATGGAACGACTATTTAGCCTTAGCCAAATTTGCTTACAACAATAGTTATTAGGCTAGTATTCCAATAGCACCTTATAAGACATTGTATAGACGAAGATCCCGATCTCTAATCAGTTGGGAAAAAGTGGGTGATATGAAGTTGTTTGCTCTCTAACTTGTTGAGCGAGCTTCAGAAGATGTTAGACTAATATGCGAAAGACTCCGAACAACTCAAAGCCGGCAAAAGAGTTATGCTGACACTTAGAGGAGACATTTGGAATTTGAAGTAGGTGACAGTGTATTCTTAAGAGTCTCTCCATCAAAGGGTATCATGATGTTTGGCATGAAAAGAAACTTAAGTCCTCGATTTATTGGTCCATTTGAAATTCTAAAGAGGGTTGGAGACATTGCATATTGATTAGCCTTACTACCACAGCTATCAAATGTGAATAATGTCTTCCACATCTCCATGTAGAGGAAATATCATCTGGATCCTTCCCATGCGATAGAATATATACCACTTGAGCTTAGAGAGGACTTGAGTTATGTAGAGAAGTTGATAAAGATAGTATACAAGAACGAGAAGGTATTGAGATCAAAGTCCATTCCTCTAGTAAAGGTTCTCTGACAGCATCACTCATTTGAAGAAAGTACTTGGGAACTTGAGAGCTTAATGATGAAGAAGTACCATTATCTTTTCCAATCGGATATGAAAAATTTGGGAGGCCAAATTTCTTAAGGTGAGTAGAATGTGATATCCAAGAATTTTTCAATATTAAATTAAATTATTTAATTCACTAGATAAATTTCTTTAACCCAATAATAACAAGTTTGAACAACTATGTAAGGACACATAGCTATGAAGACCTTTTGACACATCACTTCCACCCTGGAGTCGAGATTTCATCTACTCTTAGCTTGAGTAAGATAGTATATAGCATGCCTATGAATTTCTTAGATCTAAAACTTGTTTAAGTCAACTAAGTAAGTTCATAAAGTTAATTGTAATGTTTTATAAATTAATAAAGAATGAGTAGAAAATTTAATTAAATTATGAATTTAATATATTTATTAAATTTAAAGTAAGTGAATTACCATGTATAGATATATGCAATACATTATATAAATATATATTAATATGAATCAATATTTCAAAAATATATATAAAAAAATAGTGATATATATATATATACACACACACACACACACACACACAAAAACCTACAAAGCTAACTACAAAATATATATATATATATGTATATTATTATAGATATATAATATGTTAAATATATACATATACACACATATATATATATAACAAAAAAATTAATTAAAAAAATTGAAACTGATTGGCTTGCTTCACTCTTTTTTCCCACAATTTTGGGATTTGAAATTATATATATATATATATATATATATATATATATATATATAAAGAGAAATTGAATAGAAAAGAGAGGAGAATCAAGGAGATCCATCCTCAGCAAAATAGGAGAAGAGGTGAACAGCCGAGACTAGTGAAAGAGAGGGCTCACTTGACTGAAAGTGGAAGCTCTCCTGCCAGAGAAAGGAAATCCAGGAAAGGCACAGCCAAAAACGAGAAGAAAAGGAGCTATTTGGTGCCCGGAATGGAAGAAAGGGAAGAGGGGCGATAAAGGTGCGATGACTGACGATCATCGAAAAGAAGAAGCGAGAGAGCGTGGGCTAAGGGAAGAAAGCGAAAAGAACGAGAAGGAGTCAAGGTTGTGGGTTTCAATGAAAAATGTGGTGAAAAAAGGGCTGCTCGGGTTCCAATCAGGTGCACTTAGGTGTGTAGGGCTGATGCCAAAAAAAAAAAAAGAAAGGAAGAGGAATCGGAAGCTATTGGGAGAGTTGTTGGCATTGAAAGCTGCTAATTTGGGTGTTGATCGTGGCGAAATCGTGGGGCAGTCAGGGACAGATTCAATGTGATAATCGTAAATTTTCCTAAAGTAATATTAATTATCTGGAAATTTAATTTGGATAAATGAAAATTCAAATTAAATAAAAAAAAGGAAAATGGGTATAATTATTTTGGATATTAAGGAATCCAAATTAATTAAGAAATAAAAATGAATATATTGATATATTTATATAATTATATTATATAAATATATTTTTACATAAATACATATGTACATATATAAAATATATGTATATGATATATATGTATTGATATATATATTATTTTATACTATTACATAAGTATATATGTATATTATTATATATTTATATATATAAATATATTTATGTATATATATGAAATATGAATATTATTTCATACTAAAGAGTATAAAATATATATATATAATATATATATAATATCTTAGTACAAAATATGTATTTAGATAGATATAATTTAAACAGTGTATTAGTGTGAAATCCCCAAATTCATGTAAATTTCCCATAATTGTATAGTTTTCCAACTTAGAATAATTGAATAAATGTGAATTTCTTATATATAAAAGATATATGGGATATATGTGGAATTAAAGCAATTGATGGTCAAATAGTCAAGGGGCTGATATAATAAAGGGAAGAAGAGAATGAAATGGTCAAAAGGGTCAAAGGTGATGAGTTGGTGAAATAGATAGGGAAGCATTAAATGAAATGAAACATAGTCATCATCTTCATCAGCCAAGGTCGACATTCCCTCTCCCTCTCGTTCCTTTCCAAAATTCTTCAAGTTTCCATTTTAGCTACCTTGACAAACCACCTTGTTCCTCCATCGAATCACTAAGTGTTAGTATCGAAAAACGATCATAGTCATTAGCTTAAGCTATATCCGAAGTTTGGTGGATCGAATCCAAGTATTTAAGAAGATCAGAATTGTTGTTGATTTGGTCATTGGCAAAGGTAAGAGTAGAAATTGATTCTCTCAATTTAGTGCATGGTTTGGAGTTGTATAGAGTTGGTGTAACATATTTGTATAAATTCCTTAAAGGTTTCAGATGTTATGATAATTGCAGCTTAGAAGAAGTGAAGAGGAAAAGGATTGGTGCAACCAAGTGATTTGCATATTTGGCGATAGTTGAGGTAAGGAATTTATGTAACGGACGTAAGGTGACTATGTCCACATGTTTTTAATTGTTTTGGAGAGAATTACCAGCTGATTTTAAGTGCAGAAGAGTAAGTGTCGGGTTTTACTCCTAGTTACCAAAATGCTAGGAGCAGCCGACTGCCTTAAGTAGCACCGACTGCCTAGAGACAACCAAAGCGTAGATTTCTGAAAATCGAGACAAACCAGTCGACTGCTATGTAAGACAGTCGACTGCTAATTTCCAGAAAACATTTTGTTTGAAACTAGTCGACTGCTATTTACTTGAAATGCTTTCTATTTCAAAACCAGCCGACTGCCTATGGGGCCAGTCAACTGCCTGTGTTCAGAAACATTCTGTTTGCGAAAACAGCCGACTACCAAGGAGCCAGTCTACTGCCTTTTTCTTGGAAGCATTCTGTTTCAAAACTAGTCGACTGCTATATGGGACCAGTCGACTGCCCATTTGAAAAGGAGGTTTTGAAAAACCTATTTCAAGAGAGTATATTTGTATTTGCCAAAAGTTATATGAATAAAGTTTTGGAGACTGTGAACACCTTTAATGATCATGCACATTATTTGTATTTGTACTTGTACTTGTACTTGACTAAGGAGCCTTAGTCCGATCCTCAGACCCACAGTAAGGCACCTGACTAGTGAGCACTGTGGGCTATAGACGATGGCCATATATCTCTTATTTGTATTCGACTTTGGGGAGGATCCCTGGCCCATACGTGGGTACGCCACTTATTTGATATCTTTTGGGATTATCCCTTACAGGATATATTTGTGGTATCCTTATGAAATCTCTCATGGATTATCCCTTACGGGATATATTTGCTGTATCCTTATGAGAATTACTTGGTGCATGATTCTATTGGAAATTAATTGTCTCCCATCTATTTGAAAGTATTTGAAAGCATGTGAAAGTATTTGAAATTAATTGTATTTCCACACGTGATTTCACGTGATTTGAGATCCGTGAAAGTATTTGAAAGAGATAATTTTACTTGTATTTGATATTTGTGGGAAATATATATATGGTATATGCTTTATAATGGTTTTACATGACATTATAAAGCCAAGCAGGAAAACTGCATATAGTGACATAGTACGCTCTTTTACATATGTTTTTTACTGAGCGTAAATCGCTCCTTTACAAATATTTTTCATACAGATTACTTGAAGTAATTCCCGCTCCAGATAGAGGAGCACATTTTGAGATCTTTTGATATACCTTCGAGACACGCTTCCCACTTATTCTTTGAAGGTATAATCAGTTAGCCGTATACTTCGGCTATTGTACAGTACAATACTACAGTAATGTATATTATTTGTTTTAGGGATATAGGATATGTAAGAGATTTGAGATCCTGATGTATTTGGTTTATAGATATATATATATATATATATAAATGAAAAGTTCAATTCATGTGGTAAATTAATATCATATTATGATAATAATGCCTAAAGCATAAGAAGAAGTAAGGATGATATTGACAAACTAGTCTAAGTAATGTTACGTGAAAGGAAAAAGTTAGTTGTTAATTGGATAGTGACGAGGATGTCACAATTAATATATAATTATTATTATTTATATAATTATAATTATAATAAAAATGAAAATGAAAAAAAAAGGAAAACAGAAAATGGGAATCGGGGTAACCCGATTCCTTGTTGTTATTTCTTCTATGTTACAAACAGAGGAGAAACAAAAGCAGAAGCTGACGGCAGCAGCAGCTGCCACCGTCGACGAGAAAAGAGAGGGAGGAGGAGAGTGACGCCGCCGGTAAGAAGAGGAAAGAGGAGAAGTGACCGGCGACGGCAAAAAGAGAAAGGAAAGCGAAAACCGAAAAGGAAAAGAGAAGAGAGGAAAGAAAGGGAAACGGCGGTGTTGGTCGATCCAGACACCACCACGCCACCGTCAACGTTGGCAAGGGTAAAGAGAAAGAAAAGGGACGGCCGGCGGTGAAGAAGAAAAGGAAAAGGAGGGAGAAAAGAGAAGAAAAAAGGGCCGAACCACCGTTCCTAGGTCCGGCGCCATCGCCGTCGATGGGGAGGAAAAAAGCCCGAAAATAGCTTCAGCACCACCTCGACCAACTGTGGGGAGGCCAAACCGGAGGAGAACCGGCCAACGAGGAGTTGAACCGGTTGAACCGGCGGAGGAAGGCCGAACCAGTCTGAACCAATTCAGACCAGAAAAGGAAAAAGGAAAAGAAAAAGAAAAGAAAAAAGAAAAAGAAAAGAAAAAGGAAAAAAAGGAAGAAGAAGAAAGAAAGAGAAAATGGGTAGGAAATTTGTAGAAATTATTATTATTATTATTATTATTATTATTATTATTATTATTATTATTATTATTATTATTGAATAATTCTACATGAGTCTAAATGTGGAAAATGGACTTGTAGAAATGATACAAGAGATGAGGTGAGATGATGGAATCGGGAATACTGGACTACGGGAGCAATGTTAATGAGGAAGTCGTTAACCCGGGATAGGTAAGGGAGGCATGTGTAGCCTGTAAGGATATTCGGTATGCATGCTTTAAATATGCATTAATTTTACAAAAATGCTGTGGAAAATAATTGGTTGGAAAATTATGGTGATTGACTAGCTGTGAATATAAACTATCTTTTTGTGCAGGGAGGCTAGTCAATCGGTAGCCGTTATGCTGCCAAAAAATTTTAGAAAAATTTCGTAAAATCATACTAAATGATTTATTTCACGAGAAATGATTTCCAACCATGCAAAATGAGAAAATTATTATTTTTCACAAAAACATGAATATAACGAAATTAATTTTAAAATATTCATATTTTTGAAATTGATGATAATGAAATCACCGAAAATGTTACCGATATGTAAATTACACGTGATATGAAAAGGAAGACAAAGAGACATGAAGTGAATATTTTATAAATATTCTTTTGAATATTCACTTGATTTCTTATATGACTTTTATGGTTTTAATTATGAAATTATTATTTTTATAAATTCCATAAAGGTTTACTAACGAAAAAAAACACTATTTTGAGACTAGTTGGCCCCTCTATCATGCTCATACGTAATATGTGATATGTGATATGTGATATGTGATATGTGACATGTGATATGTTTAGTCCTGGTTGACACCTGTTCAGTGATCCACCGAGGACGATTATAGACTATGGGCATAGATCTGACATGTTTATTTTTCTACCCGTAGGTACTATGGCATGATATGAGTGATGATTGCCTCAGTCTCCATATATGAAAATGTTTTATATGATATGTGATACGTTAAATGTAAATGTTTTACATGATATGTGACAAGTTAAATGAAAATTTTATATGATACGTGACATGTAAAAGGGACATGTTTTATACGTTATGAGGTTTGATTTAAAATGATTTACAGCATTTTACATAATTTTATTACGATACTGATTTCAATACTGCATGATGATTTTTCAAAAGACATGTAATATGAATATGTGATATGTTTTCAAAGAGGAAGAGTTTATAAATCTAATATTCTTACTATGATTTCAAATGGAATATTAGATTATATGTGACATGAAAATGTATTATGTTTTCAAAAAGGAAAGAGGAGGAAAATAAATCTAATATTCTTATTATAATTTCTTAAATTGAATATTAGATTTAAATGATGTATATGTCATACGAAAAGGATTTAATAGCTTATTTTGCTATTTAAAGTACTGTACTAATTATAAATTATACAGTAAAATACGAAAGGAATTTAAAAGAGAATGATGATAGTTTAAACTAATATTTATTTAAAAGAATAGATAAATATTAGTTATTTTATTTAAATGCTTTAAAATCATAAAAGCATAAAAATGGAAATGACATGAAATGAAAGGAAAAAATTTAAATTTCAAACGAAATTTATTACCCTCTACAGTTGCTTCTAGGTTCCGGGACAAGACAGGTATATTTCAAAATACCTGCCTTACTCTATCCGGATCCCTAGCCAACTGTAGTATTCTTCCTACATATGAGCCTAGTATACTTCTAGGAAATTTAAAGAAAAAAGTTTTTCAACATACAAATAGCTGAATATCAAGAGTTGTATATAACTCCTTTACTGAGCCATGGTTTGCTCACTCCCCGATTTTAACATTTTAGATTTTCGATGACTGTGAGACCCGATATCCGAGCATCTCGACTGCACATTTAAAGGACAATGTGACAGTTCGACTGAAATATAAAGTACAATCATTTATTTTCTGTATTTAGACTTATCTAGAGTACTACTTTCTTATAAATTAAGATAGGGGATGTAAATGATATTATAATTTTGTATGAAATTGTTTATATGTAAAAG
Organism: Heritiera littoralis; assembly: GCA_031772115.1. Classification (NCBI taxonomy): domain Eukaryota; kingdom Viridiplantae; phylum Streptophyta; class Magnoliopsida; order Malvales; family Malvaceae; genus Heritiera; species Heritiera littoralis. The sequence continues at coordinate 2,850,204 of JAPDPK010000053.1, read as the reverse complement.
AAAAGTAAAGTATCGCAGACAATCCAACCAAATAAGAGGTATAGAAAAACGTGAAAAAATGTGGTCATGAGCTGTGACATTCGATGTCAACAGCTACTAGTGGTAGGCACTGAGTTAGATGGCTAGTTGCTAGTTTTGGTGCTGAACCAAAAGTGGTGGTTGGACTTTAAGTTGGGGTTGTGACCAAGGGTAGCTTGATGGTCCTTGGTAAAGATATTAGCTGGAGTTTGAGATGAGATAGAGAGAGGTTGGGAAGTAAGATTGAACAGGGAGCAGTTAGGCCACATTTCATTATCTTATTTCTCTCTAATTCAAGTCAGAAAAGCGGAGCCTAGTTGCTGTTTTAAGACCTACATTGTTGGCTGGAATTGGCATGCAACGTGGGCAACAAAGTAAGCCCAAACAAGGACTACTTACCATTTCTTCCACTTTGGACAAAGGTAGTGAAGGCATGAGGAATAAGACTCGCTTGAGTTGAACACATAAGGTAAGAAGTGCCTTGTTAATTGTGAGTCATGAAATTCAGTTAGGTGGCTAAGTGAAATGTGTTAAATCAATGTAGGGTTGTTGGAGAGAATTTCAATGGCAAATTGAATTGAGGAAGAACATGGGTAGAAGGGAACTTGGTTTTCTTGGAAGAGTCTTAAAAAGGTGATAAGCTTTCTCTTGAATACGATTATAGTCAGATTAGTGTAGATTGTTAAAGAATGTTGGTTTTTGGTGTGGTAACATTAAAGATGTTGGTTTTAATGTAGGTACATGAAGAACGAATCTGAGAAAGTGCTTAAGTGGTAAGTTGTGCAAGTGTGGTGTCATTGATCGCGGTATTGCGAAACATTAGGTTAGGGAACGTATGCTAAATATTTGATAGTGCTTCTATGTTCATGTATGTTTATATAAATATAAAATGTACTTATTTTGCATGTTCTTATGGACATGTACAACAATATATTTTTCTTACTTATTAATGACATATGAAATATTGGTTTTAAACTTAGAATTTTGCTAGTTTCTAATTTTAAAGTATGCTTAGATTGATCTTAAAAAGTGTAATGTTTGAATGTGTTGAATTGGATTATAAAGTGTACTTGCTTGTTGGAGTTTTAATGCAAGTTGATTTTGGTTATGATTTTGATGCTAGATAATGTCCTACCTATATCATCATAATGTCAAATTTTCGTTGGAAATTAACTTAGGTAGATTCCGTAGGATTAGTTTAAAACTATATAATGCTTTTTAAACCTCGTGCATTTAAAAAAAGTTACTTGCCAATGAGACTTGCCTACTCAGGGCAAGGTAAAACATGGTTTTTACTAAGTGTCAAGTTGGTTAAATAAGCAAAATTGTTGTTGTCATGATAGCTTTGCCGAAAGGAATCCATTCTTCCAGATAATGGTTTCTAAGAGTCATTTCGTACAGTAATGTTTTCAAAACTATAAATGTTTAAAATGACCCATGCTTTTAGTACTCAAATCATGTTCTAAATGCTATTTTTATACGAGTTTTGATTCATGAGACATGTGGCGCTGTGTAATGCCTATATAGCATTTGGGTATGCCAATGTGGCATTTAGAATTGCCTATGTGGCATTCAACCTGCCTATATGGCATTCATTATGTCTGTGTGGCATTTAATTTGGTTGTGGTGTTTGGTATGCTTATGTGGCATTTAGTATGCCTATGCGACATTTAGGTGCTCGTATACATATTTACATCATGGAGTCTGCCTGTGTGGCAAGGGATAGTGGTATTTGTGTATAAGAGATTGTGAGTTGTCCAACAACTAATCGTGACATGTACCTTAGCTACTAGATGATCATTGATACTAAGGTGATTCATGATCATGAATAGAGCCATATTATGGGACTGTGACCACTGCTACCTACAATGGATGCTTTCATGGAGAGCTAATTGGTTTTATTTCCAAAGATCCCGATTACGTTGAATCTTGAGAATTGATGCCTGTCTCTTGTAAATGTTTTCAAACATGTATTTTGGTTTTGTTGCGAACTATAATGAGTTTATTATTTCTTTCCACTGTGCCTCGATTTTGTAACTGAGTGGACATCGGTATAATTGGAAATGATCTATTTAGTAGTTTTAAAAACCATGTAAATATATATATATATTGAAACTGATATATTCTTAGCATACTGCATTGAGATATTGATTTTATGCATTTGTTCACGGATAAATATACAATGAGCATAGTAGAAGCCTAGCATCACTTAGCTTATATTTTCTTCTTAGACTGTAGCTCACCCCTTCTCCTCACAAATTATTTCTGGTAGTCTCGGCGCGAGTGTGGTGCACCAAAAGCTTTTGTATGTGCTGCACAAAGTGGTACTTTTGGGTTGAATTATAATCCTCTTATTCTTTTGTTTATATCCCAAACTAAATTCTTTTGTGTACACCGTGCATAGAATTTTATGTACACTATGTATAGAATTTGAGACGTAAGTACAGGAGTATATCGAGATGTAGACAAATTGTACCTTGTAATTGAGTTGAATTCTTGATATTACCAATTGACGAATATGAAATATTTCAGATATCATATTGAGATTGTATGTGCCATAGGTTGAACCGATGTTGTATTGTGTATAAAGATGGGTAATAGTCCAAATTAGGGGTGAAATTTTTCAATTTCGTTTTTATTAGAAGACAACTTAATGAGACCTTAGATAATTAGTCTTAAACACTAAAATGAGTAGTAAACTACTTGTTAGATAATAGCTACACTGAGCAAGCAACAAATATAAGTAGTAAAGGAAAAAGTTAGCTCGAAATTTTCAACTTTTGCAGCATTATAATATCGTTGAAGGCTTCTCTTAGCTAGTAGTCTGAAGTTAACAATAAACCGAGGGTTATTCGTGAGCTACCAAAATTCAAAAGTTTAACATCCACTAAAAAGGGTTGGATTTTATCCCAATGGTTTTGTTGTTTATCTAATCCATTGTTTCTTTTTCATGTATAGCATGATAAATTGAGACAATAAAATCTTACACTGCCAATATAGAAATGCTGTAGACATCTTAGCTCTGCACAAAAGAACTCAAAATAAATAGGAGCATATATAGATTGAAGAAACAACTAAATTAATTTCCAAATTCTCATTTTATTACGATTTTTTTTGTAAGAAAGAACAAAATTATCTATATATTTAGAATGCATTAGGAATCAAGAATAACCATCAGAAACATTCAAGTACGTAGTTGAAGCATTTCTATCTAAGATGAGAAATTATCTACCTATATTCCATCTTAAAGTGTTTCACGACTCAAGAAATTATCAATTGGTATGTAAAATTATAAAACACAAAGAAGCTTAGCACTTCATGATGAATCATTTATATGTCTATTTGACTTCTATTTGCTAAAATCTAGACCACATAAGCAACCAAATTTAAATTGTTTAATACCAAATATAGTACATCCATAAATTAAACAAAAGGTATTAAAAGAAACATGCGTGGCAATCTTTTCCCTCAAAAAGATACCATGCCTCCCTGAAATCTATAACACTACACTTAACATGCTTACCACGATAATCAACAACTTGGAGACAGACATACAAAACAATCATGTTATACACACACATATGTATGTTTACATGTATGTTATTGTGCATGAAAACTATGAGATGTACATCTATGTATCAAACTAAATATATGTTTGCAAGTGTCATATGGCTTAATAAGACAGCTAATGGGAAAAGTGTCACGATGACCCAAAACCCACAACATACACTTAACAATTAGACTTATACTGTTTACCAATTTTATGAACCAATTTTTTTTCTTTTCACTTAAGGTTTGTATTCAGTGTCAGTGTCACCGTTAAACAATCTTCACCTTTCCCAATTTCGATTTAACTTAGCATTGTCATTCAAATAGTTAACTCCTAAGGCAATTCAACTTACTTCCTCAATATTATAATTCAATATTTAATCTGTCCAAAAGAAAAAGATCGAAAACCTCCCCTTATATATAATCAATTTTCCCCAATTAATTTCCTGTAAAAATACAACTACTTCAAACAACACAACTCAATTCCAAAGTCCACAATTATATCATCATACATTACACACTATTCCAGAATCATCAATTATCATATTCACATTCTATACAGTTCGTAGGTACATATTACAGGTATATATTGGATCACACTCGATAATCATACTAGTCAATAGTAATCTAGAGCGATCCTAAGTTACATCCCAAAATAATTCTATAAGCATGCACTATGCATTTTTAAATGTCATACATGATAATTAAAATGACCACTTTCATATACCTCAAGAGAAACAAAAATAGCACTTGAAGGACTTAGACCAGTATCGCTAATAAATATCGTCCCCGAGGCCTCGCACTAAAACTCCAAGCATGGAGTCTAGCTCATATGATCTGCAAGGTTGTTAGAGAGGGGTGAGCAAAACCACAGCTTAGTAAGTAGTTTAAGTAAATGCATGTTAGACTCATATTGATCTACATGCAAGTACACAAAAATCAGTATTGAAGTGACGTATATGCATAGTATTTAGTCATAATATCAATAATCCAATGTGAATGTAAATCAAAATACTATACACTGCGATTAAATCAAACCACCATGCATTTTGCTTAAATCAAAACATTATGCATTTCGATAAATTAGTCACTATGAATTTTGATAAACCAATCAGTATACTTTGCAACAAATCAATCAGTGAGTACTTCAGTAAATCAAACAGTAGGCAATTCAATAAATCAATCAATCCATAAAACAAAAATCAATACCCATCAAGCATATAGCCTCGATTCACTGAAATCAATTATGATAGTAAAGCGATAATATGTAGAGTTTAGGTAAGAATCCCTAGTTAGTGATACGATAACAATGTCCATCCTAGCTAATAATGGAATGGTGTCGCAAGCAACACAAAATCAATGGCCATAGAACAATACTTTAATCTCGTTGATTAGTCGAGAGTTGAAACTTGTCTACTGGTTTTCCAAATAAGCCTAACAGTTTACCTAGAGCATTAGGCTCGATAGGTACAGTACGGTAGTCTTGAGCACAAAGCTTGATAGACGGATAATAAGGCCTAGAGCCAAGCTCGATAGGCTAGAAATGACCCGAAGGTCGCAGGATATGCCCGCACTCAAAAATGGTTCGAAAACAATGTTTTTGTGTAGCACTTGGCTTGCGCAAATTTCAAAACACTTATTAAATCAGTTTTGAGTTTAAAATATAAAAAGTTTCGATTTATTTCAAAGTCAATTCAAACTAAACTTTACAATTTAAAATATAATGCAAGTCTTTAAAACATGGATATTAAATAATTAAACTCAAAACATGTTATATGTGAAATGCAATATGCATCAGCTCACTTCACTTAATATGTACGCTTGGCTGGCCACAACACGCAAGACAAAAAACAGGTTTCAATCCAACCCAAGCGTAAAACGAATTTATAAACTAACTATACATCAATGCCTACCATAGCCTTCATATTTTCTTAACGCAAGAATTAACCGAAATATTTTTCAAATTTAAAACCATTCCTACGAGATTGTGTTGACATACTTTACTTATCCTACTTACCTCGGACTTCGCAATTATTTTCTTTGAGCTTCAAAATTCGTACTCAATCCTCTACCTCAGTCTAAGCACTGCAAACCAATTCATTCAAACCTCAGTAATCTATTCTCTTATGCCTAATCACTTGCTAAAATATATATCTTACAACCAAAACTATTTAAGTTCATTCCTATGTCACATATGCCAACTGTCTTCATAATATCAACGATATTTATATATACACATTGACCTTATAAATAACACATTCCCCTTAATTTATATATATATATATATATATATCACATTATATTAAGCTTGATCCCAGAAATAAATCTTACCCTTGAGCAATCTTCGAATACGAGCCTTTTCAATTTCTTCAAAAACTTTCCAAGATTCCAATTTTTAACACTTCCAAAGAAGCAAGGTCCTATAGCTTGATTACATATACTGTTTTGGCTATTGTTTCCTCTCAATTCAACAGTAATCCCTAGTTTTATCAAGTTATTTTCACATACATAGTAGTATGAATTCCCTAACATATATTATTCACTTGAAAAATGAATAAATCTTACATTTATTTCCTCCAATACCTAAACCTCACTGCCACCAAATCAGTTTTTGCTCATGTTTAAAACCAACCTTGCTTTAACGTCTAAATTCACCTAACCTAGTCTAAGTCAATGCTAATTTTCTGGCTTCAAGGCTAATGTTCCAAGGCTTTAAATCATTATTTCCAGCCTTCTTGCACTGCTCAAATGCCCTCTTCCACACGCACAACAGCCTCTGTTTTCAAGTGATGATTGCTACTGCTTTTTAGCCTTAGATTTTGCTGTTTAGAGTCACTAATTGCAACACCCAGAGCCTTCTTCAGCACCGATCACAGCTTCAAAGCAAACTATTCCTTCCCTTGTTTCAAACCTCACTTTGGCCTCAGTTTCTCTCTCAGTTGTCAAGCCACTGAATCACCTTACATAGTCCACATTTCCAGCTGGGTTCAAGTTCTCCTTCCTCACCTGAACTGTTGTGTTTTTTGTAGTCTTCTTCCTCTACCTCACGTCAGTTCCTCCTCAAGGTTCTTCTTCTAGCAATGGAGGTCCCTCGTAGCTGCTATTTTCTTTCTCGTTCACGCACCCAAAAACAGCACTGATAGCCTTTGTTTCCATGCTAGAATTTAGTAAAGAACCCCAGCTCAAACCACTCTCGAGAGCATCTAATTTTCCTATAGTTTCAATTCATAAAGTGGCCTTTAAAGATCAGCCAAAAAACACTCGAAAACTAGCAAAAATCCAGCCTAGAGATAGCCAACCGGACCTTACCTTGGAATTCTCTATTTTCAAGCATAACCTTTACGCTTCATGTTGTTAACTTAGCCTTACAACCCTGCAAAACCAGTCTCGAGCAGCTCTAAACCAGTCCCAAATGTAGCCACTGATCAACTAGTAATAACTTCTCTCTCTCTCTCTCTTATCTTCTCCTTCCCTTTGCTGTGTTAGGAAAAAATATCCTTCAAACCAAACACCCACAAAAAAGAAAGAAAGCAAAAATAAACACAATAATTTTTAATGTGGTTTGGTCTAACCAAATTGGCCTACAACCACCCAACCAAATTAATAATCAATCAAGCAATTACAACTGTGCAATTTTTCGCAATTTTTAGAAGAAAAAAATTGCAAACTCCTTACAAACCCAAAGCCCAACTACCTAAAGAGCCCAACTACACCTTTTTATAATAGCCCAAACTCTATAACTCTCTGGGATATTTTACAAACCAAGCCTAACACATTATTTATAAGGGAAGAGCCTTTATAACTTCTCCTATACTTTCGATGTGGGATTCAAGGCAAATCCCAACAAATCCTCTCTTAACTTGAATCCCCAAACTCCCCAAACTGCTCAACAACATCTGAAAAACAAATATGCTTATGAATCTTCTTACTCTTGGAAACAACTCTATTCTTTGTATCATCAAGCAAATATAATTGTTTTTCATTCCTCTTTCCTTGCAAAACTAAATCACCATTCTTGTATACTTTGCAACAATCATTATTACCAATATATGTGTACCTACATGAAGCTAACTCACCCAAAGAAATCAAATTGTAGCTAAAATTGGGTACATACATCACATTACGAAGAGTCTTGACACCACCATCTTGAAGCTTGAGTTGAACACTCCCAATACCTTCAATCTTTACTTTATTACCATTTCCAACCGCAATATTGCCTAAACTTTCTACCTCTTTCAATTCATCAAACCGATCTTTATCATTGCAAATATGCATCGATGCAGCTAAATCCAAAACCCAACCTTTCTCATAAGTATGAGACTCATCTAAACAAGTTGACAATGCATCATCATCTGAATCAGTCTGAGCAACACATGTCTCATTCTTCTTTTCATCATCACTCTTTTGTTGAGCCTTCTTGAATGCAACCATATTCTCCCTTAATGTCTTGCAGCGTGTTTGAATATGACCCTTCTCTCCGCAATAAAAACATTCCACCTCACTATAATCTCTAAATCTTGATCTTGATCTCCCTCTTGATCCACCATGTCTCTCATTAGTCCTCTCTCAAATAGAACCTTCTACAGCAGCTAGTACACCTCCCTCAAATGAAGAATTTTCTTTGCCCATAAATCTTTCATTCTCACGCAACACAACAATCACATCATCCAACGTCAAAGTAGGTTTACTTACCAATAAAGTCTAAACTAAAGGTCTATAGGATTTAGGCAAAGATGACAACAACAACAATGCATTCTCTTCTTCTTTCAACTCTTTAGAATCAATAGCCAATAATTGTGAAACTAGTCTATTAAATTTATTTAAGTGATCATGGAGACTCGTACCTTCATCCATCTTCAGAGAATATAAATCCATCTTCAAACACAATCTATTCGTCAGCGATTTTGATGTATAGATGTCTCCTAGCTTCTTCCACAATCCGGTTGGTGTCGTCTTAGTCAATACATTATACTTAATCTCTAGAGCAAGTGCCAATCTAATTGTGCTCACAACCCTCTTCTGAATTCCAACCCAATCTTTATCAGACATTCCATCTGGCTTATTTTCTTCTAATGTCAAATTGAGACCTTGTTGCACTAGAAGATCTTGAATTGTACTTTGCCATAACATAAAATTACTTTTACCATCAAATAAAGGAATCTCAAACTTAGGCATATCTCCAGACATAGCTTTAGTCATAGCTTTCCTCCTCTCGTAGGATCACGAACCTTCAACTCTTGATACCACTTGTTGGGAAAAAATATCCCTCAAACCAAACACCCACAAAAAAGAAAGAAAGCAAAAATAAACACAATAATTTTTAATGTGGCAACCAAATTGGCCTACAATCACCCAACCAAATTAATAATCAATCAAACAATTACAACTATACAATTTTTAGAAGAGAAAAATTACAAACTCCTTATAAACTCAAAGCCCAACTACCCAAAGAGCCCAACTACACCCTTTTATAATAGCCCAAACTCTATAACTCTCTGCGATATTTTACAAACCAAGCCTGGCACATTATTTATAAGGGAAGAGCCCTTATAACTTCTCCTATACTTTCGATATGGGATTCAAGGCAAACCCCAATAGGCTGTAGCTTTTTTCTTTTCTTAGGCTACCGCTTATCTCTCTCTCACTCTCTCTCAATTTGTTTCCCCTCTTTCAATTTACCTTTTGTTTTTCTTGTTTACAGAGGGCTTCTGTCCTCTATTCGTATATTTTATATATATATATATATATTTCTTAAATTTAACGTGGGAGTGGTTTACAAGGTGACTGGCTTCCTTTGGAAGCCAATCCCCCTTTTTCTCCTTTTTTTTAATATATATTCTATTTATATATATATATATATATATATATATGTGTGTGTGTGTGTGTGTGTTACAAGTATGTTTACATGTTTAAAACATATATATTTTTACATATTAGTAATATAGCTATCATTTCCTTCATTTTGAATTTTATATATAAATACATATACTTTTTTTATACTTAATATATACATATACATATATATATATATATATATATTTTTATATATTAGTAATATATCTATCATTTCCTTCATTTTGAATTTTATATATAAATATATTTTTTTTATACTTAATATATACATATATATTCTTGTTTATTACATATATATATATATATTTTCCATACGCTCATGTGTATATCACATCCAATTCAATATATTTATATTCTTTATATTAATTAAATAAATATATATATTTATTTATTTATCTATTCTTTTTAATTATTTAATCACTTACACTACATGTACTCAAGTTTTGTAAATGTAATCAAACATTCATTGATTTATTTCATAAATGTTCAAATTATCAATTTATTTTTTTCATTGAATTAATATATATATGTCGAATTTATCTATATAATTCTAAATTACATATATTAATCATTGATTAAATTTACGAAACTCGAAACTTTATTCTCATTATCGGAAATAATAATAATTACAGATTACAGTTCAACACTTAACTTATTTAATGCCTTTTATTTATTGCAAACTCGGTATGAAATTTGCATACTTCACAAAGAGGGGAAGCAAAGCGGAAACATAACAAATTGTAGATGCAATGCATGGAAATAGCATTTAATAATGCATGAAGAACCAAAACTGGAACACTTTTGATGAGCATTTAGAAAGCTATAGATAAGACAATTTAATTAAATCAAAATACTACATTAAAAAGGAAGAAATTCAAAACTGAAAAGATCCTTCTCACTTACAGTCAATTCAGGAAAAAAAATCTTCTTGTGAACAAACCCCTAATTCCATATGCATCATTGTCAAAACAGATTCAAATAATGATAATATTTGAAACATAATCATTTCTTAACGGCAAAAGAAACAAAAGAGATTGGGGAAAATAGGAATAAAGCAGGAAAAAGGGGGAAAAACCATTGCTACAATAAGTTAAAAAATCAATCAGTTAAAAAATTGAAATAATTTATGTGTGCATGTATCATAAAAAGACAAATAAAAAGACCTGATATCTCAGTCCAACATCCGTAGATATGCCATTCAGAATTATACACCTGCTTCTACAAAATTACATGTGGAATGCTTCGCATAATGAAATTATGTTCAAAAACAATCAATATAAATAAAACAAACAAAATATATTAAAGGAAATACTTAAACATCGCACCAACCTGCCTCATGCTATAAAACCTCTTTCTTGTCACGGTACGCATCTGCAGAACGAAATTTAAACCAATAAGCATACAATTATGACAATAAGCTAGGGTCTACGCAGATGGTTTGAACTCTGCTACAGACCGAATTTTCTGATTATGCATGTGTTAACTGTTAACTCAAATTGTGTAATATATATAAATATATATATATATTGCATTTAACAAATAATCTGAAGTCACATATACATCACATAGAAGTATTATATTAGTTTTGATTTACAGAAATTACACTGTGAAATGTAGTAGTTGAATTTTTTATGATCTACATAAAAAAGGGCTTTATATAAATATGACTTATAAAAATGAAAACCGAGTGATGATATTTTGTAAATTAGGCATTGAAAGAAGATAAATGCTTACATAATGAATGCTTTGGTCTAGAATATTTATTTTCATGGTGTCTACATTTAGCTTCTATATCATCAATTTAGAAAGATTGAAAAAAGTTCTTGCACACGGCCTTGCCTCTTTGCTCTTTACACGTTTTAGCGTACCATGCTTTCTTTATTTCAACCTCAAATCACCCACACACAAATCACCCAAACAAAATAAGATCAGTTAACTAAGAGAAAGAAATATATTGATTTTAGAAGAAAATTAGAGGAAAAATTAGAAGAAATTATCGGTGGTTTCGAAGTTAGCATATGACTTCATCCAGTATTGTGAAACGGAAACTAAAGATAAGGGATGCAACAAAAGGAAATTAAAACATGCCGTTGAATATATACTCACATTTTCAGAACCTGCAAATGAACGTAATTTCCAACTTAGTGAAATGGACAGGTTTCCTGTACGAAACCAACTTAGTGAAATGATAAATCGGTACTTCACTAACACTACAAGAAAATTGCTTTTCAGCGACGGAAATTTAGCTACGGAATTTTTCCGTCGCTGATAATTAGTATTAGCGACGGATTAGCGACGGATTAGCGACGGAATTTATAATGAATTTAGCGACGGAATTAGCGACGGATTAGCGACAGAAATTGGTCGATAATTAGCGACGGAATATTTTCCGTCGCTAATTCTGTCGCTAATTATGGCGGGATATACTGTTTAATTGCGCCAAAGTATTAGCGACGGAATTAGCGACGGAATTATCCGTCGCTAAAGCCAAAACATAGAAAAAATTTAGCGACGGAATTTTTCCGTCGCTAATTCCGTAGCTAATGGGATTTAGCTACGGAATTAGCGACGGAAAAATTCCGTCGCTAAGTCCCATGAATTCTTCCACCGAAAAATCAATTGGGAACTTAGCGACGGAATTTTTCCGTCGCTAATTCTGTAGCTAAAGCCCATTAGCTACGGAATTAGCGACGGAAAAATTCCGTCGCTAAATTCCCATGAATTCTTTTACCGAAAAATCAATTGGGAACTTAGCGACGGAATTTTTCCGTCGCTAATTCCGTAGCTAAAGCCCATTAGCTACGGAATTAGCGACGGAAAAATTCCGTCGCTAAATTTTTTCTATGTTTTGGCTTTAGCGACGGATAATTCCGTCGCTAATTCCGTCGCTAATACTTTGGCGCAATTAAACAGTATATCCCGCCATAATTAAACAAAAAAAGAGACTTTCAGCGACGGAATTAGCGACGGAATTTTCTTTCAGCGACGGAATGAGCATCAGCGACATTGATTTTTCCAACGGAATTATTCCGTCGCTAATCCGTCGCTAAAACCCTTTAGCGACGGAATAAGACTTTTAGCGACGGAAAATTCCGTCGCTAATTCCGTCGCTGAAAGTCTCTTTTTTTGTAGTGTAAATAAAATAAATGTCCTAGAAATTTCAGCATGTTCTAGAACATTAGCAAAGAAAGATAAAGTTTCTCTCCATCATACTCAGTATTGCAAGTCTCACTAATCAGAGTGATTTAATATATTGTGATGAAAAATGTATCCGCCCAAGCTAAATGCCAGATGTGCAGATTTGATTCTAAAGATTTCATATTAAAAACACATTAAAGATGTTCTATATGTTACTCATAAATTAAATTTAATTGAGTGAATATACCTTGATAGGGTGCTCACTATTAGTATGCACATAATCTAAGGCCTCCGCTACCCCAAGTGCCACCTTGTATAACTGTATCTTTGAGTCCAACCAAATGCACCAGGATCCTTATCACATGAATTTTAAGCAAATGAGACTTAAAGTAAATGCACATAATTTATCCTACAGATTGCAAGCTATTCCTAAAGACTTATTACCAAATACACATAATCTATCCTAAATATTGCAAGCTATTAATTAGGTCCTTCAAAAAAAAGCAAATTCCTCACAGATAAGCTTTTTAACAATTTCTTAGTCGATCAACTCAAGCAAATAAATTAAACTTAAAATGACCAATTCACCCATCATGTCAAGTCAGGCAAGTAAAGTTAAAAACCAATTCATTATCATTTAAACAATTTTGTCACTAAAGTCAAGCTAATAAATTAAATTAAAGCAAATAATTCATTCATCATACAAATCAAGCCAATAAAATAAAGTAAAACAACCTAAGCAAGTGATTTAACAAAATGAAGAGAAAGTGAACTTTCTAAAAAATAATCTTACCTTCTACTCTATTCCAAGAACTTTAAGAACTTTCTTATCAACCTCTGTTTTATTGCAAGAGCAAAGAACAAAAAAATCATTTAGCCGCATGTGATTATCAATAAAAGACAATGACTGGGAGTTTGACCGCTTTGGAGTCAATTTGCTATATTCCTGTGTCTTGAATTTGCTGCCGCGAGATTGCTTTAAATATAAAATATTTGAAACAAATTCAGTGATGTTATCATGCCAAAACAGAATAATGTTGTTGGAGTTATTCGGGCAAATCCGATTGTATAACAACGCCATTAAATCCCCGTCGTCGGCTATTCATCTACCCAACTGCTGTGAGGTGTGCAAATGTGTGTTAACGAATCCTAAACGAGCAACCCAAAAAAAATAAACAATCAATTTCTTCTTAATTTCTTACAAATGAAACAGAAAAGCTAAGCATTATATTAAAAATTAATTAATTTATAAATAAAAATATATATATATATAATAATATCTAAAAAAATTATGTATAATTGGAGTTCAGATAATAGAGTACCCTAAGATCATTATCCCAACTCTATCGGGATCTGTGACTGGTAGAAAAATTACTACCCAAATCCGATAATCAAATACCCTAATCCTCCTTAATCAGGTTAGATAATACAAAGTATTATTTATAAGGTACCTATTTACATTCCTAGGTATTTATTTTCTAGTAAAATACCTACAGTAAAACCAACAAGATTTCTAAAACCCTTAACAAATCCATTCCTTACGTATTAAACTAGGTAATTCGAGTGGCTTAGTGACACTTAGAAAAAAAATGATTGAGCGATTAATGTTTAGAACTAAAACTGATGGATATGATTTGTGTATGGTTAAAGGTTTAAGTTGAATTGTTTGATATATTATTTGTTATAAAAATAAAAGAAATTGATTGCAAATGGTAAAATTGGGATTGCCCGAAGAATTTCTCATTTATAAATTAGCTTGTGAATATTGAAAAACGCACATAAATTTTGTTGGGTGGTCTATGGTTTTGGGTTACTGAATTGAATCACTACAAAAACTATGCTTTTTACCGGCACTTTGATAGTGGCGGTTATAAAATGTGCCCTTGATTTTATGTATTTAACGGCACAAGTTTATAAGCCGGTAATTGTAAAGCATTTAATGGCACTTTTCTAAGTCAAAACTCTAATTTTTCTAATAAAAAAAATCTTCTGATTTCCTAACTTTCCTAATTTCCTTTCAAGCTTTCACTTCTGTTTTGCTTCTTTTCTCTTTACCAAAGAAAAAGAAAACCGTTTTCCAAATTCTGTTGATTCCGATCTCCTCATTGCCAGAAATTATGAGTTCCCCGGCAGGTCTCCGGTGAACTTTTTTTCATGCGTGATCATTGCTTCCAGAGTTCCCATCCTCCATGGCTGTCTATCAAGGTATTTCCACCTCATTTCTAGGGCTTTCCTTCTTTACTTTTTGTTTGGTTGCCTCATAAAGTAGTTGTCTCCTTAGAAACACTGCTTAACAGAGTTTAAATTCATACTGTTCATACGCAGTTGAGTAGAGAGACAAAAGAAAAGTGATTGATTACTTTTTTCTTGGCAACCAAACAGAAGGTAAAGAATATTTTATTGAATTTTTTTAGCTGTTAAAACGGCAAAGTTTTGCATTTACCGAAGGGGTGGATGTGGAAGTGTGTTGTTGATTACTAATTAAAGTTTTTCTCTCATTTCTCGAAAGGTTTTGGCATCTATGGGTTCGTTTTGGTGAGGATTCTGAATAAAGGAAATATCTGCCAAGTACTTTGGAAGAGGCCGTCTCTTCTCTCTGTTACAGCGGATACATAATTTTTTTTTGTTTTAATTTCCAGAGATTTAACTTTGGTCCCAAGTTTACTGTGATTAAATATAGTAGTTATGAAAAAATACATAATTTTTTTGTTATGATTTTGAATGTTGAGAAGATAACATTAATAGGAGTGATAATAAAAATACTCTTGGATTTTCTCTTTGTTTTGTAAATGCTTGATGCTTGCTTGAGTTATTGATTTTCTGTGCATTGTTTTCGGTATTGAATTTGATGCTTCGTCCTTTAAGATCTGCTTCAATTCAGATTGTAAGGATTTGAAATTGGAAAGACTGTGGAAAGGATGACGATTGGGAAGCTTTGTTGTGAGTTTCACTTTTTTCTTTTAAATTATTCCTGTTGCAGATAATGAACTGGTTTTTGATGAATAATCTTTTATTCTTTTAAACTATTTCTGATGAATAATCTTTTATTCTTTCATATTGGGAAGCCGACTAAAGTCTGAATTTGCTTTTGACCTTCCTCTGCTCTTCAACTGCTGTAAACTTGCCGTCTAGAAAACTCTGATAAAGGACTTCACAAGGGTATTTCTCCTAATATTCCAAGTTCTGGATTTGTCGCAAATCAGCTGGCTGACTCCTGTTGCTGTCAGCTGCAGTGGTGGGTGAAGCACTCAGAAATGCATGTTGAAAAATTATTTAGTGGGCCTACATATATCAATTAATTGTATATTACAGGCTATCTATTTAGTCCACTTAAAAGTGATCGAATAAAGTTTAAGTTATTGAACTTTAGGATATCTCAATTAGTATGGGCTTTGCAATATGTAGAGACCCAATATTTTATTTTATTTTCGTGATGGGCCAAAATAAAATAAAATATACTTCAAGTATAAATAGGTTATAGTCCCCAGTCTAAACATAACTTAATTCTCACAACAAATCCCATCGTTGAGTGAGATACAGATTCTCTCAAAAGGTTTAGACGTGGAAGACTCTAACCTCAAGATATCAATTCCAATGGTTTCAGGTACGCTTCCGTATTAATCTTTTCTTGATGATTGAACATGAAATCCGGGGTGTATTTATCTGTATTAATTTTTCCTACAAGTGGTATCAAGAGCCTATCATGTTTGATCATTGAGAATTAAAAATTATTGTGTAAAACCTTAGGGCTTTATTCCTTATGGAATAAGGATTAAAATCATGTGAACAAATTCTGAAATTTTGTCTCATATTTGATGAATTTTATTTTTAAATTCTTTAAATCCCGAAATTAAAATTTAACCAAAACAATAATATTTTATGTGTTTTAATTCAAATTGATTGATGATAATTGTTTCTTGTGACTTATATGGTTGAATCAAAGTCACAATTTTGGTATATTTTTTATCTTGGTTGAAAGAAATCAAGAAAAAGGGTAAGGGTATTTCATGGATATTTTCTTATATCTTTCTTGATCAAATTCATTACAAATTTTGTTGATTTGATCTGTTTCTTGACCTGGGTTTTGTACAAAAGGTCTTAATTAAATGATTAAAGGTTAAATTTTGTCAAAAATCACTAAAAATAGGTCAAAATTTTGAAGAAAAACCAAAACAAACCCGTTCGGGTATGTTCAAGAGCTACCCGACCCGGCTAGGCAGAGAAGATGAGAAACAGTCCCGTCTGGGACTGTTTCCCACACGCGACAGTGGCGCGTGTTACCCACGCGCCACCTTCCCGCGGGCTTCTGGCTACCAAAGTTTCCAGCCCACTATATTTTATTATTTTAAAATTTTTGGTGATTTTTCTGAAATTTTTTGAAATTTTCAGGTATTTATTATTTAATATTCATTGTAATTTCGATGTTTTGATATATTATGCATGTATTTTCTAAAATTTTGTTTCATGATAAAATATTTCATGATATTTTCAGTTGATTGACAGTACTCACTCTCCCTATTGATGTGAATTAATTTGTGTACTCTCAATATTTTGTATATATGCATAATATGTTAAAAATGAATAAAGTTCAAAATAAATTAAATTAATATAAAATGCCACCAAAGTGACCTCTTTTATGTTAATTTATTTATTTTGAAAATTAAAGTTGTCATTTAAGAATTTAAATGACTGTGTTTTTTAATCCCTGCGGAAAATAATCGGCCCAAAGGAAGGTTATTTTTTGGCCGAATTACAAACACAATAAGGTAGTAAATATGTGATAAAATTATTTTTTTTACCATGCATGCAATATGTCGGCCCAAAGGAAGGTATGTTGTTGGCAAGGATTTGATTATCAATATTTACTAATAAAGTTTAAGAGTACCGCTTATAAATTAAAATTTCTGTCCAAAGACTAAATTTTAATGTTGTGCTTGGTATCTTATATGGCCCAAAATTATCGTTTGTTAATTGTGAGCTGATTATTGTTGTTTTTCTGTTTACAGTAAATGTTTCTTCTATATCTGCCAATTTGAATAATATTCCGGTGCTTAACGGCACTAATTTCGAGAAATGGAAGGAGCACGTTACTATTGTGCTTGGGTGTATGGATCTAGACTATGCGATCAGGTCTGATAAACCTCGCGCCCCTGTTGATAATAGTACAGCGACGGAAAGGGCACTTTATGAAAAATGGGAGCGTTCTAACCGCATGAGTCTGACGATCATGAAGCACTCAATTCCGGATACCATCAGGGGCGCAATGCCTGAGGAGGAAAATGCTAAGAGTTTCCTACAACGAATTGCAGACAGGTTCACTGCAAATGAAAAAGTCAAAACAAGCACCATCTTATCTAAGCTTGTTTCAATGCGGTATAGCGGTAAAGGAAACATAAGGGAATATATTATGGAAATGTCTAATCTTGTTACAGGACTAAAGGCACTAAAGTTAGAGTTGTCTGAGGACATTCTCGTGCACTTAGTCTTAATATCTCTTCCTGCACAATTTAGTCCTTTTAAAATAAGTTATAACACTCAAAAAGAGAAATGGACTCTTAATGAGCTCATTGCTCAGTGTGTGCAAGAGGAAAAGAGGTTGAAACAAGAGAAGATAGAAGGTGCTCACTTAGCATCTTCTTCCAGTGACATTGCTGCCAACAAAAAGAGAAAAAGGAACACAGCAAAAGGCACTGCAAATACTGAAACTTCACAACCTAAGGGGTAATAGAAACAAGATAAGGTGATCACTTGTTTCTTTTGCCGTAAAGGTGGTCATGTGAAGAAGGATTGTTCCAAGTATGCTAAATGGCTTGCCAAAAAGGGTAAACTTCTCAACCTTGTTTGTTCTGAAGTTAATTTGGCTTTAGTACCCAATCACACTTGGTGGATAGATACAGGTGCAACTACTCACATAAGTGTGGCTATGCAGGGTTGTCTAAGGAGCAGAAAGCCAACTGATGCTGAAAGATTCATCTGCGTAGGAAATGGAGAAAGAGCTCCTGTTGAGGCTGTTTGTTTATTTAGATTAAAGTTAGAATCTGGTTGCTATTTAGATTTGAAAGAGAGTTTTTATGTACCGTCATTTAGACGGAATTTGATTTCTATTTCTTCTTTGGACAAATCAGGATATTCTTGTTTATTTGGAAATGGAAAATTTAGTCTTTTCCAGTATTCAAATCTTATTGGCACAAGTTCTTTAGTTGATAATCTATATAAATTAGATCTTCATGCCTCACACATTAATGAATCCTTGCATATAAATAATTGTGGTACAAAGCGCAAATTAATTAATGAGAATTCTTCCATGTTATGGCACAGGCGTTTAGCACATATTTCTGAACAAAGAATAAAGAGGCTTGTGTCAGAAGGAATTCTCTATTCACTTGATTTTTCAGATTTCAAAATCTCTGTTGAGTGTATTAAGGGAAAACAAACAAATATCAAGAAAACTGGTGCTAACAGGAGTTTAAACGTCTTGGATTTAATTCATACTGATATTTGTGGTCCATTCCCTACAGCTTCTTGGAATGGTCAACAATATTTTATTACTTTCATAGACGATTATGCTCGTTATGGGTACCTATACTTGATTCATGAGAAGTCTCAGGCATTGGTCGTTTTCAAAACCTATAAAGCTGAAGTTAAAAATCAACTTGGTAGAAAAATTAAAGCTGTTAAATCTGACCATGGTGGTGAATATTACGGTAGATACGACGGATCAGGTGAACAACGTCCAGGCCCTTTTGCAAAGTATTTAGCAAAATATGGCATCGTTCCTCAATACACCATGCCAGGGACTCCAAGTCAAAATGGTGTAGCTGAGAGACGAAATCGAACCCTAAAGGATATGGTTAGAAGTATGATTAGTCATTCTTCTTTACCAGACTCACTTTGGGGAGAAGCCTTAAAGACTGCAGTGTATATTCTTAATCGAGTTCCAAGCAAAGCAGTAGCTAAAACCCCATATGAATTATGGACAGGAAAGAAGCCTAGTATTAGGCATTTACATATTTGGGGTTGTCCAACTGAGGCTAGGCCATACAAGCCTAACGAAAGGAAATTGGACTCAAGAACAATAAGCTGCTACTTTGTTGGATACTCAGAAAGATCGAGGGGTTTCAAGTTTTATGATCCCTCAAATAGATCCTTTTTTCGAAACAGGGAATGCTAAGTTTATTGAGGATGTTGAATATGATGAGGGTGTCAAACTCAAGAATTTTGTATTTGAGGAAGAACATGTTACAGTTCCTACAGTTGCAATTGAGAATGATCAGACAATTATGTCTGACATTATTCAAGATGCAAATCCAGACTATCAAGACACTCCTGGGTTACCACCTAATCATATTGAAGAGCAACAACAAACTCAATTAGAAGTGCCATTAAAGAGATCCTCGAGAGAGAGGAGATCGGCGATTCCAGATGATTATATCATTTATCTCCAAGAACACGAGTTTGATATAGGACTAGAAGATGATCCAAAATCTTTTAGTGAAGCCAAACAAGGTGTTCACTCTCATAAATGGATTGAGGCCATGAAAGATGAGATGAAATCAAAGGAGGATAATGATGTTTGGGATCTTGTCGAATTGCCTAAAGGAGCGAAACCGATTGGTTGTAAATGGATTTTCAAAACCAAGAGGGATTCAAAGGCAATATCGAAAGATATAAAGCACGTCTAGTTGCCAAAGGTTTCACTCAAAAGGAAGGCATTGATTATAAAGAGATTTTCTCTCCGGTTTCATCGAAAGACTCTTTTAGAATCATTATGGCACTTGTAGCTCATTATGATTTGGAGTTACATCAGATGGATATAAAGACAGCGTTTCTCAATGGTGACATTGAAGAAACAATTTATATAGAGCAACCAGAAAATTTCGTGTCAGATGAATCGAAACATCTGGTATGCAAATTAAAGAAATCCATCTATGGTTTAAAACAAGCATCCCGTCAATGGTATCGAAAATTTGATCAAGTGATCACCTCTTTTGGTTTTAAGGAGAACATTGTTGATCAATGTATTTATCACAAGATCAGTGGGAGCAAGTTTATTCTTCTGGTGTTATATGTTGATGATATCTTGCTTGCAAGTAGCGATATAGGCTTATTGCATGAAACCAAGAGATTTCTTTCAAATAAATTTGAGATGAAAGATCTTGGGCATGCATCTTTTGTGTTGGGCATACAGATCAATCGAGATCGTTCTCGAGGAATACTTGGCTTATCACAAAAGGCTTATATCGATAAGGTGCTTAGCAGATTTGACATGAAAAACTGTGCATCAGGAGACACGCCCATTGTTAAGGGTGATAAATTCAATTTGCTTCAATGCCCAAGAAATAATATTGAAAAAGAAGAGATGCAGAAGATTCCCTATGCTTCAGCAGTAGGGAGTCTCATGTATGCTCAAGTTTGTACGCGTCCGGATATTGCGTACATAGTTGGTATGCTTGGCAGATATTTAAGTAACCCTGGAATGGATCATTAGAAAGCAGTAAAGAGGCTTATAAGGTATTTACAGAAAACTAAAGATTACATGCTCACATATCGGAGGTCAAATCATTTAGAGATCGATGGGTATTCAGACTCCGATTTTGCTGGTTGCCTTGATAGCAGAAGATCCACTTCTGGTTATGTTTTCATGTTAGCTGGAGGAGCTGTGTCTTGGAAGAGTGTAAAGCAGTCACTCATAGCTTCTTCTACCATGGAAGCAGAGTTTATAGCTTGCTATGAGGCATCGAACCAAGCAATATGGTTGCGGAATTTTATCACTGGGCTATGCGTTGTCGATGGCATTGAGAGGCCATTGAAGATTTATTGTGATAATAAAGCCGCAAAATTATACTCTAAGAACAACAGAAGCTCGTCAAAGTCAAAGCATATTGACATCAAGTTTCTTGTTGTTAAGGAGAGAGTTCAGAGTCTTCAGATATCTATTGAATATATCAATACGAACTCCATGATTGCGGATCCACTTACTAAGGGTGTACCACCTAAGGTGTTTCATGAGCATGTAGCTTGTATGGGTGTGGTTCACTTTGATAATATGCTTGTATAGTGGGAGTTTGTTTCATTTATATTCATTTATTATTGAGACATTTTCTGATCAGAATAAAGTATTGTTGCTATTACTGAAACTCTGAAATAAAGTATTATTCTTTCAAATTGCAGTTGAGCATAAAGTTTTTGAAAGTAGGACCAGTTGGAAATATGCATGTTTAAGAGATCACGTTGCATGTAATTTCCATGCTACACATCCATACTTGATCTATGTCATTGATTATATTAATATACATGACTATTGATGGGTCTAGTTACGGAATATATGTAATGAAGATCGCTTTGATCCTATGTTAGTATAATTGATGGACCAGATTGTTTAGAGATGTTGCCTTGTCATGATAGCAAGTAGAGCTCTTAAAGTTATTTTAAAATGTACAATTATCAGGTGACATATGTGGCCCAAGAGGGAGATTGTTGGAAAATTATTTAGTGGGCCTACATATATCAATTAATTGTACATTACAGGCTATCTATTTAGTCCACTTAAAAGTGATCAAATAAAGTTTAAGTTATTAGACTTTAAGATATTTCAATTAGTATGGGCTTTTCAATGTGTAGAGACCCAATATTTTATTTTATTTTCGTGATGGGCCAAAATAAAATAAAATATACTTCAAGTATAAATAGGTTATGGTCTCCAGTCTAAACATAACTTAATTCTCACAACAAATCCCATCGTTGAGTGAGATACAGATTTTTTCAAAAGGTTTAGACATGGAAGACTCTAACCTCAAGATATCAATTCCAATGGATTCAGGTACGCTTCCGTATTAATCTTTTCTTGATGATTGAACATGAAATCCTGGGTGTATTTATCTATATTAATTTTTCCTACAATGCAAACACAAGCGTCTTGAGCAAAGGCATTTAAGAGTTCAGCCTTAAATGCCTGAAATAGGTATGTATGCATGCTTCTAGTTGCAAACACAAACGCATACATACATAGGTATGTATGCGTGCTTCTAGTTGCAGCTGGTGGCGTGAATTGTAGTAAATTCATTGGTGCATTTTATATATGACTGAAATTGCTTCTTAAAATGACTGAAATTGTAGTAAATTCATTGGTGTAGTTTATATATGATAAGCTGAGTACGTTAACTCCAACCAGTGAAACACTACTGCAAACTCCAACCATAAGCGCACACCAGAAACCACAATCCATGGTCCCAATGTTCGGAGAAAGAGTCCAACAAAAACGGAAAAGGCAGTGAGCAAGGCAACAGCTGCTAAACTAATTGTGAGTCCTTTTAAGTTTGCATTCTGCGGCTATATCCTAATTTTCATTAAACATCTTGTTGACATCTGATATGTAAAATGCCTCTGCTAAATTTATTAAGTTATGAAAAGAGGATTGAGAACTAAATGCAGTTTATCTTCTGTGCAGACTGAGAAATTAGATTGGAAAGGAGATGATATTGTTTTGGAAGGAAAGAGGAGTGATCTTGCATCTGAAAATGATAATGTTCTGAAAGAACAGAGGATTGATCTTGCATCAGACAATGGTACTGTTTTGGAAGGATATAGCACTGAAATTGCAGATAAACTTCCTGTAAAAGAGGGAGCAGAACACACTGATATTCAGATTGAAGGTAACACCCGATTAACAGAAACTCTAGTAATGCACAATGCTGTGAGTGACGTTGGTCAGCTACCATGTGCTCACATCAGGGATGTAAATACATGCAGACATGCATTTTCTGATTTAGTTGCATGTAGAATGCATGTCATATTTAAATAATTACAATTTGAAATTTTCTGTTCTCTCCTCTAATGCTGACACCTCTGCTCTCCGACAAGAACTTTTGGGGTAAAACCTTCAAAGCAATCAACAACATAATACTTGAAAGATGTTGAGGTGCATGACTTTTAACTTAGCTTATCATACCTTAGAAGAAAAACATTAGGTCATTGCTTTAAAACATTAAGAATTATTTTCAAATTCCTTGCTTTATTTTATGAATTTAATTACCATTGCATCTAAATAGTTTTTTTTCTTCTGTTGCTAATGAATTTCCGACGAGATATTGTTCTTACTTGCCTAATTTCTCCCCTAAGAACCTTATATTACTTCCTTTTAGTGGTTTCGAAATTTTACAACTCCTTAATTGGATGATGTTGTGCAGAGGAACTAGTGAGAGGCCTATCCCGAGTTTCATGGGAAAAAATTGATGTTAGTTTTCACACCAGTAGACAGAGATTTGCAGCTCACAGTGTCATACAGGTCTCTCTCTTCGTTTTCTATTATCTAAAGTCTATTTATATTGTGCATGAGATCATTTACATAGTCGAAAACGCTATTTCTTTTTGAAGGAGCAAGTTCTCATTACGCACATTTTGCATGTTAAAGATGAAGTTATGCATATATAAGGTGCAGATGTCATCCAACATATGATCGACCATTTTCTTACTTGAAAACTTTTGGCCTTAGAAACACACATCATATGCCTGGATATGATATTCTCTTAGGTAAGCGAAGATTAATTTACTACTGAGATCCCTTATTCATCGATTGTTGAGTCAGTGCTTGAACTCTCATTGATTGCAGTTCAACGGCTCAATACTCTGGTTGGTTCTCGTCAAAGGATAGGTATGAGAACTATGATCAACCCAGCAATCATGAAGAAATTTGGTTCATTCATTAATCATTTTAT
The DNA here is from genome assembly GCA_031772115.1 of Heritiera littoralis. Taxonomy (NCBI): domain Eukaryota; kingdom Viridiplantae; phylum Streptophyta; class Magnoliopsida; order Malvales; family Malvaceae; genus Heritiera; species Heritiera littoralis. The sequence goes on along the minus strand of JAPDPK010000053.1, from coordinate 2,825,932 downwards.
GTTCTATACATATCATGGTTACTTCTCTTTTGTTTTATGTGATGTAAAGAATTATTCTGTAACTTACATTTTGCACAGAACTTGTAAGGCTATGCTTAATGATTTCTGGATATAATGATAAGCCTTGAGAATTTCTATTTTGCTCTTTCAAAAGGAAAACTTTATAAGAATTGTGGGAAGGTAATTTCTCATTAATTTGTTATTTTGTTAAGTTCCGATATTTGGTAATTGTAGATACTAGATACAATATGAAAACATAATACAAAAATGATATGAAAAAGGTTACCATTTGAGATTTTAACAAAAATTGGTAAAATAGCCAAATAAGCCCTCGACCTTGAGCCCAAAATGGAATTAAGCCCTCAACATTTTATTTCGTGGAATTCAGTCCATAAACTTTTATTTCAGTGGAAATAAACCCTTAACCTTCTAAAATTATGCAATTAAGTCCAAATCTGTTAAATGACACTAACTGCCGTTAATATTGCACACGTGGCAGCCAAGTAAGCTATCCACGTCAGCTTTCACTAACGGCAGTTAGTGTCATTTAACAGATTTGGACTTAATTGCATAATTTTAGAAAGTTGAGGGTTTATTTCCACTGAAATAAAAATTTATGGACTGATTACCACGAAATAAAATGTTGAGGGCTTAATTCCATTTTGGGCTCAAGGTCGAGGGCTTATTTGGCTATTATTCCACAAAAATTCAATAAATTTAAAAATTTTAAATTTTAAATAGGACTTTTACAGGCACTTTAAAGTGCCGGTAAAAACTTTTAAATTAAAATTAAAATTCAATAAATTTAAAAATTTTAAATTTTAAATAGGACTTTTACCGGCACTTTAAATTTTAAAGTGCCGGTAAAAGCTTTTTACTTTTAACGGCATTTAAAAGCGTCAGAAAAAGTTATGTCGCAATTTGCAAAACTTGTACCGGCATCGGAGTACATGACCGTCAGTAAACCTTTACCGGCATTCACCTAGCCACCAGTTAACCGACGGTCAACAAACCACCGGTAAGGTTTTTACCGGCGGTTGATATGTCTTTTACTGACACTTATAAGTGCCGGTAAAAGTCAATTATCTTGTAGTGAATTAAGATGGGTTTTCTTTATTTGATTAATGAAAATAAATATAAATATTAAATATGAAAATTAAAAATACAAACATCGAATACTATATAAGATATACAGTCCCTACTAATTAAAAAAAATAATTATTACATATACCGTCAATGAAATTTTTTTATTTCACAAGTGAAATTAGGATCATGATACATATCTTATTTTATTTATTTTTATTTGTTTAATATTTTTATAAGACATATGTCACAATTCACTGATTGTGTATGTAATAATTATCCTAAAAAATATATATTTACAATCATCAATTTAGTTATTACAATCATTTTATTGATCATGAAATTTAAAAGAAAAATCCAAAAATTAAAATTTTCTGAAACAAACCATTGCAATCGAAATCTTTTCCAATTTAATCCTTGCTTGCCTTATACCATTTCAACCATCTTCAACCATCAGAATATTTTTGTAAATTGATTTTTTTTAAATTCCAATCAAACTATAATTTAAATTAAGTAACATGTTGGCTAATGCGAATCCACCTGACAATTCAATTGATCCTGGTCCTATTTGGTCAAAGATTTGGAAGGTAAGAGCTCCATCAAAGATGAGGGTTTTCCTCTGGAGAATGTTGAGAGGCTTCCTGTCAACCAATTCGATTTTAACTTATTGAGGAATTTGAGACTCAAGCATTTGTCCACGCTGTGATAGGGAGTGTGAGACGTTTGAGCATGCCATTTTCCTGTGTCACCATGCAGTCTCAGTGTGGCAACATTTTCCAGAATTTAATACTATATCGGAGTTGATGGAGGAAACTGGGTTAGGTGCTTGTACGACATCACTTGGGGACTTGGCCTTACAACTCTTTACTTTCATTGCTTGGATGGTATGGAATGATCATAATGTGGCTATCTTTGATCCACCAAGTAGGCCGGCTCAACAATCTTGTCTACAAATCCATCATTATATTACTGAGTATAACTCTGCGATGGCTAGATCAATGGAAAATAGATTAAGGGAGTCTGTTGCTCGCTGGGTGGCCCCGCATCCAGACTTTTGTAAAGTAAATTTTGATGCCGCCACTGATCAATTAGAACATTGTGGAGGTTTGGGGGTGGTGATGAGGAATCATGTCAGGGAATGTTTGGGAGCAGCGGCAATACAGGTGTGTTGGAAATCTGATGCTCTTATTCTAGAATGCTTTGCAGCAATTTGGGCTCTGCGGCTGGCGAATGAAATGGGATTTCGGTCCATAATCTTAGAAGGGGATGGTCTTTCTGTGATTCAAAGACTGCAACAAGACCGAGAGGATTTGACTCCTGTAGGCTTCATACTTGATGAAGCCAAGTCTCTATCTTTGACGTTCGATGTGTGTGTGTTTCAACATACTAGAAGGGATGGTGACAGGGTGGCTAATAAATTAGCTACGTATGGGTTGCGTTGTCCAGAAGCTAGGATATGGGTTGAGGACAATCCTTGTATCATAAATAATGAGTTGGCTGCTGATGCCCTGTACATCCAGAATTAAATAAAATGCTTTTGATTTCAAAAAAAAATATTTTAAAATTAAATAATTAATTGAATAGGATTATTTTATAAAAAATTAAAATTAATTTATTATTTTAAGTATAAGAAAACTTAAGCTATTTACATAGAATATTTTATTTTTAGCCAAGAGCTTTGCCTTTTATTTATTTATTTATTTATATAAGATATAAGATTATTATCAAAAATTAAATCTTATTAGAATTAAAACTGTAATCTTGGATCAATGACAAGATAATTTTGTGGATATTTTATAGTTTAACGATTAATAAATTCACTTTACCCATCACGTGTTCATATAAAATATGTATATTTTTCCTTTGAAAATAATACATCCAAGTAAAAGCTTTATACCAAAATTAATTGTTCCTATAAATATGTTTTTATTGTGTATAACAACAGTAGTTGCATATTTATTGATAAAGGATGAGAAAAAATTAATGAATGATACGAGGTTTTCTTAGTTTTAATAGATATATTTTTATCTTTTAAGTCCAAGGTTCAAGTTTCCACTCCTTCTTTTGTACCTCCTATGGCTCTTATGAACCAAAAAAAATTAATTTATTTTGTAATTTTGATGTATATAGATTCCTATCTTTTAGAAAATTAGAAAGAATTATTATTTTTTATTTTAAGATATTATATGTATCAAATTTTTAAATTATACCTATGATGTTTTATTTGTCATTGATAATTTTATTTACCATCGTGAATTTAGTTAATGCAATCATTATATTGAACACAAATTAAAAAATTTCTTGAAACAAACCATTGCAACAAAATTCTTTTCCAACTTAGTCCTTGCTTGCCCTAGACCGTTTCAGCCAAACATTGCAACCATCAGCAACCATTTGCCTGGCCTCGATTTTTTGGTTTAACCAATCAAGTCCTCTGTCTGGTTCTCTAACCATGGCCCAAGAACATCTTTCTGCAATCCTCAAGAATGCATTCTTTACTGAGACAAGTTTGTCGGGAGAGCTCATCAAAGGGCCCAACGCTGATAAATTGAGAGCAGTGAGACGTTGGATTGGCAAGCTTCATGAGGTGCTGTTGCGTCTTCAATCTATCCTTGATGATACAAAGCAACGGCGATTTTTGGCTGGAAAGTCGAACCGTTGGGTTGATGCACATGTACTGGACGGACTATTATATGAAGCAGAAGACATACTACTGTTTCCGATTTGGGTATTCAATTAAGATCACTATATGCCCGGTTTATGCACCTTCTAAGAGAACCTATTTTTGCTTTCAACAAATCATCTGAACAACCAAATGGATCTTCTTTTGTAGAAGTGTCAAAATTACATGGTCTAGATGAAGTTAAGGAGAAGATAATGAACGTCCTTTTGGTTGAAAGTAGGGAGTGATGGCATCCAAACCATCTCTAAAATACTTAATAAATTAATTTAATTAAATATTATACTAATAATAAATATTTTATAAATAAAAATACATATAATAATTTTAAAAAATTATTATTTGTAATCGAATTCGAGTAATAAGATATTCTAAAATCATTACTCAAACCTGTGATTGATAGTTAAATCACTGTCTAATCTTACTCAAATCTGATTATTAACTATTCTAACGTTACTTAATCAAGTTAAATAATATAGAATATCCGTTTAGATACCCATTTACATTACTGTTTCAATAAATGTGATATTTTATGCTGTTGTTTTTGAAGGATTTCTTTAGTTATTTTCATCCTGCTTACTTTTAATAACTCGGACAGACTATTTTGTTCTTGATGCATGTTTTGATGTATGCTTCCTGCATCAAGGAGAGGGCAACGAGAGGGCGTTACCTAGGGGTGTTCATTCGTGTAATTCGGTTAATTTCGAACCGAATTAACCGAAACCGAATTAACCGAATTATAAAATTTTACTTTCGTTAACCGAACCGAAATATCTATTTTCGAATTAACCGAACCGAAATATAATTCGGTTAATTAACCGAATTAACCAAACTTTATACAAAATTATATATAATATATATTATAGTATATCATATGTATATTATAAGTATATAGTATATATTATATATTATATATAGTGTATATATATAGTATATATTATATATTATAGTAAATATGATTCGGTTATATATATTATATATATTATAGTATATCATATGTATACATATTATAGAATATCATATATAATATATATTATATATATATTATAGTATATCATATGTATATTATATGTATATAGTATATATTATATATAGTGTATATATAGTATATATTATATATAGAATATATTATATATTATAATAAATATAATTCGGTTAATTCGGTTAACCGAAATTAATTCGGTTTTCGAACCGAATTAACCGTTAACCGAATTTTCCTAAATCCTATTTTCGTTAACCGATCGAAATAAATTCGGTGGCCGACCGATTAACCGAATTAAATTCGGTCGATCGATTAACCGAATTTCTTTCAAATTTTGAACACTCCTAGCGTTACCTAGTATAATAATTTAAAATTTCGTGGTCCAAAACTGGTTAAATATAAATTAAGAAAGAGATTTGGCCCCCAATACCCAATTGTATAGAAACACGTGTTACTGATGCCCACAAACAGCACATTTCCAACAAAAACGAGCCATTAATTAACTTTGATGAAAATTAAAGTTTGCTGACGTGGAGCGTTGACTGTCACTCTTCACTCTTTACCCTTCTGTCTAATCCTGTTTAAAATTCCTATTTCAATCCACTTTCCCATAGGATGGCGGCCAAATTTATCTGTACGACATGGCTTTTAACTCACCCAAAAAAATTTTAACTTAATAGCCAAATAAGTCCTCAATCTTTAGCCCAAAATAAAATTCAACCCTCAACGTTTTATCGCATGAAATTCAGTCCATAAACTTTTATTTCAGTGGAAATAAACCCTCAACCTTTTACAATTATGCAATTAAGTCAAAAACTGTTAAATGACACTAACTGCCGATAGTTTTCCATACGTGGCAGCGACGTGGATAGCTTAGTTAGCTGCCACGTGGCATGTCACGTATGCAAAACAACGGCAGTTAATTTATTTAACAGATTTGATCTATTTCCACTAAAATAAAAGTTTATGGACTGAATTTCATGCAATAAAACATTGAGAGCTAAATTCCATTTTGAATTAAAGATTGAGGACTTATTTGACTATTAAGCCAAAAATTTTTCTTGCATCTTGCCCATTTTAACTCTTTAAAGAACTAAACCCGACCAAGCGCTGAGCTGGTGACTCAGTACTTTGATTCTCTCTCTCCTTTTCTTTTTGGCGAAGAAAGAAAAGGTGAAGAATCCGATCAAAACTTGCTAAAGGCGTACGGAAGTCTAGGTTTTTTGCGCCGCTTGTCGGTGCCATCCGTCGTTGGTCGAGAAGAAAAGAGAGGGGGAGAGAAAAAATTTGGAGAAATAACTAAATCTTGGCTAGGGTTTGTTTATTGAACGGTTTTCTTTGAAGAATTTCTGGGTTTGGGTTCGTTTTTTGAATGAGTTTTCTTTCAAGAATTTCTGGGTTTAGGTATGATATTTCAAAAACTTCGCACAGGCGCACTTCATCTGATCAATCTCGCCAAACGAAGAAGAGAAACCAGCGACTCTAATTTTGTCAAAACCCAGTCGAGGCCCTAATGTCAGTGCGTCCCAATCGGCGACATCATAGCCCGAAGAAAACGACACCTCTTTGCTTTCAAAGGTGCCGTTGAGTCTCAAACAGAGTTCATAAGATCATTAGTCAAACCCGTGATTGATAGTAAAATTACTACTTAATTCTATCTAAATCTGATTATTAACTATTCTAACATTATTTAATCGGGTTAGATAATATAGGGTATCCGTTTATAAGATACTCATTTACATTAGCGTTTCAATACATGTGTTTCAATACATGTGTTTCAATAAATGTGACATTTGATGCTGTTGTTTTCGAAGGATTTCTTTAGTTATTTTTATCCTGCTTACTTTTAATAACTCGGACAGATTATTTTGTTCTTGATACATGTTTTGATGCATGCTTCCTGCATCAACTAGAGGGGCGTTACCTAGTAATTATTTAAAATTTCGTGGTCCAAAACTGGTTAAATATAAATTAAGAAAGAGATTTGGCCGCAATACCCAATTGTATAGAAACACGTGTTACTGATCTGCCTTAAGGCCCACAAACGGCACATTTCCAACAAAAACCAGCCATTAATTAACTTTTATGAAAATAAAAATCTTGCTGACGTGGAGCGTTGACTGACACTCTTCAGTGTTTACTCTTCGGTCTAATCCTGCTTAAAATTTAAATTTAAATTTAAAATTCCAATTTCAATCCACTTTCCCATAAAATGGCAGCCAAATTTCTCTGTACGACATGGCTTTTTACTCACCCCAATAAAACTTTCTTGTATCTTGCCCGTTTTAACTCTCTAAAGAATAAACCCTACTCAGTGCTGAGCTGGTGACTCAGTACTCTGATTCTCTCTCTCCTTTTCTTTTTAGCGAAGAAAGAAAAGGTGAAGAATCCGATCAAAACTAGCTAAAGGCGTACGGAAGTCTAGGGTTTTTTGCGCAGCTTGTCGGGCTTGGAAGCTGGCGAGTCTGGTCACGCCGGCTACTAGTAGGGCGCTGTCTATAACGCTGGGGTCTAGGGTTTTGAAAAGTCCTCTTAGTGACGAAACGATCTGGAAGCGGCTCAAAGAAGCTGGATTCGATGAGGAATTAATCAAGAAGAGTGATAAAGCTGCACTTATTGCTTATATTGCAAAGCTTGAAGCTGAGGTTTGCTTCAAATCTTTATACTGCTTTTCTCAGATTTTTTTTTTCATGGCCTTTTTTTTGCCGTTTCTTTTAAGGATTTGTTTGGCTTATAATGCAATAGATAAAAGAGAGAGCATTAGTATATTGAAAATTTAAATTTTGAATTGTAAAGGTGGTAAAAAAAGAAAAAAAGATGATGTCTTTTTCCTTGTAAGGCGTTTCAATTCGAATATTAAATCTTAAATTCAAAAACAAAATCAAATATATAAGTATTTATAAAAAAAAGATGGGTAATGAAGTGATCTTCAACAGATTTCAATATAAAAAACTAATGATTCTGTCTTTGGAAAGATTTTAGTCTCTTTTTTTAGAATTTATTTCAATACTTGTGCCCGTATGATTTATGAGGTCAACTTTCATTGTCAAGCTACCAAATTAAATCTTTAGCATTATAGTTCTGTACTTCACTTAAATGCCATTCTAGTTCTAGTTTTAGTAAATATTAAAGTTGAGAGTTAAATTGAACTTCAATTGAAGTCTAATAGACGGACAAAAGCTTTCTCATTTTTTTGGTCATTTGCTTACCTGATTGTCTCCTGATATGTGAGTGACATGTCAACTGCTTGTCTGGATTTGCTTTACAGCTGTAGCTTTGCATAGAGGACCGTTGTAGTTTTGTATGAAAACAGACTTTGATGAAAGATAGGGATGAGATGAGAGGAGCACCTTAATTCAAAACAATGCCATTTTTTAGATTTCTATAAAATTCTCTATTCTCGTCCTTTTGACAGAATTAAGCTTTCCTTAAAAAAATTTCTTTCTTCCACACTTTCTCCACCCTTCGCCTCAGAAGCTTTCACCGGGGCCATCCGTCATCGGTCCAGAAGAAAAGAGAGGGGGAGAGAAAAAATTTGGAGAAATAACTAAATCTTGGCTAGGGTTTGTTTATTGAACGGTTTTCTTTGAAGAATTTCTGGGTTTGGGTTCGTTTTTTGAATGAGTTTTCTTTCAAGAACTTCTGGGTTTAGGTATGATATTTCAAAACTTCGCACCAGCGTACTTCATCTGATCAATCGCCAAACGAAGAAGAGAAACCAGCTACGCTAATTTTGTCAAAGCCCAGTCGAGGTCCTACTGTCAGTGCGTCCCAATCGGTGACGTCATAGCCCAAAGAAAATGACCCCTCTTTGCCTTCAAAGGTGCCCTTGAGTCTCAAACAGACAGTTCATAGTCTTTGTCGGCGCCAACATCTCCTCTTACCCTCTCCCATCCTATGATCTCGAGGTTTGGAATGAAAATCATGTTTGTGAAAATCATATTTGAATTTGGTTTTTACTCTTTTCATTTGGATTGTCTCTTGTTTTTTCTATTGGAAGTCATGATAAGAAAAAATGTAGACTTCGGAAGATTAAAGTATTTTAGCTAATATGAATTAATAATGAAAAAAATAATGGATAATAAATTAATTTGGTAAAAGAAAAAGGATATTTGCGTAATCTAGAGGTTGATGTACCTATATTTAATTTGCTTCAATTTGAATTAGCATGATAATTAAAATGACTTAGCTAATATAACAAGAAGTTAAATAAAAAGCTTGTGTTAAAAGACAAATAAAATTATGTAAAACAAACTCAAAAAGTGAACCATTTTGGCGACCCGCAAAACAAAGAAACCAAAAAAAAAACTGATTCTTTACAGTATTGATTAAGGACTGGTTCTCCTTTCTTTCTTTCTCAATCATCTTTGCTTTTTCTTGTGTGATTCTCCCATCGTTAAAATCGAAGTTGCGATAAAGAGAAAAAAAATCCTACTAAAACAAAGAACAAATAAATTCATGTCACATGAATTTAGGGAAACAACACTACCCTTAAGTTAACCAGCTGTCCCAACTTTCTCATTCTTTCGCCAATATTTCTTACATTCCTAGAGAAGTTAATTCTATAGCTGACAACTTTGCAAAGGCTGGAGTCAACAGAATCGGGATCCTCCATGTGCATCTCTGATTTTGTTCTTCCCTTTTCATTTCCTCTGTTTGTCATTCGGTTGCTTTGTATTTTCATTCTTGATTACAAGTTTATGTAATCAGTTCCTTTATTTAGTCAAAAAAAAAAAAGGTAAACCACAGTGAAAGAAGAAAAAACCGAGGTAAAAAATAACGATCAACTGTTAAATTATGAAACAATTGAGAGAAAAATTGATGCTTTGGCAGGTAAAGAGTTGAGAAGCTTACTTTTAGTATAAGATGTATATAAATGATACGGCCACTTGGTAGTACATAACATATTTATTTTTTATAGTTAAATTTGTCTATGGGTTAGGCGACTCATTAAAATTCGAAAATTTGTTCAATTTTTTAGTGAGTTTAAAAAAAGAATACTAAGTGCAACAAATGAATTTGGACAAAAAAATTAGGTCTGGTAAATTTTCGAAAAAAGCTCGAAAATTATCTTTTGAGACCTAATCTGACCCTCCTTGAAAATATTTAATATTACAAATTTATATATATATATATATATATACACACACACACACACCCCAAGTATAATGTAATTATATACATATATTGATTAATAAATATGATTATATATTTAATATGAAAATTGACCTGTGAAATTTGACTAATCAAATTAAACTTTAAAAGAAATACAAAAAAAAAAACTTAAAATGCAAAAAAAAAATTTATAAAAGTATTCGGGCTAGGACCAAGTTTGTATAATAAAATTAAAACAAACATAAATTAAAAATCAAATACACATAGATGGGTTGATCAAACTCAAATTTGTATATAATTCGTTAAAATATGATTTAAGTCTAATCCAATCTATAAACACCTTTATTCATAATGATATGGTTTGGTTTGATAATAAAGAAACAAGGATTACTATAAATTATAACAATACAATCTGATTAAATAACACTGGACTGAGTCATGTTCATTTACTGTCCCTTGATCTCCAATTTTTGTTAAAAATATATTCTTCTTCTTGCAATGGCATGTTTTCAATTTCTATGCCATGTGGAATTTTGGAATGTCATTGTCATCTCCCAATGATCATTGTAGACATCCTATTTTGTCCGGGGTCTTAATTTGTATAAATAATTAATTAGATTTGGTGACATTTGTATTTTAATTTAACAATTTAGAATTATGCTAGAATTAAATTAGAATTTCTAGATTTAGAATTAACATTAATTAGGAAATTAAAATTAAAATAGGATTTAGGAATTAAAAAAAAGAGAGAGAGAAAAGATAAAAAGAAATAAAAATAAAATTAATTTTAGGATTAGATAATTAGGATAATTAGATAATTAGGATAATTATTTGGATTAATATTAAATTTGATAGAGTTAGATTAGGATTAACATAAGAATTAAATAGATAAAATATTAAAAATAGGAGATAATTAGTAGAATAAGTATAGTTGTATTAGGACTCTAACTAATTAGTGGCTATAAAAAGAGATTAAACCTCATGAGTTGGGTCATTCACAATCTAGCATATCATCTCTAAATTTTCCCTCCAACACCGATTCACCTTGCTACAACCATCATACTCCCTTAGCCGACTACATCATTCTTAGCAAGCATCATTGCATCCTTGCCAAATCGACACCATCACCTTGGAACCAGCCACCTATTTTGATTACAGACTTGAAGTACCCTGTTCGAAGTCAGGAACCATCGAGCTGCATCTCCCTGTTTTGCCGTGAGCCTTCCATCGCTTAAGTATTGTTGCTGTTACCGCTCTTGCTAAATTGCTGCATGTTGAAGCTGGGACAACCACGTGAGTAAAAAGAGAAAGAGGTTGTTACGTGCCAATAGAAAAAAGAAAGCAGAGGAGAAGGAAATAGGACGTTGAAAAAGGAAAGAAGGCAAAGGAATTAATTATTAATATCAGGTATGTATATATTCTAATTTATTAGTCCTTATTAATTTAACAAAAAACTGACAATAGGATCAGAGAAATAAGTAATATTAGCAATTTGCATGCTATGAATGGTTTTGTATGTTAATAGTTACTCGCATGATTAATTAATCTGATAATATAATAATTTGACTTAATTAGTATATTCTTGATAAGCATGTTAATTTGTGTTTTAATTTAATGGTCAATTGTATGATATTTTAGTTTGAATTTGCATGATAATTAATTTGAGTTGATAACTACTTGTAAAATATTAATTTGTATATTTGTGTTATTTGATTAGTTGTATGACTATAGTATAGTACATTGATTTAGTTTGCACGTATAATTTTGATTTAACAATATTGTATGATTTAGATGAGTATTCTAAGGTTATAAAAAATATATGAACAATAAATATATATATAATTAAAATCAAATAAATAAATGTGAATTATACCGATGATGAAATTTCAAAAAAGTCAATTGAGACTCCTTGGAAATTTCTAGGTGAAAGAGTCTTTCTTAAGTTGAGCCAAATTGATGGAATACTTTTGAAAGAATTTTTTTAATTAATTCATATTTATTTATAATAAAAATAAAAGTAATATAAGATAGATGGATTAGATATAGATAAATAAAAATGAGCAAATAAAGACAAATAAACAAATAGAGATAAGATAAAGTATAAATCATAAATAGAATTATAATAAATAACATAAATGAAAAAGAATAAATATGAGTTATGCCGATGATGAAATTTCAAGAAAGTCAATTGAGACTCCTTGGAAATTTCTAGGTGAGGAGGTTCCTTTTGGGCTGAGCCAAATTGATGGGATGCTTAAAAGTGAATTTTCAATAAAACATAATTCATGTTTATTTCTTAAAAATAAGAATATAAAAATATAAAAATAAATTAGAAAATCCAAGAAATTTATAAAATGAATATGGAGTCAAAATTAGAGACAAAATTAGGAAAATAGGAATCTCATAAAATATTTAAATTTATCCGACGATGGAGTTCAAGAAAGTCAATTGAGACTCCTTGAATATCTTGAGGTAAGGGGAATTTCTAAGGTTGGAGCCAAATTGATGGAAAAATCTTAGAAATTTTCCAATATATAAGTATATCGAAATTAATATGAACCCAAGGCAAACTATAAAGATAACCTAAAGCTAGTTGGTACCATCTTAGGATGGGCGTTGTGGGGGTGCTAATCCTTCCCCACACGTAACCGTACTCCCGAGCCTGAGAATCTTTGAACGTAGACCATGCCTTATCTTTAGACATGAATAGGTGACCAATCACACCTTAGGTTTGAATGGTTGGTGGCGACTCCTTGATATTAAGTCTAGCGGGTTAGGTCTTAGGACTTGACACGTTATGACAATCATGACAAAGTTGTTTTCTATTTTCATTTTCATAAAAAATAGAAAACATGAGAGAAAGCATATTAGGTTAAAATAATAGAAAACAATTTTTTTAAAAAAAATGAAAATAGGCTAACTTTAGAAAAAAAAAAGTTGTTTTTATCATTTTCAATGAAAATGATTTGAGGGAAAAGGAGAATGAGAAAACACGGATCCTTTTAAAAAATTTTGACGTTCACTCAAAGTCCCAAGTTTGAAATGCTATGAATGCAAAATGATCTCTTTTATTAGGTTGATATATAAGGGATTTTCTCTTTATTTTTGTTTTACTCCTCCTTGCTCACTCTGTTTGATTTCTTTTGCCATTCCCTATTCACATTCCTCTTCTCTTGCTCACTTTGTTCGATTTTTTGAAACTAAAAAGTCAGCTGCCGTCATCCACCAAACAGGTTCTTTTCTTCTAACTTTTCTCATCCATTTTTGTTTGGTTTATATGAAATTGAAGATTCCATTTATGTTGTTCGTGTATATGTTGATTGTTTTTCCCTTTAAACTCAATTATTATGGCTTCATCTTCTCAACCTCGTCCTTATTCTATAAATGATATAAAAGGACATCAAGAGATATAAATCCCCAAATGCAGAATACAAGACAAAGAACCCAGTAACAAAAAGTAATCTCTAAACTGAAAACATGGAAACAGAGCAAATATCGACAAAGCTTTTCTAACCTTTAACACTTTTCATCTACTCGCCATTGCTTTTCTTTCCCATTTTAGTGCCTTCTTGTAGACTAATTTTTTAATTATATATTGTTTAGTATTTTTAATCAATATTTGATCTTTGCCTAAGCTTTTTATTTCAATTTTTCATGCTATTTTTCATTTTCTGATCTCTTATACTAAACTGATCTCCTAAGTGATGACAACCACAAGATCATAATTCCAAACAGTGTCCTGGCTACTAAAGCCATCGATAACTACAATCATAGCTCTGATATGGGAGATGCAATTGAATTCTAAATCCATGTGAGACTCCAGCGAAGAAGCTTCGTTTGATGAAGAAGAGGATATTGAGGTGGGTAGAAAAAGATACTATCGTTTTTCCAAGCTTGTATTGGGAAAAATATTTCTTAAACCAAACACACATAAAAACGGAAGAAAACAAAAATAAATACAATAATTTTTAATGTGGTTTGGCCCAACCAAAATTGGCCTACAACCATCCAACTAAATTAACAATCAATCAAACAATTACAACTGTGCAATTTTTAGAAGAGAAAAATTGCAAACTCCTTATAAACCCAAAGCTCAACTACCCAAAGAGCCCAACTACACCTTTTTATAATAGCCCAAACTCTATAACTCTCTGGGATATTTTACAAATCAAGCCTAATACATTATTTATAAGAGAATAACCCTTATAACTTCTCCTATACTTTCGATGTGGGATTCAAGACAAACCCCAACAAATCCTTCCTTGACTTGAATCCCCAAACTGCTCAACAACATCTGAAAAACTAACATGCCTCTAAATCTTCTTACTCTTGGAAACAACTCTATCCCTCACATCATCAAGCAAATATAATTGTTTTTCATTCCTCTTTCCTTGCAAAACTAAATCATCATTATTGTATACTTTGCAACAATCATTATTAACAACATATGTGTACCCACGTGAAGCTAACTCACCCAAAGAAATCAAATTGTAGTTAAAACTGGGTACATACCTCACATTACGAAGAGTCCTAACACCACTATCATGAAGCTTGAGTTGAACACTCCCAATACCTTCAATCTTCACTCGATTACCATTCCTGCAATATTGCCTAAACTTTCAACCTCTTTCAATTCATCAAACGATCTTTATCATTGCAAATATGCATCGATGCAGCTAAATCCAAAACCCAACCTTTCTCATAAGTATGAGACCCATCTAAACAAGTTGCTAATACATCATCATCTGAATCAATCAGAGCAACACATGTCTCATTCTTTTTTCCATCATCACTTTTTTGCTGAGCCTTCTTGAATGCAGTCATATCCTCCCTTAATGTCTTGCATCGTGTTTGGATATGACCCTTCTCTCCACAATAATAACATTCCACCTCATTATAATCTCTGAATCTTGATCTTGATCTCCCTCTTGATCCACCATGTCTCTCATTAGTTCTCCCTTGAGTAAAACCTTCCATAGCAGCTAGTACACTTCCCGAAGCTGAAGAATTTTCTTTGCCCATAAATCTTTCATTCTCATGCAACACAGCAATCACATCATCCAACTTTAAAGTAGTTTTACCTACCAATAAAGTCTGAACTAAAGGTCTATAGGATTTAGACAAAGATGACAACAGTAACAATGCCTTCTCTTCTTCTTTCAACTCTTTAGAATCAATAGCCAATAATTGTGAAACTAGTCTATTAAATTTATTTAAGTGATCATGGAGACTCGTACCTTCATCCATCTTCAGAGAATATAAATCCACCTTCAAACATAATCTATTCGTCAATGATTTTGATGTATAGATGTCTCCCAGCTTCTTACACAATCCGGTTGGTTTCGTCTCAGTCAATACATTATATTTAATCTCTGGAGCAAGTGCCAATCTAATTGTGCTCACAGCCCTCTTCTGATTTTCAACCCAATCCTTATCAGACATTCCATCTGGCTTATTTTCTTTTAATGCCAAATCTAGACATTGTTGCATTAGAAGATTCTAAATCGTACTTTGTCATAACATAAAATTACTTTTACCATCAAATAAAGAAATCTCAAACTTAGGCATACCTCCAGACATAGCTTCAGCCATAACTTTCCTCATCTCGCAGGATCACGAACCTGGCTCTGATACTATTTGTTGGGAAAAATATTCCTCAAAACAAACACCCACAAAAACAGAAGAAAGCAAAAATAAACACAATAATGTGGTTTGGCCCAACCAAATTGGCCTATAACCACCCAACTAAATTAATAATCAATCAAACAATTAAAACTGTGCAATTTTTAGAAGAGAAAAATTGCAAACTCCTTACAAACCCAAAACCCAACTACTCAAAGAGCCTAATTACACTCTTTTATAATAGCTCAAACTCCATAACTCTCTGGGATATTTTACAAATCAAGCTTGACACATTATTCATAAGGGAATAACCCTTATAACTTCTCCAATACTTTCGATGTGGGATTCAAGGCAAACCCCAACAACTTTGCCTCATTTACAAATCTATTTTTAGTATATGGCATTTTATATTTATGTGATCGTGGCAATAGCACATTGATAACGTGATTTTTTTTAATGGAATGCTCTAGGAATAATTTTAATATTGCCTTCTTTACTAAATTTTACTTTTTTGGTCTGAATATTTCTGTTCTGTTGATAACTGCGCAGTTACATTGAGCATAAGATTGACCACTGGCACCCAGCTCCAACGATTATATTTAAGCAATTTGAAGATTTTAACAGAGTAAGGATAGCAGTATGTCTCACTCATAGAATGAATCACCAAGACAAGACATGAAAGAGAGGTGGGCGAGAAGGGCTCTCTTGGTTGAAGAGATGGTTAAGATTTTCAACGACTTGAATATTAAATACCGCTACCGCTTATATCCCATTGACATCAATGTCTGTAGCAGAACAACATAACCTGGATTTTCGATCTCATCTTCATCAACCTCTTCGTCAGTAGATAGTAAGATTGTTGACCTATCAGCGACCATAAGCTTGGCATGTTGTGAACAAGCCAAGAAATCCTTCATCAAGAACACAAACAAAATGCTAGGGCTAGATTCTAGACATGTTACATTGCATAACTTAAAAGAAGTTTCTTGCCAAAGACATTTTAGCCATAAATAAATAGAGTTTAATTAACTATAAGCTGCCATTGTACCAAAATATGAAATGAACATGTTTAGAAAGTTCCAAAAAAAAAAAACAAATGAGATGTAATAAAAAAAAAAAAAAACAAATGAGTTTACACTTGCAGCCTTTATCTCTTTGCTAACCATTAACTGAATTAATATGATTTATTAAGCTATGCACTAAAAGGGTTTCAACCGTATATAAATATCTTGTTTCATAAATCATGCACTACATCATTACCTGTAAAAAATACGGCAATTTCACAAACACTATCTTTCTCTTGATTGTCGTAAACGACAAGGTTGAAGTTTAGGGGCAATCATAAAATTTGATTGTGTGATTAATGTTTATAAAAATATTAGATATGATTTGGGCATGGTTAAGGATTATGTGGAGATTCACATTCAACTTACGAGATATTATCCGTTTTGACTTGAAAATCATATGATTTTGTCTCATGAAAGGCACCTCATAAATATGAGTTTAAGTCTATATTTATATATATATACATATATATATATGTTATTGTACAATCTCACAAACTCTTGATGTGGAATTGAGGTGTTATAAACTCTCTCACTTTAAAGCTTGACGTCCTTGTGAAGTCTAATAAGAACAAAACCAGAATCTTACCAGGCGTTGGAAATCTAGAAATGACTTTCACCGTGTAACACTTAAGTCTCGTAGGAATCAAATGGTCATAAGAATAAAATTCCTTATTATTAATATTATCAAAATTAAGAAAATTTTTAATTTGTTAGTTAGATGAAATAGTAATAAAAACAACAATAGATATATAATGTAATAATCTTTTTTAAATAATTAAAAGATATATAATTCTAAAAGTAATTAATATAAACTGAGACAATATAGATATTTTGTAAATCAATTTATTTTTTATCAAAATAATTTAAACCCAAATCTAGAAATAATATGAATATATCAATTTAAATATATTTAATAATTAAATTTAGAAAATAATAAAAGACATATTCTTAATATAGTGTGGGAGGTTATTTACTAGTGCTAATAAATATGTACACTTCTCTCACCCTTCAATTATGCATGCAATGTGGGAACAGGCACAGCTCATAATTTTTTTATCACAAAAGGAAATGGTACGACAAGATATGTCTTGACTCCATATAATAATAAATAACACATGCAATGACAATTAAGTGATGTGTACAAAAAAAAAACATTCATTGCATGCATTTGTGGGTGATGTGTGTTGTATGTGGAGTTAAGTATTTGCTTGTTTACATGCGTGTGTGTTTGCATATGTGTGTAGGTTTTTCATGTCCCATATCGCTTGCATTTGTGTGTGGAGTGTGAGTTTATAAGGGATTCCAAGCTTAACAAAATCACCATGGTTTTGTTAAGCGCTGTGTCCCTTCATTGAACAAAAACACATTCTTACGTGCATTTGTGTGTGATGTGTGTTGTATGTGGAGTTAAGCATTTGCTTGCTTGCATGCGTGTGTGTTTGCATATATGTGTAGGTTTTCCATGTCCCGCATTGCTTGCATTGTGTGTGGAGTGTGAGTTTATAAGGGATTCCAAACTTAACAAAATCACCATGATTTTGTTAAGTGTTGTGTCCCTTCACTGAACAAAATAAAAAACTATGTGGTCTTTGGATTCAGTACATTTCCAGCTAAAGGTTTTCTTTTTTTTTCCTATTCATTTAGTAAAGACAAATGCCTAGATCACAGCTAAGCGTTAATTCATCTTCTCTTTATTAGTGGCAAATCACTTAATTTATACCAACATTGGTTGGCACAAGTGGTAGCTGAAGGAAACCGAAACAACACGCAGCGGAATTTAAATCATTCGGCCTCCACCAAGATCGATTCGGAGAGTTGCCTGATTAGGGTTTCGAGATTTTACCTGACGTTTTCTCTGAATTTTCTGTCGTTGGTCGAGTCACAAGCAGCAACTTTTCGTTCCTGCCTCTACGGTATCCACACGAACGGATCTCACGACTCTTGAACGTCTCACGATCAGATGCCTTAAGGAGCGTTTTGATTCTTTTAACCGAACTGCTAGCTTCGATTAAAAGAATGTTTTGTTTTCTGTTTTAAAAGTGTGGCTATGTTTTAGAAAAACATCCCTTTTATAGGCAGTAAATTTTACCCTAAAATTTACTGCCAAACAGAACTCTAATCCTACTTAGAATAGGATTAGTTATATCCCTAATCCAATTCAGAATAGGATTAGTTATATCCTTAATCCAATTCAGAATAGGATTAATTAAGCTCCTCATTGATCCGTTCTAAGTGTGCGACCCAATAGGTTCTCAAAACAATGGCAATGACAAAATTGTCACAGGCAATGAGCGGTATCTAGCAACACATCATTGCTACCCATGTAACGAGAATGTCAATGACTCGACATAACCTTACTCGTGATAGATGTTACCGTGTAGTCTAATCCCTTTATCCTATGATGTCTTGATTAGACACAAGTCATGGAATGTGTCACACTTGTATAGTCTAATCAGCGTTTCTTGATTCCTGAGTGGACTAATTAAACAAATAAAATCAATATCTCATATTGACTTATTCGAGCACGGCCATGCATTTCTTAGTCTCACTCTATCAAAGGGCCCAAGACATCACTCTTGTTATATAAGAGGGATAAATCCTATCTTGATCACTCAACATCCCTCTACATAGATCAAGGCATACCCAATTACTACCTTTATAGTCCATCCTGTTACGAATGACATCTAGCAGCATTAAAGTATGCAATTCTCTATGTTGGGATCTCTGATGATCTCAAGTCAAAGGATCACATACACCATCATCACTATGAGAATCGCTTATGACATTCATATAACAATCCATGTAGCGTTCTCATGGAGGGTCGATCCAGTACATAGTTCTCTAACATGTACCTATGTGATGACTTGATATCCTATATCCATGACAATGGTCATCAGTCAACCACATACTAGTCTTATCGTATCATTGTTATCCTTGTTCACAATAATACTTGACTAGGGATATTTTAAGAATAGTGTGTTATTACTATTCTAAGGACATTATTATATAAGATTATATTACGCAGTTATAAGACAAATATAATAATGAACTATGATAAATAAAATGTCATGATACATAAAAAAATGCCAAAGTCAATCATCTAATGAATGGTTCTAAGGGCATAATCCAACAGTAGCAGCTTGTGTCCCTTAACCAAGCTGTTCAGGGTTCGACTCCTGGCCTTGGGTACGGAGCAGACCATGCTGGGAGAGGACTACCCACCTTGTGTGCACTCAGGATCCCCAGCGAAGATTAGTCACTGCCTTCGGCGATGGATACTTCGTACCAATACCATGGTGAACAAAAAAAAATCACTTAATTTATGAAGTTGGTGGCAGTTGGAGTCCCATTTTTGGGTCCGTTTGGTACACGAATTTCATTTTTCAGAAAATATTTTCTACATTTTCCAGTGTTTGGTACCTGTAAAACATTTTCAGTCAATGGAAAATGAAATTCAGTCAATGAAAAATTTTTAAGGATTTTGAAAAATTGTCTTATCATTTTCAAAAGGGGAAAACAATATCCAAACCTATGCCACTGTTAAGAAAAAAAGCTCCACTGAAACTCAACTTAATCTATATTGAATTAAAACAACAAGCAATAGAAAATATTTTTTAGTATATCCACCAAACAACTATAAATACTAGTTTTTTCAGAAAATCAAATTTTCAAAAATCATTTTACAGAAATCATTTTCTGAAAGTCATGTTACTCGAACCAAATAGAGCCTTTATACCATGTCATTATCGATGATGGCTCCACTTTTTGTATTCTTTTGTTTATATGGCACAACGGCATGTGCCTAATCACAATGATGGAGTCATTTGATCAATGAAATTTAAAATTTTCTATATATAATATAAAATTAATTATAAATTATTTTTATTAAAAATAAAATTTTAAAATATTTCTAGATCAGTTAATAAAAATAAAAATCATAAAAAAATTAAAACAAAACATATTAAAATTATTTATCTATTGATTCGTTTTTATGTTAAAATTAGTTTTATATTTATCAATTGGAATATACAAATACAAATTTTTATGAAATTATTAGTAAAACAAAAGTTATAGTCATATTCAAATATTTTTTTTTGGTTACAGTCATATTCATATATTAAAAATGTTAATGAATCATCACATAACAAACTAATCTAAGAATAAATTTTGAATAAATTTAACACAAAATTAGATTAAATTCACAAATGGTTAGATTTCATTAACTTAATCTCCAAGTAACTTTGTTCTTCTATTGCTATTTTCGACATTAGACAGTTTAGTTATGGTTTTTGTAAGAAAAATATTAGAGTTTGTATATGATGCAGTGATAGTGTATAGTTTCTATACACTATCAATGCACTAGAGATTGACACCTCATCAATAGGTCTTTATGGACAAATTAAAAAAAATTATTTATGTTTGCATTTAAGGGCTTATTGATGAGGTGTCAATCTCTTATGTATTGACAGTGTATAGAAACTATACACTGTCAGTATATCATATATAAATCCAAAATATTAACCTCATTATCTCAAAGCTTCTTAATTAGCTCTTCTTTTATCCTCATAACAAGTATAAAATGGTACGGAAAGCCTTGCATAAAAACTAGTTTTAGACAAATGATTTGATAAATGATCATATGCAAGGTCGCACGACATATTATTAAGTAAAAGCCTTTTGAAAAGGATTAATGTTTGTTGAATCAAATGAAAAAATTTGATGTTTTTTAAATAAAATTTCAAATTCAAATTTTATAAATAAAAAAAATATTAAAAATAATTTTTCTGAATAGGATATGATGCTGTTGGACTCCGAATTTAATCGAATTTAAAATAACAAACGAGTGCAGAAAGTTTCAAAAACACTTTTTGAGAAAGATGTAAAACAAACTCAAAAAGTGAACTTTTTGCAGACCCCACTCTGAAACAAACTCAAACATGAGAAAAAATTGGTTCTTCACGCCATTGGTTAAGCTTTCCTTCTTTCTCCATCATCTTTAATTTATTTTATTTATTTTTATGATGCGGCCCACTTGCAGTAGCATATTAATAGTTTAGTGGGAAAGGTGAAAATTAGATAACAAAGAGAAGAGGATGATCCCTTTAAATGAAAGTTTCATATGTCAGCATCTACCCATCCGTACCATCAATAACATTAATTAAAATGAGTTTCTGTCAGTGATAAATCAATCTGTCGTCCGGTCGTTCTGCGGTCTCACTTCGCTGCCTCTTCTCTCGTTTCTTTTTTCCAAAAAGCTAACACCCTCTTGCCTCTCGAAACCAAAGATCTTGGACCATCACGCGCATGCGAGTGATCGTCTGGCTACGATATAAAAGTTCTCGAAATGCCGATCGATAACGCCAGGCATGGAGAGATTGTGGAGGATGTTTGCCGTGTTGAAATATCTTTATTAATATGAATTAACTAAATACAATTAACATCATATATATTTAATTGATAATATACATGGAATATATATTATACGTATGTTAATTCTTAAATGGATGAATATAGTACAATGAAAAAAAAAATATACAGTGCAAAATATAAGAGATCTCTATTCTAAGAACCAAAATAGGAATAAAAAATTTCACCAAAAAAAAAAACTAGGAATCAAACTATAAATGGTGGTTTATTGACCATTTACTGCAGGAAGAGAGTACACAAGAGTAATCACGCTCCTCCCTTCCACTTTTTTTCTTCTTCACTAACGTCTTGCTTTCTTTTACAGAAAACTCCACAGAATAGCAGCCAGCAACGGCGGACCTCTGGCGGCGCCTCCTCTTTCAGGCAGTCGCAGTAGTGTCGTGGTTTGATGGGTTTTGGCTCTACCCACCCAAGATCAGTGTTTATTGTTTTGATATTGCGTTAGTGGCTTGTTGAGTTGACTGAAGTTCTAACATGCCGGTGCAGTCCACTGTCCACAAACTTCTTCCCAAAATATGTACTCTCTGTAACCAAAAAAAAAAATGTACTCTCGAGTTCGGACTCGGCGACCCTTTCAAACTTCGTCTTGAAATGGCCATATGGTCGTCTTCATTCTTTCAACTCGACTAATCTCTGTTCCCCTCCCTTCAGAAAATGCCATTAAAACCTCGAAAAATCCGCTTTACTCGACCACGATGTCGTTTAAGCTGCTCCGCATTCAGGCCTCCACCACCAAGTTCCCCCGGGAGCCCGTTTCGTTGCCCGTCGAAAGGAGTCCTTTTCGGTTCTGCAATCCAAAGTCCTACTGTTTTTTTGGAAATGAATAGTTATATGTTCCTATGTAGCTATTGGGTTTTTTTTTTGTTAAGGGGTTTCTTGCAATTCCTTCATGCTAATAGTACACCAAAAGTTGTTTTTTTTTTATTTATTTTGATTTATTCAAGTGTTGACAGGGCTAGATAATGGAATAAAATTGTGAACAATGATTAAGAAAAAGAAGGTAACATTTTAATATAATATTAGTATATTTTACCTCTTTTTTTGTTTGCTTGACTTTATATTTGCTTGAATATTGTTCTATTTATCCTTTGGAATATGAGGAAAAGGCTCTTATATTGAAAAAGCAAAGAAGCAAGAGAGTGAATACAATAAGAAGATGCTGGAATATAATCTGAAATTGGTAAAATAGTATTATCTCTCTTTTGTATTACTAGCAATACTATTTATTGGGTGTTAATCATTTTCACTAATTTTTTGTAATTTTATTGTATAGAATTAATTCCTGGCTTTGTATATGTAGGTTGGTGGAGCAGTCTTATAGTCTAAATTTGGTAAAATAGTAACTCTCTTTTGCATCACCAGCAATATTATTTATTAACTGTTGTTCATATTCATTAATTGTTGTAATTTCATGGTACAGAATCAGTTATTGTCTTTGTATATGTAGATTGGTGGAGCAAACACAGCAAACAATGATGAATCTAATTGGTCAAAGTTTGAAGTAAATGATAAGAATGAAGAGGATATGAGTGGAGGTAATTAAATCCTCCCTTCTTGAATCATGCATTCTTATTCCATGACTCTTTACATTCTCACTTCTTGACTCTTGCGCATTAACTACTTTTGTTTTCTCTGTTTTTTTGCTCTGTTTTCATGAATTGGAACTTCCCGTGGTGAATGTAGTTTTCATTTCTCATAAGGTTTTGGTTTTGGATATTGCAGTTAAAACACCTGCAGGATTTCCTGATCATCCATAAGATGTTTTATTATTTGTTCCCATTGTCTAATTCTTTGTTGTGCACATCAATCATGGCTAAGTTAATAATAATGATTTTATTTTTGTTTTTGTGTAAGTTTTGGGTTGCTGTTTATGCGAAAATATTTTTCTTGATTCCATAACATATATTCTTAATAATTTCTGTATTTTTAATTGAAGGGTTCCTTTATGACTGTAAAATGATATGAAACTCTTTTGCTACCTTAGCTTATATTAAGTCTTTAAAGGAATAATTTCTTTCCTACTGGAACATATATATATATATATATATATATATATATATAGATAGATAGATAGAACCATATAAAAACAGGACTCGGCTCATGATAGTCTATCCTATTTTACCGAGAAAGGTTTGATATTTTAATTGTTAGGGGTTACGTTAATTCAAAATTTAACATTAAAATGTATTTTTGGATTGAGATTTATTCTAATTTTTAGGAGTATCATGAGAAGAAACTTTTAGTTTATTCTATTGAATTCATGGTCTTTATTTGTAATGGCATGCTTAAATAGGAATAATTTGTAGTGCCATGATCATTCTTTTCACACTCATCGTTCTAAAGCAAGGTTTAGTGTCTTCAATCCTAGATAAATTTCATCCGATAAAACTCATTGATTTTCTTGAAATTTAAGGATGCTGTGTTTGGTGGGTTCTTTCTTTTCTTTTTTCCCTAATAATTTCCCCTTTTGATTCTTTAATTTTTTTTGTATCAGCATTTTTTTTGGGGGGGGGGGGGGGGGGGGGGGGGGGGGGTTTATTTTGGTAGAATATAAAGATGAAGGAACCGCTATGTATCTGTATGTTAGGTAACTGAATGAGTAGGCTTTTTCTTAGAGTGAGAAGTTAAAAGTTACATTGGCCAGCATAATTCTTGGCCGTATCTTAAGATTATGTCCCACACCAAGGTTATTAGTAATACATGAGGAATTTAGAAAGATTGTTCGACTCTTAGATAATACTTATAAATAATCTCTTTAAGCATTTGATTATTTGTCTAAATGTTTGAATTACACTGTTAGCCATACGTTAGGAAATTAGAAAGATTATCTGAATTTTAAATAAAACTAGTAAATGATATTCTTAAGCATTCAATTTTTTCTTTTAATAATTGCTTGAATTAGACCTTAGCTGTCAACATTCCCAGATGCAAATATGAATATGACCACTGTTTTCAAGGCACTTTGGTCAACCCTCCCCATTATATACTTTATTGGAATGATGATGACTCCAATTTGCACCATTTCTAACCAACTTTGTTGTGTTTTTAAATAGCGATAAAGATTGAAGCATGAAAAGACCATCTCTGTGATATGAAGAAGTCTGAGAGGGAAGAGGAGACTTGAACTTTGAAAGTTAATCATCTGAAAGAAAGGTAACAACCGTTAGAACAATTTTGAGTTATTGATGCCACTTTTAACTATCATGCATATTTTAGTTCTAATAAAGTTTGTCATATTCTTATAAAGTATTAATGTTTTTCATGTGAATTTCAAGTTCCATGGAGTAGGCTTGATAAGGATCCAGTTTGGTTTACTTTTGAAATGGTGAAAGTCATTAGCTGTTTACTGTTGCTCACATGGTTATGGATATATCAGTTAGGTTTTTTACTTGAGAAATTCTATTCACATCTTATTTATAACTACACACTCTATCTACTAAAAAATCCTATTTCCCTAATCTCCCTCTACATTTTTTCTCCCACCCTAAATTACTAATTTTTATACCTAAAATACTCTCAAACCACTCCTCACTACTAAACAAATTTTTTTAAAATCTTAAAATCTTCCAAGTTTTGCAATAACCTAAGGTAAATCTATCATTAATTTTTAGTTAAATTTGTTTTTCTTTCATTTAAGGAGACTTTTAGTGAAATTTTTGGTATAAAAGTTCACAAGTTTAAAAAAATTTTCCCTAAAATTGAGTCTCACGACATGGAATTGTCATGAGCCACGAATGACTCATAGCAATTCCATGCCGTAAAGTCCACTAGCCCCATGGAAAATTATTTCCGTGGGGCACTGTATTTTTTGCTCCACATGAGGCAAATAAGCCCCATGGCATCATGTTGCCATGGGGCAATTAAATTTGTGTCATGTGGGGGCATGTGCCCCCACACCATATACCGCACGGAAGCATGCTCCATGGGGCTAATGAGCTCTATGGAAGCATGTTTCAAATGAGTAAGTCTTTAGTTTCGGAAATTTATTTTCAGAAGTATCAAATTTTTTTTGTAAGGGTAAATTTGTATTTTTAATTAAGGGTATTTTGGTATTAAAAAATTTATTTAAAATAAGGCATGGCACTTAATTTTGTGGGTATGAATGGAACTACTCTTCTTTACTTAAAACCTTTTTTTTGCCAAACACAAGTTTTTCCATTAATGATCTTGGTCTTTTGCGGTTCTATGGACCGTGATTTCCTAGCACGAGCATTGAACGTTAACATCTTAAGAAATTTTTGTATTTACAAATATTTTCAATCATTAATGTATTAGATAGATATAAAATAACTAAAACAAAGAAGCGGCATTGCGCATGCATTCAACCAGTTAATATAAACATGCTATGCAACCATGCGCATGATCATGTATCTTAAAGAACTAGATTTTTCCACTGTTTTAGTTTGTTTCAAAAAAAGGTCTCCAAAAAGGTTCACTGAACCACCTATTCAAGTTCTTTCAATAATTTCTGTCCTCGTCTTCCACTCTTGTATTACTTCCATTCTTTTTCTATCTCATCAAAGCTTTTAAAAGTTTCCCATCTTTTCCATTCTCATACATTCTCATTACATGCGTCAACAAGAAGAACAAAAAGGAAAAAAAGTTTTGATTTTCTTTCGCTTTCCTAGGAACCAAACACCGCATTCTTCTCCTCTTTCCATTTACTTCAAGAAAAAGTTTGTATTTTTTTACTTGCCTCTGAAATCCTTCAAAACCCAAAAAAAAAAAAGTGTTCGCATTATATGATTCTTTGTCTGGCTAAATCACCTTAAGATCAGCAAAATCATGGAAGTTGATTGGGCTGATCATAAAGAAATCATCTGGAAGATTGATGACAGAAGCAATGATGTTAATATTCCGGCTTCTCCCACTGCAGCCACTGCCGACGATGGAGGTAAGATTTGGAGAGAGTCAAAAGCTATGATTTTTGGAAAGACAGAGAAAATCAACAACTGGAAAAAAAGAGAAAGTGAACATGAACGGTATTGGCAATAGTGGTAACAATAGTAACAGGGAAAGTTATATTTTGATTTCATGCAAAACAAACAAGCAGCATGGAAGATCCACCATCAGAGTTGATTGGTCAATTTTTGAATAAGCAAAAAGCATCAGGTG
Organism: Heritiera littoralis; assembly: GCA_031772115.1. Lineage (NCBI taxonomy): Eukaryota > Viridiplantae > Streptophyta > Magnoliopsida > Malvales > Malvaceae > Heritiera > Heritiera littoralis. The sequence goes on along the minus strand of JAPDPK010000053.1, from coordinate 2,798,841 downwards.
AGACTTCATTAGATATGGATTTTGAAATGGATGAGTTTCAACAAGAGTCACCTCATCATGGCAACTTATTGCTAATAATTATCTTCTCAGGTGCATCTACTTGGAGGACATTGAGCATTTTTTACAAGAAGATGAGGCTTTGAAGACTATAAGTTTCTTTGAAGGAACATCTGAAAGAGGACAATTAGCAAGAAGGCCCTCAAGAATTGGGTGGTAAGAATTGGCAACCCATGCCCTGCAGAATAATAAACTTGTAATATATAATCTTTTGTGCATTTGGTTGTGAGTATCCATTGTGAAGCTTGCGTCTTCTGACTTTCTTGATTTGGCTTCAACTGCTTCTTTGCCTACTTGACAATTGTGGCATTACATGGAAAATAGTTTTGGCATTGAAAAACGTCAAACACAGCTGTGGCATTGAAAGCTGAAACTAGGTGCTTCATACTTAAAAGTCCCCCCCTTTTTCAACCCAACCTTTTCCCCAAAAAAATCTTCTTTCTTCAACACTCCCTCCACTCTCCTCTCCTTTCCGTCTAGCCACTGTGAGCCATCAAGAATCATACATGAAAATTTCCCACAAAATATCAAAAAATAGCTCACCTCTTCCGCTTTCACCTTCTCTCCAAAATGCTTCTTCTAAAATCGCTTTTGCTTTCTTAGATCTAATTGAGAAGTCTCGGTTCAAAAACCAAGACTATTGGTTTCTTTCTTTTTTTCTTTACTTTGTCACTGGGAGAAAGGGAGAAAGAATGTTTGTGCTTTTGTTTGGTTGTGCTGGAAGAGAAGAATTTATACAAAGAAAACAAAAATAGGAAGGTTACAATACAATATTGAGAGGCCACGCACTGCAAAAGAGTAGGCTGAGTGATTCAACCTCACATCAAGTACGAAAGGGAATGTCATCGGGCATATAAGAGGTGGCACTACATACCCCAATAAGCCAGCTTGTTGGGGGATAAAACTAGTGTGTTGGATTCATGCCAAGCGCCCATCGCTGTTAAAACAACGTCGAGCTCCCCAAGAAGAGGGTAAGCAAAGTGGATCTGAAGGGGGCCTAAGTGAAGTGATAGCTTGCCGAGTAGGCTAGATGAGTTATGTGATCGCTGTGTAACTATAATAAGCTAGTTTTGCAGTAAGAGAGTAGTGGCCACGTGTCAAGTGGTATTAGAGCAAATCTTTGACCATCTGACTCCATGTCAAATGCCCCAGCGGGGTAGAGCACAATGGGCCAGTACCGTGCCAAGCGCCTCAAAGGGGTAGAGCAGGGTGCCTCAAGAGGGGGTTAGTTATGACAAGGACGTCAGGAGACTGAGTAGGGAAGAATGTCACACCATGCACTCCGAAAAAGAGTAGGCTAAATGCTTCAATCCGACATGGGATACGGAAAGGAAGGTACTTGGGCATATAAGAGGTGCTGCACACCCCAATAAGCTAGTTTGTTGGGGGATACAAGTGGTGTCTTCCTCTCCCCCCCCCCCCCCCCCCCCCCCCCCCCCCCCCCCCCCCCCCCCCCCATGCCAAGCACTCACTATTGCTAACACCACATCAAGCACCCCAAGAAGAGGGTAGCCCAACTGAGGTGACAGTTGGCTGAGTAGGCAAGATAAGTTGGTCTGAGTAGACAAGATAAGTTATGTGATTGCTGTGTAACTTTGATAAACAAGTTTTGGAGGGAGTGCGTAATGGCCACGTGATAGTAACCCACTAAGTACCACACTTTTTTTTTTTTATCTTGTTACTTATTGATTATTAAAAGCCTAAACTCCCTTCCCCTTTTGAATCTAGATGCTAGGATTCCTTCTTCTTCTACCAATTTTCTATTTATTATATTTTAGAATTCCCTTTATTCTACAATTGAGATGATAAAATTAAGGTTTTGTAGAACATTTAATTTTGCTTTGAATTTTTAGTCATAATTTTGAGATTTGAGAGCTAAATTTGGGGATTTTTTCTCTTTGTTTTGAGCATCAATAAAACTTTGTTAAGGTGAGATTATTAAATTTCATTTTAAGCTAAAGAGTGTAGAAGAAAGAAGATTAAAAGTGAGTATTGCGTTTTTTCTATAATTTGCCATTGAGAGAGAGAGAGAGAGAGAGAATGTTGTTGCGGGCAAAGCCAAGGACAGCATGGAAGAAAACAATAAAGAAGGCGTCCTCTCACTTCTTACACTCTGATTCTAAAACAGCATCTGCTAATTTTCCGGTATGTTTATTTATTAGAATTAATTTTTTTTTTGTTTTTTATTTTTCATTGTTTTAGAGGAAAACCTTCATACAATAGTAAATGTTGCTCATTTGTGACCTAGAAGTCACGGATTCAAGTAAAAACAATCTCTTTGTCAATCCAAAGGGAAGGTCATGTACAATGACCCTCTTTTGATCCCACAATGTGGGAGCTTTGTGCACTAGATTGTCCTTTTTTATTCTTAATTGTTTTATAATACCAATCTAGTTTTGAATGTTGCAAATATGAATAAAGCCATTGGAAGGCGGTCCGTTACCTGCGCTTCCAGAAATGAAACCCCAACAAAACTATGCTACTATTTTATATATTGGTCGAATTCCACATGGCTGTTATGAGAAAGCAATGGAAGGTAAAAGAATTTTTTTCAAACGAAGGAATATTTGTTTTAAGGAATTTTTTTTGAAATTCTTGCTAATTGGGTATTTTCTTGCAGCTTATTTTTAGCAATTTGGTGCCATTAAGATACTTTTGATTTGATTGCTCAAAATAAAAAGGTTTTAAGCAATTGCTCCAGTTTCACTATTATGCTTATTTGTTTATATTTCTGTGTTTGCTCGCATTTATGAACTTCAGGGGTGTAAACTTGAGCTTTTTTTCTTTTTTGGTTCATAGAAAGGCATAAGGGGGAAAGGAGATTTAAACTTTGGACCTACACTCTCCTAAAGAAGGATAACAACCGCTAGGCAAGCTTTGGTTATAAACTTGAGCTTTAAATATTCTTTCAAATACTCCAAATAATGTTCAACTTAGTTTTTATATATATATATATATATATATATATATATATATATATATATATATATATGAGGGATTCACTTACACATATCTAAAATTAAATAGTTTTACGCAATTTTTTAACCATTAGATTGAAATAGATTTGTGGTTGAGATTGACTCTCTCTTTCTCCAAAGTGCAATTAAATGTAAATATTTTTTTATTCTCTTTCCATTTTTACAATTTTTTCTTTTTCATTTTTAATTATCTTAATTATATGATTTTTTTTTCACGTTCCTTCTCTTCATCTCTGTTTTTTCTCACACAAGGCACAACAGTTGCCACCATCAACGATCTACTTACCCCTAATTTTTTTTAAAATTTTTTCTTCACTGCAAATCACAACCCTTTTTCTCCTTGCTACTGCAATGATGCTCAGGGATGTAATGCCATCTTAGTGGCCAAAACCTGCCCAAATGTGTCAAATATTGTTTACACTGCACTTTTGAATGCTCAACAAAATGACATTTGGATTTTTTTCAGACTTGTTTGCCTTCACTTTCAGCATTATATTGCTCACATACCATGCGCCAAATTAAAAAAAAAAAAAACTTGGAACAAAATAGAATGTTGATGGTGGTAATTGTAGTACCTTGTGTGAGAAAAATAGAGAAGAAAGCAACCTGAAACAAAGGAGAAGACAATAGTCGGATAATTAAGATAATTGAAAAAGGAAAAAATGAAAAAAAAAGGAAAGAGAATAAAAATATATTTGCATTTAATTGCACTTTGGAGGAAGAGAGCGTTTTAATCTCAACCACAAATATATTTCAATCTAATGGTTAAAAAATTGTGTAAAACTATCTAATTTTACACATTTGTAAATGGATCCTTCCTCATATATATCTATGTGTGTGTATTTATATATAAGCTAACTAATTATATTATACTACATATAGAATGAAGTTGAAGCTGATGTATTAATGTAGAAAATGGTCAGATAATTTTCATCAAGGATTTGATGCATGGAGCTCAAGGCAACAATAAAGAGCATCTTTTTCTAGCTAATTTATATATTATTTGAAATTAGATGATAAAGTATGCCATTAAATATATAACTTATTTTCGGAGATGCTTGATTTATTTAAGCTTTCCCATAATAGAATGTTGATATAAAGTAAAAAAAAAAGTGCAAGATCATATTGTACTAAATGCGTTGGCATTGGTATTTGATCAAGGTAGATTGAACATATTGTAGATTGTGTCCACGCTAGACATGTATGGCCTGGTAGGTGCAAATTTTGATTTTATTTTATCTAAAGAGTAGTGAAATTTATCAATAATTATACTTATACTCCATTAGGCTTCACGAATGGACTACTTCCTCCATCTCAAGTTTATCAATAATTAAGCTTTACCTTTTTAGATATGATTCCAGCTGGTATTAGTTGTGGGGGGTTTCTTTCTTTCTTCTTCTTCTTTTTTTTTCGGATTACACAGAATACCATGGAATTTCAGGGCTGATTAGTGGAGGATGGATCTAATCTATGCTTTCTTTATATTTTCTCTATTTTCTTTATTTTGTTAAATTTAAGAATTTTTGGTTTCATGAGTTTATTTCTGTTCATATTTACATTTTGCAAGTTAAATTTTCATTTGTTATCAAATATTTTATTAGATGTTCAATTTGTTATACTTTTATGATGTATTTCATTTCAATGTAATTTTTAACATTTTATTTTTTTTTATTTTTTTTTGCAGCTTTATAATGGCTTTTAGATGCAACAATAAAGGTTCTTTCTTTGTCTTCTTTATTTTTGTTTGAGGATTTTTTGATTCATTTAAAATTCTATGCCGCGGATTCTATTACTTCATTCTATTTTTTTTAATTTTTTTTACATTTCTCATGCCCTTCTATTTAAGGTCAAAAGTTAGTAAGAATTGTTAACAAAATTTTTGAGCAAAAGGAATTCCCTTTATGCAATAATTTTTTTTTTGTCTTATTACGTTAATATATCCTAATACTTGGTCCTTTTCTTTTTAGCTTCCATAATATGTTCTCATCTTTACTTCTTGGTCCTAGGTAAGTGTGTGTGTGTATTTTCATTATATTTTTATGTTATTATCTTTGAATTTTTCCTGCATTTTTTTTAGTTTCAGTAAAGAATGTGATTTTTACAGAAGTTCTTGATTAAAAACTAGTGAGGAGTTAGGTATCCTCTCATTAAACTTTTCTTTTTGTATTGTTTAATTGCATGTTATAGGTGAAGTAAGTTCCATTTTTTTTTGTTCTCATTATGAGAGAAACAACCCCCTCCCTATCTCCTATCTTCATCAACCATGTTGTTGTATCACTTGGCTAAATGAACATACAAAGCAAATAGAAAAAGGAAAATAATTGTCTTTATTTGTATTTTCTTTTAGTTATTTTCTTTGATAAAATATTTTTATTTTTATGTTTTTTAGTTTTAAGGTTCCTCCTCTTTATTTTTATGTGATAGCATTGGAAACATGGGATCAAAGATGGTATTTGTCTGCCCATGCAGTAAGTGAAAGATTTATAATTATTTTAATATCTCCTTGATTAAAATTATTCGTTTGTTCCATTCTAGCATAGTTTAAAGCACATTTTTTGTAGTTAGTTTATTATTTGCATACAAGGAACCTTATTTAAAGGAAGAAGATGAATTTGAAGAGAATGATATCTTTATTTTTGTTGCATTCATTCCTTTATTGCATTTCTATACTTAATATGTATGCATATCGGATGGTGAGATGCTTAACAAGGAACCGCAGCTGCTTCAAGGGCTTGGATCCTATGCTGTTAAGGTTGTGAAAGTTATGAGTAAAAAGAAAGTTTTAGTCATGTGATCCTTTTATCCCTACTAAGTTTTTAGCTCTATATTTGACATTTCTTAAATGGGAATAACATATTTTTACAGACTAAATATTTTGTGTGAACACAAGTTTCTGCAATTCATGGTGTCGTTATGCAGCATGTGTTTCAATCATGCTCTCCTATTATTTTTTTAATTTCCTCTCCGGGTCCATCCAGAATAAAATATGTTGTCAATATTTATAAGAATATTGATATCACAGAAATAATACCATCAACAAGTGTTGCTCTTAATAATGACAACTGTATTCCCAACTGATCTTACTGAGCAAAATAGATCCCTTGGTTAATCTTATGAAAGTTGAAAAAGTTCCAGACTCTACATATGACATGATTGGTGGTCTTGACCAACAAATTAAAGAGATAAAAGAGTTTTATCTCACACTTTCTCATTTTGTTCATTTATGGCTTATTACTGTGTTCTTTTTCCTGGTATGTTAATCCTATGTTTGGTTGTGGATTGGTTTAATGCTTTATGCATGCTATGTGGTAAAATTTGCAGGTCATGACTCTTCCAATTAAACATCCAGAATTATCTGAAAGCCTTGGAATAACTAAGCCAGAGGTACTGTCATGCTACCAAGTCATAGCATTTTGTTGATTTGTTTCTCATGTGTAATTATATACGGGTGTCATGCTATAATTCCTTTATTCCTGCGGATTCTTTTGTGGTCATATATGGCTTATGGCATACACACACATTTATTTATGTACTATAATTAGTTTGCTTAAATATGCAAAATAGTACAGTGCATTTATGGATTTTAAGATCTGGAAATCCCTGAAGGGGAATGTACTATACTAGAAGGAATATTGCATCTGATCTAGCTACCAAACTTAATTTAATTGGAAGGTTGATTATATAAATTTTATATTACCTAAATTCGAAGCTTTCAAATTTTAATATATATAGGAGAGCGGGGATTGAGAAAATCTATATTAATTAATTAATTTCATATTGGATCATTTCCAAGAAAAACATGTTAGTAGAATTTTTAATTTTGTTTTATCTTTTGTTACATGGTTTTCCATTGATTTTGAGTTATTGTTTGGATTGTGAATACCCAACTTAAATGTTAATTTTATTAATTAACGCACTGATTGTTACTGATTCTCATTTCTCATGCCTGATATATAGGCAGCGTACACAGAATTGTTAAGTCAGCCTTTGGTTAATGATGCTGACATGGCTAAACTAGCTATTACACTTAAAAGCGTGATTGTAAAATTAAAATATATTTAATCTGCATTTTAGCTCATAACAAAAATGTACTTATCTTGCTAACAATCTCTTGATCTAGCAATTAAGGATGAATTATGACATATTATAAATCTTAGATTCGAATCCAAGTACCTTTTTCTCTAGTTATTTAATATTCCTCTTGTAACAAAAAAAAATGTACTCATCTTCATCAACCTCTTCTTCAGCAGATCGCAAGATTGTTGAGCTGTCAGCCAGCAACCATAAGCTTGGCGTGTTGTGAACAAGCCAAGAAATCCTTCATCAAAGACACAAGCAAAATGCAAGAGCTAGATTCTATGAACTTACTCTTACAGCTCCCTCTTTGCCATTGCCAACCATCCAACTGAATTAGTATGATATAATTGAGTTATCCACTAAAAAAGATACGGTTTCAACCGCATATAATATCTTGTTTCATAAATCATGCACTACATCATTTCCCCTGAAAAATACGGCAATTTCACCATTTTTCTCTTGATTGTGGTAAACGACAAGGTTGGAGGCAATAATTTTTAATGTAGCAACAGACAGATCACAAGGAAAATAAATTCGGGCAATAGCAATGCTCAGTTTTAGGACTATGATAACGAAAGGACCTAGATTTCCAGGCCTCACCTCACAGTTATGGCCATATAAAACATGTTTTTGTGGCTATTGTTTGATTGATGCTTTCACTACTTGCCTTTTGCTTCCCTAGAAGCAACAAGCAAACAATATGTTTGAAGAATTAAAAATTAAGTATATACTTTCACATTTACTCTCTTACATGCACATAAGGATTAGATTTTAGTCATTCACATATTTTTAGTCAATTTTGATTTTTTTTACTACTCAAACCTTTCAGCAATTTTGAAGGAGGTAAATAACAACTAATAATATATTCAAATATAAACCACAAAAGGCTTCTCCTAATTTAAATTTCTCACAGAAACCATTTTTTCTCCTAAGTTTCCTTGTTCATTAAATCAACTCTACTCAAAATAAAAAATTAAATCCAATCGCCTTGCCTTTAATTAAAAAATTTGACCTTTCAAAACAAATATTAAATCAAGAACTCTAACAACATTTTATTTAAAACATCATCCAGACGGCAAAAATTAAACGTACTTTTGAATTTCATGTACTTTTAGTTTTAAATTTAGATTTGTTTATACTTCGATTAAATTTTCAGTCACTTGATTAATTGGGTTCTCTAACGGAATTAATCAAATATCAAAATTCATTCTAAATCATTTTCAATAATCAATCAAAATTAATTAGATAATCAATCATTTAGTCAAATTAAATCGATTCAATCGATTAATTCAATTAAAACCCAAACACCCAAACCTCTAATAATTATCATTATCATCAGAATTTTTATTCCAATAAAATGAAGTAGGTTATATGAATCAATATATGAATTCACGTTAAGTAGTAAACATGAATTATCTTCCTCTACTCATTCTTATATTTCAAGGAGAAAATCTCTAATTAATATATATATATATTAAAAAATGAAATTTTCTCATTTCTTTTATCGAAATAAAAAAATAACACAAATATTTTAGGATAATTATCAAATATATTATCAGTAGAGTAAGCTATAATAATGACATATGCCTCATAATATATTTCATTTATTTTGTTAATATTTTAGAAAATTATGTGCCGTCACTTTAATTTTATTTAATGACATATGCCTCACAATATTTTTTATTTTTAAATATTTTTAAAAAAATTATGTATCATTATTTTAGTCTTATTTATAGAAATAAAAAATTTAATGAGAATATATTAAGTTTTACTAATAACATATTGAATAATATTTCAATATTTTATTATGCCTTTTTGAATTTACAGGGGCTTTACTATTTAAGAGTCTTCTAGTGAATATACTACTTAAAATCCTTTTTCAAAAGAATACTTCTAAAGAACTTGACCAAAAACAGCCAACATTCAAACGGAAGAAAAACAAAATGAAAAGACATTCCTTTGCCCATAGTTCCCTACTTGTATTGTATGTCGTTAATGCGATCATGATGTTTTTTCTGCGCTTTTCTCCCGACCCGCCACACCAGATTAGGAATGTCACAGCCACTAAGATCTCGCCACGTAAGAGAATTGGCTCATCAATTTCGGCGTTACATTACCGCCGTGATCACAGCGATAACGAATTGCTTTGAATTTACGCGGGGAGGAATAGGATTAGCTGTCATGCAAGTGGACAGCGTCACCCGCGGAGCCTTTCATTTTCTTTTTTCGTTGCGTTTTGATTTTGGAGGTCCAATAGAAGTAGAACACGTAGTTGTTATTCAATGGGGACCAAAAGATTTTGTATTTCGTTCTTTTTGTTCAAATGGACATTAGTACCCTTAGCGCATTAAATATGTTTCTTTTTCTTTTCATTTTCAATTTCATTATAACAAATTTTATTTAAATGTTCATTCAAGTTAGCACATAATTGCTACGTTTGTATTGAATTAATGCTTTCTTGGAGAAATTCGGAAATTTTGGGATTTAAGACTTTCTTGAAAAGAATTTTGATTTTATATGTTAATCTCAATATATATAAAAACAAGTAAAAGGGTTGTAAATTTTTTATGTTTTAAATTACTTAATTGATTATAATATATTATTCAATCTATTTGATTAGTGTTTTTTCATCAAAATAAGGAGTAAAACACGTTAAGATACAATATATTTTGAATTTGATTTTTTTCTTTAGTATGATAAAATTTAAAATTTGTCCACTTAAAACATTAATATAGTATTTTCCTTTACATAAAATGAGAGAGAGAGAGAAACTAATCTTAAAATGTTGATCATGTTTGTAATCGTAAGTTAAAACAATTATTTGTTCACTTACATAATTTACTTACAATAAAATAATAGACACGATTATGAGACAGACAATTATTGTTCATATGAGTTATTTTGTTTCTTGATGAAAAACACAAGAAACTCAATTATACGACACACAACACATGTCAATAATTAATTGATTAACAAAAATAAATTTAACTAAGTTACTGAAAAATAATGAAGAAGATGCTATGTTCCATGGACAAAATTGCACATTCCGTAATTTCTAACATTCGTTGATAAGTACGTTGTAATTGTTGTACCAAAAATGGATGAAGAACACACCATTTTCCATCCCCAAAGTTGGCGTAAGAAAGGAACCCATTTTCAAAATAAACAACAGCGGAAAACTATATGTCATGATGAATCATGCACCACTAGTAACTCTAGATAGTTCTATGCTAAAAGTACTATACTTTTTATTTTATTAGACTTCAATAAAAATTTAAAAATTAAAAAAAAAAAGCAATTTATGGTGACATTGTAAATATAGGCAAAATATTAGGGTAAATTGAGTGAGTAGTTTAAACCTACTAGATCTCCCAATGTAAAAGAGACCAGATCTTTTGTTTTGTCCTGCTACCTGCTCTGTTCTTCCTCTCTCATATTACTCTCTCTCTCTTCAAAGCTTTTAAAAATTTTCAATCTTTTGCGTTCAGACACTCTCGTTACACGCGTCAACAGTAAGAAAGAAGGAAAAAAATTAGATTTTCCTACGCTTTCGCAGGAACCAAACACCGTATTCTTCTCATCTTTCCACGCAGTTTAAGAAAAAAGTTGGCATTTTTTTTTACTCGTTACTGAAATCCTGCAAAACCCAGAACTTAGAATATTTCTTGTTCACATTCTATGATTCTTTGTCTGGCTATATTGGCTTAAGATCAGCAAAATCATGGCCGTTGATTCGGCTGACCGGAAAGAAATCGTCTTGAAGATTGATGACAGAGGTAATGACGGTAGTATTCCGGCTTCTGCAACTGCAGCCACCGCCAACGATGGAGGTAAGATTTGGAGAGAGTCAAGCTATGATTTTTGGAATGACAGTGAGAAAATCAACAGCAACTGGAAAAAAGAGAATGTGAACTTGAACGGTGCTGGCAGTAGTGGTAGTGGTAGTAACAGGGAAAATGAAGGTTTTGATTTCATGCAAAGCAGACAAGCAGCAATGGAAGATCCACCATCAAAGTTGATTGGTCAGTTTCTGCATAAACAAAAAGCTTCAGGTGAGATTTCATTAGATATGGATTTGGAAATGGATGAACTTCAACAAGAGCCACCTCATCACGGCAACTTATTGCCTACAGTTGCTGAATCACCTTCACCTTCGGCAGCTGCTGTTACCAGAGTGTCCTTTGAAAACAATCCAGTAAGAAGAAGACAAAGTAAAGGATCACCATCTCCAAAAAAAGAAGGGAGTAAGGACTCTAGGGAGAGTGATGGGGTTGTAAAGTGTAGTTCAAACTCTTCTTTTAAAAAGAGTGAAGGTGGTTCTTTTCAAAGGAAATCAAGTTTGTTAGCAACCAAGACAAAGTCCAGGTTGATGGACCCTCCTACACCGGAAAAGGGAGAGCCAAAGTCGGCGAAAGCTGCAGTAGGGAAGTCAGGACAGATAATGAGATCTGGGTTTCTTGGGAGAAGTATGGAAGAAGAAGAGGATGATCCGTTGCTTGAAGAGGATTTACCTGATGAGTATAAGAAGGATAAGTTAAGTGTTTTCGTTTTGCTTGAATGGTTAAGTTTGATTTTGATTATTGCTGCTTTGGTTTGTAGCCTTACAATTCCATATCTACGAGAGAAACGTTTGTGGAAGCTTATGTTGTGGAAATGGGAAGTTTTGATTTTGGTTTTAATATGTGGTAGATTAGTTTCAGGTTGGATTATAAGGATAATCGTGTTTTTTATAGAGAGGAATTTTCTTTTGAGGAAAAGGGTGTTGTATTTTGTTTATGGAGTGAGGAAAGCTGTTCAGAATTGTTTGTGGTTGGGGTTGGTTTTGATTGCTTGGCATTACTTATTTGATAAGAAGGTTCAGAGGGAGACTAAGAGTAAATTCCTTATATTCGTGACTAAAGTTTTGGTTTGTCTTGTGGTGGGTGGGATGTTGTGGCTGGTGAAGACCCTATTGGTGAAGGTACTAGCATCTTCTTTTCATGTGAGTACTTACTTTGATAGAATTCAGGATTCGTTGTTCTATCAGTATGTAATTGAGACTCTTTCTGGTCCCCCTTTGATCGAAATTCAAAGGGCAGAGGAGGAGGAAGAGAGAATTGCAAATGAAGTTAAGAACCTACAGAAGGCCGGTGTCACAATTCCTCCTGGCCTCAAGACTTCCACTCTTTCATCACCTCATTGTGGGAAGCAAACAGGGAGTGGACGGACTCAAAAAAGTCCTCGAGGAAAAAGCCCTATGTTGTCACGCGTGCTTTCTTCTGAGAAAGGAGAGAAGGATGATAAGGGGATAACAATTGATCATTTGCACAAATTGAATCCTAAGAATGTCTCTGCTTGGAATATGAAAAGGTTGATGAATATTATCCGCCATGGAGCACTTTCCACTTTAGATGAGCAGATACAAGATTCAACTCATGAAGATGAATCTGCAACACAAATTAGAAGTGAATATGAGGCAAAAGTTGCAGCAAGGAAAATCTTCCAGAATGTTGCTAAGCCGGGATCCAAGTATGTTCATCATTTCTGTTATTATGTGTGTATCTATGGCTTAAAATACATTTGTTATTTTTAAATTTCGTTTTACTTTATTAGCTGATTGATTGTTTATTGTTTGAAGCTTTTGCTACAATTGCATCATTTTTGTTACACTCTGGTAATTAGACGATATAAGGAGTGAACTTTGTTGTTAAGTGGAGCTGATAGTTATGACAGAAACTTTCAATCGAAATCCGTTATTTTGGTGGTTTCCAAAAGTTGAGTGAAGCATGAAAGCTTATGGTTCCATCCCAAAACATATTGGAAAACCCCACCCCCAACAAAAGAAAAGAAAGTGCTAAAAGAAAGCAAAGACACCATTAAGATGCATGCTTTCAAATCATTTTGATGACGTCAATAATTCATCTAATAGTAAAAATCAACTTCCATTTTCATCAAAGCCTCATTGCATCATCATGGTCCATCATTTTACCATGCGTGGCCATTGTGAAGCAATAACATATGATTCCCAACTTAATGATGTTGAAATAGAAGGATCATAAAACCCAAGGAACAACTGAGCTAATCATGGTGAACAAGAAGTAATGTCAAGATATACATAAATTCACATATATATATATATATTTATATGTATATATATTTATTATTATATTGCTATATATAAATATATGTACATATATTATATTGCTGTTGTTCAGTTTGACTAATGAGTTGCATATCTGATGGTAATATGATAATAAGAATCTGACTTGAATTCTTACGAAACATATGCTGGTGAGGATTTTTCATTGTCTTTTTGCTAATAACTGTCTTCTCAGGTACATCTACTTGGAGGATATTGAACGTTTTCTGCCAGAAGATGAGGCTTTGAAGACTATGAGTCTTTTTGAAGGAGCATCTGAAAGTAGGAGAATTAGTAAGAAAGCCCTCAAGAATTGGGTGGTAAGAATTGGCAACCCATGCCTTGCAGTAGGATTTACTTCTAATATATTCTCTTTTGCATCTATATAATCTGTTGAAGACATATGCACAATGTTATATTCTAAACAATAAGTAAAACATCAGATTAGGTATACTTTTCATGATGAAGTTAGGTGCTCTTTAAGTTAATAATCAAATTTTAGATTGTGGTCACATATTTACCCCAGTAGTTCGAATGGATAACAGAAAAGTGTTTGAAAACTTTTAGTTTGGTAAAGCTAAAGTGAATATGATGTGCGGTAAACTATTTTATGTGGTATCTGTATTGAGTTTTTAATTTGTTGAATATTGGAATCCTATTGATAGTTAGAATGTAGTGCAATCTCAATAGATTTAACTGATTTTTTTTTTATTTGAGAAACTAGAACTTGCTGTGCTGGCTTTATCGCATTTAAATTGAAGTAAAAGAAAACCTTCTATTTTTAAAGCATTTGTTATATTTATTATTACAGGCTAAAGCTACGCATTGTCCCCTCTGCCCCCTTTCTTTCCCTTGCATGATCACAACCATTAAAATAGAAGTTGCGTATACAGACTTAAGATTTGGTTTGTATTCATACAATAATGTGTTATACTTCAATCTTTTAGGTCAATGCTTTTAGAGAACGAAGGGCACTTGCCTTGACGCTAAATGATACGAAAACAGCTGTGAATAGACTTCATAAGATGGTGAATGTTCTGGTTGGCATCATCATAGTGGTTATTTGGCTCCTCATACTTGGAATTGCCACCAGCAAAGTTCTTGTTTTTATTAGCTCTCAACTGCTGTTAGTTGCTTTCATATTTGGAAACACCTGCAAGACTGTATTTGAAGCTATTATATTCTTATTCGTTATGCACCCATTTGATGTGGGTGACAGGTGTGAAATTGATGGAGTTCAGGTACTTAAATAAGCATGATTTTTTTCGTTTTTTCTTTATGATCATGCAAATTCTGTTTATTCAATTACTCTTTTAAATTCTTGGGATCTCTAAAATCATATCAATGAATTTCAGATGGTAGTGGAGGAAATGAACATCTTGACAACTGTTTTTCTAAGATATGACAACCAGAAGATCATAATCCCAAACAGTGTCCTGGCTACAAAGGCCATAAATAACTACTATCGCAGCCCTGATATGGGAGATGCGGTTGAATTTTGTATCCATGTGAAAACTCCTGCGGAACAGATTGGTCTGATGAAGAAGAGGATATTGAGGTGGGTTGAAAAATATACAACTAAGATACAATTGTTTTTCCTTGCTCTGCTTTCATTTACAATTATGTTGTTAATATATGGCATTTTATAGTTTGTGTGATCGTGGCAATAGCAAATTTATGATGTGATTTTTTTAAAATAGAATGCTCTTAGAATAATTTTAATAATGCCTTCTTAGCTTTTTTTTTTTTTTGTTTATTGGTCTGGATATATCGGTTCTGTTGATATGTCTGGATATATCGGTTCTGTTGATATTTCTATTGTATATTTGAGGTGTCAACTGTATACAATAGAAAGATAAATACCTTGAAATGAGATGCATTTGAGAATTTTTAGCGATAAGGACCTGCCTCTTTGAATATATCGTCTTCTTTGCATTATTTTGTTTAAGTTTAGTTTAATCTGGATGAGCATGAGGGAATTGTATGCTTGTTTATAGTTGTGATAGTACATCTTGGTATGCTGGCATCTGTGTATCTATGACTGTGTTAGTGAATCACAATATGATGAAATGCCTGATTCAATGGATCATTTCTCATCGCAGTTACATTGAGCACAAGAGTGACCACTGGTACCCAGATCCAATGATTATATTTAAGGAACTTGAAGAGTTAAACAGAGTAAGGATCGTAATATGGCTCACTCATAAAATGAATCACCAAGACATTGGGGAGAGGTGGGCAAGAAGAGCTCTCTTGGTTGAAGAGTTGGTCAAGATTTTCAACGACTTGGATATTAAATACCGCTTATATCCCATTGACATCAACGTCTGTAGCATGCCTCCCGTGGCATCTGACCGCCTTCCTCCTAATTGGACAGCACCTGCCAGCTGAACAACATAACAATCAATCAAACCCATTTTATACCTGGGAAGTCCTATAGGGTACAGTGTCAAAGTTGGCAGTAGATTTTACTGCCTTGCGTCATTGCTTCCTTGATAGTTAACCTGGAGGGAGATAATATTTTCATTTAGATGATTAGAAACTATGTTACTTCAATACTTAGTATATTTTTTGTAGATTGAACAACTATATTGTGCTAGATAATACTTCCTAATTATGTTTTCTGTATCTTCGACTTAAATGGCTGCTGCAAGACTGCATGTGGATTGAATCCCATTTAGCCCTCTTCGGGGATTGCAGGGGCTTATAACTAGTGAAATTTTACCTCTATCTTGAGCTCATTTTAAATAGAGAAATGGTTGCTTTGCATTCATACAATCAAACTTGAAATGGCTTTGACATTTGATCCTGAGGTTTACTACCTAAAGACAGAATAAGAAGTAATCCTAACGCCGTGATTTGACTGATTACCTACGCCTTTTAAGAAGTGAATACTAGCCACTGGTGCATTTCGTGATTGTTAGGATGTTATGTTTGCTCATTTCAGATGAAGAAAAAGTCTTACTAGAGATATTTTTCGAGAAACCTCGCAAGGCAACTTCCTTTTCTTGTGCAAAGATTTGCGTGGTCTGGCTTGAAAGTTGAAGCCAATTAGTCACCCCTGGACAAGTATCTTTGCCGTTGATTGGGCAAAACAGAGTTGGAAGTCAGAAGAGTCACATGGCTTGATACTCTGTTCTTAGAAGGTGTTTGTGAGACAATGACTGCTTCAAATCATGTTGCACGTGATATCCTTTGCTTTCATTTCCGCATTTAGAACTGAAAAAACAATGAATGAGTTATAACTTCCAAATTCAAAACGCAAACTTTTCACTTTTTTCGGTCGCATTCCTGTTTTAATTATGTTCACATAGTAGTAGGGTTCTCAGTGGCAAACTCAGAAAGGAAATTAAAGAAAATGAAACAAAGAAAAATAATAATCAGCATGAATGTTCATGTGTTACAATAATAATTGAAACTAACTCAAGACAGAATAAGAAGTGAATACTGCCTCAAGATCATAACAGTGACGGTGAGATCTGCTTTTAGCCATGATCATCAAAGATAAAAGGAAAACTCAAACTACTAACTTTATTTTCTTGCTGTCTGAATCTTAAAGGATAGATGTCAACTAAGTTGATCAGTTTATACGGTGAATCATGAAGAAATACAGGCTGTTAACAGAAACAATACCAACTCCTTAATTAACAGGCTTTTTCTAGTACACCTTTTCTGTTTTGGGTTTTCTATACCAACCCGAATAGCAACTGCAGAATGAGGAGGATCTATGTAGAAGAAAGTGACATATAAACTGCAAGCAAGCAGCTCAAGCCACAAAAGGTACTTGAAAGGACAGAGACCTACATAATAATAGGCTAAATGCACACGGGAGATGGTGAACCTGCAACCATGGGAAGACTAAACTAAACTTGTCGCCGGCGTTTCGGAATGGAGCCAGTACGCCGAGAATGGACAGGGTTATTCACAATTGAGGAGCAAATGTCAGGCACAAAATCTACCCCATCAGATTGATTGCGAGAATCTTTTGGCCAATATAGCCCCGAGGCTGTAGGAGGTGAAGGCACTTGTGGTACAGCCCAAGAGGACTCTGGCACCTGACCCAAGCACTCATCATCATCTATCTCTTCCTCAGTAGATCGCAAGATTGTTGAGCTGTCAGAGTCTCCACGCTTGCCACTATCAGCCTGAAAGAATCCAGCAAAAGTAATCCAGAATTCTTAGCAGCATTAGGCAGACCTTTTAAAAGATAAATCTTATGACTGGAAAAACAGAAGATGCTTGAGCACACAGTAATTTACTAGCTGTGCCTGTGCAAACAAAATCAGTATATTATAACCAAATAAAGTACAGTTTTTTTTCTTTCAAAGAAGATTTTCATTCAACTTTAAATTTTATTTTTCTGTATGTTCTTTCAAAAACATGTAATCCTCCAACAGCAGTAATTTTAGTGACTGCTGCAGAAAACAAGAAAGTAGTAGTGTGTTTGTGTTGAGAATGGCAGGCACCCAACCAACCTCTCCAGCCAGAGTCTCCCCTCTCTCATACTATGCTTCATGCCAGAGCTTAATTGTACGAAATACAAACTACAAAAATTCATCATTGATCAAGCTGTATACACTTCTCCATATCTAATGATCCATTACTAAGAACTAAGAACCATTAAAAGCACCAGCCAAACCAAACATGTCAAGTCAGAACTTGTTAACTTCACGATTGAAGTACAGAATAGAATAGTTGACTGTTTGATCAATAGATTACAGCTTAGCTATTTATTAGTGCCATCTACCAACCGATTTACCATGACAAGGTCAGACCACAGTAGCTGAATTAAGCTAATGCAACCTACAATTCTATCCAATGCAGCAGCAACCTGCATCTTTAGCTGTTGTGAAAACTTGTTACAAGAAGGTCATCTAACGAGGAGAAAAATCTTGGGAAGCCATCATAAGCTTGAGGTCCTGCATGCAGTCTGCCATCCAAGTGACTGAAGCCTCTCCATTTTTTATTTTTTTGCCTCAAGACATGAGAATCACTACAAAAGCTGCATTTATGCATGCATACACACGGACAAAGGCAGCTGGACAGGTGGCATCTATGCTTTCAATTGCTCATGTGTGTGTGTGTGAGAGAGAGAGAGAGAGATCTACCCCCTATTGTAGAAGGATGTCTAATCTAGGATTATTTGATTAACAACCAAGTGAAAGGAACTTTGTACATTTTCTGAAAAACACAAATGATTAGTAGAAAGACATTAGAATGTTAAGAAGATGGTGGCCACCACTCTACATGAGGACAGAAATTAAACATAGCGCAAAAACCATAACTATAAGCATACCTTAGATGACCCATTATCCATGTAACCATAGCTTTGATTAAAGTCAGTTAGCCCAAACAAATCATCCATGTGCCACATGCTTCCAGCTGTAGAACCTCCGGCATATGACACTTTTGTCGGTACACTATTCCCAACTCCAACATTTGATGGTAGAACCTCATTGTATCCACCAGTAAATGCCATAGGAGCCCCCATTTTAGATGTAGAATTAGATCTAGTTTCTGAGGTCTTTTCACAAGAAGGTGAGTTGACATAGGAAGAAGATGCACCAGGGTCAGTTGTCGTTTCAAGGCCAACTTTGACTCCAGTGAGCAGAAATCTCTGGTGATTAGACACATAAGGATTTGCTGTATGTATAGCAACATCACATTTTCGGCAGAGTAAAGCTCGATCTTGCAAACAAAAGAAAAACCCAGCTGCTTCCTGTCAAAAGGTTGATTTGTCAACATTAATTGATAGTAATTGGGAAGACATATTCCAAAAGCTACAAAAATAAAAGATGACAACCAGGCCACAAAATCAAGTAGTTTGAAACTCCACCCTCCACAGAACAACAGCTATTTTCATATTTTTAGAACTTATCACAGGAATGTATCTACATAGCAAGATAGAAGGAGTGGTTTCCACACTCTCTTTCTTGACTTTCTATCCAACTTTGCACAAGCCAACAGGACTACAATGTTAACTTGGTTGTTGGTTATCAAACAGCTAGTATAAGTCGGGTATTATAAACAGCAGCAACTTGTATAAAGATGAATAGAAAAGAAAAAGATCTGCATTAATAACACATTTAAAGTTGAGACCATAAGCTTGGCATGCTGTGAACAAGCCAAGAAATCCTTCATCAAAGACACAAGCAAAATGCTAGAGCTAGATTCTAGACATGTGAAATGGCATAACTTAGAATAACTTTCTCGTGAAAGACATTTTAGCCATAAATAAATAGAGTTTAACCATAAGCTGCCATTGTACCAAAATATTAAATGAACCTGTTTAGAAAGTTTCATCAAAAAAAAAGAGTTTGCACTTCAGCCTTTTGCCAACCATTTAACTGAATTAATATGATATAATCGAGCTATGCACTAACACAGATATGGTTTCAACCAAATATAATACATCGTTTCATAAATCATGTACTACATCACTTCCTATAAAAAAATAAGGCAATTTTACAAACACCATCTTTCACCCCATCCTACTACATCATGGTTAGGAAGATACGAACTTTCAAGGGACTACATTGGTGATTGAATTGCATTAAAAATGCACCGAGTTTTGCACAAGTAAACATCTCATTCTCTTTCCTACAATCATGTTAAAGGCTGCTTCTGCTGAATCAATAGGTAAATCCAGAAAAGGAAGCTCAGTAGCTTCTTTTCCCCAAAGAAGAAGGTTACGATCTTCTTCTGCTAGAAATGAGATTACTTTCTAAAGTAACTCTCAAAACGTCAGGGAGCACCAATAGACAACATAAGAAAATGACCTGTAGTGAAACAAGTTCTATAGATAGAAAGCAAAAACAGCCAAAAGCGTTACAAGGTCAAATGGATGCAAAGGAACATCACAAGCTCAAACAAAATGACCAATGAACAGCTTTTTCTCTTGATTGTGGTAAACGAAAAGGTTAAAGTTTGGGGGGGAGGGGAAGAATTTTCAATGTAGTAACAGATGGGCCAGAAGGAAAATAGACTCTAGCAATAGCAATTCTCAGTTTTACGACCATAATAACAAAAGGACCTAGATTTCCAAGCGTCACCTCACACTTCAGCCACGTAAAACAGGTTTTGCGTGCGAGTTACTCTTAGGTATTGTTTGTTTGTTGCTTTCACTACTTGCCATTGCTTCCCTAGAAGCAAAAGCGAACGATATATGTTTTTTAAGAATTAAAAATTAAGTACATGTTTTCACTTCTATATAGACTAAAGATCAGATTTTAGTCATTCACATATTTTTAGTCAATTATGATTTTTTTTTTTACTACTCAAGCCTTTTAGCAATTTTGAAGGAGGTATATAACACTATTAAAATTTTCGAAAAAAAATAGCAATTAACAAAAAAAAAATAGTAATGAAACCAACAACCAAAACAGAACCTTATTCATTTTCCAAAAATAAAAATTTTACAAT
The DNA here is from genome assembly GCA_031772115.1 of Heritiera littoralis. Classification (NCBI taxonomy): domain Eukaryota; kingdom Viridiplantae; phylum Streptophyta; class Magnoliopsida; order Malvales; family Malvaceae; genus Heritiera; species Heritiera littoralis. The sequence goes on along the minus strand of JAPDPK010000053.1, from coordinate 2,778,189 downwards.
CACTTCGTTCATCAAAGTGAAGATATTCAAATATAAACCACAAAAGGTTTCCCCGAATTTAAATTTCTCATTTCTCCCACAGAAACTCTTTTTTCCCCTAATTTTCCTTGTTCATCAAACCGATTCTACTCAAAATATAAAATTAAATCCAAACAACTTACCTTTAACTTAAAAAATTTGACATTTTAAAACAAATATAATTTTTAAGAAATTAAATTTTTTATGTTGGGAAGTACCTGGCAAATGTCGCATTTAGGCATCTGAGAATAAGAAGACGAGAGCGGGACACGTTGGTGCTTGCTGGCCAACTTGTTAGCAGCGTGGACTTTCTCGTCACACGCCCAACACAGCGCCGCCTCGTCGCGCGCACAGCACCTTGGCCTCCGCCGCCTCGCACACGTTGCACTGTATCCTCATCTCTCTCTATCCCTCTAAAAAATCCAAACTTTCGGATTTTTATTTATTTTATTTTTTCTTAGAGGGGTTTATTTATGGTTTAAGGCAGGAGGGGAGAAAAGCGGCGAAAGCAAACTGATTCCTTTTTCTTTTTCCTTTTGGTTTTTAATTTTTATAATTAATATTTTGGTTTGGTTGCTTTTTTATAAGCGGGGACGGGGTTGGGTGCGGGAGGATATTTTTGAGGCTATGATTTGAGAAATGTTACACGTGGCAGAATTTGGATTGTGTCTTTGACTACGGAGACCAGACGGCCTTTCTGGCTCTGTCGGGTTCCGACCCGTTAACAAAAAGTCTTACAACATGCTATTTTTATGTTACTTTTTTATCCAAATGAACGGTTGTTTAACACAAAATATGAAATTATATACTTAAATGTTGAAAAAAAAATAAGTAAACAATATTAATAACAAAGTATTTTAATTTTGTATATCATATTAAGTAATTTATTTTTTAATACATTGAAATTTATAGTATTAACTATTAGTTATCATATTTAATATTTTAATTAAATTTGACTATTAGTATTTGATGTATTGTTTGAAATCGTGTAAAATTTAAAAATTTTATACATGTCAAATGTAATAAAAAGTTTTTTTAATTTTTATAGAATTCATGCATAATTTTTACTAAAGTTTAGTTCGTGTCATATTTATGTTTTTTATATTATTTTTGTGACTTATCATCATGTTATGTATAAAACTATCAAATTAAATTTAAGTAATTTTAAATATTCATAAAAAAATTCATAAAATAAACAGTAAATAATAAAAAGGAAAGAGTAAACTACCGAATTAATCTTCATTAAAGTATAATAACTGTCATGTTACCAAAAAGTATAATAATTGTCATGAATTCGGTCTTACGGCCATTGGCTCTCCAAGAATATATCAAGTGCATGTATGACTTAATTTATAAAGATTGCTTATTTATTTTAGAAATACAAGTTAGGTGCTTAGCTTTTGAAATTTTTAAAATTTTAAATTATACGAAAAGTAAATTTAAGTTTTTGATAATCTCTAAATTAAAATTTTTTTAAGAAGTGTTAATTTAAAAACATGTATTTAGTAAAAGTTTTTCACATTTTCAATTTGTTTTCAATAATTTACAAAATTATAAAAGATGATTTATATTATTTGTAATTATTTATTTATTTTGTGTCATTTTTATTTTTTATTTTATTTTTTTAATTAGCAAAATTTTTATTTTGGTTTATTTAATTGCTTAACTTGAAAACTTGTATTTAATTTAATAGTTTATTATTTTATTTTTTCATTTATTATAAAAAAAATCTCTATAAAAATAGTTATCGATATTCTACAATACTTTTATATTAAATTTATCAAATACAAATTTAATTTGTTAACAGTACATTTATAAAAATTTCACTCGAAACACACTTTTTATTAGCTTCAAGTCAACCTAACAGACCTCAATTTTGAGTTTTCTAAACGACAACGTTTAGGATAATTCAAGACGCATGAACCTCATTGACGGTGAAATGTGGGCCCCAGAAAAGTTCCATGAATTAATATACAGCTCTAGAGTCCTGACAATATGGGAATTTTTCTTTAATTTTAAAAAATGTTAATTAATGTTTCGTGGCCACAATTAAAATAATATTTAAAAATCTAATTAATGCATTATCTGTTTATGAATTTTAATGAAAATATTAAATAAAATTTTTTAAATAATACTTTGATGAAACCCTTTATTTTTAAGATTATCATCTCATTACTGTTAATGAAATTTTTAAAATCTACAAATAAAATTACAGAATGATAAATACTTTTTAATAAGTATTAAAAAATAAAAAAACTAATTAGAAATAAAATATGTAACAATTTTTTAAAACTATTTGTGAAATTCAAAAATTTTATTATCAATGTGTAAGAAAATATTTTTTATTTTTATATTAGTATTTTACTGGATGCATCGAGCTTTCCTTTCAAATTGGATACAGATGTTGACATTTAATTTCGTTTGGTGTTGGGATTATATAGCTCTCAACAACCCCTAATCATGTCTCTTTGTCCAACTAACCTAAATATTTTAGTTGATGATTTGGAGAAAGTACCTAGAATATGGAATATCAATTTTTGCAAATAATTGCTTTGTTGCAATTTGAGTGGATAAGATTTTTGTTTATACTGCTACAAAATGTGGATAAGATTTTGCTTTTAAGTTGGATTATTTGATAATTCAAAATTATGTCTAGTCTTCTAACTTTCCGTGGTTGATGTACTTCACTCAAAGAATTGGTTCTAAAATCCCAAAATGCACAAGAAAATAATAAAAAAAGAATGAATGAAAATCATGGATCACAACGTGGGCCATTTATACCATTTTAGTAACTTTGAGGAATAAAAGAATCTGAAATCAAATGATTCATACCTCACATTCTTGAAGGATTGTTAACTTATATACAATGAATAATTATTTCGTATATCATCGGTAGAAATTTTTTTACTTCATAAATAGGATTAAGATAATGACATATATCTTATTTTATTTATTTTTATTTTTTTAATATTTTTATAAAACATGTATTATGTGCTAATACCGTTTGTGAAGTAAAAAAATTATACTGATGATATATGAAATAATTATCCATAAATAAATATACGAGTGGTTTGTATGTTGTAACTTGACATTGTAATCTTATATATAATATGATGACATGATAATACGAAAGAAAATACAAAAGAGATACAAAATAAAATTGGATAAAAATGATATATGAATTTAATAAAAATTTAAAAATATTTTATTTTTATCATGTTGACATAAAATTTAACACAATTTTTTCATGACTTACAATACATGACATGATTTGAAAACAACATCAACACAAAATATATAAACAAATTATCGGGTCTAGTTTGTAATCAAGTAAAATATTTATCTAACATGGACCATTTTGATGTTGTTGTTGTTATTATTTTCAAATGCAATAATACTGGTAAAATTATTAACGACTTCTTTTTTTACCATGAAAATTTATCGTTTCAATATCCAATTAAGCCTTGATTTTTTTTTTTGGAATAAAATTATTCAATTAAGTTAGATCTAGATTTGTATATATTACCGCTTTAGCTCTTAATAATTTTTAATCTCTCATTAAAAGAATGGTTAAGTTTGTTTGTGGGACAAATCAAATTCAAATTCAAGTAAAATTTAAATATGATATTAAAAGACTTTAGACTTTTTTTTTTTGGTTAACCATGATATTGGTACGAAGTATCTACCGTCGGCAACAGTGACTAATCTCCGTCCGGGATCCTGAGCGCACACAAGGTGGGTAGTCCCCTCCCAGCATAGTTTGCTTCATACCCAAGATCAGAAATCGAACCCTGGACACTTGGTTAAGGGACGAGAGCCGCTACCACTTACGCCAACCAATGTTGGTGACTTTAGACTTATTTGAATCTACTCTAACCCGATATTTTAAACTTAATTTTCGGTCCAAATACGGTTCTTATGCATAAAGAGGGAACCAACTTTTGCCTAAATTCGTCAAGCAATTGCAATTAAAAAATAAATAAAATGTAGAGTTAATAAGCATCACATAATAATCATGAATAAACAACATTAAATTAAAAAAATTACATCCATCCAACACGTTGACATACATTTTTAGTTTTCAAAGTTTAAAATTTGTATACACAAAACGTATGCTTATCTTTAAATTAATAATATAATGTATATATGTAAAATATATTTGTTTTTTTTAGTATACCCACAGGTATTTTCATCAATTTTACGGTTTGAAATTAATCATGTTCAAGCCAAAAGTGATAAACATTAAAATCTACTCAGCTATGATGATTTGAGGATTCGAATCATATCTAAATATTTAAGTAAGAAGTCCATTTCCACTTCTTTTAACCATTTGTTGATATATATTTGTTATATAATTAATCAGCAAGCGTGATTCTTAAATAATGAAATTAAGGACTGACTTAATTATTAGTTAGATCTCATTTGCTTGATCAAACCCATTTAGTAGGTTTAATATTTCTATCAAAGTTCTTTCAAATTTTGGATAGACCTCCAAGTTTAACAGGGCAGTTTGATAATTGAACATAATTGTACCAATTTAGGAGAAATTACACATTTAATCACCCAATATTAGGCAATTTTTTTTTATTTTAATCACTAAACTATGAATGATCAATATTAATTCACCAACATTTTTCAAAATACTTTTGATCTCTAGGCTCTAGGGACTAACTGATGTGGCACGCCCCGTCATGTAGCAATCACCATGTGGCATTTTGATATAATCTTACATGCCAGGTAGGATTATAACTTTTTTAAATGGATATTAAAAAAGAATAAATTACACTTTTAGTAACTTAACTTTTCTGCAGTTTTTATTTTGGCCACCAAACTTTAAGAAATTTTGGTCACCACTGTTTGCGAAATTTTTTTAATTTTTTGATATTGACTGTCGATGTCTCGCTGTAGAAATGGTTTTACAACTATTTGATCTCCATATCACCAAAAAAAAAAAACTATTTGATCACCATCGTTTTTAAATTGTAATATAATAAATTATTTTATTATTTTTGTAATTTTGTTATATGTATTATAACATCTTGGATATTACTCAAGCTAACTCTCAAACTTTATAAAAAAATAAAAATAAACCATCAATTTTTTATGAATTTATATATGAAACACTAATAGACATTTTAGTCTTTATACATTGTCATACATTATATATACTTTTTATGGTCTATATCTGACATACTGACAATATATAATTTTTATATGCTATCAATTAATCACATAATGTTACTTCATTAATGAGCAAAACTAAAAAATGTATAGCTCTTTAAAAATAAATTAAAAAACTATAAAAATAAATATTTTAAGAGCTAATACATTTTTAAAATTTTTTCATTAATAAGGAAACATTACCAGATTTACTGAGACATTACGAGATTGAGTGATAGTATATAGTTTCTAAACAATCAATGCATTATATATATACTAATATTTTATTATATGAAGTTAAAATTGCTTATTTATTGTAATTATACTTATTAAATTTGAGAAATTGATGAATAATTGAATTACAAGAATTATTAAAAAAATATTATTCAATACAATGTCATTAAAATTTTTAAACTCCATAAACGTGGTTAACAATGTTACACATATCTCACTTTATTTTTTAATTCTTTTTTATTTTTAGTATTTTGTAAGATGCATGTATCATCTTGTAATTTTACTTGTAAAATTTAAAAATGTTATTGACTGTATTGAAACCCATAATTAATTATATGCTTGCTAATTGCATTGGTATTCACCCCAAAGGTTAGTTGAACATTAATTTCAATATTTTAATTTGCAATTTTAATGCATTGATCTGAGGCCACAACAAACAATACACAATTTACTTTTGTTCATTTATTATTCAACATAATGCCGCTTGTGTTGTGACCATTAAATTTAACGTTATTTAACATCCTTAATAATAAAACTTAACATAAAGTTGGTTGAATAAACTGTTTCATGACTCACAAATATTAAAAAGTACCAATCATCTAATCTTATCTTTGTCTAACAAATTATAGCCTTTAAAATTTTAAGGCAAAGAATAAAAAAAAAAAAGAGAACAATTAACATGTAAATTTTATTCATTTCTCGTCCTAAGGAAATTTGTATACACAAATTAAAAAATGTTATTGATAAACACGTATTCAAAAAATTATTTATCTGTGCATGCATGTAACCTTTGCTTTTTTATGTTCAAAAAAAATGTTCTAAATATTTGACTCAATATTAATGAAATTTTTATTAAAAAATTGATTTGATTTCTTTTTTTTTAATACATAAAAAGCAAAAAAAAAAACGTATTTACCATTAAACTTTTTTAAAAATTTATTTTTGCTCGTTAAAACTTTTGTGTTGTCAAATCAAACCATATTAAAATTCACATTGAACTTTCAAAATCACAATCAAAGACATCAATCATTATACAATCTAAAATGTCTCTTAAAAATATTAGAATGGAACAATAAAATAAAAATAAAAAACATGACGTGAAAAAAGTGAAAAAAAAAACTTGTGACCTAGAAGAACAGATTATATATATATATATATATATATATATATATATAGATATAGATAACAAATCCTATATAACTTAGTTTTACAAAATGAAAGTTCAATGATTCAAGGTAATATTTCAAAAAAAAAGTATATAACGGCTAACACGTGTATTTCAAAAAAAAAAGTACATACATATTTATATAACGAGCGCTTTTTGAGACTTGAGTTGGGAGAATTTCTAAACGTACTCTTTTTTTTTTATACTTTTTACACCCTAATTTTTTTGGATAAATTACTGTTCGTTACAAAAGCAATGTGTATGAATGGGCAGTTGTGGGACCCCAACATGGGGGAAATTCTAAATCTATCTCTTTTTTACTCTTTCTACCTCACTGCCCCTAAAAAAAACACTAAATTTACCCTATAAAAATGGACCATTTTAACCCTACTAATTCTGCCTGAACTGAGCCACACCCAACCAGCCATGGACAGCTGCTTCATCACCGGCCTGCTGCACCTTCACTCGTGCACTGCTCCAAACTAAACCTTCATCACAATTGCCCTTGCATCGCCACCGCCTTCACTGCTTGCCGCACATCCTTATCGCATGTGCACTACTGTCACGTGCCTTAGTCCTCTGTAACTAGCTTCGGCTTGCAACCTCCAATCGTGGCTTTACTGAGCCCTTCACGCCTACTATATTTGTTTCTTGTTGCTGCACTAAAGTCCTGTTTTTAATGCACTGCTTGATCATTTTTTACTCCATTGTAGCTAAGCAAGAAAGAAGAAAAGAGAACGTAGGATGCGCAAGAAGACTTGCACGGCACCTAAGGTTTTGCGCAAAGTAGGCTGGGCAAAATCAGTGATTTTGCGCAAGGCTGTTTGCGCGTAGTCCCTGATTTCGCTCAAGTTACCTTGCGCGATACTCATGATTTTGCACAAGGATACTTGCGCGGCGGCAAGACTAGAAGATTAAAATAATAGGGTTAGAATTGAGATAAATTTAATTGATTTTTTTTATTTAAAAGGGGTACAAAGAGTAAAAACGGGAGTACAAATAGAATTTTCCCCAACATGGACAGTAGTAAAAAATAAGTATGTTTAAAATTTTTGAGTTGCGAGATTCCAATTTCCAAATGAAGATAGGACTTAATATGGACTTTTAAATTGTAAGTATTTTTTTAAATTACGATATGTTTTCATATAATGTTAAATATGAAATTAATTTTCACTTACATTGTGTAGTTGGTGTTGATCCAAAAAAATTTGATTAAATGAAAATTTGAATACAAAATCTTTCACTAAGTATCATTCTCACTCAAAAATTCAAAGAGATCTTCTACCACTAACTCAACCCATTAAATTATTAGGCAGCCTTTAAATCTATGGTGCCTGCAAGATCGATAAGCATTTTAAACTTTAGCTATGACCGTATGGGGATTGTAACTTCAGCTAGAAACAAAAAGGTTTTTACAATATAATTCTTTAATTTTCAACCACAATAATATATGAAATCGGTGGCATGTATAAAGTTATTCTTATAATTGTGATCAAATTTTATGATGAATTTTCTAGTATTCCTTAGAATAAGGGTAAATTACACACTTGGTTATTTTATTTTAGAAACTTATTTTATTTTAAACATTCAATTATAAAATATTATATGATTTAATTCTCACCCGATTAAATTTTTTTAACCATCACCAATCACGAAACATAAGTAAAGATTAATTTCATATATTAAATAATAACAATAATTAATAAATTATAAATTATATCCAATAATATTATGTAATTTACTTGTAATAATATTAAATCATTAAATATTACATATTCAACTAATTAATTATAATAAATTTTTTAATTATACAAATAAAATTATTTAATGTTAAGTATTCATTTGTTTACTAATATTAAATTATTTAATAGTAGCAATAATATATTTTTAAATACAATTGAAATGATATAATATTAAATGATATTTTATTAAAAAATAATTAATTATATTAAATAATAATGAATAATAATATTAATTATTAACATATTAAAGTATATTCAATTCTATTATTTAAAAATATATCTAATATATTTATACAATATTAAATTAAATAATATTATAATATTATAATGTATTTTATAATTAACATATTATTAAATGATTTCAATTAAATAATATTTTTAATTAAAATTTAATATTATTTTTATTTACAAAATTATTTAATTTTATTTTGTAGTTTTATTATGATTATATATAATGTTTATAATTATACATAGACACTGTTTACTTACTGATGAAAAAAACTACAAATGAAAACATGTTTTTAAAAATAATGGAAACAAGAAATTTTTACTTCCAATAATTTTGAAAATTTTGGTTTTTATTTTCATTTTTTTTAAATAAAAAAGTTACCAAATATGTTTTCTACTACCGTTTGTCAGAATACTGAAAACAAAAACAAAAAACAAAAAATGAAAACAATGCCAAACAACCCATTAATTTTTACATTCATTAAATTCATCCAATTACTTTGTAGCATTTAATTTCCTTAAAATTTTCATTTTCGTTGATAAACTCCTAAAAGTCTCTTTGCAGTTATATCTTATGTAATATATTTTGTACTTTTTTAGTTATTAAAGTAAAAAAATCTCAATCATGGTACTCTTTTTGCAAATTAAAATATTAAAGTTCCTTTTTAACTAAAAAAATATTATGTAATATATTTTGTATTTTTTATCAAATGATTAATTTATGCAAGATCGAAATTTTACGTTTAGTTTTAAAATAAAATTATTAATTATTATAACAGATGGATTTGTTAATTTTTTATAATAATTCGAGTTAGGATCATGAATTTTTTTTTTTCAAAGTAAGTAAATGGGAGAGAAATTAATAATTTTTGTTATGAAAGAAAGAAGGTTATTAATTTAAAGATATTAATTTATAAAAGTTCTATTGTAACATAAAAATTTGATTTTTGTTTGAAAAATAATTTTACTTTTACTATTATACCCTTATCAGGTCCGCTTTTTCTCAGCTATATCTTATCCTATTTATGTCATTTAGTAACATGTTACGCCTAACCGATAACGAATTGATTCATATACTCAAAACTCAAGCATTTTAAAAAAGAAAATTTCGCGCCAAAGTTATATCTTCATCACAGTCCTCAGAGCTTTCACGAACAAGAATAAAAGATAAAAGAGGTTCATTTTCCTCCAATGAATCTTCAGGAAATTTGAAGGTAAAACAAAAAATTGCTTCGATCTCAATATTTATTCTTTTTCTTCTTCTTTTCGTTCTCCGATTTCTTCTTTTTCCCGCGTTATCGATCTTAACATTTTTTCTTCCATGAATTTCTAGGGTTTTAACTGAGGTTTGATCAAGTCGCTAGAGAATCTGCAGTTTCGGACATGATTTCCTTCCAAATTGCGGATAGAACGGTAATTATTACTCTGTTTGGTTGCTAAGAAAGATTAGAAGACGAAAACGAAAACTTTGGAAACCTCGAACTACAGTTTTTCTTTCTTTTTTTTTCTCCATGTCTGGAGCCTCATGAAACTACGACGTTCGTTTGATTTGGTCGAGTCTCTTAGTAATATCAGGATCAAAATAAATGTCAATTTTTCTGATTAATTGAAATTCCGTGAATTTTTAGGGACTTTAAAAAAAATCCCTAAAATCTGATTATTAATCATCAAAACCTATTATGAATATTTTATGAATTAATTTTACCCTAATTTTCCCTAAATGTTAGAGTTTAAGTAATAATGCACTTTCTGGTGATGATGCAAATGTTCAAGCTACTTGCTTTGTTCAAGCTACCTGTCCAAAAGCAAACAAGAAAAAAAAAACTAAAAATCAAAAAATTTCTTTGAGTACTAAAGCAAACAAAAATTTTGAAGAACTTAAAATAAAATGAGAAATTTTGAACAACAGAAATCATGGTTTTACTTTTGTATAAAAAGAGTTGTTTGTTTATTCATTTTTAGATTGATTCTGATTTTTCATGCACCCATTTTATTACATTGTAGGAAGCAAACAAGAAACTTAAATAATAAGCAAACGGAGCATTAGATTTTATCGAATATTGATTAACAATTTAACATCATGATGTCTTACACTCTTACTTATTGGAGCCAAAGCTGTGTTACTTTTAAATCATGAGACGACAGGCTGTAGCAGTCATTGACTTTTTTATTTTTTTTGATAAAGTAACAGTCATGGACTTGAAACTCTATTTAGGAGGGGTATGTACTCCTAAAGAATCTTGCCTTCATTATTGCTTGTGATATGCAGATATAGTTTATAATTGAAGCCTAATACAATCAACTGAAATGAGATGCAATGCATGCTGGCGTGAATTAGAAGGGCGAGCCATTTCCACTACCTGTGGTCACCTCTTGTGTATCCAAGTGCATTTCATTTTTCTGCCGTCAGAGTGCATTTCATTATTCTGCCATCGGAGTATATTATATATCTATATATTTCCTATGTGTAAGATAAAGAAATAGTTAATGCATTGCAAAGATTCCTTGACATTATAAATAGGCACTGAAGATGCGAGCAAGATCCTTAGCAATGATGCAGCATGTCCCATTTGTGATCAAGTTCTGTCAAAAAGGTAGGAGTTTCATTTGGTGGAAGTTGGTCATTGGGATGTTTTCTAGAATTTTATTTTTTAAGCTAAGGTAATAGAGTTGCACAATTACAAAATGAATCAAAAAGGAAACTGGGAGTTTATTACATGTGAATATAGACATGTTTTAAGTATAATATATTAGCTATTGCATATTTGTCAATTATGGTCTGTCCTAGAGTTTTCTTTCCTCTTTTAACTAGTTTGTAGACTGCGTACCGGATATATAGGTGACAAAATTACCTGCAGTTTTTAATTTGTTATCAAGCAACAGGGTTAGGATTATTCTGCATAGATTTTATTGAATTGTACGTTGTATCCTATTAATCCCAGTTCTACTCACCTAATCTGGGAATTTTGATTCTCAGTCTTATGAAACCAGTGGATGTCAACCCAAATGATGAATGGATAAATGTAAGCAAATGCTTCACTTGAATTGTTGTTTACAGCTTGTTTATGCTGATTAAAACATCTCCGCAGTTAAATCTACACCATGCTCTAATTTTCCTTGCCTTCCATTGTGGAGCTGCTTTGTTGTTTGTCTAATTGTTTTGTTGCTCTCTGAAATGATGCATTTTATTGCAGATGGCAATGGCTGGTGTGTCTCCACAAATATGTATCCTTCATAATATAGAACATTTGATATTTCAATTATATGCTCTTTTTGTTCTGAAACCTCATTGGATCAGACAGTAGAGAACTACCAAAATAAAATAAGAACAGGATTTTGTAGTGTTTTGTTTTATTTGAAAGAGTTTGCAACTAGGAGAGAATGGATTCTGATGAAAAAGAAAAAAACCTTTCAGATATACATTTCCTTAATATATTTAGTGATGAAGAGTGCATACAGGAGTGTGATGTTTTACGTTGGGCAGAAGGAATTAGAAATGAAATACAAGATGAACAGAATTGTAGGTCAGTGCAGGCAGAAATGTGAGGCAATGCAAGAAAAGTTCTCAGAGAAACTGGAGCAGGTGCACACAGCATATCAGAAAATGGCCAAGAGATGTCAGATGATGGAACAAGAAATTGAGAGTTTGTCAAAGGATAAGCAAGAGCTCCAAGAAAAGTTTTCTGAGAAATCAAGGCCAGTCTATCCTATTTTCTTTGAACTTGTTAATTCTTTTTGCCAAAGTTTAGTTTATCCTTCTTGAACCCAGCTAATTAGCACATGTCCAAAATTCCAGACAGAAGAGAAAGCTTGATGAAATGTATGATCAATTGAGGAATGAGTACGAGTCAATGAAACGGTCAGCCATCCAACCTGCAAATAATTTCTATGCCAGAAATGAGGATGATTTATTCTCAAATCCAGCAGTTAACATGATGGATAGCAGAGATCCTATTCGAAAGGGTAATCATGCTCTTTTGTTAATTTCTTATAATAGTAATCAAAAGATTGTGAAGGTGCCTACCTTGTGTCAAATACTAAAATAGATCATTCAACCAACTGAAAAAAGTTTACTAAAGCCTCTAAACTGTTAATATTTTTCCTTGATTCATGCTATTGTGATTTGAGTCCAGTGTGTAGTAAATCATTTTTGCTTAAGTATTTCCCTAGCCAGTTAACTTATTTGTTGCAGACTGGTCGATTTTTTCTCCCGCAACTCCAGGGCCTCGAGAAGATGTATGGCCAGCAAGACAGAATAGTTCAAACTCTGGTCCTTTTGACATATCCAGTGGCTCACCAGCAAAACAAGCAACCATTCCGGTTGATGTCGGGAATAGAAGGGCTGGTGCTCACCCTGCTTTTGGAACTGGTGGTGCTAATCCTTCAATGACCTTAAGGAACCTAATAATCTCTCCTATAAAGCGGCCTCAGCTCTCTCGTAACCGCACTCACCTGTTTACGTAAGTGAAAAATATAGGTATGCTCAATTTACTTTCTTGCTTATTAGCTGAAATTTAATGAAATCTCGATTTTCCAGATTGTAGGCTCCAAAGTCAGGGGCTCATCTTCGGCTGGATTAGTCATAGTAAAAAGTTACTCTGATTGGAGTCCAAGAACAAAAGAATGAACCAAAACAACGGCTAGAATCACAAATTTGTTGAATTGCAACGTTCGTTTTTTTTTTTTTTGCCTTTGCTGACTTGCATGATATTTTGTGTGGATGAAGCAGCTGCCAACATCAAGTAGATGTACAATTTTCCGGAAATGTAGTGTTATAAAAATTTCACCTTCTGTAATTAGCGCTTTTTCTGATGGTAAAAGAGGGATATTATTGCGAAAACAATTAAACCATGCTCTAACTCTTGCAAATAATATATGTACAATGTTGTGGGAGCATGGTCAGGGAAAAAGAAAAACATTGGTACCCCATTGTCTTTGCCAAAATTTCAAAAGGGAAATGTAATATTCATCTTTCCATGATTGCCACTGATTCCTTCAAACAAGTGAGGCCAACACTGCAGCATTTTTATGAAGGTCTATCTCAAGTTACTGTTGTTGATGAATGGTGAGATCTTTTTATTTGGCTAATTGTGGATTTATGATGAAAATGGAACAATTTTATTTCTTCTTTCCTTCATAGAGCAAACATATAGCTGGAAATTGCTGGCAGATTGAGGTGCCATTGACATGGCAACATGACAGCTTCCAAATTGACAAAATTTCAGTCAAAGAAATTATTTACCCAAAATTGTCCGCATGCAAAATATCTCCAAATAACATCCAATTAACGAGGTCCCCTTCTACAAGTAAAACTTCCAAAGTTTTTTAGTTTGGTTTGGGATGTTGTCTAGGAAGCCATGTTTTCTTGTTTCACATTGCATTTTCAATTGTGGCTAGTGTTTGAAGTTCCGACGGTTTTTGCTTTGACTGCTTGAGATTTGGGTGTGGGTCATGGAATTGTCGCCCTTTAGGAGTCTTGCCCCGACAACAGAAACCTCTGCTTTGGCGAGGAGGCTTTCTGTTCGTTTGAAGACAAGTTGATTTTGTGCTTGATGAGTGACCACAATATGATACAAAGATATCCCAAAAGCCATATGTTGGAGGCCAGCCAGTTGCCAAAAAAGCAAAAAAGGGCAATTGTCCTAAAAAATCTTCTCAGATAATTTATGCTACAATTGCCAAATATGTATCTCTCAGATTTGTGTTCTTTCTATGTAAACAAATTTTTTTTGGGCACATTTTGATGCAAGATAACTCCGCCGGTTTTGAATATAGCCGATTCCAAGCTCGGATAAAAGAGAAGGGTTGGCAATAAGTTTAGACAACTAACTTGTCCAAATTTTATGAAATGAACCATTATATGAAATCTGTTGGAGTGTCCTCATGTTAACGACTTAGCTTGAGGTCACATATTAATTTATATAACCTATCCCAATATTGGGATAAAAGCTTTGATGATAATGGCGGCGACGACGACGACGACAACATTTTTATGCAAGATAGAAATTTAATTAGTTGGACAAGAAGATAATATCCATTAGGTTAAATCTAAATTAAATCATTGTGCCATAACTTATTTCCAAGAATGTAAACCTTATGAGTTATGATTACAATTACCATTGAAGGTCTTTAAGACTCTTGCTTTAGCTTATGCTGAAGCCTGAAATCCCCCATAAAACTGAAAACTGAACTATAAAATTGCTCTATGCTTCTTCCTCTTAGAAAAGGAGATCAGATTATTACCTAAATTACTTCAAGAATGTTGAAATGATGGAAGATGAGTTATATCAAAGTTCAAATAATTTTGCATTTTGAAAGGATGATCTTACAACTGGAATGAAATTGACTATTAAATGTAGAAACAATAGGTTTATGGGTTAAACTCACATCACATGGCAAGGTGTGGTAACTCACGTGAAGAAGCTTTTCAGTCAGGGTACATATTAGAAACATAACCCCATTTCTGCAGGGTATGTTAATTTCTTTTTTTTCTCTTCTCTTAAAGCTAGACTTTAATGCTGCAAATGTTTAATATCCACAAGGCAGAAAGGGGAAGAAAGCAAAAATTTTCAAAGTATATCTTTATTTTTGCATGATATGGATTCCAGACAGATACTACAAAGATTTAACATCATACTGCCTCCAAAATGTCTAACAGAAAGGGCCAAACTTTGCCAGTTCAACCAACTAATTAACCATTACTCAAAGACTGCACTGAATATGACATCTACGCCAAGTCTTTAACTCAGTCCGACATGTTAACATATGATTTTCATTTGAAGTGATCGCTCCAGCCTATTAGTCTAAAATCCTTGTACTTAATGGACATTTGTGGCTTTCAAAGAATCAAAGATTAGAATTATCTAAGAAGAAAAAGAAAAACTGTTCTCTATGTGTCCCTTCAGCATTTACAAGACCGATAAAGTATTCGTGGTTCAAAAATGTTGATGTCTTTTGGATTAGCATTTACCAGCTCTTTTACATGAGTTTATGATGACAAAGGAGGAGGCAAGACAACTTGCAAAACTGGGGCCTTAGAAGATATTTCAATGGTATCCCCATTTTGGATAGTATAGAAAACATGAGAGCCATCAACATATATCAAACCCTCTCTAGAAAACCATGCAGCATCCATGGACTGATCTGACTTGATTAAACCATGCAATAAAGAAGAAATGGATGCTCCAGGTGAAATAGGCTCTCTTACCATATATTGGAGATCCCGAGACAAAATAGGCATTGCAAATCCTCCTGCTGAGAGCATAGCAGCTGTTGATCCTGCAGCAGTTGAGACTCTGAGACCACTTGATCGGCAGTTCACTAAAGGCAAACATGTACTGTCATCCCTTTTAATTCTGCCAACATGCAAAATGAGGATATTAGAGCCTGTGACATTATGTATAACTGATTACGACTTATCCACGAAAATTCCTTACCTGAATGAAAACCGAGAAACTGTTGCAGGACATGGGTGTGCAATCAAAATATCATTAAGAGCATAGGTGGGCAGAACTTTTGAATTTACATAAACTGATATCCTTGACAACTTGGAAGGAACTGTCTGACCCTCTAGAAAGCTATCCAGTACCTAAAAGAAATGTCAATATCTATAATTACATCAAGAAGCTTCTATGCAGAAAAGAACAGTATGCCTCAAGCTGTTTTTAATATATAAAGACCTAAGCTGTTGAATTCCAGTGAAAATAAATAATGCTAAAAACTCAAGGGAGATCCATTAGACATGCTTCGTGCCACGGTCCTAGATGGGAGCCATAAATCACACACTGGCTGTGTACTAGAGTTTGGTCCTATATTTAAGTGTTCACACCATCCTTCAACTTCGAGGCGCCTTTTGGGGAAAAGGACAAAACCGTGAAGCCCAAAGAGCCAAAGCGGATAATACCTTGCAGTTGGGTGTAAACTGTGATAGTTGGTATCACAGCTGGTTCTTGAGGTACTAAAGATGTGCTACTGAGGACAGTGGACCCTCAAGTGACTGGAAGAAGATGTCACGACCTCAGAGGGGAGCCATGAATCCCACATCGGCTGTGTGCTAGAGTTTGAACCTATATTTAAGTGTTAACACCACCTTTCAATAGTGAGATGCCTTTGGGGAAAAGGACAAAACCGTAAGGCCCAATGGGCTGAAGCAGACAATATCTTGGAGTTGGGTGGTGACCGTGACACTTTGCGTAGGAAAATGGTAAAGCTTAAATTCAGCATAGGCATGTAAGTTTAGAAACCTCAAGCTTTTACATAAGGTCACCTTTAGCTTCTAAATTGTCAAGTTGCAAACCTAATTCTCAAACTTAAATAAACATAAAATTTTCTCCTTTTCAGACATCAACAGATATTTAATATCTCACAACAAATTTGTCACCATAAAATTTTTTTTTTATGCAACATCTCTAAATATGTTAATTTGCTTGTATTACAGTTATATATATATCCTTACTTGCTCAAAGTTTTTGACTGTTGCCGCACATAAATAGCCAGTGCTTCTAGTAGCATCAAATTCATTACTGAATTCTTCAACCTACACAGACAAAAAAAAATGAATAACTGGCATCCCAACTGAGATGTATCAATATCTAGAAATGGTTCAGAGCATCAAAAGTATTTCAAAATTGACAGACAGTAGCAAATTGAAAGCTTGGCCAGAGAAATGAACTAGCCTCTTCAGCTTGTGTAGGATCAGAATTTACTCCTAGAACTGGAATTGATTCATCCATGAAATGGCTGGCCTGCAAAAGAGTGCCATCGCCACCAACTGTAACAACCAAATCCACATTATGTATTGGTTGTGATAAATTATTACGAAATATGGGTTTCCAGTCAACTGACTTCTTCTGTAAAATTTTCTGACAAAAGTTTATGGCCTCATTATGCACCTTGCACCTATTATCAAGATAACGAAAAACCTGTAACAGTACAAGGAGAAAAAGTGAGTGCAAATAATAGGAAATTCATTTTAGCAGAGGATGGAAAATGGGTGGAAGTAAACAGAAAAATGATTATAGTAAGTGTCCTGAAAGCTTTCTTTTCTGCTCTGTCTTAATAATACCTTGAGAATGGTAGCTCAGACTCATGGATGAATACTGCAAGTACTAAGTTATGTATGTTTGGAGTTCTTATCTTTTTGTTTTGGGGTGGGAGATGAGGGGGTTTGGTAGTGTTTGTGTATGTGTCATGGTTGTGTAGAATGTACACACATGAAATATGTATTCATTATTATGCATGGAACATGAATGTATTATACAATTAGTAAAATTATTTAAATTTTACTTTCTATTCTTTATGCAAGCACCTAATATCAATAAGTACTGATAAAGCGAACTTTGAAAGGCTGGCTGAGATCAGAAGCCTGTTATACTAGGCAAGGAGTTCAGAAAGAATTGCTATTTACTGAGGTTAGTTGAAGTTAGTTCAAACAAACAGATTTTAAAAGAGAGAATGTTTCCACAAATATGTCAGTGGTCCAGTGGATTGGCAGGCTAAGAAGACAAAAAGGGTAAGCATGCTCTAGATGTGAGGCCTGCATTTTTCTCTTCAATACTAGTAACCATAATAACATTTGGACTAATATTTTATATTTTAAATTATCAAATTCAAATCCACACTAGGCTACCGATCAGCTAGTGAGTCAGTAATCTTCAAAGTGAAAGCACATTTATCTTGGTATAACCAGCTTTGGTCAACTTGGTATAACCAGTAAACATTACGAGGGGTAACTAAAAAGTGGAATATACAAAAGAGCTGAATTTTTGGCAGTTAATCTAAAATTCTGCAGATAGAAAAATGAGAATAATTTGTGATAACCAATGACCAAGGGAGGTCAATGCATAGACAAGAATCGAAGGCTCATGATATTTCAAAAACCTCATGGGATGATCTCGTGATTTTTGAAATTTACAAGTGGCAAAAGTGTCGCTCACATTTCTTCCCTTTTGCACTGAAAGCCTATCTAACAACTAAGGGACTAAAATCTTGGTACCTTGAAAGGACTGATTGAATATACATTATAAGAATAAGCTTATAGTGTAATTCACCCACCATGACACAAGGGTGACAGTAACCATATAAGAATATAAGTTGAGAGAATAAAGGAAATGATAGAGAAGATCTGAAACCTTTTTAAGCATGGAAAGATCACAATGACACTAGAGGTAGATGACCACATACAAATACTCTTATCAATGGTGAATGAAGCTCCATTTTAAGCTCATACATGAAATTCATATCGCATTAGCTGTTACGAAAAATCATTTATACTCCCTACCACCCACCCGTAAAATTGGAAAAAGGATAGAAGATAGAGATTAAAAGAAGGAAACTGGTTAGCACCAAAAGATAATTAATAACACTGAGAAATGAGAATGAATTGCTGAGGATAGATGAGAAATGATGCTAAGTAAGAGTAGCCTTTGAAGACATACTTCAACTTCAAAGTGATTTTAAGTTTAGAGTACATACTCCAATATTCCTGGTCATCCATGAAAGCCTAAGGAAACAAGCCTAGTTCAAATGAAAGAAAGTCATTCGATCATTGCTTATGGCTTGACTAATTTTAACATAAAAGCTAGTTGTGTGAAAAATGCTTGATAGGCCACAAAGATTATCCGGAAACTAAAACAACATAAAAAATAATTGATAATAAATTGCCAATCATAAACTGCACAAAGCTGAACAACCCACATTCAATAAAATTCAACAAGTTTTCTGCCTATTAATACATTTCTCCAGGGGGTACAAGCTTGCACCTTTCAAAAGAACTGAACTAATAAACATATAACCTTAATTCTTCCCCATAACATATTATTAGTAACTAAGTCATTGAACGAATGCAAAATTTTAGCTTTTTTATCAAACAAAAACATCTTAAACATGATCAAGAAGGCTACGGCTCAAAAAAAAGAAAAGCCAAAGAGGAGAAAGAAAATGAATGCAAACAAAAAATAAAGTAAATCCAACAAGGGAAACCTCTCAATATAAAAAAAAAACACGTAAAATAAACATAATATGTTATTTTGACGTTTCATCAAACACCATGAATGCTTATGTAAAATAAAAAAGAAAAAAGTAGAAAACTTAAGAGTGAAACGATTGTTGATTTTTATATTACCCGAGGATTGGTGAAGTGAGAGACGGAGTTTGATTGGGTAAATTGGAGGACATCAAATGGCTTCAACAGCAACAAAAGTTTTCTCCTTGCCATGTTTTTGTCTTTCTTCTCTGTCAAAGAAGAAAGCTTTGATGGAGAGGACTGGAAAACTGGAAATTTCAGTTGGACAAGTGGAACAACCGCCATGCCCCAGAGGTCTTTATGGGCTGGATGCTAGCCCACGGCTGCAAGCCCCCTCATATTTTGGTGGGCCACCCCTATTGGCATATTGGGTTGGCTGGTATAATTGTATTAGTTTCCATGAATTTTAGTTGCAAACCTCTTGAGTTATTTCATGGGTTAACGTCATAATTGCCGCCATTGTTGTGAAATCTGCAATAAAGATGTGATACCTAAACTATGAATAATGTGGCACTCACCTTATCATCGTTACACTAAATTATAACGTAGACATTAAACCAATTAAAAAAATAAGTGTCATAATATAAAAAATAAATATTAATTTTTTATTTTTATAAAATAATATATTTTATTGTTGGGAAAATAAAAATATTATAAATTCATTAAAAAACTTATATTTTCGTAAAACTAAAATAATTAAAAAAATTATCAAGCTATGATCACTAATCCTTTCGAAGCTCATAGTGTTTTTCTATCCTGTTTTGAATTCAATCTAACAAAAACTAATTATCATATTAAATCAATAAACAAAATAGAATAAAAGACAAAAGAATCAACATAGAATCGGAAAGGATAATTATTTAATACACCATTAGTATAGTTTTTTGACTCTACAAGCACGCTTAAGATAATTACATATATCTTATTTTATTTATTTTTTATTTTTTTAAATATTTTTAAAGGAATGTAATATATTTTTAAAGGACATGTAATATATCTTCAAGGACATGTGAGATTTCACTGATTGTGTATTGAATATTAATCCAATTGAAAAAGGTGGAGTTTTTATTTTTTACCATTTTTTGGGTTTCACTTGAAATTTGGGTTTCAATTGAAAGAATCAATAAGTTAAAATCAACCACACAATTCCTTACAAAAAAAAGTCCATTGCATGCTTCTGGTAACATTCAATCATTAAATAATAACAATAAATCACACACAACCTTTAAACGTACAGAAAAACAAAAAGGAGAAGGAAGAGGTATTTATGGATTCAAGATGTTATTTTGCAAATCCAACAGTGAAAATCTGGACAAAGGTGAGGAGAAGCTTCAATAAAAGGCTTAATAGCCAAATATAACTCCAACGTTTAAGGTAAAATAGAATTAAGACCTCAACGTTCAATTGCGTGAAAATAAGACCATAAAGTTTTATTTTCAGCAAATAAGGCCTAAACGTTAAAAAAGAATGAAATTATGGTTATAACCATTAAATCACTGTTATGTCCGTTTGTTTTGCCCACATGGCATGCCACGTGTCATGCTGATGTGGCATAATATTGCCACGTGTCATGCTTACGTGGATATAAGTTAATTTTTCTTTTTTTTTTTCAATGTTTAATACCCAAATACATCCTCAATGTTTATAAAAATATGCAATTAAGCCCTCAACGTATAATTTCATGAAAATAAGGACACTAAGTTTCATTTTCAGCATGTTAAACCTAAAAGTTATAAAATAATAGAATTAAGGATATAGCTATTAAATAGCAGTGATATCCGTTTTTCTTGCCCATGTGGCATGCCACCTCAACGTTGAAATAGATTATAATGCCAGGTGGACCAGTGACGTAGCATAATATTGCCACGTGTCATGCTGACGTGAATATAAGTTAAAATTTTTTTTCCTTCAAAATTTCATTTTTTTTCAAAATAAACATTTTTTAAAAGTTCATTTCTTTTCAAATTTACATTTTTCATAATTTCATTTTTTTAATTACATATTTTTTAAAATTACATTTTTTTCATAGCTTCATTTTTTAAAATTATATTTTTTTTCATAATTTCATTTTTTTAAATTACATTTTTTTCATCATTTTATTTTTTAAGAATTACATTTTTTTCATCATTTCATTTTTTTCTGATGTACAATACCAAAATTAGAACAAAAATGCATGTGGTATAATTCTTTTCTTTATTTTTTTCTACTATACTAATTCATTCTTTCTCGTCGTTTCAGTATTTTTGGTTGAATACCACATGCATTTTTGTACTAATTTTGGTATTGTACAACCGAAAAAATGAAATGATGAAAAAAATGTAATTATTAAAAAATGAAATGATAAAAAAATTTAATTTTAAAAAAATGAAATTATGAAAAAATGTAATTTTAAAAAATATTTAATTAAAAAAATGAAATTATGAAAAATGTAAATTTGAAAAGAAATGAACTTTTAAAAAATGTTTATTTTGAAAAAAAATGAAATTTTGAAAAAAAAAGAAGAAAATTTAACTTATATCCATGTTAGCATGACACGTGGCAATATTATGCTACATCACTGGTCCACCTGGCCTTGTAATCCATGTCAACGTTGAAGTGGCATGCCACATGGACAAGAAAAACGGACATCACAGCTATTTAACGGCTATATCCTTAATTCTATTATTTTATAACTTTTAGGTTTAACATGCTGAAAATGAAACTTAGTGTCCTTATTTCTATGAAATTATACGTTGAGTGCTTAATTGCATATTTTTATAAACGTTAGGGATGTATTTGGGTATTAAACATTGAAAAAAAAAGAAAAATAAACTTATATCAACGTCAGCATGACATGTGGCAATATTATGCCACGTCAGCATGACACGTGGCATTATATCAACGCTAGCATGACACGTGGCATGCCACGTGGGCAAAACAAACGGACATAACAGTGATTTAACGGTTATAACCATAATTCCATTCTTTTTTAACGTTTAGGCCTTATTTGCTGAAAATAAAACTTTATGGCCTTATTTCCACGCAATTGAACGTTGAGGCCTTAATTCTATTTTACCCTAAATGTTGGGGTTATATTTGGCTATTAAGCCTCAATAAAAATTTGGTGGCCATCCGAGGTGGTGGTAGTGATAGATATAAGTTTTTTTTTTTTTTTTTGCTAAAATATTAAATAAGTCCATGTACTTTCATGATTTTCTTAAACAAGCTCCTATATTTTGATTGTATTTGAATAGAACCTTGTACTTTAATTTATACTCATACAAACTCTTATCTTTAACTGAAAGATAATGACGTTAACTTTGATGCTAGCTGAAATTTAATGTCCTTGTGTATGATTATGCGGCATGAAAATATGGCTAAATAACTAAGATAGTAGACCCTAGTAATTACCAAATTAAAAATTAAGAGACTAATTTTTGTTCCAAGCAAAGCAATGAGAGAAAAATGGAGTGCAAGGCTCATCGAAGAAGATGACAGCAACCCAGGCACCAATGGTGGAGAACAAGGTCCCCATTCCATATAGAGACCAAGGCACCCACTTTTTCATCCTGCTTAACAAGTGTCCCCAAGCTGAGTTTCACTTGCCTTGAAAATGCGAGATTGAATGCCACTCCTATGAGAAGTGCGAGTATGAGCTCGTCATCGAGCGAATGCTGCAGATGCAGAATATCCGCGAAGAAGAGATCAAGTTGAAACAGGATGGCAAAAAAGGCAGCTCTATTCCTCTCATCCCCAAAACTGCTAATGCTTAAGCTACCTCCATGATAATATATTAAATTACAAATTTTTCCTTTTTTTTCCCCTTTTAACGGGTTCATGTCTTGCCAAGAGGAATTTTTGGAATTTTCAAAATTTGAATATTAGCTGTTTTGATGTTGAAATGGCTGCCTGGCTTGTTGACAAGCTAAAGTCAAATAAATTCTTGTGCTTTAAGAATTGAACGATGCAAGAACAAGAAGTCGCCGACACTGGCCAGCAATTCCAAAGAACCACCGCTGCTTTTGGTTCTAATTTTACTGAGAAAAGATGTTTAATTAATGTAGGTATCTTAATTTTTAATTTGGCAATTAGATGTTAATTATTAGGGTTAACTATTTAAGTCCAATTCAATCTTATTTGGTCATGTCATCATGCTATATAATCATTCACATGGACATTAAATTTCAGTTAGTATTGAAGTTAATGGTGTTTTTTTTTTGTTAGAAATAAAAATTTGTATGAGTATAAATTAAAGTATAAAAATTAAAGTATAAAAGCTTATTTGAGTATAACAAAAATACAATGACTTATTTAGGAAAAGTATAAAAGTACAGGGCTTAATTAATATTTTAGCTTTTATTTTAGTTTTTTTTTCTAAGAAATAGAAGGATAACCGTTACAGCAAAATAATAAATGAAGAATTCACCAAAAAATAAATAAATAAATGAAGAAGAATTTTGGAGATTTTTGAAAATTTCGATGTCGATCAATGGCTGCTGCTAGTGACGAGCGGCGGTTGCTAGAAGGGAGGCGACAACGTCAGAGCTTGAGTCTAGAAATATTTTGAAGAACTAGTTGAAGGGGAACAGAAAGGAAGAAAGGGAAAAAGAAGAAAGAGAATGAGACAATAACACATTTTTAAGCCAAGACTAGCCTGATTCAACTAGATAATTATAAATTTTTTATTATTTTATACTAATGTCTTTTTAAATTACTTTTGATTTTTTGTGCACTTTAATTTCAATTTGTATTTTTAAATTTTAATTTAAAATTTCATGTTTCTAGTAATCATTTTATAAAAATTTATTTAAATTTATTGTGTTATTTTAATTAATTGTTATGTGTTTTAATGAAGAATGCTAATTGCAATCACTTTTATAACTGTATTTCAACACTTTTCATTTTATTAGATTATATCACTTCTCATTTTTATTTGAAAATGCGTTACTTCCTAAAGTTATATAAGAAGCTGAAGAAGTAAAGTACATGGGATGTTAAAAAATACTTTTTAAATAATTTGTAATAACCAGTAGCAATCTTCAAGTAAAAATGAGATGAAACTTGATCTAATAAGATGAAAAATGTTGAAATAAGATTATAAGAGTGACTGTCACTAATATTCATTGTGTTTTAATATATTTTATATTTTTTATAATTTTTTAAGAAAGTTAATAGTTTTTTTTTGGGCTTATCAATGTAAATGAGCTTGGACAAAAATCAAATCATATGAGTTTTGAGCTCATTTTCAATGTTTTAAAATATTATCTAACTCTAATTCGAACCCAATTTAACTTGACCCATGAACATCTTTACAACCAACCTCCAATTATCAAATATATATATATATATATATATATATATATATATATATATATATATATCATAATCACATATTTTTTATAACGGTAATTTTAATAAAAATTAAAATAAAGTTAAAGTTAAAGTTAACAAAATTAAATATATAAAAATGATTTTTTATTGACTCCTATCCAATTTCTATTTATTATTTTATCTTATTTTATTCTATTGTTATTATTTTCTTATATAAATTATTATTTCATGTATTTTTATATCTTTAAATAAACATGAATTATTTGATATTGAAGATTTTCTTAAAGACCTTCCATCAAGCTGACAAGACCTTAAAGAAACTTTCTCACCTTAAGAATTTTTTAAAGAAATTACTCAAGCGTAATTCCCTTTAAATTCCATCCTCGGAATAATCCACATTTATTAAAATATTTAATTTAATTTAATTTCTAATTCTTTTCTAATTCTAATTAATTTGATTTTATTCTTTCTTATAATGGATTTAATTTTAAATTACTATTTTTGACCTAATTTTAATTTTTATTTTTATAATTAAATTGATTTAAATCTTGGAAATGTCCTTTAAATCTTCCATCAAGCTGGCAAGACTTAAAAGAACTCTCCTCACCTCAAGACATCTAAAAGTACTACTCAAGCGCAGTACCTTTAAAAATCCATCGTCGGAGTATTTATAGTTATATTATATTGAATTTTTTATGACTCTTAATTCCTAATTTGATCACTAATTCTTTTATTCGTAATTAATTTTAATTAATTCTCGTTTCAAAAATTTTTATAAGTTTAAATTTTAAATATCGGAAATGACTTTTTAAATCTTCCATCAAGCTGGTAAGATTTAAAAAGGATCTCCTCACCTCAAAATTTCCGAAAGTATTACTCAATTGCAATCCTCTCGGAGATTCGTCGTCGAAATATTTGTATTTTATATTTAAAATGTTTATTATTATGTTCCTCTAAGACATTGCAATTATAAACTAGTGATCAAATTTTGACAATATTTTAACCATACGCTAAATTAAACATATCATATAAATTTTATTCGATGTCTTAAAATAAATGAATAGATAAATAAGACAAAATAAAAATAAAAATAAAGAAAAAAATACAAATAAATAAAAAGGATACAAATAATAAAAAAATCATACCAATTATATCTAATCATGTTAATTAAGTTAAATCATACTAATTAAATTGAAACTTTACATAATCAAGTCAATACATAAATAAAAAAATAAAATAAAATAAATAATAAAAAAACATATGTCAATTTATATACCCAAACTTCATTAATTAAATCTTATCAATCATTTGTTGATAGATAAATAATAGTATATTGTTTAATGTATGATTCAAGAAAATAACCATTTGTGGTTGATATGGAACATCTATGGTTTGAATGGATTGAGGTTTTTAAAGTAGAATTGGAACTGTCTATAACTTTGAATTGATTAAGGGTTGATATTAAATATTTTATTGTATTAAATCAGCTGGTTTTGGATGTTAATAATGTAGTTTTAATATATGGATAATGGTATGAGAAGTAACTAAGTATTTAAAATGAACTGTGAACTGTACTAGAGATTGTGATTGGTTGAAGATATATAAACTGTGTTTTCATGCAAGAGGCAAACAAGGATCTACTCACTAGTTCAATGTTACAAATGGTATTATTTGAATGAAATGACACTGTAGAGGTAAGGGAAGAGTGTGTGAGCCGTAAGGATACTATGAATGCATGTTTTGGCTCAAGTTAATTATATGAAATGATTTGGAAATCAATTGCTTTGGAATTAGTGAAATTGTGGATACTGACTGATTTATAAACTATGTTTCCCGTGCAGGAAGGCTAGGTTAGAAAGAACTGTTATACTACTGGAAATTCTAGAAAATTTATAAAATTATTTTATTATCCTTAATTATTGGGAATAAATAAATTTCCAAGTGATTCTCATGTGTTTTTAATAAATTTGCAAAATTTTATTATTTATCAAAAAGCAATATTTAAATATTCATGTTAATGAATTTTAATTATGTGAAGGTACCGGCATATACTTATTAATGTTCTACAGATAAATAGAACATTTTCAGAAAAGAATACTGAAGTGTGAATATTTTACGAATTTTTATTTCTAAACTGAAATGTATTTTCCATATATTGATTTATAAACTAATTGAATATATTATCAGTGAGATTGATTTCATAAATGGTGATTCTACTGGATATATACTATTTTGAGACTGTTAGGTCCCGTATCATGCTCATGTGTCACATGTACTGTTACTGTTGCTGATAGACCTACCAAGTCTTCAACCTCCACAAGTGTCACCAAGCAAGTATACACTATGGACCCTATAGACTATGGCCATATGTCTCACATGTTTACTGTTTCCCTTTTTGGGATATTATTATAGCATAACATACTTTAAGTGTTGCCTGGTCTCTATTATACTGTTATTGTTTACTGCACTGTTTACTAAACTTTTTGCTGGTACTGAATTCTTTACTGATATTGAGCTGTTTACATAATGTTTACCAAACTGCTTATAGTATTATGTTTATCAATATCGAATTGGTTATTATCACTGAAAGAAAATGTTTATTGTAGTGTATCTAGAAAATGGTTTATAACGGTTTATTTATCAAGATATTGCTATATGATTTTAATAGCATTTTTTTATTGTTTTGATATCAAATTCAATTGATTACCCCCCATAGTCGCTTATAGGGACCAGGATACAACAAGTATCCTAAAATATCTCTCATACTCCATCTGATTTCCTAGCCGACTATAGTATCCATCTTGATTTATACCTTATGCACTGTTAGGAACTGAATGTTTTTAGCATATAATTTCACAGTATCAGTTCTTGCATATGAATTTCTTACTGGGCTTTGTAGCTCACCCCTCCTTACCATCTCAGATAGCTCATCAGTAGACGTGGTGACTGCTGCTGTAAGGTTGAACAAAGAAATTTCTAGAAGTTAAAGCAATCAAGTGAACATGTATATTTTAATGTTATGTTTTTATATTCAGACATATATACGCACAGCAACTGTATTTATAATACGGGATGTAAATCGTATAGTGTAAGGTCAAGAATATTAAAGAACTAGTTGAAATGTACGTACAATAGATTGATATTAATAAAAGTATAAATTTTTACATTATCGTTTATACTATGATTTTATATTTAATATTCATGAATAAAATTTTCTAATGGTATAAAGATTAATAGATATAAAAAATTATAAGGCAAATTTAGACTGACACCGAATGCAAACTGTATGGTAACGAGTATTTGAATGAGAAAGATATATCAAAAAGGAAAAAAGTTAGTTCAAAATTTCATAATTTCGAATGTTACAGTATCATAAAACCCAAAACACATGAAAATGAGCATAATTTCACTTTCCCCTTCTCTTGGCCGAATGTTTCCTTCTCTCTTACACAACTTATTTCTTCCATTTCAGCTTAAATTCATGGTCTACCGTTATTCTACATTGATTCTGCATCAAATTCTCATCAAACAACATCATGTTCATGCATAATGGATGGTGACCGAAACCCTAAGAGAGAGAATTTCATGGTTTTGATTCAATCCAAGCCTAGATACAAGCTTAACACCTTAATTACATAGCTAAAAACCATTAAATCATAAAAATTTCAAGAATTCTCTCACCTTTCACCATGGACACAAGTTGTAACATCCCAAAAACCTTGAAAATGGCCACTTTAGGACTTGATTTTGATGTTAAGTTGTAGAGCTCTGAAAGTTAGATAAGGTTGGTAAAGACAATTTTCTGTTTCAGTGTCTTTTACTAAGGTTTTTATAAGCTTTCTCTCTCTTCAAGCTTTCAAAAATGGAGTTTTTTGGGAAACAATGGTGGATGCCAAAAAATGGAAGGGAAAGGTGCTAAAAATTTCAATTAAAAATATCTTTTGTGTACAAAATTACCAAAATGCCCTTCATTAATAATAAACTTTCCAATATACCCTTAACATTAGACTTAGTTGAAAATAGTCTATTCAATCTCCAAAATATTTTATTTATTCATGAAACACTTCTATTTAGTTTGATCTAATCATTGGTGGAGCTTTTGTTGAGGTTCGGTTGCTTATATTGGGTGAAATTACTGAAATACCCATAACCGTAAAATCGTATAAATTTCTACTTTTATGCCTGATTTCTTCTATCAGTCCACATGGTCTAAAACCTTGTTACATGAAAAATTATTCACCATTGATAATTGGTCAAAAATCATCTCAATTTGACCATTATTCACAAAAATTCCGACAACCTATGGACTTAACTATCATTTTTGAAATTGTTACACGCTTTTCAAAATATACTCAATCGAGGTGATTTTGAGGTGAGAATTCTTGCTATATTTATATTTCACCTTAAATATCATCATTGTAGGGTCTCACTTCGATTTGGACAAAGAAAGTCCTGATAAGGCCCACACCGAGTAATTCTCTAAACCTTACCAAACAGACCCTTCATTTAAATATTTTAACAATAAATATTTTCTTTTAAGTTCCTACACTCTGTAATTTATATCGGATATGAGGAAAATGGGGTTCTCACAGTTTCAGGGCTTAACTTTGTGTTTGTTTATAAGTGTTTTGTACTCTTTGTAATTTCTATGGTTTATATCCCTGGATGTAGGCACTTGAGCCAAACCATGTTAAATATTGTCTCTTATGTGTGTGTGATTTAATTTGTGTTGATCTCATCTCAATTTGGAAAACGTATTTACTTAAAAAATCCTAACAAGTGATATCTAAGCTATGGTTCAAGAATGATCATGTAGCATGATACAAAAATGATGATTCGGTTCAAAGGATTTGCTTTTACAGATTGTGTTCGTAAGATCGAGGACATACACGAGAAAATTATTGCAATAGGGTGCCAATCGTAAGTTGTCACGACCCGAAGGCCGTGACTTTCTCTTAATACTTATAATTTTCTTAGTCTACAAATTTATGGACTAAATTTTTCTTTTTCACTTTAAGGTTTGTATTCGGTGTCAGTGTAGTTACTACTCTGATTTCACTGATTCTCTATATAATACTTTATCACACTTCTAAGTTATATCTCGACTCACTGGACAACATACGTACTATGTATTAATTAAAGTCTGTACATGTAAACAAGAGATTTACAAAAATGTATACCTTAAAGTAACGAAATGGATTCGCAGGATAATGGCCAGTGCCAAACCTGTATACCGTCTCCGAATGCCCACTTAAAAGATCTCATAGCAGATTGTAACTTCAATAATCTGGAAAGAGATGAAATTTAGTGGGGTGAGCAAAACCACGGCTCAGTAAGATACTAATATAAATACAAGAGTAGAATTATACTGTCTTAAACCGCAATGCTTAAAACCTACAAGTTTGCAATTACAGTTCACCTTTTTCATCAATAACATTTCATTATCTCAATTCCTGTCATTTGTCTATCACTCAGACTTCTAAATAAATCAAAAATCATTTTCAATCTTCTTATCCTTATACCACGATGTATCACACAACAATGCATCGTGTATCATGTTTAATTAAGATATCATATCAAGTCATCGCACAAAAATATGTCGTATCCAATTTGAATATCATATACTATTAGTCCATATTCTCATCAATCTCATAGTACATTATGTCCAATTGAGATTTCGTATCAATCGTTTTTCGTTCATAATCATACTTCTGTATTCTGTTATCTCATATCACTTTCCATATAGAGGATCATGATCACGGTGGTACGAAGTCATAATTCATGCATGTTCTATGTTCATGTATCATATCATATCATAACATCATGTAGATGGAATATCGTTACCACCAAGTCGTGATACTCCTCGTATACTCTTTATGTTTTTGTACTATATAAGGTCATGACATATCTTATGTAAAAAGCATACTATTATGTCATGATTTAGTAGACAGATTATGTAGTTTTACTGTATAAACCGCTATCATTTCAAATCGTATCATATATGCTTTTAGAACATGCTCAAACATATAAGTTTTCAATTCATTTCATATTTACTTTTAAGACATGATAGGAACATGTTCAATTTCAATTCATGTATTCGTTTTTAAAGCATGTCTAAAACATGTGCGGTTTTAAAACATTTTTCATATACTATAAGTCATATCAGGTTTAGAGTTCATACCAAATCAATCTATATTCTAGACCGCATATCATTTCAAGTTCGACACAAAATCATATATAAATCATATAAGTGTCGAAATCATATCACATGTACTTTTAAAACATGTACTGTTTCAAAATATATTTCATTTCAAACATTTCTCATGTACTGTATAAATCATGTCAAATCTAGAGTTCATATCAATAAAATCATACTCTAGACTTCATATCATATCGGTTAGAGACTAGGCTAGATCCCTATCACTCTATCAATAAAGAGTTAAATCACTGTAGCTAGCAATGAAAATCATGTCATCGTCCCCTGGAAACCAACTAGGGCGCTATCTATGGCCATAGACCTCATCTCTCTCAGCCCCACTGATCAGGCATGACTGAGACACGTCCACGACTATTGTCGGACAAGCATCTCTACCTAATGAGCAAAGCTCCAATTAGTCGGTTTCCACTATGCTTTATTGAATTTAATTCTTTTAGGGTGCCTACAGTCTCATAAAACATTTAAATCTTTATCTTTTCTTGTCAAAATCATGGAAAGCATATGGTAAAATTCTGTAAGAGGCTTCATATATCAATATATATATACACCATATACTTTCTTTTAAAATTAAACTATACTTTATAGCATCCATATAAATGCTATTATAACTTCTGAAGTTGTAGCAAGTTATGCTTAAAGGCGATGCTATAAAAATCATTTTCGTATATAACTTCGGTAGTATTTTCAAATGCTCATATAAGCAATATTTTATTTAATACAATGAAGCAATTTATCTAAATTCCTCACCATCAATCATTCGATTTCAAAACTTCCTTTCTGTCAAAGTAGATCAGTATTCAAATAATTCAATATTGATTTCATTCGGTATTTAAATTATTCAATACTCAATTTATTCAATAATCAAATCCCTTGGTATTCAACCATTCGGTATTCAATATCCTTTTCGATAATTCTTGACTACAACAATCATTCATATCTTTCATTATCGATACTAGTACCACATCATTAGTATGAATCCTCTTAGTATCTACAAGTATTTAAATATCATGTTTCTATATAGCCATCCAGGTACTGAAATTATGCAATATCAATATCATCATTCGATATTTGCTCCAGAATCGACATCGAGGATAACAAAACCACAAGGTCGATAGTCACTTATCAAGTCCATCTATAATTTGATCTATTGGTGCACCTTCATAATTTCTGACTTAAGGTTCAATTTCATTCACTATCGCCAAACCAGGTCACAATCCTCAACTCAATTCTTATATGGCTTGTATAATGTAATACCATGCTAGAGTTATCTATGAAGGCGTCATTAATTCAATTTTTACTTGGCAATTTACCCACTTAAGAGGATTTGCTAATTTCCACTATCAACAGCGTTTTCAAT
The DNA here is from genome assembly GCA_031772115.1 of Heritiera littoralis. NCBI lineage: Eukaryota > Viridiplantae > Streptophyta > Magnoliopsida > Malvales > Malvaceae > Heritiera > Heritiera littoralis. The sequence continues at coordinate 2,745,735 of JAPDPK010000053.1, read as the reverse complement.
CATTTAAGTCACCTTGTGACTATCCACGTTATTGTAGTAGTCTCAGTTCACATCTATTTAATATCGATGTGTACAAATATATTTTTGTGTAGACATGTGTTCCATCAATGTCCATACGGCATCACGATCTACTTTTCTTATTATCATCGTCTCAATCATACCACTAAGACGGACCGTTCATCATGTCCTCCAATTTCTCCAAGTCACTCAAATATGAGAGGATATTTTTTTCAAAACCTATTCCAAGGTTAAAATCAATTCCGTATAATCACATGTGTAACATCCATTTATCTGAATCTATCAATTCTGAAATCATCTCTCGATCGATAATTCCGAAATTCAGCAAATCGACCATCTAAATTACAACTTTGATTTTTCTCTTTTAATTTATATCATATAACCATCGTTACTCTTATCAGTGATCCTCAAAATAGATATTTCATCTCAATCTCAGCTTGATAACCACTTTGTGATAATAAGATAATTTGATTTATCGATTCCATAAGGTTAACAATAAAATTCATCACGTTATCATGCTCAACAATCTACCTTCTCATCGATTCCAAGATCAACTTTTTTCGGTAATACAATAAAGTCCTTTACATGTTTATTTTCAATAATTATTTCTAAGATTCTATTTATGTGAGAAACTTAAATCTTTTTCCTCAAACATTTTCCTAAAAATTTCGGCAATATAACGGCTTAATTTTTACTAAACCTCCTGCAAGGAAAACACAATTTATAACCACAGCCGTTGATTCTCACAATTTATTTATCTCTTACTAAGACCCCCACCATCAGTTGTGGGTCCTCTTAGTATTAGAAAATCATTCCATCAATGCATCATATAAAAAAAATCATAATCCCAAAACATACAATATAATGCTACTAATGCTTTATAAAAGTATCTTACCAATTCGCCTCAAGCTTAGCGTGTTCCTGATTTCCAAGCCTAGCCGAACTCCACCATTCGTCTCATTTTCATTTTGCTACAATTTCAATAATTGACACATATTTTCATTTAGAAAATAATCCAACAATTTCTAATAAATTCCATAGCAATATAGCGAAATCTTTTAATTTTCCTTACCTATTTCTTCTTCTTCTTCTTCTTCTTTTTCCTTTTTCTTTTTCTTTTCTTTTCTTCTTTTTCTTTTCTTTTTCTTTCCCCTTTCCTTCTTTTTCTTTCTCCTTTCTTTTCTTTTTTTTTTTCTCTTTTTCTTTTCCTTTTTCTTCTTTTTTTTTCTCTTTTCTGGTCTGAACCGGTTCGGACCGGTTCAACCTTCCTCTGCTGGTTCAGCCGGTTCGACCACCGTCGGTCCTCCTTTCCATCGGTTTGTGCTTCCCACAGCTAGCCGACGTTGCGGGGATGTCGGATCTGGCCTCCGTTTCTCCCCATCACCAGCGACGGCACCGGATCTGGAGGTGGCAACGGCGGCTTCTTTCCTCTTTTCTCCCTCTCTTTTCTGTCGTTTTCCTTCACCGTCGGTCATCCCTTCACCTTGGTCGACCTTCGCCGGTGGCGGGAGTGGCAGTGGCAGGGCCCGAATCGACCGGCACCGTCGATCTCCCTTTCTCTTTTCCTTCGGTTTTCCTCTTCTCCCGTTTCGGCTCCTCTCGTTTCTTCTCCTTTCCCCATCACCGGCATCAGCTTCTTCTTTCTCTCCTCTCACCGGCAACCTCTCCCTTGCTTCCTCTCGCCGACGGTGGCAGCGGTTACTGCTGTCGATTCTTGGCTGGGAAGGGGGTCGGGGTTTCCCGATTCCCTTTACTTCTATTTCTTTTTTTTTTGTTATAATATAATTATATTTGGTTATATAATTATACTAATACAATATATATTGTATTTACAAGATATATATACACATTTTTATTCGTAAATATTTGGATTTCTTATCCTCCAATATAAATATACTCATTTTCACCTCTTTAATATTTGGATCTCTTAATATCTGAAAATCATTCAAAATAATTTCCTCAACTTCATCAAATTCGGGAATTTCAATAATTTTCCCATCTCGTAAATAAATTTATTTATTTACTTTCACTTATTTATTTGCATAAAATTAAATTCCCAAGTAATTTAATACCAAAAATAGGAAAATTCTCGGTTATCACATAAGTGGAGGCAATGTTTTAGAAAAGTATGCGTCAAGATGGAGATTATTAGATATTAACTCAAATTCTGTTTTAATGAGTATAATAATGAGAATATTTTTGGCAATAAATATATTGTAGACACCTAATTTTGTTCGGATTTGATAAATTCAAAGATTTAAGGTTCAAATCCTACATAATGAAATTGTCCCAAAATTAATTTAGGCATATTTTCTTACTATAAAATCTGATCGAATTCATGTGAATTTTGGGTCAAGTAAACAATGTTGGGTTACGAACTCAGAAGCCCAATTTAGGTTGAATTATGTTTCATGTACTTGAAGGCCAAAATTTTTTCTAATTTAGCTTTTTTATTTCAATGAATTTAATTAAATATAATTTCCAAATAAAGGCAAAAATAAGAAAAGAAATTCAAAAATGGAAAGAGTTGATGCCGTGACCAACTCTTGCTGCCCTTTCGGAGTCCTTTTCTTCGAAATGAGATTAAAATGAAGAAGGTTTAGGGTTATATTCTAAAGAGGAGGTTTGGGATTAGATTTAAAATGAGATTAAACATAAGATTTAAAGATGAGATTGAAGAAAAATGCAAGATAAGAAAATTTTAAGATAGGATCAGGTGAGAATCTCTGAATTTTGGAATGTGAATCTCTAAATCAAACTTTTCATATGTGAATATTTGAATACGTGGGTGTGAATCTCCAAATCAAACTTTTCAAATGTCAATTTATGAATATTTGGGTGTGAATCTCTAAATCGAACTTTTCATATGTAAATATCTGAATATTTGAATTAGAATCTCCAAATCAAACTTTTCAAACGTGAATCTCTGAATATTTGGGTGTGAATCTCCAAATTAAATTTTTTATATGTGAATATCTAAATATTTGGATGTGAACCTCCAAATCAAGTTTTCTAGATGTAAATCTCTGAAATTTCAGGTGTGAATCTCCAAGTTAAATTTTTTAGTTGTGAATCTCTAAATATATGAATGCGAATCTCCAATTTGAAATTTTCAAATATGAATCTCTAAATTTTGGAATGTGAATCTCCAAAACAAAATTTTCAAGTGTGAATATCCAAATTAAATACTTCATATATGAATCTTTGAATATTTGGATGTGAATCTCCAAATTTAATTTTTCAAATATGAACCTCAGAGTCTTCGAATGCAAATCTCCAAGTCAAAAATTTCGGATGTGAGTCCCTAAATCTTAGTTTTTTTTCAAATTTAAAGTCTTAATGCCTCTATTATAAGAGGAGCACTTTTCAGAAATGAATTTTAAGTTTCGATGCCTCTATGGTAGGAGAAGATTTTTCTTAATAAGAATTTTAAAGTTTCAAAACCTTCTAAAAAAGAAGAAACATTTTTCAAGAAAGAATTTTTTTTAAATGTTTGAGAGACTTTTTAGTTTAAAAAAATTGAAAAAAAAAAGAAGTAGGTCATGAGCTGAACAAAATTATTATCTATTGTCTTTATCATATTCTTGATTATTAGAAATGTGTAAAGAGAGGCAACTACATAACCTAATTTTATCCTAATTTGATAAATTCAAATATATAAGGTTCAAAACCTACACAATGAAATTGTCCCAAAATTAATTTAGGCATATTTTCTTAGTGTAAAATCTAATGAATTCATGTGAATTTTGGGTCTGGTGAACAAAGTTGGGTTACGAACTTAAAAGCCCAATTTAGGTTAAATTATGTTCCATAGGCTTGAAGGCCAAAATTTTTTCTAATTTAGCTTTTTTATTTTAACAAACTTAATTAATGATAATTTTCAAATAAAGGCAAAAATAAAAAAAGAAATTCAAAAATGGATTAACATATATGCCCCTTCGAAGTCCCTTTCCCAACTCCGTCATCAGCCGTTGCTTGCTCCGCCACTCTCCCGCATTCCAATGACAAACACTTTCTTGCCCGAACTTTGACTTAAAAATCTGAAGGACAAAAACCAAGAATTGGATTAACATATGTGCAAAGCAGAGCATTCGGCTTCTCTCCTCTCTGTCTCACCAGTCCCCATTCAGCCAAAACAGCCCCAACACTATATTCAACCCCCTCCACCAGTGAGAATCAGCAAACCGAACCCTCCAGGAAGCCATTCGGTCCCTTTGCTAGCACTCCACCACCCACCACTGAGCCACTTCCATCACCCCACTGCCAAGGAGGAGCCTCTTTAACTTGAGCCCACTCCTTCCAACACCACGAAAAATCAATCTCCCAAAAAAAAAAATTGAAACTAGCCTTGCCCAGAGTGACCAGGAATCCTTTTTTATCAACACAAGAAGAAAATAATAAATAACCACAATATCGAAGCAAAGGGAAATCACAACCCAAAGGAGCCTTCGGGTCCATGAGACCCCAAGTCTTCGGGTCTAAAGGAAAGGAAACAAGAAAGAAATGAGCTGTCGGTGGTCGGACGGTTCGTGGCTGAAGAAGAGATGGTCAGCGACTGAACGAATGGTGAAAGAAATGTTGAGTGACACCATTTGTGGAGAAGAGATTTTGACAGCGTCGACCTGGAGAGGCTAAACGTTTGGCATGGTTCGACTGGAGATAGAGCCGTTGTGAAAGGTTTATTTATTTTTTTTATTCATTTTGAATACTAATTGGATTTATCCAGATTTCATTTGCTTTTGGCTTGAATGATGGCATTTACTTTTTAGCTATAGACTTGTCAGATTTGGTTTGCTTTTGACTTAATTTATTTGCATATTTAATTTATTCATTAACTATGAGTAGCGGTGGCAAATGGGTGGATCGGATCGGGTTTAAGTTGGATCATTTTAGATCAGATCATTTTGGATTAAAGAAAAATCGAATCATTTCTAATTCGGGTCATTTCGGGTTCGGATAAGGTCGGGTTTGGATCAAGGAAAAATCGATCTATTTCGGATTTGGATCATTTCGGGTTCGGATCATTTCGTGTTCGAATAAGATCGAGTTCGGGTCAAGAAAAAATCGGTCTATTTTGGATTTGGATCATTTTGGGTTTGGATAAGGTCAGGTTTGGGTCGTTGACTTTTTTAGTCAATTCGGATTGGTTGGATTTGGATTTGAGTTGGTCGGATTTAGATTCGGGTCGGTTGGATTTGGATTCGGATCGATTTGACAAATTTTAAGCTTTGGTCATTTTGATATGATTTATCTGATATGAAAATCAATTGAAACCATATTTCTAAGAATTACAAAACTCATAAAAATAAAATTTTCTTCTTACATGACCTATAGTACAATTGAGATTGAAATAATCAAAATATTTAATAATTTGTATGATAGTTTTCTTTATAATATATTTACCAATATTCATAAATTAATTACATTTTTTTCATTTTATTTTTATTATATACAATAATTAATAACTTTTGAATTAAAGTGATTTAATAATCTCTACTAAATATCATAAACTAGTACTATATATTTCTTTAATTTATTTTGATTTTTTATATAATAATAATTGAAGACATTAGTTAGATGATATAGCTTCTGTACTCTATTATAGATTAGCCATTAAATAATTATACATTAGATTCAAATGAATGCAATATAAAAGTGAATATTTAAATTTAACTAGATTAAAAAAATATATAACACTCATATTATTGAAAAAATTATATTTTTACTATATTAAAATACTTTGATATTTAATTTTAACATTTAAATATTTATTGATATTATTAAATTTAAATTTGAATATTTTCAGGTTTGAGTAAATTTGGATTCGAGTCAATTTGGGTTCAGATCAATTCGGATTCGGATGAATTCGAGTTTGGATCTGGTCGGGTTCGGATCAATGTAAATTCGGATAAATTTGGTTTCGGATCAATTCGGATTTGGATCGGGTTAGATTTGGGTTGTTGACTTTTTTAGTCAAATCAGATCGGTCGGATTTGGATTCGAGTTAATTAGACGAATTTTTCGAATCAGGTCAACTTTTACCACCTCTAACTATGAGCTTGTTTGTTGATGCTGTTGGTACTGTACATGAGTATATATTCATTTGCCGATTGCACACAAAATGTTTTAGAAAATGGATTTTTATTATTTGTCGTGTTTTGAAAGGAAAAGTTACCTCGTAAGATTTGGTTTGCTTTTGACTTAATTTATTTGCATATTTAATTTATTCATTAACTATGAGCTTGTTTGTTGATGCTGTTGGTACTGTACATGAGTATTATTCATTTGCCGATTGCACACAAAATGTTTTAGAAAATGGATTTTTATTATTTGTCGTGTTTTGAAAGGAAAAGTTACCTCATAAGATTTGGTTTGCTTTTGACTTAATTTATTTGCATATTTAATTTATTCATCAACTATGAGCTTGTTTGTTGATGCTGTTGGTACTGTACATGAGTATATATTCATTTGCCGATTGCACACAAAATGTTTTAGAAAATGGATTTTTATTATTTGTCGTGTTTTGAAAGGAAAAGTTACCTCATAAGATTTGCAACTTTGAGACACAGAAAATTAATCTACAAAATAAAATTCATTAGGTTAAATTGCAAAAATAGAGATTTGTTCTACAAATGGCAACACATGACATCAGACATCTATGTTTTTATAATCCACAAAATCAATGACATGCAAATCTAACTAACCAAGACATATAATATCAGAAAAAAAAACAAAATTCTTTAGAAAATTAGTCACCAATGACCAACCTTAGAAGTAGTGTAGGCAGCTGCTAAAGCAAGCGCAGAAATCACAGCAATATTTTCAGTTAAGTTCAATGTTATATATTGCTTTTGAAAGTGAAAAAGGTAAAAAAGAAATATGCCACATCATTGTCACCTAGAAAAAAATGTCATGTAAGCCAAACTAATGCCATATCAACAAAAATTAACATTATATCGGCATTGTAAATGGAGATCTTTAACAATTTTATTAAATAAATTAGTATTTGCAAATCAAAATAGTAAAAGATATGCAATTTTTTTGAATTATACTTTAGTTAATAAAATATAATTTTCGTGAAAGTGCATAGATCAATCACATGGGCCACAAAAAAAAAGCCATGTCATGCTACATCATCAATGAGTGTAACGCAATTCAAATAAAATGTTACATCAATAAAATCAACGTCACAATATCATTTTTAATGAAAAATGTTATCAACGTTATTAATTAGAATAGACTTTTTAAATCATAATACTATAAATACTTGATTTTTATGAATTATACTAGAGAGATTAAATTTTAAATTCCATAATAAAATAGAAGTCATTTGCATAATTTGACCACTTATAATTACTTTCTTCTAGCTATTTCACCTCTACCATCATTTTCTCCATTTCCACTCTTTTTTTATTTCCGAAACCGCAAGTTCATTCTTCATTTTCTTCCAACTGATTTCCACTTTAAAAACTAAAAGTATATATATTTGTAGTGGTAGTTAATAAAATAAAAAATAATTTTAGTATGAAAAAAAAATTAGTGCATAAATTCTAATATTTTTTGTTTTAGTTACTGCTTATGCCATCTTTATTTTCCATTAATTGTATATTGATTATAAATTGTTTTACTATATCATCCAGTGATTCTTAATTTTTTTTATTTCAATGAAATAAATTTATCTCAAAATTTAATTCTGTGAGATAATATATGATTTATTTTACATTAATGCATGCATTATTATAAAAAAAAAGTTCTTAATTTCAATGAAATTAAAAGATCTCACTTCTTATAAGTGGTTATGTCTTCAACACCAAGAAAACATTATCCTTAGCCATCATTCAATACCAAAAAGCAGACTGATTGACACTAATAAGACGAGGCAAGCATTTCTTAAGTAGGTTAGCAACGATACTTATTATGACGATGAAGATATGATGAATAACAAAACGGACTAGCAAAGTTCTTAATCTCAAACAAAGTTAGGAATGAAAAACGACTCCTATTAAAGGCTAAGACGATAGCTCAATTACCAGATTTAGATCATCAATCCAACCAAAATTAATGCAACCTTTGTCGAGGCAAAGGATGGACCTAAAGATAGGGCAAAGGGAGGAAGAAAAATTGGGAAGTCCCCCCACTTGTAGGAATGAAGAGTATTTATAGGTGAAGACTGTCTGTTTGGTTAGCAGACACGAGGATTACGTGGCCAAATAGTAGGTTAAGGAAGAGCTTACATGTATCACAAGTCAACACGAAGGTTTGAGGTCATCCTCCTGCCAAAATGCTCTTGTGTGCTTGGTTTCAAGACTAGTCCTTGGTTCTGAGGTAATCAATGACAATAAACGAGGTTCAGCGCATTGAACGTTGACCTAAGTAGATGAGCATATTTGGCAGTGCTGACCCGAATATCTGCCATGGTCATGCGGCTTCTTATTCATTGTATGGGTCTTGTTTGACTATGTGGGAATTTCGAGGTGAAAGACTAAAATATCCTTGGGCCAAAATATCCCTCATCATTCTGTCCTCCCTTAAGTTAGTCTTGAAAGCTCGGTCCAGGAGACGAGGTCGGTCTGCGAGTTATGGTGCCTACCTGTTATCAGGTCAGGTCAGCACTAAGATGGGGTGTCGAGGTGTTTTTGACCTTGCCCTTCAGAAGGTCAGTCACGTGTACCCTAACCTAGACTTGTCCATAGTATCATTGAGCCTGAGGCGAAGGAAGCTACTGGTGCCGAGCTCAACATTGAGGCTACTGCGACTACTCAGAGGGAAGCTGATGAGGGCAGTCTCGAGGTCATGGATGATGCTGCAGTTTGACTTTTATCACTTTCATATTAGTTTCCTTAAGTTTTTTGTATTAAGATCTTTGAACTTAATCAATGAACATGTACTTTCGTTTATTTGGATGGTGCCATGTTTTGGGCTGTTTAAGTTTTTCTGCATTGTTTGGATTTATATTAGCCGAACTAAAATTGTATTGCCCGAACTGAATTTTTTAGAAAGTTAAAGAGTAGTGTATATTTGGGACGAAAACCGATATTTAGCTCTTCATTTGGACAAAATGCGCCCAACCTCGCATGCATGCCTAACTTGAGTCAGGCGTTCCTTTAGTGTGTGCCCGACTTCAACCGCGCATTGCTCACTCACACACGTTGACATGAGGTACACAAAAATGAGCTTCACATGTTAGCTTAGTTGTGCTAACCTAAGGTACACTAAGATGAGCTGGGGCATGAGCTTAGCTTTGCTGACCTAAGGCATGCCAAGGCAAGCTCCATGTGTGAGCTTAGTCATGTGACTTGAGGTATACCAAGTGAGCTTTATGCGTGAGCTTAGGTGTGCCAACTTGAGGTACATTGAGGTAAGCTCTACGCGTAAGCTTAGGCATGTCGACCTGAGGTGCACCGAGGTGAGCTCTAGTGCTTGCTTAGTTTTGCCGACCTAAGTGCACTAAGGTGAACTCTGCGCATGAGAGCTTAGGCGTGCCGACCTAAAGTGCACCAAGATGAGCTCTGCACATAAGAGATTAGGCGTGCCGACCTAAGGTGCATCGAGATGAGCTATGCGGGTGAAAGCTTAGGCGCGCTGAAAGTTGAGGCGCGCCGACCTGAGGTGCACCGTCCTGAGGCGCACCGAGATGAGCTCTATGCTTGAGAGCTTAGGCGTGCCGACCTAATGTGCACCGAGATGAGCTTTGCGAGTGAGAGCTTAGGTGTGTCGACCTGACGTGCACCAAGATAAGCTCTGCGCGTAAGAGCTTAGGCATGCCAACCTGAGGTGCACCGAAATGAGCTCTGCGCATGAGAAATTAGGTGTGCCAACCTGAGGTGCACCAAGATGAGCTCTGGTTGTGAGAACTTAGGCATGCCGACCTGATGTGCACTGAGATGAGCTCTATGTGTGAGAGCTTAGGTGTGCTGACTTGACGTGTACCGAGATGAGCTCTGCGCATGAGAGCTTAGGCGTGCCGACCTAAGGTTATTCATGAACTATTCTAGCTTTCATTCATAGGCAATAGTTATTCTGACTTCTACTCATAAGCTATTGCAACATTTACCAACTAGCTTTTCCATGTGCCTTGATGAACTTTTCCTTGAGCCTTTTGCTTGGTGAGCTCTTCCTCGAGCTTTAGCTTGACAAACTCTTGATTTCATGCAATTGTGGTCGTGGTGGATGGCATATCTCTGTGTAGTGCTCTTAGAGCATTTTGTCTCCTTGGCTTAAGCCATTTCAGCTCTTGACTTCATGTAATTGTGGTCACGGTAGAAGGCACATCTCTCGTACTCTTTTCTTTGGGCATTTTGCTTTGTTGATTTAAGCCATTTCAACTGTGGGTTTTGTTCCTCTTCTTGCGAGGAATGTAGTATTTTAATTTCTTTTAAGGTTTGTCACCTTAGAGTGCCCACTTGTTTTGTTGAATTCTTTTGCCTATTTATTATTCTCAACCTCTCTCCCCCTTTGTAGCTTAAAAGCTCTTCTTTCTCCTCTTCTTTATCAACCTTGGTGGCTGTCGTTTCCTCAGCCTTGATATATTTCTCAACTTATTGAAGGAACGATGGTAGAGTTGTGGGGGTCCTAGCGAGAGGGAGTATTTACATGTGGAGCTCATCCACTTTTTTGTAGCTTTGTTGGTAATTCTCTTCATTTTTATCCATCTTGACGATCATTGTTTATTCAGTGTCGACATATCTTTTAGCCCAATAAAAGAATTCCTTGCATATTAGCAGGTCATCTGCTCTTAGTGTAAAAATGTTAGCACAAAAAGTTTCAAAAGATAAAAAAGGTTAGAAGTACCATCATAGGTGTCAACGGTGAGCATCCCCAAGCTGGTTTGAGGTGGAGCTCAGTCAATATCCTCCGTGAACAATGAGGTTTCCAACAACTTTAGCTCGTCCATGTGCACCAACTCTTTTTTCCTTATCTACCTCACTGTTGCCTCTATTAGTACCCAAGCTCTTGGTTCTAGCGAGGTGATTTGGGCTTATTAGGGAGGCTGAGCTGTGATGGGTTCTTCCTTCTTTGTTGGTCTCCTTCTAGGGGCCATCCTCGACTACGATTGAGGGAAATGCTGGAGCCCGCTACTTGGCGTGCCAAAATGTCTAGGCAAAGGATGGACCTAAAGATAGGGCAAAGGATGGACCTAAAGATTGTGCAATCCCCCCGCTTGTAGGAATGAAGGGTATTTATAGCCAAAGACCATCTGTTTTGTTAGCCGGCATAAGGATTACGTGGCTAAATAGTAGGTTAAGGAAGAGCTTACATGTATCACAGGTTAGCATGAAGGTTTTAGGTCATCCTCCGCCAATATACCCTCGTGTGCTTGGTTTCAAGACTAGTCCTTGGTTCCGAGGTAATCAATGACAATAAACGAGGTTCAGCGCATTGAGCGTTGACGTTCCGAGGTAATCAATGACAATAAATGAGGTTCAGCGCATTGAGCGTTGACCTGAGTTGATAAGCATATCTGGCAGTGCTGACCCGAATATCTGCCATGGTCATGCGTCTTCTTATTCATTGTGTGGGTCTTGTTTGACTATGCGGGATTTCCCAGGTGAAAAACTAAAGTATTCTTGGGCCAAAATATCCCTCATCAACCTTGATCCTTGAAATTGACAAATAACTTACATTAATGGAAACAGGCCGAATTGATATGTGAATTTTGACAAATCAAATTAAATTTAAAAAGAATAAAAATGAATAAATAAAAATTAAAATACTAAATAAAAAAATAAAATAATAATTGGGTAGGTCGGATTAGATTTGGGCTTAAACAAAAAAGGTGTCTCAACTAAAAGTCAAGCCTGTGTTTTCAAGTTGGACTAGATTTGAGCTTGCATATAAACTCTTATTTGAAGGAGACCGAAACAAACACGCAGCGAAAATTAAATCATTCGGCCTCCACCAGGATCGATTCGGAGAGTTGCCTGATTAGGGTTTCGAGATTATACCTAACGTTTTCTCTGATTTCTGTCGTTGGTCGAGTCACAAGCAACAACTTTTCGTTCCTGCCTCTATGGTATCCACACGAACGGATCTCACGACTCTTGAACGTCTCACGATCAGATGCCTTAAGGAGCGTTTTGATTCTTTTAACCGAACTGCTAGCTTCGATTAAAAGAATACTTTTCTGTTTTCTAATTGTTGTACAGCTATGTTTCAGAAAACATCCTTTTTATAGGCAGTAAATTTTACCTTAAAATTTACTGCCAAACAGAACTCTAATCCTACTTAGAATAGGATTAACTATATCCTTAATCTAAGTCAGAATAGGATTAGACATATCCTTAATCCAATTCAGAATAGGATTAATTAAGCTCCTCATTGATCCGTTCTAAGTGTGCGACCCAATAGGTTCTCAAAACAATGGCAATGACAAAATTGTCACAGGCAATGAGCGGTATCTAGCAACACATCATTGCTACCCATGTAACGAGAATGTCAATGACTCGACATAACCTTACTCGTGATAGATGTTACCGTGTAGTCTAATCCCTTTATCCTTTGATGTCTTGATTAGACACAAGTCATGGAATGTGTCACACTTGTATAGTCTAATCAGCGTTTCTTGATTCCTGAGTAGACTAATTAAACAAATAAAATCAATATCTCATATTGACTTATTCGAGCACGGCCATGCATTTCTTAGTCTCACTCTATCAAAGGGCCCAAGACATCACTCTTGTTATATAAGAGGGATAAATTCTATCTTGATCACTCAACATCCCTCTACATAGATCAAGGCATACCCAATTACTACCTTTATAGTCCATCCTGTTACGAATGACATCTAGCAGCATTAAAGTATGCAATTCTCTATGTTGGGATCTCTGATGATCTCAAGTCAAAGGATCACATACACCATCATCACTATGAGAATCGCTTATGACACTCATATAACAATCCATGTAGCGTTCTCATGGAGGGTCGATCCAGTACATAGTTCTCTAACATGTACCTATGTGATGACTTGATATCTTATATCCATGAAAATGGTCATCAGTCAACCACATACTAGTCTTATCGTATCATTGTTATCCTTGTTCACAATAATACTTGACTAGGGATATTTTAAGAATAGTGTGTTATTACTATTCTAAGGACATTATCATATAAGATTACATTACGCAGTTATAAAACAAATATAATAATGAACTATGATAAATAAAATGTCATGATACATAAATAATGCCAAAGTCAATCATCTAATGAATGGTTCTAAGGGCATAATCCAACAATCTCCCACTTGCACTAAGACCATTCACTCATGTATCTAATACCTAGTGACCTAGTGTGACGATCATGTCTCTGCTGCGTCAAAGGCTTCGTCAGTGGGTCGGCGATGTTATCGTCAGTTGGTACTTTGCATATCCTCACATCTCCTCTCTCGATGATATCTCGAATGAGATGGAAGCGCCGTAGTATATGTTTGGATCGTTGGTGAGATCTAGGCTCCTTAGCTTGTGCGATGGCTCCATTGTTGTCACAATAGAGCTCAATCGGATCTATAATGCTAGGAACAACTTCAAGCTCAGTAATGAACTTCCTGATCCAAACAGCCTCCTTAGCAGCTTCAGAGGCAGCTATATACTCAGCCTCTGTTGTAGAATCGGCCACTGTCGCCTGCTTTGAACTCTTCCAGCTCACAGCACCGCCATTAAGGCAAAACACATAACCAGATTGCGATCTAAAGTCATCTTTATCAGTTTGGAAGCTAGCATCAGTGTAACCTGTTACAATGAGCTCTTCCTCACCTCCATATATCAAGAATGTATCCTTAGTCTTTCTCAAGTACTTAAGAATATTCTTGACAGTGATCCAGTGACGTTCACCAGGATCAACTTGATATCTACTCGTCATGCTCAAGGCATACGAGACATCGGGACGTGTGCATAACATGGCATACATAATGGATCCAATAGCAGATGCATATGGAACTTTACTCATACGTTCTCTCTCTTCTTGTGTTGTAGGACACTGTTCTTTTGAGAGAGTAATGCCATGTGTCATAGGCAAGAATCCTTTCTTGGAATCCTGCATGCTAAACCTCTTTAGCACTTTATCTATGTATGCACTTTGACTTAGGCCAATTAATTTCCTTGATCTATCTCTATAGATCCTTATACCCAGTACATAGGTAGCTTCGCCCAAGTCCTTCATTGAAAAGCAATTCCCTAACCAAGTCTTTACAGACTGAAGGGTAGGGATGTCATTCCCAATGAGTAGTATGTCATCTACATACAACACTAGGAAGACAATAGTGCTCCCACTGACCTTCTTGTAGACACAAGGTTCATCTTCGTTCTTGATGAAACCAAACTCTTTGATTGCATCATCAAAACGAAGATTCCAACTTCGAGAAGCTTGCTTTAGTCCATAAATAGAACGTTGTAGCTTACAAACCTTTCCAGCATTTTTTGGATCAACAAAACCCTCAGGTTGTGTCATGTACACATCCTCGAGTAGCTTTCCATTAAGAAAAGCAGTCTTGACGTCCATTTGCCAGATTTCATAATCATGGTATGCAGCTATCGCAAGCAAGATCCTAATGGATTTGATCATCGCGACTGGTGAAAAAGTTTCATCATAGTCAATACCATGAATTTGTTTAAAACCTTTAGCAACTAATCGCCCTTTATAGGTATGAACATTTCCTTCCATGTCGGTTTTCTTCTTAAAAACCCATTTACACCCTATAGGTTTTACCCTTTCGGGTAAGTCAACCAAGGTCCAAACTTGGTTGGCATCCATGGATTCCATCTCAGATCTCATGGCTTCAAGCCATTTCTCAGAGTTTGGCCCTGTTATAGCCTCTTGATAGGTAGTAGGCTCATCTTGGTCCATGAGCAAAACATCACCGTTCTGAGTCATTAGAAATCCATATTTCTGTGGCTCACGATGTGTTCTAACTGATCTACGCAAGGCTTGTGTCTCTTGAGCAGGCGGTTGCTCCACAACATCTTGTGGTTCTGGTTCCACAACAACTTGTGGTGCTTGCTCAGGCTCCATCTCAACATCGGGTGCGCTATCTTGTAGCTCTTGAATTTCTTCAAGTTCTACTTTTCTCCCACTAGTTCTTCTAAAAATGAATTCTCTTTCTAGAAAGACACCTGTTCGAGCTACAAACACTTTGCGCTCAGTGGGATTGTAAAAATAATATCCTTTAGTTAGTTTAGGATATCCCACAAAATAGCACTTATCAGATTTAGGTGCAAGTTTGTTAGAGACTTGACGTCTTACATAAGCCTCACAACCCCAAATCTTCATAAAAGACATACTGGGACGTTTACCAGTCCATATCTCATATGGTGTCTTTGGAACCGATTTAGATGGAACACGGTTCAGTGTAAAAGCAGCTGTTTCTAATGCATGTCCCCAAAAGGATTCTGGAAGATCTGTATGACTCATCATTGATCGAACCATATCTAATAAAGTTCGGTTTCTCCTTTCAGATACACCATTCCATTGTGGTGTACCTGGAGGAGTGAGTTGTGAGACAATCCCACACTCTTTAAGATAGTCATAAAATTCTTGGCTTAAGTATTCACCACCTCGATCTGATCGAAGTGCCTTAATGCTCTTGCCAAGTTGGCTTTGTACTTCATTCTTGAATTCTTTGAACTTTTCAAAAGATTCTGACTTGTGTCTCATAAGATACACATAGCCATATCTACTGAAATCATCAGTAAATGTAATAAAGTACATAAACCCACCTCTGGCCTGTGTGTTTAAAGGTCCACATACATCTGTATGTACTAAGCCCAATAAATCACTTGCCCTTTCACTATGTCCTTTGAAAGGGGCTTTTGTCATCTTACCCATCAAACAAGATTCACATGTCTCATACGATTCAAAATCAAATGAGTCCAAAAGTCCATCTTTATGGAGTTTGGAAATGTGATTCTCATTTATGTGTCCCAAGCGACAATGCCAGAGATATGTTGGATTTTGATCATTAGATTTAATCCTTTTAGCATTTATGTTATAAATGGGCATATCAAGATTTAGAATGTAAAGACCATTAATTAGTTGTGCACTACCATAAAAGATATCATTTAAATAAATGGAGCAACAGTTGTCCTTTATTATAAATGAAAAACCCTTCTTGTCCAAATAAGAAATAGAAATAATGTTTTTAGTGATGGAAGGCACATAATAACAATCATCTAATTCTAAAACAAGCCCTGTGGGCAATGTCAAAATATAAGTTCCTACAGCTAATGCAGCAACCCTTGCTCCATTTCCCACTCGCAGGTCGACCTCGCCCTTAGTCAACGATCTACTCCTTTTGAGTTCCTGCACATTTACACAAATGTGAGAACCACATCCAGTATCTAATACCCATGATGAAGAAGTAGATAGATTAACTTCTATAACATAAATACCTGAAGTGGAAGTCTCACTTCCTTTCTTCTTCTTTAGCTCTTCCAAGTATTTGTTGCAATTCCTCTTCCAATGTCCGGTCTCACCGCAATGGAAGCATTTCCCTTCTTTGGCAACCCCACCTTTAGGCTTCAGTGCAGTATCATTGGGCTTGAACTTGCCATTGGTTTTATTACCCTTTTTCTTGCCCTTTGCATTAGCCCTGCCCTTAGCTTTCTTAACTATTAAGACATCTTTGGGCTTGGCCTTTTTCATGTTGGATTCAGCTGTTTTCAACATGCTAAGTAACTGTGGCAGAGTCTTGTCAATTTCATTCATGTTGTAATTAACAACAAACTGACTGTAGCTGTCTGGCAACGATTGCAGAATCACATCAGTGGCCAACTCTTGGCCCAAAGGAAATCCCAATCTTTCAAGGTTTTCAGTGTACCCAATCATCTTGAGCACATGAGTACCAACGGGAGTCCCCTCTGCCATCCTACACTGAAACAATGCCTTAGAGACATTGTACCTTTCTTGCCTAGCTTCCTCTTCATAGAGTTGCTTGAGATGCTCGATCATATCGAACGTATCCATTTCCTCATGTTGCTTTTGAAGCTCAGGATTCATGGAGGCAAGCATAAGGCAACTAACATCCAATGCATCATCTTGATGCTTCTTATAAGCATCTCTTTCTGCCCTTGGAGCATTAGAGGTTGGTTCCTCAGGTAAGGGAATTTCAAGGACATACAACTTCTTTTCATGCTTGAGGACTATCCTCAGGTTCCTGTACCAATCCAGGAAGTTTGTCCCATTCAACTTGTCCTTCTCAAGGACAGATCGCAGTGAAAGTGTGTTATTTGTGTTTGATGCCATGGTAATCTACAACAAAAATATGCAAAATATAAGTATCATGAATGCATTCATTTAATTAAATATTTATTAAATGATGCTCCCACTATTTTTATCGAATCAACAACCCTCACTATTAATTCGGAAAAATTATCACATAATTTCTCTAGTGGGCCAAGATCCATATTTCACCTTATCTAGAGTTAGCTTTGGCTAATCGCCCAAGATTTGGCTATTTAGGTAGGCAACACTTACCAATTACATCTCATGTAACTCTTGGATAGTTGGGTGAACAACACTTGTTCTAATTCATCTCATGAATGGAAGCCCAACTTTATGCCTCTAAATTCCCAATCATATTGAGGAAATTTAGTTAAGTCAACCCAATTTATAGCCTTTGGATATCACTATTATCCCATCGCGTCTTACTAAGATAGATATGATATTTTGCTTTGGCAAACATAACAAAATCGATTCTAGCCTTGACGAGTGCTATTCATTGGTAGGCATCTATTATTGACTTAATTTAATTTGAGGGATTTTCTTAGTTTATTGAATAAGATCTCACCAATTTTACTTTTCTAAAATTATCATATGATTTTCATATCATAAACGTACAAAATAAACCATGCATCTCATGCAATTAAGCAATAAAATAAACGTGACATAGTTATAGCCCAAACTAAATGGATTTCCCAAGCCAATGAGAAACCCTAAGGGTTAACCTAAGGGTAATAGCATCTTCTCCAAGTGCCTCTTCGGTCATCCTTTGCATGGTTGTCAGCTCCAAGAATTTCAAGAACAAGGCACGACACGCAGGTCGTATTTATTAAAATTTACAACCACCAAAATACAATCATATTGGGCTAGGGCTATAACTATGCACCATGCTCAAACAACAACCGCCGTGTTATACAAACAAGTGTAATGCAATTTCAAATTTTAGTTTTATTAACGAAGCACATTTGAAAAGAATTATAACCCGACTGCGGGGTTCCCAGGGGCGGCGGTCCCGCTGGCCGGTCAGCGGGCGGGGTCAAGGGGCAGCGCCCCTTGCGGGGGTTTGGGGGCGGAGCCCCCGAAAAAAAAAAAAAGGTCAACAGTATTGACATTGCCAACGCCCCTTATCCGGAAGTGTCCTAATCTTATTAGGATGTTCCAGCCAGTATCTCATACTGACTATAATTTTAGTCGCATTAGAACTCTTATCTAAAAGTGTTTCAATCTTTATACACTTTCGACATTATTCTGTTTCTTCCATAACGTTTATGCAGAACAGAAACCGCCATTAATAATTCGCATCACAGATTATATCTCACATATAAGTTGAATCGAAATTGATATATATCATATATATAATTTCAACAATTCGATTTGTAGCCTCTGAATATATCATATACATTCTAATCCGTATTAATCTCATGAAACGATTGCATGTAATCATAAACAGAAAGTAACCAGAGATCATGCTTTTATCAAAACTAATCAGGGACTCCGAATCTGGCTCTGATACCAGTGAAGGAGGCCGAAACAAACACGCAGCGAAAATTAAATCATTCGGCCTCCACCAGGATCGATTCGGAGAGTTGCCTGATTAGGGTTTCGAGATTATACCTAACGTTTTCTCTGATTTCTGTCGTTGGTCGAGTCACAAGCAACAACTTTTCGTTCCTGCCTCTATGGTATCCACACGAACGGATCTCACGACTCTTGAACGTCTCACGATCAGATGCCTTAAGGAGCGTTTTGATTCTTTTAACCGAACTGCTAGCTTCGATTAAAAGAATACTTTTCTGTTTTCTAATTGTTGTACAGCTATGTTTCAGAAAACATCCTTTTTATAGGCAGTAAATTTTACCTTAAAATTTACTGCCAAACAGAACTCTAATCCTACTTAGAATAGGATTAACTATATCCTTAATCTAAGTCAGAATAGGATTAGACATATCCTTAATCCAATTCAGAATAGGATTAATTAAGCTCCTCATTGATCCGTTCTAAGTGTGCGACCCAATAGGTTCTCAAAACAATGGCAATGACAAAATTGTCACAGGCAATGAGCGGCATCTAGCAACACATCATTGCTACCCATGTAACGAGAATGTCAATGACTCGACATAACCTTACTCGTGATAGATGTTACCGTGTAGTCTAATCCCTTTATCCTTTAATGTCTTGATTAGACACAAGTCATGGAATGTGTCACACTTGTATAGTCTAATCAGCGTTTCTTGATTCCTGAGTAGACTAATTAAACAAATAAAATCAATATCTCATATTGACTTATTCGAGCACGGCCATGCATTTCTTAGTCTCACTCTATCAAAGGGCCCAAGACATCACTCTTGTTATATAAGAGGGATAAATTCTATCTTGATCACTCAACATCCCTCTACATAGATCAAGGCATACCCAATTACTACCTTTATAGTCCATCCTGTTACGAATGACATCTAGCAGCATTAAAGTATGCAATTCTCTATGTTGGGATCTCTGATGATCTCAAGTCAAAGGATCACATACACCATCATCACTATGAGAATCGCTTATGACACTCATATAACAATCCATGTAGCGTTCTCATGGAGGGTCGATCCAGTACATAGTTCTCTAACATGTACCTATGTGATGACTTGATATCTTATATCCATGACAATGGTCATCAGTCAACCACATACTAGTCTTATCGTATCATTGTTATCCTTGTTCACAATAATACTTGACTAGGGATATTTTAAGAATAGTGTGTTATTACTATTCTAAGGACATTATCATATAAGATTACATTACGCAGTTATAAAACAAATATAATAATGAACTATGATAAATAAAATGTCATGATACATAAATAATGCCAAAGTCAATCATCTAATGAATGGTTCTAAGGGCATAATCCAACAATATTATATAGCTTAAGCCCACTCAAACTCGACCCGAATCCACCCTTGATCAGGTCTACATAAGAGGTAATGACTATATAGTCGTTGCCTCTTTCAACTGGTTAACTAACACCCCATGATGTCTATTACTAGTTGTTGGCAACGATTTTGTGGTTGTTATCACCGTTTTCTTTTTTTTTAGTTCTTTTTCTTTCTTTCTATTTCTCAATTTAGAATCGGTTAAAAAATAAATTAACAAAAAATAAAAATTTTAAAATTAGTCCGATCCAATTTGGAATCATTGTTTTGGTTTATCAAATCGGGTTGGTTCCAATGCAAATATATTGAAACCATAATCAATTCGATATATAATCGAGTAGCTTTGATTTCTCTTGCTTATGGGTCGAAACTGATACAATTCAGTCTGAAACCTGTTAAATGAATAAAATCTTAAAAAATATTCAAGTTAAAAGAATAAAGGTTTAAAAATTGCTTGAAAACTATAATATTCAAATATCAAATCAAGTTGCATTGTTCCTATTAAATAAAATAGACCTGACAGTCAATGTTGACTGAAAGTTTGTGAGAAGCCAACTTTTTTATGGTGTTTGGAACCTATCGTGGAAATTGTAATGATTCTTTGCCCAATTTGCATGTCCTACAGAGAAAGGAAACAAAATATCATAAATAAGCTTAATTTGAGAGCCACAGAGACATTTACTGTAGCGTTTCAATAGTTATAAGAGACATTGCTTCAACGTTGAGTTCCACTTTAGAATTAGTTCTGTCGTAACGTATAAGTTCATGAACCTAACCAGTTAGACTTTAAATTTATTGAGTCGCCACCAATCATTCTAATCTAAGATCTGATTGGTCACTTATTCTTGTCTAAAGATAAGACTTGGTCTATGTTCAAAGAATCTAAGATTCAGGAGTACGGTTACGTGTGAGGAAGGATTAACACCCCCACAACGTCCATCCTAAAATGATACCAACTATTCTAGGTCATTCTAAATTTACTTTAATTTGAGTTAATTTCGATATGCTTAAAATATTGCAAATTTACTTAAAATCCTTCCATCAATCTGGCTCAGACAACAAGTAAATTCCCTCATCTCAGGAGTATTCAAGTAGTACCGATTGACTTGCTTGAAAAGGCTCCATCGTCGGATCATTTAAATATATTATGAAAACCCTAATATTGACTCTATTCCCAAGAAGTCATTCTAAATTTACTTTAATTTAAATTAATTTCGATATGCTTAAAATCCTTCCATCAATCTGGTTCAGACAATAAGTAAATCTACTCACCTCAGGAGTATTCAAATAGTACCAATTGACTTGCTTGAAGAGGCTCCATCGTCGGAATATATTATGAAAATCTTAATTTTGGCTCTATACCCAATTCTTACTAATTTTCTATTTTTATTTTTAACTGTGTTTATTATTTTTTTTAATTCAAATTATTTCAATATCCTATTTCTATTTCATTTTAATTGTCTTTATTATTATATTTTATTTATTTCTATTTTAGAAAATGAACACATATTATTGTATTGAAAATTTACTTTAAACATTCCATTAATCTGGTTCAGTTTAGAGCAAACTCCTCACCTAGAAATTTTCAAGGAATACCATTTGACTTTCTTGAAATTTTATTATCGGATAATTTGCATTCATCTTCTTATTATAATTTTATTATTTCTTTATTCAATCTTTATTCTGTTTTATTCTTATTTGCATTTTTTCCTTTAATTTAATTTATTTTTATATTATTTTGTTTATCTAATATCTATCATACTAAACATATAAAATATAAAAGATATCATACAAATATCATACAAATTAAACTAAACAAATCATATCAATGTACAAATTATTTATTCAATATATATTAATCAAATATTATCAAAGTAATTAAATCATGCAAAGTAAATCAAATCACCTTATACAAGTCATGCAAATAAATCCACAATAAAAGAATTCATATTAAACCATTAAATTGTTATTAAATTAATTAACTAACGTAAATTACTTTTAAACACAAATCAAATTATCATGCCAATTATTAAAACCAACTTTTATCCATATTATACATTATCTTATACAATTAAAACGATTACATCAAGTTAGATATTAGTGTCAAATGGTTAATATGTTAAATTATTAATACACCATGCAAATGTTTACCAATTTAATATGTTATACAAATTATTGATTTTTTTTTTGTCTTTAAAAAACGCATTCATTGCTGAAATAGGAATTACAGAAGAGCTTGAAGCTCATTAGGTGGCCAGGAAACCCAATTTAAAGGACATTTCTGTTGCTTGGTTTTTCTGGCAACCCAATCAGCCACACAATTATCTTTACGATTGATAAAACAAAAGGATAAAGCTATAAAGGACAACCGCAAATCAAGCACATCCTCTTCAATAACTTTGGTAACCCAGCTTTTTGGTTTTGCTGCATCGTTAAGTCTTTGGATAATTTCTTCACAGTCTGATTCGATGCAAACTCTACTCCATTCTCTTTTGATAGCTAAGAGAACTCCCATTCTGATTGCCAATGCCTCAGCAACAACATCAGAGCTTGTCTGAATTAATTCATTTTCTCCATCCACAATAGCACCAAATTCATCTCTAGCCACCACTGCAATTCCTGCCAAACCAGTCTTGGAGTCAAAAGCAGCATCACAGTTAATCTTTATAAAAAGCTCTGGTGGTTTTTGCCAGCAAGACTCCACAGTTGTGGGAACAGAAGCTATACGATGGGAAGATTGACAGGTCAAAAATTCCTGGAAATTCTGTAAAGCTGTGAGCCAAACTGAAACAGGATTTCCTTCCTTTCCTTCAAAAATGAATTCATTCCTACTCTTCCAAATATTCCAACACAAATAAGCCATTAAGCCCTTTGGATCATAGGAACCAAAAATTGGAAGGCCATTGGTTACTTCCTTCCACCACGATCGAAATCCCACAAATCCTTCTCTAGCAGGTCTGTAACTGAAGTTAGAAGCACCCCAAACTGCAGCTGCAAATGGACAAAAAAACAGAATATGCTCTAAGGTTTCTGGTTCCTCACCACATCGGCTACACCCTTCACAAGGTAATTTAAATCTTCTTGTCAAATTATCTCTTGTAGCTAACATATTGTGGCATGCTTTCCAGATGAAATTCTTAACTCTTGGAATCACAGGCAATTTCCAAAGTCCTTTCCAGAAGGCACTATCAATCGATGGTGCATTACTAGATCCAGCATAAGTGTCTCGCTGCTTAAGCTGATCAGCCAACAGAAATCTGAAACCTGACTTGACATTATACTCCCCATCTTTAGAGAAATGCCAGATCAATGTGTCATTACCTTCCGGACTTCCAACTGGGATCTTTAAGATGGCCTTCACTTCATCTTCCGAAAATAATTCTGTTAGCACTTCAGAATTCCATTTTCTTTTATCATGATCGATAAGTTGATGGACAAGAAGAGGTTCATCTCTTGCCGATCTAGGAGAAGAGATTTTGAAAAATGAAATAGATGGGATCCACTTATCATTCCAAATACAGACATTCTTACCATTGCAAATATTCCATCTTAGCCCCTTTTTCAAAACTCCAACTCCTTCATGAATACTCTTCCAAGCCCATGAAGAACTCCTGCCTTAATTCATTAGCTTTATCATTACTTAAATAGACAAACCTGCACTTGTCTTTCTTTCCTTCTCTTTTCTTTGTTGTAGTAGTCCACATTCCTTTCTTTTCTATTCTTTAGTCTCACGTGGCTTATGAAGGTGACGCTAGTAGCAAGCAGCAATGGTGATAAGGCCTAACAGAAACGCAGCAGCAAAAGGGCGACGAAATGCGGCAGCGGTGGAGCAGAGAACTGCTGCAAAACAACAGTGGCGACGCGATATGCAGGGCAGGCGATGGTTCGGTCATACGGCAATGGTCGTCGATGATAACGATGACAGTAATGATGAGAGTCTATGGTGAAGACAAAGGATGATGCAAGGGAGGCTCGGAGCTAATGCAGCAAGGTGTCAAGAAGGATTACAGGTTGTTTAATAATGGAGAAGGTGATGACAAAGAGGTACAGGTTGCAGACAGCGTGAAGATGACAATGGCAACAGTATGGGGGCAAGCTTGGTGATGATACTCGATTTAGTGATGGAAACAAGGTAGAAGTTTCTGCCAGGGTTGAGTGCTTGATTGTGTGTCAAATCATGAGCTTTAATCCCTTTTTATAGCTACAAATTTGTTAAAGTCTTAATACAACTATACTTATTCTAATAATTATCTCTTATTTTTAATATTTTATCTATTTAATTCTTATGTTAATCCTAATCTACTCCATCAAATTTAATATTAATCCAAATAATTATCATAAAAAAATCTAATTATCCTATCCTAAAATTAATTTTATTTTCTTTTCTTATCTTTTATTATTATTATTATTATTCCTAAATCCTATTTTAATTTTAATTTCCTAGTCAATGTTAATTCTAAATTTTAAAAAAATTAATTTAATTATAGCCTAATTCTAAATTGTTAAATTAAATTAAAATACAATGTCACCTAACCCAATTAATTATTTTTACAAATTAAGAACTTGGACAAAATAAAGTGCCTACAAATTCAATGTAATCAAGATGATAATCCACATTCGGAAGTATACAACAGAGTTATGGCAACATATGGCATCAGACATCAATGTTTTCATAATCCACAAAATCAATGACATGCAAATCTAATTAACCAAGATATATAATATCAGAAAAAAAAAACAAAATTCTCTAGAAAATTAGTCACCAATGACCAACATTAGAAGTAGTGTAGGCAGCTGCTAAAGCAAACGCAGAATTCACAGCAATATTTTCAGTTAAGTTCAACGTTACATATTGCTTTTGAAAGTGACAAAAGGTAAAAAAGAAATATGCCACATCGTTGTCACCTAGAAAACAAATGTCATGTAAGCCAAACCAACGCCATTTCAACAAAAATCAACACTACATCAGATTGTAAATGGAGATCTTTAACAATGTTGTTAAATAAATTAGTATTTGCAAATCGAATTAGTAAAAGAAATTCAATTTTTATAAATTATACTTCTGTTAGTAAAATATAATTTTCGTGAAAGTGCATAGATCAATCACATGGACCAAAAAAAAGAAAGCCATGCCATGCTACATCATCAATGGGTGTAACGCAATCCAAATAAAATGTTACATCAGTAAAATCAATGTCACGTTAGCATTTTTAATGGAAAATGTTACCAATATTATTAATTAGAATAGAATTTTTAAATCATAATATTACAAATACTTGATTTT
Source organism: Heritiera littoralis (assembly GCA_031772115.1). Taxonomy (NCBI): domain Eukaryota; kingdom Viridiplantae; phylum Streptophyta; class Magnoliopsida; order Malvales; family Malvaceae; genus Heritiera; species Heritiera littoralis. The sequence goes on along the minus strand of JAPDPK010000053.1, from coordinate 2,720,307 downwards.
TATGAATTATACTAGAGAGATTAAATTTTAAATTCCATGATAAAATAGGAGTCATTTGCGTAATTTGACCACTTATAATTACTTTCTTCTAGCTATTACGCCTCTAACTTCATTTTCTCCATTTCCACTCTTTTTTTTATTACCGAAACAGCAAGTTCATTCTTCATTTTCTTCCAACTGATTTCCACTTCAAAAACTGAAAGTATATATATTTGTAGTGGCAGTTAATAAAATAAAAAATAATTTTAGTATGAAAAAAAATAGTGCATACATTTTAATATTTTTTGTTTTAGTTATTGTTTATGCCATCTCTATTTTTCATTAATTGTATATTGATTATAAATTGTTTTACTCTATTATGTATTGATTCTTAAGTTTTTTTATTTCAATGAAATAAATTTATCTCAAATTTTAATTTTTGTGAGATAATATATGATTTATTTTACATTGATGCATGCATTATTATAAAAAAATCTTAATAGCCAAATGTGTCCTCAACGTTTGTCACAAAATAGAATTAAGTCCTCAACGTTTAAATGTATAAAAATTAGTCCTCAACGTTACAAAATAATTGAATTAAGGACATTTTTATTAAATCTTTTAATTTCTGTTAAGTTTTATTACTGATAGGGATAATGGAAATTAAAGGATTTAACAGAAATGTCTTAATTCAATTATTTTGTAACGTTGAAGACTGATTTTCACACATGTAAACGTTGAGGACTTAATTCCATTTTGTGGCAAACGTTGATGACATATTTGGCTATTAAGCCTAAAAAAATGTTCTTAATTTCAGTGAAATTAAATTATCTCACTTCTTATAAGTGGTTATGTCTTCAACACCAAGAAAACATTATCCTTATCCATCATTCAATACCAAAAAGCAGACTGATTGACACTAATAAGACGAGGCAAGCATTTCTTAAGTAGGTTAGCAATGATACTTATTATGACGATGAAGATCTGATGAATAACAAAATGGACGAGCAAAGTTCTTAATCTCAAACAAAGTTAGGAATGAACGACTCCTATTAAAGGATAAGACAATGGCTCAATTACTAGATTTAGATTATCAATCCAACCAAAATTAATGCAACCTTGATCCTTGAAATAGACAAATAACTTAAATTAATGGAACAGGCCGAATTGACATGCAAATTTTGACAAATTAAATTAAATTTAAAAAGAATAAAAATAAATAAATAAAAAGTAAAATACTAAAAAATAAATAAAATAATAATCGAGTGGGCCGGATTGGATTTGGTCTTAAACAAAAAAAGGGCCTAGACTAAAAGTCAGGCCCGTATTTTCAAGTTGGACTAGGTTTGAGCTTATATATAAGTCATTATTATATAACTTAAGTCCGCTTGAACTCGGCCCAAATCCACCCATGATCAGGTTTACATAAAGAGGCAATGACTATATAGTCGTTACCTCTTTTAACTAGTTAACTGACGCTATATGACATCAATTACTGCTTGTTAGCAACAACTATATGGTCGTTATCACCATATTCTTATTAGTTATTTTTCTTTCTTTCTATTTCTCAATTTAGAATTGGTTAAATAATAAATTAACAAAAAATAAAAATTTTAAAATTAGTCCAATCCAATATGGAATCATTGTTTTGGTTAATCAAACCATGTTGGTTCTAATGAAAATCTACTGAAACCATAGTCGATTCGATATATAATCAAGTAGCTACTGTTTCTCTTGCTTATAGGTCGAAACTGATACAATTCAGTTCGAAACCTGTCACACCGACCAATTAGCATGTGTACTCAATGGTCAAAATCTTTGATTGTGCCAACAGAGGTTAGGTGAGTTGGTAAGGTTTGTCCACTTCACTTGTAAGGCTTAGGTTCAACTCTAACTGCCAACAATCCTCCTTGGTGGATGATTTGTAAATCCAATGTAAGTTCTTATTGAGGCCGCAGTATGCCCTGGCCCTGGATTGGAAAAGCCTCCCCTTACCCTAAACTTTCTATCACCAAAAAAAAAATCTTCTATTGCTGTTGATGACAAAACCTTGACTATGACCAAAGTGGTTGGAAGAAGTAGAAGTTGACTTCGTCTCAAGGTATTTAGACATGGTTCAAATTCTAAAGTCGTTATTATTGGAAGGATTTTTACCGTTTACCACTCTTGCCCCGAATAGAATTAATCTCAAACTATAAAACAGATGAGAATATCTATAGTTACACAAAAAAAAAAGCCTTGACTTTGATTTTGTAAGATTCACACTTCCTATTACTATTCTATATTGTTTATGAAGCTAGGAAACTAAGACATCTCATAGCTGATTATACGCCTTATGTTTTGTAAGTATAACGGAGACTTAAACTATGGGCCCCACAGTGACATCTAGTGCTCTAAAGGAGATGCAACCTTATAGTATCGAAATTTAGAGCCAAATATAGAGATGGTAAGAATATGCACCTAAAACTCATTTACTTTTGCATGTTTCGAAAACTAAGCAATAATTTCAAAAATAATGATTAAGTCTATAAGCTGAAAAACAATCATAAATAACGGTAAATCTAAATTGATTTAAGACCAACCAAGAATCATAGATAAGTCCTAGTGTGAAGAAGTCTCATACCATCCAAACTGATAGATTAAATCAAATAAACTGTCAAAAATTACGTGATTCGATGGTTATGGTGATTTTGGTAATTTTGCTAGTTTGACTAATCAAACCCCAACAAAAGCCTAACCGGTGATTAGAATATATTAAATAGATATATTTTATGAATAAACAAAACATTTTGAAGAGTAGACTAAATGTTTAAAATGAAGTTATATCGCAAAGGGCAAAATTGAAATTTTTGAAAGTTGTAAGGGCATTTTAGTAATTTGAATTAAAAGATATTAATTTAAAAGGATTTTTCTAGTCATCTTGTCTTCATTGGCGTCCACCTCTCTTCTTCTCACCCCTCCATTAACAAAGCTTCATTTTAGCGAGAGAAAGCTCTTAGAAACCTTAGTAAAACACCATGAAACTGAAAAATGTCTTCATCAAACTTTCTCTCCTCACTTCCTTCTACAACCTAATACCAAAATCAAGTATTAAAGTGACCATTTGCAAGGTGTAGGAACTCACACAAGTTTCAGCCAAGGTAAGATAAAGTGAGAAAGCTTGTGTTTTCATGGTTTTATGATTTTTGTCATGTGTTTAAAGTGTTCAAGCATATATTTAAGTTTAAATTGAATTAAAACCAAGAAAATCATCACCCTAGGGTTTTGGCCAAGTATGCCTTTCCAAGAACATGATGTTATTCAATGTGAAGATGGTGTAGAATCAATTTAAAATCATTGTAAAACATAAAATTAGGTTTAAATTTAAGAAATGAGATGGTAGAAAAGGGAACCCTTTTTAGCCAAGTGAAGGAGAGACTAAAAGAGTGTTCAATTCAATGCAATTTATCAATAATTTAAATTTTTGTTAAAAATGAATAAGGTTTTTTTTTTAAAAATCAAAACAAATAAATATTAATAATAAAGTTTAAATTTAATAAAAGATTTATTCCGATGACAAAATGTACTTATGAAATTCACAAGTAGTGATTTCTAACTAATCTCTAGGTGAGAAGAGTTTACTGAATATTACTAAAGTATTAGAATATTCAGGTGATTCTTCAATAATGGGAGCTTTATTTAAAATAAAAAATAAAATTTTATAAATAAGAAATAAAAATTCATCTATATCATTCATAATATGTTTGCATTATATGCATTCATTTAATTTTAAAGTAAATGTGAATCCTCTGAGAATGAGATTCTATAAAAATCAAAAATAGCAATTCTTAAAAAATCTCTAGGTGAGAATATTATTTCAAATATTACCAAAAGTATTGGAGTACTTGGTTCTATTTTTTAATAACAAGGGTTCACATTTATTTTCAAAAAAATAAAATTAAGACTTTATTTTTAAAATAAAATATGATTTGAAGAAATAGATTTAATTGCAATAAAATATGAATCATTTTTAAATATTAATTTAAGATCATTTTATTAAAGCTCTAGGATAACATATGATTAAGATGGTATCATTTTTTAACAAGCATTGTGGGAGTGCTAATCCTTTTCCACGCGTAACTGTACTCCTGAACCCTTTTTCTGTTTCGTAGACCAAAAATTGATTTTTTTTAGTAAAACTTAATTAATTTTGAGATTTTGTTAAAAAGATAAATATTTTTAGGTGGCCAATCACACCTAGTCAAAAAAGATTGATGGCGACTCTTCTGTTTTGAATGTTTTCAAAATTGTCGAATGATCGAGTCTCCAAACGAAATCACTGTGACAACTTGGTGACTCCACTGGGGAACTTTTTGAGAGTCAAACCATTTATTAGTCATGAGTTATTCTAAGTTTCAATTTAGTAGTCTTAATTGATATTTAAATTTAATGCCTTTGATTTTTCTAAATAATTTTGTTTGCATTCATGTTTCCTTTTCATGTTATTTGTTTCATGTCATTTTTTATTTTGTACAAATTGTTGTTAATAAATTGTTGGGGCATCTAGGATAGGGGTTATGGTGTGATGATTGTTTGAAGTGTTCCCTCATAGACACACTTGCACTTGTATTTTTATGACATGAGCTTTATACTTGAGTTCCATCCTCATTAGGAGAGCATAAAGTACCTATGCTCTTGTAAGGTAATAACCTTCGTAATGGCAAGCAAAATACTCCTACTCAAATTAATTCCTTATTAGTCCAGAGTGAATGTAAGTAAGAAATAGTTTAGGAACCATTAGATCTTTAAATCCAAGCCTAGCATATAGAGAGCCTTAAAAAGCTAGCCTTAGGTAGGGCTATACTCACACTTTGTAGAAATTGCCTAAAACTAGGACACACAAGAGAACATCTTTTACAACCTTTTTTTATATCATTAATAAAATGGGTATGCCTGTCTTTGGATGAAATTATACATAATTTGTGTTTTTAATATATTTTTCTTTAAAAAAAAAAAGAGATTCACTTAATTTTTTTTCTTAAGATAAAAAGTAAGGAAAACGAAAACAAATATAGGTTTTTTTTTTTCAAAAAAAGGAAAATTTTAATCCATTCTATTTTTTTTTAAAAACGATTTTTTTAAAAATAAGAGCATAAGAAGAAGTACAAAAAAAAAAAGAAATACATACATTCTCTAAGTTAAGAAAAAGAAGGGTTTTTGTATCTTCAAAAAAAGAAGGGTTTTGATTTGCTTTAAATTTTTTTTCTTCAAAGCAAAAACATGAAAATGATAAAAAAAAAAAACCATAAAGCTTATTCCTTTTTTATCAAGGAATGACATTTTTTGTTTTGAAAGAAAAAAAAAGTTAGAGAAAAGTAGGATTTTTTTTAGTTATTAAAGATAAATAAGAAGAAAAAGGAATCCAATTAAGTCTTTTATTCAAAAAGATTTCTTTATTCTTTATAATTCTTTTAAAAAGAATTCTTTTGACATAAAAACATAAAAAAAAAAGAGAAAAATAAGAAGGATTAAGAGGGAAATGTATTCATTTTTTCAAAAATAGTGACCGGATAAAAATCCATCCCAACAAACACCTTCTCCAATCATTTTTTTTGGTCATTAAAGATAAATAAGAAGGAAAGGGAATCCAATTAAGTCTTTTATTCAAAAAGATTTCTGTATTCTTTATTATTCTTTTAAAAAGAATTCTTTTGACATAAAAACATTAAAAAAAAATAAGAGGGATTAAAAGGGAAATGTATTCATTTTTTCAAAAATAGTGATCGGATAAAAATGAAAGAATAGATGAAAATGGAATTTTTAATCTTTGTGAAGTCAAAAATGATAAAGGTCAAAAAGAGTTAACAAAAAAAATATTTTCCCTTGGATGGCTTGTTGAGGAATTTTCAAGAAATAATTTGAAATAGAATAAAGATGAAAGAAAAAATAATTTTGGATTGTGCAAGTAGGTTAATGAAAATGAGAAAATGGTTTGAGAAAAAATTTCAAAAAATTAAAAGTTTGAAAATAATGTTTTCAAGTTTAATTCAGAGTGTCTTTCTTCAATTTTTTTTCTTCAACCTTCACATTGCATGTTGCATGCATAATAAAAGTGTTATTGTCTAGGCATTGTACATACAAAACCTATTTTTCTCATGTATCTTTGTACCTCATTTGATTTTTACTTCGTATCATCTAGTTCATTAGTCATCATCTCATCCGTGCATTTGTTTACATGTCATATGCGTTTTACCATGACACGTATCGAAATACCGAATATTTTACTAATTTCACATAATCTGATCATTTACAATTGGGTTGTTTGCAGTGTCAATATTTAACAAAATAAAATTTATTATTTTCATACAAACCCAGGATTCAAATTCTTGACATTTATACACAAATATAATTAACCTCAAGTCAAATGTACAAAATAATTTACATCCCAAGTATTCTATATATAAAATAGAACTGTACAGAAAAGTTTGAATACACAAAAGAAAACTCGTATACCTCGACAAAATAGGATGATCGCTTGTGTGTCACGTACCTAAATATCAAATATTTAATTGATTTCACGAATTCAAATCACTTAGTGTTGGGCTATTTGCAATGTCAACATATATTCAAAATGAAATTTATTTATTTTTATACCAACCAAGGATTCGAAATCCAAACACAGAAACAAAAATATAATTATTTACATCCCATGTATTATATACATAAAATGCATTGTACAAAAGTCTGAATACATAAGAGAAAATTGTCTATACCTCGACGAATTTAGGATGCTCGCCTGAGGGATACCAAAATCAAGTCCTCTAGATAGCAGACCGAAGCTACTATAGATAATCTAGGATTGGAAAAATAAAGGGGTGAGCTAGTTACTCAATAAGAAATATATATACGAAAGCTGATACAACGTATCCTGTGTGCAATTTAAAAATAATATATTTTCATGCAAAATTTGAAAACCATGATTTAATTCCTTAGGGGCACAAATGTAGGAAGGACACTATAGTGGATCAGATAATTAAATGGAGTACAGAAGGATGGTTTAGAGCACCTCGCGTGTCCCGTCATCCAAGCCCACGATAAAGAGTTCAGTAATATTTAATTTGATCACAAATTTAGTAAATATTCAATAACTTGTCAAATATTTCTTAAATCATTTAGAAGACATAAATTACTCCATAAACAATATTAAATCATAATTGTATCATTTTCAAATAGATAATTCAAATAAACATAACTCACCAAATCATATTATAAATCATAAACATAAGTAGCTTATAAACGAAATCGGAAAACAAATCAGAACTAGAGTGCCTAGATCTAAGTTAACTAGGGATTTACCACCCAAATATAAGTTTAGTGGAGACTAGGCTTCAACCAATTGACACATGCACTATTGTAAACATATGGCCATAGTCAAGAGGCCACAGTGTGTACACTAGCCAAGTGTCATCTGTGGGAGCTAAAGACTATGCTAGAGTCAGTATCATCGGAACGAAATGAAAATGCATATACCCGTAGGTAGCTACGGGGCCAACAACCTCAAAACATTTCATAACTATTTTCAGAAGTGTTTACGGAGATTAATTTAATAAATCATATCTTAAATGAATTCATAAGAATTTAATTCATACATTCAATATATTAAAATATGAAAGTACACAACATAATCTCAAAACAATATTTAGCATGCAGAACATTTTATTCAAATAACCCAGAGAAATAAAAATATCCAAGCAATTAGTAAAACATGTAAATCTCATAAAAATTTAATCAAAGACTGAATTTGTGATTTGATTTATTTAAAGTCATATTTAGGAACTTAATTATTTAAATACCTAAAATTTATTTCATTTATTTTAAATATTATGCTAAATAATATTTTAAAGGAATTTAGGCTAATTTAGAAAAATTTCGGCAGCATAACAGTTTGTTCAAGCCTAACCCTCCTGCACGAAAACACAACTTCAAACCACAATTTCTAGTTTCCAATTCAATCGAAAATATCAATTTCAATTCCATAAAAATCAAAATTTTATCAAAACATGCAACAAGGTATCCCGACGCTTCATACTTATATCCCTTACCTCTTAGTTTTTCGGTATCTGACTCGTCAGCACCAGTAGCACCTTCTGATCTCGACGCTACAAATGACTATCCCAAACTCGGTAAATTTACTATATTTTAATTAAAAGAATATTTAACTAACAAATTTCTAGTACATTGTTTGTTGTAGCTCTAAATGTAGTTTAATTTCTACCAGTGCTAAAATTACAACTTGGGCCAAACACTTCCGTTTCCGATTCTGATAACGCCTACAAACTTAGATTAATTTGTACATTATTTTAGGACCTAAAATACATTGAAATTAGCATAAATCTATCCTCCCTTTATGTTGGCCGGAACATTCTTTCCACCTTATACATTGAATTTGTTAGCTTTAAATTGACATATGTATTTTGAAATGACAAAAACTTAAGTGAGCTTTTATATTTTGATTCATATTGTAAATTTGCTTTATCACACATGATTTTCTCAAACCATTTTAAGTCTAAGATCATGACTTAATGATATATTCTTATTGGTCTTAATACTTTATAAAATGGTTTTGAATATTTTCATTAAGTAATGTTTTCAAGATTATATTGAACACAACTTTAGAAAATTACTTAATGAGTTTTTGGACTATGTTTTCAATTGAGAAAGTCAAGAAAAACTCTCACAAAATTCTAACATGTTTTGAGTTGAATTAAAATCAAAGTCTACATCATTTCTAACCCAAAATGGTCTAGAAAAGTGCAGGAAATGCTCTCTGGAAGAAAAGGATCGATCCCCTAAGGAAAGGGATCGATCCTTTCATGGCAGAATGCTTTGGAAGGCATTCTAGAAAATTCAAATCGATCCCCTATGGCAAAGGATCGATCCCTTTATGGCAGAAAGCCTCCAACGACTAGTTTCTGTGAGATATAAAAGCTAGTTTCTGTTTTGTCTCCTACCAACATTCATAAACCATCCAAGGGATTATAAATAGAGGCTTGGAAGCTAAAGGAAGCAAGAGGAACAGTTGAGCAACATTTTTCATCATCTTCTTCATCTTCCTCAAGCCTCAATAACAATTCAAGTGCTACGAAGTCTTCATCTTCCATCACTATCATATTCCTTGTATAGCATAGCACAGCACAAATATTGAATAGACTTTTCTTTGTGCTTAATCTTTGTAATCATTTGCCTACATAGAGGCCTTCTTTGATTACACCCATTGTAAACACAAACACACTTTGTAAAGGGGAGGTTTCTCTTTAGCCTTAGAAAAAGAGGGAGGTTTCTCATTAGCCTTAGAAAAAGAGGGAGGTTTCTCTTGAGCCTAGAAAAAGAGAGAGATTTCTCTTAAGCCTTGAAAAATAGGGATTGTAAAGACAAATTCAAGTTAGTGAATTTGGGGAAATTCTTTGGAGCGTCTCAAGGTAGAGGACGTAGGCAAGGTTACCAAACCTCTATAAATTGCTTGCGTACATTTCTCTTTCCCTCCTCTCTTTATTTACTTCCAATTATATTTGTGCTTATTGTATTGGATTTGGATTGCATGTTTGAGTAGCCTAGAGAACTTAGAAAACTTCAATATAGGCTAGAGAATTTATAAGAATAAAAAAATGAACATTAGGTTAGCTAAGAACCGATTCACTCCCTCTCGATTTAACCATAGAGCCAACAATTGGTATCAGAGCTTGGGCTCGAGATTGATTTAGATTAACGTCTATCGAGTGAAACGATCATAAATGGCCCACTTGAATATAGGCACACCCCTAGGAGAAAAGGGACACTCATTAGTTAGACCTCCATCCTTTAATGGAGAGAATTACTCATATTGGAAAATTCGGATGATATTGTCTGTGCAATCAAATGACTATACAGTGTGGAGAGTAATAGTAAATGGTCCCAAGATCCCAATGAAGAAAGTTGATGGAAAAGATGTCCCTAAAAGTGAGGATGAGTGGGACACAAATGATATGAGATTGGTACAATTGAATGCCAAGGCTATGCACACTCTCTTTTGTGCATTAGGTCCTAATGAATATAATAGAGTCTCTCTATGTGAGAATGCAAAGCAAATATGAGACAAATTAGCCATTACACATGAAGGGACAAATCAAGTTAGAGACACCAAAGTAGGAATGCTCACACATGACTATGAGCTTTTTAGAATGAAAGAAAATGAGTCCATGAGTGAGATGTTCACTAGGTTTAATGACATAATCAATGGACTTAAGGCTTTAGGCAAGACCTATTCCAATGTAGAAATGGTTAAGAAAATTTTGAATAGCTTGCCAAAATCTTGGGAGGCAAAGGTAACTGTAATAGAAGAGTCTAAGGATCCTAATACCTTGTCTCTAGATGAAGTTATGGGCTCCCTACTTACATATGAAATGAAATTAAAAAGAAATGAAGAGCCTTTAAAGAAAGTAGGGGTAGCACTTAAGTCTTCCACTCATGAGATCATTAAAGATATAGTGATAAGAGTGGAAATGAGGAAGAAAAGGAAATGGCAATGTTTGCCAAAAGATTTAATAGGTTTATGAGAATGAAGGAGAGAGAGAATGATAGGAGACATCAAAGAAGAGGGGTAATAAGAGGAGAGTCAAGTAGGAAAGAAAAAGACCTCTTAGTGTGCTATGAATGTAATGAACCGAGTCACACTAAGCTAGATTACCCCTTACTTAGGAAAGAAAATGATAGGAAACCTAGGAAGAAAGCTTTTGTGGCTGCATAGAGCGATAGTGATAGCTCCGATGAGGATAACATGGATGATGAGGTAGCCTACACATGTTTTATGGCCATTAGTGATGATGAGACTAGTTGTAGTTCTAGTAAAGATAATGATTATACCTTTAGTGAACTACAAAATGCCTTTAATGAACTAGCAAATGAATTTCAATCCATAAATTCTAAATATAAGAAAATCATTGCTAAATTAAAAATAGAAAATGAAATATTATTAAATGCTAAGCTAGAATTAGAAAAGAAATTAGAAGAGGCTAACCTAGAGATAAATGAGTTGAATAAAAAGAACTTAAATTTGCATAACTCATTTTCTAGGTTTTATATGGGTCAACAAAAATTAGATCATATGTTAGAGACCCAAAGAGCTTTCTTTGACAAAGATTGGTTAGGCTATAATGCAAAACAAAAAGAAACTCATCTTAAGAATTTCCTAGTGAGCAAAAACTCTATGCATGATACATCTCTCATATGCTCACTATGCAATAGAATAGGACACTCATCACAAGCATGCACTTATAGAAAAACCACATTTAGAGGAAGAATAGTTAAGAAAATATGGGTGCCAAAGCATGCTGTAAATAATGTTGAATTGTGCTTGAAATGGATCCCTAAAGGATCAAAAATTGTTTGCACTAACTCTCATAGACCCAAGAAAATTTGGGTACCAAAGCATGCTTGAAATTGTTTGGTGTAGGAGTGTTAGAGCATGGAGTTACAAAGAAACAATAGAGTTCAAATGCTCTACACACCCCCCATGGAGATTGCTTGTGCCAATGAGAAAGAGGAAAAGCTTGGGAATTCATCCTTGGCAAGGTCACAACAACTCTTCAAAGAATAGCCCAAGGTGGATTCAACAAATCAAGGCAAAGCATTCTCAAGCAAGGAGTTTTGTAAGCTTAAATTCTATCTTTTCAAAACTCTCATTTGCTAAATTTATTTGTATGATTCATTGAGGCATTTTGTTAATGATCTTTGGTGCATTGTGAGTTGAATGAATCAATAATAGGCATGATAAATGATTTTTGATTGCTTGATAGATAGTTCTTAAGGCATTAAACGATTGAATGAAAAGTATGATTAATGATTTTGAAATGATTTATGTAATTTGAGCAAGTTTGCAATATGATGATAATATATTTTTGATAACTCTACGAAAATAGAGTTATTTTAGTACTTTATTGATTAATAATTATTTAATTCTCCCATGATTTGATTAATTATTCCCCTAATTTTATTAAATTCCTCATGTTTTGCAGAAAAATAAATTCTAGATGAATTTCAGTCTTTTCGGTAGAAAATAGACTGAAAATGGGCAAGAAAGGAGACTGGACCACTACAAGACAAGGGAGCATGACTCTTCATTTTCTTTCTCATCTTGTGACATCTAGCATGCCACATGTCATCATCCTACTCACTCTTAGTGGATAAGAACAAAAGACACATGCCAACACATGGAGGACACATGCCCTTGCCACCTTGCATGTTTATGTGGACTAGAAGATGAAAAGGAAGGTGCTAGAAGGGATGAGATGTCCATGGCTGATGTGAGTACTTAAATGACATGGAAATATCCATTTTGAAGAGCCAAGGACATAAAGACAAGTGGCAATTAATGCCAACTCATCTAGGATAGAAAATTACCATTGTATCCCTAGGTTAAGTGACTATATAAGCAACTTTATGAGACCTAACCTAAGAGGGGCTGCCTAGGGTTTCTTAGATTTACTTTTCTAGCACACTTTCATGTTCTTAGTAGTTTAGAGCAGCCACCATTTCATTTCTTTAATGTTCTTTACATTTTTGCAAGTTAAATACAAGTTTTCATGATGTTTTTCTTTACTCTTTACTACATTCTTGCACTCTTTACTTAAGCTTTTTGTTTCTTTAAATTTCCAGCAGCTATATTCATCTTCTACTCTTTCTTTTTCTGTTATTTTGGTTCATGATTGAGTCCCATGATCATGGAAGCTTAAGAGGTTGAAAAACTACCTCCATAGCTCTTGTGAGGGAGCTTGGTCCATAGCTTCCTTTTGCAATTTTTATTTTATGCTTTTAAACATCTAAATGATTTTTTAGTATTTTTATTCTACTGTTTTATGGGTCTAGTTTAATGGGTTAAAGCAGTTTTTAAAAATCTTTTAAAACAAAATTACAAAAAATGTTTAAAATAGGATATGTAGGAAGTTGGTCTTATTTTAGGCTAGTCTAGAGTAGGTATTTTTATTTTCTGTTTTTAAACTTTAAAATGATTTATTTTTATTTTTATTCTACTGAGTTAGGAGTCTAGTTTATTGGGTTAAAACAGTTTTTGAATACCTTTTTAAACAAAAATATGAAAAATGATCAAAGTAGGGTAGGTTAGCTTAGGTGTTATTTGGTGCTAGTGTGCATTTTTGGCTTTCTGTTTTGTGGTCAGCATTAGGCGTTAATTTTAGGGGTCTTTAGGTTCTGTTTTAAGTCCTTAATTTCATTTAGTGAGTCTTTAAATGGATTAAAGTTTCATGCAATTAAGAGTAGTGTTCATTAGGTGTTTGATTTAATTTGCAAAAGCATTACATTATTTGTTTCATTAAATTCTGTTTTAGAAATTTCAGGTCTGTTTTGGCGTTAATCTTAGGGTGTTTTAAGATCTGATTTTGTTTCATTTCAGGTGTCATTTAAGTGTCTTAAGTTCACATTAGGATCATATATTAATTAGGTAAATTTAGGGGTTACATTAGATTAGTTTTAATAGCCATTTCATATTCATGTATATATGTTCTGTTTCCTTATCAGTTCTTTTTTTTTTACTTACTGTTTGTGGTCATTTAGGCTGCTGTTTTGATTTCATTTAATGGTCATTTAGGTGTCTTAAATTCATACTAAGGTCATATAGTAATGAGGTGATTTTTCGGATTAGTTTTGATGTCATTTACATAGCATTTGGTAACACTTTTGCATTAATTTCCTGAGCAGTTTTTAAGTTGCTGTTTGAGTTTATAGATGCTGTTTGGTCATTAATTTAGGTTCATTTCAGTAGTTTTAATGCATGTAATTGTTAAGAATTCATATTAGCATTTTTAGGAAGCATTAGTATAATTTTCTAGCATTTTGCATAGCATTTTTAATTTTCATATAGCATTAGCTGTCCTTAGTCCAGGTCACTGTCCAGAATTTTATATTTGCTGTTTTTGGTGTCATTTAAGTCATGTTCAATTAATTTTAAGTCACTTTAGGTTCATTTACTTAGGCTGTGCTTGGTACAGCTGAAAAATGAAAGGAAAGAAAGCTATGGAAAGAAAAATGAAAAGAAAACAAAATTTGAGATTGCTTGGTATAATAGAAATTGAGAAGGAAAGAAAAGAGGAGAGGAAGCTCTTTTTCTCTCCTTCAAAAATTTCTATCCGTCCAAATTGGACAGAAAAAAGGAGAGAAAACGGAGGCACGTGAATAAATTAATTAAAAAGACCAAACTGGCCCTAATAAAACTTAAAATTATCAACTTTGCCTTTTTTCTTTCTTCCGGAACGTTGAGCCTCTCATTTCCCATACTCCCGATCTCTCCTTCTCTATCGCCGATATCTTCTCTCCCACCGCCGTTTAAGCCGCCATTTGTAATGGGTTAGATGATTAAAGCTTGTTCATGGACTCTGGAGCTGCTTGATTTTCCCGATTCCTTTCATTTCATTATAATTAGTCAGGAATGTTTCGATCCCTAATTTCTAGCAGCAAATGTTAGCTGTTGGAGAATTCAACTCCAGTACTATTTGCTTCCATTTTATGTCCTATTTGAATGCCTTCTAAAAAGAGAATTTTGTCTCAATTTTTTTTCTGGGAATTTTGTTACATAAAAAATGAAAGTTTCACTTTTTTTTGGAATAGATTTAATTGAAAATTTGTGCTTGGGTTTCCGAGAATTGCTTAGATTGCTTTGTTCTGTGTTCTGTTTGTGTTTTCTCATTGAATTGTTATACGATGAAAATTAAAGTGCACTTTTTAATGTTTCTGTTTAAGGAAACCTTTTTTCCTTAAGATTGTCAAAAAATCATGAATTATGGAAACTGTTGTAATTATATATTTTCTTTACAATGGAGGCCTTTGGCCTGAGAAGAGGAATGCAGTGCTGATGCTCAAACACGTGGGTGTTCAACTGTTTATCTGTTATTGTTCTGAGATTAGTTTATAGCTGTTGAGAACCGTTAGTAATTGAGAGTATGTTTGATTGTTGCATTTGCTACTTAGATTTTGCTTCTGAAAGTTAAGATGTCTGTCAAGTGATGTAGAAGGTCAAATAGCTCATAATGGAGATCTACCATGAGTCATTGGTCCTTCACCACTAGCTTCTTCCAGTGATTATGAACCCCGAAAAATGTGACACCCTTATAACATCAACACATATGTATTTTCATTTTGTTCAAACTATTGCGATTGTTACAATATTTTGTGAATACTAGGGAAGAATTTGTCTATTACAGTTCTTTGGCTGGTCAAATTTAGTAAGTGGGATACACAATCATAACTTGTTCAAATATATCTTGCTAGCGTGAAATTCCTCCCTAGAAAATATGATGGTAAGCTCAATATCTGTATATCCAGTCCAGTGCATTTTTTCTATAGGCAGCAGTTATCTTTGCTAGTTTCCTTTTAAGATATACTTAGCATGCCATCTATACTAGTAGACTTTACAGGAGTTTTATACCGTCTATTATACAAATTCATCAATTCTGAGTTTATCATCTGATGTCTTATTATTTTTTCGATTTCAGAACACAGGGATTTCTTGCTCTTTTCACTGGTGATATTGGTGAAATCCGTGCTGAGGTGAGAGAACAGATTGATACAAAGGTGGCAGAGTGGAGGGAGGAAGGAAAGGCAGACATTGTGCCTGGTGTTCTCTTTATTGATGAGGTGCACATGCTTGATATTGAGTGCTTTTCCTTCCTGAATCGTGCTCTTGAGAATGAGATGGCCCCAATATTGGTTGTTGCTACTAACAGAGGAATTACTACAATCCGAGGCACAAATTACAAATCCCCACATGGAATTCCAATTGATCTTCTTGATCGACTGCTAATCATCACTACTCAACCTTTGGCCTGAGAAGAGGAATTGATGCATCGAGATGTTTGAATTCAGTTGTTAGTTGCTTTCTGTGCAGTATGTGTTCATTCGGATTCGATTGATTTCAAACCAAATTCACCAAACCATTCAATATTGCATTACAATCCACAAGCCAGCCCTTCAATTAATTCTTTTGTTTGCCTCTAACTATTTTGTTTATTGTTGTAGTGCAATTATAGTTTGATAAATTGACTTCCATTTGTTTGTATCACTATACCACTGTATCTCTGGCAATTTGTTAAGTTTTCAAGGTGTATGTGCACAATTTTGAAAGGCCTTATTACTTGAGAGTTTGATCAAGCAATCCTATGTGAATCGTCTATCAAACTGAAAAAGATCTAATGAAGAAGCATGTTGTTTCTTTTTTCAATTTTATTGTTAATCTACTTGAATGTATTCTGGTAGTCTGAAAATTGTAGCCGCTGCAGTAATGTGCTGGAAATAAACTCCAAAATGGTTCTTTTGCATTACAACATTCAAGTGTGGCAACTTGTTCTTTACAACATCAAAATCAACAAAGGATGAGGGCTTTCCTTGGAGTTTTAATTCAACAACGTAAAGAGTTACTTTTAAAGATGTTTATAATACTTGATGCATTAATGTACATCAACATTTATGTTTTCTTTTATATTCTTGAGGGTTGACCTAGGGCATATTAAGTTTCTTGTATAAAAATGATTCTATTGGTATTGTTTATAATACTTGATGCATTAATGTACATCAACATTTATGTTTTCTTTTATATTCTTGAGGGTTGACCTAGGGCATATTAAGTTTCTTGTATAAAAATGATTCTATTGGTATTAGACACTATTCATTGTTCAATTGAGTATTTAACATCTATTGATCATTATAAAATTAATTAATTAATAATGAATAAATAATTTGTTATCATAAATTAATTATTAATTAATTATTTACTTATTTATAATTAATAATTAATCAATTATTCATTTATTTATAATTAATAAATTAATTAATTATCATAAATTAATTAATAATTAATAATTTAATTATTTATAATTAATTATTAATGAATTATTTTGACTAGATTTTGTTTTTTAAAAAAATCTCATTGAAAATGAAAACTCAATAAAAGTAAAAAAAATTATCCAAAAATAATTATACTTATTAAATATTTGTATAAGGGTAGGATAGTAAAATCATTTTATTTTTAATTTTGTTTCCTCTCACTTTTCCATTTTATCAAGCAATGGGAGGAAAGAAACATATTTTCCTTCCATTTTTCTTTCTTTTCTACCAATCACACCTAAGGAAAAAAATAAATGTTTTCCATCTTTCTATTTTTCCCTCCCTCTTATTTTCCATCTTTCCATTTTTCTTTCCATCTTACCAAGCAAAGCCTTAGTGATTTAGGTGTAGGTTAAGTTAGATTAATTTTCATGAGCATTTAGATACATTTTTAGATTAGTTGTGCATTAAATTTCAAATCTGTCCATCACAATTATTACTAATTTGCATTTTTGTTTCTTTTCTTTTGCAATTATTTTGTTTTCATCATTTCCACTGTAAGTATTTTTTTATTTCATTTTATTTAATTTTGTTATTTTCTTTTATTTTATTAATTCCATTTATTTTGCTTTGTTAGCCTTTTTAGATCACACCCAAGTAAACAAACTTTCATAATTTGCTAGGATATACCATAGATAATAGTATCTAGTATTTAGCTAAGCTTCGCAATGCCAGTCTCTGTGGGACGATATTTCCAGACTCACCTCCGTATTACTTGAAGACCACGTGCACTTGCGTGTAGATACATTTTAGTGTCAACAATTTTCTTGCTCTAAAATGTCAAATATGTCATTCATGCAAAATGCCATGTCAGAGCATCAATGAGAAATATGCATATTAGAAATTATGGCATGATGTTCACAAGTTAGATGATTTAATGATATATGTGCTTAAAATCTAAGTGAACATGTTTGTTTTGGCATATTTGTGTTTTCAAATGCTTTGGTTTGGCCAAAATACGCGTAACTTTCAAAATGACCTCTTTTGAGACCAAAAATGCATTTTATGGTGCAAATTCTTCCAAAATTGTAAAATTTATTGTAAAATGGTTTTTCATTCACATTTTTCATTCATACAAGTCCAAAATCATGTTCCACAAATGTTTAAACTTTTATTTGAACTTAAAATACTCAAAAATGAAGTTTTGGCACATCAAAAGATGAATTTTTTGTCAAAATTCTGCAGAAAGTGGATGAGGGATCGATCCCATCACATAAAGGATCAATCCCCTTGGACAAAATTGCAGAAAATTGCATTCTGGAATTAAAGGATCGATCCCCTCACTATAGGGATCGATCCCTCTAGGCAAAATGTGCCTATTTCTGCACTTTTAAGCAAAAATTGAGAAGTTTTTCTTAATTTTCTTGATACTTTGTTACTTCTCAACTTAAAATTCAGTGTTTTAACTTCTTTTTTATGATATTTTAAATATGAAAAATTATTTTTCATAAGTATCATGCCTCAACTTCAATAATTGGCATTATTTTCAACAATCAATAGCTTTTTCATTGAACTCACAAATGCAAAATCATTTTTCTTGTTGAAAACATTAATGATTTCCATAAATCTTGAAATAATCTTGAAATATATTTTCAATGAACGCTTAAACATAATTTTGAGAATTTTTTCATTGATTTGTGTATAGATTTGAGGATTTGATGAACTTGTGGATAATTAATATTGTTTATACCTTTGTTCATCTTAGTCAAGCATGCTTAAAGGTTTATATTTCATAGCTTGATTCACATATTCCATTAGACATCATGATATATTTCTTAGTGGAATATGAATAATTAAAGGTCAATATATATACTTGAATGATAAAATGATCTTAACTTGACCTTACGGATTGAATTCAACTATGACTTAGGTGAATGAAACACTTAGAGATACTAAAAGCTTTACCTAGAGTTATGACTGTTCTTGGCCTACAATTTATGATGATAAATAGATCTTAAATATTCAAATGCATGAAAATTTATCATCTATGAACTTAAATTTTTCTTATGGCCAAATATTTAAAGAACTTAGGCTTTAATGACAACATCAACATTCAAGAATAAATGCAAACTTGAACAAATATACTTTGATTGATTTCTATGCATTGATTCTTGATTGTTTTAATGTTGAACTTACATGATTACTTAAGTTGAATCAATGATCATGCCTATGAGATGAGAATAGTTATTTTCATGATATTATGTGCTTGACCTCACTCATAGTTTATGGGCTTTATTGTTAAAATATACTTAAGGGTGATATTGATTTATTTAGGCAAATCTATTTTAGTTAAAATAGCATATACCCTTTGGAACTTTAAATATTAAAATTAACTAGGGATATTGCTTTGAATTGATTAAAATGGTAATTTTGAATCTTTCCTTGCTCATAATTGATGAAGATCTTAAATTGGAAAATGAGCATAGGATTTTGTGTTGTTATGAAGAAAATGTGTTTGCTTGAATAAATTGAGTTTTTGAATCTTCCATATGATATAATTTTGTGAATATGAATATGGATTAATACTTTATGATAGTATGCTAATGTTTAATTAATCCATATGCATACTTGATGATATGTGATTGTGTTCTTGCATATTTAGCATGATTAGTTTCTTGACATGAACACACTACACATAAAAAAAATTGGATCCATGCAAAATGTCTAAGTCAATCATTGGTAACAATATTTTCAACAATTGGTATAAGCTTTAAATTGACAATTCTTCTTACGCTCTTTAGATTGAAATGACGAATAGAGAAGAATTCATTTACGACACTTTTGCATGAGACACTTGTGTGCTAGAATTTGTGGTTAATTGATGTATGATTTAATTCTATGCACATTCTTTCTTGAAAATGATTTATGAGCTCATGCGTATGAAATGTCGTCTAATTTCAGCTCATAATCATGATGTATTGTCATGCACCTTAGTTGGATCTTAGAGAACAATTGATATACCTAGGTGCTTGATAGAATTGAAATAAGCAAGTTATAGAACTTAATAGATAATTTACAAGCAACTTGCTTCATTATTTACCAATTAGGAACTTCTTGCAAAATTACTTATAAACAATTGGTATAAGAACATAAGCCATGTCCTTTACATGCCTAAACATCTCATTTTTTTTAAGGACATTGACTTATTTATTTGTGCTACGAGTCCCATGTACTAACATGTTTCTTGTTGGATGGAGCATATTTTCTTGATTCTCACATTAATTAAGCCATATTTTTAGGGGGAGCATAATTTTTCCTTCTTTTTGCTATTACAAAAAGGGAGAGAAATAATGGGGTTTTGATTTGGAAAATTCTTTTTGAAAACCATGCTTATATTAAGGGGAAGCTTTACAAAATCATGCTTTATTTGAGGGGGAGTATTTTATCAAAGAATTTTCAAAGCAAATTTACCTTAAGTTTTGTCATATAAAAAAGGGAGAGATTATTAGCTTTAAATTGACATATGTATTTTGAAATGACAAAAACTTACGTTAACTTTTATGTTTTGATTCATATTGTAAATTTGCTTTATCACACATGATTTTCTCAAACCATTTTAAGTCTAAGATCATGATTTAATCATATATTCTTATTGGTCTTAATACTTTATAAAATGGTATTGAATATTTTCATTAAGTAATGTTTTCAAGATTATATTGAACACAACTTTAGAAAATTACTTAATGAGTTTTTGGACTATTTTTCAATTGAGAAAGTCAAGAAAAACTCCCACAAAATTCTAACATGTTTTAGGTTGAATTAAAATCAAAGTCTACATCATTTCTAACCCAAAATGGTCTAGAAAAGTGCAGGAAATGCTCTCTGGAAGAAAAGGATTGATCCCCTAAGGGAAGGGATCGATCCCTTCATGGCAGAATGCTTTGGAAGGCATTTTAGAAAATTCGGATCGATCCCCTATGGCAAAGGATCGATCCCTTTATGGCAGAAAGCCTCCAACGACTAGTTTCTATGAGATACAACGGCTAGTTTCTATTTTGGCTCCTACCAACGTTCATAAACTATCCAAGGGACTATAAATAGAGGCTTGGAAGCTAATGGAAGCAAGAGGAACAGTTGAGCAACGTTTTTCATCATCTTCTTCTTCTTCTTCAAGCCTCAACAACAATTCAAGTGCTACAAAGTCTTCATCTTCCATCACTGTCATATTCCTTGTATAGCATAGCACAAATATTGTACAGGCTTTTCTTTGTGCTTAATCTTTGTAATCATTTGCCTACTTAGAGGCCTTCTTTGGTTACACCCATTGTAAACACAAACACACCTTGTAAAGGGGAAGTTTCTCTTTAGCCTTAGAAAAAGATGGAGGTTTCTCTTTAGCCTTAGAAAAAGAGAGAGGTTTCTCTTGAGCCTTGAAAAAGATAGATTGTAAAGACAAATTCAAGTTAGTGAATTTAGGGAAAATCCTTGGGAGCGTCTCAAGGTGGAGGATATAGGCAAGGTTGCCGAACCTCTATAAATCGCTTGCGTACATTTCTCTTTCCCTCCTCTCTTTATTTACTTGCAATTATATTTGTACTTATTGTATTGGATTTGGATTGCATGTTTGAGTAGCCTAGAGAACTTAGAAAACTTCAATATAGCTAGAGAATTTAGAAGAATCGAAAAATGAACATTAGGTTATCTAAGAACCGATTCACCCCCCCTCTCGGTTTAACCTATAGAGCCAATAGAATTTCTTCCATGTAAGCTAAATCAAGCTTGTTTTCATGCTTTTCATAATTTCTACATTATTTCTGCACTAATTCCTCATCAAAACACATCATGTTCATGCACCATGGATGTTTGTCGAAACCCTTAAGTGCTCAATTACATGATTTTAACACGATTCAAGCTAAAGGAAACATGAAAACATCTTAAGCACATGGAAATTAATTAGAAAACCAAGAAAAAGTTCAAGCTTGCTAAACTTCTCACCTTGGCTGAATGCTTCAAGGAACCCCACACCTTTCTTTTGGTTGTTTTAGCTAATGATATTGGTATAGAAAGATAGAGGAATTTGAGAGGAACAAGGTTGGTGAAGAAAATTTTCGATTTTAGTGTGATTTTAGTTAGGTTTTCTCAATTTCTCTCTCTTCCTTGAGCTCACGTTAATGGTGAAAGTGTGCTAGCTGGTTACTACCAAAAATGGAAGAAGATGAAGCTAGAAATTTCATTTAAAATGATATTCTATTGGCTAACTTACCATTTTGCCCTTATATTTCTTCTAATTTTGCCCCTAAAGTTTGACTTAGTTGAAAACAGTCTGTCCAATCTCCAAAATATTTCATTTAATCATAGAACACTTCTATTTAACTTGCTTCAATCATTGGTGGAGCTTTTGTTGAGGTTTTGGTACTTATTTGGGTGAAATTATCGAAATACCCCTAACCGTAAAATCGCATAAATTTATGTTTTTACATCTAATTTACTCCATCCGTCGACATGTTCTAAACCTATATTTCATAAAGAATTATCTATCACAGACAGTTGGTCAAAAGTCCATTTAGTTTGACCATAATTCATAAAAATTTCGCCAGCCTATGGACTAAACCATCATTTCTCAAATTGTTACACGTGTTTCAAAACATGCATAAATAATTGAGATTAAGGCTAGGATTCTTACCATCACAATTTATGGCCCTAAATATCGAATGCATCAAGTTTCACCTCCGTTGGAACCTTAGGTAATCAATGGGGCCCACATGTGATTTTGTCCCTTATACCTAAAATATAATTAAAAATTTATTAATTATAAATATTCAATATTCTTAATTATATAAATAGAATTAAATGGTAATTAAATATGTGGGGTATCACATCCTCTCTACCTTCAAAAATTTGGTCCTCTCAATTTGATCAGACCTGTCCGACGAATAACTCTGGATATTTCTCTTTCATTAAGTTCTCCAGCTCCTAGGTCGCTTCCTCTTCTGCGTGGTACTGCCAAAGAACTTTAACCAAAGGAATCATCTTAGACTGTAGCACTTTATCCTTTCAATCCAAGATCCGTATCAACTTCTCCACGTAACTCATATCTTCCCAAATCTCCAATGATTCATTGGTCTTCTAAATTTGATCAGACCTGTCCGACGAATAACTCTGGATATTTCTCTTTCATGAAGCTCTCCAGCTCCTAGGTCGCTTCCTCTTCTGTGTGGTACTGCCAAAGAACTTTAACCAAAGGAATCATCTTAGACTGTAGCACTTTATCCTTTCAATCCAAGATCCGTATCAACTTCTCCACGTAACTCATATCTTCCCAAATCTCCAATGATTCATACTGAATGACGTGAGATGGATCTGGATGATACTTCCGAAGCATAGACACATGGAAGACATTATGTACACCGAAAAGCTCTGGTGGTAACGCCAACCGATATGCCACATCTCTCACTTGGTCTAAGATCTCTAATAGTCCAATATATTGGGGACTCAACTTGCCTTTCTTACCGAATCTCATGATCCCCATAGAATTTGAAACTTTTAGAAACACAGAATCTCCCACATCAAACTCTAATGGTCAACGTTTGACATTTGCATAACTTTTTTACCAACTTTGAGTGGTCTTCAATTTGTCACATATTAACTGAACATCCTTGGAAGCCTGCTCACCCAAATTAGGAGCTATAATTTTCCTGTCGTCCATTTCTTCCTACACAATAGGGGATCAACATCTCCTACCATACAGAGCTTCATTAGGTGCCATGTCGATACTGGAATGATAATTGTTGTTATAGGCGAATTTCACCAATAGAAGGTGGTCATCCCAAGAGTATTTAAAGTCTAATACACAAACACTTAACATAATCTGGAGCATCTAGATGGTGTGCTTGGACTGACCGTCAGTCTGCGGATAGAAAGCTGTGCTGAAATTTAAATGAGATCCCATAGCCTCCTGAAATCTCTCTTAGAAATGAGAAGTAAATCAAGAATCTCTATCAGAAGTAATGCTCATTGGAACCCCATGTAGTCTCAAAATCTCCCTGACATACAGATCGGCTAAAGCATTCAAGGAATTTATAGACTTAATAGTAAGAAAGTGGGCAGACTTCGTCAATTTGTCAACAATCACTCAGATCACATCATGTTTTCGTCGGGTTCTTGGTAAGCCCATGATGAAATTTTATGGTGATGTGCTCCCATTTCCACATCAAAATCTACAGAGGCTAAAGTAATCTAGCTAGTTTCTGATGCTCCACCTTTATCTAGTGACAAGTGAGACATCTTGCAATAAACTCAGAGATATCTCTCTTCATGTTAGGCCACCAATACACCTTACATAGATTCTAATACATCTTGTTACTACCAGGATGCAATGTGTACTTAGAACTATGAGCCTTTACCAAGATCAACTCCCGCAATTGTCTATTCTCGGGAACACAAATCCGATTATGGAACCTCATAATTCCATTTGTACCAATCATATATTCTGATTGAGTCCCAACTGCAACTGACTGGCAATTTTAATACAACCCGAATCCTCCCTCTGAGCGTTTCTAGTCTGATCAATCAAATCTAGTTCAATCTGAAAACTAGCCACTAACCCATATCTCTCAAAAGGAGTAACATCCAAATTGAGGCTAGCAAATTGTTCCAATAACTCATATTCTTGAACCATCAAATAGGAAACCATCCCCAAATGTTTCCTACTCAAAGCATCCACTACTATATTTGCTTTCCTCAGATGGTACAATATCTCACAATCATAATCTTTTAGCAGCTTCATCCATCTATGCTGCCTTATATTTAATTCACATTGAGGGAACAAATATTTCAAACTTTTATGATCGGTCAATACCTAAAATTTCTCACCATACAGCTAGTGCCACCGTATCTTCAGAGCAAACATAATGACAGCAAGCTCCAGGTCAGGAGTAGAATAATTCATCTCGTGGTCCTTTAACTGACGAAAACCATAAGTGATCACTATCCCATCCTGCATCAGCACATAACCCAAACCTAGTGAAAACCCTCCGGAACCACTCAAAACGATAAGGATCGGTGCTGTAGTCCACCTCCACTTCGACTTTTGAAAGCTATGCTCATGTGCATCTGTCCACTCAAATTTTACTCCCTCATGTGTGAGACGTGTCAAAGAAGCTACCAGTCTGGAGAAACCCTTGACAAATCTACAATAATATCCGGCCAAACCTAGAAAACTCTGAATCTCAGTCACCATCTTCGGTTTTTCCCACTGTACTATAGCCTCAATTTTAGATGGATCAACTGACACCCCATCTTTAGATACTATAATGTCCCATAAAAGTGATCTGATCTAGCTAGAATTCGCACTTACTAAACTTAGCATACAGCTTTCTATCCCTGAAGGTCTGCAAAACAATATACAGGTGCCGCTCATGCTCCTCCTAGGATTTAGAGTATACTAGAATGTCATTAATAAAGACGATGACGAATTTATCAAGATAGGGCTTGAAAACCTTATTCATCATATTCATAAATACTGCAAGAGCATTTGTAAGCCCAAATGGCATAACCAAAAACTCGTAGTGGCCGTATCAAGTTTCGAAAGTTGTTTTCACTCTCTCGAATCTTCAACTGATGATATCCCGATTTAAGATCAATCTTAGAGAATACCTGGGCACCCCTGAGCTAGTCAAATAAATCAGTTATTTGGGAAAGAGGATATTTATTCTTGATAGTAGCCTTATTAAGTAACCGGTAATCAATACAAAGTTGTAGGCTATTGTCTTTCTTCCAGACGAATAGGACTAGTGCAACCTAAGGAGAGATGTTGGGACGGATAAAATCTTTGTCTAATAACTCCTACAGCTACGTCTTGAGATCATCTAGCTCAACCAATGCCATCTGGTAAGGGGGTTTCAAAATAGGCTCAGCATTGGGTACCAAATCAACAATGAATTCTATCTCCCGATCAGGAGGAAGTCTCAATAGTTCATCCGGAAACACATCTAAAAAATCCTTAACCATAAGAATCTCGTGTAACTCCAAACTTCTCTTCTCAACATCCTCTACATATGCAATAAACCCTTTAACCATCAAACATATTCTTAAGTTCTTAAATTCAAAGTATTTCAGAATAAACTAACTTCAACAAAATATTTTACTTTCATTCCTATGTAGAAAGTTTTACAATATATTTTTCAGGGTTAGAGAAAGTTATATACTTAGTGTAACAATCTGCACTAACATAATTTGTAACTAACCAGCCCATCCCCAAAATTACATCAAAATCGTACATATTTAACAAAACTAGGTTAGCTATGGTTTCTCTCTCTCTTATCTTTTGTTTACAATTTTGGTACATAATATCAGTCATTTGTGATTCTTTAAAAAGAGTAGTAATATGTAATGAATATCCTAAAGGTTCAGAGTTTACTGGAATTTTAGCAACACATGCAAGTGATATAAATGAATGCGTAGAACTCGGATCTATCAAAGCAATTGTAGTTATATCAAAAATAGAAATCTTACCCCAAATAATATCAGAAGAGGTATCAGCAGACTCCTTATCAAGTAAGTACACCCTGCCTTGAGTCACCGTTTGCTTGCCCTTTTCTGCTGTTGTGGCTTTTCTTGGTATGGACAGTGTTGCTTTTTTGGGTTCCTTCACTACTGGTGCTGCTGCTGCGATAGCTGTTGGCACTAAATTCCTATCCTTAGGGTAATCTCTTATCATGTGACCCTGCTGTCCATACTTAAAAAATACTCCCATAGTCTAGTAATAGGGTCTGTCACCATGCAACCTCCCACACTACTTGCATCTAGTCGTAGAGCCCCTTAAGGAGTAGTAGATCTCCTAGTACCAGCGGATATTGTAGATCTATCTCTAGCAACTCTCTCTTTGATCATAACTCCAATAGGCCTCTTTGCTGGCCTAATATCTCCTTTGTTGTCGAAACCTCATCGACTTTCTCTTTACCCTTACTCTTAGCTCGGAAACCAAACTTCACCTACTAAGCCTCATAATTCTGCTCACATAACTGGGCCTGACAGACTACTTCATTATAAGTAGAAATGTCAAACGGGGCCAAGCCATTCCTGATGGATATCTTCAGCCTAGATACAAACCGCTCGATCTTATGCTTTTCACCTCTAGCTACCTCCGAATCAAAACGGCTGAGAGGAGTGAATTTGGACTCATATTAGTCTACAGTCATACTCCTTTGTTTTAGATTCATAAACTTTGGCTTTAACTTCATTTGTGTTGTGCTGGGGATATACTACTTATAAAAAGCCTTTAGAAATACCTCCCAGGTCACTACTAGGTATTTGGCTGAAAGAACTATCTTGGTGGACTTCCACCAATACTTTGCGTCGCCCACTAATAAAAACGCAACCAAGCCTACTTTTTTCGTCTCGGAACATGTCATATAATTAAATAGTTTTTTCACCTCATTTACCCACTCCTCAGCAACCATTGGATCCTTCTCCCACTTGAACTTTGGCGGATCTAATTTCTTAAACTGCTGGATCAATGTAGCTTCACAACCCCTAGTAGGTACCTACCTCGGCTACTCCAAAAACCATGGCTGAGGTTGCAATGGAGACTGTACCTATTATGGCTGTTGTTGTGGAGCAGGTTGTGGCGCCGATTGAGCATCAATTAGAGGTGGTGGAGGCGGTGTTGCACCAAGTGCTAGTGCTATATCAAAACTAGCTATAAAGTTTGCCACTACTCTTTCCAACTTGGATATTCTAGTATTCGGACTCTTGGGCTGTAGAGGGAGAGCTCACTCCAGCATTGGCTCGGAGTATGCTCTAAGGAGGGCTAAATATGCTTGGGGCGTCCCTTGCCACATCCGGTACCCCTTTGCCTTTCAGACATACTACACCAACACAAAGAATACAAAATCGATTTTCAGTTACATAATTCAATTATATATTCAGACAAATACAATATTGCATGGGATGTATATCATTTCTAATCATAAGACACTGATAGACATTAGACTAACCTCACTCTAATACCAACTTAACTATCATGTACCGAAATATCAAATATTTAACTGATTTCATGAATTCAAATCACTTAGGGTTTAGCTGTTTGTAATATCAACTTATATTCAAAATGATATTCATTTTTATACCAACCCAGGATTTGAAATCCAAAAACAAAAAAAAAATATAATTATTTACATCCCTAGTGTTACATACATAAAAGTGCACTTGTACAAAAATCTGAATACATAAAAGAAAACCGTCGTATACCTCGACGAATTTAGGATGCTCGCCTAAGGGATACCAAAATCAAGTCCTCCAAATAGCAAACGCAAGCTACTGTAGATAATCTGGGAGTGGAAAAATAAAGGGGTGAGGTAGTTGCTCAGTAACAAATATATATATATATAGGAAAGTTGATACAGCATATCCTATATGCAATTTAAAAATAATATATTTTCATGCAAAATTCGAAAACCATGATCTAATTCCTCAGGGGCACAAATGTCGAAAGGACACTATAGTGGATCAAATAATCGGATGGAGTACAAAAGGATGTTTTAAAGCATTTCGTGTGTCTCGGCATCCAAGTCCAATATAAGGAGTTCAGTAATATTTAATTTTATCACAAATTCAATAAATATTCAATAACTTGTCAAACATTTCTTAAATCATTCAGAAGACATAAATTACTCCATAAACAATATTAAATTATAATTGTATCATTTTCAAATAAATAATTCAAATAAATATAACTCACCAATTCATTTTATAAATCATAAAACATAAGCAGCATATAAACAAAATCGGAAAACAAATTAAAACTAGGAGTGCCTGGATCCAAGTTAATCAGGGATTTACCACCCCATTATAAGTTTAGTGGAGACTAGGTTCACCCAATAGACACATGCACTATAGTAGACGTATGGCTATAGTCAAGGGGCCACAGTGTGTACACTAGCTAGGTGTCACCTGTGGGAGCTAAAGAATGGGCTAGAGTCAATAGCATCGGAACAGAACGAAAATGCATGTGCCCGTAGGTAGCTATAGGGCCAACAGTCTCAAAACATTTCAAAATATTTTTAGAAGAGTTTACAAAGATAAATTCAATAAATCATGTCTTAAATTAATTCATAAGAATTTAATTCATAAATTCAATATATTACAATATGAAAGTGCACAACATAATCTCAAAACTATATTTAGCATGCATAACATTTTATTCAAATAACCTAGTGATATAAAAATATTCAAGCAATTATAAAAACATGTAAATCTCATAAAAATTTAATCAGAGACTGAATTTGTGATTTAATTTATTTAAAGTCATATTTAGGAACTTAATTATTTAAATACCTAAAATTTATTTCTTTCATTTTAAATATTATGCTAAATAATATTTTAAAGGGTTTAGGCTAATTTAGAAAAATTTTAGTAGCATAACGGTTTATTCAAGCCTAACCCTCCTGCACGAAAACATAGCTTCAAACCACAATTTCCAGTTTCCAAATTCAATCCAAAAATATCAATTTCAATTCCATAAAAACCAAAAAGTTATCAAAACATGCAATGAGATATCCCTATGCTTTAGTCATATCCCTTACCTCTTAGTTTTTCGGTATCAAACTCCTTAACACCGGTAGCACCTTCTGATCTGAGGATGCAAATTACCATCCCAACTCAGTAAATTCAGTATATTTTAATTAAAAGAATATTTAACTAATAAATTTCTAGTATATTGTCTATTGTAGCTCTAATGTAGTTTAATTTCTACCGGTGCGAAAATTACAACTTGCACTAAACATCTCCGTTTTCGATTCCAATTGCGCCTACAAACTCAAATTAACTTGTACATTATTTTAGGAGAAATTAGCACAAATCCATCCTCCCCTTATGTTGTCCGAAACATTCTTTTCACCTTACACATTGAATTTCTTCCATGTAAGCTAAATTAAGCTTGTTTTCATGCTTTTTATAATTTCCACATTATTTCTACACTAATTTCTCATCAAAACACACCATGTTCATGCACCATGGATGTTGGCCGAAACCCTTAAGTGCTCAATTACATGATTTTAACATGATTCAAGCTAAAAAAAAAAACATGAAAACATCTTAAGCACATGGAAATTAACTAAAAAACCATGAAAAAGTTCAAACTTCCTAAACTTCTCACCTTGGCCGAATGCTTCAAGGAACCCCACACCTCTCTTTTGGCTGTTTTAGTAATGATTTTGGCATAGAAAGATAGAGGAAGTTGAGAGGAACAAGGTTGGTGCAGAAAATTTTCAGTTTTAGTGTGATTTTGGTTAAGTTTTCTCACTTTCTCTCTCTTCCTTAAGTTCACGTTAATGGTGGAAGTGTGCTGGCTGGTTGCTGCCAAAAATGAAAGAAGATGAAGCTAGAAAATTCATTTAAAATGATATTTTACTGGCCAATTTACCATTTTGCCCTTATGCTTAAAGATTTCTTCCAATTTTGCTCCTAAAGTTTAACTTAGTTGAAACAGTCTGTCCAATCTCCAAAATATTTCATTTATTCATAAAACACCTCTATTTAACTTGCTCTAATCATTGGTAGAGCTTTTGTTAATATTCAGGTGAAATTATCGAAATACCCTTAACCTTAAAATCGCGTAAAATTTTTTTTAACATCTAATTTATTCCTTCTATCTACATGTTCTAAACCTATATTTCATAAAGAATTATCTATAACTGATAGTTGGTCAAAAGTCCATTTAGTTTGACCATAATTTGCAAAAATTTTGACGGCCTATGGACTAAACCGTCATTTCTCAAATTATTGCACGTTTTTCGAAACATGCGTAAATAATTGAGATTAAGGCTAGGATTCTTACCATCATAATTTCTAGCCCTAAATATCAAATCCATCAAGTTTCACCTCCATCGAAACCTTAGAGAATCAGTGGGGCCCACCTGTGATTTTGTCCCTTATACCTAAAATGTAATTAACAATTTATTAATTATAAATATACAATATTCTTAATTTTATAAGTAGAATTAAATGGTAATTAAATATGCGGTGTATCACACTGTGGGATACCAAAATCAAGTCCTCCAAATGCAGAGACAAAATTTACTACAAGTAATCTGGGAGGAAAAATAAAAGGGTGAGCTTATGCTCAGTAGAAAATATATACACGAAAGCTTATACAACGAATGCTATATACAGTTTAAATAACATAATTCCATATGAAAATCATGAATTCATGATTTAAATCACTTGGGCACGATTTTTCATAAAGGATACTATAGTAGATTAGATAACCAAATTGAGTATAGAAGGATGCTTTGGAGCACCTCACGTGTCCCGGTATCTAAGTCCACTATAGGGAATTCAGTAGCATTTAATTAATCATAAATTCAGTAATATATCCAATAACTTGTATTAAACATTTCTTAATTATTTAGAAAACATAAGTTACTCTGTAAACAATATTAACCATATTTGTATCATTTCAAACAAATAATTCAAATAAATATAATTCACAAAATATATTATTAAAATCACAAAACATAGATAGCATATTAATGAAATTGAAAGCAAATCAAATCTGAGAGTGACTGGATCTATGTTAACCAGGGATTTACCACCCCAGTATAAGTTCAATGGAGACTAAGCTTCACCCAACAGACTTATGCACTATAGTAGACGTATGGCCATAGTCAAAGAGTCACAGTGTGTACACTGGCTAGGTGATCACTATGAGGGCTGAAGACTAGGCTAGAGTCAACACCATCAAAACGAAACAAAAATGCATGTACCCGCAAGTAGCTATGGGGCCAATAGTCTCAAAACATTTCATAAATATTTTCAGAGTTGTTTACGAAGATAAATTTAATAAATCATACCTTAAATAAATTCATAAGAAATAAATTAATAAATTCAATATATTTAAATATGAAAATGCACAATATATTCTCAAAACAATATTTAGCAATCAAAATATTTTATTTAAACATTACAGAGTATATAAAAATATACAAGCATGAGAAAACCGATAAAATATCACAAAATCTATTCAAAAATCGAATTTGTGATTTAATATGCATTAAATCATATCTAGGAATTTAAATTTAAAACACCCAAAATCATTTTCTTTTATTTTAAAATATTATGCCAAATGATAAATTTAAAGGTTTAGGTTAGCTTAGAAAAATTTCAACAACATAACAGTTCTTTCTAACCTAACTTCTTGCACAAAAATACAGCTTCAAATCACAAGTTCCATTTTTTTCAATTTCAATCCAAAACATTAATTCCAATTCCATAAAAAGAAAGTTTTATCGAAATCATGCAATGAGGTATCCCTACGCTTCATACATATAACCCTTACCTCTTAAACGCTCGATGTCTCGTTCGTTAGCACCAGTAGCACCTTCTGATCTCGGAGCTGCAATTTACCATCCAAACTCGGTAAATTTACCACACTTTAATTAAAAAGAATATTTAACTAATTAAATACAAGTATATTGTCTATTGCAGCTCTAAATTCAGTCTAATTTCTACTTATGCTAATACTACACTAACATCAAAACACCTTCGTTTTTTATTTCAATTGCACCTACATTCTCGTATTAATTTATACAGTATTATGGAACCCAAAACACATTGAAATGGACATGATTTCTTCCTCCCTTTATGTTGGCCGAATAGGTTTTTCCTCCCTAGACATTGTAATTCTTCAATTTAAGCTTTATTTCTTACTTCAAACTAATTCTACTAAATTTCTGCATCATTTCTTCATGAGTTACACATTGAATGGTATCACATTCTTGCCTCCCTAGTCTTGGCCGAAACCCTAAGGTGCCCAATTTCATGATTTCAACTTGATTCAAGCTTAAAGAAACATGTAAACATCTTAAACACATGATAAATAACCAAGAAACTATGAAAAAGTTCAAGCTTTCCAAACTTCTCACCTTGGTTGAATTGCTTGGAGAACCCTTAACTACGCAAATGACCACTTTAGGCCTTGATTTGGGTACCAAGAACTAGAGCACAGAAAATTAGACAAGCTTTGTTAAGAAATTTTTCGGTTTCAATACATTTTTCTCTATGTTTCAAAGGCTTTTTCTTTCTCTCAAGGTGTGGCTATGGTGGATGGAAGAGAGGTCGAAGATGATGGCTGGCCAAGTGAGTGGAGAAATGTAGAAAATTCTAAATTTAAATATCTTTCTTGTGAAATTACCAAAATGCCCTTAATGAAATATTCCAATTTTACCCTTAACATTTGATTTAATTGAAAACAGTCTTCCCAATCTCCAAAATATTTCATTTAATTATAAAACACCTCTATTTAACTTGCTCTAATCATTGGTGGAGCTTTTGTTAGGGTTCAGTTGCTTATTTGAAAAAAATTACCAAAATAACCCTAACCGTAAAATCGCATAAATTTCTACTTTTACACCTGATTTATATCATCAATCTACATGTTCTAAAACTTCATTACAAGAGGAATTATCTATTACAGACAGTTGGTCAAAAATCCATATAGTTTGACCATTATTAACAAAAATTTTGATGGCCTATAGACTTAACCGTCATTTCTCAAATTGTTGCACGTTTTTCAAAACACACATAAATAATTGAGTTTAAGGTTAGGACTCTTACCATCATAGTTTCATGCCCTAAATATCGAATCCATCAAGTTTCACCTCCATCGGAACCTTAAAGGATCAGTGGGGCCCACTTCTATTTTGCCTTTTATACCTAAAATATAATTAACACTTTTAATAATTATAAAATATTCAATATTCTTAATTATATAAATAAAATTAAACAGTAATTAAATATACGGGGTCTCACATATCATCTTGCAAGTTAGGTAGTAGTTATTAAAAAAAAAATCAATCTTCATCTTATTTGCATTGAACATACATTGCATTTCATGCAATCATGTCCTAAATCTATCCTATCATATCATGTCTTATGCATTTTACATTGCATTTTAGGGTGGAAGAAATTCTTTTTGATTTTTATAAGAAAAAACTTTTGAAAATTTTTGTGGGACATAAAATGATTATTTAATTTTCTAATTCATTTTTTTTCACATGTTTTAGAATGGATTTTCCAAGTTAATGTGTGAAGTTGTCAAATAAGAGGCAATTATCAACTTGAGTTTTTATACATGTTACTTTGTTATATCTTTATTTTCTATAAATAGTTTTTTTTAAATAGTGGAAATATTTAAGAAGCCTGCATTTGTATATTCTTTTATTCTTTTGTGATACGATTAGGATAAATGAATTTTCATGTACATTTTTATTTTGGCGAAAATTGTATCAAATACATATAAATGGGAATGTTTCATTCTTTTCATAAAGAAGTTGCATTTTAAAAAAATTTATTCAAATAAAGTCCCTCATAACTAATTTTCATGATTGAAAAAGTTGAACAAATCAATAAATGAAAGAAAAGAAAATAAAATAAAAAATGAAAAGAGTCTCAAAAAATTGGTGATCATTATTGAGAAAAATTCATCCCAACAAATACCTTCTCCAATCATTTTCATGCCCCAAACCTCTTAAAAGGCCATCATGCATTTGAGGGGCAAATGTTCTACAAATAATAATAATAATAATAATAATAATAATAATAATAAAGTTTTAATTTAAGTCTAATGATGGAATATTACGGAAATAACAAGTAATGATTATTAACTGATCCCTAAGTGAGACAGGTCCGCTAAATATTACCAGAGTATTGTAATACTTACTGTGATTTTTCAAGAACGCGGATTTTTGTTATAAATAAAATTGAAATAGATTTATTTTTTTAAAGGAAAATAACAATAAAAACTTAATTCATGTGCATCACATATTATTTGTTTTAATCATATACATTCATTTAATTTCAAAAATTAATTTGAATCGTTCAATGATGAAATTAAGGATGCAAGCCTTTGCTGATGGCCTGACCAAATGGTCAAGAGTCTTGTGCTCTTGGTTGAGGTTAAGGATACGAGCCTCCGGACGCGAATTGTGAGTGGCAAATTCCTGGTACGACAAAACCGTGAGAAGCTTATAGGGCTTCCAAAGCAAATAGTACGTGTGAGTTAGGACAAACCTGGGGCAAAGTACTAAGGGAATGCCAGCCGACGACCTATGAGCGCACTGAGCCTTGAAAGTACTAATCCTTTCTTACGCGTAATCATACTCCTGTACTCGACTTTGTTTTCACAGACCCAAACTTGTCTTTTTAATAAAACTTAATAAATTTAAGATTTTATTAAAAAGATAAATATTTTTAGGTGGCTAATCACACATAACAGAAAAGATTGGTGGTGACTTTCATTTTTTATGTTTTTAAAATCGTCGAGCGGTCGAGTTTTCGAATAAAATCGTTATGACATAAATCATTAAATATACTTAATGGGTGACTTGGTCACCAAGTAATTAGGCTTTATAAATATAGAGTGATCTCTAGAATTAGAGAGATACATAGAGATATAATCACTATGTAATCTTCATATGAGAGAGGGGTTTATAGAAATTTGGGAAAGAGTTAGAAAAAACATCACGTTAACACTATGAAACAGGGAAACTAGGTTTGTTTCAAGGCTTAACTTATGTTTGTTTGGAGGTGTTTTATACTTTATGTAATCTCTATAGTTTATAGTATATTTTTCTTTATTATCCGTGAATATGAGCACTTGAATCGAACTATATTAAATCTTATATCTTGTATGTGATTAATTCCGTGTTGATCTTATCTCAATTTGAAATACGTATTTACTTAAAAGATCTCAACATTATCACGGTAAAAATCAAAATAAAATTTATATAAAAAGTTTGAAACTATAAATACATTGACCTATTTTTCATTTCGTTTTGTTTATCAGTAATTTTATTTGACATCTTTATACGATTTAGTAGTTTTGAGTGGTCAATTCTGAATCTATCAACTCGTCATCCAAGGAACTTTTTGCATGAAGACTTTTGTGTATACGGATTAAATAGTCAAATCAAGCTTGAAAAAGCTGATGCTTTTGAAATCTTTATAATTACAAGATAAAAAAAGCATAGAAAAAAAAATAAAAATTTCATTTTTTATTTGTCATGTTATTTATTAGTCATAAATAATGAAGACTTATAAACTTTATATAAAAGACAAATTAATGGTGTAAGTGAAACAAATATAAACTAACGTTATTATTTTTGTATTCACTGATATATAAAACTCAAAATACACAATAACGTCCCCTTATTTTTTTTAATATTCTTCCTGTTTGGGTCATATTCATTAAGCTTGTTTATGAATGTTAACAAACATATTTTTTTTTTTGTGAAAAAAGAGGTGCATTAATTAAAATAAAACACAATACAAGAGTTATCCCCTACCGGGTTACAGTTTATGTATCTGGGTAAATAACATCCCAGTCTGTCAAACAAAAGGTTTAACATAATCTCATCTGGAGGTGAACTGAAAAAGATCAAGTCAAAATCCTGAGAGCTTCCCATCTTTGCCATCCAGTCTGCACAGCTGTTTGCTTCTCTATAGTTATGGGTCGCCCGAACATTCTCCAATTTCCTTAAAAGTGCCTGCAATCAAAAATTATACCACTGTAAATATGATAAGAATCAACATCATTTATAACGTACCTCATGGCAGTCAATGAATCAACTTCAACAATTAGATTGTTGAAGCCTTTCTCCACAGCTAATCTCATACCATCCCTTAAACCCCAAAGCTCTGCTGCCAAGCTAGTGGTTACTCCGACTTTTCTTGAATAACCACCTAGCCAATTTCCATAAGTGTCTAACAAATATGTTTACAATCATATGTTTTTAAATATAAACGAATATGTTCATAACTATATGTTCATGAATACTAAATAAATATTATACAATTAAATTATGTTTATCTCAATACATATAATTAATTCATGTGTTACTAATGGTTTTAATGTTAGTGGTGCATCTTCAATTGGAAAATTTTAAGTTTTTAGCAACATGGATTCATAATCCACATCACAAAAGTGAATGGAAGCGAATTTTTAACACAATTGAGATTAATCCCATTTTATTTCCACTTCCTATGGATACAAGATGGAACCTGCTCCATCGTTTCCTTTCATTTATTTTACCTTTTAAATATATTGTTACTCTGTTTTGTAACAACTATGCTCCTACTACCTTCTAACTTGATGAAAATGATTAGTATTTTACTCAAAATTGTATCAAATTGTTATCTGCTTTTAAATTTGCAATCAAAAAAATTTTTTGTCAACATTATCCGACCATCCCTTTTTTTTTATTCCCCTAGTTTTTCCAATGTATAAAAAGTTTTTAAAATTTAGAGAGAACAATAATTCAGCTTTTTTTGTGTACGACATAGAGAAAATTTTTTTTAAAAATGAAAATAATTCTTCTTATTCATTGCATTGCATCATTATAAAATCCTAATAATGAGAAAAAATATAAAAAAATTTTATGAATATTACATTGATTTTCTGAAGAATGATATTGACAATCAAAAGTGGTCAATTTATGATCTTTTTCGAGAATTATTTTCTTTTTATGATAGTAAAAAAGACCAATCAAATTAATAACAAGATGATTCAAATGATGATATCGATAGTGGACGACGAGGTGTTTTGGGTGCAATCAAGGAGATAACAAGGAAATGATTGAAATTGAAGGGAAAGATCAAATATCATCATCATCCCAACGATGTCAAGGTAGCTTAAATAAACTACAATTCTTCTTGAATCAAAGTTTTCAATTGGAGACGAATTTCAATCTCCTTCGAAATTGGAAACAAAATAAAACACAATTTTCATTCTTAGCCTCCATGGCACGAAAATGTTTTTGTGATTCGAGCATCTCTTTGTGCAGCAAAATCCGTAGTTTTGACTCGTGAAAGAATAATGGAGACCATCAAACCAATCTTACTCCAGCATCATTGTGCATGCTCACATGTTTTAAAGATTTGTTCAAAATCGATCATGAAACAAGGAACAAGGAACAATAAACGAGTTCAATAAGCATATTCCCGAGAAGAAAGAAGAAATTTCCAAACAAATTCTTATTAATTTTGAACAATGACTTTATTTATTCCTTGCAAATTGTATTATAAGAATAATTTCACTCATAGTAAAATTTTTAAGGACTACAATATTGTGATTTTTACCCTTTTAATTTTTAAAAAAGTTTTTTAAGTAAAAATCTTTGGTTTCCTTTATTATTTTCGTTTACTAGAAAACAGAAATTTATAATTTGTCAAATAATAAATTAACAAAAATAATAAAAAATCTGAAATCGGTCTGGTCTAATCTTGTACCATGTTCTGATTTACCGAATCGAATTGGTTCCAATGAAAATCCACTGAAACCTGAACCGATCCAACATAAGACCGAATCGCTCCATTCCCCTTGCTTATGGATCGAAACCGGAACAATCCGATCCGAAACAACCCGATCTTAAGTCTATCCAACTCGACCCATTAAATGTGCATTGGGGTCAAAATCTCCGATCACGGATGATGACAAAACCTTGACTATGATTTTATGACTCAATTAATTGGATGTGAAAGCTACAGTAATAATGTTCCGTGCTATCACTTTTTTTTTTTTAAGTATAAAAGAAAGGTGAAATCGCACTTTATTCTTAATTTCTCTTTAAAATAGTTAATAAAGAACTAGATCAAGATTCAAGTCTATCTAGGATACATAATAACCTTTCTAGTTTGGTTTTGAAATTCAATAATTTTGAAAACACATCCGTGAAAGTGAAATTGGAAAAAAAAAAACTTTTTCAAATGCTCTTTGCTATGGAGAAATAGCTCATTAACATTATAAATTGACACAAAAAATTTAGAAATCTTAATGCAACTTTTAATTCACATTAAAAAAATTAAGAAGGGAATTCAAAAGTGTCCAAAACAGTGATAAAAATTTTCAATTAATTGAATCAATTTTTTTAGATCAATTTTTTAGGATGCAAAAATATGATATGATTTTTCAGTTAGGATAATTGTTACATACATTATCGGTGAAATTTTTTTTACTTTATAAGTGATGTTAGAATCGTGACACATATCTTATAAAAATATTTAAAAAATAAAACATGTGTCATAATCTTAATCCCGTTTGTAAAGTAAAAAAACTCTACTGATAATATATGAAGTAATTATCCCTTTAGTTACTCCCTTTGATGAGTTTATGAGTCAATAAAATATTATGAGAAATTCTGTTTAAAATTATAACTTTGCTCAGTGTATTCACATTAAAAACTAAAAAAATGTAATTATATATTTAAAATGGTTTTATTGAATGATAACATAATTGCATATAAAATTTCTCAAAGATTATCACATTAATTAAGCTTTTACTTGATCTAATGTTTTGTGTTTATTGTATCGTATAAAAATGTGTTTGTGTTGTATAAAATATAAAAATTTTATATCATAATTTGTGTGGATCAAAAACAGAAAATATTGTTTTTATATTTTTTTTGTATTATTGAATTATATATATATATATATATATATATATATATATGTATGTATCAGATTTCATATTATATTTAGAGTTGCAAGAGTTCTGCCTTCCACACCAAAATGCAGATAATAAGACTATAAGAGGAGGTATGCGTTTCTTGAATACGTTTGCAATGATAATAATTGCGATGTATTTATGGACAGTAGGATATCAGGAATTGACTTCAGTAAGTCACTCATAAATTTTTTTATAATTATAAATATTTTTTTAGTTTTATGATCTAAAATTTACAAATAAAATATTAAATAATTAAATATAAAATGATATTACTTAAATTTAAATTTAAATATAAATATTATAAAATATCACAATTTATTTGTAAATAGTTTTTTTTAGTATATTTTCATTAGAAGTTACAATAACAATTAGCATATTACATTTCGTGAACAGATAACTATGAAAATCACATTACTCAAATTAAGTAAACTAGTAAATAACTATAACAAATTAATAAATAATTAGACTAACTCAAACTCACATTTGATAAGATTCGAACTTAAAATCTTGAAATCTCAAGATCTTTTTTTTGTCACTAAATCGAGACCTCGTTGGCTTTATTTGTAAATAGCTTGATAAAAACTTGTTGACAAGTCAATCGTAATGGTAAGCTTATTGTATTATTCTTAAAAACACTAAATAAGTGACATCAGACATGACATAAGCATTTTGAGTCTCGTGAATTAGCTGGCAGCCTGGCACGTCGTATTTTGTCAGTAATTGCAACCTGCATGTTGTACCAGATAAGAAAGTTAATTTTTTATGGGTAAAATTCATTCGTAGTCCTAACTTTTTATATAAGTTTAATTTTTAAATTATTTTCATATTAATCTTAAACCTTTTTAAGATAGTGTTAGTATAATCTATCATTTTGTTACTTAAAAACAAAGAGAGAATTACAAGTTAAGGTATTGGGTATAAAATTATTACTCTTTTTCTATCATATTAAAATGTATTTATTAAAAAGAAAGAAAAACTTTTAAATTTTGTAGAATAAATTAAAAATATCATTTTGCCGTTGATTTTTAAAATTTCTATTAAAATTGAGAGAAAAAATTACACTTTGGTTTCCTTCTAAATAATAAAAACCTATGTTTATATATTTTGATAAAAAATATAAATTAAATCTTATATGAACTAAAGATAAAATTTTTTAACAAAAAATGACACATACTCAAATTAATTTTTAACACTTAACTAAATAGAAGTAAATATTATTTAAAAAGTGCTTTTTGTAAATTATTACTAATATAATTTAAAATTTTTTAATTTATGTCAACCTAACACAAACTACTCAAAAAAAAAACTTATTTACAACTGTAATCTCTTAAGAAAATAATTTATTAAAAGTAATATATTAAAAACCACTTATCAAATGACTTCAATTCCCTCTCCATTTATATTTAGAAACTATAGGTAGATCAGAGGTGTTCATGGCTCAAGTCAGGTCGGATTCGGGTCGAACCTAGGTAAGATATTGAGAGATTAAAAGTGAGTCAGACCTTGCCCCATTTTTCAAACCAACTTTTAGCAAAGTTGATTTTTCACGCGATGTATAAACCCAACCTATTGAAATACAATTAATTTAAAAAAAAACATATATAATAAAATATAAAATATAAAAAATTAAAACACATAATAGTTAACAAGTATAACATAATAAATTTAAATATATTCTTACAAAAAGATTGCAAGAAACATGAAAAAAAATTAAAGTCTAAAAAAAATAATACAATCTCAAATTAAATTTTACAAAAAAATCAAAAGTCATAAAAAATGTATTAATATAAAAAATAGTAAAAAAAGACATAATTATTAGGCATGATTGGGCTGAACTTGACCTTTAAAAGATAAACTCAAGTCCAACTTTAAAAAATTGGGTCTCAATTTTCAAATCCAAATCAATTTAACAGGTTTAATATTTTTATCTAAACCTAATCCAAAATTAAGCGAGCCTTCAAGTTTGGATGCGTAGCTTAACCCTTTGAACAGGTCTAAGCTAGATATACATATTATTAGTTCAGTTATTTATTGTAAGCAAGCTTTTATTTTTATTTTTATTTTGAAAAAATAAATATCAATCATTTAACAAATCAAAATTATTTAATTGTATTTTATTTTTTAAAAAAATATTTTTATTTTAATAATAATTAATTAAGCATTTTTATCAAACTTTTGTAAATTTTCAAAAAAATAAAATTTAATAAAATAAAAATAAAGAAAAATATATAAAATCAAAGAATGGATCAAAAATTATTTTTTTTATTATCATGCGAAAATATATTTACTAGAAAGGAAATAAAATCGTTAACAAGATAAATAAAGTGCCTTTTTTTTCTTTACTTTTCAGTTGAATTTTTAAAATTATAAAAAAAATATACTTTGTTTCCTTATAAGAAATTTTGAAAATATTATTTTCTTTTTAATAAATAAATTTTGGTATAATAGAAATAAGTAATAATTTTGAATTTATTAACTTAACTTGTAATTCTCTTTTATTTTTATCAAAATTGAGAATAAGACTATATTACCACCATTTTTAAAAATTTAGAACTATCATGGTAAAGATCAAAATGAAATTTATATAAATAGTTTAGAATTATAAATACAGTTTTATCCAATTTTTCATTTTCGTTTTGTTTATCGGTAATTTTATTTGACATCTGTAAACAAAAAAAATTTATTTGACATCTTTATAGGATTTAGTAGATTTGAGTGGTCAATTTTGAACCCATGTGCTCGTCACCGAAGGACCTTATTGCAAGAAGACAATTGCATTCACGGATTGATTGAATAGTCAAAAGCAAGCTTGAAAAAGCTGATGCTTTTGGAATCTTTATAATTACAAGATAAAAAAGCATAGAAAACTAAAAAAATCTAAAGTTTCACTTTTTTGTTTTTCATATGTTATTTATTTGTCATAAATAATGAAGACTTATAAATTTTATATAAAAGACTTAAATAAATAGTGTAAGTGAAACAAATATGAACTAACGTTATTATTATTGTATTCACAGATATATAGAACTCAAAATACACAATAATGACCTCTTATTTTTTAATATTATTTATGTTTAGTTTGGATTGGTTTTACTAATTCATGAACATTAATGAATATGTTCATAGTCATATGTCCAAAATATTAAACAAATATCTATCAAAAAAAATATTAAACAAATATGTTTATATATACATATTCATGAATATTAAACAAAAAAATATTATACAATTAAATTATGTTTATCTCAATACATATGATTTCAACT
Organism: Heritiera littoralis; assembly: GCA_031772115.1. NCBI lineage: Eukaryota > Viridiplantae > Streptophyta > Magnoliopsida > Malvales > Malvaceae > Heritiera > Heritiera littoralis. Next base: position 2,677,716 of record JAPDPK010000053.1, on the reverse strand, counting down.
TAAAATATCTAGTATAAATAGGTAATTTTGATTATTATATATTAAAATAATTTATGAGTAATTATATAATTTAAAATTTTATTATTATCAAATAGCAAATGAAAATTAAATTATTTATTAAAAAAATAAATTTTATATAAACTATAAATAAATTTATCTGCGAATACAAACAAATGAGTAATATTTTGTTCACGATATTTTATTAAAAATTAATGTAGGAACATAAATCAAACATTTTTGAATTATTCGTTAGATGCTTTGTATGGTTATATAACGAGTGTTTCTTTATCTTTCGTCAATTCACAATTCTACACCGAATAGCTTAGAACTGCTTCTGAATTTCTTACCTTTGATTATCAATCTCTCTTTCTGCTTTAACTGAAACAAAAAAAAAAAAATCGAAGTACGCTTTTCACTATTTCCACTCTTCTAGCTATTACTATTGCACCTCTACTTTCATTTTTCTGCCTTTCCACTTTTCTTTTATTTCCATAACAGTAAAGTTCATTCTTCATTTTCGTCGTGATTTCCACTTTAAAAAACTGAAGAAAAAAATTGCTCTTTTATCTTCTTCTTCTTGTGTTGATTTCTCTTGGAAGTGCACGGTGTAGGGAGTCCCTCTACAAAGCTTCAATTTAAGGTATGTTCGGAGAATAGAATCCCTCTCTTCATCTTTTTTTCGTTTTAGCATTGCAGCTAAAATTAATATTATACTTTTTTTTTTCTTTGTGTTGATGAATTATATATATATATATATATATATATATATATATATATATATATATATGTGCTAATAATTTCTTTTGAATCGGATCTGAAGACATCTCAAAACTTTTACCCCAGGCCGCTCAATTCACCCATGAAAGCCCTTTCTAGGTCTATTCTCCCAAAAAAAGGTCTATTCAATATAAATTCATTTAAAGTATTAAAAAAATTTTTACATTATTTCTTTCGTTGCTTTTTTTTTTTTGTTTATTTTTTCGAAAACTATATTCTCTTTTTTTTTTAACAACTAATTCTATTACTTTTTCTATATTTCAAAATTAATTTTCAAGATTTTTTTTTTTTTACTTTTGGCATTAGAAATCTTAGTACATCAATTTTATAAAAATAAATTAACAATTTTAATATAAACCACACTAAAATCTAAGAGAACGTTTGATTCGCGAAAAATTAGAGTACTTTTACGAATTTAATTATGGTAAAAAAATTATACATGACACATCCTGTCCTTTTTAACTATTTTACAGAAATCTAAATTTGTGAGCGAGGTTTCCTTTTCCTTATTTCCATTATACTCATCATTCTATTATTCTGATTTTAATATATTCCAGCCTATAATTAAGTCTTTCTAAGTCTCATTACTCCCATTTTCATAAAATATGAATTTAAATTAAACCTTGAAACCAAAATTTACCTTTTTGTTCCTTGTCTTAAAATTCCACCGAATTTCTTTGAAGTGATCTTGACTCCTACTCCCTCCAAAATCTGTCCAAACGACAAGGATAAGCTTAATTAATTGAAAATTCGACAAATACTTTTACGCAAGGTAACAAATTTAGGGATTGTTATAATACATATGGAAATCTTTGAAATATTAAGTTCATGTGTATGATTTGATCGGAAGGAAAGTAAGATTTTTGTGTGTAGTTCGGGGAATGTAAGATTATTTAATGATGTATTTTATTATATTGCTCTTAATATTAGTAGTTGTGTCAAGTGAATACCTCATGATAGAAAGTTATTCTTAAATTACTTATTTATTTATTTAACAAATTAAATTATTTAATATTAAATATGTAATTTATGTATTTTAACATGTAAATAATATTTAAAAAGTTGTACCTAAACATTTTTTTATCATTTATGTTAAATCAAAGTTAAATATAATTGTTATTAGAACTTTTCAATATAGAAGAAAATCATGTATAATTGTTTATATATTTAACATGAAATTATTTATTTATTTAACATGTATATTTTTTATTTAACATGTAAATTGTTTATTTATTTAACCTGTAAATTACATTAATTTATTTAACATTTAAATTATTTTTATATTTATCTAACATGTATATTGTTTGTTTATTTAACATGTAAATTATATATTAATTTAACATTTAAATTATTTATTTAACATGTAAATAATATTAAAATAATATTTAATGGTTGGGTTGAAAATATTACTCAATAGTGTAAGAGAGATATAAGATTATGAAATAATAAAACACTATTATTTTGTAATTTTAAGTGACTAAAAAGGATAATGTGGTCCAAAAACATAATTAAGGACAAAATGAAAAAAAAAATATTTTCCCCCAAGAATTCTAAAATAGTTCAGGAGATAGAGATAATCTGATCCCTCCTATTTGCCTCCCTTTTGGTACTGTTGGGAATATTAAATTATTGATGTGGAGAAAAGTATGGTAATCAAACAAAGTAATCATATTACAAAAAAAAAATTGTTGGCTGGAATTTAAAATTCTTTGAACCAAATGTTTCCTAAGGGTTTTTCTTAAATCTAGTGAAGTTAAATACGAAGAAGCAAAACGGATAGAGTAATTTTTTAATATTTTAAAATATATTTTATAATTAAATTTTAATAAAAATAATTATTTGATAAATAATATTTTTAGAAGTTAAGGGCTAGTTTGAATTTAAAAGCAGTATATCTTCGTTGCGATTGGATGTTTTTTGTGATCTAATGGCACCAACGTTGAAAGGCAACCCAACAAATTTACATTATCTTATAATAACAAAAGAAATAAAAAGTTTCACATCGATAAAGAAATTTACATTATCTTACAACAACAAAAAAAATAGTAAGTTTCAAATTTTAAAGGGTAAATTCTTGTTAGGTCTTTAAAGTTTTACAGTAATTCAACTTTTATTCAATTAGTTTGAAAATGTATATATTTGTCAAAAATCACAAATGATTTTAACATATCAATTAGTTTTTAAATTTGAATTAATAATATTGCATTCTCAAGTATTAATAATAAATTTAATTACTATTTATTATTTTTAAGTAATTTTTTAAATAATTATTTTGTATAAGATTTTATTTTTTAATACAAAAAAAGTATTATGGATATTTTATAAGTAAGAAATGTTTAAATTAATAAATTTTTTAACAATAATTTAATAAAACAATTTTTTGTATCGTCAAATTTATAATTTTGAATCAAAATTTTATTTTCAAACTAATAAATTAAAATTAAATTATGATAAAACTTTAAAAATTTTAATGAAATTCACCCAACTTTGCTACTCAACCAGGTCATCAAAGCCCATTATGTCGTTCGACTCAATTTAATTTTTTTTTATTTTCCTGTACTTTTTTTTTGGGTCTCCTAAAACTATGTTTTCTTTTAACAATTAATTATATTACTTTTTTCTATGTTTCAGAGCTTCATCTTCGAGAAAAATTTTTTTTGTTTTTACTTCAGGTATTAAAAATCTAAAATCTTGATACATCAATTTGATAAAAATAAATTAAAAAATAATATAAACTATACTAAAATTAAGGTGTTGTTCTTAAACTTTGAGAAATAAACAAAGAAGGTAATATTTTAATGTTTTCAAATGAATTTTAATATTAAATTTAAATAAAAATTTAATAAAAAATATTTTTTCAAGTTGAATCGTGTCACGCTGTCAGGTTCAAGTTTGAAAATCCTTGCCCAGTGTTTGACCATGGTCAAACTAGGCTGCCGGGCTGGGAAGGCAATATGGTTTTTGGACAAATCTACTCACATGGGAGCATGTCGAGCTTTATTCTGTAATTAAAATGTCTATATTAGGAGCTAACAACTTCTCTTTGTTTTTTTATTTTTTCAGGGATTTACCTAAACCAGGAAAGTGCATTTGGTTCCTAGGCATTGCTAAGATCTTCATCTTATTAAACAGTAGGTTTTAACTTTCCAGAGAGTAAAACAATGTTCAATTTCTTCAAAATTAAATATTCACATTTCTTTAAAGCACAAATTTTTTTTTGCTAGGCGTAAGCAGAATTCATGTCTTGGCTTCAAATTGTGACAAGGCTTGCTGAAGCCTGTATTTTGGTTGTTTCTATTGCCGTGGGAAAACTAATGGCGAAGCCAATAGAACGTCATTTTCGTTACTTATTTTGTCTTGAAAAGATTGTTGAAGAGCTCCAGGAGCAGAAAAAGAATTTGATCAAAGAACAAATTCGAGTGCAGGAAGATGTTCGAGAGGCTAAAAGGCATATTCAAACTCAAATAATTGAGGAGTATGTTGAGAACTGGTTGACAGACGCAGAAAATGTCTTGAAAGAAGCACAGAGTTTGGAACCTAGTAGAATTGAAGAAAACGAGAGATGCTTCCGTTGGTGTCCAAATTGGAGTTGGCGATATCAATTAAGTAGGAAGATAGAGCAAAAGACACTGTCTATCAAAAAACTTGTGGAGTCTTCTAAATTTGACAGAATCGGTCACCGTGCTCCCCTTCCTGACATAGAATTCTTGAATTCTAAGGATGTCATTGCTTTTAAATCTTCAACTTCTCCTTTCAATCAGATCATGGAGGCATTGAAGAGTGAGGAAGTCAACATGATCGGAGTATGGGGGATGGGAGGGGTGGGCAAAACCACCTTAGTCAAAGTAGTGGGCAATACAGTCAAAGCCATTCAACTTTTTCAAAAAGTTATAATTGTCATTGTGTCCCAAACTCCTGATATTGGAAACATTCAAGATGTTATTGCTGATTTCATAGATCTAACATTTATAAAAAAGAGTAAAGAAGGGAGAGCAGCAGAATTATGGGCCAGATTGGAAAAGGAAAAAAAGGTCCTCATAATCCTTGATGATCTGTGGAATGAACTAAACCTGCAGGAGATAGGCATTCCAGTAGGTGAAAAGCAAAGGGGCTGTACAATTATCTTGACAACACGCCGCAAGCAAGTGTGCGTATATATGAAAAGTCAAGTTGAGGTCTCACTTGGGGTTAAGGATGAAGATGAAGCATGGACTCTATTCAAAATTAATGCAGATCTTGACAATGCTTTTGTAGACATTGCTGACGTGGCTAAGGAAGTTGCAAAAGAGTGTGGTGGCCTGCCTATAGCTATTGTTACATTAGCAAGGGCTTTCAGAAGTAAAGATCTTAATGGATGGCAATTAGCTCGCGATAAACTTAAAAGGTCCAGATTAATGGACATTGAGAGCATTCCAAAAGAGGTAAAAAAGAATGCCTACCTCTGTCTTGAGATGAGCTACAATCAGTTGGGGAGCGAGACGACTAAGAGATGCTTCTTACTATGTGCTTTATATCCAAAAGATTACTTAATTGATGTGGAAGACTTGGTGAGATATGCTTGGGCTTTGAAGTTATATCAGAACGCTGGCTCAATTAAAAAAGTGAGGAGCGAAGTGTATGAAGCAATTAACAATCTCAAAGATTCTTGTTTGTTATCAGAAGATGATGACAAAAGGTACGACCCAAAAAATTAGAGTTAATACATCTTAGTCCTTGCTCCCTCTGCCTACTCTTGAAAGTAAAAGAAATCTGTTTTCTAATTTAGTTTATTATTCAAGTTTTTCAGTTCTTGAAACATGTAAGTCTGTACATTGAGTGAAGTAGCTATCCCATCCCCGATAAATATTCTTTTCATTTTTTTTAAATTTATTTTTCATTTTTTATTTTACATATGATTCTGTACATTGTACACACAAGTTATCCCATCACTGGTAACCTTTTTTATTTCAGTTTTTAAGATTTTTTTCTTAGATATGATAGTACATTAGACATTAAACTTTAGGCCTTTTTTACATATTACCTGACCACCCAGTATGCTTATTGCATCATTAAATTTGGAGTTATTAACATGGTTTTCAGAAATTTTAATTGAAATGGTGTTTTATTAGCATCTGTTGTTATTTATTCTCATATATTATCTCTTTTTATTAGTATTTTTTTCTTTTACTTTTCATTTTGTGAAAATTATTTTCCATATATAAACATTTGCGTAGCCTTAGCAGGAACATAAAGATGCATGACGTGGTTCGTGATGTTGCTCTGTGGATCGCATCTAAAGAAGACAATGGTCTTGTGGCTAAGTCAGGGGTTGAGTCAGAGAATGAAAGCTCTAAACAAAAGCTTGAGATTCTGTTACTTGATGAATATGATTGTGAAACACCAAATGAAGGTTTTGAAGGGATGCCAGAGCTGAAAGTTTTGAGTCTTAAGTCGAACGACGACAGTTTCTTTTCGTTGAATGCTCTTAAGCCCCTAACGAAGCTTCGAGCTCTACATCTGGAAGGTTTCTATCAGTTGGTGGATATCTCAGCCCTAGCGAAGCTAACGAAACTCGAGATTCTCAGTTTACGTCGTTGTGATTTCGAAGAATCGATGGACAACTTGGGGGAATTGAAAAATCTAAGAGTGCTGGATATGTGCCGTTGTCACTTTTGGTTGGGAGTTCGCCCTAGCTTTATTCAAAGGTTGGTCAAAGTAGAGGAGCTATACCTATGTGGTTCAACCATCAAAAACTGGGTACATGGTGCTTTCCTTTTGGAGCTAAATTCGTTGCCCAGATTGGCCTCACTATTTCTGGAGGTATCCTCTCGAGATTTTCCAGAAGGCTTTGTGTTTCCTAAATTAGAGAGATATAATATATTAATAAACACAGATGGGCGGACAGATTGGAATGCAATCTCATCAAAATTGTTGATAATTTCAAAAGTATTACCGTCAAATTTGATTTCGAATTTACTTCGGAATGTAGAGTTTCTTGAAGTGTCTGGAATCAAGGAGAAGGATATCAAATTCTTGACTGATACAACACCAGGGAATGTGTCAGTTGCTACAATTTTGCAAAATCTAAAATATGTGACCGTTGATGATTGTGAGAATCTGGAAGTGATATTTCATATGAGGAAGGTAGAAAATCAGGCATCATTGCTCTCAAATTTAAAAGACTTGGTTTTACAGAGTTTGCCCAATTTGGAGTACGTATGGAAAATGCCCACCCAACTTATAAGCCTTCGAAGTTTAGAGGCTGTAAAGATAGATGGTTGTGGCAAACTGAAATCTCTCTTCTCATTTTCTCTGGCTCAAAGTCTGGAATGCTTAAAAAAGCTTGAGATAGATGGTTGTGATAAATTGAAGCAAATAGTGGGAGAATCAGAAGGTGATGAACAGGAAATATCACCAGTCATGAATCCTGACAAATCTTTGTGCTTGCAAAAATTAAGATCTCTGAGGATAGAGGATTGTGGTAATTTGGAATTTATTTTCCCGAAATTTATGGCGACTGAAGGGCTTCCGCAACTACAAAAGCTTTCATTAGTGCGTCTCTCTCAATTAAAAGAAATATGCAGACCAGCAATGCAAAGAGAGAGAAATGGCATTCTTTTGCCATCTTTGACGGATTTAACACTGCGGGAATGCCCAGCACTGACAGATGCCGCATTTCAATCAAAACCTATGCGGGCTTCTTTAGGGGTATTTCTTTCGCCGCTTTTTCTCTTCTGTATTTTTTATCATTACACATAAATACCCAGTCTTTTAATATATTTTTAAATAATAAATTTGTGTATATATATATATATATACACAAATGTTTTTTAAATACAAGCAAATGAAATTTTTCACAAACATTTCTCAGCTAAACTTACACCCTCTCACTTAACCTTTTCCAATTTCATAATATGTAATTTTCTCTCTTTATTTTCTTAATTAACAATATTTCTTCTTTTAAAATATTTTTTGACCTATTATATAATATATCTTTAAATCAGTCGCATATATTTTATTGTTCGCTTTTCATAAATCTAATTTATTCTCTTTTTATTTTTCCAATGTGATCTACTCCAAGTTTCTTTTTTTTCTTTTCTAAAAATTTTTTTGTGATTTTATTAAGGCTTTAGTTAAGTTAGCAGTTTCAAATTTCTTTTTCTCATTACGGGAATTAATGAAAAATGTATTAATTTGTTGAATATGGTTGTTTGATTAGCAATTGAGCAATAGTTTTTCAACTTATATGTGATGCATTAATCGTTTATAACAGTTATATACTGTTATATAATAGTTATATACGGTCATTTAACTATAAAGTATTACTTCATTAATGAAAAAAAAATAAAAATATGTAAGCTCTTAAAAATAAATATCAATAAATTTTTTATTTTTAAATAAATTTATTTTTAAGGACCTTCCTTTTTTAGCTTAATTTTTTTAATAATGTGATATTTTATAGTTGATTGATTGTATATAACTATTATACATCCTAAGTGCATCAACTGGATTATTGTTAGTGAAATTTTAAATTTTTTTTACATAAAATTGAAATATATTTGGTTCATTGCCTTTTTACTTGTATTTGAAAATATCCAAATCTTGTTTTTTCATATTACTTTATTTTTTATTTTTGAGTAATTTTATTTATTGAGTTGATAGCGCTTGTCAAATTTAATCAGCTTCATTATTTTTAATTCAGATAAAGTCTAAAGTATAAGAAATTGGAATTATATAATTTTAATTTATACGCAATTTTGAGTATTTACTTATTATATCTTTTGCCATTTTTAATTATGTTATTAATTATGATCAGGATGTTCAATTATCTAAACTGATCCAAACGGGATTTTTTGTCAATGCAAACGAAGTAAGTGTCCTCGAACTTCATGGTTGCGAATCTCTTGAATACCTGGTTGATACAACAAAAGAGCATGTGCCAAATAGTGCGTTCAGTAATTTGGTGAAATTATCCTTAAGACAAATGGGTGGTTTGAAAACGTTGTGCAACGGGCAGTTTCCAAAGGGTTTCCTACAAAATCTAAAAAAGCTGACAGTTTCAGGTTGTGATCAGTTGCAAGAGGTATTTCAAATTGATGAAGAAAATCAAGCACAACTACAACTGCTCTCAAATTTAGAGCATTTGGTGCTAGAACGGTTACCAGAATTGAGATGGATATTGAGAGGGCCAGCCCATTTTTTCAGCCTTCGAAGTCTGAAAGTTGTAAAAATATGTAACTGCAAGAGGTTGAAGTCTGTCTTCTCACCTTCTCTTATTCAAAGCCTGCTACAGTTAGAAGAACTCTGGATTGAAAACTGTGATGAATTAAGAACTCTTCTTACAGAGCTGGAAAGTGATGGTGAAACAGAATCAAACAGTCATCTTCATCCTTTGTGCTTGCCAAAATTAACAGCTCTGAGGATCTATCGATGTCCTAGACTAGAATATGTTCTTCCAATCACTTTGGCTCAAGGTCTTCCACAATTAGAAGAACTAGATATAGATGGCCGTGAACATCGTAGTAGATTGGCTATGGCAACAGAATCGAACAGTAATCCTCATTCTCAATTAAAGCAAGTCTTTGGTGTGGCAAAACAACATGATGGAGTAGAACACCGGATAAAGCTCCCTTGTCTAAAAGGCTTGCAACTTTATTATTTAACGAATTTGAGCAGATTCGGTCCAGAAAATTATTTTTTCAAGGCGCCAGCTTTGGAACAATTATCCGTTTGTGCATGCCCGCAATTGATGAAATTTACCATTCAACAAGAAGTTAACAGCCGGGTTGACTTACAGGTAGCTCTTTTTTCTTTTTCTTCATGTTTTATTTTTAAACTAATTTTCGTTACACATGCATTGAACATGGATGATTGAACCAGTAAATTAATATCACAATTACAATTTTGAAATTAATTGGTGTTTGGAATATTATTAGGTAACATTAAAGTACAAGGTCGTGAAACATATACAGAGATAGATTCTTATCTAGCACTGCCTGTAGAATTTTTAAACTTTATAAGTGTGGTTAATGCAGTAACATATATTCTTTAAAAAAATATTAAAAAATAAAAAAATAAAGTGAGGTATGTGTCACTAACTTACTATTTTAACTCCACTTGTAGATTCTAATATATATGTGTAAGCATTTAACATTTAAATTCTAATAAATTTGGTTCAATCAAAACGTTGACACATATTATTTCATATTAAAATTGATAATATATTTAATGGTACTTTATTAGATTATTCATTGACTTAATTATGTATTCATTTATATTATTATATTTTCCATTTTTTTGGTTGTATTTATATTTATAATGCTATAACTATTTGATTTCACAAGTAATTAATCATATATGAAATTATTTTGTGCAATTAATTATATTCCATAAATATATTTATTTATGTATTTATTCAATTTTTTATTATCTAATTATTTGTTTTTTTTTGTTACAAGGGAAATATTTGATTATTGGAGGTAGGAAAATATTTGTTTGCTTCTTCATTATGTAATTGTATAAATTTAAGGGTTTATATATGATGCACTGACAATGTATAGTTTCTATACACTGTCAATACACCAAAGGTTGACATCTCATCAATAAGCCATTATATGCAAATATAAATAAATTTTTTAATTTGCTCATAAGGACCTATTGATAAGGTGTCAACCTCTGATGCATTGACAGTATATAGAAACTATACACTGTCAGTGCATCATATACAAACTCTAAATTTAATTATCACTTTAAACAAACACATAATTAAAAACTTTATAATAAAAAAGTAGCAAAATTAGAAGTAAAAAAATTGAAGTATCAAGGGTAAAAGGGAAAGTGGGCGATGTGATGAGCTTCATTAGACTCGCCTACAATCCCTTAATGTTCTATGTAAACCTTGCCTAAATCCATCCAAACCTAAAGCCCTCTAATGACGTTGTCTCAATGGGTCTTTAACCGATTCTCCCAGTCTACCTAACAGTGACAAGGGATTTGAAGAAATTTTGAAAAAACAATCTTTGTAATTGTCTTAAATTTTGAAAATTTCCTTTTCTTTTTTAATAAGTAGAAACTGAATTTAAAAATTATGAATATTTTGATTGAAATTAATTTTTCTCTTAAAATATCTTATTCAAAAAAGGCCTTTGGGCTTTTTAAGTTTTCTGACCCATTTATTATACCCATCTGCTTGTCGTGCATAAAAATTAAAAGTATCCACCGATTGGAGCTTGGGTGTTTTAATTTGGTCAGATAATGTGATTTGAATTAGTATTCAAATAAATATTTGAGGATAAAAAAATTAATTTATTGAAAAAACTTATCAGTTAAGGTAGTTTAATATAGGATACAAGCTAAAATTAGTTACTGTTTAATTAATTTAATAAAAATAAAATATTCAAAAAATAAAATTAAAAATAAAATAGTAATTTTAATAAATTTTCAGGTGTGTATATGTTGTAATTATTTATATTTGCTGTTATGTATAAGTAGATATATTGATTGATATTGATATTGATATTGGTACATGTTAATTTGATTAGTTAGATGATTATTGAATTGTGTCTTGAATTTTATTTCTCTCAATTCTAATTTAAAATAATAACTTTTTTTCATAAATCGCCTTTAATTATGTTGGAAAATGGAGGCAGTTTCTCCCTGCAGTGTTTATATCCTTCTAAAACCTCACAGCAAGCTATTTAAAATATATATTTATCTTTTAATATAAATTAAAATTTAAAAAATGCATATTGTTTTTTAATTACATAATATCTTTGATAAGGTTTATGACGGTTGGACACCTGTAATGTTGTTGATTAATCTTTATAATTTAATTTTCTTTGGTTGTAGTTTTAGATTTTTTTTTTCTAAAGTAAATGAGATTAGTTATTGTTTTTCTTATTTGTTTTTTCGGATCTTTATTAAGTTGAAAAGCAAAGATGTTCGCCTAATTATATATATTATATATATATATATATTCATTTAAAGAAATTCACTTTTGCTTAATAAGTTATAATGTATATTTGAATTATACATTTTTTCCTCGTAAAGAAATGAATTTAAATTTTGTTATGAACTACATACTTTATCATTGTATTTTGAATAGTATTTTCTGGAGTACCAGTTTTACTTTTATTATATATATTCAAATATATATTATTTTATCTAGTCTTGTGATTTAAGCAATTAATGATTTTGTGATTTTTGTTTAGGTGAAGAATTATTATGAGGGGGTTCGATTATCTGCTTTCAAAGAGTTTTTACGGAATGCAAATGTGGATGTAGATCTACAAGGATTAACTTTCCTTCGGCTTGAAGATTGCGAGGATCTTGAATGCTTGGCAAATACGGCTGATGAAGAGCATGTACCAACTAGTGAAGTGTTCACTAATTTGGTGCAATTAAGAATGAAAAACATGATTGGTTTGAAAGTGTTGTGGAAGGGTCGGCCTCCAAGGGGTTTTCTGCAAAATCTCAAAAGCTTGAGAGTTGAAAGCTGTGAAAAGTTGGAAGAGATATTCGGAATTGATGAGCTTCTATGTAACACGGAACAAAATCAACCACCGCTACTCTCAAAGTTGGAATCTTTGGAGATAGAGTCAGCGCCAGAATTGAGATGGATAGTAAAAGGCCCCACCCAATATGTCAACCTCCGAAGACTGAGGGATGTATCAATAAAGAAGTGCAACAAATTGGAATCTCTTTTCTCATCCTCCCTTATTCCAAGCTTGAGTCCGCTGGAAAATCTCCGTATAGATCAATGTGATGAATTGAAAACGGTTTTCACGGAGGATGAAACAGAATCAAACACGCTATGCATGCCAAACTTGAAATATTTGAGTATAACTGACTGCCCAACGCTAAAATATGTGTTGGTAATCGCTTGTGCTCTAGATCTTCCTCGTCTACAAATGTTAAGACTCATCGGGCTAACAAACTTGAGCAGTGTTACTGACTGTCCAGAAAATTGTTTTATCAAAGCACCAGCTTTATACGATTTAAAAGTTTCTGGCTGTCCTCGATTGTCCAACTTTACCTTCCAACAACACAAGCAGCTACAACCAAAGGTACTACTTTTTTTCTCTCTCTCTTTTTGTTTTCGTTAGATGATACTATTCCATATGTGTCCTTTATGGTCACATTTTATACATTCTTTTGGAATATAAGAATATAAAAAATCAAATATTTGAATTTACCTTATTAATTGGTATAAAAAAGAATATCAAGGAGTAACTTGCTCTTGCTTTTACATAGGATTTTGAAGAATGTATAGATGAAGCCGAGTTATGCAACAACCAACTGAGAGAAAGATCACCATATATGATTTGTTTTGATCAACTATTTCTGCCTTCAACTAGAGATAGCTTCATGTCACATCTAGCGGTGGGTGATCTGGATTGGCTGCGGTATATATGGAAGGCTCCCACCCAAGTTGTAGTAACCCACCTTCAAAGTTTGGATATATACAACTGCAATACATTGACATGTGTCTTCCCAGCAATGCTTGCTCGAAACCTGCGAGTATTGGGTACTCTAAAAATACGGTGTTGTGAGAAGCTAGAGCAAATAATTGTGAACGATGACACATCCGCATCATCATCACAAGGTCATGACGAAGATGAGACGGGTGCAAAAAATAAGGAGGAAACGTTGATCTTCCCTAAATTACGAAATTTGTTACTTGAAGAGTTGCCAAGCCTCTTGAGTTTCAGTCCTCTGGGTTATCATTTAATTTTTCCATCTTTGGATTCGTTAGAAATTCGAGGTTGTTCTCAGATGATTACAAGTTTCACTGTGGATTCAATACAATCTGTGCATGCAACAGAGGTATTTATCTATCCAACACTTGTTGCTTAAGATTTTTTATTATTTTACCCTTCTTTAATATATAATATATATAAATATGTCAATAAAAAGAAGTACAGATAACATAGATAATAGCATCAAAAGCTGCATGGATCATATAAAAGACTCGTATATATAACATGCAGGGAAGCGTCGAAATTAACATTACAACATCTATAAGTTTTAAAATAGAGTTCCCATCGTTTGAGTTGGGATGAAAGATAAGTAATTAACGTATGTATAAAGATAATTGAACTCAAAATTAAAACTAAATCTATTAAAATTATAATAAAAAGTAAAAAATATTAAAAACAGTTAAGACAGCATGAAATTTATTATTGAAATTGATACAATGGATATTATGTTGAAAAAGTAAAAACTTGTAGTATATAAAATAATTATAATCTTAAGAGGAAGAAAGTTTTTAATTCACACAAAGTATTTCATCCTTTTGGATTAGAATTAGATTATCCTCCTAGACATTCATTTAATCACTTTCAATTAATGATCTAAGATCACCAAATTCTTACGAAATGCAGTGATCTAATCAGCATGTATAAATCATCATGATTTTAATTTGAAGTGATCACCTCATATCAAACACCTCCTAAAGCTTTTAACAGTGTGATGATGGTGTGCACGGGCATGCAGGGCAACTTGCCCATGCTGGTTATTAACATTTATTTTTTTCCTATATGAGATTGAGCATTTTCCTTTTGATTTATTTATAATATTCTCAAAAATTTTTAAATGATGTGAAGGCTCCCCGGCTAGATGGTGCTACTCCCTCAACACGAGTTATAAGGTGGACACGAAAATATTCGTATGAATTTTCGGATGAAGATGAAGAGGAGGAAGAGGATGATGCCTCATTGCCTCCATATATGGAAGAAGCCGAAGAACTTTGATGATTGTAGTGAAAAATGTTACAAAAGCATAGAGTTGAGCGTAAGTATAGCATCATCCACCTTCCTTCTCATCTATCGTTTTGCTTCTTTTTTCAACGAATGATTTCGTTGTATGAAAAATAGATTGCTGATATGTGGCCACCTTCAAATTAAAGCTGAGATGTTAGTTTTATGCATGGAGATGGAGATGGAGCAATCAGCCAAATTTCTACGCTTTGGACTGTATAGTACAGTGAACTCTCTCAAAGTGTGAACGAAGTCAACATCCCTGATCCTACTTCTAATACTCTCAATTTCATTCTATTGCCTATACATGCCCCAAAATGTGTGTCTAGTTCTTGTTGGGTCTGTTTATTGTGGGTCACCTTCCTGGTCGTTGATTCTTGGTCTTCCTAGGGGGCGCAATGTCCAGGTATAAGATTTTCAGAGTTGCTATCAGTTCGTGATGTTCTCTGGCTCACCGATTTGGGATTCTACAGGGTGTGTTGGATTTTCTGATCTGTCTCTATACTGTTCTTATATGTTTGTGTTTTGATCATTGGGACTTGGTCTTCTGTTTGGGAATGGATTAGTAGATCATAAAAATGTTTATTGTTTGTGGTAGCTTTGGTTCTGGTTAATCAAATGTTTCAGCATCTCCTTTGGAGTCATTGAGCATTGACGTTGTTCGATGAAAGTCCTGCATGGAAGGTTGGTACGGTTTTTTCTCTTGAAATTAATGGATCAAAGGTGCTTCTGTCCAAATTATTCTCGGGTTTGCTCTTGTGGAAGGATGTGTCGTTGGCATGCTGGGATCGAGGATGCTAATGTCAAGATGGTATGCTCTGTTGTTTTTTCGCCCTTAAGGAATTTGTGGTTGCTCTTCTCTGGTTGGGTGATTCTGTTGGAGAAGTTTGGTTTTTGTGATTTAGCATGATTTCCTATTTATTATGCTTCTTTGTCTTTTGTGACTGATTTGCTGATTGATGTTGCTTCCTCTCTTTTCTAAGGTTGTTTGGTCTCAAAGCTAAGAACATTCAGTCAGTTGTTATAGTGCTTCCTAGGTGTTTGTTGTAAAGCCCCTTGGAGTCGCGTTTTTTGTTCTATTTGTTTTGTTGTAGTAAGCTGCCATGCTTGTCAACTTTCCATTTTGGCTGAACTTTCCTTTTAGCCCATTCAATAAAACTTAGTTTTTCAATAAATAAATAAATATATATACATATATACACAGTCATTTTCATGTTTTTTTTATTCTATTATGATTGTTGCTTGAACTTTGCTTGTATTTTTGTTTTAGTGACACTAAATACATGCAATATATTGCACCAAGAGCCCATGATTTTCAAACAATTATTTTATTTTCACTCATGATTTTTAAAATTTAATTTTTAATTTTTTTAAAAATATTTAAATCCTTCCCATTATTTCAGTCAGTACTCTCTATTACACCTCAATGAAATCTGCCACTAAATTAATTAATTAATTAAACTTCATGCTATAGCACTTATTTCTTCAAATTTCACATGGTAAGTTTCAATTTTGAAACTTTTAACAATAAAATAAAATATAATAAGAAAAAGACACACATGCACACAAAATGAACAAAGAAAATTCAGTCTTCATTGTCCAAGACTTCCTAGCATCATTCAAATTGATCAATTACCATCATTACTGCTTGCCTAGTATATGATTACCCAAGTCAATTTCTTGTATGTATCAATTCCAAAATTCTTAGTTTAATGAACTGAAAGTTAATTTACATTTTCACCGTCAAACTTTCTTGAATTGTTACTTCTGGTTTTTGAATTTTCATTTTTTATTTCATCATATCAAAATTTTAATATTAAGGAAATCCAAGATTATACAACCAAATGAACAACTGTTAATAACATTGAAATGACAATTACAAAAATTGAATATTGAAAGATCATAAGACTAATAAATGACAACGCAGATTGAGTTTGTGAGAAGAGCTCTCGAGTTTAATTCTCACTAAATACATCTTTAGAGAGGGGTGAGGAGCCTTAACTGTGACTAAGCTCTGAATAAAATTAATCTCAAACCGTTAAAATAGATAAAAATACTTGTGCTTTACACAAAAAAATGATTTTATTTTTTGATAAATGATTTTATTTTATTTTGTGTGTGTGAAAATAATAAGGAGATAAAAAATTAAAAAAAAATAAATCAAAATATCAAATCAAAAAGGTCAAACCAAACTTAATCCCAAACCAGATCCAAATTCCAACTCGATCCATTTCATCCTTTTCAGTCTCTCTGATTGGCTACCATACAAAATATCTAATTATTAAATAAATAAATAAAAACAAGGCTCTTTTAGCAAAGTTGAGTTTAACCACCCAAACTCTTATTCGGATCTTGATCCAGATTCTTCACCATAATCCAAACTCGGATCCAGTCTTTCCTTGTTTTCGGTTATCAACAAAATGCGAACCCTAAGAACTCCTCGGATCCTCCGATCTGACTCTCCAGTGGAACGAAGCTTTTTCTCTGCTAAACAATTTGGGTAAGATTTCCTTTTTGCTGGGTTTAGTATTATGTGTTTTAGTTGTAGAAATTTTGATCAGCCCCGTTTGGATATTGGTTAAATAAACATTTTTCTTAATGCATTTTTTTAATTTGAAAGGCTTTGTCTCTTGAGAATTTTTTATCTGAGTTGACTGTGACTTTGGTGCTTTTTGGCATTTACATTCGTTGGGTTTTTGTTATATTTGTGTTTAATTCGTTGGAAGAACCTTTTTTGAGGGAATTCAATTAAAGCCTGCTTTTCTGAGAATGGGTTATCTTGGATTGAGCATGAATTTGGTGCCTTTGTGTTTAATTTGCTTTTGCTGTGTCATTTCTAAGATTTATTTGCTTGACTTTGATAAGACAATTCATTTGGTTTAGAGCCTTTTTTAACTTTTTTTTCCTAAGAAAAAGAAAACCCCATTTTTTCTTTTTGGGATTTAGCTAAAAGCTTGTTCTTTTAAGTGTTGTTTTTATAATTGTTTCTTTTTTCCTGTAGTTGGTGGATTTTTTAATATTGTTTTGTGTGTTTAATTTTTTCATTTTTTTGAAGGTTGTAGATAAATATCATTTTGAGGAAAACAAAAGAGGAGAAATGCTTGTTTGGCTGAATAAGAACCTAGAGATTACAATGAAAACGTTTTCATTTGGAAAACAATATTTCCCCAAGTAATTGCATTTTCTGCTTTTTCTTTGAATTCACTAAGTTTAATGAATTCCAATTGTAGGGGAAACTAAAGAAGTTTGAGTTCAATTGATATGTGCTGGATGTTTAGCTAACTGTACTATTATGAGCTCTTCCCTCGGCTTCTTGTTATTAGCCTTCTATTATATACTTACATAGAGGAGGACTTGGTTGGAAATAGAGATCTAGGATTAGGGTAAGGTTGAAACATTTGCCTCAAGTTGGCTTTGAGCCTTTTCTAAATTTTATGGTTTGGGTTGTTGACAACTAATAAGATGTATATGCTACTGATTAAAACAAATTTTCTACATTACAGTGTCTTTTTGTTGACAGAAGTGCAAGAGAGAGATTTTGGGAAATGCTTCTCATTTGATACCAGATTTAGAATAGAAAAGAAAAGGGAAAAGAAATTATCAGTTGTAATTTCTCTCTTACACTACTTCTGTTCATTTCTATTTAAAGAGAGAGAGAGAGAGAGAGTGTGTGTGTGTGTATGTGTGTTGTCAGGGGTTGTTATTTGAAGAGAAATGAATCAAATAATATAGTTCTGTTTGACTTTGCCAATGTATTAATTAGATTCTTTTTTGATAAATCATGGTTCAAAAACTCTCTTATTGTAAATCATGGTTTCTTTGCATACCACTTGTTCACAATCCGAACAACTAGATATTGAAATCACTTCATATAACTTCTCTTCTGCATTTTTTTTCTCTACTCTCCCAGAGTTTCAGTTATTTTTCAGCACTCCAACCATTCGTACTTGCAAATTTGCAATATAACATTGCTTCTGCAAGTTTGAAGGCAATACCAATTTGCATGTTGCAGCGCTTGGCGAATAAAAATTGCATTATTGTCCTATTTTGCTTGTGCTTATTCACTACCTTATTATTGATGTTTAACCCTAATGTTTATTAAGACTGCCTACCCTATCTATTGGGATACAGGCTCTGATGATGATGATAATGGTGATTAATGTTTATTAAGACCCATTGACATAATTATAATTACATTTTAGGATTAAATGATAATATTCAATGACTCCTTTGGTGTGTTTTTGGTGTTTTACATCCTGAATTTATTTTGTGAATTAATAGATATTTTCTTTATTTCCTAAAAGCCAACTATGTTTTCTTATTACTTTCAA
The DNA here is from genome assembly GCA_031772115.1 of Heritiera littoralis. Classification (NCBI taxonomy): domain Eukaryota; kingdom Viridiplantae; phylum Streptophyta; class Magnoliopsida; order Malvales; family Malvaceae; genus Heritiera; species Heritiera littoralis. The sequence continues at coordinate 2,658,872 of JAPDPK010000053.1, read as the reverse complement.
TATGCAGACTTTGGTTCATCAGAAGCCTATGTGATGGAAGTGGCTAATGAGTCAGCTATTAAGAAACCAAAGAGGTTGACTTCTGTTGTATGGAACCACCTTGAAAGGGCTAGGAAAGCTAACATATGTTATGCTATATGTGTTCATGGAAATAAGAGATTAAGTGGATCAAGTAATACCGGAACCATCCATCTGAGAAATGACTTAATGCGGTGCTTGAAAATATCTAACTATGATGTTTCCCAACTACTTGTAGCAAAGAAAAGGAAAAAAGAGAACACCCTTACCAATGCAAATATCAGTTAAGATGAGGGTCAAAGAAAGGAGGATTATATTAAGCGAACTATTGTCAAGTATGAACAGGAGTAGAGAAAGGATCAAGTTTTCAATCTTGGAAGCAGTCAGTTCGACCAAGAGAGGAGTCGGTTGGATCTTGCACACCTGATTATATTACATGGATACTCCTTAGCCATGGTTGAGCATGTTGGATTCAAGGTGTTTGTCAAGAATCTGCGGCCATTGTTTGATGTTTTGCCAAATAGCACCATCGAGATTTCTTGTAAGGAAATTTATGTGAAGGAGAAGCAGAAAGTTCATGATGTGTTGAGTAAATTGCAAGGCAGAGTTAACCTTGTTGTTGAGATATGGTCTTCCCCAGATAGGCCTAACTATTTATGCTTGGTAGCACATTATGTTAATGATGATTGGAAAGTACAAAAGAAGATTCTTAATTTTGTCACACTTAATTGTTCTCATACTGAAGACATGCTTTCTAAAGTAATTATCAAGTGTCTGATGGATTGCACAACTGTCCAGAATTGACTGATGTTGCAATTCATTCAGAACCTATGCGGGCTTCTTTAGGGGTATTTCTTTCACCGCTTTTCTCTTCTGTATTTTCTGATCAATTACACATAAATACTTAGTCTTTTAATATATTTTTAAATAATAAATTTGTATATATGAATACAAAAGTTTTTAAAATAGGAGCGAATGATTTTTTCAAAAACATTTCTCAGCTAAACTTCCACACTCTCACTTCACCTTTCCAATTTCATCAAATATGTAATTTTCTCTCTTTATTTTCTTAATTAACAATATTTTTTCTTTTAAAATATTTTTTGACCTATTATAGAATATATCTTTGAATCAGCTGCATATATTTTATTATTCGCATTTCATAAATCTAATTTAATCTCTTTTTATTTTTCCGATTTGATCTACTCCAAGTTTCTTTTTTTTCTTTTTTTTTTAAAATTTTTTTGTGCTTTTTATTAAGGCTTTAATTAAGTTAGCATTTTCACATTTCTTTTTCTTATTTTGGGAATTAATGAAAAATGTATTAATTTGTTGCATATGGTTGTTTGATTAGCAATTGGGCAATAGTGTTTGAGTTTATATGTAATGCATTAATTGTGTCTAAATTTATATACCGTTATATAACAATTATATACAATCAATCAGCTATAAAGTATCACATTATTAATAAATTAAGCTAAAAAAGGTAGGTTCTTAAAAATAAATATCAATAAAATTTTCAATTTTAAACAATTTATTTTTAAGGACCTACCTTTTTTAGCTTAATTTATTAATAATGTGATACTTTATAGCTGATTGATTGTATATAACTATTGTACATCCTAAGTGCATCAAATGGATTATTGCTAGTGAAATTTTAAATTTTTTGACATTGAATTGAAATATATTTGGTTCATTGCTTTTTTACTTGTATTTGAAAATATCCAAATTTTTTTATATTACTTTATTTTTTATTTTTAAGTAATTTCATTTATTGAGTTGATATCGCTTGTCAAATTTAATCAGCCCCATTATTTTCAATTCAGATAAAGTCTAAAGTATAAGAAATTGGAATTCTATAATTTTTTTGGTTAACTATAATTTTAATATATATGCAATTTTGAGTATTTACTTGTTACATCTTTTGTCATTTTTAATTATGTTATTAATTATGATCAGGATGTTCAATTATCTAAACTGATTCAAATGGGATTTGTTGTCAATGCAAAAAAAATTTATCTCGATAGAATTGGGGATAACAATCTCATTCCGAGGGGTTTCCTACAGAATCTGAAAAAGCTGACAGTTTCAGAATGTGATCAGTTGCAAGAGGTATTTCAAATTGATGAAGAAAATCAAGCACAACTACAACTACTCTCAAAGTTAGAGCATTTGGAGCTAAAACGGTTACCGGAATTGAGATGGACATTGAAAGGACCAACCCATTATTTCAGCCTTCGAAGTCTGAAAGTTATAAACATACATAGCTGTGAGAGGTTAACGTCTGTCTTCTCACTTTCTCTCATTCAAAGCTTCCTACAGTTAGAAGAACTCTCGATTGAAAGCTGTGATAAATTGAGAACTTTTCTTACAGAACTGGAAAGTGATGGTGAAACAGAATCAAATAGTCGTCTTCACCCTCTATGCTTGCCAAGATTGACGACTCTGATGATCTCCAACTATGAAAAACTAGAATATGTTCTTCCAATCACTTTGGCTCAAGGTCTTCCACAGTTACAAAAACTCAAGGTAGAAGGCTGTGATGAATTGAAAACTATTTTTGCAGAACAGGAAAGTGTTGGTGAAACAGAATCAAACTGTCATAAGCATTCTCTGTGCTTGCCAAAATTGAGAACTCTGAGGATCTCGAGATGTCCAGGACTAGAATATGTTCTTCCAATCACTTTGGCTCAAGGTCTTCCACAGTTACAAAAACTCAAGGTAGAAGGCTGCGATGAATTGAAAACTATTTTTGCAGAACAAGAAAGTGGTGGTGAAACAGAATCAAACTGTCATCTGCATCCTCTGTGCTTGCCAAAATTGAGAACTCTGAGGATCTTGAGATGTCCAGGACTAGAATATGTTCTTCCAATCACTTTGGCTCAGGGTCTTCCACAATTAGAACAACTCGTTGCAGCATACTGTCATGAATTGAGAACTCTTTTTACAGAGCTGGAAAGTGACGGTGAAACAGAATCAAACAGTCATCTTCATCCTCTGTGCTTGCCAAGATTGACAACTTTGAGTATCTATGGATGTCCAAGACTAAAATATGTTCTCCCAATCACTTTGGCACAAGGTCTTCCACAATTAGAACAACTAGTAATAGATGGGGGTGAACGTGATGAATGGCAATTAAAGCAAGTCTTTGGTGCAGCAAAACAACATGCCGGAGTAGAACATTGGATAAAGCTCCCTCGTCTAAAAGACTTGCAACTTTATTATTTAGCAAATTTGAGCAGTTTTGGTCCAGAAAATTATTTTTTCAAGGCACCAGCTTTGGAAGAATTATTCGTTTGTGCATGCCCACAATTGATGAAATTTACCATTCAACAAGAAGTTAACAGCCGGGTTGACTTACGGGTAGCTCTTTTTTCTCTTTCTTCATGTTTATTTTTAAGCTAATTTTTGTTACACATGCATTGAACATGGTGATTGGACAAGTAAATTAATGTCACAATTACAATTTCAAAATTAATAAGTCTTTGGAATATTATTAGGTGACATTAAAGTACAAGGATGTGAAACATATATACAGATAGATTATTAAAAAAAATAAAATATATATATATATATATATATATATATATATATTCAAATAGATTATTATCTAGTACTGTCCATAGAATTTTTAAACTCTATAAGTGTGGTTAGCACTAGACCTGCTCAAAGATCGGGCTACCCGTTCAAGCCCGAAGGCCCGTTCGATATTTGGTCGGGTTTGGATAAAATATTATGTTTTTTTAAACGGGCTTGGACAAGAAAAATAAGCCTGATTAAAATTCGGGCCGAGCCTTGGTTCTACTCTTCAAAAGCTCGACCCAACCCGGCCCGATACTCTTTATATGCTTCTTTTTATTAGCCCTATATATATATATATATATATATATATATATATATATATATATATATATATATATATCTATAAACCTATATACTTAAGCCCATTAAATATGTTACTTACCAATTAAATATTTAAAGATAACTATGTATAAGCCCATTTAAAGATAACTATGTATAAGCCCATTAAAGACAAAACAACCCATTAAATATACATATAAAGCCTATTAAATATTTAATGTCAACCCATTAAAAAATCAACTTAGGGAGGGACGACCATTTAAAGAAAAAGCCATGTATCCACTTTAACCTACCCACTTCAAGTTCATTCTACCAATACCAAGTACAATTCTAACTTTTCTTTTGTTGTCTTGTCTGAAGAAGGAACCCGATAGCAATTGAAAGTTGAAACCCTATTTTCTCCTAGCCCCATTTTTTTCAAATCACGTCACTTGAAGATTCTAGCAAGTAAAAAATCCATAGATTTTTCTTAAAATTTCACTTTCTTGGTATTCAATCCTCATCCTCTCCGGTCTTCAAATCAGAAGTCTTCTTGGAAGTTTCATTTCATAAGCCAAGCTCTTATTTTGGGTAAGCAAACTCCTTTTTTTTTAATTTTATTTCTGTGCTTTGATTTGAAAATATCATTTGTTTGAGTTTCATGGGTTTTTGTTGCACAAGCTTTAAAATTTATTTTTTTCAATTGTTTTGAGATTTGAGTTCGTGATTTTTTGTACATGGCAGTAAAATTTAATATTTGATAATTAAAGAATGAGACATAAAATTTTTTTAATTTTAATTATAAAATTTAAAAATTCATCTAGATTTACTTTCTTAATTTAAAATTCACCAATCATTCATATTTTATTTCATTTAAAAGTTGAAGAACTTGCTTATCTTAAATATTTTTAACAAAACAAAAATTATGTATAAGAACTAAATAGGAATCTTGGCAGAGATAACAAGTTATCTAGAAAAATTCATCTGTAATTTTTTTAATAATATTTAAATTTGTTGAATATGGTGAAGGATTATATTTTAATAATTGTTGGACTAATGGAATGTTATTTTATTTACGTACGCAAATGGTTGCATGTGCAAAGCCATAGAACTTATCGATTATCATATTTGGTTAGTAAGAATGCTAGATAAATGCTTTGAATATATGTTAGATAATGGGTTATCAGTTATTAGATTTGGCTCAAAACATGTGGGCTTATATTGACCATATTTAATTTTTAAAATAATTTGTCAATAATAATAGTCAGTATTCTGTATTGGATGAAATATTTTTAAACTGATTATAGTTTAAAAGTTAGCTTATTGATTTATAAAATTTAATTTTTATTTTGTATTTTTTTGACAATTTACTAGACAGATATATGTTGCAATGGCAAATTCAAATACCCCTATAATTTGTGGAGGATGGGAATAATGAGTATGAAAATACTTCTAAGCGGCAAAAAAAACCTTCTTCTAAGGTGTGGAATGATATGACCAAACTTGAATGTGCAGACAAAGATATGACAAAGGCACAATAACTACTGTAAGACTGTTCTTTCAGCAAAATCTTCTAGTGGAACTTCTCACTTACTACGCCATTTAAATGGTTGCCTTAAGAAGAAAAATAGGGATATTACTCAATATACCATAGCAACTCAAACACCTTTAGGAGGTGGTTTAGGGTTAAAAAATTATAAGTATGACCAAGAAGAATGTCATAAAGCTATATCAACTTTTCTTGTCTGTGGTAAACATTCTTTCAATACAGTTGAGGAATCAGGGTTTAGATACATGATGAGTGTTGTAAGTCCTCACTATAAGAATATAAGTAGACATACAGCTACTAGGGATGTCTTGAGTTATTATGCAAAGGAAAGAGAGAATGTCAAAACATTGTTGGTTGAAGCACCTGGTCGAATATGTTTAACTTCTGATAATTGGAAATCTGAGCATACTAATGATGAATACATTTGTATTACTGCTCATTAGATTGATAATGACTAGAAATTGCAGAAGAGAATAATAAGGTTTAGAGCTTTAACCCCTCCTTATAATGGTTTGAACATAGCACATGAACTTTTTTTATGCTTAGCTCAGTGGAATTTAGATAAAAAAAATTTTAGCATCACTTTGGATAATGCATCTTACAATGATGTCTTGGCTTATTCTCTCAAAAGTCGGTTTCGTGCCAATAGTGCCCTTTTATGTGATGGTGCTTTCTCTCAAATTAGATGTTGTGGGCATATTTTAAATCTCATTGTTCAAGCTGGTTTGAATCTTGTTGATGATGTTGTTAGTAAAATTCGTAATGGTATTAAATACATAAAAAAGTCTGCTCCTCGCAATAAAAGATTTTATGATATTGCTGAAAAAAGTTTTAAAGTGAATGTAACCAAGAAGTTGCAACTAGATGTGTGTGTGAGATGGAATTCTACATACTTGATGCTTGATTCTGCTCTTTATTACAAAGATGTGTTAATCTATTGGGGGCAACGAGATAAAGATTTTCAGCTCTTTGCACTTTCAGAGGAGGAATGGGGTAATGTTTGCATTATTTGCAAGTTTTTAAAAGTTTTCTATGATGTGACTTGTGTGTTTTCTGGTTCTAAATACCCTATGAAAAATATTTATTTTAGAGGTGTATGGAAGGTCCACAATTGTTTGCTAGATACTCTTAAAGGCCCACATACATTCTTAACTCCAATGGTTAGGGGGATACAAGAAAAATTCAACAAATATTAGGCTGAGTATAGTTTGGTGTTATCATGTGCTGCCATTTTAGATCCTCGTTACAAGTTAAACTATGTGGAATATTGTTATACTAAACTTTATGGTAGTCATGCCTCAGAGTTTGTACAAAGTGCTTTGAGAACTCTTAGACTCTTACTTGATGAGTATGTGAAGAGTTCCAAACCTAACACTTCAACTAGTGTGATAGGGGCTGATATGGTTGATTCTAGCTTGCATAATTTTAATGTGGGTGAGGTTGATGGGGGAATAGGTTCTGATGAGAGTGATGATTACAAATTGTTTTTAAGTCAATCCAAAGTTAATATTGAAAAGTCACAATTGGATCTTTACTTGGAAGAAAAAGCAGTTGAGTTGAATAGTGATATTGACATCTTGGATTATTGGAGTAAAAGCTCAATTCGATATTCTAAACTTTCATTATTAGCTCGTGATCTTTTGGTAATTCCAATATCTACTGTGGCTTCTGAGTCAGCTTTTAGTATTGGAAAGAAAGTTCTTACTTGTTCAAGGAGTTCACTCAAACCAAAAACAGTGCAAGCTATTGTTTGTTTTGACGATTGGATGCGTGTTAAAAGTTTTTCAACAAGTACTATTTTTCCATTTATTATTTTTTATTATTACATTCTTACTAGTTTGGAATTCCTAAATGTTTAATCTCTTTCTCTCTTTGTTTTTTATTAGCATTGGAAGATGAAGCTTTTGTTTCTAGTGATGATGAGAATGATGATGATGATGATAACGATGTTACTCCCATGGCCTTTTAGGTTAGCTTCTTAATTCTTTTTTTGTTAAGAAATATTTGATTTGTCAACTCATTACAAAATGTCTTACACTAAACTGATATATATTGTAGTAGTTGAAACTAGAAAGTCTAGTATATCTTCTAATCTTGCCCAAACTTGGAAAATTTTACTAACTCATATACGCTTTATTCCTTTCTATTTTTATGTATTCCAATGTTGCAGCTTGAAACTTCTGAAACTTTTTGTTGGAGAGTGGCTGCTTGGTCTTTCTTAGCTAGTTAGCTTCTTAATCAAGAGATGGAAAATATTACTAACTCATATACGCTTTATTCCTTTCTATTTTTATGTGTTGCAGTGTTGCAGCTTGAAACTTCTGAAACTTTTTGTTGGAGAGTGGCTGCTTGGTCTTTCTTAGCTAGTTAGCTTCTTAATCAAGAGATTGCAATTCTTCTTTTTCATGCTAGTTAATGCAATATTAATAAATACAAATAATTTGATTTTACTAACTCATTTACTGCTCTATTCCTTTCTATTTTTTATGTGTTTCAATGTTGCAGCTTGAAACTTTTAAACCTTTTTGTTGGAGAGTGGCCTACTTGGTCTTTTTTAACTGGTTAGTTTCTTAAAGAGATCACAATTCTTTTTCTTTTTCCTGCTAGTTAATGTAATATTAATAAATGTAAATAATATTATAAAGCTGAAACTTTTCTTAAACTTATTGTACTTAACATAAGACTATCAACAATTATTCTGCTAGTGCTTCAGAATGCTTAGGATGTTGAAGCTTCTAATCCATTATGTTTGAATGTTCTTTGAAATTATGCTTATTTCTTTCTCTTTTATGTGTTGCAGCCTTGTAGGCTTGAAACTTGTGAAACTTTTTGTTGGAGAGTTGTCTACTTGATCTTTCTTAAGTGGTACTAGTTAGCTTTTTAAAGAGAGCACAACTCTTTTTTTCCCTGCTAGTTAACGTGATATTAATAAATATAAATAATTGGATAAATCTGAAACTTTTCTTAAACTTGTTGTGATTACATAAGACTATCATCAACTATTCTTAGAATTTTTTAAGTCCCAATTGTGAATCCATTTCTGTCAGTGCTTCAAAATGCTTGGGATGTTAGAGCTTCTAATCTAATATGCTTGAATGTTTGTTTTACTTTTAGCTTTCCAAATAAAAGTGTCATTCTCCTTTGCTGAGTATTGTATTTTATATTATAATTTAGTTAATTTAATATTTTATTAAAATATAGTTTTGTATTTTGTAGGTTTGAAGAAGATATTTAAAGACAAGTCAAGTCATCTACTCTTGTAGTATTTTACGGAAGTTTGTTTGTATATATTAGTTATTAAGTGTTTCTTAGACTTAAGATAAACTGTGAAAACCATGTGTTATAAACTTCTAATGTGTAGAATGAATGTAATGTATAAAATGAATGTCCATTTATATTATATTATTTTTTTGTTATAAAAATTTTATTTGCTTGGGCAGGCTTGGTCATTTCTGTAATTTTTAAAATGGGTCTGGACAATAAATTGAGGCCCGAATGTCGGGCCAAGCCGGGCTTGGGTATAGATAAAAATTATCAGTTTCATGTCCAGGCTCGGCCCTGTGACGTCCTCGTCACTAACCAAATAACAACTAACTTTTATCTCAAATAGCAATTAAATCGACTAGTTTATCCGATGTCAATCTTCCTCACTGTTATGCATGATGCATTATTATCAGAGAGCCGTATTAAAATTCACATGTATAAAATTTTTCATTTATAAACGTGTGTCATATACATCAGGATCTCAAATATTCATACACCCTAATCCCCAACATATACAAAACTGTAGTATTGTACTGTACATTAGCCGAAGTAATGGCCGACTAAATATACCTTCAAAGGATAAGTAGGAAGCGTGCCTCGAAGGTATCTCAAAAATCCCGAAATGATGCTCCTTTATCCGGAGCGGAATTACTTCAAGTAATCTGTATGAAAAATAGTTGTAAAAGAGTGAGTTTACGCTCAGTAAGAAACTCATGTAAAAGAGCGTACTATATCACTATATGCAGTTTTTTCCTGCTTGGCTCTATAATGTCATGTAAAATCATTATAAAGCATAGCGCTTATATTTCTTTCAAATATATCAAAAACAAGTAAATCATGCTTTCAAGTATTTCCACGGATCTCCAATCACGTGAAATCAAGTAGGCATATATAATTATTTTCAAATAGATGGGAGACAATTTATATCCAACAGAATCATGCACTAAGTAATTCTCATCATGGATACAGCAAATATATCCCGTAAAGGATAATCCAGAGAGATAATGGATACAGCAAATATATCCCGTAAGGGATAATCCAATAGATAAATCTCATAAGGATACCGCAAATATATCCCGTTAGGGATAATCCTGAGAGATATCAAATAAATGGCGTACCCACGTATAGGCCAGGGATCCTCCCCAAAGCCGAATCAAATAAGAGACTCATGGCCACTGTCTATAGCCCACAGTTTCACTAGTCAGGTGCCGTACCGTGGGTCTGAGGGCTGGACTAGAGCTCCTCAGTCAAATACAAGTAACAAATAATGTGCATGCTCTTTTTGAGAGATTCATAGTCTCCAAAACCTTATTCATGTAGGTTTTAAACAAGTATGAATGTCTTTTCTTAAAACAGGTTCTCAAAACCTTTCTTTCAAATAGGCAGTCGACTGGTCATATATGGCAGTCAGCTGCTACCCCATGTTTTGCCTTATTGAATTTCTTTCCCTTTTTGAAATTCAATAATTATATTTTTCAAAATATAAATAGGGCAGTCGACTGGCCCCAAATGGCAGTCGACTGGTTTTGAAACAGAATGTTTCCCGAGAATTAGCAGTCGACTGGCCCCCTTGGCAGTCGGCTGGTTTTGAAACAGAATGCTTTTGGACAAATAGCAGTCGACTGGCTCCCCCTGGCAGTCGACTGGTTTGAAACAGAATGGTTTCTGGAAAATGGCAGTCGACTGGCTCCCATGGTAGTCGACTGGTTTGCATCGATTTTCGAAAAACGGCGTTTTTGATGTCTCTAGGCAGTCGACTTCCCTTTATGGCAGTCGGCTGCCCCTAGCCTAATTGGTACTAGGAGACAAGTCCGAAAATGTCATTTTCCTGGAATGAAACAGCTGGTACTTCTCTCCAAATCACATCCAAACATGATAAAACATGCGGACATAGTAACCCTACGTCCGTTACATAAATTCCTTACCTCGATTAGCAATTAATCCACAAGTTAGTTGCACCAACACTTGTCCTTTTTTCTTTACTCTTCAAGCTGTAAACATCATAGCAAATTAAAAGCTCAACAAACCTGCTATATCAACTTCATAAAATCCCAAACCATCAAAATCATCAACATAAACCATATCTTCTCTTACCTTTGCTATTCACCAACTTTTAAGATCTCTACAATCACTTGGATCTAGCCTTTCATATTAAAGGCATAGGTTAAGCTATCGATAAGGATCGTTTTTCTTTAGAGAAGCTTAACGAATCAATGACCTGAAATGGTGGTTTGTCAAGGTGAGAAGCTTGGACACTTAGAGGAAAAATGGAAGCAACGAGAGGGAGAGGAAAATGGGCTGTGTCGTGGGATGCAAGAGATGATGATGATGAGTCATGTTAGTTCATTTAATGCCCATTAATGCATGCTCATCATCTCAGCCATTGACCACCTCCTTTGACCCTTTGACCTTTGATTGTTTGACCATCAATTGCCTTAATTCCCTTTATGTCCCATACACCATATATATATATATATATATATATATATATATCAGAAATTCATATTTATTCCATTAATTCAAGTTGAAAAACTATACAAGTATGGAAAATTTACAGAATTTTGGGGATTTCACAGGCCCGCCCAATGAGCAGGTCTAGTTAGCACAATAACATATATTCTTTAAAAAAACTAAAAAAATAAAGTGAGGGATGTGCCACTAACTCATTATTTTAACTCTGTTTGTCAAGTCTAATATATAATGTAAGTAGATGATCTTTTAGAAATGAGCTTTTGTTTTTTTTTTAAAATCACTTTGATTTATCATACATTTCGTGGAAATTATATATTTAGATCCATAATTTTCTTTAGCCTAAAATCATGTCTAAAAATTAATATTTATGTAATGCTATTAACAATTTTAAAATAATTTCAATTGTCTATAATTATAGAGTACAAACCATCTCAAAATGTTGCATCACACCATGATTAATTTCCATCTCCTATCTTTCATAACTATCACTCCTCTAATACTTAAAGTTTAGACTTAATATTTCTTAAAAAAAAAAAATTTAACTTTAACATCTCTACACTGAAAACTTTAAACTCTAACCATTGGATTATTGGATGAAAAGAATTTAAGGATACTAACGTAGACAATCTCAATAATTTCTTATAATGATAAAACGTAACTTGGGATTTAATAATTTATATGGAAAAATTTTCAAAAATAAAAGTAGCAAGTAACCCAAAGAATATGTAAGTAAAGGAATAATCAATATTTATGAAATTTGATATATTTGTAATTTCTAATAGCAATATACACATTGACATTACTCTTTGAATAATTCACCTATACTTATTATTTATTAGTATAATTGAAAACAGTTCATTATTAACAATATAAAAATTAACTACTAAACTTTTAATTTAGAAAATTTTTAATATTGAACTTAAGGTCTAAGAAGTGTTTGTTATATATACTAATGAAATTGTTGGGTGTTGTTCGGCCTTCTCACTCTAAAAGCTAGCTCAAGAGGTGAGATTTTCCCTCACACTTATAAACATATACTCAGCCCCTTCCACAACCGATGTGGGAATACCCCAACAATCTCCTTCTTTACACATTGGGTCTTGGGGAAGCAGGGGGAGCCTTTTTATTACTCGACACAAAGTAAGAGATGTTGGCAACCTAGGCTTTGATACCAAGGTTGAGTGCTATTGGGCTTTCTCATCCCAAAAAGCTAGCTCAAGAGGTGAGACTTTCTCTCACACTTATAAATACACACCTAACTCCTTCTACAACTGATGTGGGAATACCCTAACAGATAGTAAATAATTTTGGGTATTTTTTTTATTATTAAGCCTTTTGTAAAGATGAGATATGATTTTATAAGTATTTGCAGTAATAGAAGTTAAAAAAAGAAATAATGTAATTAAATAACATATATTTTCTTAAACAAATGATTGATACATTAAGCAGCTTTTAACTACTTAATATTTTGGCTAAATTACACTCAAGTCTTGTTGACCAAGCAAGTGTTTTTCACATGATACTAATAATATCCTTCGTTGGTAATTGGTATAATAATAATAATAATGAAAAAAATCTTTATTTGTAAAATAAAAATGAAAAACAAATTAAAAAAAAAAAACTGGAGAAAGGAGAGAATAGGGGAAAAAAAGAAGAAAGAGGGATGTTGATTTGCCCTTAGGTAAGCCAAATTGACGTTTGGTAAAAAGAACAATGAAGGTGAAATGAAAATGACAAATAACCATTAAGCACAGGAACCTAAAATGTATTAATAGAATATTTTCATGTATATTTTTATATTATTTAACATTTAAATTCTAACAAATTTGATTCAATCAAAACATTGACACATATTATTTCATATTACAATTGATAATATATTTAATGGTACTTTATTCGATTATTTACTGACTTAATTATGTATTTATTTATATAATTATATATTTCATTTTTTGGTTGTATTTATATTTATAATGCTATAACTATTTGATTTCATAGGTAATTAACCATATATAAAATTATTTTGAGCAAGTAATTATATTCTATAAACATATTTATTTATGTATTTATTCAATTTTTTATAATTTTATTTATTTATTTTGTTACAAAGAAAATATTTGATTATTGGAGGTAGGGAAATATTTATTTGTTTGTTTGTTTGTTTGTTTCTTATGTAATTATATAAATTTAATTATCATTTTAAACAAATACATAATTAAAAACTTTATGATAAAAAAGTAGCAAAATGGAAAAAGAAAAAAAACGAAGTATCGTGGGTAAAAACATAAAAGGGAAAGTGGGAGATGCGATAAGCACCCGCCTACAAGCCTTTAATGTTCTATTTAAATCTTGTTTGAATTCGAACCTGATCATAAAAATTTCTAATAACATTGTTTCAATGGATCTTTAACCCATTCCCTCATTCGATCTCCCAAAGAAAAAAAAAACTAAAAGAAAAAAAGTGAAGGATGGTTTTAAGAGGCCAATATAACCAAGCATGTGTGGAGTAAAGTTAGTAGAGTTTTGAAGAAATTTTGAAAAAACAATTTTGTATTAGTCTTAAATAGTGAAAAGTTTCCTTTTCCTTTTAAATAAGTAGAAATTGAATTTTAAATTTTTGAATATTCTGATTAAAATGAATTTGTCTGTTAAAATATTTTATTCAAATGGTCCTTTTGGCCTTTTACGACCCATTTATTATATGGATTTATATATGATGCACTGACAGTGTATAGTTTCCATACACTGTCAATGCACCAGAGGTTGACACTTCATTAATAAGCCCTTATATGCAAATATAAATAAATTTTTTTAATTTGCTCATAAGGGCCTATTCATGAGGTGTCAACCTCTGATGCATTGACAGTGTATAGAAACTATACACTGTCAGTGCATCATATATAAACTCTTATTATATAACCATCTACTTATTGTGTAAAACAAAGTGAAAATTAAAAGCATCCACCAAATGGAGTTTGGGTGTTTTAATTTGGTCTGATAAAGTGATTTGAATTTGTATTCAAATAATCTACAAAAAGAAACATAGTGATTAAGATTGAGATTGTATATGATGCATTAACAGTGTATAGTTTCTATACATTGTCAATCAACTATAGGATGACACCTCATTAATAAGCAAAGTCAGAAAAAATATAGGTTTTTAAAAATAAATTTTAAAATTTTATTAATTTTTATTTTTAAGAATATGTATATGAAGTGTCATCTTATAATTAACTAATTGTATGAAAACTATACGCTATCAGTGTATTATATATAAACTCATTAAGATTATAATTCATATAAATATTCAAGGATAAAAATTTTAATTTATTTACAAAACTTATAAATTAAGCAAGTTTAATATGGGAAATAAAATAAAATTAGATACTGTTTAATTAATTTAATAAAAATAAAATATTCAAAAAATAAAAATAAATTAAATAGTAATTTTAATAAAATTTCAAGTGTGTATATGTTTGTCATTATTTATATTTGCTATTTATTTATGTGTACTAATATTGATTGATATTGATATTGGTACATGTTAATTTGATTCATTAGAAGATTACTGAATTGTGTCTTGAATTTCGTTTCTCTCAATTATAATTTAAATTAATAACTTTTTCATAAAGTGCCTTTAATTATGGTGGAAAATTGAGGCAATTTCTCGTTGCAGTGTATATATCCTGCTAAAACCTTACAGCAAGCTATTAAAAATATGGGATTAATCTTTTAATGTAAACTAATTAAATAAATAAATATTGTTTATAAATTAAATAATATCTTTGAGAAGGCATTATGACAGTTGGACACCTCTAATGTTGTTGATTAATCTTTATAATTTAATTTTCTTTGGTTGTTGTTTTAGATTTTTTTTCTTCTAAATTAATGAGATCAGTAATTTTCTTCTTGGCTTTTTTTTCTATATTTATCAAGTTGAAAACAAAGATGGCCGCATAATTATATATATTAGGGAAATTCACTTTTACTTAATAAGTTATAACGTAGGTTTGAATTAGGATAATTACTAAATATATATTTGATGGAGTTTTTTTTACTTCACAAATAGTATTAGAATCATGATACTTATTCTATAAAAATATAAAAAAATAAAAATAAATAAAATAAAACATGTATAACGATTTTAACATTACTTGAGGAGTAAAAACTTTTACCGACGATGCATGAAATAATTATATTTTAAATTATGCAAATTTTACTCATAAAAAATAAATTTAAAATTTGTCATCAAATAGGTACTTTATTATTGTACTTGAATAGTAATTTGTGGAGTACTATTTTCACTTTTGTTTTTTTTATATATATATATATATATATATATTATTTTATCTAGTCTTGTGATTTAAGCAATTAATGATTTTGCAATTTTTGTTTATGTGATGAATTATGATCAGGGGGTTCGATTATCGGCTTTCAAGGAGTTTTTACCGAATGCAAATAATCTTAATCTGGAAAGAATTGTAGATCTTCAAAAAAATCTAATTCCAGGTGTAGATCTACAAGGATTAACTTACCTTCGCCTTGATGATTGCGAGGATCTTGAATGCTTGGGAGATACAACTGATGAAGAGCATGTACCAACTAGTGGAGTGTTCACTAATTTGGTGGAACTAGACATGATAGGCATGATTGGTTTGAAAGTGTTGTGGAACAGTCAGCCTCCAAGGGGTTTCCTACAAAACCTCAAAAGGTTGAAAGTTGTACGCTGTGAAAAGTTGGAAGAGATACTTGGAATTGATGAGCTTCTTTATAACGGGGAAGAAAATCAAGCACCGCTACTCTCAAATTTAGACTATTTGGAGATAAGTTCAACGCCAGAGTTGAGATGGTTAGTAAAAGGCCCCATCCAATATGTCAACCTCCGAAGTCTGAAGGTTGTATCAATAGAAGAGTGCAACAAATTGGAATCTCTTTTCTCATCCTCCCTTATTCCAAGCTTGAGGCTACTGGAAGAGCTCCGTATACGTTGTTGTGATAAATTGAAAACGGTTTTCATGGAGGATAAAACAGAATCAAACACGCTATGCGTGCCAAACTTGAAAACTTAGGCGATATTTAACTGCCCAACACTAAAATATGTTGCTCCAGCAATCTATATTATCAAAGCACCAGCTTTGAAAATGTTAAAAGTCAGGGGCTGTCCTCAATTGTCGAATTTTACCATTCAACAAGACGAGTATTCAAAGGTAACACTTTTTTTTTTTTTTCATCTTTTTGTTTTGTTTTTGTTTTATATACTTTTTGTTTAGTTAGAAGATTGTATATGAGTCCCTCAACTAGTGTAGCTTAAAAATCAGTATGGTCACATTTTATACATTCTTTTTCAACATGCATATTTATTTAAATTTAGAATGAACTTAGAGTGATGCTTTTATTTTTAATCTTGACAAGTCCTACGTCTATACACTTTCTTTTCTTTTGGAAACATGTAAATAATGAATTTTACTGCATGATTCCGCATAATTTAATATAAAAAATAAAATATAATTTAATATAAAAAATAAAATATTTGAGCATTCCTTGTTATCGAAAAGAATATAAAAGAGTAACTTGCTCTTTCTTTTACACAGCATTTTGAAGAATGTACAGATGACGCCAATTCGTGCAATAGCCACCTGAGAGAAGGATCGCCGAACATGATGAATTTTGAACAACTATTTCATCTTCCAGGTGGATGTTACCTCACGTCAAGTCTAGAGACTGTAGAGCTTGTTGGTCTAAATTGGTTACGGTATATATGGAAGGGTCCCATCCAAGTTGTTCAATTCTTGCCCAAATTGCGCTTTCTAAAAATACGAGAGTGTGAAAACCTGGAGCAAATGATTGTTAATGACGCCACGTCGGCATCGTCATCGCAAGGTCAAGAGGAAGATGGAACGGAAGTCAAAAGTGAGAAGAAAATGTTAATGTTCCCAAGTTCACAACGCTTGCACCTTGAAAGGTTACCAAGCCTCGTGGTGAGCTTCAGTCCTGTGGGTTATCATTTGGTTTTCCCATCTTTGGATAAATTAATCATTCAAGATTGTTGTCAATTGATAACAATTTTCACGGTGGACTCCACATTACCTATCCATCCTGAAACAAAGGTATTTATCTATCCAACACTTGTTACTTAAGATTTTTAATTATTTTATCTTTATTTAATATTTCAATAACAAAAAGTATAGATAATGGCATGAAAAACTGCATCGATCATATTAAAGACTTGCATATATTACATGCATGGAAGCATCAAAATTAACACTACATCTGTAAGCTTTAATATAGAGTCTGTCCCATAATTCGAGTTGGGATGAAAGATACGTTGGCTGTTTTGACATAAAATATCTCTGTTCTAGTTAATTTGATAAAATACATGAAGCAAATATTTCTTGGATGTCAAACTTTGTAAAAAAAAAAAAAGATTTCAGAGAAGGAAATATTTTATGTCATGTTTGACATATAAGATGATGAATCGGATAGGATAATAATCATCTTGATTTATATTTGATGCACAAATTAAAAAGAGGATTGGATTGCAAAGAAAATTAATCATTCTTCTAGTATAGGATAACTCAATCATTTTCAAAAGATAATGCTTATTTTTAATCCAATGAAATTAAAAATAAATACTCATATTTTATTTATTTTATCCTTAAAATTTATATTTAAAATTTAACTTAACATTTAATAAAACAATAACGATTATTGTTTAATTATTTAATCTAAATTATTTTTTTCTTTTTTTCTTCTTTTTTCATTTTTTTACTTCTTTTTGTTTTTTTTTTCTTGTTTCTGAATAAAGAAAAACTATAATTTTGATAATATAATTTTTCTTGAACAATTAATTTTTTTTCAAAAATTATTTTTTGAAAAATAATCAAAATTTTTAAATAATTTTTTTAGAAATTAGTTCTTAAACATAAAATTTATTATAAAATATATTTTTTACTATTTTTTCTTACTTTAAATTTTATTTTTTTCTCTTTTTTTTATTTTTCTTTCTTAGTTTCTTTTTCTTTTTGTTGGTAGGAAAAAAAAGAAGAAAAAGAAAGGAAAGAAAAATAACTGTTAACCATAAAATTATTAGAAATTATATATATTTTTTAGTTTATAAAATTTAAATTATTAAATTTAACTTGCATTTTTTCTCCTTTTTTTCCTTCTAATAGGTTAAAAAAGAAAGAAAAGGAAGAAGCCATAAAAATAAAAAATATATATTTAAGAGTTGTCTTTTTGAAAAATTAACGTAATTAAAAAATAAACTTATTTCTTAAAAACTCATTTTTCTAAAATAAATTTATTTAACTTACAATCAAAGAAATTAGTTTAAATGCAAATCAGATAAAGAAGAAAAACAAAAAAAGGAAAGAAAATAAATAAAAAAGTGAAAAAAATACAAAGAATTTTTTTATAAAATTCACACAATAAATTGATAATATTGACTATATAGTTAAGTTTAGAATTTTTTTTCTCAGCCAATAAGATTTTTTCATTAATATAATGTACAGAGCAATAATTCGGATTATTGGGTTATCTAAACAACAGACTCCTCTTACAACACTAATTAATACGCCTTAATCCCAAAAACCACAGAAAAATATGTTCAATCAACTCCCATATAGCCAGAGAATCTGCAAAGGAGTTTGAATCCCTAATATGCACAAAGCCAGCCATATCAATCTCATCCAAGATATTCTTTTAATCACTTTCAATGATCTAAGATCACCATGGCCCATAAGATCACCAAATTCTTACCAAAGGTGTGATCTAATCGGCATGTATAAATCATGATGATTTTTGACGTGATCACCTCAATATGCAGGGCAACTGGCCCAAGCTGGTCATTAACATTTATTTCTTTTCTATAGGAAATTCAGCATTTTCCTTTGATTTGTATAATATTATCAACCAATTTTAAATGGCTGCGAAGGCACCCCCACTAGATGATGCTAGTACCTCAAAACGAGATATATTTTGGACAAGGGCTGAAGGGGATGACCTGCATACCCTCGTCACACTGTTAGAAGCTGTTATTGGTCACACAGATCAGGATAAAGATGAAGATGAAGATGAAGAGGATGAAGATCAGGAGGAAGATGAAGATGAAATTCGACAATTGAAGTGAAAAATGTTGCAAAAGCATAGAGTTGAACATAAGTATAGCATCATCCACCTTCCCTCTCATCCTTTTTCTTTTTTAATTTCTGTGAATATTGAAAAATATATATTGTACAAACAATAGAGATGAGTACGCAACCAAATTTCTACGCTTTGGCCTGTATTTTGTTGTGAAAGATTCTTATTTTGGTTTATTTACCATCTTTAAGGGTTTGATATATTCGTTGCCTTTAAAAACATGGTAAAAGATTGGAATAACATTGGAATGCTAGACATTTGTTGTCTGCTTCTCTTTAGACTTTAGCTAGTCATAGTGGCATTAAAATTAAGGTTCCACTATTACATGAGCGTCACTAATGTGTTTTCTTGTTTTATTTATTTATTTATTTATTTTTGCTTAGCCATAAGAGATTTTTTTGAAAGTAAACCATAAAAAATATTTGTTATATTAATTTGCCTCCCTTAAACTATGAACAAAGTCAGCCGTCCCAATCCTTATTCTAATGCTGTCAATTTTCTTTTTTTTTTTTTTTACTTTGAGTTATGACCGCCGCTTGAACTCGCAGTGTAATTTTGTTTTAGTACACTAAAAAGGCGTAGTTTCACATGGGCATGAAATTTTGGCGGTTTAGAAAGCTGCTGACGTTTTAATACACTGCACATAGACTTGATAATTCGTGTCTTCGTGTCATGACACGACACGAGTTTAGATACGACACGAATTATCAAAATACGAACACGACACGAATTATAAAACGTGTCTGTATGGTAAACACGAAACACGACATTTTTTTTTACGTGTGACACGTGACACGACACGATTGACACGTGATAATTAACCGTGTCACACGACACGACACGACACGATTAACACGACATGAATGATACGATTAAAAATAAAATATAATAAAAATGATAAAAAAATATTTAAAATAATTTGTCTACTTAAAATAATTTCTTATAAGTTATAAACTATTGTATGATTTAAACAAATCATATATATTTTTTAATTTATAAAAATGTTATTATAGAAATCATTTAAAGTAAATGTTTTATTATAAATTTCAAAACTATGATCTTAAGTTCTTAACTCTAAAACTAGGTCTCCTAATCTTATTATATATAGTATCATCAATTTATCATCATCGTATGACTATAATTTGTATGTTAGTACTAGTATTATGTTTGTTACTTTGTTTTAATATCTTGTTCTTATTATATTAATTTGTATGTTAGTATTATGTTATTTTAATTTCTTATAATTTGATAATTGATATAGAATAATATAATCAATTCTACTATTCTTATTATATATAATTATAATATCATCAATTCATCGTCATCATATGACTATAATTTGTATGTTAGTACTAGTATTATGTTTGTTTGTTTGTTTTAATAAATTGTTCTTATTATATTAATTTGTATGTTAGTATTATGTTATTTTAATTTTCTATAATGTGATAATTGATATAGAATAATATCATCAATTCTACTATTCTTATTATATATAATATCATCAATTCATTGTCATCATATGACTATGATTTAAGATTAAGTATATAAGAAAAGCTCTTGAATTTTCGCCGTATCTTCTCCTCTGCAAACATGCTTGTAGGAGTTATTAGTCTTGTCATCGTACATGATCGCTATACTCAAGATTCCTGTGAGTCTTTGGGATTGATTTAGTTTTACTTGTTTGTTAGTAAGTAGAGTCATTAGTAATCTGTGAACAGAAAATGGAGGAAACCTTGGAGATTGCATGGGAGGGATTAAGGCTGACTGAAGAAGAAAAAGGGGGAGTGCGAACAGAAGGAATTAATGGATTGAAGGACAACGAAGAAAGTAAAAAGTGGCTGATGGCGAAATTATTAACAACGAGAAGCTTCCAAAAAGAGGCAATGTTGAGTCTCTTGCGGGTGGTTTGGCGTCTGTCAAGAGAGGCAGAGACGATGGTCCTGGATTCCAATTTGTTCCTATTCAAGTTTGCATCGCTTAGGGATAAACAGAGAGTTATTGATGGGTCCCCATGGATGTTTAACAAACATCTCATTCTATTTACAGAATATGATGGAGATTTGAGAACTTCAGATTACGTATTCAATAAGGCGAGCTTCTGGGTGAGAATTCATGATCTCCCTCTGAAAATGATGAGAGCCGAAGTGGGGGAGAGGCTTGGTAACAAAGTGGGATCCTTTCTACAATATGATGCCTCTTCATCTAATCGAGGTGGTGGAAATTTTATTCGTATAAGGGTGAAAGTAGACGTTACTAAGCCTCTAAGGAGATTTGTTAACCTCATAGTTCCAGATGGAAGGAAAGAGATTTGGTGTCGCATTACGTATGAACGGTTGCCAAATTACTGTTACCATTGTGGTCTTCTTGGACATATAATGGTGGAGTGCCCGTCCTCTACGGAGAAAGATGAACATGTTATTGAGCAATATGGTCCTTGGTTACGAGCTCCAGCGTGGGGAGAAAGAGACAACCATCAAAGAACGAGCTTACCGGTGTATTTGAACACAAAAGGAGCTTCCAGGGAGCCGATCAAGACACCGAGGCTAGAGAAGTTACCGATTGCAGGCGAAGTTGCGTTGGAGGATGCCGGTTCAGAGGCTAGTAGCGGTTTTCGCAAGGGTGGCATAACTGTGCAAAGTGGTTACAAAGAGCATGGCGTAAAATCTGGAATCATGGTGCATGAAAAAGAGGTGGATTCGACTAACGGTGATGTTTTAAAGAATGTATCTGACCAGGAACTCTTACATGGCAATATGGACCCACCAAATCAAGTTGTGACACTTGGCAAAATAATAAAACATGGTGAAGAGGCTAATTTACATGGCCATGAAACCTCAAGCCGGGATGTGGGTCCAATTCTAAAGAACACGGTGTTGACAATGGAGGGCAAAGATGAAACAAAATGTGTCAAGTATAAAGAGGAGGAGGCGTGAATTAAAAGCCAAACAAAATGGAAAAGAAAGGCACGGGGGGTTGATAAGGAGAACAGGGAAGCTTCAACTAATCTGGTGAACTGTAAGCAGGATGTTGCGAGAGGAATAATGGTCGCGCAAGGAGTATTGGAGAAGGGGGAGACATCAACTAGCTTGGCGAAATGTAAGCAGGATGCTAAAGGAGATACAACTATGGTACAAGGAGGAACGGAGAAAAGAATTTGCAGGCTTACAAATGAAATCAAAGCGGCGGAGACTGGATACCAGTCCCGCCGAGAGCCATGAGGTGCATGGCATGGAACTGCTGTGGGCTTGGGAACCCACACGCAGTGAGAGCTCTTAAAGAGCTAGTGCAACATGAAGATCCCCATGTAGTGTTTTTATCTGAAACAAAACTACATGTTAGGAAAATGGATCGAATTAGGAGGATATGTGGAATGACAAATTGCTATGGTGTTAGCGCTAATGGCAGTAGCGGAGGATTGGCAATGTTATGGAAGGCTGAGATAAATTTATCTTTGAAAAGTTTTTCATTACATCATATAGATATGGAGGTACAGGACGAGGGTAGTATAGGGGGATGGCGTTTGACTGGTTTCTATGGGCAACCCAATGCTGCTAGAAGGGATGAATCATGGAATCTGATGAGGAATTTGGCTGTTAATAATTCAACTCCTTGGATTGTTTTTGGTGATTTTAATGAAGTTATGTGGATGCATGAAAAGGAGGGAGGAAGTGACAGACGTGAGACTCAGATGGCAAATTTTCGAGAGGCCTTGGATGCTTGTAATCTGGTGGATTTGGGATTTGATGGGTCTTGGCACACATGGGAAAGAGGACGTAATGTTGATACGCTTATTAGAGAGAGGCTTGACCGTTGTGTTGCTACATTAGATTGGGTTTCCACATTTCCACATTATGCTATTCAACATTTAGAAGCCCCAGTCTCAGATCATCGACCAATTATGATACAAACGAAGAGATGCAGTGATCTTAGAATAACAAGGAGTGGTAGCTTTCGGTTTGAGGAAGTATGGGCAAAAGAGGCTGCATGTGAACGTGTAGTCAAAGCCACTTGGGAAAGAAATACCCACTTGTCATTCCTCTATAGGTTAAAAGAAGTTGGGAACAATTTAAAGCAGTGGGGAGCAAGGGCTTTTAATTCTATGAAGAGGCAAAAGTGGAAGCTTATGTCAGAATTGAAAAAGGTTGAAGCAGATCGGGTGAATGCTGACAGATTGGTAAGACGGCGTGAGATTCGACAGGAGATTAACTCATTGCTTGAACGAGATGAAGTTGTTTGGAAGCAAAGGTCGAGAGTGCAATGGTTACGTGAGGGGGACAGGAACACTCGTTTTTTCCATGCACAGGCTTCTCAGAGAAAACGACGAAATGTGATAAATGGTTTGGAAGATGAGGGTGGCAGGTGGTGTGAGGATGCTGAAAGTATCAAACAGATTACTTCTAATTACTTTCAAACACTATTTCAATCCCAAAGAGCTACAAATTTCTCAGAGGTCCTTGAGGCAGTGCAACCATGTGTGTCCAATGAGATGAACACAAACCTACTTGCAGAGTTCACAACAGAGGAAATAAAAAAGGCTCTCAACCAAATGTACCCAACAAAAGCTCCTGGTCCAGACGGTATGCCTGCTCTTTTTTACCAAACCTATTGGCATGTTTTGAAAAATGATGTGATTAAACTATGTATGGATTGTTTGAATGGGGTGAGGGATATGGGAGATATAAATCATACTCATATTGTATTAATTCCCAAGGTGAAAGTACCAAGGACAATAATTCAATATAGGCCAATTAGCTTATGTAATGTAATATATAAATTAATTTCAATAGTGTTGGCCAATAGATTAAAGCATGTCCTCCCTAGATGTATAAGTGATTCCCAAAGTGCCTTTGTACCGGGTAGATTGATTTCAGACAATATCCTTGTTGCTTATGAATTACTTCATACTTTAAAGAAAAAGCATATTGGAAAGGAGAGTTTCTTTGCATTGAAGTTAGATATGAGCAAGGCATATGACAGGGTAGAGTGGAATTATCTAGAAGCTATTATGCGAAGATTAGGCTTTCATGATAAGTGGGTTAAATTGATCATGTCTTGTGTAACTTCAGTTTCCTACTCTATCCTCGTTAATGGTTCTCTTACAGAGTGTTTTAATCCTGAACGAGGGCTTCGACAAGGAGACCCCCTTTCACCTTACCTTTTCTTGATATGTTCCGAAGGGCTCTCGGCTTTATTGATTAGGAACCAGATGGCAGGATTGTTGCAAGGGGTACGGGCTAGCCTTCATGGACCACGAGTGACACATTTATTTTTCGCAGATGATAGCCTTTTGTTTGCAAAGGCAGAGGCTAGAGAATGTGCTAAGTTGCAGGAGGTGTTACAGATATATGAAGCATGCTCGGGGCAAAGAATAAATTATGAAAAGGCAGCCATTTACTTCAGTAGCAATGCCACAGAGAGGTGCAAAGATGAAGTCAGAAACAGATTTAATCTCCGAGTGGTAAATAGCCCAGAGAAATATCTAGGCCTTCCTACGATTGTGGGACGTGGTAGGCGTAAGGCTTTCCAAGATCTCAAAGAACGAATCTGTTCTAGGATGCAAAGCTGGAGTCATAGACTGCTGTCCCAGGGAGGTAAGGAAATTTTCCTTAAGGCAATTGTACAGGCAATTCCCACTTATTGCATGAGTTGTTTCCAGCTTCCCAAGTCCTTATGTGATGAAATCAACATGTTGATGAGCAAGTATTGGTGGAGTTCTACAAAGGGAAAAAGAGGGATTCACTGGCTGAGTTGGGACCATATGTGCAGAAATAAATTGGACGGAGGTATGGGTTTTCGTAATATGTGGTTGTTCAACAAGGCTCTTCTAGCCAAACAAGGGTGGAGACTGCTTCAAAATACTGACACATTGGCCTATAGGGTGCTAAAAGCCAAGTATTTTCCAACAGAGGATTTCCTGCAATCTAAATTGGGGAATAGGCCTTCTCTAACATGGAGAAGTATTTGGGAAAGTAAAGATGTTCTGTTAAGAGGACTTAGATGGCGCGTTGGAAATGGTCGATGCATAAAGATATGGAGGGACAAATGGTTACCAGGAGCACCAAATTTCAAAGTCTCATCTACGCCGTCACCTGGGGATGAAGAAGCAAATGTAGAGTCCTTGATTGATCCGGTAACTAAGTGCTGGAATATTAATTTGATACAATGCAAGTTCCACTCTGATGATGTAGACCGTATTTGCTCATTGCCTTTGAGTCGAGGTGATGCTCCTGATAAACTGATATGGCATTTCAACAAGGAGGGCTTGTATACTGTCAAAAGTGGGTATTGGTTACTTCTTGCCGATCAAATGAATGGAGACACAGTTATTGATGATAATCAAAAGAGAATATGGCAAAGGCTGTGGACAAGTAAAGCACCAACTAAAATGAAAGTATTTATGTGGAAGGTGTTAAAGGGCATATTACCAGTAAAGCAGAAGCTGAGGAAGAAAATTCCAGAAATCACTGATGGCTGTGCTCGGTGTGGAGAAGGTATTGAATCTATTTCACATGCTTTGCTTCACTGTCCTAAAGTGGATGCTGTTTGGCATGCCCTAAGTTGTGATTGGGACAACTTACGTAGTGCATTTAATGAGGAAAACCTGGTTCAACAATGCTTACTGCTTCATCCTCCACAATTACAGCAGTTTATATTCACCACGTGGGCCATTTGGAACGACAGGAATGCAGAGCTTCATGAGAAAATTTTCAGTCAACCATGCAATGTTGCTGCTTTCATAAGATGCTATATTGATGAGTATAATACAGCTCAGGCTCGAGAATTGTCACGGCTAAATACCGGTAGAAGAGCATGGATACCACCAAGAAATGGATTCTACAAGGTAAACTTTGATGGGGCCTTGAATGAACAGGAAAAAATGGGGGGTATTGGAGTAGTGGTGAGAGACTCTAATGGTGCCATCATAGGAGCATTATCAGATAAAGTCGAATGGGTGATAGATCCGGTAATGGTGGAAGCAATGGCTGCTATGAAAGGTTAGAATTTGCACGAGAATTGGGTTTGGCCTATATTGAAGTGGAGGGTGACGCGTCGCTAATTATTAAGAAGCTTTCAAGTTGGGAACCTGATATGTCCCCAGCTGGTATTTTGATTGATGATGCTCGGCAGATTAGTAGGGCCTTCCAGAAATGTTTTTTCATGCATACTTTGCGTGAAGGCAACCAGGCTTCTCATGTGTTGGCCAAAAATGGTTTGGAATGTAGTATGTGTCGATATTGGGTTGAGGATTGTCCTGATGCAATCCAAACTATTGTTGCTAGTGATGTAAACTTTTATTCTGAATGAATGCAATTGCCTTATGGCTTTTCTCAAAAAAAAAAAAGATTAAGTATATAAAATAAATCAATAAATCATTAATAAGTATATTAATATTATTCTTACTATAATAATTTGTATGTTAATATTATATAATTTTATTTTCTATAACGTGATAATTGATATAGAGTAAATCAATAAACCATAAAATCTCTTAGTATACTGAATAATGTAATTCTGTAAAGTGTAAACTCTTAATTTCTTATCAATATTATGTGATACAGTGTCCGTGACATAAAATAATTAATTAATTATACAATATTTTATTAGTATAATACAATATTTATATTTTATACATTATAATAAAAAAATATCATATATATTTATACATTATAGTGTTGTATTTAAGTTCTTAACTTAATTTCTTAATACTTTATTTTCAAAATTTATAAAATTTTATTATCTTAACCATAATTAATTAATTCAATTTCACAATTAAATTTATTAGTTTATTTTATTGCAATATTTATTAAAGCATTAGTTTGTTTTAATAAATTAATTTTCATAACACATTATACTAATATACTACAATTGTTCATTTGGTAAAACAGTTATGTATTTTATTTTTGGCCAAGATTCAATTCCCACTAAAAATATATATGGTTACCGTGTCTTACACGTGTATCCGTGTATTCATGTATCCGTGTAACACGAATTTCTTTAAACGTGTTTTCGTGTCGTGTACATGTTAATCGTGTGTTCGGGTAACACGAATTTTTTAAACGTGTTTTCGTGTCTTACACATGTTTAGCCCTGTCAGACACGGCTAAACACGAAAATTGCCTTGTCTATATTCGTGTTGACACGAATAAATACGAAACACAAATTTTTCAAATACGTACACGATTTTTTTGTATCGTTTTCGTACCGTATCACTCGTATTGTGTCTAGATTTACCAGGCGTAACTGCACACCTTTTCCCGACCCGATTGAATCCGCCGATCATAACTACTATTTTAAAGTCACTTTGGCCTCAATAAGAAACAGCTCTCATTCTATTTTTATTTTCTCTCCTGTTTTGTAGAATGTAGCCTTAACCTTCATCGTCTCCTTGCTCTTTCTTTTTACCGAAAACTAGAAAATCAAATCCCCCTAAATTTTGACATCAAGTCAAAATCTCTCCCAAATCACTCTTTCTCCTATAAGATTTCAAGCTAATTTCTCCTAATATTTGAAAATCATACCCTAACTTTTGAATGTTGACTCTCACATCGTCATCGTCATCTCCGCCATCGTCTACTCATCTTGTCACCGCCGCCGTCATTTCGTCGGCAAGGTATTTTATTGAAGATTAGGTCTTTGATATTTTGTAGTAGTGGATATCTCAGTTTCTTTCCAGACCTAAATCTTTAATTTCATTGCATCTTAATGTACATTTCCACTTTTTTCCACGATCTATATACGGATTTAATGGAATTAAACTTTGCCTGTAGAATGAATTCTTCTAGAATGATGGAATAATTGCGTTGTCCATTGCAAGTGCTTGATTCTCGGATATGTGCATCGTTTTTCATTTTGATTCTTTGATCTCAAAGTTTTGGTTCCTTGGTATTTTTTTTCCAAATGTTCTCTTTAATTGTTTCTTTTAATGATTTTAATTTCTCGATTATAGTAAAGTTTGGTAAAGTTTGATTCTTAGCTTTATTTGATTTCCCAAGTTTTGGTAAAGTGTTCCACATTTTAGTGTTGCTGGTTGTTTATCATATGCACTTAGTATTGCTGTTACCGTTAATCTTTATAAACCCGCGAATTTTCTAATTATTTCTGATAAATGAGGTAATTGCATTTTTATCGTCATTACTGCAGTAGTTCTTAAAGTTAAAACTGGAATAAGCAATTTTATTTGTGTTTTTCCTTTCTTGGAATAAGCTGAATTTCCTTTTTCCTGCTGTTAGGATGAGCTATCAAATGAGATTTTGTCAATACTAGATCTGTTGTAAAGGCATTTTAGTCGAGCTAAAAAGGTAGGTTAGATCATGAAATTTTCTTTGTTTAAAATTTGGTGTGTTCTCATGCAATTTAGCTGCTATAATCATTGTATACTGGTGCGTGAAATTCAAAACATTAATCTGTAATTGTTCTTTGCCTTCTATTGGTTTTTTCTAAGAGCACATGATACATGTTTTTCACTGTCTAGTTCTATATTAGCTCATTTTTTATTAATGGGAAGTTATGAAAGTATTATGTACTTCTATTAGGTGTAGATTGACCTTTCGTCTTCTTTTAAGGTGTTATTGGAATACAAAATTTGTGCGATTTCACCTTTTCAACCTAAGGCAAATGTTAAGTTGGTAACTAAGTCATAGAGAGAACAAGCCTTGCTGGTATGAGTAAGATGTTTGGATAATGCATAGAACAAGCCTATGTAAAATTTGGAGATCGTATGGGAAAACCTCATAATCTATTATACTTGGGTGTTCTAGAGTAAATTTTTTAATTTT
The DNA here is from genome assembly GCA_031772115.1 of Heritiera littoralis. Taxonomy (NCBI): domain Eukaryota; kingdom Viridiplantae; phylum Streptophyta; class Magnoliopsida; order Malvales; family Malvaceae; genus Heritiera; species Heritiera littoralis. The sequence goes on along the minus strand of JAPDPK010000053.1, from coordinate 2,629,814 downwards.
ATGATTGGTTTTCTTTCTTTCTTTTTTGGTTGCAAGAAAATGTATATAAATGCCATACTACATATTTGCTGGTAGATTATGACTTTTCTAGCGTTAGATGAGAATTTTCTAACTTAATGTTATCAGGGCTGGGGAGGAAAATTCAGAATACATTCCTTAGTAATGTTCTCTATGAGATTAGACAAGTTGGATGATGGCAGACTTACCAGGTTACATGCACAGCTTGCAAATTTGGAAACTCGCACTTATAGAGATTTTAGTTTTAGGAGGAATTATTTTGCAAATATTGGTTAGTAATACATTTCTCTGTTAACTTACTAGCTTTGCATTGTTTGCCTCAAAATGTTTTCATACCACTTGTTCTGATTCATTCTGTATCATGTATCAGACATGTGCTCTTTACAATAATTGGTGGCCAATGTTGACTGTTAAGTGAATGTAAAGCTCATGATCTTGGTTTTCTGTTTCCAATAATTAATTCACGGCAACTTTTGGTTTCTTTGTGTTTACAGAACTTTTAAGAAAAATTATGTGGCGAATTGCTCTAGCATTGGGTGGACTGCCAGATGAATTTGAAGGTGAGATATCAATGATGCATTTTGGGTGAGATACCTTAGTCTTTATACATACCAACAACATACAACCTATAAGTTTATATATTTGAAATGTTATAGATAAGCAGCAAAGCAGAATGAGTTGATATTAGACTCAATCTTTTCTTGCGGGGACAATGATTATTTGTTCTTTTTCTGACAGACTGTCTACTGGTCCTAAAGCTTTATGGAGTTAGAAGTTTTGGTAAACCAGTTGTAAATTTGTACTATCTGTCTGAGATTTGGTGTTTTGTAATTATTTCTTTGCATAGATCATGAAGTTCTTGATTTGTCTTTGAAATTTATTTAGAACTTTTGTAATATCATGTAAGTGCCTACAATGTCTACAGTATATCCTGCACATTGAAGTCATATATATATATATATATATATATATATATATATATATATATATGTCGAGCACACACACACTCACACATTAATGGTGTCTTAGTCTTGGAAACTTTTGAATCTTCGTTTTAGTGATTCATGTAAATATTTTGAGCTTTCCTATAATTCTTGAGGAATTCATGTGTTTGGCTTGTGTAACTTCTATTGCACACTAAAAAGTTTATGGGAAGTAGCATGCCATATATTGTGCTTGGGTTTTTGAATGCATATCTGCTGTATCTCTCCATGAGGCCCGATACATTAAGGCTTATGCTTGCTAGTAAATAGTGGCTGCCGGAGGTACATGTTTATCAACACTTACATGATATGATATTTCTTTGGTATATTTTATTTGAGAGTTTAGATGATTCGGATTGACAGATTTGTTAATTAGCTATGTTTCATTTATCGTAGGCTATGCAACATGACTACAAACTAAGCTCTTCTTCACTAAATTCAGTTTCAGCGCACTTTCTTTCTGAAGAGGTCAGAATTTCTCTTCTAAGATTACTACCTGCTTCCATAATTATGTCCAAATAGTCAAATATGCATCTGATAATAGGCTTCAACAACATGATATCACATTACAAAGCAAAAGTGCATTCTGAAACCAACAATTATAATAAAGAAGTCATTGCTCAAATTAGCAGGATTATGGCATGGCTGATAGAATATGGTTTAATATTTAATAGTTTTACACTATGAATAGCTTATTCCAATAAAAAAATGCATGAATAAATAACAATAAACTAACTAAAGATAATAATCCAATAATGGCAAGAACATATATAGTGATACAACTAAAAGAAAGACTTGCAATTAGTTCATATGTTCCCAGAAAGCTCACAAATTATTAGTAATGACAATGAAATACTAAAATGATACTAAAACAACATAATATTAAACGCAGGTTAGGTTGATAGGAGCTCAATTAAACTTGTGAGCATAAAAATTTTTTATCATGATTTCCTTATTTACATATCATTGCTTATATAGTTCATTGCAAGCAGTTGTTTTTGCCAAAAAAAAAAAAACAAGTGAAATATGATACAAACTAAAGGGATCAATCAAAAAACGAGAGCCTAAAGGCTAATATGGAACAATATAGGCATGCAGTAGCTAGCATAGACCATCTTCTATCACTCGTCCAGTAGTTGTACGAGCTTTGCACTTGAAAAGAGGGAAAGAGGGAGTTGGTTGAGAGGTGGGAGAGGAGGTAGGGACTGGTCCTGTCTGCACTCTGCTTATGAGTACCAGGTTTTATATTTTTATATTTGTACTATTGATTGTGTCGATTAAGTGATCCCTATATTTTACTTGCAGAATGATGGAATTTTTTTATCAATAGTTACTTAGCTTTTGAAACAATGAATTTCATTACCTGTTTATTGCATTTTTTTTATTGGTTGCTTAAATGACCTTTATTTTCTGGGAAGACTCTTGAATATGGTATAAAGGGAAGCATCTTGCTGCTGCAGACATGCTTGGATGACATGAATCTTTTTGGGGGAAGATGCACAAAGAAAACAAATTATGTCGAACCTCTTTTCTGAACCATTCAGTTATCTCTTAGACAATTAAAATTTCAGTACTGTGTTGCGAAGCATTCAGAAACGTAATTATCGGCAAAAAGTTACTTTGGGAGATTTCCAATGAATTGCAATTGTCAGTCTCTGAAAAAGTTTCCCTTGGTCTTGCTTTGGCAGACTCGGAGCATGTTGAGGACAGAGGTACTGGTAAGTTCGTCCCTTCGCCAAGTATCGGCTTCAAATATTCTTCCAAGAATGTTGCTTTTATTACATGATTCAATTAGTGTTTTTCAGGCAGGACTTCGGCATAGATTTGATACAAGAGTTATGTGGAAATCCAGCCTCTGCTGATTCAATGAGGAGATTCAGAATATGATTATGTTCTTGTATCGGTCAGAGGATCTAACCATGTACGTGTACTCCTATTTGCGAAGTAGCAATTTCTAAACTTAGTGCTGATGATATAATTTATGTTATTCTTGCTGACTGCTTATACCCTTCTCCAACACGATGTCTCTTTCTACCATTTTCCCCATGGTTGTTGAAAATTCCATGGGAAGCTTGATTCTTCATCTTTAGCATTCTATTTCCGAGTGTGGCACATGGTTTCTTGGATGTGATTAAAGTTGATCAAAGCAGCATAATTAGAATGTTAGCAATTTGTTATGAATAGAAAGTAATAAAAACTCAACCTATTGAAGGATCAGTTGTTGTTAGTAATGCAACTTTTGCTGTATCTTTTGTTTAATCTTATAATATAGAATTAACATTTTTATATGTTCTCTATTTTATGGAGCTTTTGCTATCTTCTACATTGTTTTCTTTTTCTAGTCTCTTAGTATGTATTTGTTTTCTCTTAATATCATTTCTCTTTTATGAATAGTTTTCTTACAGTTATATTAAAAACCCCATTGGTGCCCATGCAATAAGTCAATTCGTGGCGCAAAGTGATCCAATCTCTCAGAAGGAGCTTTTCTTCGTTATGGTCTGCAGTAACTTAATAAAGTAAAGAGAAGGGACAAATCCTCTAATCCATGGGATACAGAAGGCATTGAAGTCTCAGACCACAAGATAGAACGATGAGTACCTTTTAAAAGCTTCAGCCAGGGATAAGAAAAGAATTCAGATGAAAAACTTATTAATTTAATAATTATATCAGTAAAAGCTTTTAAAATTAAAAATAAAATTCAATAAATATAACAATTTAAAATTTAAAATAAAATTTTTATCGGCATTTTAAACTTTTTACTTTTAAAAGGGATTTTAAAAGCGTAAAAAAAATCATGTCGTAGAATATAGAATCTCACGGTGTCGATCCGTTGGAGAACTTTTTTATTTTATTTTATTTTTGCAATATCTCAAAATCAAGGAGTCATTTGATATCATTTTTTTTTCCTATTTTATGTTTTTGTTTTCAGTTTTTTTTTTTAAATAACAACAGAAAACATGTTTAGTTTCATGTTTCTGTTTTAAAAAACAGAAAACAAAAACATAAATAGGAAATAAAAATGAAGGCAACAACTCCTTAGTTTTGGGACATCGCAAAAAAAAGAAAAAAAAATGAAGAAGGGAATTAATTAATTATTATTTTACTAAACAATATTATTATTTGATATTATATTTTTTCAATTAAACTTGAAATATATCACTGTTACTATTAAATAATTTAATATTATTAAATAAGTGAATACTTAACATTAAATAATATTATTTATATGAAATATAATATATTTTAATAATTGTATAGTTTATTATAAATTAAGTAATTAAATATATATTATTTAATAATTTAATATTATCACAATTAAATTAAATAATACTACTAAGTATAATTTATAATTCATTTTATTATTTAATTAATTATTTTATTTAATATTATATTTAATTATAATATTATTTTTATTTTAATTTGAGTAAATGAATATATTTAATATTAGTATTAGATGGTATAAAATATTATTATTTAATATTATGTACATAATATTATTTAATAAATATACTATTTTTCTTTAAATTTTAAATTTTTATTTTTTGAATTTATTTATTATATCTGAATCATTTTAAATATTTGTTTTCAATGTAAAATAATATTAATCAAACATATTTTCTGTTTTTAAAATTTGAAAATAAAACAAAACAAATAAAATAAAATTTTCAAAAACAGAAAATAAGAAAAGACTTCAAACAACCCTTAAGTTTTTTTTATTAATTCTATTACTTTTTTATATTTCAGAATTTCAAGATTTTTTTTTACTTCTAGCATTAAATTATAAAATACAGTAAAGTTAAAGGGTTTTTGTTGAACTCCGTAAAACTAAATTAAGGACAAGCAAAATAAACAACGCGGGTAATATTTTAATGTTCTTAAGTGTATTAATTTAATATTAAATTTAAATAAAAAATTTATAAAAATATATTTTTTCAAGCTGAATCGTGTTACTATGTTGGGTTCAAGGTTAAAAATCTTTGCCCAATATTTGACCCGAGTCACACCAGGCTTGAAAGTAGATCAGGTCATTTCAGACACGACACGAATACATGATACGAACACGATACGAATAAATGACATGAGATGACACGAGTTAAAATTAAGTAAAATTAATATATGAATATGATAAAAACTAAAAATAACATTTTGAGTTTTTCGTGTCAACACGAATTTTGATACGAAATTTTCGTATTTTATACGACACGAACACGATTTTACATTACACGAAAATGAATTATTGCCGGGTCTACTTGAAAGGCAATATGATTCTTGGTCAAATTTACTCATATAGGATCTATTTAGAAGCGTCTGTGCACTATTTTTTTTATATGTTTTAACTGTAGAACAATTTTGTTAAAGTAATAAGAACATTATTCACATATAGAAACAAAATTGTCGAAATTAATTGGACAAACTTTATAATTTAGATATTTTACCAATTAGCATTCCTTTTTAATTATAAAAGATATATATCAAATAAAGAAAAGTCAATGTTCTTATTTATAATAACTTTTCTCATTCTTTTTTCTACAGTGATTTCCCTGAACCAGGACAATGCATTTGGTTCGTAGACGTGCAAAGATCTTCATCTTAAGCAGTACGTTTTAACTTTTCAGAGAAAAAAACAATGTTCATTTTCTTCAAAATTAATTCTTCACATTTCTTTCTACAGTTTAAGTGCAATTTCTTTTATCTATCCATTTGCTAGGCCTAAGTGGAATTCTGATTTTTATTTCAGATTGCTGATAATGGGTTGCGGCTTCTTGACCTCTATTGCTTCTAATGCTGTGGGAACACCTGGTGAAGCCAGTAGAACGTCGTCTTCGTTGCTTATTTCGTCTTAAAAGGATCGTTGAAGAGCTCCAGGAGCAGAAAAGGAATTTGACCAAAGAACAAACTCGAGTGCAAGAGGATTTCAAAAGGTTGAAAGGCATATACAAACTCAGGTAATTGAGAATGATGTAGAAGACTGGTTGAGAGATGCAAAAGAAGTCTTGAAATATGTATAGAGTTTGGAACGTAGAATTGAAAAAAAATAAGAGAAGCGTCCGTTGGTGTCCTAATTGGATTTGGCGATATCAATTATCTAAGAAGATATTGAAAAAGACACTGGCTATCAAGAAACTTGTAATCGAGCCTTAAAAATTTCACAGAATTGGTCAACGAGCTCCTCTTCCTGGCACAAAATTTTTAAATTCTAAGGATTTCACTACTTCTAAATCTTCAACTTCTGCTTTTTATTGAGATCATGGAGGCATTGAAGAGCGATGAAGTCAGCATGATCGGAGTACGAGGGATGGTAGGGGTGGGCAAGACCACCTTGGTCACTGAAGTGGGCAATAAAGTCGAAGACTTTCAACTTTTTGATCGAGGTATAAAATTAAGTTGTTGTGTCGCAATCTCCTGATATTAGAAAAATTCAACACAAAATTGCAGATTTCATAAATTTTTGTAACAAAAAAAAAAGATTTCATAGATTTAAATTTTGAAAAAAAGACTCATGAAAGGAAAGCAGAGGAATTATGATTTCGACTGAAAAACAAAGAGAAAAAGTCCTCATAATTCTTGACGATCTTTTAAATGCGATCAACTTGAAATAGATAGGCATTGCAGTAGGTGAAAATCGCAAGGGCTTTAAAATTATTTTGACAGCACGCGCCTCGTAGGCAAGTATGCAAAGATATGGAAAGTCAAGTTACAGTTTCACCTGGTGTTTTGGATGAAGATGAAGCATGGACTCTATTCGAATGGAAAAGCATGCCTCGACGAAGATAGAGATCATGCGGAAACTTTTAAGGTGGCTATGGAAGTTGCCAAAGAATGCAAGGGCCTTCCTGCTGCTATTGTTACTTTGGCAAGGGCTTTAAAAGGCACTAAAACTGTTAAATAAAACAAAACAAAATTAAATAAAGCAAACTTAAAGTTTTTCTTATTAAATATTATTACATTTATTAAAATCAAGTATTATTAAAGGGCACTATTTTTTACTAAAAAACAAATTACAAAAAAACAAATAAAAAAGTTTTACGAAAAGTAAATTACAATTAAAAATTAAAAAAAATTGTCAGGGTCTAATTGAGCGATTATTAAAAAAAAATTATTACAATATTTTTTTTGCTTTTGTTTGAATTTTATAATTTTTATCAATAATATTATTAAATTTTTTGAATTTTTTTTGTAAATCATTAATTTTTATTTATTTAATTTTAATAATTAATAAAATAAAATTATTTTAATATTAAATATATATAATGTTTTTTTTTTTAGTGTAGACCACATATATCATCATCCGTTTTAACAGTCTGAGACTAATCTTGTTCGGGGTTTAGTCACAATTAAGACTCTTCACCCCTCTCCAAAGATGTGTTTAGTGGGAGTCGAACCCGAGAGCTCTTCCCACAAACTCAGTCTACGTTACCAACTGAGCCATAACTCTTGGGTAAATATATATAATGTTAAGATAAAAATTAATCAAATAAATAATTATTTAATGTTATTCAAATTATATAAAAAAGCCCTTGGGAGGCAGGGCATAATTCTTGTAAATTTTTATAATACCCTTTTAATATATTTCTAAACAATAAATTTATATATTATTGTAACGAATTCATTCGAGGACTTGACTGCTTAACGATTTTGAGAACATAAAAAACAAGGAGTCGCCTCCAATATTTTTTTATTAGGTGTGATTGGCCATCTAAAAACATTTATCTTTTTAACAAAACCTTAAAATTAAATAAATTTTATTAAAAAGATGATTTTGGTCTACGAAAACAAGATTTAGATCCGCGTGTACGGTTACTCGTGAAGAAAGATTACTATCCCACGTCGACTGTTAAAAAACGGTATCATTTTAATCATGTGTTATCCTTTAACTTTAATAAAACTGTCTTAAACTAATATTTAAAAATAATTCCAATTTTTATCATATTCTTTTCTCAAAATCATTTTTTTAATATTTATATTTTAAAATGTGAACCTTTTTGTATTGAAAAATTAAATCAAATACTCCAATATTTTTGATAACATTTGAAATAATAATCTCACCTAAAGATTTATTAAGAATTACTATTTGCAATTTTTATAGAATCTCATTATTGGGAAAATTCACATTTTATTTTTGTAATTAAACATGAATGCATATTATACAAACAAATATTATATGATGTGTCGTAACGGTTTCGCGCTCGACGATTTTGAAAAAACATTTAAAAATAAAAGGGAGTCGCCACCAATCTTTTTATTAGGTGTGATTGGCCACCTGAAAACGTTTATCTTTTCAACAAAATCTCAAAACTAATTAAGTTTTATTAAAAAGATAATCTTTTGGTCTGCGAAACAAAAATTGGGTTCGGGGGTACGGTTACGCGTGGGGAAGGATTAGCACCCCCACGACGCCCGTTAAAAAACGGTACCATAATAATCATGTGTTATCCTTTAGTTTCAATAAAATGGTCTTGAATTAATATTTAAAAATAATTCCTATTTTATAGCAATCAATTTTATTCTTTTAATTTTTAAACATTTAAATATTATTTTTTATTTGAAATAAGTGAAAATCTTTTGTATTGAAAATTATTCTGAAGTACCCCAATACTCTGGTAGCATTTCGGATAATTTCCTCACTTAGAGATTTCTTAAGAATCACTACTTCTGAGTTCTATAGAATCTCATCATCAGAAGATTCACACTCATTTCAAAAATTATTATGAATGCATATGATGCAAACAGATAAAAAATGATGCAAATGAAACTTTAAAAGAAATTTTATTTAATTTGATTTTATTGATGAAACTCTTGATATTGAGAAATTTGGCTAAATATCTCAATACTCTGGTAACATTTAGCTAATTCCTCTCACCTAGGGATCAGTCAAGAAATCACTACTTGTGAGTCTCATGACATCCCATCCTCAGAAGAATTTCATTTAAATTTAAATTTTATTATTGATTTCTTTTTTTTATTTTCCTTTAAAACTTATCTGTTTTTATTTTTAATAAAACAAATTAAATTATTGAAAAATCATACTAAATATCCCAATACTCTGGTAACATTTAGTAGGACTCTTCTCACCTAGGGATCAGTCAAGAAATCACTACTTGTGAGTCTCATGACATCCCATCATCGGAAAAATATTTAATTAAATTTAATTTTTATTGTTAATTTCTTTTTTTAATTTTCTTTTTAAAACATTATTTATTTTTATTTTTTAATAAAAAATAAATTATTGAAAAATCATACTAAGTATCCCAATACTCTGGTAACATTTAGTACGACTCTTCTCACCTAGGGATCAGTTAAGAAATCACTACTTGTGAATTTCAAAACATCCCATCATCGGAAAATATTTAATTAAATTTAATTTTTATTGTTAATTTCTTTTTTTAATTTTCTTTTTAAAACATTATTTATTTTTATTTTTTAATAAAAAATAAATTATTGAAAAATCATACTAAGTATCCCAATACTCTGGTAACATTTAGTACGACTCTTCTCACCTAGGGATCAGTTAAGAAATCACTACTTGTGAGTTTCAAAACATCCCATCATCGGAAATTTATTTAAATTATTTATTTAAATTACTTATTTTTATTATTTTTTTATTGCTTTTTTTATTTTATATATTTTCAAACCAATAATAATTAGTAAAAATACAAGTAAAAGAACATTTTTCAAAAACTTTTATTTTACAACATGCATTAGTAACGATAAAAATAATGATAACAATAATAATAATAACAATAAAACACAAATAATAATAATAATAGTAATAATAATAATAATAATAATAATAATAATAGCTAAACATAAGACAAACATTTATTAAAATTAAAAGGAATATACCCTATTGATTTGGATTTTAGAAAACCCAAGGAAGCTCTTTGAACTTGGCCCAATTGACAGCCCAAATTGAGGGCCCAAAAACATTCCACGGACTGGACCCAGTCGGATCGGGCCACCAGGCGCGGGTCGGATCCTTACTGGTTCGGGTTGGTGAGATGGAACGGCGGGTCGGGTCGGCGATGGTGTGGCACGCGGATCCCCTTCCCACGGGTCAGGCGCGCGGACCCGGGTCGGATCCGGGTCCACGCGCGGATCCTTCCCCTCTTTTCCTTTTTTTTTCAACTATAAATTCCAACTCTTTTTTTTTTCATCTCATTTTCCACCTTTTTCTGAAAAAAAAATTCAGAGCTTCTCAAAGCTCTTGGCCGAGACGATTTCCGGCAGTGCCGGACCGCCGTGCTCCGCCGCCGGCCGCCGTCGTCGGTGGCCAAAATGAAAAAAGCTTCCTCTTTTCCAACTCCTCACTGCATCCTGAACTCGATTTCGACCACCGTTTCACCAAAAGAACTCCCTAACCCCACGAATCTGAACTCCCGAAAGCCTCCTTACCCTTTTTTTTGTTTTTGTTTGTGGTTTTTTTTTTTGGGTTGATGGTTTCGGATGATTTGGGGATGATGATGGTTGTTGGTATGTGTGTGTTTTGTGGTTGTTTTCTTTTGCAGGTGGTTGTGTTTCAGATCTGGGTTTCGGGGTTCTCAGATCTGGGACTCTTGGGCGATGGGTTCAGTTGTGATGATGGTTGTGTCTTGGTGGTTCGGTGATGGTGGTTAGTGGTCTCGAGTGAGGGCTCGGTGATGGCGGTGGTGGTCTTGGGTGATGGTTCGGTGAGGGTTGAGGGTGAATGGGTTTTTTGGTTCGATAAGAATGATGCTCTGGTGAGTTTCGGTTTCTGATGGTGGTGTTGGGTTTGGTGGGTGAAGGCCGGGGGCGAAAGCTTGAAGCTTGGGTCTCTTTTTCTCCCCGTTTTTGGGTTACAGATGGGGTTTTTGGAGGGAAAAGCCTGCCTGGGGGCTGGTGGAGATGGGATGGTTAGGCAGAGGCTGACCGTGGCAGGAGCTGGTGGTGATTGACGGATTAGACAAAATAAAAAATAAAAAATAATAATAATAATAATAATAATAACAACACATATAATAATAAAAATATAAACAAATAATAATAATAATAATAATAATAATAATAATAATAATAATAAAAGTACTAAAAATAATAATAATAGTAATAATAACAAAATGGGACAAAATTAGGTGTCAACAGCTGCCCCTCTTTGCTCATTGCTGAGGATCAGGAATAGAGCAAAGACAATTGACAGTAATTTTGTCCGGCTTATGACTCATTTCTCTCTTTTTCTTCTCTTTCTTCTTTTTCTTTTTTCTTTCTTTTTTTTTCTTTTTTTTTGTATGAACTCCTCTTGCAGCAGAGGCAATGAAACTTTAAAGTTTTTCTCTTCTTCTCTTTTTTTTTGAAATGCGCTCCTCTTGCAACAGAAGTGATGAAACTTTAAATTTCTTTTGTTTTGTTTTTTTTTTTTTGAGAAAACTCCTCTTGCAGCAGAGGCAATGAAATTTTAAATTCCTTTCTGAAAATGTGCTCCTCTTGCAACAGAGGCAATGAAACTTTAAATTCCTTTCTGGAAATGTGCTCCTCTTGCAACAGAGGCAATGAAACTTTAAATTCCTTTTTGAAAATGTGCTCCTCTTGCAGCAGAGGCAATGAAACTTTAAAGTTTTTTTTCTGAAATTGAGAGATTTCACATTTAAAGATTTGATTCGGAGATTCACATCCGAAATTTTCACTTGGAGATTCACACCCAGAATTTTAACTTTGTTTTGGATATTCGCATCCAAAATTTTAACTTTGATTTGGAGATTCACATCCAAAATTTGACTTGGAGATTCACATCCGAAATTTCACTTAGGGATTCGCACCCAAAAATTTGGTTCGGAGATTCACATCCGAAATTTCAACTTTGATTTGGAGATTCACATCCGAAATTTTGATTCGGAGATTCACATCCGAAATTTTCAACTTGAAATTCAGAGATTCACACCTGAAATTTTGATTTGGAGATTCACATCCGAAATTTTCAACTTGAAATTCAGAGATTCACACCTGAAATTTTGATTTGGAGATTCACATCCAAAATTTCACTTAGGGATTCGCACCCAAAAATTTGGTTCGGAGATTCACATCCGAAATTTTCAACTTGAAATTCAGAGATTCACACCTGAAATTTTGATTTGGAGATTCACATCCAAAATTTCACTTAGGGATTCGCATCCAAAAATTTGATTCGGAGATTCACATCCGAAATTTTCAACTTGAAATTCAGAGATTCACACCTGAAATTTTGATTTGGAGATTCACATCCAAAATTCTAACTTAGAGATTCACATTCAAAAATTTGATTCGGAGATTCACATCCGAAAAATTTGACTTAGGGATTCACACCCAAAATTTTGACTTGGTTTTGGAGATTCACATCCAAAATTTTAATTTTGTTTTGGAGATTCACATCCAAATTTTACTTAGAAATTCAGATATTCACACATGAAATTTTCTGAATTGGAGATTCACATCCAAATACTTAGCTTCTTGATACATCATCCTTTTAAAACTCTTCACTTTGAAAATCTTACCATCTTATCCTGAAATTTCAAAATCCCGCTTCCTTTTTCTTGTGTTTTGCCTCTCTTTTTTGACCAAGATTGTACCAACTTTGTTACTTAAAGGTGAAATTTTCATTTGTTTTTTTTTGAATGCATGTGATGAATGCAATGCAAATGTCGAGAAATAAGAAAAAGGGAAAGAAAAAGAAAAGGAAAAAAATAAAAGAAATCGAAAGTTGCAGTAATAGGGTTCACAAGACCATCATTCTCACCATTTTTGAATCTTTTCAAATCATAAGCTTCCGCACATCCTGTACATCCACTAATTTCACGAAACACCATTAATCCTTGTTCATTTTCACCATTTGATCACACATTCATATTGCTTCGGCACACTTACAAACCTTCCCATGGTTCTCATCTTTTCCTTCTTTGCCCCGTATCATTTTTAACTTTCCTCTTTTGTAATGCATCGGGCTTTCACAAACATTGTCAATCACTTATTTATCATCATTTCAATTTTATAATGAATGCAATGCCATCACATTTCTTTCAATAATCATGAGTATGCAGATTGGCCAAAAGTTGAAGGATGGACATTTATGAAGAAGTAAACAAGAACAAATTTAACTAAGAAAAATAGGCAATTTCCCGAGGCCAAGGAAGGTAACAATACTAAACAATGAATATTTAATCAATCTTGATAAACTAATCTAGGATTTTTCCCAAAATTCTATTTGATTGACATTCTAATCATTTTGGTTCCATCAATGCTTTGCCCCCCACTTCATGAAATCATCAAATAGGACTGGTTTCCCTTATAAAAGGCTATCTTCTCGAGATTTTAGCCAAATCCTCCATTCTTCTTTTGACTCAAATCGCCCTTTCGGGTTTTCAACTTAAGCCCCTTCTTATCCTCCTTCCTTTCTTTTTTTTTAGCTTTTTCTTTTTTCATTTTTCATTTTTTATTTTCTTCATCATTTTTCTTTTTACATTTTCATTCTTCTTCAAGAACCATACTTTTCCATAATCAACACACTTATCAAAGCTCCAAATCATGAACTTGTAACATGTCTAGGCTCAATATATGATTCCTTAACTCAAGCATTCAAATTCGATCAAAATGGACTTTTTAAGGTACGTAATGTAGGCCATGGTTCAGGGTTTTGAAAGAAAGGATAAACAGGCCCAAAATACGTGTTTCAAGGGTTTCAAGCCATAGGATCATTTCTCATCATGTTAAGAATTCTAGCATTCTACCCCATTCTTTGTTTACTCTTCTTTGGTTTCTCATTTCTCTTCCCATTCTTTTCGTTCACTACCTTTTTTTGCTTTTGATTCTCTCTTTTCCTCATTTTCATCATCATTCATTTCATTTTTTCATTTTTTTGTTTTTTTTTTGAGGAATTCAAGCGTAAAGATATCTTTTCTTTATCTTGCCCCTAAGGTTTCCATTGACTTGAAATTTCTTCGTGGGCAAATCTCACTTTATTTTTCTCAATTTTGCCCCCCAATGTGGAGGGTGATCCTTGGCAGGTTTCTTTAAAAACATATATAACTTTGAGGCTCAAAGGGGTAACAATGGATAATTTTTCTCGTATGTGAAGGGTAAACCAAAGATGGTCATTTCTCATTTCGAACGTAAATACTCTTATCAAAGAATTATTTATTGAGCCAACACAACCTTGTGGAAAACCCACTATTAAATTGCACATCAATTTCGACTTTCCTTGTGTACACTCCATCTATTAACTTCAACATTCCCATCGATCAAGGGGGACAAAATTGTCAATACAAATAGAATTTTAAAGTTTTATCCTAGATTATTATCATAATCAACTTCATATTCATCATTTAACAACAAAATTGGGTGAAGAATGGAAATTAATTATTTATAAGCCAAAAGAAGGAGAAAAAGGTAAAATATAGGCGAATGCACAAAAATATAAGATTTAGAAGGGGAGAGAAAATGTAATGAAAATGCATCGATTACTCTGTTGAAATGACAAAAGATAAATGAAAGTCAATACACAAAAGCACTTTTCAGTTTATGAGCACTACAAAAAGAAACAACTTTATACCATCATGAATGACCAACCAAAAAGTCTTCTTTTGCAATCATACTGCAGCATGGTTAACCCGTTCCTTCTTTTGTCCCAAAGTCCAACAAACCAGATCTAATCAAACTTTGCACCTTGTGCTTGAAAGCAGGGCAACTTTCTATCGAATGACCCGTATTTCCACTATGATAATCACATCGAGCATTTGGGTCATACCATTCTGGATATGGAGGTTCCAAAGGCTTTAATTGAACTGGGGTAACAAGTTGGTTCTCAAGAAGGTATTGAAATACTTCAGAGTAGGACCAAGGAATCGGATCGATGTCGATCCTCCTCCGTTTGTTTCGAGATCCTCTTTGGTTACTTTGGGTAGGCATAGGTGTTTGGAGACCTATTTGCCAACTAGATTGGGGGATTAGCTGACGGGTATTCAGGCTTGGAGAGATATGATTTATGGTGGGGTAATGGGTTTGGTACATTGGATAAGGATAATATGGAGCAAAGTCTCCCACATGTTGCCCCTCATAATTCATAGCATGAACATCTCCTCCATTCCCCGCTGTATCACCTTTTCTTGCATTCATGACATCGTCTCCTACAAGCTTGCCACTCTTGATTGCATTATCTATTATTTCACCAGAGATCACCATATCCGCAAAATTCTTTGTAGCATTTCCAACCATCATTTCATAAAATGGTGCTGGGAGTGTGTTGACAAACAAGATGGCGGTTTCTTTCTCTGTGAGGGGTGGTTGAACTTGGGCAGCTACATCCCTCCACCTTTGAGCATATTCTCTAAAGCTCTCTTCATGTTTCTTCATCATGCCCTGTAAGGATAAGCGATCTGGTGCCAAATCTTCAATGTGCTTGTATTGAGCAATGAATGCCCGAGCCAATTCTTTCCATGAGCGAATATGGGCTCGATCTAGTTGGGTGTACCACCTGGCAGCTGATCCGGTTAGACTGTCTTGAAAAATATGCACCAATAATTCATCATTCTGAGCATAAGCAGCCATTTTCTGACAGTACATCTTGATATGAGTTGCTGGGCATTTGGTCCCATCATACTTTTCAAAATCTGGAACTTTGAACTTTGGTGGGATAACTACACCCGGTACCAAACAGAGCTCGCTCGCCTCCAAAGAACCATATAAATCCATCCCTTCAATAGCTCGTAACCTCTCTTCAAGGAGATCTAACTTCGTCTGAGGCTTTAAGCTCCCTTTCATTGTTGATACACACATCTTCAATTTCTCTTGTTCTTTAGGATCCTCTGAATCATGGACAGAGATCGGGTTTGATGAGTTCCTTCTGAAGTTTGGAATGTCGTGCCCCGCAAATAGCATATGCTGTGAAGTACGGACTTGGGGTGGAATGGGACTTCGTGGATATGAACGTTCACCGTCTTGTGCCCACCTTTCTTGAGTAGTTGCTTCCCCTACTGGTTCTTTTCTTTTATTCATTTTAGTCATCATCTCCAGCATTGCAGCCAATTGCCCCTTCATCTCTTCTTGCACCTTTTCTATTTTCTCCATTCGGCTAGCCTGTCCTTCTTCTATGGTCTAAGCTTGTGAGAGTCCTGAATTGCTTTGTAATCTTTGATGGTCGAGAGGCCTTGAACCTTATTACCACAATTTTCTAATTAGAAAAACCTTATCTTATTTCTTTTAAAAAAAAATTTTGGAACAAACAAATTTTTTCTTCTTTTTTTCTCGAAAAATGAAAAGTATTGACATATTTGCTGAAGTATAACAAATGTATGATGTGAATTTTATGAAAATCATGTTATTTGTATATGTATGCAAATGACATGTATGATAGAAATCTATGAAATGGAACAATTTTTCTTCTTCTTTTTCTCCTCTTTTTTTTTTAATTTTTCTCTTTCTTTTTTTCTCTCTTTTTTGATTTTGTTAGTTTGCATAACTTTCTTGATTTTACATGTCGGGTATTTATGCCTTCACCTTAACCAAATCTTAGGGAAGAATAATTTCAACGAAAATAATCAATCAATAGCACATGTATACAAATTTGATAGAAAAGAAAATTGAAAGAATAAACAAATTCAAAATTGTAAAAGACTTAGTCTAGTTTCTCAAAGACTTATCTACGAAATGTGATGCAACAATGCAAAATGTATATCAAAGTTCAAACTGAAATTTGCTCCTTACTTATCATATTCACTTATTAACTTGAGAGGTCAAGTTTGAAATGACTAAGATAAGTTGAAGAGTAAACTTAAACCATATCAAAATTGTTTCAAAAATTCTCTCTCTTCTTTTTGTTTTTTAATTTTTGGTGAGAAGAAACATTATTAACCATGAAATGCTATGTAAAATGTTCAAGACATGACACAATAACAAGACATTGTTGAAAGACATGTTCAAACAAAATGCAATTTATGCAAAATGCAATTACAATGAAGATCAAATTCCATGTTATTTCACCTAACCTTCATGATTCTAAAATGCACATGACATGATTATCAATATATGTATACACAATGATGATGAAATGAATTAAAATGATATATGTCCCTAACATGTTTGAGAAAAACGAATATTTGTATTCACAATATCTAGACACTAATCTTATTATTCCTTAATCCAATCATGCAAGAAAGATGGAATCCCTAACTAAACCTGAGCATTCTTCTTCATTTTTCTAAAAATCATTTTTCTCTGATCACCAAACAAAATTTTTTTATTTTCTATTTTTTCTCTAAAAAATAAAATTCACATTCCCTATTCTATTCTTTTTTCAAAAATTGATTTTATTTCATTTTTATTCCAAATCAAACTTTTTCTTTTATCACTAAAATTTTCTTTTTATTTTCTATTTTTCCTAAAATTCACATCCCCTATCGATTCTTTTTCAAAAAAATAACTTTATTTCATTTTATTCCAAATCAAACTTTTTTTTTTGAATTCTTTTCCACACAAATTCAAGGAAAATTTTTTTGTTAACATCTTTTTGTTCAAAATTTTTTTTTGAGATAATCAAGAAAAGGAAAAATTTTTTTATTTTTATATTTTCATTAAAACTCCTATACAACCCAAAAATAAAAAATATTTTTCTTTATTTTTTTTGTCAACTTATTCTTTAAATTATTCAGAAAAGGAAAAAAGAAAAATCAATGAAAGATTTTGTTAACTCTATTTTACCTTTATTTAGAAAAAAGGTCAACTCTCTTCCTATTTTTCCATTTATTTCCATTTTTACGTTCATATTTTTGAAAGAAATCCCTCTTCTCTTTCTTTTTTAAGAAAAATTATTCTCATTATTTTGAAAGAAAAGTTTGTTTTATTATTTTTCTCACACTTTCTTTTTTCATTAAAACTTAGATTTCTTTCTTTTTATTCTACAAAATCTCTTTCCACAATTTTATTATTATTATTATTTTGTTGAAAAATCCTTTTTTGAAAAACAAGAAAAATTTCTAAGACTTTAATTATGGACAATTCAAATCAAAATCCATAGTACCTTTATTATTGATACGAGAAATGGAGTCAAATAATGTTCCCTCTTGTGTCCTAATTTCGGGATAATTTCTACCAAAATTGGGCATGGCTCTATCTAAGGCTCGGCTTCTTAGGGCCTTTTACATGCTGGGTTGGGATATGAAGATCTAAAGGTTCCCAAATTATACCTCACTGTCGTCCACACTGGACTAGTAAGATTTAATTTGAGTGGGAGTATTTCGCTTGCCATTGCGGAGGTGATTACCTCACGAGAGCAAAGGTACTCTACTCCCTCCTAAGAAGGACTGAACCCGAGTATAGAGCTCATGTTATGCAGATGCAAGTGCAAGTATGTGCATGAGGGAAGACACCAATCATTCATCACACTACGACTCTAATGCTATATGTCCAAACAATTTATTAATAACAATATATACAAATATAAAACATAAAATAAATAACATAGAATGCAAATGCAAACAAAATTATTTTTAAAATCCAAGTGAATTAAGTTTAAATATCAATCAAGACTACTAAATTAAAACTTTGGATAACACATGATTAATGAATGGCTTGACTCTCAAAAAGCTTCCCCAGCGGAGTCGCCAAGCTGTCGTAACGGCTTCGCGCTCGACGATTTTGAAAAAACATTTAAAAACAAAAGGGAGTCGCCACCAATCTTTTTATTAGGTGTGATTGGCCACCTGAAAACGTTTATCTTTTCAACAAAATCTCAAAATTAATTAAGTTTTATTAAAAAGATAATCTTTTGGTCTGCGAAACAAAAATTGGGTTCGGGGGTACGGTTACGCGTGGGAAAGGATTAGCACCCCCA
Source organism: Heritiera littoralis (assembly GCA_031772115.1). Lineage (NCBI taxonomy): Eukaryota > Viridiplantae > Streptophyta > Magnoliopsida > Malvales > Malvaceae > Heritiera > Heritiera littoralis. Next base: position 2,611,004 of record JAPDPK010000053.1, on the reverse strand, counting down.
CGACGCCCGTTAAAAAACGGTACCATAATAATCATGTGTTATCCTTTAGTTTCAATAAAATGGTCTTGAATTAATATTTAAAAATAATTCCTATTTTATAGCAATCAATTTTATTCTTTTAATTTTGAAACATTTAAATATTATTTTTTATTTGAAATAAGTGAAAATCTTTTGTATTGAAAATTATTCTGAAGTACCCCAATACTCTGGTAGCATTTCGGATAATTTCCTCACTTAGAGATTTCTTAAGAATCACTACTTCTGAGTTCTATAGAATCTCATCATCAGAAGATTCACACTCATTTCAAAAATTATTATGAATGCATATGATGCAAACAGATAAAAAATGATGCAAATGAAACTTTAAAAGAAATTTTATTTAATTTGATTTTATTGATGAAACTCTTGATATTGAGAAATTTGGCTAAATATCTCAATACTCTGGTAACATTTAGCTAATTCCTCTCACCTAGGGATCAGTCAAGAAATCACTACTTGTGAGTCTCATGACATCCCATCCTCAGAAGAATTTCATTTAAATTTAAATTTTATTATTGATTTCTTTTTTTTATTTTCCTTTAAAACTTATCTGTTTTTATTTTTAATAAAACAAATTAAATTATTGAAAAATCATACTAAATATCCCAATACTCTGGTAACATTTAGTAGGACTCTTCTCACCTAGGGATCAGTCAAGAAATCACTACTTGTGAGTCTCATGACATCCCATCATCGGAAAAATATTTAATTAAATTTAATTTTTATTGTTAATTTCTTTTTTTAATTTTCTTTTTAAAACATTATTTATTTTTATTTTTTAATAAAAAATAAATTATTGAAAAATCATACTAAGTATCCCAATACTCTGGTAACATTTAGTACGACTCTTCTCACCTAGGGATCAGTTAAGAAATCACTACTTGTGAATTTCAAAACATCCCATCATCGGAAAATATTTAATTAAATTTAATTTTTATTGTTAATTTCTTTTTTTAATTTTCTTTTTAAAACATTATTTATTTTTATTTTTTAATAAAAAATAAATTATTGAAAAATCATACTAAGTATCCCAATACTCTGGTAACATTTAGTACGACTCTTCTCACCTAGGGATCAGTTAAGAAATCACTACTTGTGAGTTTCAAAACATCCCATCATCGGAAAATATTTAATTAAATTTAATTTTTATTGTTAATTTCTTTTTTTAATTTTCTTTTTAAAACATTATTTATTTTTATTTTTTAATAAAAAATAAATTATTGAAAAATCATACTAAGTATCCCAATACTCTGGTAACATTTAGTACGACTCTTCTCACCTAGGAATCAGTTAAGAAATCACTACTTGTGAGTTTCAAAACATCCCATCATCGGAAATTTATTTAAATTATTTATTTAAATTACTTATTTTTATTATTTTTTTTATTGCTTTTTTTATTTTATATATTTTCAAACCAATAATAATTAGTAAAAATACAAGTAAAAGAACATTTTTCAAAAACTTTTATTTTACAACATGCATTAGTAACGATAAAAATAATGATAACAATAATAATAATAACAATAAAACACAAATAATAATAATAATAGTAATAATAATAATAATAATAATAATAATAGCTAAACATAAGACAAACATTTATTAAAATTAAAAGGAATATACCCTATTGATTTGGATTTTAGAAAACCCAAGGAAGCTCTTTGAACTTGGCCCAATTGACAGCCCAAATTGAGGGCCCAAAAACATTCCACGGACTGGACCCAGTCGGATCGGGCCACCAGGCGCGGGTCGGATCCTTACTGGTTCGGGTTGGTGAGATGGAACGGCGGGTCGGGTCGGCGATGGTGTGGCACGCGGATCCCCTTCCCACGGGTCAGGCGCGCGGACCCGGGTCGGATCCGGGTCCACGCGCGGATCCTTCCCCTCTTTTCCTTTTTTTTTTCAACTATAAATTCCAACTCTTTTTTTTTTCATCTCATTTTCCACCTTTTTCTGAAAAAAAATTCAGAGCTTCTCAAAGCTCTTGGCCGAGACGATTTCCGGCAGTGCCGGACCGCCGTGCTCCGCCGCCGGCCGCCGTCGTCGGTGGCCAAAATGAAAAAAGCTTCCTCTTTTCCAACTCCTCACTGCATCCTGAACCCGATTTCGACCACCGTTTCACCAAAAGAACTCCCTAACCCCACGAATCTGAACTCCCGAAAGCCTCCTTACCCCTTTTTTTGTTTTTGTTTATGGTTTTTTTTTTGGGTTGATGGTTTCGGATGATTTGGGGATGATGATGGTTGTTGGTATGTGTGTGTTTTGTGGTTGTTTTCTTTTGCAGGTGGTTGTGTTTCAGATCTGGGTTTCGGGGTTCTCAGATCTGGGACTCTTGGGTGATGGGTTCAATTGTGATGATGGTTGTGTCTTGGTGGTTCGGTGATGGTGGTTAGTGGTCTCGAGTGAGGGCTCGGTGATGGCGGTGGTGGTTTTGGGTGATGGTTCGGTGAGGGTTGAGGGTGAATGGGTTTTTTGGTTCGATAAGAATGATGCTCTGGTGAGTTTCGGTTTCTGATGGTGGTGTTGGGTTTGGTGGGTGAAGGCCGGGGGCGAAAGCTTGAAGCTTGGGTCTCTTTTTCTCCCCGTTTTTGGGTTACAGATGGGGTTTTTGGAGGGAAAAGCCTGCCTGGGGGCTGGTGGAGATGGGATGGTTAGGCAGAGGCTGACCGTGGCAGGAGCTGGTGGTGATTGACGGATTAGACAAAATAAAAAATAAAAAATAAAAATAATAATAATAATAATAATAATAATAATAACAACACATATAATAATAAAAATATAAACAAATAATAATAATAATAATAATAATAATAATAATAATAATAATAAAAGTACTAAAAATAATAATAATAGTAATAATAACAAAATGGGACAAAATTAGGTGTCAACATGATGCATATGAATTTTATTTTTCTTTAAAAACCCTTTTTTATTTTCATTTTAATAAGAATTCACGTTATTAAAGAATTATACTAAATATTCTAATACTCTGGTAATATTTAATTAACTCCTCTCATTTAAAGATCAGCTAAGAATTACTACTTGTGATTTTCATAACATTTCATCATCAAAAATTCAATGCAAATGATACAAGTATACATCACAAGATGAATATATGCTTACTTGATTTCTTATTTACTATTTTATTTGTTTATTTATTTATCACCTTTATTCTCTATTTATTCATTTTTTATAAAAACTATTTATTATTTTTAATAATAAACATGAATTTATGTGAAAATTACTTCAAATATTCCAATACTCTTATAATAATGGGAGAATTTCTCTCATCTAAAAATTTTCTAAAAATCACTACTTGTGATTTTCACAAAATCTCATCGTCACGATTTCATATTTGTTTTTGGTCTTTTTCTTATAATAAAAGATGCTTCTGTTTGCCTATATGGCTTGTTATCATTATTTTTTTTATACTTATTTATCTTTTCATGGCTATCGTACATTACTACACATTTTATATTTGTATTTATTACTATTATTTTGACTGTGGTTTCATTTATTTATAATTCCCTTAAAAAAAGGATTTATCATTTATGTTTTAGCAAATAAACACAAATCTTTTATAAAAAAATTACACCAATATTCTAATACTTTGATAATAGTTGGCGAATTCCTCTTACTTAGAGAATTTAGAGGAATCACTACTTGTGATTTCCAATATATCTCATCATCATAGGATAGTCATATTTAATTTTAATATTTCTTAATACATATTTTATCAATATAATAAAAAGATTGTATACTTTTCATATCTTATTTACATCTATTAAAGCATTCATGTAATCACATTAACTAACCATATAAATTTGCATTTTTTTAATCATTATTTAGCATCATATTATAATAAAATTATAAACATTAAATGCTCTGCCTGTAACTATTTTCTCTGAGGCGGTTACATGTTTACCTGCCCCTGAGACGGTTACATAGTTGTAATGCTCTGCCTGTAACTCCCACTTTCACGGTGGTTGTCAGGCTGTAGACGGTCAAGTCTGTTTCTTTTTGTGTCAAGTTTAGCCTGTTTCCTTCTATTTCTTCCTTTATTTTCTCTTTTTCTCCAAACTTGTAGTGATGGATGACATTGACAGTGTTCTTTCTGCACATTGGGATCATATTACATTGATTGAAGAGGAATCAGAGGAGGTCATTGTGCCTGCAAAAGACATTCGCCAGTCCGATGCGTCTGGTCGTTACTGCCTGATTGGTTCCCTTCTAACTAATCGTCCATTTAATCCTGAAGCAATGTTTATTACTCTAAAGCAAATCTGGAGACTGTCGAAGGGTGTAACTTTCAAAACTTTGGACGACAATATTTTCCTTTTCCAATTTTTCGCAAGAGGAGACCAACTTCAAGTCTTGGAGGGGAGTCCATGGTCGTTTGAACGAAATGCTTTGCTGTTAAAACAGTATGATGGTTCGAAGCGTCCGAGGGATTATGTGTTTGACTCTATGGCGATATGGGTGCGTGCTTACGATCTTCCCCTCAATCTGATGACGAAAGCAGTTGCCGAACAAATTGGGAATCGTCTGGGAACCCTTGTTGAAACAGATATGGGACATGAGAACAATAACTGGGGGAGATATCTAAGGATGCGAGTTGCAATAGATATTCAACAACCTTTACGCAGAGGTCTCTTGGTTACAAATGGCATTTCACATGCAAGGAGTTTGGCTAAATTGAAGTATGAGAGACTGCCAAACTTTTGTTACAACTGTGGCAAACTGGGACATGTTCTTCGCGACTGTGAAAACTTACCAGTCGAGGCTATGCCTTCTTCTTTACCTTATGGTGATTGGATTCGGGTTTCCCCAGGGACAAATTCATCTATAAAGGCTGGACACTTGGATTGCAGTAGTAGCAGAATTCCTTCTATCCCTTATCCTGAGAAGGAAAACTCTGGTATTGGTTCCTCTATCACTAAAAATGAATCAAGGGCTTTTCTACAAGTCCAACGACTCAGTCAGAGACCACCATTATCACTAGTTTCACCTGATCAATTTCTCCATACTAAGGCTGACATGGAGGTGGACCCTAAGATTCAGACAGCAACCCCGGTCTCCACTGTGCCTGACAAGGAGTTTGGTCTCAAAAGGAAAGGTGTTGTTCTTTCACTACCATGTTTTAATGCGCCTTTGAAATTGAAGAAAATTAAGGCAGTGGCTGAGTTCTCTAATAGTGTTTCGGATTCCAAAACTGAGCGAACACTGGTTCTAGAAGAGATTGCTCCATTTACATCAATGGCGGAGGCGGATGGGAATCTGCCCCGCCAACAGCCATGAGTATTTTATGCCTCAACTGTCGTGGTTTGGGAGATCCACGAGCAGTTGCAGGGCTGATAAAACTCCTCACACAGGAAAAACCTCACCTCGTTTTCTTGTGTGAAACCAAGTTATGGCGTCATGAGGCAGAAAGAATAAAGCAACGCTGTCGTTATAATTCAGCCATCTGTGTGAGTAGTACTGGACGTCGAGGTGGTTTACTCTTGTTATGGGATGACACTTGGGAGGTTACTTTACAGAGTTTCTCTTCAAATCATATTGATGTTGTCGTGGAGGAGGCACTTCATCATTCTAAGTTTCGGTTCACGGGGTTCTATGGTGAATCCAAAACTCATCTCAGATATAAAGGTTGGGATCTCCTGCGAAGACTGAGTACCATGAGCTCCTTACCTTGGCTATGTGGTGGTGATTTCAATGAAATTCTTCTGCAAAATGAGAAATATGGCAAGCTTCCTCGACTTGTCAGGCAAATGGATTCTTTTCGGACAGCCATATCGGAGTGTGGTTTACAAGATCTTGGGTATACAGGACCAACTTTCACATGGTGGAATGGCAGGGGAGGATTAGATGTTGTCAAACTTCGACTAGATAGATTTCTTGGTAATCTCTCATGGTGTACTCTCTTTCCCAATCATCATGTGTATAATCTGGCTGCCACATTTTCTGATCATTCACCAGTCAAGGTGTCACTTGACATAGAGGCTACAGTATTACCAAGGAGAAGTAAGCGATGTTTTAAGTTTGAATCCATGTGGCTCCGATCTAATGAGTGCGGGCAAATAATAGCAGAAGCCTGGAACCGAGAAGTTTCTCATGATAGCACTGCTTTGTTGGAAAAGATAAAACAAACCAGAATGAGGCTGAATGTGTGGAATAGGGACTCTTTTGGTCATGTTCAGAAGCATATTCAATCTATCACAACTGACTTATTCCAGATTCAACAACTGGAAGCCACAGAATCCAACATCCAGGAGGAACGGAAATTGAAAGCAGAGCTGATTGAGATGTATGCCCGAGAAGAGTGTTTGTGGCGACAGCGCTCCAGGGTTGATTGGCTAAAGTATGGGGATAGGAATTCAAAATATTTTCATGCCTGTGCTAATTCTCGTAGGAAGACAAATTCTGTTACTAAGCTTAAAGATGCTTACGGTATATGGCATGACAAGCTTCATGATATTGGAGACATTGCTGTTGATTATTTTCAGACTTTGTTTACAGCTTCTACGGGCCAAGATGGGACTTCAGTTCTACAGGCTTTGGAAGAACGAGTTACAGATGATATGAACAGGTTACTCAATCAACCATTTACTTCCAAGGAGATCGAGTCCGCACTTTTTAGTATGGCACCAGATAAAGCTCCAGGACCAGATGGAATGCCTGCTGTTTTCTATCAGAAATTTTGGCATCTCATTTGTCATGATGTGTTGCATTATTGTCTAGCTTTTCTAAATGGCAATTTGGATATTACTAAACTTAACTATACTCACATTGCCTTGATTCCAAAAGTAAAGCAACCAGAGGATATGTCACAATTCAGACCAATCAGTTTGTGCAATGTTCTTTATAAGATCATTGCCAAAACACTTGCCAATCGGATGAAGCAAATTCTTCCAGAGGTGGTCTCCGATGCACAGAGTGCGTTTATCCCGGGCAGACAGATTACAGACAATTTCCTGATTGCCTATGAAGTGCTTCACTCCCTTAAAAATAGGAGAACAGGGAGAGTTGGACATTGTGCTCTGAAGTTGGATATGTCCAAGGCATATGATCGTATAGAATGGAGTTATCTTGAATCTGTTATGCTGCGTCTAGGTTTCAATGCATCTTGGGTGAGGAAGATCATGAGTTGTGTCAGTACAGTCTCTTTCTCTGTTAAGCTGAATGGTGAGAAGTTCGGGTATTTTAGACCACACCGGGGACTGAGGCAAGGAGATCCATTGTCTCCATATTTGTTCATTCTTTGTGTGGAGGGTTTGGCTGCGTTACTTAACAGGAATCAAGCAATGAAGCATATCACTGGGGTTTCGGTTTGTCGCACTGCTCCTTCTATCTCAAGTTTGTTTTTTGCTGATGATTCTCTCTTATTTTTTAAAGCAGATGCTACAGAATGTGATCGAATCAAGGCTATTTTACAATCTTATGTAGTAGCCTCAGGCCAGCAAATAAATCTTGACAAGTCTAGTGTATTCTTTAGTAGGAACACAGCAGATAGTGTAAGGACAACCCTCACGGCATCCTTGGGTGTTATGGCTGTTCAGAATATTGAAAAGTATCTCGGATTGCCACCAATCTTGGGAAGATCTAAGCTCAGATTATTCAACATCATCAAAGATCGTGTCTGGAAAAAGTTATCCAATTGGAAGGAGAAATTGTTATCACAAGCGGGGAAGGAAATTTTAATCAAAGCTGTGATTCAGGCAATTCCGACTTATGCCATGAATGTTTTTAAACTACCAGATCAATTTTGTGCAGAATTGAACAAGTTAGTGGCTAAGTTTTGGTGGAAACATGGGGATAATCAGTATGGTATTCACTGGCTTAATTGGAAGAAGTTGTGCTTTCCAAAATCAGAAGGAGGTCTGGGTTTTAAGTGTCTGCACACTTTCAATCTTTCTTTGTTGGCAAAGCAAGGGTGGAGGTTGATTAAACAACCCACTTCGTTGTGCTACAAGGTGCTTAAGGCCAAATATTTTCCACATTGCTCGTTCATGGAAGCTAAGGTGAAACCGAACTCCTCCTTTACTTGGAAGAGTTTGTGCAGTAGCAGAAGTGTACTTAAGTTAGGACTCAGGTGGAGAGTTGGCTCAGGCACATCTATTTTTATGTGGCATGATCCCTGGATTCCTCGACCTTGGTATTATAAGCCGATACAGATTCCGAATGATGCTTCTTTTGGGAGAGTCTCAGATCTTATTTTACCAGAACATGGCACTTGGAATCATTCTCTTGTTACTCAGCTATTTTCCACTATTGATGCAGAACAGATTCTCCAAATACCACTGGTGGGATTGAACTCGGATGACTTGCTAATTTGGCATCACACCATCAATGGTTTGTTTACTGTAAAATCTGGTTATAGAGTTTATTTTCAGTTTGCTAATGGGACCGGAAATTTTGGAGCTACAGGAAGTTCTAGTATTGGTATGACTTCCATTCCAGATACCTCCCAACGTTCTTGGAGGAAGATTTGGAAACAACCTATCCCCCATAAGGTTATACTGTTTATCTGGAGATGTTGCAGAGAAATAATTCCAACTTTCTTCAACTTATTTCTGAAGAAGATAATTTCAGATCCAACATGTCCTCTGTGTGCTCGAGCTCCTGAAACTACTATTCATGCATTACGAGACTGCAGATTACCAAAGGAGGTATGGGGAATTCTTGGTTTTACAGTTTCTCTACCTTGGCTGCAAACCACCATAACAAGTGAATGGATAATGATGGCCATAGACTCTTTCAACCCAGAACGGATTGTGTTATTTATGGTGCTAATTTGGAAATTATGGCATGTAAGGAATCTTTGGCTACATAACTCAAAAACCACCTCTGCGGAAGATGTCATTGGCTCAGTACACAGTTTGAAGGAAGAATTTGCTGGTCTTTCACATGGTGTTCCCACAGATACAAACTCGATCACGACACAGCATCTCATGGTACAGCAACGATGGCAACCTCCTGTAGCATCTGGTTTTGCTAAGGTGAACTTTGATGCCGCATTATTTTTTGCAGAATCTGCCTTTGGTATAGGGATAGCTGTCCGGGATAAATCGGGTGAGGTGTTGGCCTTAATGTCTGCACAAAAGCCACAACATGTGGATGTTTTTACAGCTGAATGTATTGCACTTTATGAAGCACTGCTTTTTGCACAACATTTAGGTCTCACATCTATCGAAGTGGAAGGAGACTCTCTACTGGCAATTTCGGCAGTGAACAACCGATCTCAACTAGATCATTCTTCGGCAGGGTCAGTGATAGAATCTGCTAAGCTGATTAGCCAAAGTTTTCGAGGTTTTAAGCTTCAACATGTCTCTCGAAATTGTAATCAGGTTGCTCATAGGCTATCTCAACATGCTAGACATGTCCTAGATTTTGTTGTTTGGATGGAGGAATCCCCTTCCTTTGTGGAACCACTCCTCCAAGCTGAAAAACCTTCTACTGTGCTGTGTTAACAGCTTTTCGCTATATATAACTACACTACCGTTTTCTATCAAAAAAAAATTTATAAACATTAAATATTAGAACAAAATTGACTAAAATTAAATAAAATACAAAGGATGAAATTATACCAAAACATTAGGGCTTAAAACCCAAGGAAGATCTTGCAAGATGGCCCAAATAGAGCAACCCAACAATGCCTCTCACGGATTGGGCTGAGCTGGTTCCCAAGTTTGCATTTTCATACTCCTTTGCACGGGTTGGGCTTCTGAGCGGACCGGCTCACTGGACACGTCGAGAATAGATGAATCTGGGTTGGTCTGTTTGTTGGTCGAGCTGAATCGTCAAACGGCGCCGTTCAGATTACACTCCTTAATCCCATCGTGAGCATTGTTACTAGGGATGGCAATGGGTATCCTATAAACGGGTACCCGGTGCTACTCGACCTGTTTAAGTAGGATTAGGATAGTGTATAATCGGGTTTGGATAGGATTCGGGTAGTGAAATTACTATCCGTCACGGGTTAGGGTAGGGTTCGGGTAGTTACCTTAGGGTACCCACTACCCGAACCCGATTATAAATAATAATTAATTAATACAATACTTATATTTTTTATATATAAATTATTTATTATTAATATTTTATTTAATTAAATTAAATCATTATATATTATAATTATGATTTTTAACTTTAATTTATTTTTATGAGTTAAATTAAATTTATTAATATAATGCTTTAATTAAGTTATTCTAAAATTAATTTTAATTTTAAATTTAAAAATCAAACTTTGACTTAATAAACGGGTAGTTAAACGAGTTCGGGTAGTTAAACGGGTATTTATATTTTATAGGGTTAGGGTTCGAGTAGCATAAATAAAAATAATCGGATAGTTAATCGGATTAGGGTATTATTAAAGTTAATCGGATTCGAATTCGAGTATCTCAAATCTAGTGAGTACCCGATCCGTTTACATCCCTAATTGTTACACACGGCTTCAGTTTCTTTGCAAAGCCAAGGACAGTCTCCCTCTTCGCTACCCTCGACCGAAAAGAAGAAACCTTGACCAACGGCCGGTCAGCCCTTCAAACCGCCTCCGTCCCTTTCTCAGCCGGCCACCAAGCCTTTCACCGGCGGTCGCGGGTCCAGTCTCAAGCACCGAAGCAACCGTCGCCGGCCTTCACGCTACAGCCTGAAAGCCAGAAAATCCCTCCTTGCTCAGACCGTTTCTCCCCTAAAAACCCGTACTTTCCCATATCTAAGAAGTAAACCCATGTCTTGCTCTTATTCTTTGTGGTACTTCCTCTTGCTGCTGCGTGTTTCTTCACTGTCTCAGTGAGGAATTTGCTTTTACTTTTTTCTTCTTTTTGCAGGGCTTTCGAAGGAAGGGCTGTTGAGGAGGAATTGAAGGAAACCGAAACAACACGCAGCGGAATTTAAATCATTCGGCCTCCACCAAGATCGATTCGGAGAGTTGCCTGATTAGGGTTTCGAGATTTTACCTGACGTTTTCTCTGAATTTTCTGTCGTTGGTCGAGTCACAAGCAGCAACTTTTCGTTCCTGCCTCTACGGTATCCACACGAACGGATCTCACGACTCTTGAACGTCTCACGATCAGAAGCCTTAAAGAGCTTTTTAATTCCTTATAACCGAATTGCTAGCTTCGATTCAAAGGAATGTTTTTTTTTCTATTTTTAAAAGTGCGGCCATGTTTTAGAAAAACATCCCTTTTATAGGCAGTAAATTTTACCCTAAAATTTACTGCCAAACAGAACTCTAATCCTACTTAGAATAGGATTAGTTATATCCTTAATCCAATTCAGAATAGGATTAATTAAGCTCCTCATTGATCCGTTCTAAGTGTGCGACCCAATAGGTTCTCAAAACAATGGCAATGACAAAATTGTCACAGGCAATGAGCGGTATCTAGCAACACATCATTGCTACCCATGTAACGAGAATGTCAATGACTCGACATAACCTTACTCGTGATAGATGTTACCGTGTAGTTTAATCCCTTTATCCTATGATGTCTTGATTAGACACAAGTCATGGAATGTGTCACACTTGTATAGTCTAATCAGCGTTTCTTGATTCCTGAGTAGACTAATTAAACAAATAAAATCAATATCTCATATTGACTTATTCGAGCACGGCCATGCATTTCTTAGTCTCACTCTATCAAAGGGCCCAAGACATCACTCTTGTTATATAAGAGGGATAAATCCTATCTTGATCACTCAACATCCCTCTACATAGATCAAGGCATACCCAATTACTACCTTTATAGTCCATCCTATTACGAATGACATCTAGCAGCATTAAAGTATGCAATTCTCTATGTTGGGATCTCTGATGATCTCAAGTCAAAGGATCACATACACAATCATCACTATGAGAATCGCTTATGACATTCATATAACAATCCATGTAGCGTTCTCATGGAGGGTCGATCCAGTACATAGTTCTCTAACATGTACCTATGTGATGACTTGATATCCTATATCCATGACAATGGTCATCAGTCAACCACATACTAGTCTTATCGTATCATTGTTATCCTTGTTCACAATAATACTTGACTAGGGATATTTTAAGAATAGTGTGTTATTATTATTCTAAGGACATTATTATATAAGATTATATTACGCAGTTATAAGACAAATATAATAATGAACTATGATAAATAAAATGTCATGATACATAAAAAAAATGCCAAAGTCAATCATCTAATGAATGGTTCTAAGGGCATAATCCAACAGGAATGTGGGGTGATTGTTTACAGGTTGAAGGTGGATATACGGGTGGTGGTTTTGGGTGTCTAGGTAGTTAAGATAATGGAATTCCCAGGGAGTATTTGATGGTGATTTACTGATGATTTCTTGAAGATTGTGAGTGATGATTGAGGTGGCCGAATGCCTTGTTTGCTCTAGAGGGAGCTCGTGTGTTAAAAAAAAAATGACCGTCTTCCTCCTTCTGGAGGTGACGAATAGTGGTTTATATATGGCTAAGGCCAAATTAGAAATCTCATTTTCATATTCATTTCAGAAGGATGTTTGGAGTTTAGTTGCAGCATTGGCTGCTGAATCTGGGCGTGTGAGAAAGTCGATGACTTCTCAGTGGGGTAAAAACAGAGTTTTAGGATGAAGGGATTGAGATGAGCTTGTGATAGATTGAAAAACAGGGGTAAAATGGTGAGTAATGAACCGATGATAACTGAAAAAGGTGGGGTAAAATGTCAATGGGAATGCTGGATTTGTGAATGTGTATATATACACACGCACGTAGAATGTATTTGAAACACGGGCAAATGAATTTTTCGAAAACATTTCTCATCTAAACTCCCACACTCTCACTTCACCTTTTCCTATTTCATAGGTAATTTTCTCTCTATTTTCTTAGTTGACAATATTTCTTCCTTTAAATCATCTTTTTGGCTTAACTTATTAGAATGTATCTTTAAATCAATCGCATATAATATAAAGTCAGCTTTTCATAAATCTAATTATTTTTTTCTCCACTTGATTTACTTTCGATTCTTTTTTTTTTTTTTGCGCTTTTATCTAAGAGTTAATTAAGTTAACATTTTAGAATTTCATTTTCTTATTTCTATGAATCAATGACAAAAAGGTATTAATTTGTTGGAGAGGCATTGTTTTCTTAGCAGCAGGGCGATAATTTAATTTTTGGTTCATAGCCGGGCAGTAATTTTTATTGCTCCTGAAATTTCAATTTCATATTAATAGAATTGAAAACTTTATCAATTATAGTAACTCAAAGAAAACAATTATACATAAATACATACATACATATATATATATATATATATAAATAAATCGAAAGGTGATAATAATGTTTTAATTTTTATTTTTAAATAAAGTAGTATTACTAGAAATATAAACATACACTTTGTTGGTGGAAGAAAAAAATTTTGTTAAAAAGAAAAGTGTTTTCGAAAAGAAGTCGCCTAAGGATGGCTTAGAATAGAAGTGGCAAATGGGCGGATCGAATTGGGTTTGAGTTGGATCATTTTGGATCAGATCATTTCGAGTTCAGATAAGGTCGGGTTTGGATCATTTCGGGTTTGGATAAGGTCGGGTTTGGATCAATGAAAAATCGGTCTATTTCGAGTTTGGATCATTTCGGGTTCGGATAAGGTTGGGTTCGGGTTGTTAACTTTTTTAGTCAATTCGGGTCGGTCGGATTTGGATTCAGGTTGATTGGACAGATTTATTGGATTAAGCTTTGATCATCTTAATGTGATTTATCTGGTATGAAAAACAACTGAAACCATTGTAGACACCTAATTTTATCCGGATTATTGAATGTTACTCAAAATAAATTCAGTTCTTATTCTTAGTTTCAATGCATTCGATTCAAACTCATTTGAAAATTTTAATTAAATTTATTAAATCTTTTGAGTTTGAGTCAATGTATAATTGTGTCTTTTTGTGTCTACTACACTAATGAATTGGGCATTTGGGCTTGAAAGCCCAAAACTCAATTGTGAAGTCCATTCCTTTTAGCATTAAAAGCCCAGGTCAAAATTTGTTTTAAGGCCCAATTTTTTTTTTCAGTAATTAATTAAATAAATTAAAGATTTATTTTTTTAAAAAAAATAATAAAATATATTTTAAAATTGACAATGGCTAAAACTAGACGGATACCATTTTGTCTCTTCCCTTTTTTGGCTTACACTTATTATCCCAAAGTCCCTGTGATTCTCTTCCAGCATACACAATTCTAAGTCTATATCAGCATTTTACCTTACCTTTTTGAGTTTTCACCAATTTGACAACCCTCCACTTCACCCATGTCCCTCTCATCTATCGCCTAACTACTCAAATCTCCCCGTCTGAGGATCCTATTTTTACCCCCTACATCAGGTCAATGAGCTTCAAGCACAAGCCTTCACTTTTCCTTCTTCCCAAAATCCAGAACCTGCAATAACACGCCAATAAACTAGTTCCAAGGCGTCTGCAGCAACAAGAGACCTTTTCATCACCACGGTTAAAAGTTAAATTCCAAGGATGCTATGAAAATTTTCTTTTTCGTAGTCTTGATCCATCAACCTGAAAGGCTTCTACCAACAATAAAAAGAGGCCACAAACCATTTTCGAGGATTCCTGGGGGGAGGGATGACGACCTCAGCTATATCACTCACCAGAACCCGCCATTGCCTCCATCTTCACCACCCCAAATCACCACTAACCCGAGACCCCAAGGCCTCTCACTCACCATCACTGTGACTCTCCACTCTTAAGGGTCTTGTGAACCACAAAGCCTCAACCAACAACACAGCCCCTTTGGGCATTCACCAAAAAAAACAACAAATCCCAAGAATCCGAAATCCCGAACTTGAAAACCAACAATCAGATCAAAAAGCAAACCATGAAGGAATGACCCAAAAAAAAAAACATACCAAAGAGGAGAGAGTGGAATCGAAAATCGCAGCCTCCGAGCCTAGATCTGTGCGGATCAAGACTTTCTCTTGGAGAACCAAAGTCTTAAAATAATAGGAAAGATCGAGGAGCTTGGGAGAAGTGTTGGTGGCGTGGAAAATGAAAAAGGAACATTGAAAGAGAAGATTTTTTCGGATGTCTAAAAAAGGTGGGAAGAACTGGCTTTGTTTTTTTAAAGGCAAAAAGTGCACTGTGTGTGAAGGCTCGAAGACCGAAAGAAAAACGATTTGAAAAAAAACAGATCAAAAGGTTTATTTCTCTATTTACATTATTGTGCCTTTATTACTTATTTTATTTGTATTTGTTTTAATATTCATGAGATGTGTTATGACGTGACCTTTGTCTCTTATTCCTCAAAAAGTTGCTTGAATGCATTTACATTTTTATCAGAGCCTGTACTTTTATAATATTGTTTTTAGAGGCTTTAGTCATGTGTCAAAGATTGAAAAATAGGATTGATGTGCAATAAATTTTAAAACAAATTCACAAAGCCGAAAAGAATTCTTAAAGTCTACAACATCTGTTTATGAATTAATCATCTGCCATAGAATTTAAGCTTCTAATTTCTTATTGTACATATGTATTTTCAAGTTTTATAAAAAAATAATGAAATATTAAGTTATTATCAAGAAATGTAAACAAGAATATAAGTCTGAGGATGGGATGTTATGAAACTCACAAGTAGTGATTTCTTGACTGATCTCTAGGTGAGAAGAGTCATACTAAATATTGCCAGAGTATTGGGATATTTACTATAATTTTTCAATAATTTAAATTTTTATTAAAAATAAAAATAAATAAGTTTTTAAAAGAAAATAGAAAAAGGAAATTAACAACAAAAATAAAGTTAATTAAATGAAATTCGTCCGATGATGGGATGCCATGAAGCTCACAAGTAATGATTTCTTAACTAATCCCTAGGTGAGAAGAGTCGTGCTAAATGTTACCAGAGTATTGAGATATTTAGTATGATTTTTCAATAATTTAAATTTTTATTAAAAATAAAAATAAATAAGTTTTTAAAAGAAAATCGAAAAAGAAAATTAACAATAAAAATAAAGTTAATTAATTAAAAATTTGTCCGATGATGGGATGTTACGGAAGTCACAAGTAGTAATTCCTAGCTGATCCCTAGGTGAGAAGAGTCGTACTAAATGTTGTCAAAAGTATTAGAATATTTAGTATGATTTTTCAATAATTTAATTTTTTGTTAAAAATAAAAATAAGTTTTTAAAAGAAAATTAATAATAAATTTTAAATTTAATTAAAAATTTGTCCGATGATGGGATGTTACGGAAGTTACAAGTAGTGATTCCTAATTGATCCCTAGGTGAGAAGAGTCGTACTAGATGTTGCCAAGAGTATTGGAATATTTAGTATGATTTTTCAATAGTTTAAATTCTTATTAAAAAAGAAAGTGAATAAGTTTTTTAAAAAACAAAGAAATATAAATAAACAAATAAATAATGAAATTCGAAATAAAAAATTCATTTGCATCATTTTATTTGTTTGCATAATGTGCATTCATAATAATTTTCGAAGCAAGTGTGAATTTTCCGAGGATGAGATTCTATAGAAGTCACAAGTAGTGATTCTTAAGAAATCTCTAGGTGAGGAAAATTATTTCGAATGTTGCCAAAAGTATTGGAGTATTCGATTTAATTATTCAATACAAAAAGGTTCACACTCACTTTTGATAAACAAAATCTAACCTTTTTTTAAAAATAAAAAAAATAATTTTGATAAATAATAAAATGCTTCAAAAAATGGAATAAAAAGGAATTAATTTTAAATATTAATTCAAGACCATTTCATTAAAATTAAAGGACAACACATGATTACTATGGTACCGTTTTTTAACAGGCGTTGTGGGGGTGCTAATTCTTCCCCACGCGTAACCGTACTCTCGGACCCGATTTTGTTTTCGCATACCAAAAATTATCTTTTTAATAAAACTTAATTAATTTTGAGATTTTGTTAAAAAGATAAACATTTTAGGTGACCAATCACATCTAGTCAAAAAAGATTGGTGGCGACTCCCATTGTTTTTTAAAATGGTTTCAAAATCGTCGAGCGCGAAACCGTTACGACAGCTTGGCGACTCCACTGGGGACCTTTTTGAGAGTCAAGCCATTTATTGGTCGCGTGTTATCCTAAGTTTTAATTTAATGGTCTTAAC
Organism: Heritiera littoralis; assembly: GCA_031772115.1. Classification (NCBI taxonomy): domain Eukaryota; kingdom Viridiplantae; phylum Streptophyta; class Magnoliopsida; order Malvales; family Malvaceae; genus Heritiera; species Heritiera littoralis. The sequence continues at coordinate 2,593,873 of JAPDPK010000053.1, read as the reverse complement.
TAACATTTAAATTTTAATTTCTTTAATTTTAAATAAGTTGTTGCATTTATATTATAGTCATTATGTTTACAACATTCTTTATTTTGTATGTATTATTACGAATAAATTGTTGGGCATCTAGGATAGGTATTAGGGTTTGATGAATGTTTGATGTGTTCCCTCATACACATACTTGCACTTGCACTTGCATTTGCATAACATGAGCTCTATACCCGGGGCTTCGTCCTTCTTAGGAGGGAGTAGAGTACCTTTGCTTTCGTGAGGTAATCACCTCCGCAATGGCAAATGAAATATTCTCACTCAAATTATTTCTCTACTAGTCCAGAGTGGACGTCAGTAAGAAATGATTTGGGAACCTTTAGTTTCTTAAAACCAAGCTCAGCATATAGAAAGCCTCATAAGGCCAGCCTTAGGTAGAGCCATGTCCAATTTTTGCAGAAATTATCCTGAAATTAGGACACATGAGGGAACATTTTTACTATCTTCTTCTTATCATAACTCTAATCATTTTTCAAACTCGTATTTTCATAAAATCAAGATATATTTTTTTATGTTATTCTCAAATAAAATTTCAAAATTTTACAATTTTAAAGAATAAAACAAAGATTTACTCGATTTTTCTTTTTGTCTAAAAATAACATGAAAATATCCCTTCATTCTTTAACACCACAAAAAAAATACATTGTTATTTTTTGGAACTTATGCATAGACATAAAACTTTTTTACATTATCACATTTCTTCAAAAAAATAAAAAGGGAAGTTAAAGAAAATGAATTATGGTGTGAAAATAAGATTTTATTTTTCTTTTAAATAAAAAAAAGAGAGAGCAAAAAGAAAAATCTATTCTTTAAAAGGAAAAAAGGGAAATCATCAAACTAAAAAAAAAAAAAGAGAAAAGAATTTATTCATTGAACTTAAATAAGAGAAAATTTTGATTCTTTTATTCTTAAATTTTAGCGTGGCATATCTCATTACATCACATAATAAGGAGGGCATTTATCTTTTGAGGTTAAAGGAGATCAGAAACATGGGAGATCAATTAGAAGCTAGACTTACTGCTTTGGAGAATAATCAAGAGGAGTTTGGACATGACATACGGGATATAAAGGGGAAGCTAGCTAAGATAATGAAGATGCTTGAAAGCTTTGGAGAGACTAAAGTGGTTCATCCACAAGGCTCATCGTCATTTCCAAGACAACTACACGTTGAATCATCAGCAAGTGGAGACCAATCGACTCTTCATGAAATGGCTTGCCAGGGACACTTCGATGCTCTCAACTGTCCAGACGATGATCCCGTGGTAGAAGAGGCTATGAAAAGGGTGAAAAAGGTAATGGATGAACTTAAGGGCCTTACAACTAAAGCTGAACCTTATGGCCCCAAACAATCCATACCAAGTAGGCCATTACAAAACCCTAACGGATGAACTTAAGGGCTATTACAAAGAAATAAATACTCTTATTTTATTGTTTGATAGGAGGATTTTATTTATTTATTTGTATTTTTCTGAATTGAGTTTGTTCCACACTTGATTAGGAGAGAAAACGTATCAAATTACTTGTAAGTTATTCGAGATTAAGTCGATGATTATTCAAATTTGATTTTTTATTTTTGAGTTGAGTTTGAATTTGAGCTACTCAAATAATGACTCAAGCCAAATTCGAATATTTTAATAACTACTATTTTGAAATTAACAAGTGTTTTTTTTAAAAAAAAAAATTTAACAAGTGTTGTTTTTTTGAAAAAAATTAACAAGTCTTTGGAATATTATTAGTTCACGTTTAAAGTATAAGGACATGAAATATATAAAGAGAGACATAAAAATGAGTGTTTTTTTTTAAATCACTTTGATTTATCATACAATTGGTAAAAATTAGATATCTAATTCCATAATTTTTTTTTTGCCTAAAATCTTATCTAAAAATATGTTTTTGCAGTTGCTTTAGCTCTAGATCTTCCTCGTCTACAAGTAACAAAAGCTACTACTTTTCGGTGGCGTTTCATATCGAGGGAGTTGTAACTTTGCACTGCAATTTAATTCAATGTAAAGTGATTGCAGTGTTTGGTTTACAACTTTACGCTGCAAAGTAACATCCCGCTACAAAGTACTTTAGCCAAAACTACCCTTATTCATCGAGAATTTCCACTCCTTCAGCATCCCAGCTTCTTCCATCACTCTCGCTCTGTCATCACTCTATAGCTCGCCTCTGTCCATTTTTCCCTTTCGCCCTCTCGCCTCTCCATCAGCCAAGGTTCTTTCCACCTCGAGCTTGCCTCTACACCATCTCTCATCTCTGTCGCACAAGTGAGTTTATTTTTCTCGAAATGCTTGCTTCCATTTTCTGAAATTGTGTTTGAAAATGTTTTCATGTGCTGTTGATAGTGTGAAGGGGTTTGAATTTTGGGGTTTGAAAGCTGTTGATAGTGCTAGGGTTTCATTAATTGGGGCTCATCCACTGTCGCCAATATTTGCTAGAAATATGTAGGGATTTCTTTTGCATTTGCTTTTTCTTGTAGTAAAATAATTATTCTATGTGATTGTTTTAGTTCTCTGAACTTGCAATGCGTGGATAGCTCGATTCCTTTTTGGGTTTAGGATTTTTGGCTATATTTGTCTGAACTTGCAATGCCTTGATTTTAGTTTCTGATTAAGTAAGATTACTTCAGCTTTAGCTCGCCATCAAAGCCTAAGGCGTCGAGTTCCTTTGACTTCTATCATTCCTCCATTTCCCTCCTGCTTACTAATCCCATTTTCACGATAATTACTCTCTTTTTGTTTGTGATGCTATTAACTGAGTTTTTGAGCTGTTATTATTGTCTGAGGTGGTAAGAATTGGTTTCTTTTCACTGATATTCTTTCTGGGGTTTTGAAGATCTTCTGAAAATATGAATCCATTGTCTTTTCTTGTATCTGGGTTTTCAAGTTCCAATCCTTTTTTGTTGTTCTTCACTGCTGGTGGTCCTGTATTTCCCTGATTCTATTTTGCTTGTATCTATGTAATAGATGGAGCTGATCTTCATGGTTCTGTATAGTTTAATTAGAAACATGGGGAGATTTTGATGAATTGAAAGAGGGGATATGATAAATTAATCATCATGAAACGAACTAGAAAGATGCCTTTTATTGGGGTTTTGGAATTGATGATGTTGGATTGTTAAAGTGCTTTGAGTTTACTTTTGTCTCTTCTCTTTGTATTCTTCAAGAAATATATTTTAGTATTAGTTTAGTCATCAATTTATATCTGATGATGCCTTTATCCATGCATTTGATCGGTTTTTCAACTTGGATAATCACTAATCAGTAATCACATTGTTTCCACCTGTTACTTGTGTGGGGTTATTAATTTTTGAAATTCAGAGTTGAAATTTTTCTTTACTTTCCTGTATTTTCCCAGAATTTAGCAGCAGCAGAAACAAACCATTTTCTAAAAGGCAACCTAAAAATCAACTAGGTTTGGAATTGATTGAATTTTGGAACTGCCAGCAAGCATGAACCTGGCCATTACACTTATTATAATTTAGTAAATATGTATCCATAACAACAACAATAATAATAGAAGCGAATAATAATATGCATTTAGTTAAGTTAGGTCTTAATTAGTTAATATTATTTAGTTTAGTAACTAGCATATTGGTTGGTTTCTAATATCTTACCTATAATTTGTGGCATTTAGATATGGCAAAGACATACGTAGGGTTTTTTCGATACAAACCAGGCATCTATAATAGTTGGCCGGAAGCTCAAAGACAAGTTCATAGGTTTAAGAGAGCTATCCATGAATCATTCCCTACAAGAGCCCAAGCTGAACAAGCTTTCTTGGATTATAGGGGAATGAATGACTATCCTAATAGTGAAATACCAAATGTTGATGCTATTAGGCACCAAGAAAGGCACTTAAATTATTAGAATGAAGATGTTATGCAACATCAACCTTCCACTGTTTATTGGTGCCATTTAATAATTACATTCTGTCTTTGTGTTATTTTCACCTTGATTTGTGTTGGTAATGGCAAATAAAGTGAAGTGATATGTATCTTATATATATTTGTGTTGGTAGTGGACAGTAGTGTAATGTGAACTATTTGTATTTTTTATTTTGAAGATACTCAAAACTTTTTATGGCTTGTTTATGCTTTTGTATGTTATGAGTTTACATAATAAAAGGATTGTCTCCCTAACAACTTGCAATACTGGCCACTGCTATAGCTTTGACTATAGAGATTCTTAACGGTATTTACTTGGTTAATATGCTACTTGGTAGTTGTGGTATTTTGTTATTGAATATGAGAAAGCGTTAAAGGGACCAAGGTACTAGTTACGATAGACAGGTCATTAGGCAGTTGAATTTTAGAAGGATGGTGTTTGATTCTGATTTGACATGTATTGAAAATATTAGAATGGATAGACTAAGCTTCTATAAACTATGTAATATGCTTCAAACTACTGGTAAACTTGCACCGATAAAAAACATGAATGTTGAGGAAGTGGTTGCTATATTTTTGTACATCATTTCTCATCATGCAAAAAATAGGATCATTAAGAGAGAATTTGTTAGAAGCGGAGGGACCGTGAGTAGGCAATTTAGCGTTGTCTTAAATTCGATACTAAGGCTATACTCAATTTTGTTAAAGAAGCCGGAGCATGTAGTTGAGAATTCCAATGACCCGAGATGGAAATAGTTTAAGGTAATTTATCAATTTGCTGAAGTTTTTATGTCTTTCATTGAAAATTAGATTAATTCAACAAATGCTTATTTTCTATTGAAAACAATAGAACTGTTTAGGTGCTTTAGATGAGACTTATATTAAAGTTAATGCATTAGAGATTGATAAGCCTAGATACAGGACAAGAAAGAATGAAATTGCTACAAATGTCTTAGGAGTTTGTTTACAAGATATGTAGTTCATATATCTCTTACCTGGTTGGGAAGGTTCCATTGCAGACTCTAGGGTTCTTCGAGTTGCAATTTCTAGACGAAATGGGTTGAAAATGCCTAAAGGTATGAAATTACCATCATCAATGTGAATATTTATTTCACCATAGAATGGTTTACCTAAAACTCAAATGTTTTTACTATAGGTTTTTATTATTTATGTGATGTAGGGTATACCAATGGTAGAGGGTTTCTAACTCCATATAGAGGGGTAAGGTATCATTTAAACAATTGGAGACATAATCACACCCTTTGATCGAAAGAAGAGTTGTTTAATTATAGACACTCTAGTGCCTGAAATGTTATCAAAAGATGTTTTGGTTTTCTAAAGATGAAATGGGCAATTTTGAGAGAGAGGTTTTCGTATCCAATGCAAACAAAGTGCAGAATAATTTCCGCATGTGGTTTGTTACACAACCACATAAGGAGGGAGATATTAGTTGATCCACTTGAGGCTGAAATCTTAGAGGGATTTGTTCAATCTAATAAAGATGTAGAGACCATTGCATTCATCGAGTCTTTCCCTATGTGGACTACTTGGAGAGATAATTTAGCACAAGAGATGTGGAATGATTGGCTTGTTTCAAGAAACCATGCGTAAACTATATAATATGCTAGTGTTGTGTTTCATTCTTTCGAACTATGTATTAATATGTGTTTGCTTTCGATTTATGTATTGTTAAATTCTTGCTTTTGAATTATGTATGGTTATAAACTTAAAGTGTATTGTAGTTGTATTTGACATGTATTGTGACATTTGTAATAATTGTTTGTTTTGGAATGTATGTTTGGAATATGTATTACTATTAATTATAACATTTTTATTTTTTATTTTTTTTGGTACCAACTTTTTGTTTGTCTAGTTTGATACTGTAATAGATTCATCGACGATGAATCATCTCGAGCTACAAACAAAAGTTCCACTCACCAGTGGACACCAAAAGAGGATGCTATTTTAATAGATTGTTGTATAGATATTGTCAACCAAGGTAGCTGGAGTAAGGACAATGGTACGTTCAAAGCTAGATACCTAACACAACTTGAAAAATGGATGGTTGAAAAAATCCCAAATTGCACCATCACATCAACTCTAAGATGAGAACACTTAAGTCTCAGTATAGAGAAGTGGCTAATATGTTAAGCAATCTTGCTTCTAGTTTTAGGTGGGATGATGAAAAGAAATATGTAACATGCGAGCTTGATGTGTGGGTTGGTTGGGTAAATGTACTATAATTCCTAACTTAAATTCTATTTATATGTTTTTTAAATGTATCATGGGTAATTAACTATTCTGCATGATTTCTAACTTGGAATGTAAGGCCATCCTGAGCTGCAGGACTACGAAATAAGCCTTTTCCACACTTTAACAAGTTAGCCTTGATCTTTGGAAAGGATAGAACAACTAGTTTAGCAACAGAAAGTCTTGCAGATGCTGTTGAAAACATTGAAGTTGAAAATGCAAATGGTGGAGGGCTTGAGCATATGAATGTTGAAGTTGAGATGAATGAAAACAATGACTTCTTTCAACATAGTTCTCTGTCTATTGGCACTCAACTGCCTCCTTTCAACATTGATGTTAATGCCACTCGTACACATAAAAACAAGAATAGGAGAGCTGTAGATGCTAATGTTGAGGAACTTACGGGAGCACTAATTAATACAATGGGTAACTTACATAACTTATATGAGAAAGCAACTCAATAGATTGGTAAGTTAGCTGATTGTTTTCAATATTTGTCTGATGATGTTACTAGAAGGGCTAAGGTAATGGACTTAATAGATGAGCTGAAGGGTGATATAGAAGACATGACAGATGAAGAAATAGTTGAGATTACAGAAATCATTTTGAGTTGTCAGGCCAAGGTTGATGTTTTCTTCTCATGCTCCTTTGAAAGTAGAAAGGTCTATGTCAAGAAGTACCTTCGACAAGTCTATCAGTTATGAGTTATCTTGATACAGATATTAATGGTTTTATTACAATGATTAAGCATTATGTTTATGATTTGTTGGATGTCTAGGTAAATTATTAAGGTGGTTTTATTATTACTTTCATGGATGTTTTAGCTACATATCATGTATGACTTATTTTGGATTTATAATATGGTTTTATTATCACCTATGATTTGGTAGTTTTGGTTTTTGATTCTTTGAGCTAGAAGGTAAATTCGTTTATTTGTAATCTAAAACGAATAAAATTATTTGGCATTTCCTCATTTCTCTTATAATAATGAACATAAATTTATACAAATAATTATACAATTAATTATAAAAAAATTAATTATACGAATTAATAATAATGTGTATAAATTTATTATTACAAATGATTATCAATGTCAACAACTATAACTTTATATTCTTTACATTTCAATAAGATAATTACATTTGTTGTTAATTCCAATGTACAAATTTTTTTATACTTAAAGGTGTTTTTGAAATTTGTAATTACATTACCAGCAAAGTAGCTGCATACCAAACATTGCAATGTTACTCTCCCAGCAATCACTTTGTACTGCAATCACTTTACCTGCAATCACTTGAACAGTGTTACTAACTGTCCAAAAAACTATACATGTTTTATCAAAGCACCAACTTTAGAAAGTTAACAAGTTTCAGGCTGTCCTTGGTTATTCCAACTTTACCATTCAACAAGACAGCCCGCTTCAATCATAAGTACTACTTTATTTACTCTCTTTTTTTTTTTTTTGGTTAGATGATTGCATTCCATATGTGTCATTTATGCGTCCCTCAACTAGTGTAGCTTAAAATCAATATGGTCATATTTTTTTTTGTAAACGTCTCTCGGTATCCAAAAGTCACTTTGGGTCCCGACTAATCCAGAATTGAGCCGAGTTGGACCCCATTCAGGGGATTGAACTCAAGACTTTGCTTAAGGGGCACCAAGCTCCTTTCACTTAGCCCAACATACATCGGTCAATATGGTCATATTTTACACATTCTTTTTTGACATGCATATATATATATATATATATATATATATATATATATACATTTAAACTTAGAATGAACTTGTAGTGATGCTTTTGTATTTTATCTTGACAAGTCTTACTTTTACTTTCTTTTTCTTTTGGAAACATGTAAATAATGAATTTTACATTATTCCACATAATTTAATATAAAAAAATTAAACATTTGAGTATACCTTGTTAATTGATATCGAAAAGAATATAAGGAGTAACTTGTTGTTTCTTTCACACACCATTTCGAAGAATGTATACATGACGCAAATCCAAGCAACAACCAACTGAGAGAAGGATCACCAGATATAAGGGATTTTGAACAACTATTTCATCTTCCATGTGGATGTAACTTCATGTCAAGTTTAGATACAGTAGAACTTGGTAGTTAGAATTGGTTACGGTATATATGGAATGGTCCCATCCAAGTTGTAGTGACCAACCTTAGAGGGTTTTCATTTGGTATATTAAAAACGTTGTACCTTGCACAGTTGCCAAGCCTCATGAATTTCAGTCCAGTGGGTTATCATTGGGTATTCCCCTCTTTGGATGAATTAAATATTCAAAATTGTTGTCAGACGAGATTCATGGTGGATTCAATATTATCTGTGCATGTTGAAACAAAGGTATTTATCTACTCAACACTTATTACTTAAAATTTTTATTTATTTTTCCGTTCTTTGAATGTCAATAACAAAAAATATAGACTTGAAAGTATTAAAATTTACCTTCTTGCAATAATTATATAACTTAATAATCTAAAATGTCGTTTTAACATAACAATCTGTAAAATATTAATTATATTTTAACTTCATAATAAGGTATGCCTAAATTATTAAATTAACATGTATATTTAGTGATATGTAAACCAATTTTTATAATATAAATTGTATGTAAAAAGAAAATTTGAATACCAATAAGTGATTGGAAGAAGTGAAAGTGAAAGTGAAAGTGAATTTCTATCCCAACCATTTGGATATGGTTCAAATTTTGGAATTGCCACTGTTATAAGAGTTTTACTACTTACCACTTCCGGTCTAAATAAGATTAGTCTTAGATCGTAAAATAGATGAAAATCTACGTGGTTACACAAAAAAAAAAGAACATTTGAATTCGAAAATAAAATAAAAAAAATCATATTATATATAACATTAAAACAGTTAAAATTGAAATTGATACAATGAATGTTATTTTGAAAAAGTAAAAACTTATATTATATAAAATAATTATAATCTTAAGTGGAAGAAAGCTTTTAATTCACACATTAAATTGATAATATTAACTATATATATAAATTATATATTTAATTTTATAATTCAATTAAGTTTTTCATCCTTTTATATTAGAATTAGATTATCCTCCAAGACATTCATTTAATCACTTTCAATGATCTAAGATCACCAAAATTTTGAAGTGATCTAATCAGCATGTATAAATCATCATGATTTTTGAAGTTATCACCTCATATCAAACACCACCTAAAGCTTTTAAGAGTTTAACGGGCAACTTGCCCAAGCGGGTTATTAACGTTTATTTCTTTCCTATATATATGAAATTCAGCGTTTGCCTTTTGACTTATAATATTCTCAACATATTTTAACTAGCTGTGAAGGCACCCTTACCAGATGATGCTATTCCCTGAGAACGAGGTATGCAATGGACAAGGTTTAGAGCTCATACCCCACTGCCTCCATATATGGAAGAATATGTGGAAGAAGCAGATGAAATTTGACGATTAAAGTGAAAAATGCTGCAAAAGCATATAGCTGAGTGTAACATCATCCAACTTCCTTCTTATTTTTTTTCTCAGTGAATGATATATATTGTATGAAAATTAGGTTGTTGATATTAATGGCCTTCAAATTAAAGCTGAGATATTAGTTTTATGCAGATGAAGTAGTTAACCTAATTTCTAGACCTTGGACTTTATTTTGTGGCGAAGGATTCCAATTTTGTTTTATTTACTGTGTTTGAGAGTTTGATGTATATATTTGCTACTTTTAATGCTGTCAATTTCAAGTTTTTTTTTTAATCCTGGTGTTATCATATTGTCACTTTAACTTGCCTTGCAATTTTGTTTTAGTAATACTAATACTTACAATAAATTGCACCGAGCGTCCATGATTTTCAAATAATTATTTTATTTCACTCACGATTTTTAAAATTTAGTTAGATTATTGACCTGCGCAAACTATGAGTTTTTTTGGTTGTTATTGCAAATATCATTTCTCCTCCAAATAAGAAACCACTTCCCTTGCTGTAGCACTTGATATAGAGCAAACTCCATTTTTCTCATTTAGTTAGGGGTAGGATTTCACACTGGGCATAATCATTTTCCTGAGTTTATGGTTTGGAGCATGTAAGCTAATAACAATATATATATATATATATATATATATATATATATATTAACGTTAAAAGAATAAAGGCTTAAAAATTGCTTGAAAACGATAATATTCAAATATTAAATCAAGTTGCATTGTTCTCGTAAAATAAAATAGACCTGATAGCAAATGTTGACTGAAAGTTTGTGAGAAGCTATTTTTTTTTTTTATGGTGTTTGGAACCTATCGTGGAAATTGTAATAATGCTTTGCCCAATTTGCATGTCCTGAAGAGAAAGAGAACAAATATCATAAATGAACACAAATTGAGAACCACAAAATTGCTTGAAAACGATAATATTCAAATATCAAAGCAAGTTGAATTGTTCCTGTTAAACAAAACAAACCTGACAGCCAATGTTGACTGAAAGTTTGTGAGAAACCAACTTTTTTATGGTGTTTGGAACCTATCGTGGAAATTGTAATGATTTTTATTGGGACAAAAATATCCCTCAAATACAATCACAAAATGAAAGAAAGTAAAAATAAAAAAAAATATTTAATGTGGTTTGGCTCAATCAAATTAGCTTATAACCACCCAACTAAACTAATAACCAATCAAAACAATTATAACCGTACAATTTTTAGAAAAGAAAAATTGCAAACTCCTTATAAAGTTCAAAGCTCAACTACACAAAGAGCCCAATTACACTTTTTAATAACCAAAACCCTAGCTATTCTATTTGTGTTTATAACTCTTTAGGATACTTTACAACCAAACATGATACATCATTTATAAGGGAAGAGCCCATATAACTTTTTCTATACTTTCGATGTGGGATTCAAGGCAAACCCAACAAATCCTCCATTGACTTGAATCCCCAAACTCCCTAAACTGCTCAACAACATTTAAAAACTAACATACCTCTGAGTCTTCTTATTCTTCGAAACAACTCTATCTTTCGCAATTACTAAAGCATCATCAATCAAATATAGTTGTTTTTCATTCCTCTTTCCTTGCAAAACTAAATCATCTTTTTTGTATACTTTGCAGCAATCATTATTACTAATATGTGTACTCACATGAAACTAACTCACCAAAATAAATCAAATTGTAATTAAAACTGGGCACGTAACTCACATTACGAAGGGTCTTGACACCACCATTATAAAGCTTGAGTTGAACACTCCCAATACCTTCAATCTTAATTTTATTCCCATTTCCAATTGCAATATTTCCAAAACTTTCATCCTCTTTCAATTCATCAAAACGATCTCTATCATTGCAAATATGCATCGATACAGCTGAATCCAAAACCTAACTTTTCTTATAAGTATTGGACTCATCTAAACAAGCTGCCAAAAACAAGCCATCATCATCTGAATCAATTACAACAGCACATGTCTCATTCTTCTTTTCATTATCGCTCTTTTGTTGGGCCTTCTTTAATTCATTTCGAATCTTTCACTTTAGAAGAATAACTACAAATTCAAACACGAGAAGGGATAATGTTTGAGAAAAATTATTCTTTGCATAGGCTGTGAGTGAATCGAATATGAATAAATTTCATTGTATTCGTGTTTATTTTTTTTATTTCGGTTTGTATTCGTTAAATTTGTTCATGAACATTAACGAGCATATTCAAAAATAATTGTTTGTAGATATTAAACGAATATGTTTACAAAAATGTGTTCGAAAATGTTAAATAAATATGTTTGTGAACAGTAAATAGACAAATTATACTAAAATATATGATGCCAAATTAAAAAAAAATCCTACATAAATATGTAACTTCAATAATTTCATGTTTCAATGGCCATGAGTAAATATGTAATTTAAAAATTATTTTTATTGAACTGTAGACGAATAATAGATTATTCATTAAACGAGCAAGTTTTAAACAAACAATAAACGAGTTTATTTATAAATATAAACTAACGAATCAAATCTCTATTTGTAATCATTTGTTAATATTAATAAACAAACACAAACAAATAAAAAACAAACATATTTACAAACTATTCATGGAATATTTTGTTTGTTTACACCTTTAATAAAAAACATATCCATCGTTATTCTCTTACCCTAAAGTGTTCTCTTTTCACACTTTGCCAAATAGCTTTAAAAAAGGAAATCCAACTTTTAATATTTTGTTTCGAGTGCTGATTAAAGTTACTTTAAAAATAGTGTTTTGCTTATTCAATAATTAAGTTTAAATCATATTATTATAATCCCCACTTTGGAAAGTAATCCAAATATGTTTCCTCACCTAATCACTTTATTAATATCGTTCCCTTCTTTAGCTAACTATAATTGGTTTAGGTAGCAAGATTTAGTTGGGTTTGGTAATTGGAACGCGTGACTTCTCAATCACATATGGACATATGGCATAGAATTCGCACGGGAACAACAGCTTCTTGAGTTTATATACCACCAATCTTGTTTGTCATATGGAGTGGATAAAGCTATGAATAGGGAATCAATTTGGGTCTCTTCTTTTTTTCATTAAGATAATCCTCCATAGGCGCTTCAATTGATTGAACGAAATTTTATATTCTACCAATTAAACATTAAGAGATCATTTGAAATCGTTTCTTGCTTTTTATTTTGTTTTTCATTTTTTAAAATTTTGTTTTGTTTTATTTTCAAATTTTGAAAACAAAAACATGTTCAGTTTATATTATTACATATTGAAAATCAATATTTAAATTGATTCACATATAATAATTTAATTCATAAAATAAAATTTTAAAATTAAATAAAAATAATAAAAATTAACCGAATCCTATGATCAAATGAACATCGATAAAAACTAAGACATAATTAATGACGCATGAAGTGAGTTGGAATTCACTTATTTGCGCTAAAGTTGAAAGAGGTATGGGATAAAGAATTTGGTTTTGTTTAATACAACTTGCTTGCAAAGCGGTGCTGGAGATCGATGCAAGAAAATAGTTTATTACAAGTTCGGGCGGATAAACGGATTCCAGATATTCAAGGTGACCAACAAATGATAAAGCGCCCAATAGCAAATAAAGAGCAATATTGTGATTGCAGGGAAAAAATAATAAACATTGACTTAGTTTTGTCGACCAGGCAAATATTAAAGAATGACTTATAAAATATTAAAGAATGACTAGAATAACAAACATTGACTTAGTTTTGTCGACCAGGGAAATATTAAAGAATGACTTATAAAATATTAAAGAATGACTACAATAAATTGGTACCCATTAAGTAGGTTAGAAATTATTAAGAATAAATTAAAAATATTAGTTTGATGCTAACGCCATGTTATTTGATCAAATCATTTTTAATTTTAAAAATCGATTCAAGTTTTAAGTCTTTGATATCTTTTCTAACACATCAAAATGAGAAAGTAGGCTTTAATTATTGAGTTTATATATGATGCATTAAAAGTTCATCCTTCGAGTAAGTTGAAAAATATCAAATTTTTATGAGTAAACTAAAAAAAATTTGTATCTATATTTAAGAGTTTGACATTTGTTTTTAGTTCAGTCATTAATTAAGTGTCAACAATTAGTACAATAATAGTGTAGATAAATTATACACTATCAATGCATTATATATTGTAACACTCCAATCCCACATTAAAAGTTTGTGAGACACTGCAATACTATATATGTAAAGACTTGAACTCATACTTGTGAGGCAGCTTGGAAGCATGCTTCCACTGGGTAAAACCGTGAGGGAACTAAGTGCTCTACCTTGGGCCAATAATGTCTACAAGCAAGAGTCACATCAAGAATCCTAAAGTGGACAATACCTCTCAATTGAGAAATGCCCTTTGTGGGATAAAATCGTGAAATCTTTGGATCAAAGTGGACAATACTTTACAGTTTAAGTGCGAGTCTCCACAAATAGTACCAAAAGCAGTCCACCAACTGAAACACAAGACCTAAGTGCTACATGATGAGAGCCACCTCTAAATTGCCAACACTTGGTATGATCCTGATTCTGTTCTGATTAGGCTTAACGAGAACTTCAAGCTTTAAAAGTGGGGGAGTTTGTAACACCCTAATCCAGACTCTGCGATGCTATATATGTAGAGACTTAAACCCATACTTGCGAAGTGCCTTGGAAGCACGCTTATGTTGGGCAAAACTGTGAGGGAACTAAGTGCTACTTTCTGAGCCAATGATGTCTACAAGCAGGAGTCACCTTTAGAATCTCAAAGTGAAAAATACCTTATGGGACAAAACTGTGAGATCTTCGGGTCAAAACAGACAATACCTCACAGGTTGAGTGTGACTCTCCACAAAAGGCAAGGTATTGTGGTGACTCGCACCCAGCCTGCGAGGTATTGTCTACTTTGACCCGAAGATCTCATGGTTTTGTCCCACAAAAGTCACCTCTCAATTGATAGGTTTTGTAAAGACTCGCACCCAACTTGTAAGGTATTGTCCGCTTAGACTTGAAAATCTCATGGTTTTGTCTCACAATAGGCGCTCTCCATTAAGAGATTCTAGAGATGACTCCTGCCTACAGACATTATTAGCCCAAGATGTAGCACATAGTTCCCTCACGGTTTTACCCAACAGAAGCGTGCTTCGAAGACACCTCACAAGTATGGGTTCAAGTCTCTACATATATAGCATTACAAAGTCTCACAAACTTTTGATGTAGGATTAAGGTGTTACAAACTCCCCCACTTTTAAAGCTTGATGTTCTCGTCAAGCCTAATCAGAACAGAATCTAGATCACACCAGGCATTGGGATTCTAGAGGTAGCTCCCACCATGCAACACTTAGTTTTCATAGGAATCTAGAAGTAGCTCCCACGGTATAGCAGTTAGGTCCTATGTTCCTGTTGGTGGACCACCTTTGATATCATTTGTGGATACTTGCACCCAACGTGCGAAGTATTGTCCGTTTTGATCCGAAGATCTCACGATTTTGTTCTACAAAAAGCGCCTAGCAAGTATGAGTTTAAGTCTCTATATATATAGCACTATAGAGTCTTACAAACTCCCGATGTGAGATTCAGGTGTTGCATATTTAACCGCAAGAGGAAACCAAAGTTGATCCCATTGGAATTAAACCTTTATATGATTTAATGTAATTTTAAAATTGACCCCACCAAAAGAAATATTTAGGGGTCAATTTAATTTATTAAAAAAATCTAAAAAAATGCAACACCATAAAATTCAAACAAATATAACCTTAAAACAAAATCTAAAAACAAAAAACACTTTAAAATGCATTTAGATATAAAACTCTTAAAACCAACAAAATCTTAATAAAAGAAAAAAATATAAATCAATTTCAAGATACTTTTACAGAAACGATAATAAAAAACCAACTTTAATAGCTTAAGAAAATTATAAAAAAAAAAACCATCACCTACACCTAAGAAAATAAACAAACCAAAAAATAAACTCCAAAATCAAATAAATACTAAACAAGTTACTTAACCCTATGTTTGGATTGGGGGTGGGGAAAGGAAAGGAAAAGAAAGCTAAGTAAAACAAAGGAACGTTGTAAACCTTTCCCTTGTTTGGAAAAATTTTTTAGCTATGGAAGGGAAAGAGAGGGGGAGTGAGCACCCCTTGCTTTCCCTTGACTTACTCAGTTTTCTTAAAATCCCAATTTGAGGTAAACAGAAAGAAAAGGAAACTTGAAAAAAATTTTAATATGTAGAATGTCAAATTTAACCTTATAATATTATAAAATTTAAAACAAAAGAGGTTATAATTGGAAAAAAAAAGAATTATAATTAATCATTTCCTTTCCTTTCTATTGTTTAACCAAACAAGGGTTGTTAGGATTACTTTTTTTTTTTTTATTAATTTTAGCTATCCAAACAAGGGGTACATGTACCCTTTCCTTTCCTCTCCTTTTCTCTAGTTTACATTTCTTTCCTTTCCATTCCATTCCTTTCCTTTCCATTCCTTTCCTTTATTAATGTTTATCCAAACATGGTGTAAAGATACATGCTTGCAAGAAAGTGTAGAGTTAAAAACATGGATAGATTAAAATTGATTTGAACATGAACGAAGTTTTCTTTCTCATTCTTTATCTTCTGATTTACGAAAATAAGCAATGGATCAACAAACGCAAGTCGATAACTTTTAGGAAACAAAACTTTTCACCTGATTAGCAACCTTGAAACCTGTTCATCACAATCGAATATTCGTAAACAAACAACAAATCAACAATTCCTTAAAATCAATCATAAAAAAAAAGAAAAAGAATACGCTCTCATGATCATAACAAAAATAAAAAGCAAATTAAGAATAAAACAAAGAGAGATAATGTTTAATCTATAAATGAGTCAAGATATGATCTGAAGTGGAAAATAGAGGCCAGGTTTATCCCAGACAGGATTGGGGTCATGATTCCTCTAATATTTCGTATCTAATCTTCGAATCAAGTACTTTTGTAATAAAGACGAGATTATGATATAAAACCAACATCGATTCTGGATATATGTAAATACATTGATTTGACAACTCCTAACCAATCCATGTATCTCAATACTGGGATTAGAAATAAGGGTATGCTTGGTAAGGTGAAAAAGTGGAAGGATTGAAAGGACTGCGTGGAAAAATAGAAAGAAAATAGTTTTTGTTACTGTTTTGTAAAAAGAAAAAGTGTGAAAAAAGAAAATAAGAAAGATTGTCATTTTTTTTCCTTATTAATAAAATCAAATCATTCTAAATTGAAAAGATTAGCTCACAACAACAAGAAACTCCCTTGAGACGGGCTTCCCAAGAATTGTTTTAGTGCTGTCTTAACCTCTCATAGCTTGCACTTGCAATTGATCTTGTATAATTACAAAATTATCCTTTAGACTTTTAATTTTCCTTTGTTATCATAGCTTATCAATGATATAATAGTAAATTAATGTAATTTCATTTTTTCTCCTTCTATTTTTCAACTTTATCAAGCAAATGAAATGAAAGAAAATTATATTTTCTTTCACATATTCCATCTATCCTACCAAGAATACTTAAGGAAAAAATTTATAATTTTTCATCTTTGCCTTTTTTCCTTCCTACAATATTTCATCTTTTCCATTTTTCTTTTCACCCTACCAAACAAAACCTAAAAGTGAAATCTGCACTACTTACACAAGAAACTTCCATCTTTTCTGGTGTTTATATAAGTAGGGATGTGTTTGTTGCTCCACTTTAGTTCTAGTTTGTTGCTATCTTGAGTAATTTAGACTACACTATCTATGATATCAATTTCTGTTAACTTTGCTCATGTAATGATCTGGTGTAAAATGGGGATATACTATAGTGAGGATTTTTTTTTTCTTTCTATGGCCAAAAAAATGATAAAATAAAATTGTGTTTATAAATCATTTAAAATTTTCAAATAAATGAAAACATGCAATCGTTAAATATTTTCAAAGTGTTTGATAATCTATTCTAATTTAAATGCGTTTGGTAATCTAGTTTCAAGCTAAAATCACTTTACAGAAGATTTTTAATGAAAAAATAGAAAAAAAAATCTTTCAAATAGAAGAAACGAGCGGTTGAGAGAAGAGGAAACCGAATAAAAGAGAAAAAAAATTAAAAATCTTAACTAGTTAACAGATACTTAATTGTAACAAAAAAAAAACAGCTACTTAATGTATTCACTTTTTTAAAAGAAAAAATTGTTATTTAATCCGTACGTTACCCTTATATTCTTTCCTGTAAACAATTTTTTTTTTGCTTTTATCAATGCAGAATACTTATAAAAATCATATTTCTCATTTTTTTTATAAAATTTAATTAAAAATATACTAAACATTTAATTTCCAACAACAGATATATATATATATATATATATGTGCCAGTAATAATTTTTATACTTTATATTGTAATTTATTACTTTTTGTAAAGTAATATTCAGAATTTTTAATGACTGAGTGTTTTTTTGTAAATTGAAAAAATTAAATGCTAATATGAATTTATGACATAAAAATATTACTGGCATATTTATGTATGTATATATATATATATATATATATATATATATATTACTTTACAAAAAGTAATAAATTACACTATAAAGTATATCTACTATTGCTAAGGCACTCCATCTAGCTTGTACGTATGTTGGTTTCCACTCAAAGAACCACCAAATTTCATCTCTCCCGCGCAATATTGTCGTTGCAAGGCGAAAATATATTATAGAATGACGTTTGTGGACCTAGAATATGTTAAAGAATGACTAGAATAAAATAGTACCACGGAGAGTATTATATATATTCATATTTAATTTGAGCAAAATCTTCCATTATGTTGATTTTGGTATTTAGTTTTAGCCTCTTAATTATTTTTAAAAAAATAAGAATTCTACTAGATTAAATCTCTTAAAATCTTTTAGCTCTCGTGCTAACATTGAAAATAGAAGGATAATAATTTAAAAATACATTGATAGTGTATAGCATCCTTGCATTGACATTCAACTACAAGCTCTTACCTCGTTAATGAAAAAATAAAAAAAATATATATAAATCCTTAAAAATAAATTAAAAAATTTTATTAATATTCATTTTTAACGATCTATATCGTTTTTAACTTTACTCATTAATGAGATGATAGCTTGTGATTGATTGATAGTATATAGATTATACTGTTAATGCATCAAGTATAACCTCTTTAAAAACAAAAAACAAAAGGGATTATTTTTAATACATTATCAATTGAGTTTTTAGACTTCACAAACATATACCCTATTTTATTTATTTATTTTATTTTTTAATATTTCAAATAAGATATATGCTATCATCTTAACCTACTTGAGAAACCTAAAAACTTCACTCATAATGTATTGGATAATAATTTGTTAAAAAATATAACAACGTTCCTTTTGTGTTCTCGTATAAATGATGAAAGGATAAATTTTATTTAGATCCTTAAGATTTTGTTAATATTCAAATTTTATAAATTAATTTTAAAAATAGACATTCCATCCGAAAATAAAAAATAGTGTTAACATATATCAATCAATTTTAACACATAAAATTTTCATTTATTTTCTTATAAACCCCTTATTTTGTCCTCTAATAAGTTTAAAGTTATCATTTATTGGTAAAATTTCTTTAATTTTTAATTAATCATATTCCTTAATTTTCTTTTTTATTTTATAATAAAATTTTTAGAACTTTTTATTTAATTTTAAGTGTTTTCTTTATCAAAACAAATTCTTGATTATTTTTTTCACGTATTTGATATATATTTTTAAACTCTTAAAAATACTCTTTTTAAATATTTGGTTTGATTTTTTTAATTTATATTTTGAATATTTTTTCAATTATCTTGTTTCATTCATTTTATATAAAGTAATTTTATTAATTACAAGTACAACTTTGAAAATGAGAAAATAAAAATCAATAAATTCAAAAAAAATGAATAGTATCATCTTCTCAAATCTCAAGTATAAAAAATAAATTTTATTACTATTTATTATTTAAAAGTGTTTTTTAATTATTTTATTTTGAGTTTAATTTTTAAATAAAAAAGAGTTACAAGCATTAGTTTAACAGACAATAATTTTTTTTTTTGATTTGTTGTACTGTTAAAATGATAATTTGGAGCCAAATGTCTATTTCTAAAGCTAATCTTAAATTAAGATTAAAAATAGAACACCTAAATAGAATTTACTCGTAATAAAAGCCCCATTTTTTTTTTGTGTTAATAAAAGGCCCACTTTACAGTCTATAAAAGTGGTGCTCAAGTCGTCAAGTAGATCCACGTTAGTTCTCATTCCCTCCTGCAGTCTTGCCTCTGAGTTTTCGTTCATCGTTCATTGTTCTTTCTTCAACTTTTCACCTCTTCAGTTCAAACAATTAATTTCTACATCTCTTTCCCTTTAACTCCAAAAACAAGTAAAACCTAAAAAAAAAAAAACCTGCTTCTTAGTTTGTTTTTCTGTAATCTCTACTTTTTCGCTTTCTTTTACATAAAAAAAAGCTGCTTTCTATTTATTTCCTTTGATTTCCAATCTCCTTCTGCTTTAACAGAGAAAGAAAAAAAAAAAATCAAAACTACCCTTTTATTACTTATTATTATTTTCTTCTTCCTGATTTCCACTTTAAAAAGTTCAAAAAAAAAAAGTACTCTGTTTTTGCTCTTAGTTGGTTTTTATTTTCATTTTTTAACTGAAAAGAAAAAAAAACCCTTCTCTTAGTTTTTCTTTCACTTCACTTCAAATTTCATTCATTTTACCTCCAAAGAAAAAGGAAAAAGGAAGAAGCTGCTCCTTAATCATCTGGTGTTGGTATCTCTACGAAGTGAATTGCAGCTCTCAATCTAAGGTATGTTTGGAGACTATTATGAGTCTCTAAAATTAAGATTATCCTTGTTTTTTCTTTGTGTATATACACTGTCTTTTACTTGTCGAATTTACGAAATCTGCATTTCCATACTGAGAGAGAGCAAGTAATTCGACAAACATATTTCATTGTTGAATGTAGTGCATGCTAAGATCGGATCTAGCCCTTTGACAGGCAACCCAACGTCGGGAAAGAAATTTACAGTATCTTAACAAGAACAAAAGAAATAAAAAGTTTCAAATTTTGAAGCTGCCCATTATGATCCGTTCTGTTCAATGTTAATTTTATCCTTAAAATATTAAAAATATTTTATTTTCCTGTACCATTTTTTGTTTAGTTTTTTCTTTTGGAGTGTCCCAAAACTTTGTTTTTTTAACAATT
The DNA here is from genome assembly GCA_031772115.1 of Heritiera littoralis. NCBI lineage: Eukaryota > Viridiplantae > Streptophyta > Magnoliopsida > Malvales > Malvaceae > Heritiera > Heritiera littoralis. The sequence goes on along the minus strand of JAPDPK010000053.1, from coordinate 2,572,965 downwards.
AATTCTATTACATGTTTGGTTTGGTTGAATTGTGATTCCGTTCCCGCTGTTTTCCGTTGATTGGTTCAAAAATTGAACCCAGAATCATCATTTTGTGGAATCATATTTCAAGCACTTTGAGGAATTCCAATATGAGATGTCATTTGTTTTCTGAGCAATGAGGAAAATTAACTAACTTTTTGGTTTCCAGGCGTGTTCTTCAACAATTTGGGAATTTACAGCAAAGTCTGCGTAAGTTCTTATCTCTTCTTTCTTTTTGACTCTCTCAGGCCATTTTCTTTGTAGATTTTTTTTTTTTAAAGAAGTTTTGTTATGAAAATTTTCAGCTAGAACAATAGTCAAAATAGAAATTATAACAAAAGGATTTTGAGTTAACAACTAAGATTTGGTTTAATAGTTGTTATTCTTTTATAAGAAAGATTAGGTCCAGGATTCGATTCTCTCTTCTCTTTGTACTTTTTATGAACAAGAAAAAAAAGATTTTGAGTTTTTTTATGATGTGTTTGGATGAAAGATTTTAGAAAAAGAATTCATTTTAATCAGAATTTTCAAAAGTTCAAAATTAAATTTCCTTGTTTGACAGAAAATTCACTTAAGGAGGAGGTTTTTCAAAATTTTTATTTTTTTAACACATGAGCCACTATTGATATATGTATAAGTATTCATTGGAAATCAAAATTATTCATTGTTCTTTCTTCAACTTCTCATCTCTCTCCACTGTAAACAATTTCTACTTCTCTTTTCTTTTACCTCAAAAAAAAAAAAGAAAAAAAAAACTGCTTCTGAATTTATTTCCCTTGATTTCCAATCTCCTTCTGCATTAACTGAAAAAAAAAAAAACAAAGTTACCATCCTTGTACTTATTATTGATTTTCCTCTTCCTGATTTCCACTGATTTTCTTCTTCCTGATTTCCACTTTAAAAAGTTCAGAGAAAGAAGACAAAGGAGGAAACTGCTCTCTAATCATCTGGTGTTGGTATCTCTAGGAAGTGCATTGCCCTCTCAGTCTAAGGTATGTTTGGACACTAAAATCACTTTCTAAATTTAAAGATTATACTTGTTTTTTTTTTGTTCATGTTGACTATTATACATATACACACTGTCTTGTCAAATTTACGAAATCTATTGCTAAGATTTTTTACTGTCTTTGTTTGTTGAATCTATTGCGTGCTGAGATCGGATCTAGCCCATGTTGACAGGCAACCCAACGTCGGTAAAGAAATTTACGATATCTTTGTCTAAGGCCCGCCTCAACCCACTCATACAAGTTCATTATGATCCATTCTGTTCAATTTAAATATATCATTAAAATATTAAAAATATTTTATATTATTATTTTCCTGAACCATTTTTTTTTCTTTTGGGTTGTCCGCTGTCCCAAGTATGTTTTGTTTTCTAACAATTAATCTATTACTTTTTCTCTATTCCAGAATTTCTTTTATTTTTTACTTCGGGCATTTAAAATCTTTATACATCAATTTTATAAAAATAAATTAAAATTTTGATATAAACTATACTAAAGTTTAAGGGTTTTTCTTGAAAGTAGTGAAAGTAAAAGTAGGAGAAGCCAAATAATCAAAGAGGGTAATATTTTAATGTTTTAAAATTTTTTTTACCCCATCTTATTTAGTGCATATATCAAATAGGTATTGGCTGATTCAGCACCTTGATGGAAATCAGAATGTCTTTCTCAGCAAAGGGAGATAGTATATACTCTGTCTCTGGGTAGATTGTATTTGTCAAAGGTGTCGAAGTAATAAGATTGAATGAATTTTTTGGCCAAAAAAATTACTTAATATTAAAATGGCTTGAGTCTTTACTTAAATTTCGTTCAACTCGAATCAAACCTTAAGATTTGAACAGGAATCATTACTATTAAAAATATTTTATATATTATTACCCTGTTTCATTTTTTTTTGGGATGTCCCAAAACTAAGGTTTTTTTAACAATTAGTTTTAGAGGAGAGATTTATTTACATTTGTATAAAATAAATTATTTTACATACTTTTTATAGCTTCATATAGGATGAATATTTTTACAAACCAATAATTGGATTTAACAGTCTACTTGTATTTATTAGCGATGTCAACATGACCGGTATCCATCAACTTTAAGGCACCTGAACCCGTTTATGTTTTAGATTACCCGAACTTGATTAATTATCCAAATATTTTGATTTTTACTATCCAAACACTACCCATTTAATATATAAATATCAATTAAATATTCGAACCCGCTTAAATACTCGTTTAGTAAGTCAAAGTTTGACTTTAAAATTTAAATTTAAAGTCAATTTTAATAAAATTATTAGAAAAAATAAATTAATATATTTAAGCTAACTCATAAAAATAAATTAATGTTAAAAATTATAATTAAAATACTTAATGAATTAGTTTAATTAAGTATTATACTAAAAATAAATAATTTATAAATAAAAATTTATATAATAATATTTTAAAAATATTATTTATAATTAAGTTCAGGTAGTAAGGTACTCTATGGTCATTAGTTGAACCTTACCTGAAGTCATGACAAGTGGTAAAATTACAACTTGAACTCTACCCTATTATTAAATACCCCAACCCTATTTAATCGGGTTGGGTAGAATAAGATAACGTTTATAGGGTGCCCATTTACATTCCTAGTATTTATCATGCGTATAGAATTTTGAGTCAATTTGATATTCTTATCAATTTAACTGAGAATAACATTTTTTTCAATATATAATAACGGTTAAAATTTTATTATTATGAAAGAAATAGTTAGATATTTTTTATTAACTTGAAATTAAGCATGCATAATCTACATGAATGAAATATAAATTTCAACTATTGGATTAAAAAGATATAATTCATATAAAATAAAAATAAAAGTGTCAAACTAAAATTATTTTATAAATGTGTAGTAGATTAAATTTCAATTTTTTTTAACTTCTAGCATTAAATTATAAACTATACTGAAGTTAGAGGGTTTTTCTTAAACTTCATGAAAGTAATATAAGAACAGGCACAATAGAAATGTAATTAATATGTTACTTTCGTTTGGTTTATTAAAAAGGACTTTTGCAAAATGATTTTTGCATTTTTTTGTGTATGGTTGGTAGAATATTAGTTGGTAAACAGAAAATGATTTTTTGGTCAACGAAAAATTAGATTATTTTTTTGTAAATTGTCTTGAAAAGGAAAAACATTTTTCAAAAAATAACTGTTTATGTGTAAAGATATATGTCAAGTTGGTTAGTATAATTCTACTTAAACTAGACATTGGATATAATTTTTTAAATTTTGATTTAATCTAATCTTACATAAAGTATTATTATAATAATAAAATATTTTTATTTGATTAGTTTAAAAATTTTATATATTAAAATATTAACATTATAAATCTTTCAATATTTTAAGTTTAAATATTTCAATTGTGTATATTATTAATTTTAAATATTTTTAATATTTCAATAATAAATAATATTATATTATTATTTTAATAATTAATATTTTTAATAAATTATTAATATTTTAATTTAAGATACAATGTTTTATATTATAGATAATACTTTTTTCTTATTTTAATAATAAATAATTTCATTATAAAATATCAATATTTTAATAGTATAAATATTTTTAATGTTTCAAAAATAAATATTAATATATTATTAGTATTATATATATTAGAATAGTAATTTTACTTCAAATGTTTAAAAATATTAATATAAGTAATAATAAATAATTTTCTTTTAAATTTTTAACAATTTAATATTTTAATATTAAATATTTTTTTCAAAATATAATTATTTTTTAATATTAATAAATTAATTGATAAATAATAAATAATTTTAAATATTTTATGAATTATGTTAATATCATTTTAAAAAAAGATTTTTCAAAAATGCAATCAAACAACAAAAAATATTTCTTATTGACTTAGCCAAACAACGAAAAATCTTTAGTTTTCCAAAATATAAAAGCATTTTTCATAAATCATCTTTCAAAAATCACTTTCAGTGAACCAAACAGAGCCTTAATAAAAAAATATTTGCTCAACTTGAATCATGTCAGGTTCAAGTTTGAAAATCCTTGGCCAATATTTTATTTAGTAATATATTTTCAGTAGGGTTTACAATGGTAATTAATATATTATATTTTATGAACAGGTAATTATGAAAATTACTTTACTCAAAATAAGTAAACTAATAAATAATTAGATTAACTCAAGCTCAAACTTAATAAAACTAGAACTTAAGACCTCAAAATCTCAAAATTTCTTTCTTATCAGTAAGCAAAAGCCTCATTAGCATGAACTATTGTTTTTTAACTGCTTTAACTTTAATTAAAACAATTTCATTAAAGTAATAAGCAAGTTTTTCATATATAGAAACAAAAAGTTGAAGGTTTATTTGATTATTAAGGTTAATTTTTATATACTAACCAAAATAATAAATTTTATCGAAATCAATTGAGACCATTCAAAATTCACAAAACCAGTTCATATTATCATGCACCAAAGTTGATACGAAAAATTAATTCAAATGTATAAAAATTTATTAAAACTGACACGTTTTGATGGATGCCACTCAGACCAAAATGATAATAAAATGCTTGATGTAAACAGCTTCCCCTCCCCTTTTCAAGAAAATCTTCTATGTGGTTAGATTTTCAAGGGTTTGTTTTTTTTTCTAGCATTAAATTATAAACTATTATAAAGTTAGAGGGTTTTTATTAAACTTTAGGAGTTAAGAAAAACGATAGTCGTATTAAAAAAATATTTTATACACATCAAGTTTATTTTTTTATATAGCAAATTTATAATTTCAAAATATAGTTGGGACACTCGGTAAAATTAGAAATTTAAGTGTTAGGGGATCTAGAATTTTTTTTTTAATGGGACATCTTTATTGAGCTCCATTTATTCAATATTTTATCAGCAGTTATAAAAATGAAAAATGCAATTAGATATAACAATAAATAATTTTATTGAAGAACTAAAAATTTTGCAAATTTTATTTTTTTAAATGATAAAATACATAATTTTGCTCTTTGGTCTATATATAGAACAATTATATTTCTCTTTCAGTTAAAATGATTTTTCTGCTTTTACTTTAATTAGAACGGCTTTATTAAAGTAATAAGCAAAGTAATATAGAAGATAAAAGCATAACAATGAAATGCAAATATACAATAACCAAGCTTTAGTCTCACGTTGTTACCTCTACTTATATATATATATATATATATATATATATATATATATATATATATATATATATATAATAATATATATATATACACAACAATGAATCCTCTTTTTCTTTTCTACCTCCTTACTATTCAAAAAAAAACATGCAATATATTTACAAAAAATACATCCACTTACAATTTCATAAGATTAAATAAAAAAAATAACATTGGTATTTATACAAAGTACATTTTTCATACATAAAAAAATTATCGATATTATCTTTTTTCATTTTTCACAATGATTTCCCTGATACAATAAAGTGCATTTGGTTCTCAGACGTTGCACATATCTTCATCTTCAAGTAAAACAATATTCATTTTTTTTTTCAATATTAATTGTTCACTTTTCTTTCTACAGTTCAAGCGCAATTTCTTTTCTCTATCCATTTGCTTAAACTTAGCATAATTCTTACTTTGATTTCAGATTGCCGATCAATAATGGCTTGGGGCTTGGTTTGGGGATTTGTTTGCGGCTTGGTTTGCATCTTGTTTACCTTCGTTGCTTCTAATCTTAAGGAAACACTGACGGAATACATGTTGAGGCCAGTTAAACGCTGTCTTCGTTACTTATTTTGTCCTAAAGAGATTGTTGAAGAGTTCCAAAAGCAGAAAAAAAATTTGATAACGGAACAAACCCGGGTGCATACAGAAGTTGAAGAAGCTAAAACACGTGTTCAAACTCTAGTAATTGAGAAGGAGGTAGAGGACTGGAAGAAAGATGCAGCAAAGGTCTTGGAAGAAGCAGAGGAATTTGAACGTACACTTGGAAGAAATGAAATAGGCTTCTCTTTGTGTTGTAATTGGAGTTGGCAATATCAATTAAGTAAGGACATAGAGCAAAAGACACTGGCTATCAAAGAACTTGTTGAGTCTTCTAATTTTGGCAGAATCGGTCATCCTCCTCCTCCTTCTCCTCGCAGAGAATTCAAATCTGAGGGTTATCTGCTTTCTAAATCTTCAGCTTCTGCTTTCAATCAGATCATGGAGGCATTGAAGAATGATGGAGTCAACATGATTGGAGTGTGGGGGATGGGAGGGGTGGGCAAGACCACCTTAGTCACCGAAGTCGGCAACGAAGCTGAATCACTACAACTTTTTCATAAAGTTATAACTGCCACTGTGTCCCGTACTCCAAGCTTTGAAAATATTCAAAATAAAATAGCAGACTTCATAAAATTAAAGTTTGATAAGACGACTACAGAAGGGAAGGCATGGGAATTACGGAGTAAATTGAAAACGGAAGAAAAGGTCCTCATAATCCTTGATGATCTCTGGGACGAGCTAGACCTGATGAAGATAGGCATTCCATTAGATGGAAATCACAAGGGCTGTAAAATTATTTTGACAACACGCAGTCAGCAAGTATGCGAATCTATGGAAAGTCAAGATACAGTTCAACTTGGGGTTATGGAAGAAGATGAAGCATGGATACTATTCAAAATGAAGGCATGTCTTGACAGTGCTTCTCCAGATCCAGACATTATTGGCGTGGCTAAGAAAGTTGCAAAAAAGTGTGGTGGCCTGCCTATAGCTATTGTTACATTAGCAAGGGCTTTAAGACGTAAAGGTCTTAATGGATGGGAATTAGCACTCCATAAGCTTGAACGGTCCAGATTAATGGATATTGAGCACATTCCAAAAGATGCACATCGGAATGCCTATCGCTGTCTTGAGATGAGTTACAAATACCTGGAGAGAGAGGCGACTAAGAGATGCCTCTTACTGTGCGCTTTATATCCAGAAGATTACTCAATTGATGTGGAAGACTTGGTGAGACATGCTTGGGCTTTGAGGTTATATCAAGACGCTGACTCAATTAAAGAAGTGAGGAGCGAAGTGTTTGAAGCAATCGACATGCTCAAAGATTCTAGTTTGTTATCAGAAGATGATGATGAAAAAAGGTACGACCCAAAAAAGTTGGACTAAGATCTTCTTGGTCCTTACTCCCTTTTGCCTACTCTTGAAAGAAAACGAAATCTGTTTTCTAGTTTAGTTTATTAATCGAGTTTTTCAGTTCTTGAAACATAAAAGTCTGCATTGAGTAACGTAACCATCCCATCCCCCGATAAATATTCTTTTCAGTTTTTTTTTTAATTTATTTTTTAATTTTTTATTTTACATATGAGTCTGTACATTGCATATACAAGTTATCCCATCCCCGGTAATGTTTTTTATTTCAGTTTTTCAGATTTTTTTCCTACATATTATAGTACATTAGACATTAAACTTTAGGCCTTTTTTACATATTACTTGACCACCCAGTATGCTTATTGCATCATTAAATTTGGAGTTATTAATATGGTTTTCAGAAATTTTAATTGAAATGGTGTTTTATTAGCATCTGTTGTTATTTATTCTCATATATTATCTCTTTTTATTAGTATTTTTTTTTTTCTTTTACTTTTCATTTTGTGAAAATTATTTTCCATATATAAACATTTGCGTTAGCCTTAGCAGGAACATAAAGATGCATGACGTGGTTCGTGATGTTGCTCTGTGGATTGCATCTAAAGAAGACAATGGTCTTGTGGCAAAGTCAGAGAATGAAAGCTCTAAACAAAAGCTTGAGATTCTGTTACTTGATGAATATGATTGTGAAACACCAAATGAAGGTTTTGAAGGGATGCCAGAACTGAAAGTTTTGAGTCTTAAGTCAAACGACGACAGTTTCTTTTCGTTGAATGCTCTTAAGCCCCTAACGAAGCTTCGAGCTCTACATCTGGAAGGTTTTGAGCAGCTGGAGGGTATCTCAGCCCTGGCAAAGTTAACGAAACTCGAGATTCTCAGTTTATGTGGTTGTGAATTCCAAGAATCGATGGACAACTTAGGGGAACTGAAAAATCTAAGAGTGCTGGATATGTGCCGTTGTCACTTTTGGTTGGGAGTTCGCCCTAGCTTCATTCAAAGGTTGGTCAAAGTAGAGGAGCTACACCTATGTGGTTCAACCATCAAAAACTGGGTACATGGTGCTTTCCTTTTGGAGCTAAATTCGTTGCCCAGATTGGCCTCACTATTTTTGCAGGTATCTTCTCGAGAATTTCCAGAAGGCTTTGTGTTTCCTAAATTAGAGAGATATAATATATTAATAAACACAGATTGGCGGACAAATTTGAATGCAATCTCATCAAAATTGTTGATAATTTCAAAAGTATTGCCGTCAAATTTGATTTCGAATTTACTTCGGAATGTAGAGTTTCTTGAAGTGTCTGAAATCAAGGAGAAGGATATCATATTCTTGACTGATACAACACCAGGGAAGAAGGTAGAAAATCAGGCATCATTGCTCTCAGATTTAAAAGACTTGGTTTTACGGAGTTTGCCCAATTTGGATGCCCACCCAAAATATAAGCCTTCGAAGTTTGGAGGTTGTAAGGATAAAGGGTTGTGGCAAACTAAAATCTCTCCTCTCATTTTCTCTGGCTCAAAGTCTGGAATGCTTAAAAAAGCTTGAGATAGATGGTTGTGATAAATTGAAGCAAATAGTGGGAGAATCAGAAGGTGATGAACAAGAAATATCACCAGTCATGAATCCTGACAAATCTCTGTGCTTGCAAAAATTAAGATATCTGAGGATAGAGGATTGTGGTAATTTGGAATTTATTTTCCCAAAATTTATGGCGACTGAAGGGCTTCCGCAACTACAAAAGCTTTCATTAGTGCGTCTCTCTCAATTAAAAGAAATATGCAGACCAGCAATGCAAAGAGAGAGAAATGGCATTCTTTTGCCATCTTTGACGGATTTAACATTGCACAAATGCCCAGAACTGACAGATGCCGCATTCCAATCAAAACCTATGCGGGCTTCTTTAGAGGTATTTCTTTCGCCGCTTTTTCTCTTCTGTATTTTTTATCATTACACATAAATACCCAGTCTTTTAATATATTTTTAAATAATAAATTTGTATATATATATATATATATATATACAAATGTTTTTTAAATACAAGCAAATGAAATTTTTCACAAACATTTCTCAGCTAAACTTACACCCTCTCACTTAACCTTTTCCAATTTCATCAAATATGTAATTTTCTCTATTTATTTTCTTAATTAACAATATTTCTTCTTTTAAAATATTTTTTGACCATTATATAATATATCTTTAAATCATTCTCATATATTTTATTGTTCGCTTTTCATAAATCTAATTTATTCTCTTTTTATTTTTCCAATGTGATCTACTCCAAGTTTCTTTTTTTTTCTTTTCTAAAATTTTTTTTTGTGATTTTATTAAGGCTTTAGTTAAGTTAGCAGTTTCAAATTTCTTTTTCTCATTACGGGAATTAATGAAAAATGTATTAATTTGTTGCATATGGTTGTTTGATTAGCAATTGAGCAATAGTTTTTCAACTTATATGTGATGCATTAATCGTTTATAACAGTTATATACTGTTATATAATAGTTATATACGGTCATTTAACTATAAAGTATTACTTCATTAATGAAAAAAATAAAAATATGTAAGTTCTTAAAAATAAATATCAATAAACTTTTTATTTTTAAATAAATTTATTTTTAAGGACTTATCTTTTTTAGCTTAATTTTTTAATAATGTGATATTTTATAGTTGATTGATTGTATATAACTATTATACATCCTAAGTGCATCAACTGGATTATTGTTAGTGAAATTTTAAATTTTTTTTACATAAAATTGAAATATATTTGGTTCATTGCCTTTTTACTTGTATTTGAAAATATCCAAATCTTGTTTTTTCATATTACTTTATTTTTTATTTTTGAGTAATTTTATTTATTGAGTTGATAGCGCTTGTCAAATTTAATCAGCTTCATTATTTTTAATTCAGATAAAGTCTAAAGTATAAGAAATTGGAATTATATAATTTTAATTTATACGCAATTTTGAGTATTTACTTATTATATCTTTTGCCATTTTTAATTATGTTATTAATTATGATCAGGATGTTCAATTATCTAAACTGATCCAAACGGGATTTTTTGTCAATGCAAACGAAGTAAGTGTCCTCGAACTTCATGGTTGCGAATCTCTTGAATACCTGGTTGATACAACAAAAGAGCATGTGCCAAATAGTGCGTTCAGTAATTTGGTGAAATTATCCTTAAGACAAATGGGTGGTTTGAAAACGTTGTGCAACGGGCAGTTTCCAAAGGGTTTCCTACAAAATCTAAAAAAGCTGACAGTTTCAGGTTGTGATCAGTTGCAAGAGGTATTTCAAATTGATGAAGAAAATCAAGCACAACTACAACTGCTCTCAAATTTAGAGCATTTGGTGCTAGAACGGTTACCAGAATTGAGATGGATATTGAGAGGGCCAGCCCATTTTTTCAGCCTTCGAAGTCTGAAAGTTGTAAAAATATGTAACTGCAAGAGGTTGAAGTCTGTCTTCTCACCTTCTCTTATTCAAAGCCTGCTACAGTTAGAAGAACTCTGGATTGAAAACTGTGATGAATTAAGAACTCTTCTTACAGAGCTGGAAAGTGATGGTGAAACAGAATCAAACAGTCATCTTCATCCTTTGTGCTTGCCAAAATTAACAGCTCTGAGGATCTATCGATGTCCTAGACTAGAATATGTTCTTCCAATCACTTTGGCTCAAGGTCTTCCACAATTAGAAGAACTAGATATAGATGGCCGTGAACATCGTAGTAGATTGGCTATGGCAACAGAATCGAACAGTAATCCTCATTCTCAATTAAAGCAAGTCTTTGGTGTGGCAAAACAACATGATGGAGTAGAACACCGGATAAAGCTCCCTTGTCTAAAAGGCTTGCAACTTTATTATTTAACGAATTTGAGCAGATTCGGTCCAGAAAATTATTTTTTCGAGGCGCCAGCTTTGGAACAATTATGTGTTTGTGCATGCCCGCAATTGATGAAATTTACCATTCAACAAGAAGTTAACAGCCGGGTTGACTTACAGGTAGCTCTTTTTTCTTTTTCTTCATGTTTTATTTTTAAACTAATTTTCGTTACACATGCATTGAACATGGATGATTGAACAAGTAAATTAATATCACAATTACAATTTTGAAATTAATTGGTGTTTGGAATATTATTAGGTAACATTAAAGTACAAAGGTCGTGAAACATATATAGAGATAGATTCTTATCTAGCACTGCCTGTAGAATTTTTAAACTCTATAAGTGTGGTTAATGCGGTAACATATATTCTTTAAAAAAATATTAAAAAATAAAAAAATAAAGTGAGGTATGTGTCACTAACTTACTATTTTAACTCCACTTGTAGATTCTAATATATATGTGTAAGCATTTAACATTTAAATTCTAATAAATTTGGTTCAATCAAAACGTTGACACATATTATTTCATATTAAAATTGATAATATATTTAATAGTACTTTATTAGATTATTCATTGACTTAATTATGTATTCATTTATATTATTATATTTTCCATTTTTTTGGTTGTATTTATATTTATAATGCTATAACTATTTGATTTCACAGGTAATTAATCATATATGAAATTATTTTGTGCAATTAATTATATTCCATGAATATATTTATTTATGTATTTATTCAATTTTTTATTATCTAATTATTTGTTTTTTTTTTGTTACAAGGGCAATATTTGATTATTGGAGGTAGGAAAATATTTGTTTGCTTCTTCATTATGTAATTGTATAAATTTAAGGGTTTATATATGATGCACTGACAATGTATAGTTTCTATACACTGTCAATACACCAAAGGTTGACACCTCATCAATAAGTCCTTATATGCAAATATAAATAAATTTTTTAATTTGCTCATAAGGAGTATTGATGAGATGTCAACCTCTGATGCATTGACAGTATATAGAAATTATACACTGTCAGTGCATCATATACAAACTCTAAATTTAATTATCACTTTAAACAAACACATAATTAAAAACTTTATAATAAAAAAGTAGCAAAATGAGAAGTAAAAAAATTGAAGTATCAAGGGTAAAAGGGAAAGTGGGCGATGTGATAAGCTTCATTAGACTCACCTACAATCCCTTAATGTTCTATGTAAACCTTGCCTAAATCCATCCAAACCTAAAGCCCTCTAATAACGTTGTCTCAATGGGTCTTTAACCGATTCTCCCAGTCTACCTAACAGTGACAAGGGATTTGAAGAAATTTTGAAAAAACAATCTTTGTAATTGTCTTAAATTTTGAAAATTTCCTTTTCTTTTTTAATAAGTAGAAACTGAATTTAAAAATTATGAATATTTTGATTGAAATTAATTTTTCTCTTAAAATATCTTATTCAAAAAAGGCCTTTGGGCTTTTTAAGTTTTCTGACCCATTTATTATACCCATCTGCTTGTCGTGCATAAAAATTAAAAGTATCCACCGATTGGAGCTTGGGTGTTTTAATTTGGTCAGATAATGTGATTTGAATTAGTATTCAAATAAATATTTGAGGATAAAAAAATTAATTTATTGAAAAAACTTATCAGTTAAGGTAGTTTAATATAGGATACAAGCTAAAACTAGTTACTGTTTAATTAATTTAATAAAAATAAAATAAAATAAAATAGTAATTTTAATAAATTTTCAGGTGTGTATATGTTGTAATTATTTATATTTGCTGTTATGTATAAGTAGATATATTGATTGATATTGATATTGATATTGGTACATGTTAATTTGATTAGTTAGATGATTATTGAATTGTGTCTTGAATTTCATTTCTCTCAATTCTAATTTAAAATAATAACTTTTTTTCATAAATCGCCTTTAATTATGTTGGAAAATGGAGGCAGTTTCTCCCTGCAGTGTTTATATCCTTCTAAAACCTCACAGCAAGCTATTTAAAATATATATTTATCTTTTAATATAAATTAAAATTTAAAAAATACATATTGTTTTTTAATTACATAATATCTTTGATAAGGTTTATGACGGTTGGACACCTGTAATGTTGTTGATTAATCTTTATAATTTAATTTTCTTTGGTTGTAGTTTTAGATTTTTTTTTTCTAAAGTAAATGAGATTAGTTATTGTTTTTCTTATTTGTTTTTTCGGATCTTTATTAAGTTGAAAAGCAAAGATGTTCGCATAATTATATATATTATATATATATTCATTTAAAGAAATTCACTTTTGCTTAATAAGTTATAATGTATATTTGAATTATACATTTTTTTCCTCGTAAAGAAATGAATTTAAATTTTGTTATGAACTACATACTTTATCATTGTATTTTGAATAGTATTTTCTGGAGTACCAGTTTTACTTTTATTATATATATTCAAATATATATTATTTTATCTAGTCTTGTGATTTAAGCAATTAATGATTTTGTGATTTTTGTTTAGGTGAAGAGTTATTATGAGGGGGTTCGATTATCTGCTTTCAAAGAGTTTTTACGGAATGCAAATGTGGATGTAGATCTACAAGGATTAACTTTCCTTCGGCTTGAAGATTGCGAGGATCTTGAATGCTTGGCAAATACGGCTGATGAAGAGCATGTACCAACTAGTGACGTGTTCACTAATTTGGTGCAATTAAGAATGAAAAACATGATTGGTTTGAAAGTGTTGTGGAAGGGTCGGCCTCCAAGGGGTTTTCTGCAAAATCTCAAAAGCTTGAGAGTTGAAAGCTGTGAAAAGTTGGAAGAGATATTCGGAATTGATGAGCTTCTATGTAACGCGGAACAAAATCAACCACCACTATTCTCAAATTTGGACTCTTTGGAGATAGTGTCAGCGCCAGAATTGAGATGGATAGTAAAAGGCCCCACCCAATATGTCAGCCTCCGAAGTCTGAGGAAAGTATCCATAAAGAAGTGCAACAAATTGGAATCTCTTCTCTCGTCCTCCCTTATTCCAAGCTTGAGTCTGCTGGAAGATCTCTTTGTAAGTGACTGTGATGAATTGAAAACGGTTTTCACGGAGGATGAAACAGAATCAAACACGCTATGCATGCCAAACTTGAAATATTTGCTGATAATTCACTGCCCAACGCTAAAATATGTGTTGGCAATCGCTTGTGCTCTAGATCTTCCTCGTCTACAAATCTTAAGTCTTGAAGGGTTAACAAACTTGAGCAGTGTTACTGACTGTCCAGAAAATTGTTTTATCAAAGCACCAGCTTTATACGATTTAAAAGTTTCTGGCTGTCCTCGATTGTCCAACTTTACCTTCCAACAACACAAGCCGCGACAATCAAAGGTACTACTTTTTTTCTCTCTCTTTTTGTTTTCGTTAGATGATACTTTTGGAATATAAGAATATAAAAAATCAAATATTTGAATTTACCTTATTAATTGGTATAAAAAAGAATATCAAGGAGTAACTTGCTCTTGCTTTTACATAGGATTTTGAAGAATGTATAGATGAAGCCGAGTTATGCAACAACCAACTGAGAGAAAGATCACCATATATGATTTGTTTTGATCAACTATTTCTGCCTTCAACTAGAGATAACTTCATGTCACATCTAGCGGTGGGTGATCTGGATTGGCTGCGGTATAATATATGGAAGGCTCCCACCCAAGTTGTAGTAACCCACCTTCAAAGTTTGGATATATACAACTGCAATACATTGACATGTGTCTTCCCAGCAATGCTTGCTCGAAACCTGCGAGTATTGGGTACTCTAAAAATACGGTGTTGTGAGAAGCTAGAGCAAATAATTGTGAACGATGACACATCCGCATCATCATCACAAGGTCATGACGAAGGTGAGATGGGTGCAAAAAATAAGAAGGAAATGTTGATCGTCCCTGATTTACAATCTTTGTTTCTGGAAGAGTTGCCAAGCCTCCTGAGTTTCAGTCCTGTGGGTTATCATCTAATTTTCCCATCTTTGGATTCGTTAGAAATTCGAGGTTGTTCTCAGATGATCACAAGTTTCACTGCCGATTCAATACAATCTGTGCATGCAACAGAGGTATTTATCTATCCAACACTTGTTGCTTAAGATTTTTTATTATTTTACCGTTCTTTAATATATAATATATATAAATATGTCAATAAAAAAAAGTACAGATAACATAGATAATAGCATCAAAAGCTGCATGGATCATATAAAAGACTCGGATATATAACATGCAGGGAAGCGTCGAAATTAACATTACAACATCTATAAGTTTTAAAATAGAGTTCCCATCGTTTGAGTTGGGATGAAAGATAAGTAATTAACGTATGTATAAAGATAATTGAACTCAAAATTAAAACTAAATCTATTAAAATTATAATAAAAAGTAAAAAATATTAAAAACAGTTAAGACAGCATGAAATTTATTATTGAAATTGATACAATGGATATTATGTTGAAAAAGTAAAAACTTGTAGTATATAAAATAATTATAATCTTAAGAGGAAGAAAGTTTTTAATTCACACAAAGTATTTCATCCTTTTGGATTAGAATTAGATTATCCTCCAAGACATTCATTTAATCACTTTCAATTAATGATCTTAGATCACCAAATTCTTACGAAATGCAGTGATCTAATCAGCATGTATAAATCATCATGATTTTAATTTGAAGTGATCACCTCATATCAAACACCTTCTAAAGCTTTTAACAGTGTGATGATGGTGTGCACGGGCATGCAGGGCAACTTGCCCATGCTGGTCATTAACATTTATTTTTTTCCTATATGAAATTGAGCATTTTCCTTTTGATTTATTTATAATATTCTCAGCAATTTTTAAATGATGTGAAGGCTCCCCGTCTAGATGGTGCGATCCCATCAGAACGAGATATATGTTGGCATTCATGGGAAAAAGATGCCTCATTGCCTCCATATGTGGAAGAAGCAGAAGAAATTTGATGACTGAAGTGAAAAATGTTGCAAAAGCATAGAGTTGAGCGTAAGTATAACATCATCCACCTTCCTTCTCATCTATCTTTTTACTTCTTTTTTCAGTGAATGATTTCGTTGTATGAACAATAGATTGTTGGTACTGTGGCCACCTTCAAATTAAAGCTGAGATGTTAGTTTTATGCATGTAGATGGAGATGGAGTAATCAGCCAAATTTCTATGCTTTGGACTGTATAGTACAGTGAATTTGCCTCTCAAAGTGTGAACGAAGTCAACAGCCCCGATCCTACTTCTAATACTGTCAATTTCATTCTATTGGCGCAGTGTCCAAGTATAAGATTTTCAGAGTTGCTATCACTTCGCGATGTTCTCTGGCTCGCCGATTTGGGATTCTACAGGGTGTGTTGGATTTTCTGATCTGTCTCTAGACTGTTCTTATCTGTTTGGGCTTTGATTGTTGGGACTTGTTCTTCTGTTTGGGAATGGATTGTTAGATCATATAAATGTTTGTTGTTTGTGGTAGCTTTGGTTCTGGTTAATCAAATGTTTCAGCATCTCATTTGGAGTCATTCAGCATTGACGTTGTTCGATAAAAGTCCTGAATGAAAGGTTGGTACGGTTTTTTCTCTTGGACTTAATGGATCAAAGGTGCTTCTGTCCAAATTATTCTCAGGTCAGGTTTGCTCTTGCGGAAGGATGTGTCGTTGGCATGTTGGGATCGAGAATGCTAATGTCAAGATGGTATGCTCTGATGTTTTTTTGCCCCTGAAGAATTTGTGGTTGCTCTTCTCTAGTTGGGTGATTTCCTCTTCATTATGCTTCTTTGTCTTTTGTGGCTGATTTGCTAATTGTATTTAAATCCTTCCTATTATTTCAGTCAGTACTCTCTATTACACCTCAATGAAATCTGCCACTAAATTTAGAACCAAAAAAAAAAAAAAGAAATCTGCCACTAAATTAATTAATTATTTAAACTTCATGCTATAGCACTTATTTCTTCAAATTTCACATGGTAAGTTTCAATTTTCAAACTTTTAACAATAAAATAAAATATAATAAGAAAAAGACACACATGCACACAAAATGAATAAAGAAAATTCAGTCTTCACTGTCCAAGACTTCCTAGCATCATTCAAATTGATCAATTACCATCATTACTGCTTGCCTAGTATATGATTACCCAAGTCAATTTCTTGTATGTATCAATTCCCAAATTCTTAGTTTAATAAAATGAAAGTTAATTTACATTTTCACCGTCAAACTTTCTTGAATTTTTATTTCTGGTTTTTGAATTTTCATTTTTTATTTCATCATATCAAAATTTTAATACCAAGGAAATCAAAAAGATTATTTAACCGAATGAACAACTGTTAATTGAATATTGAAAGATCATAAGACTAATAAATTATTTTATTTTTTGATAAATGATTTTATTTTATTTTATTTTGTGTGTGCGAAAATAATAAGGAGTAAAAAATTAAAAATAAATAAATCAAAATACCAAATCAAAAAGGTCTAACCAAACTTAATCCCAAACCAGATCCAAATTCCAGTCCGACCCATTTCATCCTTTTCAGTCTCTCTGATTGGCTACCATAAAAATATCTAATTATTAAATAAATAAATAAAAACAAGGCTCTTTTAGCAACGTTGAGTTAAACCATCCAAACTCTTACTCGGATCTTGATCCAGATTCTTCACCATAATCCAAACTCGGATCCGGTCTTTCCTTGTTTTCGGTTATCAACAAAATGCGAACCCTAATGCCTTCTCGGATCCCCCGATCAGACTCGCCTGTGGAACCAAGCTTTTTCCCTGCTAAACAATCTGGGTAAGATTTTCTTTTTGCTGGGTTTAGTATTATGTGTTTTAGTTGTGGAAATTTTGATCAGCCTCGTTTGGATATTGGTTAAATAAACATTTTTCTTAATGCATTTTTTAATTTGAAAAGCTTTGTCTCTTGAGAATTTTTTATCTGAGTTGACTGTGACTTTGGTGCTTTGTGGCATTTACATTCGTTGGGTTTTTGGTATATTTGTGTTTAATTTGTTGTAAGAACCTTTTTTGAGGGAATTCAATTAAAGCATGCTTTTCTGAGAATGAATTATCTTGGATTGAGCGTGAATTTGGTGCCTTTGTGTTTAATTTGCTTTTGCTGTATCATTTCTAAGAAAAAGAAAATCCCTTTTTTGCTTTTTGGGATTTAGCTAAAAGTTTGTTCTTTTAAGTGTCGTTTTTATAATTGTTTCTTTTTTCCTGTAGTTGGTGGATTTTTTAATATTGTTTTGTGTGTTTAATTTTTTATTAACTGGCCACGTTTTTTTGAAGGCTGTAGATAAATATCATTTTGAGGAAAAAAAAAGAGGAGAAATGCTTGTTTGGCTGAATAAGAACCTAGAGATTACAATGAAAACGTTCTTATTTGGAAAACAATATTTCCCCAAGTAATTGCATTTTTCTGCTTTTTCTTTGAATTCACTAAGTTTAATGAATTCCAATTGTAGGGGAAACTAAAGAAGTTTGAGTTCAATTGATATGTGCTTGATGTTTAGCTAACTCTACTATCATGAGCTCTTCCCTCGGCTTCTTGTTATTAGCCTTCTATTATATACTTACATAGAGGAGGACTTGGTTGGCAATAGAGGTCTAGGACTAGGGTAAGGTTGAAATATTTGCCTCAAGTTGGCTTTGAGCCTTTTCTAAATTTTATGGTTTGGGCTGTTGACAACTAATAAGACGTATATGCTACTGATTAAAACAAATTTTCTACATTACAGTGTCTTTTTGTTGACAGAAGTGCAAGAGAGAGATTTTGGGAAATGCTTCTCATTTGATAGCAGATTTAGGATAGAAATGAAGAGGGAAAAGAAATTATCAATTGTAATTTCTCTCTTACACTACTTCTGTTCATTTCTATTTAGAGAGAGAGAGTGTGTGTGTGTGTTGTTAGGGGTTGTTTTTTGAAGAGAAATGAATCAAATAATATAGTTCTGTTTGACTTTGCCAATGTATTAATTAGATTCTTTTTTGATAAATCATGGTTCAAAAACTCTCTTATTGTAAAATCATGGTTTCTTTGCATACCTATTGTTCACAATCCGAACAATTAGATATTAAAATCACTTCATATAACTTCTCTCCTGCATTTTTTTTTTCTCTACTCTCCCAGATTTTCAGTTATTTTTCAGCACTCCAACCATTCCTACTTGCAAATTTGCAATATAGCATTGCTTCTGCAAGTTTGCAGGCAATACCAATTTGCATGTTGCAACGCTTGGAGAATAAAAATTGCAGTATTGTCCTATTTTGCTTGTGCTTATTCACTACCTTATTATTGATATTTAACCCTAATGTTTATTAAGACTGCCTACCTTATCTATTGGGATACAGGCTCTGATGATGATGATGATGATTAATGTTTATTAAAACCCATTGACATAACTATAATTACATTTTAGGATTAAATAATAAAATTCAATGATTCCTTTGGTGTGTTTTTGGTGTTTTACATCCTGAATTTATTTTGTGAATTAATAGATATTTTTTTTATTTCCTAAAAGCCAACTATTTTTTCTTATTACTTTCAATACGCAGACTTTGGTTCATCAGAAGCCTATGTGATGGAAGCGGCTAATGAGTCAGCTATTAAGAAACCAAAGAGGTTTTCTGTTGTATGGAACCACCTTGAAAGGGTTAGGAAAGCTAACATATGTTATGCTATATGTGTTCATGGTAACAAGAGATTTAAGTGGATCAAGTAATACCGAAACCACCCATCTGAGAAATGACTTAATGCGGTGCTTAAAAAGATCTAACTATGATGTTCCCCAACTACTTGCGGCAAAGAAAAGGAAAAAAGAGAACACCCTCACCATTGCAAATATCAGTTAAGATGAGGGGCAAAGAAAGGAGGATTATATTAAGCCCACTATTGTCAAGTATGAACAGGAGTAGAGAAAGGATGAAGTTTTCAATCTTGGAAGCAGTCGGTTCAACCAAGAGAGGATTCGGTTAGATCTTGCACGCCTGATTTATTACATGGATACTCCTTAGCCATGGTTGAGCATGTTGGATTCAAGGTGTTTGTCAAGAATCTGCAGTCATTGTTTGATGTTTTGCCAAATAGCACCATCGAGCTTTCTTGTATGGAAATTTATGTGAAGGAGAAGCAGAAAGTTTATGATGTGTTAAGTAAATTGCAAGGCAGAGTTAACCTTGCTGTTGAGATATGGTCTTCCCCAGAGAGGTCTAACTATTTATGCTTGGTAGCACATTATGTTAATGATGATTGGAAACTACAAAAGAAGATTCTTAATTTTGTCACACTTAATTCTTTTCATACTGAAGACATGCTTTCTAAAGTAATTATCAAGTGTCTGATGGATTGGAACTAGACTCTAAGTTGTTTGCCATGACCTTTGATGATTGTTCCATTAATGATGACATTGTGCCGAGAATAAAAGAGCATATCTCTGAAAACAAGCCACGCCTAAGCAATGTTCAATTTCTAGATGTCCGCTTAGCTGCACATGTTCTAAATTCAGTTGTTCAAGCTGCCATTGATGCTCTCTGAGTAGTTATCCAAAAGATTCAAGGAAGTGTTAGATATGTTAAAAGTTCACAATCAATACTAGGGAAGTTCAATGAGATTGCCAAGCAGATTGGAATCAACAGCCAGAAGAGCTTAATTCTTTACTGTCCTATCAGGTGGAATTCAACATACATAATGCTTGAGACTGCCATAGGATACAAGAATGTGTTCTATCACTTGCCTGAGATTGATCCTGACCTTGTTTTAAGTGATAAAGAGTGGGAATGGGCAAGTTCCATTACTGGCTATCTCAAACTATTTATTGAAATCATTACAGTCTTCTCTGGCAACAAGTGTCCTACTGCGAATATATATTTTCTTGAAATTTGTCATGTTCACAGGTGCAAGAGCCCAGGTACATTTCTTAGTTCATTAGCAGCGAAGATGAAAGTTAAGTTCGATAAATATTAGAGCAAGTGCAATTTAGCTTTGGCAGCAGCAGCTATCTTAGATCCCCAATTTAAGATGAAATTGGTGCAGTACTACTAGTCCTAGATTTATGGCAATACTGCTTTGGATCGAATTAAAGAAGTGTCTGATGGTATCAAGGAACTCTTTAATGCATACTTTATCTGCTCAACTTAGATTTATCAGGGTTCAGCATTCCCTTGAAGTAGCTTACCTAGCAGTAGTAATGATTGTAGAGATAGGCTAAAGGGCTTTGACAAATTCCTCCATGAAACATCCCAAAATCAAAGTGCAATATCAGATTTGGAAAAATACTTAGATGAGCCAGTCTTTCCTCGTAATTGTGATTTCAATATATTGAATTGGTGGAGAGTTCACACACCAAGGTATCCAATCTTGTCCATGATGGCATGTGATGTTCTAGGAACTCCTATGTCAAGTGTTGCACAGGAGTTCACATTCAATGCCGGGGGAAAGGTGTTTGATAGCTGTCGAAGTTCACTTACTCCTGATACTAGACAGGATTTAATATGCACACGAGATTGGTTGCAGATGCAATTAGATGGTGCGTGCATTATTTTGTATCACTTTAGACAATTATTTCTAATTCATTATATATCTCTAACGACATGCTATGGTTATTAATTTAATAGATGCCACTACATCTTCAAGTCATTATGCTCTACCCCCTTGTGTTGAAGCCAATTGATCAGTCTTCAGCAAGCCTCTGTTAAATTCTTTCCTTTATATGCCTGCGAAGAATATAATTCCTAAGTTGCTAATTTTGCAAGTGCCATTGTTTTGATGGTTTTCTCATGCAAGGTACATGGATCTTGTCTTAAACCAAAAAGACAATATTTGATTGTATTGAGCACTTAGGCCTTGGTCTCGAAAATTGGATAAGCTGCTACTTTCATGTTCTTATATTGGTGTGGTTGAATTGTTAATTAGTTATGGTATTTTACTGTGGCTTTGCTATCATAGTTCTTCCACGAGAAGCTTTGAATTCAATGTACATTTTAGGATACTAGCAAGTAAATGCTTATATCTATGGCTCAATTCAAGCAACTCGCTGTTATTGTTGATGTAGATATTTTTCATGTTCTATAAAATAGAAGTTGCATTTAGTGCTATTGTATTGTCATTTGGTTTCTTGAATCCTGGCTTTCCCTTGAGCAATAACCAGAGATGGATTTACAATGGGGTAATGGAGGGCAGTTGCTCCTTTTATGTAATTATTACGATTTCAACATAATTTTAACTTTGTTTTTACTGAAATTTAATTTGCATTTTACTTTAAATTTACAGTAAATAGTTCACTTTTAAGAAAATTTAGTTTCTTGTCAAATAATCTAGCAATGCATGAGTTGTGAAAATAGTTTATTGAGGATTATTTCTTTCTCCAGGACACGCACACAACACACACAAAAGAGGAGGAAGAAGAATGCTGAGGCCCAAAAAGACTTAAAAGATAAAATTACACGAAGCCCATTGGCCTCATTATTATGAAGAAAAAAGTTGTAAATTCCAGGAGCAAAATGAAGTGTTGATAGTTTGCTTTCATAATAAATAATCTTATACTCAAGTCATGGGAAATTTTACAGTAAGATTATAAATTTTGATCTTATTATAAAGTCAATGTAAAAAACACATGATTAAGATTAAATTTAAAGTTATTAGATGTAAAATATGTTAAAAATATTGTAAACATTTGATAATTAAATTAAGGTTATTGTAAACAATATATGATTAAGTATAAATTTAAAATTATTAAGTTTAAAAAACATGTTAAAAGCATGCAAACACATGACAATTAACATAAACATGCATTATAGCAAAATTATCATGTGTTTAAATCTATCAATATTATTGTTAAATTGATAATCATATTTTTACGATACTTTTAATATATTATACGTTTAATGATTCTAATTTTACTTTTAATCATATATTTTTTATGTTGACCTTACTGTACAAGTTACCATCTTGACTTATTAGTATTCTATTGTGTTGCTCTCCTTTCATTTTTTTTAATGTTCTAATTTTTTTCAACAGTTAAAACTTTTATTTATATTCCAATATTATTTTGGGGATTTTTTAATTTTTTTAGCATTAAAATTAAGAAATATTAGTTTTATAAAAAAATTAAAATTTTGAAATTAAATACACTAAATAATTTTTTTATATTTCATAAAAATCAAAGAAAGATATGTTTTGACATTATTTATGATTGAGATTTTTCTAAAAAGAATGAATTACATTGTGATAACCGAGAATTTTTCCATGTTTAGTATTAAATTACTCAAGAATTTAATTTTTATGCAAATAAATAAGCGAAAGTAAATAAATAAATTTATTTACGAAATGGAAAAATTGTTGGAATTCCTGAAAACTGATGAAGTGATGAAGTTGAGGAAATTATTTTGAATAATTTTTGGATATTAAGAAAAAAAAGGTGTATATATATTTATTAATTAATAATTATATCTATAAATATTTATTTATAAATATAATTAAAAAAAACAAATAGAATGGGAATCGGGAAAACCTGATTCCCATATTTCCCTATGTTTAACAAAACAGAATGGAAACAAAAGAGGAGCCGGCCAACGCCGACTGAGCGAGGGAAGAGGAAGAAGGATGCGACGCCACCGGCGAGCCGAGATGGAGGAAGAGAAGGCGATTGGCGACCGGCGATGGAAAACGAAAAAGAAAGGAAAGAAAACAAAAAGGGGGCACGAAGCGAAACGGAAGAAAAAGGAAAAAGAGGAAAATGGCGGTGCTGTCGACCTGGCCACCGCCACGCCACCCACGCTGCCAACGAAGGAGAAGGAAAGAAGGGGCAGCCACCGGAGGAGAGGAAACATAGAAAAGGGAGGAGAAAAGGGAAGAGAAAGAGACCGAAAATCCACCTCCAGATCTGCCATCTCTAGCGCCACCGCTTAAGAAGAGGAGACCAGATCCGGCTTCGTGGCGATCCCAGGGTGCTGAGGAGTGGCTGAACCGCCGGTGACAAAACCGGCCAACCCGACCCGACCCGGTTCAGAAAAGAAAAAGAAAAAGAAAAGAAAAAAGAAAGAAAAAAGAAAAGAAAGGAGAAAAGAAAAAGAAGAAAGAGAAGAAGAAAAAAGAAAAGAAAGGAGAAAAGAAAAAGAAGAAAGAGAAGAAGAAAAAAGAAAAGAAAGAGAGAAAGAAGGAAAAGAAGAAGAGAAAGGGAAAAAAAAAGAAAAGAAAGGAAAGGGAAAGAAAAGAAAAGAAAAGAAAGAAGAAAGAAGGAAGAGAAGAAAAAAGAAAGAAAATGAAGAAAGAAATGGTAAGGAAAATTAAGGACAATAAATTGATAAATATTTATTGAATAATTTTATAGTATGTACTCATGTAAGTGCATTTGTGTTGTGGAAATTGTAGCGGAAGTGACAGACGCGATTTGGTGTTCGATGATGCTAGGAGCTCGTCAAGGTGCTAAGCTTCAGCACCAAGTAAGATACTTTTATAAAGCATTAGTAACTTTATATTGTATAATTTGGAATTGTGATTTTGATATGAATGATTTATTGAAATGATTGTTAAATGCTAAGAGGACCCACAACTGATGGTGGGGGTCTTAGTAAGAGATAAAGAAATTGTGAGAATCAACAGCTGTAGTTATAAACTGTGTTTTCTTTGCAGGAGGTTTAGTAAAAATTAAGCCGTTGTGCTGCCAAAATTTTTAAGAAAATGTTTTGAGGAAAAAGATTAAGCTTCTCACATAAATGGAATCTTGGAAATAATTATTGAAAATAAACATTTAAAGGACTTTATTGTATTACTGGAAAAGTTGACATTGAAATCGAGGAGAAGATAAATCGTTGAGCACGATAACGTGAGGAATTATATTGTGAGTCTTATAGAATTTGACAATTCGAGTTATCTCAACATTACAAGTTGATTATTGAGTTGAAAATGAGATGGAATATCAGTTCGTTGGAATAGTGATGAAAGTAATAATAATTATACGATATAGCTTCGAAGAGGAGACCGCAGTTAGAATTTTAATAGTTGAGCGATTGAATTGTGGAACTATAAATGAAGTAATGATTCGAGAATTTGTCGAATTCGATCTCTTGATTTTAAATGGTTCCGAATGTGATAATATAGACAATTCAAGAAGTCGATGCTGAGATGATTTCACTGTGTTACATCGTATTACTAATTGTACGAGAGATGATAAACGAACCTACACTAGTGATATGGGTCTTAGTATCAATGTTGTGGTACACAATGGATGGCTATGATGTTGAGTCATAACGAATATATGATTTGAGTACACATAACTTTATTGACATTGAGGTTGAATTACGACACAATCCGATCATTTATAGATTCAAATGAGTGATGAAAATATATGAATATATGGTTTTGCTTATAACCATAAAATAGGCCTTGAATAATAAGATTAATAATCGCATAAGTTCGATATTAAATTACACAGGCCATATGAAAAATTGATTTGAGGATTGTGATCTAGCGCTGTGATAGTGAATGAAATTGAACATCAAGTCGAAAATTATGAACGTGCGTCAATGGGTCATACCATAATTGGATTTGATAAGTGATTATTGATCAGGTGGTTCTGTTATCTTCAATATCGACTCTGGAGTAGATATTGGATGACGATATTGGAAATCACATAATTTTCGTATCTTGATGGTTACACTGAAACATGATATCTAAATGCTTATAGAAACGAAGAGGATTCGTACTAATGATGTGATCCTAATATTGATGATGAGATGTATAAATGACTATTACAGTCGATGACGATTGAGAAAAGATATTGAATATCGAATGATTTGAATATCAAGTGATTTGATTATCGAATGAATTGAATACTGAACAATTTGAATACCCAATGAATCAAATATTGAATGAGTTGAATACGGATCTACTGATTTGACAAAAAGGAAGTTTCGAAGTCGAATGATTGATGGTGATAAAAATTGAACGAATTACTTCACTGTATTAGATGAAATATGATTTATATCGATATTTGAAAATAGTATCGAATTTACCTATTAGGTATGATCTGATTGAAATCAAAAAGATGGAAATAAGAGAATTGAATTATAGTGAACGTTATAATTAAATGACATGGTTGATGAAAATGATAGTTCACTATTGAACTCGTGATTTAAATTGCATTGCATTTAAAATGTCTTGTTACAACTTGAAACATTTTAATAATGTTTATATGAATACTATAAAGTATTGATTTGTTTTGAAAGGAAAGTATATGGTAGATATATATATTATATATAAAATTCCTTAAATGATTATACCATATGCTTTACATGATTTTGACAAGAAATGATAAAGATTTAAAAGTTTTATGAGACTGTAGGCACCCTAAAAGAATTAAATTCAATAAAGCATAGTGGAAATCGCCTAATTGGAGCTTTGCTCATTAGGCAGAGATGCTTGTCTGACAATAGTCGTGGACAGGTCTTAGTCACGCCTGATCAGTGGGGTTGAGAGAGATGAGGTCTATGGCCATAGATAGCGCCCTAGTTGGTTTCCAAGGGACGATGACATGATTTTCACTGCTAGCTACAGTGATTTAAGTCTTTATTGATAGAGTGATAGGGATCTAGCCTAGTCTCTAACCGATATGATATGAAGTCTAGAGTATGATTTTATTGATATGAACTCTAGACTTGACATGATTTATATAGTACATGAAACATGTTTGAAAAGAAAAATATTTTGAAACTGTACATGTTTTAAACATGTTTTAAAAGTACATGATATATGATTTCGACACCTATATGATTTGTATATGATTTTGTGTCGAACATGACATGATATGCGGTCTAGAGTATAGTTTGATTTAACATGAACTCTAGACCTGATATGACTTACAGTATATGTTTTAAAAGTACATGATATATGATTTCGACACCTATATGATTTGTATATGATTTTGTGTCGAACATGACATGATATGCGGTCTAGAGTATAGTTTGATTTGATATGAACTTTAGACCTGATATGACTTACAATATATGAAAAATGTTTTGAAAACACATGTTTCAAATATGCTCTAAAGACGAATACATGATTTGTAATTGTACATGCATCGATCGTGTTTTGAAAGTAATTATGAAATGAATTGAAAGTTATATGTTGAGCATGTTCTGAAGTATATATGATATGATTTGAAATTATAGCACTTTATACAGTGAAGTTACATAAGCTGCTTACTAAATCATTAGTGTATTGTACAAAAACATGAAGAGTATATGAGGAGTATCATGACTTGGTGGTAACGATATTTCGTCTACATGATGTCATGATATGATATGATACATGAATATAGAATTTATACGAAGAGGATTATGACTTCGTACCACCGTGATCATGATTTCTCTATATGGAAAGTGATATGAGATGATAGAATACAGGTGTACGATTATGAAACATAAAGTGACTTGATATGATATCTCAATTGGACATGATATACTCTAAAATTGAGGAAAGTATGGACTAATAGTATATGACATTCAAATTGGACACAACATATTGTTGTGCGATGCACTATAGTATAAGGATGAGAAAACTGAAAAGTGAAAATGATGATTTATTTAAAAGTATAAGTGATAGACAGATGACAAGAATTGAGATAATGAGATGTTATCGATGAAAAAGGATTAACTGTAATTGCAAACTTGCAGGTTTTAAGCATTGCGGTTTAAGACAGTATAATCTTATTCTTGCATTTATATTAGTATCTTACTGAGCCGTGATTTTGCTCACCCCACTAAATTTCATCTCTTTCAAACTATTGAAGTTAACATCTGCCATGCGAGCTGCTAAGTGGGCATCGGAGACGGTATCTAAGCTTGGTACTAGCCACCGTTCTTCGAATCCGCTTTATTGCCTTGAGGTATATGTTCTTTGTAAATCTCTTGTTTACATGTACAGACTTTAATTAATACACAATACGTATTTTGTTCAACGAATCGGGATGTAACTTAGAAGTGTGATAAAGTATTGTATAAAGGATCAGTGAAATTAGAGTAGTAACTACACTGACACCGAATACAAACCTTAAAATGAAAATGAAAAATTTAGTCCATAAATTTGTAGATTAAGAAAAGTATAAGAATCAAGTGAAAGTTGCGGTCTTCGGGTCGTGACATACATAAAAACCATTATCTAGTTATTATGAACCATAAACCTTCGAATTACAATAATAATTAACAAAAACACGATTGAAGTGCTTATGCCCTGTAAAATGAAAGAAAAATAAAATAAAATGAAGGGAAGAAGTCGAGAAAAAGGAGAAAGGTTTTGTTCTTTTTCATTATATTCCTCTCCTTTTCTCCTATTTCTGATGGCTTGTTGTATAGATGTTGAATGCAGCAGACAGGCACACATGAAATGCAGAGAGAAGGGTGGGAATATGATTCTTTGGTCTACAATCTGTTAAGCACATGGCCATGGTGTCTCTTTAGTTTTACCACACTGTTTTATTTTCTTTTATATTTATTGCAGCTTGGATCATCGGACATGTATTTTGCAAAGGAATTAGGACATGGATTTGATGGATTTATTTGTTGGCTTAATCTATTTTCCACGTGAACATTGTATCAACTCTGCGTCTCCGCCTATGGGTTAGGCACCGTCGCATTTTCAAAAAGTGAAGCACGGGTTCTTCAACAAGATAAGTAAATTTGTGATGATTCAATCTAATTTTTTGAATTTAATTTTTTTATTTAAGTCTGTTATTACATAAAATAGTGAAGTTTAAGTTTGTTTAAATTGTTCAAATACTATTAATTTTTTTAAAGTTTAACATAAAATCTAATAAATATGAAAAAAAACATAATAAATAAATGTAACATAGTAAGGCTCTATTTTTTTTTTGTGTAGACCACAGATATTCTCATCCGTTTTAACAGTTTGAGACTAATCCTGTTCGGAGTTTAGTCACAATTAACGCTCTTCACCCCTCTCTAAAGATGTGTTTAGTGAGCGTCGAACCCGAGAGCTCTTCCCACAAACTCAGCCTACGTTATCAACTGAGCCACAACCCTTGGATATAGTAAGGCTCTGTTTGGTTTACTGAAAATGACTTCTAAGAAATGATTTTTGCATTTTTTGATGTTTAGTGGACAGAAAATTAATTGATAAACGAAAAATTAGGTAATTTTCTTAAAAATTATCTTACACTTTTGAAAATCAAAAGACATTTTTTCAAAAAATAGTTATATATGTATAAGGTTATTTATTAAGCTTGTAAGTATAATTCTATTCAAATTAGAGCTTAGATATGATTTTTTAAACTTAAATTTAATTTAACCCTACATAAAATTTTATTATATTAATAAAAGTATTTCTTATTTAATTAGATTAGTTGAACATCCAACTTCAATATTTTAAGTTTGAATATTTTATTTTTTATATTATTAATCTTAAATATTTTTATATTTCAATAATAAACAATATTATATTATTTTTTAATAAAAAATAATAAATACTAATTTAATAAATAATATATTTATTGTTTTAATAATTAATATTTTTAATAATTTCTTAATATTTTAATTTAAGATATAATGTTTTTATTATTTTCTTGCAAATATTTTTATATTAATATTTTAATAATAAATATAAAAAAATGATTTTGTTATGAATTTAATAATAAATTACTTTCAGTATAAAATATAATTATTTTAATAGTATAAATATTTTTAATATTTCAAAAATAAATATTAATAAATTATAAATATTTTATATATTTTAAAATAGTAAATTAATTTTAATATTTTAAAATTATTAATATAAGTAAGAATAAATAGTTTTCTTTTAAATGTTTAATAATATAATATTTTAATATTCAAAATATAATTAATTTTAATATTAATAAATTAATTAATAAATAATAAGTAATTTTAATATTTTATTAGTTATGATAATATCATTTAAAAGAAGAAAATAGATTTTCCAGAAAAACAACCAGACAACGGAAAATATTTTTCATTAACTCATCCAAAGAATGAAAAATCTTTAGTTTTCCAGAAAATGCAAATATTTTCTAGAAATCATTTTTTGAAAATAATTTTCAGTGAACCAAATGAAACCTAAGTTCAAATAATTTTTTACAAAAAAAAAACTACAGTAGTATGAAAATTTAAATCAATGTCTAAAAATATAATACAAACTTAAATTACATTGCATCCAAATTAATTGAAAAATCTATTAACTTCTTTACCAATAGCTTCCTTACTTAACATATTTTAAAAAAAAAAAAACTTACAAAATATAACATCATATATTAATAAAATATCAAATTAACTAAGTTATGAAAGAGAATTGTGAAAAAATTATAACTATCAAGTTAGCCCAAACTTGGATTTTAAATAGTAAACTCAAAGTCCGATCCAATTTTTTATGGGATCATATTTATTAAATCAAGTTCATCTAATAAGCTTAATATTATTGTCCAAATCCATCCAAAAATTAAACGAACCTTTAGACTTGAGTAAGTAGCCTAACCATTGAACAAGTATACATCCAATTAGATTCATTTATTTTAAATATATCACATATTAAATAATATTTTATATTAATATTTTAAAAATATTATTAAAAAATTAAACAAATTATTTTTATTAATAAAAATAATGAAATAGGATTTGAACTTCAATAGTTTTTTCTAGTTTAATCCAAGTCAAACTAGACTTACAAAGTGTTTGACTTATGAACAGATCTAATTTTCTCAATCAATTTTTTTTGGAACTTTCTTTGTATGCAATTTGAAAATTTATTGTATTTCAATGATGTTATGCCCTTCTCAATCTTCCTCTCTCTTTTTTTTCACATAAACATAAAAAATAATTGGTTTTTTTGGAAGTTTCTTTTTATGAAATCTGGAAATTTTGTCATAGGTCCATTTTGTCAACGCGCATGTATACATCTTTTGTCTCATTCATAAAAGGAATTTTCGCCGTTCCATTTTTTTCCAAATTGTCATACACTATTAACAATTTATTTATAATTAAATACAATTTCTAAAGTGTTATTTTTTTTCGTCTTTGGTCAACACATGAGTTTAAACATGGTCTATCTCTTTTCAACTTTTTATTAAACTTGACAATATTATATTCTGCACTATGATATGAATCAAAAATGCCACAAAAAATGAAAGTGACACATGAATTTAACAAAAGCTAGAAAAAATAATTTTGTTTGGCATGTCAATTAGAATTTTAACACAATAATTTTTATGTTTTTCATTACACGAGCATTATTTGACATAATTTGAACCCAAAATATATATACACATTATCAAACCTATTTAAAATCAAAATTTAGTTTGATGATTGTTACTTCTCTTTAAACTTGAAACTTAAAATTTTAAATTCACATCACGACTAAAAGGAATCTCAAAATTAATTAATAAATCACAATTTTATAACTCATATGTAAACTATTAATATTTCGACTTTCCACCTCATCCTTTTTATTTCAACAAAAAATTACTCTATAAATTCTTATCTCAATGAACAAATTCATCACTCATCTCGTAATGAATATACAAAGAAGAATGTATTGGTAGTCATGGCATGCATGACAAAAGATTTTGAAATAATAACTGTCTTATTTTGCCCTCTAAATTCAAGGAACAAGGTATCAAAGGACAGCTTGATATTTGTGAAGTTTCCTTGTACAATAAAGTTACTTACTAATCAAGATGGTAGCAGCAATTTCGGCTAGACAAGAGGAGCACTTGTTATCATTTTGCTCCATCCTTCATTATCAAACCTGTTTTTCTTTTTCCTTTTTGGTATGAATTTATATATCATTACTGTCAATTTCTTTCCAAAAGTAATGAATTTGTTGACCTTTTTCCATGCTTCCCCTTTTGCTAAGGCTCTTTCGAGGGAGAGGAGGCGTGGGGAGTGTTTTCCTAGAGTACTCCAAGGGTTATGTCCCTTATGTTGCCAACGTACACATTGCACTAGGGTGGCAAATGATCAAGGATTGGGAACTTTATTTTTGAAATAGTAAATGACACGAGAAGTTCTACGAAAATCAATTAACCGAGCAATTAAACTTGAAAATAACTAGAGTCGATTGTCGTAACGATTTTTGTCCTGGGGATCTAATCGCTAGACGTTAAATTTATGGAGTCGCCACCAATCAATTTTAACCTAGGTGTGATTGGCCACCTATTCGAAACTAAGGATAAGTGTATTGATCTACGTTATAAAATTTGGATTCGGGAGTACGGTTACGTGTGAGGAAGGTATTAGCACCCCCACAACGCCCGTCCGATGGACGGTACCAATTAATCACATGTTATCCTAAAAAGTCTTAACCAAGTGGTCTTTTAATACTTATTACTTTATTTATTTTTTCATTTAGTATTTAAGTATTGAGAATTTTCTTAAATATTTCCCGACACTTTCGGTATGATTTAAGAAATTTTTTCACCTCAAGAGTATTCAAGAAAATCACTTATTCTCTTGAAGAGGCTCCGTCGTCGGTTTAAATTTCAATATTTTTTAGATAAAAGACTTTTACTTCATTTTGTACTTTAACTTTAAATATTTTACTCTTTTTTAATATTCTATTTTTAAAATATCTCTCCAACACTTTTGGTGAGATAAAGTTCCTCACTTAGAAACTTTCTTTAGAAAATCATTATATGAAAATTCTTAGATTTTAATTATTAAAGATAAGATTTTATAGTTAATTTTATTACTTCAGATTTTATTATTTATGATAAATTCTTTATTTATTTTATACAAATCATCTTATAAATTTTTATTTGTATTTCCCAATACTTTTGGAAAATTATAGAACTAATCCCTCACTTAGGGACTTTTAAGAAAATTAATATTTGTTTATTTTTTTTATTTATCTATTTTTTTTAGAAAATGGCATTTATTAAAATTTTTAAGGTAGATTGATCATATTAGCCTCCGATATTTTTTTTTAAATTTTTTATTAAAACATTTTAAAATCTTTCCACGCTTTGGAAAGATTTAAATATGATTTCTCACTTAAGAATTGTTTTTTCTAAAAAATCACTTCTTACTCATTTTTTTAATTGTAATTAATTCCAGTTATATTTAATGGAAAACTCCATATTATTATTTTAAAAATATTTTGAAATTACTTTTACACTTTTTTTATTTTCTTTATTAAAAAGGTAAGCCTTACCAACACTCTTGGTAAGTATTTAGAGAAAGTCCCTCACTTAGGAACCTTTTTATTTATTTTTTTTTATTTTTCCAAGAACATTATTATATTGAAATAAATTTTATTAAAGTTTATAAATATTATTTTATTTTATTATTTTTTGTTTGCAAGTTTTATTTTAAGTTACCTTCTCATAAATCTTATTTTGAAACAAACCATCCAACACTTTTGGAAAGCATTAAATTTAAAAATTCCTCACTTAGGAACTCTTTAAAATTTATTATTTATCATTTTTGAACATTTTATTATAACCTAATTTATTTTCCATTCTCGTATAATTATTTATCTTATATAAGATTATATATTTTTGAATATTTTAACATCCTACCACACCTTGGTAAGATTTGAAGAAAACTCCCCACTTAGGAGTTTTAAGAAAAATTTATTTTTTGGAATTTATTATTTTCTTAAAAGTTTTTTTTTATCATTTTCAAATATCACTATTATTACTATTATTATTATTATTATTACTACTACTACTACTTAAGTTTGTTTATTAAAGATTGATATTTGACAATATATATAAGCCCAAATAAATTTATGCATATATATAAAAAAATCTAAGACATCATACAAATACAACCAAAACCTAGATCCTTATCTAAATTCATACACGTACGAACAGCTTAAAGTTTGTGCATCACAAACATATATCCACTATATATATATTTTAAGTTAACAAGCAAACCCAACGTAGTTAGCCCAAACACTTGCACTTATATTTGGTTTTTATTCTTATGTGACTTAAGCTCTTACAAAACAATTAAAACACTCAAGCCCAATGTACCCAGCCCAACCACATGCACTTAAGTTTGGTTTTTTTTTTTTGCTCTTACGTGGTTTATGCTTTTACCGAAACAATAAATTGCAAACAAAACACCAAACAGAAGCTAAAGAATTAACCTCAGAATCGGTTCAGGCTCTTCCTTCTTACTTTTCGGTTTCTCTCTTTTTTCTTTATTTATTGGGTCTTCTTTCTTCTTCGTAGATCACCACTGATCAGACCAACAGACGTGGGTATTGCGCACCAACGTCCATGCTGCTCCTTCACTGCTCCAGTTGTCGTCCAAGCCACTCGTTGCCGCGAATCACCGATTCTGTCAGCCTCTACAACTGGGAGTCTTTTTTTTTATTATTATTTTAGATTTTCTTCATATATTCGGTCTTGGATTTGGGTGTTTCAATTTTTGAGCTGAAATTGATTTTTCTGGGTGTTGAGTTTATTTTTGGGTGTTGAATGGATTGCAAACAAAATGGAAAAGGGATCAGTTGGCAGTGGCGATATTGGGTTCTTGGATGATTTCGGTAGAAGGAATGGATATTTTACAGAATGTGTGGGCTTTGGTGATGAAAGACAGAAGTGATGAATGGGGTCTCCGGTTTTTTCAAACTCTTTTTTCTTTCTCTCTGTTTTTGTCTCGTCTCACTGTCTCTGTATATTTTTCTCCCTGTTTTTCTGTTTTTCTCCCTGTATCTCCGATCTTCTTCAGGCTTATTTATAGACATTTTTAGTCAAGAAAATCGGATGAAATCTTTGAATGCAAGGATTGTAATCTATTGTCCCGCTGGTTTTCAGATTCTTTGCTGGTTTTCAGACTCCATAATGCTTGATTTTCTTGGTGTTCTTAAATGCTTGTAGAAAATCTGCTTGAAAAATGGTGGCTATCGTGAATGCAGAGGGTAGAGGGAGGTTTTTAGGATCTTGAAAACAGGGGTTCTTCCGAAATTGCTTTCCCTTTTCTTCTTTATCTCCCTCGAGCTGCTCTTTTTAGGGCTAGTTTGGATGAGCGGTGCGATTGGCTCCGGTGAGATTGAAAAAAAGGAAATGACCACCGTGGGTATAAGTTTTATAATAAGATATTTAAAAGAATGGGTAAAAAAGTAATTTTGTATGATTTTTGTTTTGTCTTTTGCAAATTTTTTTTTTGTCCTTTATGCTCCCACTGGACTGGAGTCACCGCACCGGAGGTGCGGTGACATCCAAACGGAGCCTTAGTCAATAAAAACGGGGCAAAATCTCATAGAATTAATCTGTAGAAGACTTTCAACCACAAAGAAATCTGTCAGTGAGTTGGTGGTTATGGCAGAGTGTTGGTGGTTATGACAGAGTGACTAAAAAAAATTCAGAGATATGGCCGGTGCCGACACCAGCCTCTTTCCTTTTTTTTTTTTTACGAATAATCTAATAAATAAATAAATATTTAAAATACTAATTAGTTTTTTATTTTAATTTTAATACAAATTAATAAAATTAAATAAAATACATATGGGCTTAGATTTTTAAATCAACAACCCAACTTCAATTAATTTGGGCCCATGAAATTTTGGGCTTTAGCAAAGCCCAAAATTAATAATAATAAATCAAAGAAAAAGGCCTGGTTATTTAAAACAAATTTGGAGTTGATCTCGATAGATAAAATTCGATTTTCACGATACTTGAACTAATTAATTTCAAACACGAGTTTACTCAAAGTCTGTTTTTGACAAATTAATTCAAGCGCACGATTAAACCGAATTGATTAATAAGCAAATTTCAATCTAAATTACTAAGACTGAAAGAGATTCAATCCAAATATATTTACAATTCCGGACAAAATTTGATATCTACATCGATAATTAAATATAAGTTTACACCTTGAAACTTCAATATGAGATTTCACATTCATAAGATTTTCTCATTGCTACTAGACCAAAATTTCATTGAAAGAAGAGAAAACTTAATTATGAAGGAAAAATAACAAAAAATAAAACGAAATATTACAACTTGAAAGACAGTTTTTTCTAATTATTTTAAGTATTATTAATCAACACACAGTTAATGGTGTTTATAAACTTTACCAGCAGAGTTAAAATAGTAACACATAATTCACTTTATTTATAAAAATAAAAATAATTAAAATAAAGTGTGTGTCATCATCTTAATCCCGCTTATAAAATATAAAAACTCTACATATAATAATCCTTGTATTAATGCATAAATGGTTTTTGTTAATTAAGCACCAAAAAATTTAAATTACAATGACAACCCAAACAATTAATATTGTTGTGTCATTATAGTTTTTTTTTCCTTTTTTTTTCGTCTAGCGTTCCTTAAACCTCTTTTACGTCTGGATTTCGGTGAGGTAAACGAGATAGTGAATAAACCATTAAAAAAAAACCTTGAATCTCGATGATATTATGCCATTGAAAAAAATTGATGAGTCAACTTCAATCTTTTTCTTTTTTATTGATAAAAATGACATGGATAATGAGTCAAAATCCTCAAATCTTTTCTATGTTGACGCGATAGCCACTACCTAATTTGTCCACGATGATGGAGAGATAAATATAAACAAATTAATTTGACATTAATAAACACCTAAATATTACTAGTAATTCTAATAAAAAAAAATGGGTTTAAGGATTGGATTTTCATTTCTTTTATTTCAAAAATTTATCCTATTTTTAATAAGAAAGAACTAAAATAAGAAAAAAAAAAGGAAAAAAATGAAGATATTTTTTTCTTTTTTGTGTTTTGTATGAAATATAAAATAAAAGGAACAAATATTTGGAGTAAAATTATAAATAAAAAATTTATTTTTTCACTTTTGAAATGATTAATTTTGAAGAAAATTAAAAGATATAAATGTTGAAAATTTTACTTTTTATTTCTCTTATCAAATTTAAGGGAAAAAAAAAAAGAAATGCTATTTACTTTCCACCCCATTTCCTTTTTTTTTTAAATAAAAATACGTTAGAATCACAAAAGTCAGAGTGATCACTTTTAATCACGCAATGGGAGTAAAAATGTTGAAAAATTAATAAATATCATGGAAGAACAAATTTTTTAATATGAAAAACTGTCAACAAACAAACTCAACTGATAATTTTAATAAATGCTACCACATCAATACACAATATTTTACTGAAGCCAACTAGATTCCATTTGCGTTCTTTGAGCCACACTCCAAGTCAATTACACTCGGCCTCTCTGAAATTCTTTTAGTTTTTTAACCTCCTAGCCCTTACAAACTTTAAAATAAAATGACACACACACACACATATATATATATAATAAAGGGTAATTATTTCATATACCATCAGTGAAATTTTTTTACTTTACAAACAGTATTAGGATCATGACACATGTCTTATAAAAATATTAAACAATAAAAATAAATAAAATAAAACATGTGTTAGGATCTTAATTCCGCTTGTGAAGTAAAAAAAAAACTCTACCGACGATGTATAGAATAATTATCCTATAAAAGATTATAAAATCCTAAAGTGCCCACTGATAAAATAACTTCTAATAAATTATTAACTATTGTAATAAGACAAAGGCTAAATTAACAAGAGAAAAGCTTGAATTTTATCACTTTACCTAAATATTTTTTTGAGCTATTATCACTTTACCTAAATAAACCTTTTATACTTTTATTGAATCCAAATAAATCCTTAACCTTTAATTTATATTCAAATAAACCATTAACTTTAATTTGTACCTAAATAAAACTTTAACATAGATCAATGGTTTATTTTAAATAAGGGTTTATTGAGTTACATATCGAAAGATAAGGACTTATTTTGATACTATTGGACCTATTCAAAAGTTGTATTATCTGTCCAAACTTGAAAACCTATCTAATTTTTGGATGAGCTTGGACAAAAAAATTAAGCTCCTTAAATGGGCTTGAATATGAAAATCAATGCTTGATAAATAATTGGACTGAGTTTGGATTCAATATTTCAAATCCAAGCCTATCTCACCTTGATAATTATAAATTTTTTTACTATTTTTAATATTAATGTATATTTTAATTACTTTTGATTTTTTAACATGTAGTTTAATTTGATCTTATATTATTCTTAAGACTTTAATTTAAAATTTTCATGTTTCTTATAGTCTTTTGTAAAAGTTTATTTGAACTTATTGTATTATACTTATTAACTATTATGTGTTTTTATATTGTTTTATTTCATTATAAATTTAAAAAGAAATAATACTATTTAGATGGATTTGAATTTTTTCATTATATGTAAAAACAGGTTTAGACAAAATTAAGCCCAAAAAATTTTGGTTCAGTTAAGTTTGGGTTCACTTTTATTCCCTTAAAAGTTTATCTAAGTCTGACTCGAACTTGACCTGATCCAATCCATTAGCACTTTTAGATACAATAAAAGTATAGAAACTTTATAAAAAAGGAAAATATCAAGTTTTTTTAGTATTTTAACCTAAGATAAATAACAATAGTCAGATACCTTACCTTAAATTTACCCTTTTTTCATTTTTAATTTTATATTTCAAATTTTTTTTAGTTTCCAGTTTCATTAAAATGTTTTGAAACTTTTTAGAGGGTTTAAAAATTCCACGCTTTGGACAAGATACAAATTAATTAAAATATATAATAAATAGAAGTAAAACCAAATTTTAAATTGTTTTTTGATATATTAGATTGGATTTGCACCGTAAAGGATATTGTTTTTAGGTTGAAATTTGCGAACTTGACATGAGTGCACACTGCTCGGCTAGATTTGAAAATTATTTTATTTTTAAGATTTCGTTTAATAGATTTTTTATTTATTATTATTTTTAAATAAATAAGTACCAAATGTATGATAAAAAAAAGGGCACATATCCCTAACTGTCATATTCAAAAAAAAAAAATCAGAAAACAGAAAGGGAGACAGTCGATGGAACTCAAGTTCATATATCTAATGAAGTAGGATTGTGTTTGTTTCCTTTTTTTTTTTTTATTGTAATGAGTTGTAAAACGTCATGTCATAATGAATGAGATGAATGAAGAATATGGTCCCAATTGTATCCCATCACCCTTTAATTGGTTCCTCTTCTTCACCAACAAATATGGATACTGCTGGCATCTTAAAGGAATCTTGTAGGGTATTAGGTAAGGTAGCTTTTCCATTTTTTCGATTCTCTCTTTAATTCTGTGGCTGGAAGAAAAGACATTTTAGAATAATTAATAATAAGAAGAATTACAATCTTTTATATAACATAAATGGTACATTAATTGTCAAAAGGTAAAATTTTTAAATTTTATAAGCAAGTTTCTAGAATTCCACTATACATTAGTTTATTTATTAATAATTATATTAATCCATTATTTATAATTTAACTTAAAATGTATGATAATCTTATTTATAAAATTTATAAACTTTGTTACTGACAAGTAAATTATTTTTCTAATAGATTTATATAAAACTATTATCGAGTTAAAAAATTTTTTATTCATAAAAAGTTATAAGGGAAAAGGGATTTAAACTTTAAACTTAATCCATGTTAAAGAAAGATAACAACATGTAGAGAAGACCTTTGTTGTTAGTAGACCTCTCTAAGGATTGGGACGTTTGTTGAAATCCAAAAGGTAGTCCGATTTTTGGAAATGTTTGGTAACAACATTGGATGCAATCGATGAGATTAAACAAAATTTTTAGGCACAATCAAAATACATTTACTAAGTATAATGTAATTATATATATAATATTATTGATTAATAAATATGATTATATATTTAATATGAAAACTGACATGTAATTTTTGACAAATAAAATTAAACTTTAAAAAAATAAAAATAAATAAACAAAAAATTAAAATACAAAAAAATATATTTAGACAGAGCTTGAGTCTGCATGATAAAAAAAAGATCTAAACTAAAGATCAGGCACGAATTAATAAGGCAGGCTGAGCTTGTATATGAACCATTACTATATGGTATCGGCCCAGCTTATCTCATGAACAACTCTAATTTTTAGTTAATAATCCTTTCACTATTTATAAAATATTAATCTTAATTATCTCATAAGAAATTATTCTATAAATTGGTCTTGGAGTTTTTAGTTAAACGTCACAAAAGAGTTAGATTAATATCATTGCCACATGTACATTTGATTAAGAAATTAAAATATAACATAATTATTCAATAACATTTATTTGTTATCAATTAATGTTTGATTTTTTTAAGGATTGTTTTAAATTAAAATTTTAATATATTGAATCAGTATGATAAAATGTGTTTTAAAATTATCTAAAAAATAAAATTAAATAAAAAATATATTTTTATTGTATTATAAAATATGATACACATATAATACGTTTAGAAATCTGTTTGTGAAATTCAGTAACTCCACATCTCGATGATCTTTCAATGTAAAATAAACTACTAATCCTATTTGATAATTGTCTTCGTTCGAATGGTATAAAATTGCAAAAGATACAAAATCTTAAGTGCGACAAAGAGAATCTCGAAAAGCAGATCTCAATTGCTAGTAGCATGAATTTTTTTTGGCTAAAATATTAAAAAAGTCCTTGAACTTTATCATCATATTTAAATAAGTCCTTATACTTTTATTGCTTTTAGATAAGCCCTTAAACTTCAATTTGTATTCAAGTAAGCCTTAAAACTTTAAATTAAGTGTTCAAATAAGCTCTTAACTTTTACTTTGTAATTAAATAAACTTTTAACATAAATCAATTTTTTATATAAGTAAGCAATCGATTAATTTTTCAAATAGATTTTAGATCCCAACTTTTTGTATAAAAAAATCGATTATATATAACATATTATGTAATGTCGAAATATTTATATTATATATAATATATTTAAAAAATATCAATTAATTCAGTTAATTTTATTCGTAATTATAACACCAACTTAATCGAATAAACAACCTAAAAAACTGACTTGAACTCAAAATTAATTTAATTAAACTGAATTAACTATATTTTAATCAGTTAAATTGATTTAAATCGATTTTTACTCATATATAATCTTTTTATTTGAAATAAGGGCTTATGTGAATACAAATTAAAATTTAGGGGCTTATCTAAATGTAATAAAAGTATAAAGGCTTATTTAAATAAACGAATAAAGTTTAAGGGATTTTTTAATATTTTAGTCATTTTTTTCTTTTTTATGCGTATGAGTGATTAAAATTGTTTAAATAATAATGAATTTATGTTTTGCTTGCTATACATAATATTTTTTAATTTTACTAAATAAAAAAGTATAGTAATATACTTTTAAAATAGTATATAAAATTGATACATCAATAATACATCAAATATAAATTTTAAATTATTTTGTATAAACCTAAATAAGTATAAAAATTATACAAATTCTTGAACTCAAAGCTACCAAAATATTTAAATAAAATCGTTTACAATTTTCACTCCTTAAACCAAAATTGAGTTTTTTATATTTTATTATTACTATTTTTTTATATATCAAGTCTCTTTGTAGTGTAGGGGCCCGTTTTGGGCTCCTTTGGCGGTTGACACGCCCGTTTTCTTTCTCTCAATGGAGATGATTCTCGCTAGCCATATCTATACCTCAATACCTATATAATATTTTTATCTCCGGTCCACCATTATTTGCCACGTGGTCTTTTTAAGACAAAAGAGAATTGTATTGCTTGTTGACGATACTCTTGATATTTCACCAAAATAAAAATAAAAATTTAATGAAATTCCGTTTTCTTTTTTAAAATTAACTTAAAGAAAATGACAGATAAAAAAACTATTAATAAAATAGAAAGCAAGTACAAAATTCTTTTTAAAATTTTTAAAAAAAGTGAGATTTTGAGATTTAATAAATATATTTTTCAAGAAATCATGCTTAAAAAAAATAAAAAATTCAATGCTTTTCTTTTTAAATTATAAAAAAAATTAACAACTATCTATTAATATAAAAGTCATCCACTGGTGGGTATAAAAATTATCCTCTTAATAGGTGAGTTGACACATTATTACTCATTTAGAGCGAATTTTTTCCATTTATAATTAGTTTTATTTTTAAAAATTAAAATATTAAAAATAAATTTAGTGGTAGTTTTTCAATTCAAATAAAAATATTAAATTTGAAATTTTTTCTTAATGTTAAATTATTGAAAACATGAAAAAATAAAAACTATGAATATGATGAGAAGAGAGAGATAATGAAAAGTTCTAACAAAAAAATTGAAAAAATTAAATCAAATATTAAAAAACTTTCTTTTATAAATATAATTATTACTTTTCCTAAGTTCAAGTACAAAAAATAAAGCCAAAGATATTAAAATTGGAGAGATAAAAAAAATAAAAGTTCAGAGAATTTTTTTATAAAACTAAACCAAATGCTCATCTTGCAAACAAAAAACAATTGTTCAAAAATACGTATCAAAATTTTTTAATAATTCAAATCAAATGCCCATAATTTGGCTTGCAAAAATTCAAATAAAATACCATAATTCAAATACCAAATATCCAAAAAAGATTAAAAAAATCATAATTCCCTTATTTATTTGCATAAATCTCAAATTTTAAAAAATTAGAAAAACTATAAAAATCTAATAAATATTAGAAATAATATGAAAATTCAAGAAATGATCAAATTATATAATAAAGCAAAAAATCCCAAAGACCATTTTTTAAAACTTAAACACAAACAAACACAAAAAAATTATAAAAAAATAAATCTATGGATCAAAAAGTTTCAAAAAAAATTTCGTTAATTATGAAAATTGAAGGCTATAAAAGAAACAATAAAGTAATAAATAGATAATTTCAATATTAAACACTTAAATACTACAAAAAATAAAAATAAAGAGTGGTTATGGAGGATTAGCCAAATTTAATTTATCGTGAGACTAGCAAATTTAGGTCAAACTCAATAAAAATTTAAATATTTATAACTTTTTTGATCTATTTAATTTTTTAACTTTGTGTTAGAATTTTATTTTATTTTTTGAAAAAAATAAGAATAAGAATAAATAAAATGATTAATTGATAAATTAAATATTTTCATTTAAAAAATAATATTTTGAAAATAATTATATTAATTTATTATTTTTAATAAATATTATTTATAATAATTTTTTAAGAAAAAAATTACCCATGCATAGCAAGGGTATCATCCTAGTAGTCTATATTTGTGGCTTACAACAAAAACATATATTTTGTCACATCCCGAAATGCTGAATATTCCTACTATTTCACATAATTCAATCTCATACGATTTGGCTATCTGCAATGTTGACATATATTCGAAATAATTTATTCTTTTTTAAGTAATCCCAAGATTCATATCCTTGCGTAGCAAAATAAGAATAAAAATTGAAACTCAAAATTTCATTTAAGAAGCCACAAGTAACACTGTACATCCCAAAGGTTATTTACATACAAATAGTACTTACATAAAAAATTTGAATACATAATGATAACTCATATAACTCAATGAAAGGAAAACCCCATATGAGGGATACCAAAATCAAGTCCTCCTAAGCAGACTTAAGTTATTGTAGATAATTTGGAGACAAAGTTATGAGAGGGTGAGCTTATGCCAAGTAAGAAATATATATACAAAAGCTGATACAATGTATACTGTATGCTTTATGTAAAATCATGCAGTTAACACGGAAATGTTATTGATTGGGCACAAAAATCAGAAAGGGTATTATAGTGGATAGATAACTAGGCTGAGTATGGAATGATAATTTGAAGCACCTCACTTGTCCCAACATTCAAGTCCAACCATAGGGAGTTCTATGACGTTTAATTTGATAGCTAAATCCCGTAAATGTTCCTTATAGCTTCAATGATGCAAAACCATAAAGCATTTAGTAATGCAGTTCTAAAACACTCCGTAAACACTATAATTCCCTTCAAATGAATAATTCAGAAGTATAAAGCATAAAATGTAATTCATTATGTAAATCAATATTCGAAACAAATGAAATTTGGGAGTGCTTGGATCCATGTTAACTAGGGATTTACCACTCTAGTATGAACAAAACAGTGGAGATTAGGCTTCACCTAATAGACTCATGCTATAGACTTATGGCCATAGTCAAGGGGTACCACAGTGAGCACTAGCCAAGTAACACCTATAGG
Source organism: Heritiera littoralis (assembly GCA_031772115.1). Classification (NCBI taxonomy): domain Eukaryota; kingdom Viridiplantae; phylum Streptophyta; class Magnoliopsida; order Malvales; family Malvaceae; genus Heritiera; species Heritiera littoralis. The sequence goes on along the minus strand of JAPDPK010000053.1, from coordinate 2,528,865 downwards.
AGCTGAAGCCTGGGCTAGGGTTGACAACAATTGAATGGAATGGAAAAGCATGTACTCGTAGGAAGCTATGGGGCCAACAGTCTTAACACATTTCGTAAATCATACCGAGTTTTTTTAAGGAGATCAATTCAAAGATTTATATCCTCAGTAAATCCATAAAGCATTAAATTCAACAATAATCATAATTAGAATATAAAAGTTCATCGAAGATTTTTAATTCAAAGTCAAATCTTCAAATACTTTATTCAAGTATCAGAGTAGTCCAAAACATTGATAAATCGTAAAGCATGCGATGGCCAGTAAAGATTTCTTCAAAAACTAAATGTAAATATTACTTCCTGACTCATGAATTGCAAATTATAAATCGAATACCATCAATTTCAGTACTTAAGTTATGAAAATTATACTATTCTTATAATCGTAAACTAATTCTAGAATTTCCTTCTTTTTAAACTATCCCTGCCATAAGTAGTCGACTGGTTACTTGGGCAATCGACTGGTTTTCAGACAGAATGCTTTTGAGTAAAAAGTTGTCGACTACCTTAAGTCGGTTGCAAGGGAATCGATTGCTATTTAGGGCGGTCGACTGGTCTAAGGCATTATGATGAAAATATCTAAAATCTGTGACCGAGTAGTCGATTGCTATTTAGGGCAATCAGCCACTCTCAGACAGAATGCTTTCCAAACTTCAAAATTCAACTCTCAACTTCACCATTTACCCCATTCCTTCAACCTCCAAGTATAAATTCAAGCTCTACCTTACCCTTACCTTAACTCTACTTCATTTTCACATTTAAACCACATCATATACATGCTTGAAGAACATTAACCCAAAGCTGTAAGATAGAGAATCTCATGATTCTCCATCAATTTCAACCCCAAACACAAGTTCTAATACCTTTATCAACTAGTACACAATCATGAAAACATAGGAAGATTCAAGCTTTCTTCTTTTCTCACCTTTGCTAAAGCTTGCGAGATCCTTTCACCATGCAAATGGCCACTTTAGGCTGTGATTTAGGTATCAAGATGTAAAGCTTTAAAAACTGTACAGGTTTAATGAAGGGTGTTTTGGGTTTTAGTGTCTTTTGCTATAGTTTTCAAGAGCTTTCTCTCTCTTCAAAGCTTTGGCTATAGAGGAATGGTGTGGAAAATAGTGGCCGTAAAAAATGACAGGAATAGGGCTGAAAAGTTCCATTAAAATTGGCATTTTATGATTTTAATGACTAAAATGCCTTTATACTTTAAGAAACCTTTCCAATTGCACCCTTCACCATTAGACTTCGTTGAAAACAGTATATCTAACATCCAAAATATGTCATTTAATCATAAAACACCTCTATTTAACTTGCTCCAATCATTGGTTGAGTGTTTATTGAGGTTCAACCGGTCATTTAGGTGAAATTACTAAAATACCCTAACCGTTAAATCGCGTAAATTTTTACTTTTACGCATGATTCATTCTATCTGTCCCCATGGCCTAAGACCTTATTACATGGAATATTTTATCACCAATATTTGGTCAAAAGTCATCTCGATTTGACCATAATTTACGAAAATTTTGACTATTTATGGACTTAACTGTCATTTCTTAAATTATTTCATATATTTCAAAATATACCAAAATAATTGAGTTTGAGGTACAGATTCTTATAGTCACATTATTTAGCTCTGAAATTCTCTTCTATCAGGTTTCACCTTCATTTGGACACCAAAGATCCTTTGGGCCCCACTCTCAATTCCTTTTGTAAGCTTACAAAGAAATCAACAACAACTAAATATAAGATATCCAATATTCCCAACTATATGAATAGTGGGTTAACAGTAGTGGAGAAGGTGGATCTCACATCTTTATTCTCTTTTTTTTTTTTACCATTCACTAATTTTATCCTTTTTTCAAAAGCTATGCAAACATTAATTTATTAATTCCTAATTTTTTATTCACTTGATAAATTTGCTTCTTTGTCATGATCTTGAGTTTGAAATTTACCAGCTAACATTAAATTTAATTATCACATGCGATGTGCAATAAATAATTGATATTCTAATAATAAAATTATATGATGTCGTTTAAATGAAAATATTATATAGTGTCAGGAAATAACAATTTCATACCATTTTTTTAGTAGATATAAGTTGATGACATCATGCTCTGATCGAATGGAGGAACTTAAACAACCAACCTACCATATCATTTTTCCACCAAAAGCAATTTATTGATTTTTTTTAAAATAATTGATTGATATTGGGTGCTCAATGCTCAAAAAGTTTGAAGGTTCTAGGTAATCTTTTAGTTAGAGCAGATTAGTTTCCTTTTAGGATTTGAAAGTAATTAATATTTCACTTCATTAGGTTTTAACTGTTAGAATGATGAGAAAATTAAGAGTAGTTTAAGAGTGGATTATATCTAATTTTATATAAATGTTAAGGCATGTCAAAACTAGTTGAAAGTTCTGATTTACTCATTTTTAATAACACTAATTCAATCTACAAATCCCTTTGCTCTCATATTTAAATTTGAGCATATTCATATCAATTTATATCAAATGTTAATCAAATTAACTGTGTTATCAACAAATAAATATGATATCTTATGTCGAATAAATTCTTCGCTTTTCTTAAGTTTGAATATGAAATCTTAGTATTTAAAATCTCATATACTAATACATTTAAGATTAAAATTTAGAACTTCAAATTGAATATCTCGAAAAATAGATCACAAATATGAGATGAAAAATAAAGACAATCTCTCATTATTTGTATGAGATTGAATACATTAAGAAATATCTCTAGTTAAGAACAAACAAGGTGTTGGAAATTCTCAAAATAGTGAAAAATGATTGATTAAAAATGATGTTTAATCCATAGAATAAGAAATTATTTTAAAAAATGTCATTACCTTTAAATGAATAGTTTTTTTTTAAAGAGTTACGTATTCTTTAAAATTGCATTTTTTCACTTGCGAATGGTTAAAATCATATAACTAGTTTTCGAAAGTTCTGATTATATTAAATAATTGTGTTTATTAGATCAAATAACCCAATTAAAATATCACAACATTTGATTAAGGACACAATTTTTGAATTGGATCTCTGTAAATAGAGATGTTAAGCTTCATTTTGATAGACACTTAGAAAACACTTGAATTATTTGAAAAGTTTAGGTATTCTCTCTTCTCTCTCATATCTAAAGTAAAAACAAGTCTCTTAAATATTGTTTACAGTAGAAAATAATAACTAAGACAAAATACTTTTGTTTTTGTCAAAGGTGTTTAGTGGTTCAATTTCACAAGTGTAATGTAATTTCAAACATTGAGATCATTGTATCTTAGAGCTATTAGATAAATCCTTATAGCATACTGTTTGGTGGGGGTGAAAAAAATCTATGAAAAACGGCATTAACAGCATGCATTGAAGTTATTTTTGTATTTTTTTTTTCACTTTTCATCAAAGTTTAGCAAAAAATTAGAAAAGCATGTTGGAGGCACTCAAAGAAGGACAAATTTATCTTCATGCACCATCAATGAAGCTAAACCAAAACCAACATAAGTTAGGCGAAAAGCCTGACAGAGTGGCTCAAAAAATGGAAGAAAAGTTTTGATAAAAGCGTGTAGGCAGGGAGGCAGAGGTCAGCCCCCCCTACCACAGGGATGTGGCTGGGCTTTCTTTGCAGCAAAAGGCACCGAAGAACCAAATGTAAGGCAGACAGCAAACAAGCATCCTTTCCTCTTTATTTTAAGTGGATTTTTGGAATCTCAGGAATCTTACAAAGTTAGTGGTGACTAAAGTAGATCTAAAGTGAATTAAACAAAGCTCTTTTGCAAAGGCAGGCAAATCAAAACCCAATTTATTTTTAGCATGAAGCAGAAGATAAAGTGGCTTAGGCTTAGCTCACGTGACAGCCAAAATAGACATAAAGTTGCGCAGAAAAAAAAAAACAAAAAGAGAGAATAAAGTTTTAATTGTGCTGTCGACGTGATCACCATCCATGCATATTGTTTAGGTACAAAAACCAGCAGAGTCAGTGCCATTAGAATTTTTAATTTTTTAAAAAACTATTATTTTAGTTTTTTGAAGCACGAAATTTTCCACAATGTTCCTTTTATAATTTTATTAATTCTCACACTGAATTAGAATTTTTTTTTTACTTTGTGACTTAGAAAAGCAGTGGTTTTTGGCTTTATGAGCGAAAGCTTTTGTATAAAGTTCTGTATCAGTCAGCAACTCTTATTGTGTAATAGTGGGTTTTTTTTTTTTTTTGTTTTCTTACATACATATGGTGAAATTTACGGAGAAAATGGGTATTTGAGTTCTAGATTTTAAATTTAGAGTGCATTTGAATGATTATTTTTTAATTTTTAAAAAATTTAAAATGAAGATATTTTTAATTAAAATAAAATTATTTTTTTTATAAAAAATGATAAATTATAAAAGATTAAAATCATACTTAATCTTTACATTCACAAAATTCACTTAAATCAACCAAATAAGTTAGTAAATAATTGAATAAACAACTCACACACGGTGAGAATTAAATCTGACACCTCAAATATTAATTAAAAATGACATTATTTGTAATTATATTGTTTGAATAAATTAAAATATCAAATTTATCTTTATATTATGATTTAATATTTAAAGTTTATTATTATTATTATTATTTTTATTTTATTGGATTTTGTTATTATAGTTTCAATTTCATAATGTTTGAAATAAAGTTAAAAAGTACCAAAATTAAACTATTTTGTTAATATAAGTGCCAATTTGACCTTAATCAACAAAACTACAAACAGTCCCCTTGGCTGCTAATAAATGCTAATTAAGAATCATTAACTCTAGATGACATTGCAAACTTGGTTTTTACTTTGACTAGAACATTTTCAGGGTGACGGTCAATCCGATCAGCGGTTCACGAGTATTTGCTGAGTGAACATCAAAAAGAATCTGTGTGTTACGTTGGCGGTGAGACTGTGACTTTGGTGTGAAGGCATCCAAATCCAGTTCAATTAAAGCTTGTACAACTGGCTTGGTCATAGGCACTTCACTTCATCCAATTACATCTTGAAAAATAATCTTTCATGTTTTTGACTTGGTCAATTTCGATCTTTGTTACTTTCTAACTTTTTTTGCTCTTTATTTGCAAATTATTATATAATTAATTTATGAATATTTATCTTTTTGTGTGTGTGTTACACCAATTGGATTATCAAACAGTAGCATTTTTTTACTACATAATTCTTTTCCCATTCCACTCCTAAGAGCTTAATTTTTTTATTTTAATTCAGATTCGATTTTTGTAGAAAACACTTACAGAGTTTAATATTAAATTTATCAAATCAGATGAACGAGTGCATATATACTTAGGATTATTTGTAACAGAGATTAATTAAATCGGACAGAAAATTTTGAAAATACCCCTTATCTTTATAAGAAAATTTATATTTAAATCTCATTCCTTTTATTCTATGGCATTTCAAGTTTTTAGTGTTTGGTTTTTCATAAAAGGATGCATCTTCCGAGATTTTTACGAATGTTTTTCAGTTAAATTGATGACGTTTAATGATCGATTCAAAACATTCCGAGTAAGCAATCTCTTGGTACGTAAATATTATATAAAGATTAAAAAATATAAAAACCAAAGTTTTTGAAAAAAAAATAATATTAAGTATCAACTGAATTTTCGATACATGCATTATTTTAAATATACTTTTATAAATCAACATAAAAAAATCAATTATTTTTTAAATTCTTATATAGATTAAAATAAAAAAAATTAATTATTTTTTCTAATTTTCTTAAAAATTTCCAATTTGAGTCATTTCATTTCATCCATAGTAGAGGGTGGAGCCTACTTTTATAAATATTTTTTTTTATCTTTTAAAAATGATTTTATATGTTTTATAAATAAAAGCGTTTGTAACTGATACATTGATGCTAAAAAATTTAACTTGGGTTAAAAATTTGTCATACATTCATTTTTTTAATTAATTTTTTAATATATCTTAAAAATATTTATTAATCTGGTTCGTGAAATTTAAAAAATTTGCTATATCAAATAATTTTTTAAATAAATTAAAAAAATTTAAAATAAAGAAAGAAGAACAAATTCCCTCCAAATGATTGGGCAGAAGCAAAGCGATGCAAAAAGTCCCCCGCCAACCTCATTGGCTGCTCCCCACCCTGTTTCTCCCGCCCCACCCCCGCCAAAGAGCCTCTGATTCTCCTATAAATACCCCTCCCCCTTCTTTTCCTTCTTCTATCTCCAGAAAATTCTCTCACTCTGTTTTTCTTTTCTCTCTCTCTTTTTAAATGCACTTCGCATTTCATCTCCAACAATCCTTTTCTTTGAAATCCCTTAGCATTTAAGCGGTTCTCCAAGTCTCAGATCTTCTCCTCCATTTTCAAGGTTAGTTTTCTCTTTCTCTCGATCTTTTCTTTTCTGTTTTTCTTATCTGTTTTGTTTTGAGTTCGAATTGCGAAAATCTTTATCATTTTTGGGTAATAATTTCGAAAACTTCAGATACTATTCGCTTGATTTTCATCGTCGTTTGTGATTCATTTTTCTTTTTTGTATTTGCTTGAGGAATTGAATTTCTTTCTCTCTTTCTTCCGAGGTTGCTCTGTTTGGTTGCTGTGAAACGAGGGAGGAAAAATTGGAGTGAATAGAAAGAAATTTTTTTGACTCTTTGTTTTCCGGTAATGATAATTATTTAATTATTAATTTACTAAAAGAATTCTGTTTCTAATTCTTTTCTTATTTTGAACTTGTAACAGTACTTTTTTTTTTATGGTATCTTTAAAAGGCTAATAAACTCTTTTTTATAAAATTTTAGTTCTGAGTTGAAATTTTTACTAGTTTTTTTTTTATCTTCATCTGTTTGTGGATGATAGATGGCTATAGGAGAGTTCTCATGAGATGATAATGAAAATTATGATATGTAAACTTTTTTTTTAGTTTTTAAATAGATTGCATAATAGATATTATTAGGAGTTGAATTGAGATGAGTTGAGTAGTTAAAACAAGAACTTGATTGAGATTGTTTTTTTTTTAACAACGTTACTTGATTAAATTATATATTTTAAAAAATATATAAAAAATATTATTATTAATATATATTATGCTAAAATATTATAAAAAATTAATCATAGCTCAATTAAACTTGATACAGATATAATTATATGCTTCTTTGTCTCATTTTGTATGTTCATGTTTGACTCTTTTGATCAAGAAAATTTAATTTTGATCATAATATTTTAAATATCATATTGAATTAAAACTATGATTTTATTAAAATTAAATTCATTTGATTAAACAATAATAAAGATATAAGTATAATTGGATGGAAAAAGCATACAGTAGTAGTTTGTATTAAAAAATTTGGAGTACAACTAAACACACCCTGATTTTGTCTTGACACACCCTATTTTTACACTACAAGGTACTGTTTACTAAAGGGAAAAATGGGTGTGTGAAGAAAAAAATAGGATGTGTTTAGTTAGTCTCAAAATTTGTATGGTAATGGTATCAAGATATTCAATCTCGGTTTGATAAGACAAGTTTAACCGGACAGTGATTGAGTCGTCGAATTTACGTGGAATCTAAATGTAGCGGCTTCCAGAGCTGCTTATATTTTCTTAGATTCTTAGGCTGCAACAAAGCACGCGACAGGTTCATTTAATGACAGAGGGCCTTTAAACTTTACTCATTTATGTGAACTATTGAGACTTAAATCTCTAGAACAGAGTGGTGTAGATGTTTAATGGAGTAGTACGGAATCGACAGGAAGATGTTTAATTCTGCTTTCTGAAGATGGGAGTAATTGTTGTTGGAATTGACAGTAGACGGTGAAAGCATGGGGCTGAAGAGCAAGCTTTACCGTAAAGAAATCGAATACCAATACGGAATCTTTTATTCAGATGTGAAGAAAGTTGAAATTAAGGCAAGGTACAAATTAGGCACTGTAGATTGGAAAAGCATTTGGTAGAAAATATTCAGTTAAAATTACAGGTTAAGAAAAATGAGGGCCGGTAAAAACTTTTCACCAGTGTGGCTTTGGTGGAATTAATATTTTCGAGCGGTTAAATCATAGCTTGCTTTTCATCCAATTAAGTTTTTACATATAATTTAATTTTTGGAAATCAGGTCAATAATTGTAGGTTAAGGATTTTATCATAGAAGAAAAAGGGCCAAAAGCATTAGTGAAGAAAATGACAATTTTTTTTGCAGACTGGCTACAATGTTGTCATCTTGCTATGTTAAGCATGTGGATAAGACCTCCAATGGTGTTGAAGCATTTGCGTGTCTTCGTTTGGTATTTAGACAAGCCTTGACTCGTTAGTCAAGAATAGCATATATCCCACCTTCACAACAACCAGAACTTGAAAATCAGAATCGTCTGGCGATTGAAAACAGAGCACATTCTTTCTCTTTCAAACTCAGTGAAAACTTGTTTGGTGAAATCATGATTGAGGTAAGCTACATTGCTCTCTGTATGATGCATTTAACTCAATTTTTCTCTTTATTATCGTACAAATAACTTAATATGCGGTATTTAGATCTATAAAACATTTTAACTGGGCAGGAAGTTGTTAGTTTTCCCATTTTTTACTCAAGGATTGTTTTTCCTTCAAATATGCAAAATGACTTGCAGCATTCCAGGGAAAGGCCTTTGTATAAATTTCCGTATTTAGTGGGTTTGAATGATTTTGTATAACGTGGTTAGATCGACAGATCCCAGGAGAATGGAATTTCAGAAACAGTGTAGTCTTATTACAGGATAGCCCTCAAGAATTTGTCAAAGAACTAGCTTGTCAGCCCTTAGTTTGAGTCCCATCTTTTAGAAATTTTGCGAGATGACATTTCCGCGGGGCCACAGTAGCAGTAAAATTCTTTCTTAGGCTCAACATAAATTTCAGAGATTTTTGTACAACATATTGACATGGCTATGAGGTCAATATTTTTCCACGGAAGTGTTTGCCAGACTGGATGGCTAATATCGTCTCATCAGGTGATTTGGCCAGGCCAAGGTCCCGGGCCAAGGCGTCTGTGACATAAATTTTATGGGTACCAACCTTTCGTGCATGAGTGACAAATATATGCCTTCATTGGAAATTCTCTGGCGACCAATGCATCTTTTCACGGGCACTCACACTCTAGGATCCCCATATCTCTCTTCTCTGACCACAATCAATAATACCAACTCCACTTGCCTTCGTTTAGCAGAGAAAAGAACGCAGCATGCAAGTCCTTTCTGTCAATTTCTGGTCTTTGTTGCATTGCCTTTTTCCTCCTGTCATTGATATAGTCACATGTATAATGGTTCTTTTCCGGAACCTGGTTATCTTTCTTTGCTTTTTATAAGGATTACAGTCATCATTCAAAAAGATACTTAAACAAGATATTTCTCTTAGCTCATTATCACACTTTTGAAGACCATACAAGTTGCTCCCTTCCTGTCTAGCAAGTCAATGAAGGTTTGGCTTATTTTCTCTTAGACGTAAGTAATTACATACTTAAGCATTTCATTGACATGTTTCACAGGTAATTGCTTTCCTTGTTTTATTCCATATGCTGAACTCAATGGATGCATCCTGTTTGCAGTCTCTGTGTTTTCTATGGCTTTGACTGCTATTGTTTACCTAAGGTGTAGTGTAATAACACATGACTTGAATTGCTTTTGGCAAAAATGTTAATCTAGTTTGTCAACATGTTTTTTGCCCTAGAATGTCATTAATTTTGACTTTTAAAATTTGCTTGCAATATGCAGAACGTTTTACCAGGTTAGGTGTCTGAGCCTTCTAATCATACAGTACAAGTTGGTGGCAAATCATTTTCTATCACCAGGTTAGGTGCCAAGGAGATTCCTAGTACATACTATCTATTAGCACGGTTAAGGCCGTTATCATTCAAATTTTCTTTCAAGGAAATTGGATTAGAAATACGCGCAGACCAAGCATTGGTTTGTCTCGTTGGTGTTTTACTCAAAAACATGATCGTTCTTGAATTGTTTTGTCAATGTCCCAAGGTGGGAAAATCTCTGTTAATTCAGAAATTTCCACTAGGGAGACCGAGAAATGGTTGCCCCATTTGTTCGCTCTCCCACAGGCCAAATTTGCTTTTTCTGATGCCTGCAGTTGAACTTGAAGGTTGCTGGCGGCACCACTTAATGGCATTAATAATGGCTCCCCACTCATCAGGGTAGGGGTTAACGTGTCACAGGCAATGAGCATTTTTCATTGCTTTGGTTCTTGGGTCTATTCAAAATTGTCATGATTTAACTTACCTAATGCTCCAAAGAAAGTTGTTGCCGTCCTCCTGTTTGCCTATTTTCCATGCTGTTTGCCTATTTTCCATGCATCGGAATAGATGAGAGAAAAATTGGAACATAATGCGCCTTGAGTTACTTGCTGGATCGAGTTGCTTTTTCTGTGCATTTAGTTAGACTTCTTTTTTTTTTTTGATGCATTTTTCTTCGGATGATTAGGGATTAGGGTTGGTTTGGTTTGTTTGGAATATCAAATTCAAATATTATAATATGTCATAATTTTTTTTAACCACTAGATAAAAAGATTGTTGTCGGATACAAGCATTTAGTTGGACTTTATTTGCTCCTCTTTTGCACGAAAAAAGTAAGTGATATTATTTTACATATTGCTAGTAAAACTTTTAAACTTAGCGAGTTGTATGTTAGCATTAGAATATAAAAGAAGGAAAAAAAATGTTCTAAAAAACTGCAAAAGGTAAAATTTCTCTAAATCTGTTCTTACGAGAGGGGTACTTTTGTTTAAAATATTAAAAAAGCTTTTGAATTATTTTAGGTTTTTTAAATAGGTTTATAGTTTTATTGTATCCAATATTTTTTATTTTACTCAAATAAATCTTTGTTTCAAATATAAGATTACGAGTGAGTAAAAATAGATTCAAATAGATTTTAATTGATTGAAACTTAGTTAATTTAGATTGGCTAAGTCGATTTAAAATTATGATTGAACCGATTGAATTAATCAATTTTTAAAAAAATATATTTTATATAATATAAATAATTAAATATTATATAATATCTCATAAAAAAATATTATATAATATATTTTATATAACTAATTTTTTTATGTAAGACGTTGGGTTTTTTTTTTTTGGTTACAGAAGTTGGGTTTTAAATTTAATGGAAAAAAAACCAATTATCACTTTCCCCTATAAAAATTAATTTATGTTAAGTGTTTATTTGGTTATAAATTAAAGTTTAAAAGCTAAATTGAGTATAAATTAAAATTTAATGATTTATCTGCGTACAAATTAAAAGTTAACAGTTTATTTGAATAAAAACAGTGATGTAAAATTGGGTAGAAATGTTATTAAAAAATTATTTATTTCCTACATTAATGACAATAAAATTTTTTAATTCCATAAGCTATAAAGTGAGATTACATAATGGTCTTATTCCACAAGCTATAAGGTGAGATTACAGAACGGTCTTATGTTTCACTTTTTTTCAACCAGTAATTTTTCAACATACTTTTTTATAATAATTTTTATAAAATGGTAAATATCAAACGCGGAAATTTTACAAAAAAAAAAGATAGTGAAATAGAAGGATTTTAGATAAAACATATTTAGAGATACCATGTACGGGGGGCGTAAATTGTTGAAAGATTAAAAAAACGTGAAGCATTATTAGATAATAATATTGCACAAAAACGTTTTATGTGTTTTTTTTGGGTGAAGAGAGATTGAATGTGTTGAATATAACGAAGACTTATTAACTGCTGTTCAAAGTTGAAACAACTTAAACGATTCATGATTATCATGCACAATCGTGTCACACATGGTTTCTAGGTTTACAATTTTTTTTATTATTTTTTATAAATTAATGTAAATAAAATACCAAAAATGCTACATTTAATTTATTTATGAAATGTGTTCTTGACTTCTTGTGCGCTACTCTGACACAACGCAAAAAATAGTGAAAGACAATAAATCTTAGACAAATTAGCAGTGCTAAATGCTTATGAAATATTTAGTAAAAATGATTTTGTCTTTTTTTGTGAACTATTAATAAATTGAAATCTTCATAGCAAATTACATGGTAGCATAGGCATAATTATACTCTATACCAAATTTTCTTTCTTTTTGTATACCTAATTTGACTGACTGGTTCTTTCTCCTCTAAGACCAAACGTTTGACCTTACAGTCCTTCTTAGATTTTCTCCTGTACATATTAGATTAAAAAAAATGTACATTTAACATGTTTGAAATTTGTTGGTTGTTTTTTTTTTTTTTACACATCATGTTGCATACTGTTTTGATCATTTGGATTTCTTTGGTCGATTGTAGTGAATTAAGGGACAATTTATAATGAATTAAGAGACAACTTTGATATCAACCACGTGTTTCTCTAGATTTCCATTCATTCTGTTTCATTAAAATAATAATAGAAATTCATAAAAAAGCCAAATTTTTAGGTTGGAAACAAGCTGTAATGATGGCAATTGGTAAGGACTTGTGTCAAATTTTTATGTTTTATTTTGCATGCAGATTTAGAAAAGTAAATGTCAACGTCACTTTCTATTTAGTATCATATCAGCTTTATTGGTTTTTAATAGTTTTTAATCAACTCCAAACAGTTGTGTTCTTGTCACGTTATTTTTTTTATGTGGCGGCTCTTATTTTCTCTCTATTTTACGTTCCAGAGAATGCCTTTGTTTTCAAAGGTAGTACATTGATACCTTGAGCCTTTTGACAAAACGAGCAAACGACATTGGCTATAGCTGAAATATTAACTTTTTTTTCCTCCCATTGAAAAGAAAAAAAAATTAAACTTTTGTTTTCGTTGTTTTTTTTAGAAAATATGACAAGCTTAATTATTATAAATATTTAAGTAAAAGAGATTTGATGGTTTTATTTTATTTGAAAAATACAAAAGATTAGCCTTTTATGAGGAATAAAAGACAATTTTCTCAATTTTTTTTTACAATTTTTTTTCACCATAAAAAAACCCCAAAATAAATAAAATTGAAGCGGTTCAGATTTCTTTAGAAGTTAGAACTAGTATAATTTTCCGATGAGGCCAGGAAAAATGCTTATGTGGTTTAACCGGACGAGGACCCACAAAGGAAGGTCTAGGAATATGCAGAAAATCATCCCTAAAGTGCTTTCGTCATCGAATTTTTAGTAATCATCATTTAAATACTGTATTAAATTATTTTATGGATTGATATGTCCTATTTTCTTACCTCTTCCGAGGCTCTGGATTAGTATTTTACTCCACTGCTTATTTTCTGGTTTTTTGTCGGTAAAAAACTTTTTATCTCTTTTCATCTCGATCTTATTATATATCTGGTGTCACCAGCAGCTGCATGGCTGGCTTTATGTACCCATATAAAGATTTCACAAGAATCGTGTTCCTTCCTCACTTTTTCTCTTGCGATGATAAATCTCTCCCACCCACACCCTTCTTTGTCTCATTTCTTCACCTTTCTTGTATAATCGTTTGCAGCTTCACTTTTACTTACGACAAAAGTTCATGTATTGAAGGAAAGCATAACCTGGCCAACTTTTCACATTGCAAATCTCGGATTTTTGCCTGTTGGATTTGGTCTCAAAGGTGAAAAATTGAATTTTTTTCTTATTTCACTAGTTTTTCTGTTTTTAAGTATGTTAAGACTGTGTTAAGTGAGACTCCCTAAGTTTTATTTAAACTTTCATTGTTTTCATTGAATAAAAAAAAGAGAAAAACTTTCAATGTTTTCCTTTATGCTATGGATTGGATTTCAATCTGAATAATGGGTTCTTGCGGAATCATGAAAGATGAAGAGAACCAGAGAGCGCAGTGGATGTTTCTCTTTCTTTTGTTTCTACTCTGCTAGTGTGCAATTCTTTTTTTTTTCCTGGGTTCTTTGAGAACATTTATACATTTCTATGCTGGAGTTTGTTCTGAAAGAAAACTTGGGCTTTAATTATTTTAAGAGTTCATGGTAGACCCCATTTTTGCATCTAAGTCCGTGGATCCCATTTACTTTGTTATCTTTTCCTCTGTTTTTCCGTCTTTTTGTTTGTATATTGTTTGATACTTATTCAATTAAACATAGAAAATCACATTTTATAAGTACAATAGAAATCTTATTAACTGTCTGTAAAAAATCAGAGGCAGCATAATCTTTTTTTCCTAGAAACTTTTATGGAAGATACAGAGCTTTCTGTGGCTTATGCTAATTACTAAGACTTAATTTATCTAAAACAAAAATGTAGGACACACAATTGATCTGAGAGTTCATTAAATTGGCACTGGTGGTTCAGTTCTAGGGTGAGCGTATGCCTGGAAACAAGTTTAACGGTAATTCTACCCATATACCAACTCGCGTTGAAAGCCTCTTGCGGGAAAGAGAGTCAGGGAGCAAAGGAAAAGCAGCAGGGCTTCCCATTCAAATGAGGTGATTGATAATCATACGGGCGCTGTATCTGAAAATGGCCCAAGTTTTAGAGAAGGTGACAGATCTGGGGCTGCTTTTGTCGAACAATACTTGGAGGAGGCTGCAGCTGCAAGGGCACTGGTTGAGCGATACGAAAGACAAGACGGAAGGCCTTTCAGGCAACGACTGTTAGCAGCGGCCAATAGGCTCCCGGTTTCTGCAGTTAGGAGAGGCGAAGACTCATGGTCTCTGGAAATAAGTGCTGGAGGTCTAGTTAGTGCTCTCTTGGGTAAGATATTGGCTACCTGGTGGACTTGGTTCATTTGTCTATATTTTTACATTTCCCTTTATAAGAATCTAATCATTATTGATGAATTTTCCAGGTGTGAAGGAGTTCGAGGCAAGGTGGATCGGATGGGCTGGCGTAAATGTTCCAGATGAGATGGACAGAAGGCACTTACTAAAGCTTTGGCTGAAAAGGTATTTAATTATGTTGGAAATATTCTTTTACGAATTAAACCTGATTACATGTGATATAATCCATTTATACTGAAGGCACTTATTATTGCAGAGGTGTATCCCTGTTTTCCTTGATGGAGAGATTGTTTATCAGTACTACAATAGTTTTTGCAATAACATTTTGTGGCCTCTTTTTCATTACCTTGGACTTCTGCAAGAAGATCGCCTTGCTACCACGAGAAGTTTCCAGTCCCAGTTTGGTTGTCAGTGAAATTTACTAATTTGATTGATGATAAGTAACAAGCTCAATAGTTTAAAGAAACAGGAATGTTTGGCTTCAGAGTTGCATGACATCTGACAATCGGACTTTCTGAATATATGCTGCAAAGGGTGATGATATTTTTTAATGAATAACGTTGACAAAAGAAGTTTCCAGTCCCAGTTTGCTGCATACAAGAAAGCAAATCAAATGTTTGTTGATGTTGTAAACACACACTATGAAGAAGGTGATGTTGTCTGGTGCCATGATTATCACCTCATGTATCTTCCAGAGTGCCTGAAGAAATACAACACCAAGATGAAAGTTGGTTGGTTTCTCCATCCACCATTCCCTTCTTCTGAAATTCATAGGACAATGCCATCCAGATCTGAGCTGTTGCGTTCTGTTCTCGTGGCTGACTTGGTTGGGTAAGTCACTGCTTCTGCTGACTTCTGTTATTTCACTCTATATTAGCAGGCTTGATCTATTTTACTTGTTTGGAATATAAGTCATCAATCTATCTTGATTGATGAAACTTGGATAGGCATTGTATAACTAGATAACTTTTAGTGGTAGCCCTTTCTAATCCCCAACTTTTCCTATGTCAACCCTCTCTTTGTACATATGCCCTGATCATTGTTTCACAATTTGGATTGGAATATTGGACCTTTGCATTGATAGTTCTATTGCACTCAAATTTTCTCAGCTTGTTAAATTTAATGATTTTAATCAGCAGATTCTCAAAGGTTTGGTTGTCAGTCAAATTTTCCAATTTGATTGATGATAAGTAACAAGCTCAATAGTTTAAAGAAACAGGAATGTTTGGCTTCAGAGTTGCATGACATCTTACAATTGGACTTTCTGAAAATATACTGCAAAGGGTGATGATATTTATTAATAAATAAAGTTGACAAAAGATGAACAAATAATCCTTATTCGTTAAGTTAGTTGTTGTTTGGATTTGAGATGGCCTAAGTTTGGTTCTTATAGGTATTCATGTTTTAACAATCACTTCACTTTGCAGTAGTTAGTTCCCTTTGGTTACATCGTCTTTGAGAGTGTTTCTCATGACTTATATCACTATTTGCCTAACTGCAGATTGACCATTGTTTTTATTTTGTTTTCTTTGTTCCAGTTTTCATACCTATGACTATGCCAGACATTTTGTTAGTGCCTGTACTCGAATTTTTGAATTCCTTTTAGATTTTTTCCCTTGATTGTTCCTATGCCTTTATTTGAATTCCTATACCTTTAATTTCGAAAACTTCAGATACTATTCACTTGATTTTCATCGTTGTTTGTGATTCATTTTTCTTTTTTGTATATACTTGAGGAATGAATTTCTTTTTCTTTCTTTCGAGGTTGCTCTGTTTGGTTGCTGTGAAACGAGGGAGGAAAAATGGAGTGAATAGAAAGAAATATTTTTGAGTCTTTGTTTTCCGGTAATGATAATTATTTGATTATTTATTTACTAAAAGAACTCTGTTTCTTATTCCTTTCTTATTTTGAACTTGTAATAATACCTTTTTTTTTTGTTTCTTTAAAAGGCTAATTAACTCTTTTTTTGAAAATTTTAGTTCTCAGTTTGAAATTTTTACTAGTATTTTTTTTTATCTTCATCTGTTTTTGGATGATAGATGGTTATAGGAGAGTTCTCATGAGGTGATAATGAAAACTATCAAGCGAAAACACAATTATTTTCTATAACTACTTCAATTTAGTTAGTTTAGTTTGTATTGAGCAAAAACAGCATCTATGTTAATGCAGATGAAATACTGCATACATATGATTCTCTTCAAACCCTACAATGTTGAGATTTTGTACACTGGATTGCCTTTTTTTTAGTTTGTATGAAAAAGAAGTTTACACACTGTCTAACATTATTTTTCACTTTTAATTCTTTATATTGTCCATATTTCTCTACATTTAATTTGCTTCATAGTCTTAAGTATTATTATTTTTTTGGTCAGTGATTTCCCTGAAACAAGAAAGTGCATTTGGTTCTTAGACGTTGCAAATTTGTTAGGAGTCATCACAGCTGTGATCCTTTCGGAGCTAAATTTTTTGCCCAGATTAACCTCTGTTATTAGAGGATTCCAAAAGACTTCGTGTTTCCTAGATTAGAGAGATATGAAATAGGCATAAAGACAAGTCCCCGTACATATCCAAAGCCAATCTTATCAAGATCCTAGAGAATTTCAAAAAGAATTCTCTAAATGTGATTTCGGAGTTGCTTCGGAATGTAGAATTTCTTGAAGTGTTCAATATCAAGGAGAAGGATATCCAATGCTTGACTGATACAACACCAGGGAATGTGCCCGTTGCAATGATTTTGCAAAATCTAAAAGATTTGAGAATTGAAGAGTATAATTTGGAGTTCATATGGAAAATGGCCACCGAAGTCTAAAGGCTGTAGAGATAAAGGGTTGTGGCAAACTGGAATCTTTCTTTTCATTTTCTCTTGGTCGAAGTCTGTAATGCTTAGAAGAACTTGAGATAATGGCTGTGGCGAATTGAGCAAACTATCGAAGAATCAAAAGATGATATGCAAGAAATATCATCAAGCATAAATCCTGACAAATCTCTGTGCTTGCCAAAATTAGGATATATGAAGATATCTAAGTGTTATAGTTTCTAATATATTTTTCCAAATTTTATGGTGTCTCAAGGGCTTCCGCAGCTACAAAAGCTTTGGATGACTAGTCTCCCTCAATTAAAACAAATATGCGGACCTGCAAAGCAAAGAGAGGAAAATGACATTCTGCTGCCTAAACTACAGCTTTTGCCATTTTTGACCGAGTTGAGATTGAGAGATTGCCCACACTTCACTGATGTACCGTAAACATTTCCGTAATAACAAACGTATTTAGATCAAGTCTCATTTCAACTTTAATAATAAATTCGATTTAATCATAAGTTTGAATTGAAAAACAAACTTTGCCTTAAGTAGTGTTAAAAATTAATTTAAAGTTTGAATCAGTTGAAGCATTATGAAATTGAATTTTGTTTTCAAAACCGATTCCAAATTTATTTTAAATAATAAAACCTTTTTCTTCATATGTTAGAATTAACTTGACTGAATCCAAAATCTAATGAGCCCAAATTTATCGAAATTGAGTTATTAAAATTAAAGATGCCCATAGATAGATATATATAAATATATGATTTATATATGATGCATTGACAGTGTATAGAAACTATACACTGTCAATGACATCTCATCAATAAGCCCTTATATGCAAATATAAATAAATTTTTTTAATTTGTCCATAAAAGTTTATTGATGAGATGTCAACCTCTGATGCATTGACAGTGTATAGAAATTATACACTGTCAATGCATCATATACAAACTCATAAATATATATATATATGAATTTATATATGATACACTGACAGTGTATAGTTTCTATATACTGTCAATGTATCAGAGATTGACACCTCATTAATAGGCCCTTATATGCAAATATAAATAAATTTTTTTAATTTGCTCATAAGGACCTATTGATGAGGTGTCAACTATGCATCGTATATAAACTATATATATATTAATTTGTATTAAAATTAAAATAGAAAAAAAATTAGTATTTTAAATATTAAATTTTGTAGACAATTTGGTAAAAGAGGAAAAAGAAGAAGAGAAAGCTGATGCCGGTGCCGACACCAGCCTAGAAGTTTGAAACAGACACCTTCTCCATAGAGCCCTCACACAGAGCCACCATTGAGAAAGCTTCAAGTCACGAACCAATACCTCATCCACCATTCAAGTCTTTCCCACAAGAATAGCTTGATATCCAACACCAACAAACTTCCAAAACCAGATCTGAAATCTAAAAACAAATCTCCAGATTCAGTCCGAAGTATCACAAGACACATTCATAAAAAAGGAACAAGAGAGTAAAAGGAAATGGAAGCTTGCTGGCTTGGTGCTGTACCGTCTCAGGCTAGAGAGAGCGCGGTTAACAGCGGTCTTGGTGCGGCAACTGGGGCAGGAGATTCTCGTCCGGGATCTTGGTCCTGCGCTGCGCGACAAGGAGAGGGGCAGTGGACAGCGACAGCCTGGACCGTGAACGTGCAGTGGAGAATCGCGCCTGGGCGGTAGCGTATTGGACGGCGACGAAGCGGCCAGGCGAAGCGACCACGTGGCGACGAAAGGCGGAGCTGGTTCTGCCGGTGCCTGTCCTGCGAAGAACAAACGGAAAAGCAGGAAGGAAGAGCTTGAACCGATTTTGTGAGGTTAAGCCCTTTAGCTTCTGTTTGTGTTTTATTTGCAATATAATACTCTGTGGGGCTTAAGTCACGTAAAAAGAAAAGCAAAACATAATGGGCATGTGTTTGGGCTGAATACATTGGGCTTGCTGACTTTAAACAAAAAAAAAAACTTAATGGATATGTGTTTGTGATATACAAGATTTACTTGGGCTATTTTGCATGTGAATGTATTTGGATAGGTATTTAGGCTTAGGTTTTACTCATTGGATAAAAAAGAAAAAAAAAAAGAAAAAAAGAAAGTAGTCTAAGTCTAACAATAAACAAATAAAATAAAAAAGAAATAAGGTAGAGTAACAGCGGTGTCACATGGATATTTCCATTGCTCTTCCTATTTTTGAGAATATGAAATTTTAATATTTCATTTAAAATTTTGATTATTGATTAATAATTTTGTTTTGCTTACATTGGTATTGATCAATCTACTTCTCAAATTTGCGAAGAAAATATATGATCATTTTGATAAGCAAATTCAAACTTGAAAAACTTTCTCTTTATTTAAAATTCGATTTGGATTGAGTTAAATTCATAAACTCGAAAGATATCTAGGTTGACATAGATCGAGTTCGGCCCATGAACCCAAAAAGTTATTTAACTCATGTATTGAGTTTTAAGATGCTATTAGAAGTGCTTATTTAATGCCAAACCATTTTTTTGAAGCTAGCTCCCGGCTTCATTGGAAAGGGGCGAATAATCAGGGAATTTATTTATTTATACATTTATTGATATATTTTTTTGGTTCTTATTGTCAAGAATATAACAAGAGTTTATATATGATGTACTGACAGTATATAATCTATACATTGTCTACATACTAGAGGTTGACACCTTATCAATTGGTAAATTAAAAAAATATGTCAAGCCTTTAAAAGTAAATATAAATAAATTTTTTTAATTTTACTCATAAGGGCCTATTAATGAGGTATCAACTCCTAGTACATTAACAGTGTATAAAACTATACACTGTCAGTGCATCATATATAAATCCATATAAAAATATGTATTTTTAAGAAGAACTAACAATTTTGAAATTTATTTCTTTCAATGATAAAATATATAATTTAGCATCTCTATATATGAGTTGCATTTTTTTAGTGAAAGAACACACAATTAACTCTAAAATTGATTGGTTTGAATTAGCATGAAATCTCTTATAAATGCACACATTGCACACTACACACACAATGTGGGAAACAGTTATATTTGGATTAGTGTTTTATATATATACATATATATATATATATATATTATATTTCTTTCAATTAAACACTATGATTTTTTATCTTTAACTTCAATTAGAACAATTTTATTAAAGTAATAAGCAAATATAGAAGTAACAACGAAATGTAATATCTAGAAGAAATAATTCACTTGGAATTTCATAAAATAAAATACAAGGCACATTTTACATACATAATTACAAAATTATCGAAATTGATTCGACAAAATTTTGGAATTTAGAATTAGTATCCAATTATAAAAGATATATATTTATATCAAAATATACCTAAAGTAACATTGCAAGTGAATATATCAATTTTGTTAATTTTTATTCATAGCTATGTACTTCAATTTAGTTATTTTAGTTTTTATGCAAAAAAGAAGTGTTACACACTGTACAAAGTTATTTTTTGCCTACATATTAAGAATTATTTACTGTATTTATCTAACAAAGATAATTTCTCTTTGTACTGTGATTTTCCTGAAACAGAAAAGCGCATTTGCTTCTCAGGCATTGTAAAGATCTTCAAAAACAAGAAAAACCTAAAAAAAAAAAAAGAAAACTGCTTTTAATTTATTTCCTTTGATTTCCAATCTCCTTCTGCTTTAATTGAAAAAGAAAATAAAAAATCAAAACTACCCTTTTATTACTTATTATTGATTTTCTTCTTCCTGATTTCCAGTTTAAAAGTTCGAAAAAAAGTACTCTGTTTTTGCTCTTAGTTGCATTAAAAAACTTGATACATCAATTTTATGAAAATTAAATTAAAAATTTGATGTAAACTACACTAAAGTTAAAGGGTTTTTCTTAAACTCAGCGAAAGTCAAATAGGAGAAGCAAAATTAATAAAGAGGGTAAATATTTTTTGTCCAAAAAAATTATTTTAATATTAATTTAAATAAAAATAATTAATAAAAATATTTTTCGTAAGCTTTTTTTTGGTGAATAACGAAAATTTCCATTATTGGGGTTACAACAAACAACTCTTGGCAAAAAGCTGCCAAGTTGATCAAATAGCAGTTTTAACAAAATGCACTCCGGCGGAGTGTCAAAATAAACAAAAGGTCCCCATCTTAGCAAGATCATCTGCGCAGGAGTTTGCTTCGCAATAAGCATGGACAACTTTGACAACTCAGCTTACAAATTTGAGCCCTGCAATCAAACACAAGAGCACAGTGAGGATGGGAAGGTGAAACACCATCAGTCACATACCTTATGGCATTTTGCAAATCACACTCAATAATCAAGTTTTTGAATCCTTTTTCAACCGCGATGAGAAGACCATCTCGCAGTCCCCGTAACTCAGCAACCATGCTTGTGGTAAAGCCAATCTGACAGGAATACCCTCCAACCCAAAGACCTTTTGTGTTTCGAAAAGTCCATCCAGCTCCGACTCTGCTAGGATTCATGCTATAGCACTTATTTCTTCAAATTTCACTTGGTAAGTTTCAATTTTCAAACTTTTAACAAATAAAACAAAATATAATAACAAAAAGACACACATAGATACAAAATGAATAAACAATTTTCAGTCTTTACCGTCCAAGACTTCCTATCATCATTCAAATTGTAACATCCCGAATCCACAATATAACATAATATTTACTTATAAATTTTCACTTACTTACCGGTTGGGCTGTCTGTGATGCTTAACAACTCGCAACCCTTTAAGTATTTCCTAATACTTGCATTTGTATTGCTATACAGAATTATAAATATTACATTTGATTTATTTGAGATTGTTTACATTCCCTTCAACTCAAAGTAGTACTGTACAATTTTACTGAATATATAAAAGAATATAATGTACCTTCAATATCGTATATCTGTTGATTCCAGCAGCCGATAACTCTGGAAGGTAATTCTCTTAGTCCGAACTCAACAATCTGTGGAGTGAAAAATAAGGGGTGAGCGACAACGTACTCAGTAAAGAAGGTGTATGCTGCTTTAAACAATAAAAACTATTTTCCCTCAAAACGTTTATTTTTTCTAACAATAAACCCAATAGGGAAAACAATGTATATAGAAAACAATGTATATAGTAAACAATCTTTGATAGTCAAATCATTGGCTAAACAGTAAATAGGGTTCAGTAAATCCTCTCAGTAAACAGAAATCCATAAGTTGAGACTAGGCATCACCCTACAAATAAATCATGCTATCATCGTTCTCCCAGAAACGTAGTAATTATCCCCACAGGGATATAGTAGATCTATGGCCACAATCTATAGGTGGTCATCGGGTACACTTGCCAGGTGACCTCGAGACCTCTAATGACTTGGCGGGTCCATTAGCCTCGTGAATAGTAATGCATGAAACTTGGAGCCTAAAGTCTCAAAATCATTTTATATCTCATAAAGAACCTTTAAGGAATTAATTCACCCATATTATCATTTTCTCAAAATGATTTGTTTTCCAAAAAGGTTTTATATTTTCTGTTTATAAACATAATAAAACAGCCCGAAATCTCACCATTTTTCGTGTGAGAAAAATACAAAGTAAATCAGTTCGCCCATTCTGGCATTGCCCATGGTCAATTCGCCATTATGGCGTGTGAATGGCCAGTTCGCTCGTTATGGCTCGTCCAAGGCCAGTTCGCCCATTATCACAAAAAGAGTAGTCTATCTTTGGCTCGCCCGGATTTTTATTAAAACATGGGTCGCCTATAATTGGCTCGCCCAAAACATCATAAAGGGGTCAGCTCACCCAGAGTTTATTAAAACAGGGGTCGCCCGCCCAAAACATCACAAAGGGGTCAGGTTTGTAGCTCGCCCGGAGTTTATTAAAATAGGGTCGCCCGCCCAAGTCAATCAATTTATTAAACTAATGCATGTCATAAACCCAAGTATTTTCTCAATATTTTTATAATATTTTACTCAACAGGACATGCATTTTACTTCACATACTACTCCCTTACCTGGTCTTTCGAAGCCTGGCTTCCCGCTCGCCTTCCCGATCGCTTTTTATCGATTCCTTAATTCCAGGATGCAAAATAATTTATTAATACTATTAATATTTTCTTTTCGAATATTTCCAGCACTTCGGCGAGACATGAGACTAATCTACTAGCTCGCCCAACAGAGCTCGCCATTCGTCAATTAGCTTACACGTGGGAGCTCGCCCAACATGGGAGCTCACCCACAATTCAACTCGCCATGCTATGCATTTGAGTTCATCATACGTGGCTTTCTATTCAGAGGTGGGCTCGCCTATGAATTGAACTAGCATGTGGCAACCTCGCCCACAACCACGCTCCATATTATTTTGGGCGATCATAAGCCCTCGCCCATTCGGGCGATCAGTCTGATTATCCAAAAATGTTGGCGAACATGTATATCGTCGATTCATGCATATCATTAAACTCGCCTCATCCTTTAGGCGAGTACCCAAATTTCTTTGCTCGCCTATTTGGCAAGCAGTTGGATAATCCCGTTCGCCCATCGTGTTTCTTCTACTCACGTTACATATGCATAACACAGCAGCTTATGTTCAGCTATTAACGTCTCCAACCAGTAAGAAATTTAGCCATGTTAACTTACTACATACTTTCATGCCAAGTAATATACCTACACATCTCCTACTTAGCATATCATTACTATAAACCAAAGATTAAATACATACAACGTTGGCTGGAAATTCCCTTACCTTTGTTTAACCGAACCAGCACAACTCCAAGTTGTTGTTGTTTCCTCCTTCGTCAGTCCTTCATTCCTTGGTTTCTTGGATGGTGTGAGGGTGAAGGAAAGTGTATAGAGGAGTGTTAGATGATTAGATAGCAAGAGGTTGTAGTCTTGCTAATTAAACGTGGGAGAAATAAGAGTGAAACACAGCAGAAATGAGTAGCAAGACAACCTGAGTATTGTCGATCATGAAGAAGAATTATGTTTGAGTTTGTTTCACTTAGTCACATATATATATATATATTCTATCGTCAAAGTCTCGTAACTTCTTATCCCTTTCTTCATCATTACCTTGTCTTATATCTTATTAAATGGTGAAGAAAATATGGCAATCTAAGGAAATGGCGTGGTGCAGTTTTCTACTTTCATTAAATGGTGAAGAAGATTCCAGCCCCAAAAGGAACGACAAGCAGCATCTATATTTCATTTTCTTTCTCCACGTTTTCTTAACTTATTGCACCTTTGTCTTATTCCTTGTCCAATTAAAACACATCTCATATTGACTTACTATTTCTCCCATCTCATTTCGTCCAACATAGCCAACTTCCTCTCTAATTAGAAGTGGCGTGCAGCAACAAATTTTCTGCCGCCCATTGACTTACTTTTCTTTGCCATTAATTATCTTTCACATTGCATGTAAATTGGTTAAGCCATTTGGTGTCTAAACCAATTTGTACAGGAGAAGCGAAGTGGCGTGAAGTCCACTTATAGCCTCTTTTCTTGACTTTTCTTCATGCTTAAATTTCAAAGCTTCCTCCAATAAGCTTCTAGGCATCATGTTTTATTTAATTTCCATTCTTATAATTTTTAGATATTCATTCTACTTCATATACACCATATAGAATTTAAATCCAATAAAATGGGAAGTGAAAATCCGCATTCAATATTTATTTTCACTATCAATCCTTTACAAATATGGTGTACAGTGTAATAAAATCGGGTCTCACACAAATTGATCAATTTCACTATCATTACTGCCCACCTGGTATATGATTATCCAAGTTAATTTCTTATATGTATCAATTCCCAAATTCTTAGTTTAATAAAATGGAAGTTAATTTCTATTTCACCATCAAACTTTCTTGAATTCTTACTTCTAGTTTTTGAATTTTCATTTTTTATTTCATAAGATCAAAATTTTAAATTAAGAAATTCAAAGATTATATTATAACCTTATAAACAACTGTTAATAACATTGAAATGATAAAAAAAAAGAAATTGACTATTTTCAGATAAAATTAATAAAAGATTTTATTTGTTTGTTGAATATAATAATAAAAAAAGAATTTAAGAATAAATAAATCAAAATAACAAATCAAAAAGGTTAAACCAAGCTTAACCCAAAACCAGATCCAAATTCTAGCCTGATCTTTGCAAACCCACAACATAAAAAATAGAATTACAAAAGTTGGCGTGTGCATGGAAAGGAGATAGAGAGACAAGTTAAATTGCGGAGAACAATAAAACAGAAAAAAATTGCATTTTTTCATCTCCCAAAACCAAGGGAATCCCAATAGCAAGACCTCACATATTCACAATAATAATAATAATAATAATAATAATAATAATAATAATAATAATAATAATAATAATAATAATAAACTTCTTTTATCAAATTAATCAAAATATTCAAAAATAAGATAGAAGCCAGTGAGATTCGACGATCTTAAAAAAAACAACTAAGGAAAATAGTTGAATAAAACTCACATATCTAGAAAATGAAGGGAGCGTGAGTAGCGATGGTAATGGGTACCTTATAAACGGGTATCTGATACTACCTGAAGTAGGGTTAGGGTAGTGTATAATCGGGTTCGGGTAGTGAAATTGCTACCCATCAAGGGTTCGGGTAGTTATCTTAGGGTAACCGCTACCCGAACTCGATATAAATAATAATTAATTCAATATTTATATTTTTTATATATAAATTATTTATTATTAATATTGTATTTAATTAAATAAAATCATTAAATATTATAATTATGATTTTTAACTTTAAGTTATTTTTATGAGTTATAAATTTATTAATATAACTTTCTAATTAAGTTATTTCAAAATTGACTTTAAATTTAAATTTAAAAGTCAAACTTTGGCTTAATAAACGGATAGTTAAACGGGTTCGGATAGTTAAATGGATATTTATATTTTATAGGGTTAGGGTTCAGATAACATAAATAAAAATAATCGGGTTAATCAAGTTCGGATATTATTAAAATTTAGCGGGTACTTAACCCGATTACATCCCTAAGTGTGAGAGAGGTTGAGGAGAGAAAAAAAGTGTCAGTCAGTGAAACTGAGAAGAGAGAGGAAATCTTCTATAATTTGTACCCCATTTTTTTTGCCTTTTATACTACAAAAATTATTAAGACAATAAAAACTTTGTGTAAAATTACAAATGTGTCCTAATAAAATTTTCCAAACATGTAACTTTTCTTTTCTTGAAGCTGTCTTCACATCTACTCTTTTAATTTTTTTCCTATTTTTCTACAACAAATATAATCTTTCAATTATTATTAATATTTTGTTGTTAATGATGGGTATATAAATAACACTAATTAAAAACTAAAAAAATAGTTTGCACAGCACACAGTTCACAACTTTGTGTGTGTTCTTGCGCAAGTATTTATTGCGCACGAACACTTGTTCCTGTGCAATACTGCCTGCGCTGGAATATTTGTTCCTACGCAAAAATACTTGTGCAGAAACCCTTGTTCCTGTGCAATATGTTTGCGCAGGAACAATGTTCATGCGCAATATCGCTTTCGCAAGAACATGTTCTTACACAAGATTTTCTTTCTTTTACGCAGAAACATTTGGGTTTTTGTTACTGCACAAGATTTCTTGTGCGAAAACAATTAGGTTATTGTTTTTGCCCAACTCATCGGATATTATTTTTTATATTTATATATACCCTTAACAACAAAAACATTAATAATATTTGAGAGTGGGATTTAGAACAGTTGTATGAAAAAACAATGGAAAGCAGGATGGAGATGGTGATGAAGAGAAAGAGATCCATTGAAGGAGGATGGAGATGTTAATAAAGAAAAAGGGATAAATAAAAAGGAGTAAGGTTAAAATTATAAATTTTTGAAGTATAGGTGAGTGATTTTTGTAGTGGAACAAAAAGGTGTAACATAAAAAATAAAAAGTGTGGTAAAAATAGAAATTCTCTCTCGAGAATTACAATATCGTACATGGAGATTTGGTATATTTACAATTATTTTATCTTTATAATTTTTTAAATTATAAATGACTTGATATAATTATTTTATTTGTTATAAATCAAGAAAGAGGCTTGTGTAGGAGTACGAGAGGCGCGTGTACGAAGTGGTGGTTATTTGAGTGACGAAAGGTGTTTCAAAGCTTTGAATCCACGGCTTCTTTTGTAGATCTACGATTTTGGGGTCGTTTTTTTTGGGAAATCCGAGTTCAAAAAGGGAAAGAATAGACAGAGAGCTTTCAAAAAGCCGGAAACTTTTTCATTTTTCGCCTCCGGTGACGGTGGCTGGTGGCGGACCTATTGGCATGATGCAGCTCATTAGAAATCGCCAGAAAGAGGGAGAGGATTTTTGGAGATTTAAAACTTTTTGGGAAATTTGAGTAAAAAAAAAAAGCACAAGCTTTAAGTAGGGCCCTAAAACGATGCCGTTTGATGCCAAAGAAAAGAAGCAAGATCCGTGCCTCAAGCCTATATGACCCGATCCTCTTGCGACCGGGTTTGCTACCCGCCTTTTAACCCGTTAGCAAGCCGGTTCAGCTTATTCCCAGTCAACCCCATTTCTGTTTGGGCTGTTAGTTGGGCCACTTTCAAAGGGTTCCTTGGGTTTTCTTAAACCCAAATCATTTGGTACATTCTTATCTTGATTATTTTATTTTTATCTATTTGTGCACTTAATATTTCATGTGTCATTATTAATTTCATTTTTTATAAAAAGAATTCTAAAAATATTCTATTAAAATTAGCAATAAATATTAGTTTTAAATTTGATTAGTATAATTTCATGGGTTTTGTTTTAAAGAAGCTAATAATGATAAATAAACAATTTTGTTTGCATTAATTATTATTATGTTGATAAAGTGTGTATTAGAAAATGTTAAATTAAAATAAATATTTATTTCTCGATGATGAGATTTCGTAAAATTCATAAATAGTGATTTCTCGAAAATCTCTAGGTAAGAGAAATTCTTCGATTATTACCAAAGTATTGAAATTTTTGGAATAATTTTTTAATATGTAGATTCACGTTTATTATTTGAAAAATAATAATGACCAATTTTTATAGAATAAAATAATCAAAAATAAATAGAGATAAAAAATGATAAATTAATAAATAAACAATATAACAAATTGGAGATCAATCGAGCAAGTAATGTATATTTATATAATTTGCATTGATTTTATTCCCGATGATAGGATGTTACGGAATCATAAGTAGTGTTTCTTAACTGATCCTTAGGTGAGAGAAGTTCGCTAAATATTACTAGTGTATTGGAATACTTAGTGTGATTTTCCAATAACATGTTTTGTTTTAAAATAAATGAATGTTTTTTTTTTAAAAAAAAAAGAGGAAAATAACAATAATAAATTCATGTCCATCATTGCATCGCTTGCATTCATATTTAAATTACAAAATAAATGTGACGAAGATGAGAATCTATAGAAATCGCAAGCAGCGATTCCTAAGAAATCTCTAGATGAAAATATTAGTTCAAATATTATCAAAAGTATTGAGATATTTAATTTAATCTTTCAATACAAAAAGGTTCACATTCACATTTGAAAAGTAAATTTTAACTTTTTTTTAAGTAAAAAATGACTTCAATAAATGATAAATATGTTTAAAAAAATTGCAATAAAAAAAAGAAATTGTTTTTCAAAATTAAATTAAAATCATTTTATTAAAACTAAAAAGATAACTCATGATAAAGATGGTACCGTTTTTTAAACAGGCAATGTTGAGGTGCTAGTCCTTCTCCACCCGTAACCGTACTCCCGAACCCAATCTTGTTTTCAAAGACCCCAAAAGTCTTTTTAATAAAACTTAATCAATTTTAAGGTTTTGTTAAAATAAAAAATTTTTTAGGTGGCCAATCACACCTAATAAAAAAAGATTGGTAGCAACTCCCTGTTTTTACATGTTTTCAAAATCATCGAGCAGTCGAGTCCCCAAACGAAATCGTTACGAGAGATACTTTATATCCTGCAGTAACAAGATGTACCACAATCTTCCTAAAGTGTACGGGTGACCAAAGATGAAGCAAGACATTGTTGAATTTGTTGCAAGGTGTCTCACTTGTCAGCAGGTAAAGGTAGAGCATCAAAAGCCAGCAGGTTTAGTACAGCCTCCACCGATACTAATGTGGAAATGGAAGCATGGTACTATAGATTTCATCATGGGTTTGCCAAAGACTAAGAGGAACCATGATGTAATTTGGGTTATTATTGATAGATTGACGAAGTCAGCCCATTTCATCGCTATTAATTCCACTGATTCTTTGAGTGCCTTAGTCGATCTTTATGTCAGGGAAATTGTTATACTTTATGGTGTTCCAATGAGCATCACTTCTGATAAAGATTCTCGGTTCACCTCTCATTTTTGGGAGCATTTCCAAGATGCCATGGGATCTCGATTGAATTTCAGCACAGCTTTTTATCCGTAGACTGATGGCAGTCTGAAAGCACTATTCAGATGCTCAAGGATATGTTGAGCTTGTGCACTGGATTTTAAGGGCTCCTGGGATGACCACTTACTAGTGGCAGGATTTGCTTATAATAATAGTTATCATTTTAGTATTGGCATAGCACCTTATGAAGCTCTGTATGGCAGGATATGTCGTTCTCCTATTGGTTGAGAAAAAATGGGTGATCGAAAGATTTTAACTCCCGAACTTGTTGAGCAAGCTTCAGAGGATGTGTGAATTATATGTGAAAAACTAAAGACTCCTCAAAGTTAGGAGAAAAGTTATGTAGATGTCAGACGCCAATCTTTAGAGTTCTTAGTGGAGGATTCAACATTCTTAAAAGTTTCACTATCCAAAGGCATCATGAGATTTGGGAAGAAGGGAAAGTTAAGTCCTCGTTATATTGGGCTTCTTGAGATCTTAGACCGAGTGGAAGATGTTGCATATTGGTTGGCTCTACCCTAAAGTTATTCGGGGTACACAATGTCTTCCACGTCTCAATGTTGAGGAAATATCACCCAAATCTGTCCCAAGTGATTTATATGAGCCATTGGAGGTCAGAGAAGATATAAGTTATGTGGAGAAACCAATTTGAATCTTGGATCGAAAGGAGAAAATACTACGATCTAAGACTATTGCTCTGGTTAAGGTTCTCTGCCAATATCACTTAGCAGAAGAAGCTACCTAGGAATTAGAGAGCCTAATGAAGGAAAAGTATTCAAAGCTATTCAATTTATAGGCCCAGTCAAATTTGGAGGACCAAAATTTCCAAGGTAGGGAGGATCTGAGATTCACCTTTCTTACCACTGTTCCATACTTTTAATGACGCTAGGATAACCAACATGTCTCATAGCTATTTATATACCTTAAGTTTTGTAGGTATAACGAAAATTTGGACTGTGGACCCCACTAGGACATCTAGTACTCCGAAGGAGATACAACCCTACAGTACTGATATTCGGAGCAAAATAATGTTATGGTAAGGATCTGCATCTTAAAATTCTTTTGTTTATGCATGTTTTGAACAATGTGAAACAATTTCAAAAATGACAATTAAGTCCACAGGTACCAAAAATAGTCATAAATAACGATCAATCTAAGTTGACTTTTGACCAACTGATAGTTATTGGTAAATCCTCATGTAATAAAGTTTTATGACATGTTGACTGATAGATTGAATCACTCGAAAAAGTAAAAAAATTACGCGATTCAACTGTTAGGGTATTTTGATAGTTTCATTCTTTTTACCAGTTAAACCCCTTTGAAGGCTTATCTAATGATTAGAATATGTTGAATACATATATTTTATGAGTAAATGGAATATTTGGAAGTTAAACTAGATGTTTAAAGCGAAGATAGAAAGATAGGGACGTGTCTAAGATTTTTAAAATTGTATAACGATTTTTTTGTAATTTAGCACTAAGGATATTTTTAAAATGATTTTTTCTTCTTTTCTTCTTCCACAACCAACCACCACCATCACTCTCTCACTCCTCCATTAACAAAGCTTCTTAAAGAGAGATAAAGTTACCAAAACACTAGTGAAATCTCACTAAAATCGAAAATAGTCTTCACCAAACCTATACAATTTTCAGTGTTGTACAATATAGTACAAAAAAAAAGTATTAAAGTGGCCAAATCCAAGGTGTAGGAACTCCCTCAAGTTTCGACCTAGGTAAGGAAGAGAGAGAAAGCTTGTGTTTTTATGGTTTTGTGATTTCTTGTCATGTGTTTAAGGTGTTTAAACTTGTATCTAGCCTTGAATTGAATCGAAACTATGTCAATCTATCTCCTAGGGTTTCAGCCAACACGTACCTCTATGATTATAATGTTGTTTCATGTAAAAATGATATAGAATGAACGTAGAACATGTGTAGAGTATGAATTCAAGCTTAAATTGTTGAAATGAGATGCGTGGCTTAGTATATGGAATTCTGCCAAGTAAAGGGAACATAGAAACCATGCTCACTCAATGTGTTTTGGGTCTTAGGATACTATATAAATTAATACAAAACTACTGGTGTAGTCAAAATCGAAAACAGAAGTGATTTGATTGTAGTTGCAATGTTAGCACCGGTATGAAGTAGACCAAATTTGCAACTGCAATAGGTAATGTAGTAGGTCTTAAGGTGTTAAATATTCTTTATAACTGATGTGTGGTGAATTGATTGCATTTATATGGTGTTTTGCAGCTCAGAAGTGAGTTGAGGAATGTTGGTGCTATTGATCATTTCAGCAAAAATCGAGCGATAAGGGATATGTGTAAGAGACGTAGGGATTCTGTGTTGCATTGATTTTGATGGAAAATTGTTTTATAAGATAGCATTGGATGATTGGGATTGAAATTGTGAAACTGGCATTGTGGTTTTAAATAGTGTTTTTGTGCAGGAGGGTTAGGATAGAAAGTATCGTTATGTTGTCAAAATTTCGTATATCAGATCCTAAATCTTAGAATCCCAAAAATTGACTGTATTTGAAATCAAATTAAAGTTTGCTAGAAGAAATGAGTGAAAAGTTACATATAGGTCTTTAGGAGCACTAAAATTGTAACTCAGTTTCTGAGATTGCATTTATTGATTTTCTTGGTTTTCTAAACACCTACAAGTAGTAATATCATAATTATACGTAAATAAAATATTTTGAACATTTTAATCTAAACTGAGCATATTTGCCAAATTTTTATTCTTGAATTGCTATTTATTTCTAATTTTATACATTTATGGACGACTGAAGATTTAATTTATTGAATTGATTTCTAGAAATTGTTCCTACTATTTATAAACTGTTTTGAGACTGTTTGACCCTATAAAGACTTTCGGGTATATCATGCTGACTGACTGCTACTGTTACTGTACTGTTTACTGATTAATCCTGATCACGTCATCAGTTGTCTCATATGTCACTTGAGTAGTGCTCATTAAGGACACCACTATGACTATGATCATATGTCTTACTATTACTATTTCTCCCTTCTTAGGATACTGTTATGGCATGATTTCTATTAGGTGTTACTTGGTCTCCACTGTATTGTTTTACTAAACTGAACTACTATATTGTTACTGAATGAGATTTAATGAAACTGCTGATTATATTGTTTATTTAAAACTATTCACCACATTGATACTAAACTTAATGGCTAAACTGTTTTGTCGAATTTGAATTGTAGACTGTCTTTTGACTGAATTACTAAATTGTTTACTAAAACTGTTATCATACTGCTACTTATCGAACTATCAATTGTTTACTCCTTATAGTTGGAGCTAAGAATCAGGACAAGTGAGGTGCTTTAAAGCATCATTTTATATTTAACCTGATTACTTAACCGATTATAGTATCCTTCTGATAAAATGTCCGTTATTGAACTGATAGGATATTTTAAAATATATGCATATAGCTATACATAATATCAGTTTTGTTTTATATATTTCTTATTAGCCATAGGCTCAGCCCCTTCCTTTTTTCCTCCAGAATATCAGTAGTAGTTCCATTTCACTAAAAAGGTTGAGTTGATCAGTATCCCTCAGGCAATTGCTTAGAGACCGTAAAGGTATACTGTTTTACTTTTATATGTTTAGAAATTGTATTTATAGTACTACTATATGTAAATTGTACGAGGGATGTAAAAGATGTTGTAATATACTATATGGATGGTAGTTGTCTGTATCTATCTTTTATAAATAAAGTACTATTTTTATAAATAAAAATTGTAAATGATAAAGCAACTGAATGAAGACATTACAGACAGTCCAACCAAATATGAAAATTGAATGAATGGTTAGTGTCACAACGATTTCGTCCGAAAACTCGACCGCTCAACAATTTTGAAAACATTTAAAAACAAAATGAATCGCCATCAATCTTTTTGGTTAAGTGTGATTGGCCATAAAAAAATTTGTCATTTTAACAAAACCTTAAAATTGATTAAGTTATGTTAAAAAGACAATTCGGGTCTACAAAAACAAAGTTGAGTTTGGGAGTACGGTTACGCATGGAGAAGGATTAACATCCCCACAACGCCCGTTAAAAAACGGTACCATTGTAATCACGTGTTATCCTTTTTGTTTTAATAAAATGGTTTTAACTTAATATTTAAAAATAATTCCTATTTTACTGCGATCAATTTTATTCTTTTTATTCAAAGTCATTTTTTATTTGTAAAAATCATTTTGTTTTATTTAAAAAAATTAAATTTTATTTTTCAAAAATAAATGTGAACCTTTTGTATTGAAAGATTAAATCGAATACACCAATACTTTTAGTAGTATTTCAAATAATTTCCTCACCTAGAGATTTCTTAAGAATCACTATTTGTGACTTCTACAGAATCTTATCCTCAGAAGGACTCACATTTCTTGTATAATTGATTAAAAATTATTATATACATTTTAAAAAATCTCATTTTTTAAAAATAAGCATGAACCCCTTTTATTGAAAAATTAAATCAAATACTTCAATATTTTTGGTAATATTTGAAATAATTTTCCTCACCTAGAGATTTCTTAAGAATCACTACTTGTGACTTCTATAGAATCTCATCCTCAGTAAGGCTCATATTATCTTTATAATTGATTAAAAATTATTATATATTTTTAAAATAAGTTTCATTTTGAAAATAAGCATGAATCCCTTTTATTGAAAAATTAAATCAAATATTCCAATACTTTTAGCAACATTTAAAATAATTTCCTCACCTAGAGATTTCTTAAGAATCACTACTTGTGACTTTTACAGAATCTCGTCCTCGGTAGATTCACTTTTATTTGAAAATTAAGTGAATGCATATGATACAAACAAATAATATATGATGCAAATGAATTTTAATTTTTATATAAATATTTTTTATTTATTTTAAATAAAAATTCTTATTATTGAAAAATTACACTAAGTATTCCAATACTTTGGTAACATTTAGTGAACTTTTCTCATCTAGGGATCAGTTAGGAATCACTACTTATGACTTCCGTAACATCCCATCATCGGAAAAATTGTTTATTTAAATTTAAATTTCATTACTTATTTATTTTTCTTTATTTAAAAAATTATTCATTTTTATTTTTAACAAAAAATTATATTATTGAAAAATCACACTAAATACTCCAATACTATGATAATATTTAGTAGACTCCTCTCACCTAGGGATCAGTTAGGAATCACTACTTGTGACTTCCATAACATCCTATCATCGGACATAATTTTCAAAATTAAAATTCTATTGAATTTTCATGACTAAATAAAATGCAAGGGAATTAAACAAACACACTATTTAATCACAAATTTAGAATGAAACAATACATGCTCAATGAAATTGAAATAATAAATTAAAAAAGGATTAAGAATTTACCAACTATAAGCCAATTGAAACGAGTCAAAACCTGAATCGGGATTGAAATCGATCGAGCGCACAAACTCTGAGTGATGATTTGCCGATCATCCACTTAGATTCAATGGATTTAAAGCCCAAACATCTCACTCTAACACAACTAACCTAAACCCAATACACCAAAAGCCCATAAGCTTCAAACCTTAAAAAATTTCTCACACCAAAACCCACTAATCCTATATATAGCCCAATAAACATAATAAAGCCCATCTCCTTTTATTTTTTTATTTCTTTTTCATTTTTATATTTTATTTCTTTTCTTCTTTCAACATGTGAGACCCACAGCCTCTTTATCATTTTCCCTCCATTTTCTTCCGCTAACTCTTTTAATTACATTAATCATTTTCAACTTTTCCAACAAGTGGGACACACACCTATTAACTCCTTTCTTTTCCTTTATCCTTTTCTTTTCTTTTTTTTTTCTTTTTTCCTTTCTCTTTTTCTTTCATTTTCATTTTTTTCTCTCGCCTCTCTCTCTCTGTGAACAAGGGGGGCCGGCCCTTACATTTCCAGACTTCGGCGGATGGCAGCCACTACGTCGGCCACCGTCGTCCACCACCGGCAGCCACTTGCCGGCGACGGTTTGCTTCAAAATTTCAACAGTAGCATCTTCTTGACCTCCTCTTTCTTGTTCTAACCTTGGTTTCTCCTAAAAATGTCCCAAATCTCCTAAATCTAAGCTTAAACTCGGGGATTCTAAACTCTAAAACCCTACCATCCACCGCTCCAATGACTCTGATTTTTTTAAAATGTCTCTCACCACCCTCTAACCTACTCCTTTGCAAAGTTTCAACCCCCCAAAAAAAAATTTAACACCTCAAACTGAAAATGAAAGAAGAAATAAAAAAAATAAAAAAATAAAACCTTTCTCTTTTCGCTTCTTTTTTGTTTTTCGTAGGTTTTTTTTTTGTTTTGGTTTATATGTTTTGGCTGTGCTGCGATTAGAGCAGTGGGGTTTGAGATGGTGCACGAGACGGGAGATGGTGGTTTGGTGAGAATGCTGGGACTTGAGTTGCCGATGGTTTTGGGGTTTTGAGGGGCGGAGTGTCGATGGTTGCTTGATGGGTTCTCGGTGGGAATGTGGCTGGTACTGAGTGTTGTAGATAAAAAAGAAAGAGAGCTATGGCCGAACCCCTTTCCTCCTGTGAAAAAATGGTTCCCACCTCCTTTATAGAAGACAGATTATTTATTGGTTTGACAAGAAAGAAAAGAGTTGACATTGGTAGTGGGAAGAGTACTTTGGAGAAAGGAAAAGTGAGAGCAGAGGGCGGCGGAAAAAATACTTTGGAGAAGGGAAAAGTGAGAGCATAGAGGAGATGGTGCCGCCATTTTTTATTTCTTTTATTTTTTTGTTTTTTAATTAATATTAATTAAATTCATTAAAGTAATAAAAACAAAAACAAAAGTAGAAAATAAAAATAACAAAATATAAAATATAATAAAAAAATGTAAGCCTTCAAGCTCATTGAACATAACCCTAATTATAAATTGGACTATTAAATTTATAAGTTCAACAAAGTTCATATGACTCAAAATTCATTCGAATTTAATAGGATTTTGAATTAAGAAAATATGCTTAAATTAAATTCAAATCAATTTTACTGCGAAGGATTTGACCCTTAAATATTTTGAATTTATGAACCCGTATAAAATTAGGTGTCTATAGCTACCCCTCTTTGCCTATTGCTAAGAATCAGGAATAGGGCAAAGACAATATACAATAATTTTGTTCGGCTTATAGCTGCCCCTCTTTGCCTATTGCTGAGAATTAGGTGTCTATAGCTGCCCCTCTTTCTTTTTTTTTTAAAAATTCTTCTTGAAAGAGTGTTCCTCCTACAATAGAGGCATTGAAATTTTAAATTTCTTCCTGAAAAGTGCTCCTCATGCAGCAGAGGCAATGAAACTTTAAATTTTTTTCTTGAAATGTGCTTCTTTTGCAGCAGAGGCGATGAAACTTTAAATTTTTCCTGAAGTGCTCCTCTTCCAGTAGAGGCGATGAAACTTTAGAATTTTCCTGAAGTGCTCCTCTTGCAGCGAGGTGATGAAACTTTAAATTTTTTTCCTGAAATGCACTCCTCTTGCAACAGAGGCAATGAAACTTTAAATTCTAAAATATGCCTTGGATTAAGAGATTTCACATTCAAAGACCTAGGAATTCACATCTAGAAAATTTTGTTTCGGGAATTCACATCCGAAAATCTAGGAATTTACTTCTAGAAAATTGTTCAGGGATTCACATCCGAAAATCTAGGAATTCACATCTAGAAATTTTATTTCGGGGATTCACTTCTGAAAATCTAGGAATTCACTTCTAGAAATTTGGTCGGGCATTCGCATCCGAATGTTGGTTTCAGGAATTCACATCCGAAAATCTAGGTATTCACTTCTAGAAATTTCTTCGGGCATTCACATCCGAAGGTTGGTTTAAGGAATTCACATCTGAAATTCTAGGAATTCACTTCTAGAAATTTGTTCGGACATTCACATCGGAATGTCTATTTTGAAAATTCGCATCCAACAATCTAGGAATTCGCATCCGAATGTTGGTTTCAGGAATTCACATCCGAAAATCTAGGTATTCACTTCTAGAAATTTCTTCGGGCATTCACATCCGAAGGTTGGTTTCAGGAATTCACATCTGAAATTCTAGGAATTCACTTCTAGAAATTTGTTCGGACATTCACATCGGAATGTCTATTTTGAAAATTCGCATCCAACAATCTAGGAATTCACTTCTAGATATTTGTTCGGGAATTCACATCTGAAAATTTATCTCGGGAATTCACATTCGAAAATTTGTTTAATCTCATCTAGAACTTTGTTTGAAAAGCCTCAACCTTTGAAAGTAAATCTTACTTTGATAAATTCAATTTTAAAATTTTCAAGAATTCTCTTTCCCTTTTTTTTTTGAAAACATAGACTTAAATCGGGAATTTACTTTCGATAATTTAGAGATTCTCATCTAGAAAATTTCTATTTCGAGAATTCGCATCCGAATGTTGGTTTCGGGAATTCACATCTAGAAATTTGTTCGGGTATTCACATCTGAAT
Organism: Heritiera littoralis; assembly: GCA_031772115.1. NCBI lineage: Eukaryota > Viridiplantae > Streptophyta > Magnoliopsida > Malvales > Malvaceae > Heritiera > Heritiera littoralis. Next base: position 2,490,458 of record JAPDPK010000053.1, on the reverse strand, counting down.
GTTGGTTTCGGGATTTCACATCCGAAAATTGATCTCGGGAATTCACATCTGAAAGGTCCAGAAAATTTCATCTAGAAATTTGTTTGGGAATTCACATCTGAAGGTTTGTTTCGGGGATTAACATCTGAAAGTCCAGGTATTCACTTCTGGAAATGTATGTTTCGGGAATTCACATCCGAATGTTGGTTCGAGAATTCACATCCAAAAATCTAGGAATTCACTTCTAGAAAATTTGTTCAAGAATTCGCATCAGACAATCTAGGAATTCACTTCTAGAATATTTGTTCGGGCATTCGCATCCAAATATTGGTTTCAGGAATTCACATCCGAAAATCTAAGAATTCACTTCTAGAAAATTTATTCGGGAATTCACATCCAAAGGTTTAGCTTGGAGATTCACACCCAAAGATTTGAAATTTTGATTTGGAGATTCACACCCGAAGATTTGATTCTTGATTTGGAGATTCACACCCAAAGATTTGATTCGGAGATTCACATCCGAAAATTTAGCTTGGAGATTCACACCCAAAGATTGAAATTTTGATTTGGAGATTCACATCCAAATATTCATGTTAGAGATTCGCATCCGAAATTTTAGAGATTCTCATATGAAATTTTGAATTGGAGTTTCACATCCAAATATTCAGGAATTGACGTTTGAAATTTAGTTCGAAAATCCTCATCTCAATGCCAGCTAAACTTAATCGTCTCATCGTATGCCAACTTTACTAGGCTTATCCTCACAATGGTTTTAGCTACATTAGGCTTAAAATCTTATCTCAAGCTCACGAACATTTTTTTTTTTAGAGAATAATGTTCCCTTACATTTGGAATTCTCACTTTCTAAAAATTTAAAATCAAGAATCATTGACTTGTGCATTCATCTTAAAAGCTCTCAACTTTTCATTTTAAGTATTCTTCAAATATTCCCAATGTGAAAACTCTCTTCATTGTTTTTCATCTTCTCAAAAATTCTACTTACCTTTTCTCATTTTTTTCTTCTTCTTTATTTGACTTTCTCATTTTCCAAAAAGCTCTTCTTTTTTTTTGCCTTTTCTTTTATGTGTTTAAAATAAATCTCTCCTTTTCTATTCAAACTACATTTTCATCACCTTATTATTTTCAACAAGAAATTTCCTTTTATCTCTTCCATCGTTCTTTTTTTTAAAAACTTTTTCTCATTTTTCCTTTTCTTTTGTAATTTTCCTTTTCAATTCACAAAACTCCTATCTTCACTTTTTTTCAATGTTTGGCAGATGCAATGATCACTGATGCAAATGCAAATGCAATATCAACAATGCCAATTCAAATTTCTTTATCAATGATGTTAATGAATATCCAACTTTTGTGATGCAAATGTAGACATATTATACCATGATGCAAATGCAAATGACTTCTATCAACATGCAAATACGAATGTTTCATGAAAAGGAAACTATGCTTTATAAAAATGTGAACACAATGATCCAAGTTTGTCCTTTTGATTTGCTTTTTTTTGTTGACAAAAACTTTTTAATTTCCTATTTCTCATATTACCCTAAAATATTTGTCTCAACACTTGAAGCTATTGTTTACCTGTGCAACAAAGGTTGCCCCAAGACAATTATCACATTTTCATTGACAATTACATTTTGAAACACCATAAGAATTCATTTTACAAAAAAAAAATTTCTAACAAGAATTGCCCCAAAATGGCATAAGAACTTCTTTGCCCTACAATAACTATCAAATTTCCCTATTTGATCAGCAATAAAAGAATTAGAACAAGATTGCCCCACAATAACTATCAAATTTCCCTATTTAATCAGCAATATATAAAAAAAAATTAGAACAAAATTGCCCCACATAACAATGATCAAAGACAGTTAAACACAAATATAACCAAGAATTATGACATTTGAGTCTCTTGAAGATTGATGATCACTATTTAGGTGGATGTGGAGGGAATAGTAATTTACCCTCATCAAATGGCTCAGGTGGTTTCACACATCAATGTTTTGGTTTAGCAAGAAAGGTTTACAACTTGGTAGAAAAGGAGATGAATGTTCCTTCATCTAGGCTCACAAATAAACACAAGTTTTTCAAAAAAAAAATGGATTCCTTACAAATCATAGTTTTGCAAAATGGTTTATCTTGAAATGCAGACAAAATTTGACACTCTTTTAATTTTCAAATTATGTATTTTGATAGTTGTCAAGATTAGCCGTAATGAACTTAGGCTTTTATCGAGTTATTTAGGAATGGAGAGAAGGTTCAAAATTCTATATCAATCCCTTCAATGAATCATCAAAGTGGACATTCTTAGTTCTCTTAAGGGTCACGGATGCTCATAGGTCTCATCAAAATTATTTCATAATGCCATTTCTTGTTTGACCCTGACATTACCATGAATGGCCTCGAAAGGTTTTTACTTTTGCTCTAGACTGCCACTTTTGGGGTTTTCACCCTAAAGTCTCATTCATATTTTTCCTTTTTTCTTTTTTTTTTGTGACTGTTCCATCATGCACTTAAGAATTCAAAATTCATCCAAAATTGGTTATGAAGATTCTTAAAGGATGATCTTGGTTGAGAAATGAGCTAAGTGCCTCATTGGTTATGATAATTCATCAAAGAAAAATCTCTCATGTTTAAGTATCCACGTTTGATTGAAATGGACTTTTCAAGGTACGTAATGTAGGCTAGGGTTTCGGGGTTCTGAAAGAATGGATAATAAGGCCCAAAAATGTGTTTAAGGGTGATCAACCAAGGATCATTTAATATGATGTGAAGACTTGTTCAATTCATTTGACCTCTTGTTTCTTATTTTACCACTCCTTCATTTCATCTTCTCTCTTTTTTCTTTTCTTTTTTGCAATTTCTTTTTTTCTTTTTGCATTTTTTCACTTTAAATGGAATGATATCAAAATTTTGCAAAAGCTAATTTATCTCACATTTGCCCCTTAACATGATAAAACTTTTTGACCTAGAATTGGGTCTGGTCATTCGTACTCTCGAAAAAGGCCTTGTTCTATATATGCCTCCCAATGTGGAGGGTGATCCTTGGTTAAAATTTATTTAGAAAGAATTTATAAGGCTCAAATAGGATAGCAAATGGATAATTTTTAGATTAGTGAAAAGGATGATGAAAGATGGCCATTTGTCATTTCAAACATGGTCACTTAAATTGACGAAAATTTCTTTGAGTCAAAAAGGGTCAAATATTTTATCTTTTTTTTTTGTTTTTCCAGATTGAATCTTTTGAATATTTTCATATTTTGGTATCTTCTTCTTCTTTCTCTCTCTCTCTCTCTTTTTGTTATTTGGAATCATTCGAATATCTTGAGTGCATGATGTCACAATCAATTTTTCCTTTTTTTTTCCATCAAAAAAATTTTTTTTCCTTTTTTTTTTTCATTTTTTCTCTTTTTTTTCTTCTTTTTTTTTCTTTTTTTTTTTTACAACTCATGTGGCAACAAAACATTGCTATAAGATACTCCACCTGACTTCTCTAATTTGGTAAATACCCACAAGCCAGTGAAAACTGTTGAAATTGGCTTATTTAGCTTCAGGTTGCTCATGGTATTTCCACCGAGAGAGAAAAAAGGGTATTGCATTATTTGGGCAATTTAAGGGTGTATTACTTCATCCTCCTTAATTTTGGTTTGTGTCACAGGAATGAATCAAAGATTAAGAAACGGCTCAAGGAGTTTCATGTATGTGTGTGTTTTTTTTAAATAGTTTCAGGTAATTTTGACAAGTATGAATTTCTAGCATAGTTTTGACACATATCAAATTACCAAAATTCAAATTTAAAAGACTGTCATGCTTGATTATTCAAGAAATCCAAAATGAATTTTATCAAATTGATCGTTTTATTGTTTATTGCCAAGGTAAAGGTCATTACATTTTAATGGCATATTGTGATCAGGTGAACATGGATCATGAAATTTGAACTTATTCCCCTCAAATGCATGAAGGACTTATAAGAGGTTTAGGGCATGAAAGTAATTGGAGAAGGTAGTTGATGGGATGAATTTTTCTGATAATGATCACCAATTTTTCAAAACTCTCTTCAAAGTTTCTTTATTTTGTCATTTTGTTCAACTTCTTTGATCATTTGGTTTAGTCATGTGAGGCTTTATTAATTTTTTAAAAACTGTAATTTTTTTATAAAAAGAATCAATCAATGCCATTTATATATATCAGATACAATTTTTTCCATAATAAAAATGTACATGAAAATCTATTCGTCCTAATATACCATAAAGAATGAAAGAATATATAGACATGATTTCTCAAAGACTTCTACTATCAATTTACAAGAATCATGACCTAACAAAGTAACATATACAAAAATTCAAGTTGAAATTTATCTCTCGCTTGACAACTTCACCCATTAACTTGGAAAATTTGATCTAAAACATGTGAAAAATAAGTTAGAAAATAAAAGAATCATCTTATGCCCCTGCCAAAAATGTTCCAAAAAGTCTCCTTTTTTATAAAAATCAGAAAGAATTTCCACCTTGAAATGTGATGTGAAATGCATGAGATATGATACAATGGGATGGGATACAACGAATGTTTGCATGAAATGTAGCGTGTGCCCATCGCAAATATGATGAAGATTTGACCTCTTCTTCTTCTTTTTTAACTTGCATGATGATAAAATAAACATAACATGTTAATGAATGTATGGACACCATGTATGCAATGATGACAAATGAACTAGATGACATGAAGTAAAAATGATGTGAAATGTAAAAATGTTTAAGAAACTAGGTTTATATATAAACAACGCCTAAACAACAAAAAAATTTTTTGAATGTACATGCCAAGAGAAAAAAAAAAGACAAATATAACTCCTAACTAAACCTAAAAATTCTTCTTATTTTTTTTCTTAAAACATTCTTTTTACTTAATTTTCCTTTTACCTGACCAGTTGCACATAACCATTTTCACATTTCCTACGAGACTTTTATTGTACCCAAAAATTTATTTCTTTTGCATTCTTTTTCAATATCAAATTATTCTTGAAATTATACACCAAACAAATTCAAGAAAACTTTTGTTGACTTTTTGTTTACCTTTATTCAAAAAATTTCTTGCAATGAGAAGATTAAAAACAATTTTTGTTTTTATTTTCAATTATTTTTCACAAGCATTTTACCATTTTCATTAAACTTCCTAGACAACCAAAAATATTTTACATGTCAAACTATTCTTTGAAAATTCTATACAAAAAAAAAATTATTCATCTTTTTTTCTTCAATATTTATTTTGACTTTAAAAAGAAAGGAAGAACTATTTTTCATTTATTCTCTCATTTTATTCTAACTCTTTTTTGAGGAAAGATTAATTCATTTCCCACTCAATCTCTTTTACTTTTCTTTTCTATGTTTTTATCTTAAGAAATTTTTCCAAGAATAATAAAGAATAAAGAATTTTTTTAATTAAAAAAAAACTTAATTGAATTTCTTCTTATTATCTTTAGTGAAAGAGACAAAAATCTTATTTTTCTCAACCCCTTTTTTTTTAACAATTTTTTTCATTTTTTTTATTATAAAAAGAAAACTTTATGTGTCTTTTATCATTTCATATTTTTCTTTTAAAGAAAAAAAAGTGAAAGAAATTAAAACTTTTTTTTTTGCTTTTGTAGATATAAAAACATCTTGTAACAAAAAATACATAAACCTCTTTTTCTTCTTCTTGCTTTGGAGAATGCATCATTATTAGTTTCAATTTTTATGAATCTATTTTCAAAAAAATAAAAAATAACAAAATTTCCCCTTTTTTAAAAAAGAATGAAGAATTATTCGTATTTTTAAAAGAAAAGTTATATATTTGCTCTATTGTTTTTATCACACATCTTTATCTTTTCAAAAATAAGTGGGTTTCTTTTTTTGACAAGATCTTTTCCAAAAAAGATATATTTTTTATTTTTATTTTACAAAAATTCTTTTTTTTAAAAAAAAAAAAGATCAAAAACTTAAAATATATACAATTCAAACCAAAATTGATAGTACCTTTATTATAGATATGAGAAAAGGGGTCGAATATGTTCACTCATGTACTAATTTTGGAATAATCTCTATAGGATTCGGGCATAGCTCTACCTAAAGTTGGTTTCTTAAGGCCTTTTGCATGCTGGGTTGGGATTTATATAGATCTAAAGGTTCTCAAATTATACCTCACTGTCATCCACACTGGACTACTAAGATTTAATTTAAGTGGGAGTATTTTGCTTGCCATTGCGAAGGTGATTACCTCACGAGAGCAAAGGTACTCTACTCCCTCCTAAGAAAGATGGAACCCGGGTATATGGCTCATGTTATGAAATGCATGTGGAAGTGTGTGTACAAGGGAACACATTAAACATTCATCACACTATAAGTCCTATCTTAGATGCCCCAATAATTTATTAAGAATAATATTTACAAGATAAATAATGCAGTAAAATAAACGTAATAACCATAACACATGCAACAAATTATTTAAAATTAAAGAAATTAAATTAAATATTAGTTAAGACCATTAAATTAAAACTTAGGACAACATATGACTAATAAAATGGCTTGACTCTCAAAAATCTCCAGCGGAGTCACCAAGCTGTCACAACGATTTTGTCCGAAAACTCGACCGCTCGACGATTTTGAAAATATTTAAAAACAAAGAGAGTTGCCACTAATCTTTTTGGTTAGGTGTGATTGGCCACCTAAAAATTTGTCATTTTAACAAAACCTTAAAATTGATTAAGTTGTGTTAAAAAGACAATTCGGGTCTGCGAAAATAAAGTTGAGTTCGAGAGTATGGTTACGCATAGGGAAGGATTAGCACCCTCACAACGCCCGTTAAAAAACGGTACCATTGTAATAACGTGTTATCCTTTTTGTTTTAATAAAATGATTTTAACTTAATATTTAAAAATAATTCCTATTTTATTGCGATCAATTTTATTCTTTTTATTCAAAGTCATTTTTTATTTGTAAAAATCATTTTGTTTTATTTAAAAAATTAAATTTTATTTTCAAAAATAAATGTGAACCTTTTTGTATTGAAAGATTAAATCGAATACTCCAATACTTTTGGTAGTATTTCAAATAATTTCCTCACCTAGAGATTTCTTAAAAATCACTATTTGTGACTTCTACAGAATCTCATCCTCGAAAAGACTCACATTTCTTGTATAATTGATTAAAAATTATTATATACATTTTAAAAAATCTCATTTTTGAAAAATAAGCATGAACTCTTTTTATTGAAAAATTAAATCAAATACTCCAATACTTTTGGTAATATTTGAAATAATTTTCCTTACCTAGAGATTTCTTAAGAATCACTACTTGTGACTTCTATAGAATCTCATCCTTAGTAAGGCTCATATTATCTTTATAATTGATTAAAAATTATTATATATTTTTAAAATAAGTTTCATTTTGCAAATAAGCATGAACCCCTTTTATTGAAAAATTAAATCAAATATTCCAATACTTTTGGCAATATTTGAAATAATTTCCTCACCTAGAGATTTCTTAAGAATCACTACTCGTGACTTTTACAGAATCTCATCCTTAGTAGATTCACGTTTATTTGGAAATTAAGTGAATGCATATGATGCAAACAAATAATATATGATGCAAATGAATTTTTAATTTTTATATAAATATTTTTTATTTATTTTAAATAAAAATTCTTATTATTGAAAATTTACACTAAGTATTCCAATACTTTGGTAACATTTAGTGAACTTTTCTCATCTAGGGATCAGTTAGGAATCACTACTTGTGACTTCTGTAACATCCCATCATCGAAAAAATTGTTTATTTAAATTTAAATTTCATTACTTATTTATTTTTCTTTATTTAAAAAATTATTCATTTTTATTTTTAACAAAAAAATAAATTATTGAAAAATCACACTAAATACTCCAATCCTCTAGTAATATTTAGTAGACTCCTCTCACCTAGGGATCAGTTAAGAATAACTACTTGTGACTTCCATAACATTCTATCATCGGACATAATTTTCAAAATTAAAATTCTATTGAATTTTCATGACTAAATAAAATGCAAGGGAATTAAACAAACACACTATTTAATCACAAACTTAGAATAAAATAATACATGCTCTATGAAATTGAAATAATAAATTAAAAAAAGATTAAGAATTTACCAACTATAAGCCAATTGGAACGAGTCCAAATCTGAATCGGGATTGAAATCGATTGAGCGCACAAACTTCGAGTGATGATTTGCCTATCATCCACCTAGATTCAATAGATTTAAAGCCCAAACATCTCACTCTAACACAACTAACCTAAACCCAATACACCAAAAGCACATAAGCTTCAAGCCCTAAAAATTTCCCACACCAAAACTCACTAATCCTATATATAGCCCAATAAACATAATAAAGCCCATCTCCTTTATTTTTTTATTTTTATATTTTATTTCTTTTTTCCAACAAGTGGAACCCACACCTATTTACTCTTTTCTTTTTTTTTTTGGTACAGAACTCCTTTCTTTTCTTTTACCCTTTTCTTTTCTTTTTTTCCTTTTTCTTTTTCTTTCATTCTCATTCTTTTTTCTCTCGCCTCTCTCTCTCTCTGAACAAGGGGGGCCGGCCCTTATATTTCCAGACTCCGACGGATGGCAGCCACCACATCGGCCACTGTCGTCCACCGCCGGCCGCCACTTGCCGGCGACGGTTTGCTTCAAAATTTCGTGCTTTCCAGATTGGAAATCCAGCAATGACCTGTATGAAGTTTATCTCCGCGTCCCCAGATGGAGATAAGGATGGTAGGTACAGAAGTGCTCATTTAATTGATCTTCTACGCTGTGGAAAAAAGAATAAAATTCAATATAATGCCAAACAGCAGTGGAAGAAAAAGCCGTCAGTCACGCCTGGATGGATGGCTACGCGTCGCGCACTAGGATTAAAGGTGCTTTATGAAAGATTCCAGCTTGTCTCTGGAAAAAGTGTCCTTTGGCAAGGTGCCGACAGCAATAACGTTATGATTGGTACCGGCACTAATAAAGTAGTGGCTGAGTGTCAAAAGAGATTGAGAAAAAGGCAAAAGAAACGTCAAGTTGAAAACTGATTTAAAAAAGGAATAGTGTACGACTGTAGGGGAAACAAGTTAACCAATTGGAAGATGACACTCGCCGTCAAAAAGATACTCAAAAATTAACGGTCCCCATTGGAAGATTACTTTATATATCACTTATAGATTTTGAAATGAATTTTATAGAATATATATTAGATATTTGTAAAATTAATAAATAATAAAAAATTACTCAAATTATTTTTATCAAATTATATTTCATTAGTAAATGTTTACTTCTATTTAAAAAATAAAAATCCATTTACAGATGCCAGTGTAGTTGCATCCAAATGCAACCTAAATCGATGGAAATTAAGTTGGGAGATAAGATAAGAGGAAAAAGTCAAACTGTTGTTAGCTGCTTGCAAGTAGAAGATGAGTATGAAGAAGATTTTTTTTCTTTTTTTCACACTGACAGACACTAGATATGCAGGTTTCAAATAGAGAAATAATATTTATATTTATATTTATGTGTGTATCGATCCACTGATAAATGTTTAAAATTAATTTAGTTTCACATTTTTATATTTTTTTATATAATTTATAATTTTTTAATACAATTATCAAATTTTATATTTTGTTAACGTAGATAGTGTATGCAAAATATCTAATTATTTGTTCGATAATAATAAAATTTCAATCGTTAATATATATTAAAAAAGATGCTATTTTGAATTAAAATCATAAAGATATTTGATCAATTTTAAAATTTACGTGTATGATGAATACAAGTAGTTTGTTAAATCTAAAGGTTGATTTATAAAATATTAATTCTCCATGATGTTATAAAAATGTGAAAAATAATTTGTTTTATATTATTCATTAAGGTTTCATTTATTTTGTGAAAATCGGTTGTTAACAATTTTTTTTGGAAAATATTTGCAGTTTTTGAAAAATTGAAACTTTTTATTGTTTCAATGAGTTTGAAAATTATTTTTTATTATTTGGTTGTTTTTTAATATAAAATTGTTTACAATAATCTTAACGTATCTATTAAGACATTAATTTAAAAATAGTTATATTTTAATAATAATATTTAATAAAAAATTAGAATTGAAATATAATTTTTTTATCGTAATGAATAATATTTCTTATTTCGCCATCGTCGAATAATGATAAAATTTCTTTCATTAGTATATATTTAAAAGATACTATTTTTACTAAAACGATAAGTATATTGGATTGATTTGAAACAGTATGTGTAAAACAAATACAGATAAAATATTAAATCTAACCATCGATTTATAAAATTTTCAATTATACATGAAATTATTAAACATATAAATTAATTTTATATCAATGTAGCTTGATCCTATTTTTTTCTCTGACTAAAAACTAATAATTTTTATTTATTTTTCATCCACCCTTTTTGTCCTCCAACTTTTTTATTAGGTAGAGAAAAATAAAATAAGTTTTATTATTGGACTTCCACTTATTTTTCAAGTTCTCTTTTTTCCCCTTTTCTTTTTTTAATTAAATAAGACCGATGATGATTTCGAAGTAAAAGACATCGAACGTCGGAACAACATAAAAAATTTTATTTGTGCATGCATATGCAATGAAATTTTATGAATTGATTTTTTAAGGATGATATTAAGTATGAAATGCTAAAACAAGAGGAAACCATAATGAATCATAATAATCCAAGTCATCAACGTTTAACTTGTGATTTTTTCATACAGATTATTGTGTCACTATATGAAAACGCGTTCCTACAAAATATTCACAAAACACTTCAATTTTTTTCTTATTTTTTCCCTTTCTATCTTTCTTTCTTATATATCTGATTAAGTGTCAAAACACAAAATACTTGACTGATTTAAACATTCAAATGATCTCAAAATTACTTCTTCTTCGGTCAAATTATTTAGAAGCCTTAAATGAGCTAAGTTACTGTTTCGATCACTCACTGTGAGAGTTCCCAACATCACATATATCCTCCTAAGTCCCATAAGCCTAAAATTTCCATATGCATCAATTAAGTGTTAACATAAAGAAAGACTGAAAATATGAATGATCAAAATGACACAAGTAAAAAAATGAAGGATTAAAAAGACTTTCTAATTATAGTTCGAGACTAAAAAAGTCATTAAATGTACAATGGATCATGATTTGTAATTGAATGACCAGACATTCGGTGCATGGTGTATGGTGTTTATTTAGTCATGGGTACTTGTCTTAATGTTTCAATCATTCGTAAGCATGATATTCTGAATCAACTGAGTTGATATGTTGGACTAAGTGGCAATAAGTTTCAACTGGGGTGGCTAACTTTTTGACTAATGTGGTATAATCTTATCAAATCTCTCAAGGCCTTTTGTTTTTTTCCGGCTGCTGTTTAACTTCTTCCAATCAGTGCAAGTTCATATTAAGCATGTAATTACTATAAAATTTCAATCACCAAATAGAACTCGAGAAAATAATTATTGTTTTATCTGCTGCTTGTGAGACAGATTAAACACTCGTTTGGATTCAAACGCCACACATTCATTTGAAAATCAAGGGCAACGCGTTGAAGATCATTCTCATCGTGTTGCACTTTGGGTTATGCAGATCGGACCCTCATTCGTACAATATAAAATTTATCTACATCAGTATGATTGCTTTTTTTTCAATTTTACCTTTTTTTTTTCTTAAAAGACTTTCTTAATTTGTTAAGTTTTTTATTTGTAAGTTTCAAATTATTTATTTTACTTTTCAATTTTTCGATTTAAAAGTTTTCAAATGATTTATTCATTTAATATAATAAATAAATTTTTATAATTATGTATTTATCAATTAATTACAATGTTTAAACAAACATATAGAATAATATGTCACTATAGAAACATCATTTTATCTGGAGCCTTCAAGTATTGTGTTTATTTTTTATTCGTGTCAAAAAATAAATTGATTTCCAAGTGATGTGATTATTATGTTTAATATTATACTAAAATTTAAGCCGCACTTTGCCTCGATGTTATTATTATCAAATATAAAAATAAAACACATTATTTTTACAACTTTAAAGTTACTGTTGCAAAAATGATTGTATCATGTTTAGAATTTTTTAGCAATAATACCTGATGAAGTACAAATAAGAAAATCTAAAATAAATAGATTAAAGGGTCTAACCAAAAAAGTTAAAGAGTTAAAAAAAATAAATTAAAGGGAATAACTGAGAAAAAAAGTTAAATCAAAATAGATTAGAAGGTTTAACGAAAAGAATTGAAGAATTAAAATAAATTAAATTTAAGGATATAACGGACAAGAAAAATTAAAAATAAAAATCGCTTAAAGACTGTTGCTAAAAAAATAAAATTTAAAAATAAAACAGTTCGCATAAGTAAAAAAAATTGGTCAAAGGTTTTAATTAAAAGCAAAAAGTTGAAAGGCTAGACACAAATTTGAGGATTTAATTGAAAAAATTGAAGAGAAAAATACAAAGCTTAAATATAAAAATAAGTTGAAGAAAAAAACATTAGAGAATGACAATGTCAATCTCACATTTAAATAAGTTAAAAGATTTAATTAAAAAAAGATCTTTTCAATTTAGTTTTTTTTATAACAATAATAGATTCGACATAAATTGAAAAAAAAATCAAATTTGAGGGTTTAATAAAAAAATTGGAGAGCTAAAAATAAGATAATAGATTTAAATGGTAAAATATAAGTCAGAAGACTTAAATTAAAAAAAAATCAAAAGTTGAATAAAAAAATTACACTGCTTGTCAAAAGGAAAATAAAATACTGAACCTTTTTAGACGCGATTGATGTCGAACTGAAACGTCAAGCTGAAATTGATGTAAAAATAAAAAATGGAATAGTGTACGATTGTAGAGGGAAAAAAAGTTAACTAATTGGAAGATGACACTCGTCATCACAATGGAGCTCAAAAATTAACCGTGCCTATTGGAAGATTACTTTATGTATTAGTTATAGATTTGAAATGAAATTTATAGTTTATATTTGATATTTGTAAAATTAATAAATAATAAAAAATTACTCACATTGTTTTTATCAAATTATATTTCATTAGTAAATGTTTAATTTTATTTAAAAAATAATAATTCATTTACAGATGCCCAGTGTAGTTCATCCAATTGCAACCTAAATTAATGGAAATTAAGTTGGTAGATAAGATAACAGGAAAAAATCTAACTCTTGTTAGCCGCTTGCAAGAAGAAGAAGAGTATGAAGAAGCCTTTCTTCTTTTTACAGAGACTGACAGACACTAGGTATGCTGGTTTCAAATAGAGATATAACATATATATATATATATATATATATATATATATATATATATATGTGTGTGTGTGTTGATTCACGTACAAATGTTCAAAACTAATTTAGTTTCACACTTTTATATTTTTTTATATGATTTATATTTTTGTAATACAACCTTTAATATTTATATTATGTTAACGTCACAATTATTCAATTGGGGCTTATCTGCATGTTTTTCATACTAAGACTAACTTATTAGCTTGTTTTATTAAAACTCAAAACTACCAAGTAATAGTGATCCGTCAATTAAAAACTTCTAACATTCTCTCACTTAGATAATATTAATTGAGGTTTTAAATTAAAGAAAACTTATATTTTAAAAAATAAGATTCCCGGCTAATTTATTTTACTTTTGACATGGCCACAATTTTAAAAACTGTTTAGTTTTTAGAAACATCTTAGGGTTCGTTTGTTTTTGTTTTTGTTTCCTGTTTTCTGTTTTTGTTTTCAATTTTTTTGGAAACAGAAACAGAAAACACGTTTCGCAACATGTTTCCGTTTCCAAAAAACGAAAACGAAAACAAGAATTTCCAAAATTGTTGGAAACAAGAATTTCTTGTTTTCATTGTTTTCGGAAACATGTTTTCGTTTCTGTGACTGTTTATAAGTAAGTGAACAGAGTTTATATATTAATATAATATTAATATTTTATAATAAAAATATAAATAAAATTAATTAATTTTTTAAATAAAATAATATTAAATTTTAATATAAAATATTATTTAATATTTTAAAATTAATATATTTATTTTAATATAGAAAAGTTGAAAACATAAAAAGCAATTAAATAAATATTACATTGAACTATAATATTATAATATTATTTAATTTAAATTTTTATAATAATTTATTGAATATATTAAATATTTTAAATAATATCATTTATTATAATTTTGATATGTTAATAATTAATATTATTATCTAATATAATTAATTTTTATTTTACTAAACAATATTATTATTTAATATTATATTCTATCTTAAATTTAAAATATATCACTACTACTATTAAATAAGTTAATATTATTAAATAAGTATATACTTAACATTAAATAATATTATTTATATTAAATATAATATATTTTAATAACTATATAATTTATTATAAATTAATTAGTTAAATATTTTATTTAATAATGTAATATTATTATTATTATTACAATTAAATAAAAATTATTATTAAATATAATTTATGATTATTACAATTAAATTCAATAATATTATTTTTTTAATATTTTATTTAATTATAACATTATTTAAATTATATTAAATTTTTATATGATTAAATAAAAATATTTAATATTAGTATTAAATAATATAAAATAATATTATTTAATATTATCTACATATTATTATTTAATAAATATATTATTTTTTATTTAATTTTTAAAATTTTGTTTTGTAAATTGAATTATTATATCTGAATCAGTTCAAATATTTGTTTTCAAAACGTAACAGTATTAAACAAACATGTTTTCTGTTTTCAGAAATTGAAAACAAAACAAAACAAAACAAAAACAGATTTTCAAAAACAGAAAACATAAAACAGAAAACAGGAAACGATACCAAACGACCCCTTAACGATCATGTTTAACATGACCATCTAATATCGAATTATGGTGACTATTGTGCCCTTGATTGACTCAAGACCAATCCACAGTTACAAATACTAGTGACCACATTAACAATTGATCTTAAAGTGGTTGTAAAATAACACCCAGCAATGATCAAATGTGTTACTTTCATTGTCAGTCCTTCGATTTTTCCTTAACTCACTGAGAAATCCGATTTCTCTTTAACTCGCCTAAAAATCTATTTGGCAACAAGATGTGCCGATTTGTCTCCATCCATTTTCCATATAGTTTTCAAGCGGTATCATTTACTGAGGCATATCTTATTGACACAAAGTTAATTTCACAAGATCCCAAATGTACATGTACAAAATATCAATACGCTAGCACAAATAAATTAATGATTATCATCAAATTAATATATAAAGTGAGACGTCACATATATATATATATATATATATATATATATATATATATAAACATGTACATAATGATTATCATCATATCTAAGTATAAATTAAAGTTTAAAGGCTTATTCGAACTCAAATAAAAAGGTTAAGAGCTTATCTAGATGCAATAAAAGTATAAAGACTTATTTAAATAAAGTAACAAAGTTTAAGAGCTTTCTTAATATTTTAGCCAAATTTTTATACTATTAATGCATTAAGTATAAACTCGTTAAAAAAAAACAAAAACAAATTATTATTCAATACACTATCATTTGAGTTTTTAGACTTCACAATGATGGCATATACCCTATTTTATTTATTTATTTTATTTTTTAATATTTTAAATAAGGTATATGTTATTATCTTAACACTACTTATGAAATCTTAAAACTCCACTTACAATGTATTGGATAATAATTTTTTAAAAAATACAACTACATCCCTTTTGTGTTCTTGTATAAATGATGAAAGGATAAATTTTATTGAGATCCTTAAAATTTTGTTAATATTCAACTTTTATACATTAATTTTAAAAATAGACATTCCATCCGAAAATAAAAAAATAGTGTTAACATATATCAATCAATTTTAACACATAAAATTTTCATTTATTTTCTTATAAACCCCTCACTTGGTCCTCTAATAAGTTTAAAGTTATCATTTATTGGTAAATTTCTTTAATTTTTAATTAATCTTATTCCTTAATTTTCTTTTTTATTTTATAATAAAGTTTTTTAAACTTTTTATTTAATTTTAAGTGTTTTATTTATCAAAACAAATTCTTGATTATTTTCTTATGTAGTTGATATATATTTTTTAACTCTTAAAAATAGTCTTTTTAAATATTTAGTTTGATTTTTTCGATTTATATTTTGAATATTTTTTCAATTATCTTGTTTCATTCATTTTATATAAAGTAATTTTAATAATTACAAGTACAACTTTGAAAATAAGAAAATAAAAATCAATAAATGCAAAAAGTGAATAATATCATCTTCTCAAATCTCAAGTATAAACAATGAATTTTATTACTATTTATTATTTAAAAGTGTTTTTTTAATTATTTTATTTTGAGTTTAATTTTTAAATAAAAAAAGAGTTACAAACATTAGTTTAACAGATAAGATTTTTTTTTATTTGTTGTACTGTTGAAATGATAATTTGGAGCCAAATGTCTATTTCTAAAGCTAATCTTAAATTAAGATTAAAAATAAAACACCTAAATAGAATTTACTCTTTGATACTACCAAAATTTCGTAAAATATAATAGAACCTTTTCAATCACTCTTTGATAGCATAGTTTTATTTAAATATAGGAAGAAAAATATTTTGGCAAGTTAAAATTTACAAAGAGTTCATATACGTGTAGAGACTTTTATAATTTTATTTTGTATTGATTTTAATGAGTTTCATGCTGTAAATGTTATATTCATGTTTTATGCTACCGTGGAAGGTAAATTAAATATTTTCGATCATTATTTCTAAATTAAGAATATTTAATGAATATTTATGTTTCAATTATATTTTTTGCAATTAAAATACTTTACAAACTGACTGAAGTTTCATGCTATTGAATTTATCTCCATAAACTGCTATGAATTGTTTTTATACTGTTTTGAGACTATTGGTCTTATAGTTGCTTATTAGCACATGCACCTTACTATTACTGTTACTGTATTTGATTGATTCTAGCCCTTTCAATCAGTGTCCTAGGTGGCACCTAGCTCGTGTTCACCTGTGGATTTCATCTGACTATGGCCATATGTCCTTATGCATGAATTTATTGGTTGTTGCCTTATCTACACTGTTTTATATGGGGTGGCAAATTCTCGGATATCCCAGGCACTCCCAGAAAATATATATGCTACAGATTTGAGAATGGTTTATTTTCATAGAATGTGTTCCCTAAATTTTATTACTATTTTACTGAAAACTGTTTTTTGTTTATTTACAGAGAAATAATTACCTTGTGTACTTAATCATACAGAACTTAAGTAAATACTGCCAAACTTCCAATATGAATTTAAAAAAACCTAAAATTTCAAGAAAGAATAAAACTTTAAAAGTACACTTGATAAGAAGAAAAAAAAAATAAAATTGAAATTTTTAATAAAATCAATTTTCTTGAGTCTACTCACCATGCCCAAGGGTCGCTCGGACTCCAATAGTAGCAAGAAAAAGAAAAAAAAGCCCATCTCACACAGGTTGAAAAAGAATAAAAACATGATTAAAGTATTAGAATACTAATGTAAATTGAATTCGAGATCAATCTAAAATTTACTATAATCTGCAACAACAGAGAAAAACACAAATCAAAAATAAAAGGAAGCTAAGAGAATGCATGTTATGAGAAACAATGCTTTCATTTTGGATTATAACTTGGTAGGTTGAGTTTGAAAAAAAATTTTTTGACTACAATTTATAGGCCAATTTCGAGTTAAGTCCAATGCAATGGCATTTTGTAGAAAAGACAAAATAATGATTTTATCTTTTTTTCTTTAATCCTTGATATTCAAAGATTACTTGGAATTTCAATTAATTTAAAATTGAATTAGATCAAATTCATTCAAAAAAGAGTTCTATCAATATTATTTTTTCATCCACAAAATAATAATTTTTATCTTTTCACTTTTAGATTTAATTCTTTTTATTATTTTATTAAAAATATATATTTTTATTAATCATTTTATTTTTTTAATTTCATCAAAATGGATGCAACCACTCAGTCAAACTAATTCACGGTCATATGCAGGCGATTTTTTTTTCTTCTACTTTTTTCTCTTTCTCTGCTCCAATGTCCGGTCATCTTCATGTATCTGTTCATCATCTTTTTTTCACTGCTTGCCGTCCTTTTTTTTGGACATTTTGTATATTATATAATTTTTTTTCTCTTTTTTTTTTCGTTTATAATTGTTTTTTTTTTCTCACTTTCATATATGTTTGAATTTTTATTTCGTTGTGGGTCCCACTCTCACCTTCGTCCATAATTCTTGCCGGACTTCGTTTTGATATGGCTTTTCATTTCTTCTTATTGTGTAGCCATCAGGTGCCCCTGTATTCACGCTTGCCGTACACTAAGACCCCTTATCATCAAAAAGAAAAAAAGAAGCAGAAAACAATTGATGAAGACACACCCTCATCTTCTTCTTCCTCCACTTCTACTTTTTCTTCTATTTAGAGAGGAATGCGCCCTCTGCTTTGCAAGGCAACTTCGTGGAATACGATCAAAGTAATTCTAAAGGCATGATTCTTCTATGTCGGTTATTAGTGCAATTCTAAAGTTTAATCAACCGACTTTGCTCCCGCCGGAGTAAAAGAAACAGAGTACTGATGAACAAAAAAAAACAAACAGAGTACTGAACCAAAATTAAGCACATGGTAGGTCCGTTTGACGTCTGCCATACTAGACGAAGTTCACATGGGTTGATGTCTATCATGTCAGAAAGTGTTAGGAAATTATGAATCATGAATTGATACGGTGTTGGTGCCACAAGGCATGATTAAAGTAAATGTCAGTCTTTTTTGACTTTTTTGGCGTAAATTATTATTGTTAGCAGTTGCAGTTTAAATGCTAGCTGTTTTCAGACTGGCTTTTCCATTTAGGTAAGCTTCTACCCGGAGTCTATGACACTGCCTGGAAGTAGGCTTTATAGTTCACTGGCTGCCTAAGATCAATTTGCTAAGAAGCATGGCAATGTCTAAAATCCAAAAAAAATATTTTAAACAGTCTTTTTTTTTACAATTTCAGCACGGAAGCGGTAAGTCTTTGATTTCAGCAAGAGACTGAAACCTGTATTAGGCATTAAAATACACGATATGATCAAAATTTACATATGGAATCAGGTAAAAACCATGGGAATATTACAACATTCTTGGTTTTGGATTTGTGACAATGGAGTGCATAAATACAGAGCATAACTAAGCTTGAATTACATTTCATCTTCAACATCGTCACTAGTAATAATCTTATGAATCTTAAGTTGAGCAATTGATTTTACTTGTTTTCTTGGAGCTTGATTTGGATCTATTGTACGTTTGTCTGAGAAGATATTTTCAACCAGACCCTAAAGAATGACTTCAAAAGGACTTAAGAGATCCACAGTAATTCTCAATTATTTAGTAGCGTTTGAGTAGCTAAGTAGATCCACATTAGTTCCCATTCCCTCCTGCCTCAGTTTTCATTCATTGTTCTTTCTTCAAATTCTCATCTCTCTCCACTGCAAACAATTTCTACTTCTCTTTTCTTTTACCTCAAAAAAAAAAGAAAAAAAAAACTGCTTCTGAAGTTATTTCCTTTGATTTCCAATCTCCTTCTGCATTAACTGAAAAAGAATAAAAAAAAAAAACAAAGCTTCCATTCTTTTACTTATTATTGTTATGAATTTTATATTAAATTATTAGTGAGGGCACTATAAATAATCCAATCGAATTGTAAATAAGTTATAAAATGGTATAAAAAATCAGTATTTCAGGATGTGACATACCAGCTGTGTACATAATAATTACCCTTTATATAAAGTAATTTTCTTAAGAATTATTATCATATAAATTGTCAGTGGAGTTTTTTAACTTAATTTGTAAAGTTAAAAAACTCGACTGATAGTGTATAAGATAATAATCCATTTAATAATTACAACTTTAAAAATGAGAAAATAAAAATCAATAAATAAAAAAAACGAATAATATCATCTTTTCAAATCTCAAGTATAAACAATGGACTTTATTATTATTTATTATTTTAAAGTGTTTTCTTAAATTATTTTATTTTGAGTTTAATTTTTAAATATAAAAAAAAGAGTTACGAACATTAGTTTAACAGACATTTCAACGATGACTCAAGGGAAGAATTTTTAATTTGTTGTACTGTTAAATTGATAATTTAGAGCCAAATGTCTATTTCTGAATCTAATGAATTAATCTTAAATTAAGACTAAAATTAAAAGATCTAAATAGAAATTACTCGTAATAAAAGCCCCAGTTTACAGTCTATAAAAGTGTTGCTTAAGCAGTCGACTAGTTCCACGTTAATTCTCATTCCCTCCTGCAGTCCTGCCTTTGAGTTTTCGTTCATCGTTCGTTGTTCTGTCTTCAACCTTTCATCTCTTCAGTTCAGACAATTAATTTCTACATCTCTTTTCATTTAACTCCAAGGAAAACCTTAAAAAAAAAAAAAGCTGCTTCTTAGTTTGTTTTTCTTTAATTTCTACTTTTTCCCTTTCTTTTACCTCAAAAAAAAAAACTGCTTTCAATTTATTTCCTTTGATTTCCAATCTTCTTCTACTTTAGCAGAGAAAAGAAAAAAAAATTCAAAACTGCCCTTTTATTGCTTATCATTGATTTTCTTCTTCCTGATTTCCACGTAAAAAAGTTAAAAAAAAAAAGTACTCTGTTTTTGCTCTTAGTTGGTTTTTATTTTCAATTTTTTAACTAAAAAAAAAAAGCCTTCTCTTAGTTTTTCTTTCACTTCACTTCAAATTTCAGTCATTTTACCTCCAAAGAAAAAGGAGAAAGGAAGAAGCTGCTCCTTAATCATCTGGTGTTGGTATCTCTACGGAGTGCATTGCAGCTCTCAATCTAAGGTATGTTTGGAGACTAAATTTACTCTCTAAAATTAAGATTATACTTGTTTTTTCTTTGTGTATATACACTGTCTTTTACTTGTCAAATTTACGAAATCTGCATTTCCACATTGAGAGAGAGCAAGTAATTCGACAAACATAGTTCATTGTTGAATGTAGTGCATGCTAAGATCGGATCTAGCCCTTTGACAGGCAACCCAACGTCGGGAAAGAAATTTACAGTATCTTACAAGAACAAGAAATAAAAAGTTTCAAATTTTGAAACTGCCCATTACGATCCGTTCTGTTCAATGTTAATTTTATCCTTAAAAATATTTTGGAGTGCCCCAAAACTTTGTTTTTTTTAACAATTAATTCTATTACATGTTTGGTTTGGTTGAATTGTGATTCCGTTCCCGTTGTTTTCCGTTGATTGGTTCAACAATTGAACACAGAATCATCATTTTGTGGAATCATATATCAAGCACTTCGAGGAATCCCAATATGAGATGTCATTTGTTTTTCTGAGCAATGAGGAAAATTAACTAACCTTTTGGTGTCCAGCTTTTCTTCAACAATTTGAGAATTTACAGCAAAGTCTGCGTTAGTTCTCATCTCTTCTTTCTTTTTGGCTCTCTTAGGCCGTTTTCTTTATAGATTTTTTTTTAAGAAGTTTTGTTTCGAAAATTTTCAGCTAAAACAATAGTTAAAATAGAAATCACAACAAAAAGATTTTGAGTTTGTCTAAAGTGTATTTGGACGAAGGATTTCAAAAGAAAAATTCATTTTCATCGAGATTTTTAAAAGTTCAAAATTAAATTTTTTTGTTTGGCAAAAAATTCACTTAAAGGGGGAGATTTTTCAAAATTCTTTCAAAATTTTTAATTTTTTTACACATGAGCCACTATTGATATAAAACTAAAAAGGAAAGATATTATTTTAATTAAATATAATATATATTTTTATATTATTAATAATATTTATGTATTTTTATAAATCTAATGATACCCATATGATATTTTTTTTATAATTATTTTTTTATTTCATTAAATTCTAGTATTTTTAATTTTTTTTTAAAAATATTTATTCAAACAAAATGATTATAAATGTTAGTATTCTAAATTGATGTATTTTGAAATACTTCAAAATTTCAAAATTTTATGTTTAAATATAATTTTAAGGTGTGTTTGGATAAAGGATTTTGAAGAGAGAATTTATTTTAATAAGAATGTTTAAAAGTCCAAAATATAAATTCTTTTTTGACAAAAAATTTTGAAGAATTTTAATATTTAGGAGAGATTTCAAAAGAAAAATTAAGATGCATAAATTTTTTCTTGAAAATTCACATAAAAATGTGATTTTTTAAAATTTCTTTCATTCTTCCTTACTCTATTAGATATAATTTATTATTAAATATAAAATTAAAAATAAAAATATATTATTTTATTAAAATTTAATACATATATTTTTATTTTATTAATAATATTTACACATTTTTACAAATAAGGACAAACAAAATAAAGAAAGAGAGTAATACTGCAATGTTTTTAAATGTATTATAATATTAAATTTGAATAAAAAATTACTAGATAAAATATTATTTTTCTCCAGTTGAACCACGTCACGGTGTCAGGTTCAAGTTGGAAAATCCTCAAAATTTGACCAGAGTCGAATCAGGCCGCTGGGCTTGAAAGACAAAAAAGTTCTTAGACAAATCTACTAGTTGCTAACAATTTTTCTCCCTATTTTTTTTGCAGTGATTTCCCTGAACCAGGAAAGTGCATTTGGTTCTTAGACATTGCAAAGATCTTCATCTTATTAAACAGTAGGTTTTAACTTTCCAGAGAGTAAAACAATGTTCATTTTCTTCAAAATTAAATGTTCACTTTTCTTTCTACACTCTAAGCACAATTTTTTTTCTATCCATTTGCTAGGCATAAGCAGAATTCATGTCTTGGCTTCAAATTGTGACGATGCTTATTGGAGCCTGTATTTCGGCTGTTTCTAATGCCGTGGGAACACTAATGGGGAAGCTAGTAGACTACGTCCTGGAGCTAATAAAACATCATTTTCGTTACTTATTTTGTCTGGAAAAGATTGTTGAAGAGCTCGAGGAGCAGAAAGAGAATTTGATCAAAGAACAAATTCGAGTGCAGGAAGATGTTCGAGAGGCTAAAAGGCATATTCAAACTCAAGTAATTGAGCAGTATGTTGAGAACTGGTTGACAGAAGCAGAAAATGTCTTGAAAGAAGCAGAGAGTTTGGAATGTAGTAGAATTGAAGAAAACGAGAGATGCTTCCGATGGTGTCCAAATTGGAGTTGGAGATATCAATTAAGTAGGAAGATGGAGCAAAAGACACTGTCGATCAGAAAACTTGTGGAGTCTTGCAAATTTGACAGAATCGGTCACCGTGCTACTCTTCCTGATATAGAATTCTTGAGTTCTAAGGATCTCACTCTTTCTAAATCTTCAACTTCTGCTTTCAATCAGATCATTAAGGCATTGAAGGGTGATGAAGTCAGCATGATCGGAGTATGGGGGATGGGAGGGGTGGGGAAAACCACCTTAGTGACTGAAGTGGGCAATAAAGTCAAAGACTTTCCACTTTTTGATCGAGTTATAAAAGTTGTTGTGTCCCAAGCTCCTGATGTTGGAAAAATTCAAGACAAAATTAGAGATTCCTTAGATTTTAATTTTGGAAGCACGATTCAAGAAGGAAAAGCAAGGGAATTATGGGCCAGATTGAAAAAGGAAGAAAAGGTCCTCATAATCCTTGATGATATGTGGAAGGAGCTAAATTTGGAAAAGATCGGCATTCCGTTTGGTGAAAATCACAACGGCTGTAAAATTATTTTGACAACACGCCGCAAGCAAGTATGCGAAGATATGGAAAGTCAAGTTACGATTTCACTTGGGGTTCTGGATGAAGAAGAAGCGTGGACTCTATTTGAAAAGAAAGCAAGTCTTGAAGATGCTTCTCCGGATATTATTGGCGTGGCTAAGGTAGTTGCAAAAGAGTGTGGTGGCCTGCCTATAGCTATTGTTACATTAGCAAGGGCTTTAAGAAGAAGAGTTCTTAATGGATGGAAAGTAGCACGCCGTAAACTTGAACGGTCCAGATTAATAGATATTGAGCTCGTTCCAAAAGAGGTAGATCAGAATGCCTATCTGTGTCTTGAGATGAGTTACAAGTACTTGGAGAGTGAGCCGACTAAGAGATGCTTCTTACTGTGCGCTTTATATCCAGAAGATTACTCAATTGATGTGGAAGACCTGGTGAGATATGCTTGGGCTTTGAGGTTTTATCAAGACGCTGACTCAATTGAAGATGTGAGGAGCGAAGTGTTTGAAACAATTGACATCCTCAAAGATTCTTGTTTGTTATCAGAAGATGATGATGAAAAAAGGTACGAACCAAAAAATTTGGACTAAGATCTTCTTGGTCCTTACTCCCTTTTGCCTACTCTTGAAAGAAAACGAAATCTGTTTTCTAGTTTAGTTTATTAATCGAGTTTTTCAGTTCTTGAAACATACAAGTCTGCATTGAGTAACGTAACCATCCCATCCCCCGATAAATATTCTTTTCATTTTTTTTTTAATTTATTTTTTAATTTTTTATTTTACGTATGAGTCTGTACATTGCATACACAAGTTATCCCATCCCCGGTAATGTTTTTTATTTCAGTTTTTCAGATTTTTTTCCTACATATTATAGTACATTAGACATTAAACTTTAGGCCTTTTTTTACATATTACTTGACCACCCAGTATGCTTATTGCATCATTAAATTTGGAGTTATTAATATGGTTTTCAGAAATTTTAATTGAAATGGTGTTTTATTAGCATCTGTTGTTATTTATTCTCGTCTATTATCTCTTTTTATTAGTATTTTTTTTCTTTTACTTTTTATTTTGTGAAAATTATTTTCCATATATAAACATTTGCGTTGGCCTTAGCAGGAACATAAAGATGCATGACGTGGTTCGTGATGTTGCTCTGTGGATTGCAGCCAAAGAAGACAATGGTCTTGTGGCAAAGTCAGGGTCAGAGAATGAAAGCTCTAAACAAAAGCTTGAGATTCTGTTACTTGATGAATATGACTGGAAAACACCAAAAGAAGATTTTGAAGGGATGCCAGAACTGAAAGTTTTGAGTCTTTTGAAGAAGGAATCGTACGACGGTAGTGTTTTTTCGTTCAATGCTATTAAGTCCCTAAAGAACCTTCGAGCCCTACATCTGAAAAGGTTCGGGATGCTAGAGGGTATCTCAGCCCTAGCAAAGTTAACGAAACTCGAGATTCTCAGTTTACGTGGATCTAAATTCCAAGAACCGATGGACAACATAGGGGAACTGACAAATCTAAGAGTGCTGGATATGTCCCATTGTCATTTTCTGTTTGGAGTTCGCCCTAGCTTGATTCGAAGGTTAGTCAGAGTAGAGGAGCTATACCTAAATGGTCCAACTATCAGAAGATCAGTCAATGGTGCTTTCCTTTTGGAGCTAAATTCGTTGCCCAGATTGGCCTCACTATTTTTGGAGGTATCTTTTCGAAGTTTTCCAAAAGACTATGTGTTTCCTGAATTAAAGGAATATAATATAATAATAAACGAAGATGGGCCAATTATCGATTGGAGGGAAAAATCATCAAAATTGTTGACAATTTCAGAAGGATTACCTTTAAATGTGATTTCGAAGTTACTTTGTAATGTAGAGTTTCTTGGAGTGTCAGGTGTCAAGGAGAAGGATATCAAATTCTTGACTGATACAACACTAGGGAATGTGCCAGTTGCAACGATTTTGCGAAATCTAGAAGGTGTGGTTTTTCAATATTGTAACAATCTGGAAGTGATATTTCAAATGAAGAAGGCCGAAAATGACGCATTCGAGAAATTCAGATGCTTGTCGTTATGTTCCTTGCCCAGTTTGGAGTACATATGGAAAATACCCACCCAACATATAAGACTTCGAAGTTTAGAGGTTGTAAAGATAGCAGGTTGTCGCAAACTAAAATCTCTGTTCTCATTTTCTCTTGCTCAAAGTCTGGAATGCTTAGAAAAACTTGATATATGTGATTGTGATGAATTGAAGCAAATAGTGGAAGAATCAGAAGGTGATGAACAAGAAATATCACAAAACATAAATCCTGACAAACCTCTGCGCTTGCCAAAATTGAGAGATCTGAGCATATTTCGTTGTTTTAGTTTGGAATATATTTTTCCAAATTTTATGGCACCAGATGGGCTTCCGCAACTACAAAGGCTCTCATTAGAGGATCTCTCTCAATTAAAACAAATATGCGGACCAGCAAAGCAAAGAGAGGAAAATGGCCTTCTTCTGCCTCAACAACTGCAGTTGCCATCTTTGACGGATTTAAGTTTGCGCTACTGCGGAAAATTGACTAATGCTGCAATTCATTCAGAATCTATTCTTGCTGATTCCAAATTTTTAGAGGTATTTCTTTCGCAGCTTTCTCTCCCGTATTCTTGATGATTACAAATAAATACTTAGTCTTTTAATTTTTTTAAATAATAAATTTGTATAGAAATACAAATGTTTTAAAATACGAGCAAATGAATTTTTCAAAAGCATTTCTCACCTAAACTTCCACACTCTCACACCACCTTTTCCAATTTCAAAATGTAATTTTCTCTCTTTATTTTCTTAATTAAACAATATTTCTTCTTTTAAAATAGTTTTTGACCTATTCTATAATATATCTTCAACTCGCTCGCATTTATTTTATTGTTTGCTTTCCATAAATCTATTTTATTCTCTTTTTATTTTTCCGATTTGATCTACTCCAAGTTTCATTTTTTTCTTTTTAAATTTTTTTTTTTGTGATTTTATTAAGGCTTTAGTTAAGTTAGCATTTTAAAATTTCTTTTTCTCATTTTGGGAATTAATGAAAAATGTAATAATTTGTTGCATAGGGTTGTTTGATTAGCAATTAGGCAATAGTTTTTAAGTTTATATATGATGCATTAACTGTGTATAATAATTATATATTAATATATATATGTGATGCATTAATTGTTATATAATAGTTATATACTGTCAATTAACTATAAAGTATTACTTTATTAATGAACAAAACTAAAAATATGCAAGTTCTTAAAAATAAATATTAATAAAATTTTTAATTTTAAATAAATTTATTTTTAAAGACTTATCTTTTTTAGCTTAATTTATTAATAATGTGATACTTTATAGTTGATTGATTGTATATGACTATTATACATCCTAAGCGCATCAAATGGATTATCGCTAGTGAAATTTTAAATTTTTTTACATTAAATTGAACTATATTTGGTTCATTGCTTTTTTACTTGTATTTGAAAATATCCAAATCTTGTTTTTTTATATTACTTTATTTTTTATTTTTAAGTAATTTCATTTATTGAGTTGATGTCGCTTGTCAAATTTAATCAGCCTCATTATTTTTAATTCAGATGAAGTCTAAAGTATAAGAAATTGGAATTCTATAATTTTAATTTATATGCAATTTTGAGTATTAACTTATTATATCATCTACCATTTTTAATTATGTTATTAATTATGATCAGGGTGTTCAGTTATCTCAATTGATCCAAACGGGATTTGTTGTCAATGCAAAAAAAATTCGTCTTCGTGGAATTGGGGACAGCAATCTCATTCCGGAGGTATGTCCAGAGGGACTAAACGAATTAAGTGTCCTCGAACGTCATTCTTGCAAATCTCTTGAATACCTGGTTGATACAACAAAAGAGCATGTGCCAAATAGTGCGTTCAGTAATTTGGTGGAATTATCCTTGGAACAAATGGGTGGTTTGAAAAGGTTGTGCAACGGGCAGTTTCCAAAGGGTTTCCTACAAAATCTAAAAGAGCTGAGGATCTATGAATGTCCAAGACTAGAATATGTTCTTCAAATCACTTTGGCTCAAGGTCTTCCACAATTAGAAAAACTAGATATAGGTGGCCGTGTAGGTGATGTATTGGGTAGGGCAATAGAATCGAACAGTAATCTTCATGTGGCAAAACAACATGATGGAGGAGAACACCGGATAAAGCTCCCTTGTCTAAAAGACTTGCAACTTTATTTTTTAAGGAATTTGAGCAGTTTTGGTCCAGAAAATTATTTTTTGGAGGCGCCAGCTTTGGAACATATATGTGTTTGTGCATGTCCGCAATTGATGAAATTTACCATTCAACAAGAAGTTAACAGCCGGGTTGACTTACGGGTAGCTCTTTCTTCTTTTTCTTCATGTTTTATTTTTAAACTAATTTTTGTTACACATGCATTGAACATGGATGATTGAACAAGTAAATTAATATCACAATTACAATTTTGACATTAATAAGTCTTTGGAATATTATTAGGTAACATTAAAGTACAAGGTCGTGAAACATATATAGAGATAGATTCTTATCTAGTACTGCCCGTAGAACTTTTAAACTCTATAAGTGTGGTTAATACGGTAACATATATTTTTTAAAAAAATATTAAAAAATAAAAAAATAAAGTGAGGTATGTGTCACCAACTCACTATTTTAACTTCACTTGTAGATTCTAATATATATGTGTAAGCATTTAACATTTAAATTCTAATAAATTTGATTCAATCAAAACGTTGACACATAATATTTCATATTAAAATTGATAATATATTTAATGGTACTTTATTAGATTATTTATTGACTTAATTATGTATTCATTTATATTATTATATTTTCCATTTTTTTGTTGTATTTATATTTATAGTGCTATAACTATCTGATTTCACATGCAATTAGTCATATATGAAATTATTTTGTGCAATTAATTATATTCTATAAATATATTTATTTATGCATTTATTAAAATTTTTATTATCTAATTATTTGTTTTTTTTTGTTACAAGGGAAATATTTGATTATTGGATGTAGGAAAATATTTGTTTGTTTCTTCATAATGTAATTATATAAATTTAATTATCACTTTAAACAAATACATAATTAAAAACTTTGTAATTAAAAAAGTAGCAAAATGAAAAGTAAAAAAAAATGAAGTATCAAGGGTAAAAGGGAAAGTGGGAGATGCGATAAGCTTCATTAGACTCGCCTACAATCCCTTAATGTTCTATTTAAACCTTGCCTAAATCCATCCAAACCTAAAGCCCTCTAATAATGTTGTCTCAATGGGTCTTTAACCGATTCTCCCATTCTACCTCCCAATGAACAAAAAAAAAAAAAAGTTGAGGTGAAGTATGGTATTAAGAGCCCAATGTAACTAAGCATGTGTGGAATAAAGTGACAAGAGATTTGAAGAAATTTTGAAAAAAAAAATCTTTGTAATTGTCTTAAATTTTGAAATTTTCCTTTTCCTTTTTAATAAGTAGAAATTGAATTTAAAAATTATGAATATTTTGATTGAAATTAATTTTTCTCTTAAAATATCTTATTTAAAAAGGCCTTTGGGCCTTTTAAGTTTTCTGACCCATTTATTATACCCATCTACTTATTGTGTATAAAAATTAAAAATTAAAAGTATCCACCAATTGGTTCTTGGGTGGTTTAATTTGGTCAGATAATGTGATTTGAATTAGTATTCAAATAAACTACAAAAAGAAACATAGTGATTAAGATTATAATTCAAATAAATATTTGAGGATAAAAAAATTAATTTATTAAAAAAACTTATCAGTTAAGGAAGTTTAACGTAAGATACAAATTAAAATAGTTACTGTTTAATTAATTTAATAAAAATAAAATATTCAAAAACTTAAATTAAAAATAAAATAGTAATTTTATTAAAATTTCAAGTGTGTATATGTTGTAATTATTTATATTTGCTGTTTTGTATAAGTAGATTTTTTTCATTAATCGCCTTTGATTATGTTGGAAAATGGAGGCAATTTCTCCTTGCAGTGTTTGTATCCTTCTAAAACCTCACAGCAAGCTATTTAAAATATATATTGATCTTTTAATATAAATTAAAATTAAATAAATACATATTGTTTTTTAATTACATAATATCTTTGATAAGGATTATGACGGTTGGACACCTGTAATGTTGTTGATTAATCTTTATAATTTAATTTTCTTGGGTTGTAGTTTTAGATTTTTTTTTCTAAAGTAAATGAGATTAGTTATTGTTTTTCTTATTTGTTTTTTCGGATCTTTATTAAGTTGAAAAGCAAAGATGTTCCCATAATTTTATATATATATATATATATATATATATATATATTCATTTAAAGAAATTCACTTTTGCTTAATAAGTTATAACGTATTTATACATTTTTTACTCGTAAAAAGATGAATTTAAATTTTGTTATGAACTACGTACTTTATTATTGTATTTGAATAGTATTTTGTGGAGTACCATTTTTACTTTTATTATATATATATATTCAAATATATTTTATTTTATCAAGTCTTGTGTTTAAAGTAATTAATGATTTGTTAATTTTTGTTAATGTGATGAATTATTATCAGGAGGTTCGATTATCTGCTTTTAAAGAGATTCTACGGAATGCCAATAATCTTACTCTGAAAAGAATTATGGATCTTCAGAAAAATCTAATCCCTGATGTAGATGTAGATCTACAACAATTAACTTCCCTTAGCCTTGAAGATTGCGAGGATCTTGAATGCTTGGCAAATACAGCTGATGAAGAGCATGTACCAACTAGTGAAGTGTTCACTAATTTGGTGGAATTAACAATGATAGACATGAATGGTTTGAAAGTGTTGTGGAACGGTCAGCCTCCAAGGGGTTTCCTACAAAATCTCAAAAGCTTGACAGTTGAAAACTGTAAAAAGTTGGAAGAGATATTTGGAATTGATGAGCTTCTTTGTAACACAGAACAAAATCAAGCACCGCTACTCTCAAATTTGGACTCTTTGAAGATAGAGTCAGCGCCAGAATTGAGATGGATAGTAAAAGGCCCCACCCAATATGTCAACCTCCGACGTCTGAAGCGTGTATCAATATATGAGTGCAACAAATTGGAATTTCTTTTTTCATCCTCTCTTACTCCAAGCTTGAGGCTGTTGGAAGACCTCTCTGTAATTTTGTGTGATGAATTGAAAATGGTTTTCACGGAGGATGAAACAGAATCAAACACGCTATGCATGCCAAACTTAAAAAGTTTGGAGATATTTGACTGCCCAACGCTAAAATATGTGTTAACAAACTTGAGCAGTGTTACTGACTGTCCAGAAAATTGTTTTATCAAAGCACCAGCTTTAAAAGAATTAAAAGTTTCTGGCTGTCCTCGATTGTCCAACTTTACCTTCCAACAACACAAGCAGCTACAACCAAAGGTACTACTTTTTTTCTCTCTCTTTTTTTTTCGTTTGATGATACTATTCCATATGTGTCCTTTATGGTCACATTTTATACATTCTTTTGGGATATAAGAATATAAAAAAATCAAATATTTGAATAAACCTTATTAATTGGTATAGAAAAGAATTTCGAGGAGTAACTTGCTCTTGCTTTTACATAGGATTTTGAAGAACGTATAGATGAAGCCGAGTTATGCAACAACCAACTGAGAGAAAGATCACCAAATATGATGAATTTTGATCAACTATTTCTGCCTTCAACTAGAGATAACTTCATGTCAAATCTAGAGGAAGTGGAACTGAGTGATCTGGATTGGCTGCGATATATATGGAAGGCTCCCACCCAAGTTGTAGTAACCAACCTTAAAGAATTGGTTATATACAACTGCAATAGATTGGCATATGTCTTCCCAGCAATGCTTGTTCGATACCTGCGGCAATTGTGGAATCTAGAAATACGGTGTTGTGAGAAGCTAGCGCAAATAATTGTGAACGATGACACATCCGCATCATCATCACAAGGTCATGACGAAGATGAGACGGGTGCAAAAAATAAGAAGGAAATGTTGATCTTCCCTCAATTAGGAAAATTGCTTCTTAAAGAGTTGCCAAGCCTCCTGCGTTTCAGTCCTGTGGGTTATCATCTAATTTTTCCATCTTTGGATTCGTTAGAAATTCGAGGTTGTTCTCAAATGATTACAAGTTTCACTGCGGATTCAATACAATCTGTGCATGCAACAGAGGTATTTATCCATCCAACACTTGTTGCTTAAGATTTTTTATTATTTTACCGTTCTTTAATATATTAATATATATATATATATATATATATATGTCAATAAAAAAAGTACAGATAATATAGATAATAGCATCAAAAGCTGCATGGATCATATAAAAGACTCGTATATATAACATGCAGGGAAGCGTCGAAATGTAACCCCAAAAAAAAAAAAGGGAAGCGTCGAAATTAACATTACAACATCTATAAGTTTTAAAATAGAGTTCCCATCGTTTGGGTTGGGATGAAAGATAAGTAATTAACGTATGTATAAAGATAATTGAACTCAAAATTAAAACTAAATCTATTAAAATTATAATAAAAAGTAAAAAATATTAAAAACAGTTAAGACAGCATGAAATTTATTATTGAAATTGATACAATGGATATTATGTTGAAAAAGAAAAAACTTGTAGTATATAAAATAATTATAATCTTAAGAGGAAGAAAGTTTTTAATTCACACAAAGTATTTCATCCTTTTGGATTAGAATTAGATTATCCTCCAAGACATTCATTTAATCACTTTCAATTAATGATCTAAGATCACCAAATTCTTACGAAATGCAGTGATCTAATCAGCATGTATAAATCATCATGATTTTAATTTGAAGTGATCACCTCATATCAAACACCTCCTAAAGCTTTTAACAGTGTGATGATGGTGTGCACGGGCATGCAGGGCAACTTGCCCATGCTGGTCATTAACATTTATTTTTTTCCTATATGAAATTGAGCATTTTCCTTTTGATTTATTTATAATATTCTCAACAATTTTTAAATGATGTGAAGGCTCCCCGGCTAGATGATGCTACTCCTTCAACACGAGTTATGAGGTGGACATGGAAAACATGGAATTACTGGTCTGAAGCTTGGGATGAAGATGAAGAGGTTGACGCTTCATTGCCTCCATATATGGAAGAAGCAGAAGAACTTTGATGATTGTAGTAAAAAATGTTACAAAAGCATAGAGATGAGCGTAAGTATAGCATCATCCACCTTCCTTCTCATCTATCGTTTTGCTTCTTTTTTAAGTGAATGATTTTGTTGTATGAAAAATAGATTGCTGATATTGTGGCCAACTTCAAATTAAAGCTGAGATGTTAGTTTTATGCATGGAGACGGAGATGGAGATGCAGCAATCAGCCAAATTTCTACGCTTTGGATTGTATAGTACAGTGAACTCTCTCAAAGTGTGAACGAAGTCAACGTCCTTGATCCTACTTTTAACACTGTCAATTTCATTCTATTGCCTATACATGACCCAAAATATGTGTCCAGTTCTTGTTGGGTCTGTTTATTGTGGGTCACCTCACTGGTCGCTGATTCTTGGTCTTCCCAGTGTCCAGGTTTAAGATTTTCAGAGTTGCTATCACTTCGCGATGTTCTCTGGCTCACCGATTTGGGATTCTACGGGGTGTCTTGGATTTTTCTGATCTTTCGCTATACTGTTCTTATATGTTTGGGTTTTGATCGTTGGGACTTGGTCTTCTGTTTGGGAATGGTTTGGTAGATCATACAAATGTTTATTGTTTGTTGTAGCTCTGGTTCTGGTTAATCAAATGTTTCAGCATCTCCTTTGGAGTCATTCAGCCTTGACGTTGTTCAATGAAAGTCCTGAATGGAAGGTTGGTACGATTTTTTCTCTTGAAATTAATGGATCAAAGATGCTTCTGTCCAAATTATTCTCGGGTTTGCTCGTGGAAGGATGTGTCGTTGGCATGCTGGGATAGAGGATGCTAATGTCAAGATGGTATGCTTTGTTGTTTTTTTGCTGTTGAAGAATTTGTGGTTTCTCTTCTCTGGTTGGGTGATTCTGTTGGAGGAGCTTGGTTCTAGTGATTTAGCATGATTTCCTCTTTATTAGGCTTCTTTGTCTTTTGTGGCTGATTTGCTGATTTGTGTTGCTTCCTCTCTTTTCTAGGGTTGTTTGGTCTCAAAGCTAAGAACATCCGATCAATTGTTATAGTGCTTCCTAGGTGTTTGTTTTAAAGCCCCTTGGAGTCGCGTTTTTTGTTCTATTTGTTTTGTTGTAGTAAGCTGCCATGCTTGTCAACTTTCCATTTTGGCTGGACTTTGCTTTTAGCACATTCAATAAAACTTAGCTTTTCAATAAATATATATATATATATATATTTATATATATATAGAAGAGAGATCTACTTACATATGTGTAAAACAAATTTAGTTTTATACACTTTCATATCTTTTTATATGATTTATAATTTTTTAATCCGACCATTGAATTTTATATTCTATTCACATAGATCATGCATGCCAAATTTTAAATTAATCGAATGCGTCTAATTATATATTTTGTAAAATAAAATTTCAACCGTTGATATATATTGAAAAAAATACTATTCTCGATTAAAATGATAGAAATAACAGATTGATTCAAAATTTTACATACATAATAAATATGAGTAAGTTGTTAAATCCAGTGGTTGGTTTGCAAAAATATTAATCCTATATGAAGATATAAAATTGTATAAAATAAATTTATTTTACACATGTGTAATTGGATCCCTCCTCGTATATATATATATATATATATATATATTATATATATATATATATATATATATATATATATATATAATATATATATATACTGTCAGTTTCATGTTTTTTTATTCTATTATGATTGTTGCTTGAACTTTGCTTGTATTTTTGTTTTAGTGATACTAAACACTTACAATATATTGCACCAAGAGCCCATGATTTTCAAATAATTATTTTATTTTCACTCATGATTTTTAAAATTTAATTTTTAATTTTTTTAAAAATATTTATATCCTTCCCATTATTTCAGTCAGTACTCTCTATTACACCTCAATGAAATCTGCCACTAAATTAAGTAATTAATTAAACTTCATGCTATAGCACTTATTTCTTCAAATTTCACATGGTAAGTTTCAATTTTCAAACTTTTAACAATAAAACAAAATATAATAAGAAAAATACACATATGCACACAAAATCAAATTGATCAATTACCATTATTACTGCTTGCCTAGTATATGATTACCCAAGTCAATTTCTTGTATGTATCAATTCCCAAATTTTTAGTTTAATAAAATGAAAGTTAATTTACATTTTCACCGTCAAACTTTCTTGAATTGTTACTTCTGATTTTTGAATTTTCATTTTTTATTTCATCAGATCAAAATTTTAATATTAAGGAAATCAAAGATTATATAACCGAATGAACAACTGTTAATAACATTAAAATGACAATTACAAAAATTGAATATTGAAAGATCGTAAGACTAATAAATGATTTTATTTTAATTTATTTTATTTTGTGTGTGTGAAAATAATAAGGAGATAAAAAAATTAAAAATAAATAAATCAAAATATCAAATAAAAAAGGTCAAACCAAACTTAATCCCAAACCAGGCTCTCTGATTGGCTACCATAAAAATATCTAATTATTAAATAAATAAATAAAAAAAAAGCTCTTTTAGCAACGTTGAGTTAAACCACCCAAACTCTTATTGGGATCTTGATCCAGATTCTTCACCATAATCCAAACTCGGATCCAGTCTTTCCTTGTTTTGGGTTATCAACAAAATGCGAACCCTAATACCTTCTCGGATCCTCCGATCAGACTCGCCTGTGGAACCAAGCTTTTTCTCTGCTAAACAATCTGGGTAAGATTTTCTTTTTGCTGGGTTTAGTATTATGTGTTTTAGTTGTGGAAATGTTGATCAGCCCCGTTTGGATATTGGTTAAATAAACATTTTTCTTAATGCATTTTTTAATTTGAAAAGCTTTGTCTCTCGAGAATTTTTTATCTGTGTTGACTGTCACTTTGGTGCTTGTTGGCGTTTACATTCGTTGGGTTTTTGTTATATTTGTGTTTAATTTGTTGGAAGAACCTTTTTTGATGGAATTCAATTAAAGCCTGCTTTTCTGAGAGTGAATTATCTTGGATTGAGGGTGAATTTGGTGCCTTTTTGTTTTTTTTTTTGGCCAAATTGGTGCCTTTGTGTTTAATTTGCCTTTGCTGTATCATTTCTAAGATTTATTTGCTTGACTTTGATAAGAGAATTCATATGGTTTAGAGCCTTTTTTAACTTTTTTTTTTCTAAGAAAAAGAAGACCCTTTTTTTGCTTTTTGGGATTTAGCTAAAAGTTTGTTCTTTTAAGTGTTGTTTTTATAATTGTTTCTTTTTTCCTGTAGTTGGTAGATTTTTTAATATTGTTTTGTGTGTTTAATTTTTGATTAACTGGCCACATTTTTTTGAAGGCTATAGATAAATATCATTTTGAGGAAAAAAAAAAGAGGAGAAATGCTTGTTTGGCTGAATAAGAACCTAGAGATTACAATGAAAACGTTCTTATTTGGAAAACAATACTTCCCCAAGTAATTGCATTTTTCTGCTTTTTCTTTGAATTCACTAAGTTTAATGAATTCCAATTGTAGGGGAAACTAAATAAGTTTGAGTTCAATTGATATGTGCTGGATGTTTAGCTAACTCTACCATTATGAGCTCTTCCCTCGGCTTGTTGTTATTAGCCTTCTATTATATACTTACATAGAGGAGGACTTGGTTGGAAATAGAAGTCTAGGACTAGGGTAAGGTTGAAACATTTGCCTCCAGTTGGCTTTGAGCCTTTTCTAAATTTTATGGTTTAGGCTGTTGACAACTAATAAGACGTATATGCTACTGATTAAAACAAATTTTCTACATTATAGTGTCTTTTTGTTGACAGAAGTGCAAGAGAGAGACTTTGGGAAATGCTTCTCATTTGATAGCAGATTTAGGATAGAAATGAAGAGGGAAAAGAAATTATCAATTGTAGTTTCTCTCTTACACTACTTCTGTTCATTTCTATTTAAAGAGAGAGGGAGAGTGTTGTCAGGGGTTGTTATTTGAAGAGAAATGAATCAAATAATATAGTTCTGTTTGACTTTGCCAATGTATTAATTAGATTCTTTTTTGATAAATCATGGTTCAAAAACTCTCTTATTGTAAAATCATGGTTTCTTTGCATACCACTTGTTCACAATCCGAACAATTAGATATTGAAATCACTTCATATACTTCTCTCCTGCATTTTTTTCTCTACTCTCCCAGAGTTTCAGTTATTTTTCAGCACTCCAACCATTCGTACTTGCAAATTTGCAAAATAGCATTGCTTCTGCAAGTTTGAAGGCAACTCCAATTTGCATGTTGCAGTGCTTGGAGAATAAAAATTGCATTATTGTCCTATTTTGCTTGTGCTTATTCACTTCCTTATTATTGATATTTAACCCTAATGTTTATTAAGACTGCCTACCCTATCTATTGGGATCAGGCTCTGATGATGATGATAATGATGATTAATGTTTATTAAGACCATTGACATAATTATAATTACATTTTAGGATTAAATGATAATATTCAATGATTCCTTTGGTGTGTTTTTGGTGTTTTACATTCTGAATTTATTTTGTGAATTAAAGATATTTTCTTTATTTCCTAAAAGCCAACTATTTTTTCTTATTACTTTCAATATGCAGACTTTGGTTCATCAGAAGCCTATGTGATGGAAGTGGCTAATGAGTCAGCTATTAAGAAACCAAAGAGGTTGACTTCTGTAGTATGGAACCACCTTGAAAGGGTTAGGAAAGCTAACATATGTTATGCTATATGTGTTCATGGTAACAAGAGATTAAGTGGATCAAGTAATACTAGAACCAACCATCTGAGAAATGACTTAATGCGGTGCTTGAAAAGATCTAACATGATGTTTCCCAACTACTTGCAGCAAAGAAAAGGAAAAAAGAGAACACCTTTACCATTGCAAATATCAGTTAAGATGAGGGGCAAAGAAAGGAGGATTATATTAAGCCCCCTATTGTTAAGTATGAACAGGAGTAGAGAAAGGATGAAGTTTTCAATCTTGGAAGCAGTCGGTTCGACCAAGAGAGGAGTCAGTTAGATCTTGCACGCCTAATTATATTACATGGACACTCCTTAGCCAGGGTTGAGCATGTTGGATTCAAGGTGTTTGTCAAGAATCTGCAGCCATTGTTTGATGTTTTGCCTAATAGCACCTTGAAGCTTTCTTGTATGGAAATTTATGTAAAGGAGAAGTAGAAAGTTTATGATGTGTGAAGTACATTGCAAGGCAGAGTTAACCTTGCTGTTGAGATATGGTCTTCCCCAAAGAGCCCTAACTATTTATGCTTGGTAGCACATTTTGTTAATGATGATTGGAAACTACAAAAGAAGATTCTTAATTTTGTCACACTTTATTCTTCTCATACTGAAGACATGCTTTCTAAAGTAATTATCAAGTGTCTGATGGATTGGAACATAGACTCTAAGTTGTTTGCCATGACCTTTGATGATTGTTCCATTAATGATGACATTGTGCTGAGAATAAAAGAGCATATCTCTGAAAACAAGCCACGCCTAAGCAATGTTCAATTTCTAGATGTGCGCTCAGCCGCACATGTTCTAAATTCAGTTCTTCAAGATGCCATTGATGCTCTCCGAGTAGTTATCCAAAAGATTCGAGGAAGTGTTAGATATGTTAAAAGTTCACAATCAATATTAGGGAAGTTCAATGAGATTGCCTAGCGGACTGGAATCAACAGCCAGAAGAGCTTAATTCTTGACTGTCCTATCAGGTGGAATTCAACATACATAATGCTTGAGACTGCTGTAGGATACAAGAATGTGTTCTATCACTTGCCTGAGATTGATCCTGACCATGCTTTAAGTGATAAAGAGTGGGAATGGGCAAGTTCCATCACTGGCTATCTCAAACTATTTATTGAAATCATTACTGTCTTCTCTGGCAACAAATGTCCTACTGCAAATATATATTTTCTTGAAATTTGTCATGTTCACAGGTGCATGAGCCCAGATACATTTCTTAGTTCATTAGCAGCAAAGATGAAAGTTGAGTTTGATAAATATTAGGGCAAGTGCAATTTAGCTTTGGCATTAGCAGCTATCTTAGATCCCCGATTCAAGATAAAATTGGTGCAGTACTATTTTTTCTAGATTTATGGCAGTACTGATTTGGATCGAATTAAAGAAGTGTCTGATGGTATCAAGGAACTCTTTAATGCATACTTTATCTGCTCAACTTTGATTTATCAGGGTTCAGCTTTCCCTAGAAATAGCTTACCTAGCAGTAGTAATGATTGTCGAGATAGGCTAAAGGGCCTTAACAAATTCCTCCATGAAACATCCCAAAATCAAAGTGCAATATCAGATTTGGAAAAATACTTAGATGAGCCAGTCTTTCCTCGTAATTGCGATTTCAATATATTGAATTGGAGGAGAGCTTACATGCCGAGGTATCTAATCTTGTCCATGATGGCACGTGATGTTCTAGGAACTCATATGTCAACTGTTGCATAGGAGTCCGCATTCAATGCTGGGGGAAAGGTGCTTGATAGCTGTCGTAACGATTTTCGTCCAAAGACTCGATCGCTCGATGATTTTGGAAAATAACAAAAAGAGGAGTCGTCACCAATCTTTTTTGACTAGGTGTGATTGGCCACCTAAAATTATTTATCTTTTTAATAAAATCTTAAAATTAATTAAATTTTATCAAAAAAATAATTTTTGGTCTGTGAAAACAAAGTTTGGGTTCGGGAGTTTGGTTATGTGTGGGAAAGGATTAGCACCCCCACAACGCCCGTTAAAAAAACGGTACCACTTAATCATATATTATCCCTTCGATCTTAATTAAATGGTCTTAATTAAATATTTAAAAGAACTTTATTTATTTCGAAATCATTTTGTTATTTGTTTTATTTTGAAATATTTAAATTTTATTTTTTATTTGTAATAAGTGAAAATATTTTGTATTGAAAATTATTCCGAAGTACCCCAATACTTTTGGTAGCATTTCGGATAATTTCCTCACCTAGAGATTTCTTAAGAATCGCTACTTGCGATTTCTATAGAATCCCATCCTTGGGAGATTTGCACTTATTTTGGAGTTTCATGAATGCAAATGATGCTAACAAAGTAGATATGATGCACATAAGAAATATATTATTTTATTTTTATTATCTTTTATATTTATATTATTGCTTTTGAAATTTATTGATTTTATAAAATTTATTTTTTATTGAAAAATCATATTAAATATTCCAATATGCTGGTAACATTCAGCAGATTTCTCTCACCTAGAGATCAGTTAGGAATCACTACTTGTGAATTCCATAACATCCCATCATCGGACATTATTTATATCTTATTTATTTTTAATTTGTTTTACTCTTTATTTTGAAGTCTTGTTTATTTGTTTGTTTAAAATATTTATTTATTTATTATTGTTAGTTTATTTCATATAAGTTGATTATATTAGAAATCTTAATATCGAACTAAAATTATTTGAATACCCCAATACGCTGGTAATATTCAAATATTTTATTTCGACCCTAAGGATAATCAAAGAATCACTACTTGTGATTTCTAAGGAATCCTATCATCGGGGACCTTTTATATTTAAGATGTGTATTTACATTTATTTATTTATTTATTTTAATTCCTAAATTTTTACCTATTTAAAAGTTTTTTATTTCTATTCACTTACTATTTTCTTGTATGCACCTATTATTATTTTCATTACCATTTTTATATTTTTTTATACTAAGAAATCTTATTAATATTTTTCTTCATATCGAAATAAAATCATTTAAATGTCCCAATACGCTGGTGACATTAAAGATTTTATTTCGATCCTAAGGATTGTCAAAGAATCGCTACTTGCGATTTCTAAGGAATCCTATCATCGAAAATTTAAAATTTGTTATTAAAGTTTATATTTAAATTTATTTATTTTAAGTTTATATTTATATTTATTTACTTTTTACCCTTTTTATTTATTTTCTTTTTTATATTTATAAGAAATTTTGATATCGAGATAAAACAAATTAGATATTCCAATACGCTGGTAACATCTAATGAATTTTCTCGATCCTAAAGATTATCGAAGAATCACTACTTGTGATTTCTTCGAAATCTTATCATCGGAAAAAAAAAACTTAAATATTCATTCGTTTACCTTTCCATTTGTGTTTTTATTTATTTCTTTTATTATGTGTTATTATTTTATTTTTTTAAATTGATTTATTTTACAAAATTAAAAATTTTATTATCGAAATAAAATCACTTAAATATCCCAATACGCTGGTGACATTTAAGGATTTTATCTTGATCCTAAGGATTATTGAAGAATCGCTACTTGCGATTTCTAAAAAAAAATCCTATCATCAGAAATTCCTTTAAAATTTTTCATTTATATTATTTTAGGGTTTTATAAAATTTTCTTTTCATATTTTGTTCATTTATTCTTTATTTTACTTTTATCTTCTTTTTTTTTTTAAGTTATTGATTTTACATTCTTTTATTATGTATCTTTATATTTATAAGATAATTTGATATTGAGAAATCATTACTTTTTTTTTGAAATTTTATTGTTGGATAAATCTTTATTAAAGTTTTTTTTTTTATGTTCACTTTCATTACCTAAAACCGTGTGTGTACATATCCCTTATTACTTTATTCTCTTTTCTTAATGATTCATAGCTCTCTCTCTCTCTCTCTCTCTCTCTCTCTCTCTCTCTCTCTCTTCTCTCTCTCTCTATATATATATATATATATATATATATGCAAACGTATCACAGAAGTAAGAACAAAAGCAAAATATACATTAAGATTCTTTAGAAACCTGATAAGCTAGCCTTTATCACCTAAAAACGTGTGTATATATACCCTTATTACTTTATTATCTTTTCTTAATGATTCATAGCTATATATATTTAAGGATTTATATATGATGCACTGACAGTGTATAGTTTTTATACACTGTCAATGCACCAGAGGTTGACACCTCATCAATAGGTCCTTATATGCAAATATAAATAAATTTTTTTAATTTGCCCATAAGGACCTATTGATGAGGTGACAACCTCTGATGTATTGACAGTGTATAGAAACTATACACTGTCAGTGCATCATATATAAACTCTATATTTAATATATGCAATCAAGTATCACAAAAGTAAGAACAAAAGTAGCAGAATATACCTTAAAATTCTTTAGAAACCTGGCGAGCTAATTGGCGTAGAAGCAACACGCATGCAGGAAGTGATAACACTATGTGGTCGTGGTAAGCAAGGACACGGGCAGTGCAAGGGAGCTTACACACGATTCAGGCACTGGTGTAATGCTGTGGTGGAGGCGAAATGCAACAAAATGGTGGCGGCGTTGCAGACAAATCGCAGCAGAGATGCAGTGCAGTAGGGATGCCGTGACAGGGAGAGAGCAGAAGCTCAGTGTAAGAGAGTTGACACTGGTTGCGACGAAGGCAAGCAAAGCAAGATCGTGGCAGCACCACCACTGCAGCAGGGGAAAGGAACCGCTTCGGAAGCAATTTGGCTTAAACAGAAGCCAGCAGCGAGATGGTGATGCACGGTGCAGTGATGAAGATGATGCAACAGGGTATGGAGCGGCGCAGTGGAGAGGAGTATAGAAGCGTGCGAGCAGACCAACAATAACAGGGTTGGTGCGCAGGCCAGTAGTTCGGCTAGGCTTTGTGCGGTGAACAGCAGTGATAATATGTAGCAGCAGAGGTACACGACAGGCGGTGGCGGCAAAGATATGGCAGAGCTGGGTGTGGTGGCCACGGGCTACGGAAAGTGACACAGGGATGTCGAAAATGCAATGGGATGATATAGCAGGTATTGATGCGAAGGACGGGTGAAAAAAGGCACAAAAAAACGATAGAGATGATGAATAGTGAAAGAGCCGTGAAAATCCCTCCTCTTTTTCGTGTAAAAGTTCCCCCTTTTATATATATTTTTTGTATCTCCCCTTTTGGAAAATGAATCAATGAGTTTATTAATCCCGTAATCATGGGATTTTATTATTATTTTTATTTATTTTCATTTGACCTTTCCATCTTTTTATTATTTATTTCCTTTTCATTATTTTTATTTTTGGTAATTCATTTTCAGCTTTTATTCCATTTAATTATTTCCTTTTTTGCATGATTTATTTTCCTTTTATTTACTTATTCATATTTGATCTAAATCTCTCAAGTCAACCTTGCCTTAAATTTGCATGATGCATGGGCATTGAAGAATGAGTTTAATTTATTTATTATTATATTTATTATTTTTTTTTCAATTTTTTTAATTAAAGTTTTTCGGACAAAATTCGGTGTCTACAGCTGCCCCTCTTTGCACATTGCTGAGAATCAGGAATAGGGCAAAGACTTTAGACAACAATTTTGTCTGAAGTCATTT
Organism: Heritiera littoralis; assembly: GCA_031772115.1. Lineage (NCBI taxonomy): Eukaryota > Viridiplantae > Streptophyta > Magnoliopsida > Malvales > Malvaceae > Heritiera > Heritiera littoralis. The sequence continues at coordinate 2,447,175 of JAPDPK010000053.1, read as the reverse complement.
TTCTATTTTTTATTTTATTATATATATTTTTTTGGGAAAATTCGATTTTGATTCTCGAAAATAATACCTTGACTCCATACCAAGGCTCAACCCATGATAACAATGGATTCGATTTGAAACATATAATATCTTAACTCCCTATCAAGACTCGATCTACTTGGAAGGAGTGAATTTGACTTTGAAACACAACACCTTGACTCCATACCAAGGCTCGATCAATTCTGAAAGGTGAATTCGATTTTGACACATGAAACCTTGGCTCCTTACCAAGGCTCGATCCACTATGAAAAAGTGAATTCGATTTTGAAACACATGATACCTTGACTCCATACCAAGGCTCGATCCACTGTGAAAAAGTGAATTCGATTTTGACACATGAAACCTTGACTCCTTACCAAGGCTCGATCCACTGTGAAAAAGTGAATTCGATTTTGAAACACATGATACCTTGACTCCATAACAAGGCTCGATCCACTGTGAAAAAGTGAATTCAATTTTGAAACACATGATACCTTGACTCCATACCAAGGCTCGATCCACTGTGAAAAAGTGAATTCGACTTTAAAACATAATACCTTGACTCCCTACCAAGGCTCGATCCATTTTAGAGAAATGAATTCGATTTTGAAACACAAGACCTTGACTCCATACCAAGGATGGAAGGTTTAAATTTTTCGAATCATAGGTTACAAATTATATAAATGCAGAGGGCATAATTGCAAATGCAATATTCATGAATGTGAATGCAAATCATAACAAGTGACCTAATTTGCGGGTACACATTTGGCTGTAAACGCATATTTCATCGTCACCCTGGATGCTCGAATCAAATTGTCGAACTTTGAGCTTACAAGATATCGGACTCCCTTTTTTCTTTGAAAGCAATGCCTCCTTATATGATTTCTGTACTTCTGGTCTATATGCCCGCAGAGTTGGGTTTAAACCCTTATATTCCCATTTTATTATTCACATAGCAATGCAAACTCCTTTATATTTGGGACTATTTATTGAATCAAAACCATTCAAAATAGCCAAGCAAGATACATTTATTATGAATGTAAGGCAAACAAGTCAATGTACAAGGTGATTTCAATGAAGAACAATTTGGCTTTGTCTCAAAATATCTAAGAATTCACGGAGAAGGGACAATAAAATAAAAAATGTATGGTGGCAAAAATTCCCTTATAAGAAAAATTTGGACTTTCTCTATCGAATAATCCAGAATCCCTATTATATGAACCATTGATTGATGACCCCAATGTGTGGGAGATGTTTTCTATCATCTTTAATCCCTTTAGACTTGCAAAACTGATGCCCCTTTTTATCTAGGCCGCCCTCTCGGGTTTTCGACTTAGATACCTCCTATAGGTTTAAGTTGCCTTTTCAGGTTTTCAACTTAAACCCCACCTCTTTTTTTTTTTTAATCTAAGCCGCCTTTTTCAGGTTTTCAACTTAGACCTCTTTTTTTTTTTTTGAATCTCAGCTGCCTTCTCAGGTTTTCAACTTAGATCTTTTTTTTTATTTTAAGCTGCCTTTTCAGGTTTTCAACTTAGATCTTTTTTTTTTTAATCTAAGCCGCCTTTTCAGGTTTTCAACTTAGATCCAATTTCAAGCATAATACTTTTTCAACACATCACCATTGACTGGGTTTGGTAACTCATACCCATCCATCTCCGTCAAAATTAATGCTCCCCCTGAAAAGGCCTTTTTCACCACATACGGGCCTTCCCAATTTGGTGCCCATTTTCCTCGAGGATCATGCTGATTAGATGGAATCCTTTTCAAAACTAATTCCCCTTCTCGAAATTGTCTAGGGTGGACCTTTTTGTCATACGCTCTCATCATTCTCCTTTGATATAATTGGCCATGACAAAGTGCTTTAAGCCTCTTTTCCTCAATCAAATTCAACTGTTCATATCGAGTACAGACCCATTCCGCTTCTTCCAATTCTACCTCCAACAATACCCGTAAGGAAGGAATCTCAACCTCAATAGGCAAAACGGCTTCCATTCCATATACCAACGAGAACGGAGTGGCTCCGGTGGATGTACGCACTGAAGTCCGATAAGCATGCAAAGCAAAAGGAAGTTTCTCATGCCAGTCCTTATAGGTGTCTGTCATTTTTTGAATAATCTTCTTGATATTCTTATTTGCTGCTTCTACGGCCCCATTCATTTTCGGGCGATATGGCACTGAATTATGATGTCTGATTTTGAATTGCTCACAAGCCTCCTCTATCACCTTGTTATTAAAATTCATAGCATTGTCTGAAATAATCCTCTCAGGGAATCCAAATCTGCATATGACTTCCTTCTTAATGAACTTGCATACCACCGACTTCGTCACACTAGCAAATGATGCAGCTTCCACCCATTTTGTAAAGTAATCAATCATCACTAAGATAAAACGATGCCCATTTGACGCTTTTGGAGTGATTGGCCCAATTACATCCATTCCCCACATTGAGAAAGGCCAAGGAGCTGTCATGACGTGCAAAGATGTTGGAGGGACATGTATTTTATCACCATATATTTGACACTTGTGACATCTTTGAGCATATTTAATGCAATCACTCTCCATAGTCATCCAATAATAGCCTGCTCTCATGATCTTTCTAGCCATCATATGCCCATTCGCATGAGTCCCACAACTTCCTTCGTGAACCTCCTCAAGGATCTTTCTAGCTTGCATAGCATCCACACACCTTAGCAAAACCTGGTCTTTCCCTTTCTTATATAGGATATCACCATCGAGAAAGAAACCCATTGACAATCTTCTTATGGTCCTCTTATCGTTTTCCGTGGCTTGCTTAGGATATTGTTGGTTCTTAACATATTGTAGAATATCATGAAACCAAGGCTTGTCATCAATTTCTTCCTCCACATTTAAGCAATGAGCTGGGGAACCACATACACTCATCTTAATGAGCTGAACTTCAGTGTTTGCATTTACTTTGAACATGGCTGCCAATGTTGCCAAAGCATCTGCCATTTGATTTTCTTCTCGAGGTAAATGGTCGAAAGAAACCTTTTCAAATTGTTTGATCAAGTCGATGATGAATTCATGATACAAGACCAATTTTGAGTCTCTTGTCTCCCATTCCCCTCGCAATTGGTAAATTACCAATGCAGAATCTCCGTATACTTCTAACACCTTGATTTTCTTTTCAATGGCTGCTTGTAGTCCCATGATACATGCTTCATATTCAGCCATATTATTGGTACAATTGAAATCCAATCTTGCTGTGAATGGGTAATGATCCCCTTTTGGAGATATTAAGATTGCACCAACACCATGCCCCCAAATATTTGATGCTCCATCGAAATACATCTTCCATGCCTTATCTCCTACTAACTCTTCATCAATCTTGAGGATAGTCATCAAATCCTCATCCGGGAAGTCGAACCTCATAGGCTCATATTCTTCTGTAACTCGATTTGCCAAGAATTCAGCTATCGCACTCCCCTTGATGGCTTTTTGACTCACATAGACAATATCATATTCAGAGAGTAATACCTGCTATCTTGCTAACCTCCCCGACAATGAAGGCTTTTCAAAAATGTACTTAATGGGATCCAACTTCGCAATCAACCAAGTAGTGTGATACAACATATAATGCCGAAGTCTTTGGGCTGTCCAAGCTAATGCACAACACATTTTTTCTAATGAGGAGTATTTAGATTCGTAATCTGTAAATTTCTTGCTCAAATAGTAGATTGCTCGCTCTTTCTTGCTTACTTCATCATGTTGCCCCAATACACAACCCATCGAGTGCTCATGAACTACAAGATACAAAACAAGCGGCTTTCCCGGAACAGGAGGAACTAGAATTGGTGGATTCGAAAGGTATTCCTTGACTTTATCAAATGCTAGTTGACAATTTTCATCCCACTCTCCTGAGTCATGTTTTCGTAGAAGCTTAAAAATTGGATCACATTTAGCAGTGAGATGAGATATAAAACGAGAGATATAATTCAATCGTCCGAGGAAACCCCTCACTTCCTTCTGAATACGCGGTGGCGGTAAGTCTTGGATAGCCTTGATCTTATCTGGATCCACCTCAATCCCTCTTTCACTAACAACAAAACCCAATAATTTTCCTGATGTAGCCCTGAATGTGGACTTAGCCGGGTTGAGCTTAAGTTGAAACTTTCTTAATCTTTCAAAGAGCTTTTTAAGATTGTCGACATGGTCCTCTGCTCTTCTCGATTTAGCAATCATATCATCTACATAAATCTCGATCTCCTTATGCATCATATCATGGAATAAAGTTACCATGGCCCTTTGATAGGTTGCCCCAGCATTTTTTAAACCAAATGGCATTACTTTGTAACAAAAAGTTCCCCACATTGTCACAAAAGTGGTCTTTTCCATGTCCTCCGGTGCCATCTTGATCTGGTTATATCCCGCAAAATCATCCATGAAAGAGAATAATGAATGCCTGGCCGTATTATCAACTAGAGTATCAATATGTGGCAACGGGAAATTGTCTTTAGGGCTAGCTCTATTCAAATGTAAGACCCGAATTTTATTATACTATATACCATATTTGTACATGAATGATGGTAGAAATAAATTATTTTAGTAAAATTAAAGAAAACAATTGAATATGAATTTCCACTTTTCATTTTAAGTTATGATGTATAATATGGTGTATATGCATTTGGTTGAAAAGAAATGCAAAAAGGAACCTTATTGGTTGAAATGTGGAAGCATTAAATGAGATAAGACAAAGTTAATAATTATGGCTGACATTGGCATGGGAAAGAAGAAGAATAAAAGGTGAAATTGTAGTCAAAACGTGCAGAGACTTCTTTCACCCCTGTTCCTTTTGTCGACTGCAAGCCGTTCCTTTTGGCTGGAAATTTCTTCAACATTTAATAGGCTGTAGAAAATTTCACCACGCCATGCCCTTGAACGATTATTTTCTTCACCAATTAATGAGTTATAAGACAAGGTAATGATGAAAGAAAACAGGATAAGAATTTGCAGTAGACTTTGAGGAGATTTAAGTGATTATATAAGAAGGAATACATGAGGAGAACCCATTTAGCAAACTTCATCTTCTTCAAAGTCTTTCTCTCATTCTGTTTCACTGCAAACTCATACTTAGTTCTTTTGTTTCTCTCGTATATGAGCAATAAAACTTTATCTTTTAGCTAGCCAAACTCTTCTACAGTGTTGAAGAGCTAAGGAACAAGAGAAGTACAGTTAAGAAAGGCAAGAAAGCATTCTGTTGTTGGAAGAGCAACTTAGTAAAGGTGAGTTTCATAGTTTTATAGTTCTCTTGATATTTAATGATAGATTTCTATGTTTTACAACGTGATAAACATAGATACAGCCTGGTTGTAGTTAAATATTGTTGAATATATAAGAAACTAGATGGAAAAATAACCAAGAATGAGTAAGGAAACACGATGGGCGAGTAGAAAGCTGCTAGTCAAAATGGGTGAGTACTCGCCCAAAGGATGTGGCGAACTCCACATTTAAGCCATTATGAATGGCTAATCGCAGGTTGGGCGAGCTCCCAGAATAAGCCAATGAGTGAGTGGCGAATAGGTCTGGGTGAGCTACCACATGTAAGCTCAATGACGACTGGCGAGCGCTGTTGGGCGAATGGCGAGTTGGAGAGTAGTCACAGAATCTCGCCAAAGTGTTAGAAAATATTAATAATTTTAGGAAATAATTCGAAAGGAAAATATTAATGGAATTAATATTTTACCTTGCAGAGGCGGGCGAGAAGCAAGGTTTCATCAGACGAGGTAAGGGAGTTGTGTGTTAAAAGAATGCATGTCCTGTGGAGTTAAATTTATGAAAGTACTGAGAATTGGTTTTGGTTTATGACATGCGTATTATTTTGATAAATTGCCTTGTTGTTGGGCTAACTGGTAAGGGCGGGTAACGAGTTGACCCTTCGTTATGTTTTGGGCGAAGAGCCCTCATGTGATATTTTGGCGGGCGAGTGACCATGTTTTAAATAGAAAATCCGGGTGAGCCATTGTGGGCGGACCCTTTTCAATGTTTTCTGGGGAGCGACTATATTTTCATAAAATGGGCGAGCCATTAAGGGCGAGCCAGTTTTACTTGTTGTTTAAAAAGGAAAGTTGACGGGCGAATACTAATTCACCCACCTTGGAGTTCACCATGGGCGAGCTGTGATGGGCGAGCTGACCATGGCGAACAGGTTTAAAGTACATTTTCTCAAACGAAAAATGAGACAGATTAATATTTTGAAAATAGTAAATACGAAACCTTTTGGGCGAGTTGATCCAATGGGCGAGTTGACCATTGGGCGAGTTGACCATGGGCGAGCAGATTTCAATTTATATTTTCTACGAAAATGAGAATAATACCTTTTTGGAATTATTATTTATTCAAATGATTTAAATTCAATAATGTGTTTCCTTAAAGGTATTTTAAGTTATAAATATGATTTTGAGACTTTAGGCCCCTAGTTTCATGCATTTTTATTAGTTATGAGGCTGATGGACCCGCCAAGTCATCAGCGGTCTCGAGGTCACTTGGCAAGTGGACCCCGAGGACTACCCATAGATTGTGGCCATAGATCTACTGTATCCCTGTTGGGATAATTATTCCGTTCTCGCAAGGGGGAGGGGGAACGATGATAGCATGAATTAATTATAGGGTGATGCCTAGTCTCGACTTGATGATTTCTGAGAGGATTTGTTGAATCTTTTTTTTTGTTTGTTTATTATATGATATTGTAACTGTTTAGCAAATGATTTGGCTATCACAAATTGTATTACAATATCCATTGTCTTTCCCTATTGGGTTAATTGTTGGGGGAAATAAATTAAATAAAGAATATGATTTTTTTTTGTGTAATGCAAAATACACTTCCTTACTGAGCACGTTATCGCTCACCCCTTATTTTTCACTCCACAGATTGTTGGTTTTGGGTTAAGAGAATTACCTTCTAGAGATTATCGACTGTTAGCAGATATTCGATATCGAAGGTATATTATTTCTTTTATATATTCAGAAAAATTTTATAGTACTACTTTAAATGGAAGGGAATGTATATACATCTTAGAGTATTAATGTAACAAGTCATATTAGTATAAGTAATAAGAGTTCTAAATTCTTATTTAAAATGTTAAGAGTTGTTAAGCATCACAGACAGCCCAACCGGTAAGTAAGTGGAGTTTATAAGTAAATATTATGTTATATAGTGGATTTGGGATGTTACAGATTTAATGGTATCAGAGCAGGGTTGGTCAGATGTTTAGTGACGCTTAAAGTAAATAGTATACATTCCCTGTAGTACTGTAAAATCTGAATATATAATTGATATATTAATGATAAGTGATAAATGATTTCTATGGTACAGATATGAGTGGAAGGAGGAGAATACGCTCAGTGAGAGGTATAGGCCGAGGTAGGGCGGCACAGATTCCGGAACCGCAGACACCGGAACCTGCCCCAAGACCTCCACGTCCTCTACAGTTAGAGAACATTGATACTCGTGTGAACCAAGTAGAGAGGATGGTAGCCGATTTTATGGCTATGTATCAGGCGGATAGGGTAGAGAGGGAGAGAGCCACAGCTCCTGCAGCCCCAGTTGAGGTACCAACACCGCCACAGCCGGCACCAGTTGTACCTGAGCCTCAGCCTATGCCACCACCGGCACCTCAGCCACCGGTAGCTCCACCACAGCCACTGATTCAGCCGCCTCGAAATGCGGAGTCTTATTGTAATGTGGCATTGGTGAAATCATTTAAAAAGTTGGATCCACCTAAGTTTAAAGGTACTAGGGATCCCTTGGCGGCAGAACAATGGATTATTGAGGTTGATAGATTACTTCAGATTATGAGATGTTCAGAGACAGAGAAAGTAGGCCTAGCAGTGTTCCATTTGGCAGATGATGCGAGACATTAGTGGAAGGCCACTCAGACAGTTTTATTTGCTCAACATCAGGATCTATCTTGGGATATTTTTGTGGAAGCTTTTAGGAGGCAGTATATTCCTGACACTGCTCAGGAAAAATTACAGCAGGAATTCATGGGCTTAGCTCAGGGTAGCATGTCAGTGGACGAGTATGAGACCAAATTTACTACATTGAGTCGTTTTGATCCACAGACTAGTGCGAATACCCGGTATAAGATTTTGAGGTTTAGAGCTGGTTTGAGGCCATCCATCAGAATGAAGCTAGCCCCATTTGTTATACAGACTTATGATGAGATAGTTCAACGGGCTCAGCTATGTGAGAGGGATTATGAACAATTCCAGCTCGATTTCAGTAGCAAGAATAAAGGTAAAGTAAAGGGAAAGACTAAAAGGTTTATGAAGGACAGATCAGGTAGAGAGCAGCCCAAGAGAAGTAGACCTACGGGCATACAGATTACAGAGGGCAGATTTAGTAGACTAGCAGTTTCTACTCCTGCTAGTGGCCCTACCACTACTCAGAGGAGTGTTGCACCTTTATGTAGACAGTGTGGAAGGTCGCATGGGTCACGCCCTTGTCCTTTAATGTCTAGGGCATGTTTTAATTACGGACAGACGGGGCACTTTATCAGGAATTGCCCGATGCTCGGAGAATCTGCTGCTTCTACTATTCCTCCTGCCTTACCTCAGATAGCGACCTCGGCAGCTCAGAGTGAGCCAGAGAAAGCGACACCCTCACAGCCTAGGCGGGCGACAGCCGCAGAGAAGGGTAAGAAGGTTGTGACTCAGGGTCGGGTGTACGCGATGGGTCAGGAGACTGCCGACGCCTCTATTGATGTGATTAAAGGTAAAATTTATCTCTTCGATCTTCCTGTAATTGCCTTATTTGATCCAGGTTCTACCCATTCATTCTTATCGCCTACATGTGCTAACAGGACCCCAGTAGAGCCGGAGTTGTTAGGGTATACCTTGCAAGTGAATACCCCTTTTAAAGATTTCGAGAGGACGGATATTGTATATAGGAATTGTAAATTGACTATAGGAGAGAAGGTTTTTACAATTAACCTAATTTTGTTGAACATATATGATTTTGATATCATTTTGGGTATGGATTGGTTAGCTGCGAACCATGTTAGTTTGGATTGTAATACTAAGTTTATTACCATCTCTCATCCTGAAAAGTATATTGTAAAGTTATTGTAAATTAATAAAATGTATGTGAATATATGTTTGTGAAATGATATGTGTACTGAAATTGTGGTTGTGTATGAAAGATATATTGCTAGTGTGGAGGATGTAGAGAAGAAGCATCCAAAGATCCAAGAGATTCCTATGGTTAAGGACTTTTCGGATGTATTTCCAGAGGAATTACCAGGGTTACCACCGGATCGAGAGACGGAGTTTATGATCGAATTAGTACCCGATACGGAGTCGATTTCTAGACCCCCATATCGAATGGCACTGACAGAGTTAGATGAGCTCAAGAAGCAGCTGCAAGAGTTATTAGATAAAGGATTTATACGTCACAGTGTGTCACCATGGGGAGCTCCAGTACTATTTGTTTGGAAGAAGGATGGTAGTCTCCGGTTATGTATAGATTATCGAATGTTGAATCGAGCTACCATTAAGAATAAGTATCCACTACCTCGGATTGATGATTTGTTTGATCAGCTTAGGGGTGCACAGGTGTTTTCCAAGATAGACCTTCGATCAGGCTATCACCAGCTGAAGATTAAGGAGTCGGATGTGCATAAGACAGCATTTCGAACTCGATATGGTCACTATGAGTTCCTAGTGATGCCTTTTGGGTTGACAAATGCCCCTGCAGCTTTTATGAGTTTGATGAATGAGGTGTTTCATCCTTTTCTGGACAAGTTTGTCATAGTATTTATAGATGACATATTGATTTATTCTAAGACTCCAGAGGAGCATGAGCAGCATTTGCAGATTGTTCTACAGACCCTCAGAGAGCGAAAGTTGTATGCTAAGCTTAGTAAATGCGAGTTCTGGCTTGACCATATTATATTTCTCGGACATGTAGTGTCGAAGGACGGGGTGTCAGTTGATCCGTCCAAGATAGAGGCCATTGTTCAATGGGAGAGGCCTAACACAGTTACCGAGATACAGAGTTTCTTTGGTCTTGCCGGATATTATCGCAGGTTTGTGGAGGGATTTTCTAGGCTTGCTGCTCCATTAACACGACTCACCCGCAAGAACGTAAAGTTTGAGTGGAATGATGCGTGTGAGCGTAGGTTTGGTGAGCTTAAGAAGAGATTGACTAGTGCCCCCGTATTAGCTCTTCCTAGCGGATCAGGTGGATTTATGGTGTATACCGATGCATCCGCTCAAGGTTTAGGGTGTATGCTCATGCAGCATGGTCGGGTTATAGCCTATGGTTCTCGACAGTTGAAGGATCATGAGAGGAATTACCCGACACATGACTTGGAGCTAGCCGCAGTGGTGTTTGCACTGAAGATATGGCGACATTACTTGTACGGGGAGAAATTTCAAATATATACAGACCATAAGAGTCTGAAGTATATTTTCTCACAGCGAGAGCTGAATTTGAGACAGCGACGGTGGATGGAACTACTAAAGGACTATGATTGTGAGATTTTGTATCACCCAGGTAAAGCTAATGTAGTAGCTGATGCACTGAGTCGTAAGCATGTTGGCATGGTATCGTACATGATGATCAGGGAGCATGAGTTGATAGAGCAGTTCTCTAACCTCAGTCTGACAGTTGTTTCCTCTGACCAGTATGGGTTTACAACTAGTTTCCGTATAGAGTCGGATTTAATGGATCAAATCAAGGAAGCTCAGAGGAGTGACGATTATTGTATGGGGATGGCCAGTCAGATTCAAATGGGAGATGAGTTGGATTTTGAGATTGGCACCGATGAGATACTGAGGTTTAGAGGTTGGATATGTGTTCCCGATGATCGGTAGATCCGAGATTTGATTTTATCAGAGGCCCATACCTCTAGATACACGTTACATCCGGGTAGTACTAAGATGTACCAGAATCTCCGAAAAGTGTATTGGTGGCCTAAGATGAAAAAGGACATCGCAGATTTTGTTACTAGATGTCTAACATGCCAACAGATTAAGATTGAGCATCAGAAGCCGGCAGGTATGCTTCGACCATTATCGATTCCTACGTGGAAGTGGGAGCATGTAACTATGGATTTTATTATGGGATTACCACGGACCCGGAAGGGGTATGATGCTATTTGGGTGATAGTCGATATATTGACTAAGTCTGCTCATTTCTTAGCCATGAGATCTACGGATTCAGTTAGTGCCTTGGCCGAATTGTATGTCAGGGAGATAGTGAAGTTACATGGTGTCCTAGTGAGTATTACCTCTGATAGGGACTCTCGCTTCATCTCTCATTTTTGGGAGAGATTTCAGGAGGCTATGGGATCCCAGCTGAGTTTTAGCACCGCTTTTCATCCACAGACTGATGGACAGTCCGAGCGTACTATACAGACGCTCGAGGATATGTTGAAAGCGCATTGGATTTTAGAGGCTCATGGGATGATCACTTACCCCTGGCAGAGTTTGCTTATAATAATAGTTTTCATACGAGTATCGACATGGCACCGTATGAGGCCTTGTATGGCAGACGATGCAGATCCCCAATAGCATGGGAAGAAGTTGGAGACCGTAAACTGTTAGCTCCCGATTTGGTCGAGTAGGCTTCTCGTGATGTACGGATGATTTGTGAGAGGCTCCAAAAGGCTCAGAGTCGGCAGAAGAGTTATGCAGATACTAGACGCCGACCATTGGAGTTTGTAGCGGGTGATTATGTGTTTTAAAAGGTTTCACCATCCAAGGGTATAATGAGATTCGGGAAGAGAGGAAAGTTGAGTCCTCGATACATTGGGCCTTATGAGATCTTAGATCGTATAGGAGATATGGCATATCGGTTAGCACTACCACCGGAGTTGTCAGGAGTGCATAACATGTTCCATGTCTCAATGTTGAGAAAGTACCATTCAGATCCTTCTCACGTGATTCGACACGAGCCATTGGAGATCAGAGAGGATATGAGTTACGTTGATAAACCAAAACGGATCCTGGATAGGAAAGAAAAGGTATTGCGATCAAAAACGATTCCTTTGGTTAAAGTGCTCTGGCAGTATCATAACGAAGAGGAGGCTACTTGGGAGTTAGAGAGCCTTATGCATGAAAGGTATCCAGAGCTTTTTCAGTGACAGGTCCAAGTTAAATTTGGAGGACCAAATTTCTTAAGGTGGGGAGAAATGTAAGACCCGAATTTTATTATACTATATACCATATTTGTACATGAATGATGGTAGAAATAAATTGTTTTAGTAAAATTAAAGAAAACAATTGAATATGAATTTCCACTTTTCATTTTAAGTTATGATGTATAATATGGTGTATATGCATTTGGTTGAAAAGAAATGCAAAAAGGAACCTTATTGGTTGAAATGTGGAAGCATTAAATGAGATAAGACAAAGTTAATAATTGTGGCTGACATTGGCGTGGGAAAGAAGAAGAATAAAAGGTGAAATTGTAGTCAAAACGTGCAGAGACTTCTTTCACCCTGTTCCTTTTGTCGACTGCAAGCCGTTCCTTTTGGTTGGAAATTTCTTCAACATTAATAGGCTGTAGAAAATTTCACCACGCCATGCCCTTGAACGGTTATTTTCTTCACCAATTATGAGTTATAAGACAAGGTAAATGATGAAAAACAGGTAAGATTTGCAGTACTTGAGGAGATTAAGTGATTAATATGAGAATACATGAGGAGAACCCATTTAGCAAACTCATCTTCTTCAAAGTCTTTCTCATTCTGTTTCACTGCAAACTCATACTTAGTTCTTCTATTTCTCTCGTATATGAGCAATAAAACTTTTCTTTTAGCTAGCCAAACTCTTCTACAGTGTTGAAGAGCTAGGAACAAAGAAGTACAGTTAAGGAAGGCAAGAAAGCATTCTGTTGTTGGAAGAGCAACTTAGTAAAGGTGATTTCATAGTTTTATAGTTCTCTGATATTTAAATAGATTTCTATGTTTTACAACGTGACAAACTAGATACACCCGTTGTAGTTAAATATTGTTGAATATAAAGAAACTAGATGGAAAAATAACCAAGAATGAGTAAGGAAACACGATGGGCGAGTAGAAAGCTGCTAGTCAAAATGGGTGAGTACTCGCCCAAAGGATGTGGCGAACTCCACATTTAAGCCATTATGAATGGCTAATCGCAGGTTGGGCGAGCTCCCAGAAAGCCAATGAGTGAGTGCGAATAGGTCTGGGTGAGCTACCACATGTAAGCTCAATGACACTGGCGAGCGTTGTTGGGCGAATGGCGAGTTGGAGAGTAGTCACAGAATCTCGCCAAAGTGTTAGAAAATATTAATAATTTTAGGAAATAATTCGAAAGGAAAATATTAATGGAATTAATATTTTACCTTGCAGTCGAGCAGTGAGAATTGATAAGGCGGGCGGGAAGCAAGGTTTCATCAGACGAGGTAAGGGAGTTGTGTGTTAAAAGAATGCATGTCCTGTGGAGTTAAATTTATAAAAGTACTGAGAATTGGTTTTGGTTTATGACATGCGTATTATTTTGATAAATTGCCATGTTGTTGGGCTAACTGGTAAGGGCGGGTAACGAGTTGACCCTTCGTTATGTTTTGGGCGAAGAGCCCTCATGTGATATTTTGGCGGGCGAGTGACCATGTTTTAAATAGAAAATCCGGGCGAGCCATTGTGGGCGGACCCTTTTCAATGTTTTCTGGGGCGGGCGACTATATTTTCATAAAATGGGCGAGCCATTAAGGGCTAGCCAGTTTTACTTGTTGTTTAAAAAGGAAAGTTGACGGACGAATACTAATTCACCCACCTTGGAGTTCACCATGGGCGAGCTGTGATGGGCGAGCTGACCATGACGAACAGGTTTAAAGTACATTTTCTCAAACGAAAAATGAGACAGATTAATATTTTGAAAATAGTAAATACGAAACCTTTTGGGCGAGTTGATCCAATGGGCGAGTTGACCATTGGGCGAGTTGACCATGGGCGAGCAGATTTCAATTTATATTTTCTACAAAAATGAGAATAATACCTTTTTGAAATTATTATTTATTCAAATGATTTAAATTCAATAATGTGTTTCCTTAAAGGTATTTTAAGTTATAAATATGATTTTGAGACTTTAGGCCCCTAGTTTCATGCATTTTTATTAGTTATGAGGTTGATGGACCCGCCAAGTCATCAGCGGTCTCGAGGTCACTTGGCAAGTGGACCCCGAGGACTACCCATAGATTGTGGCCATAGATCTACTGTATCCCTGTTGGGATAATTATTCCGTTCTCGCAAGGGGAAGGGGGAACGATGATAGCATGAATTAATTATAGGGTGATGCCTAGTCTCGACTTGATGATTTCTGAGAGGATTTGTTGAATCTTTTTTTTTGTTTGTTTATTATATGATGTTGTAACTGTTTAGCAAATGATTTGGCTATCACAAATTGTATTACAATATCCATTGTCTTTCCCTATTGGGTTAATTGTTGGGGGAAATAAATTAAATAAAGAATATGATTTTTTTTTTGTGTAATGTAAAATACACTTCCTTACTGAGCACGTTATGGCTCACCCCTTATTTTCAACTCCACAGATTGTTGATTTTGGGTTAAGAGAATTAACTTCCAGAGATTATCGACTGTTAGCAGATATTCGATATCGAAGGTATATTATTTCTTTTATATATTTAGAAAAATTTTACAGTACTACTTTAAATGGAAGGGAATGTATATACATCTTAGAGTATTAATGTAACAAGTCATATTAGTATAAGTAATAAGAGTTCTAAATTCTTATTTAAAATGTTAAGAGTTGTTAAGCATCACAGACAGCCCAACCGGTAAGTAAGTAGAGTTTATAAGTAAATATTATGTTATATAGTGGATTTGGGATGTTACATCAAATCCCGATAATCAACACACATTCTCACCTTTCCATCCTTTTTAGGTACTGGGACTATATTTGCTACCCATTCAGGGTACTTTGCCACTTCTAGGAACCCGGCATCGAATTGCTTTTTTACCTCCTCTTTTATTTTCAACAACATTTCTGGTTTCATCCTCCTCAATTTCTGCTGAACCGGTTTGCAACCTGGCTTCAAAGGCAATCTATGCACTACAATATCAGTATTCAAACCTGGCATGTCCTGGTACGACCAAGCAAACACATCTGTATATTCGCGAAGCAAGCTTATTAATCTTTTTTTAATTGACAAGGAGAGAGAGGTCCCAACTTTAACTTCTTTCTTTATTTCTTCATTCCCCAAGTTTATGACTTCTATTGGTTCTTGATTAGGCGTAATTTGTTTCTCTTCTTGCTGTACTAGTCTTAGCAAATCTTGAGGTAAAGCATAATCATCCACATCTCCTTCATCATTAAGTTCACCAACACAAACGGTTTTAAGTTCTGGATTATTGTTGAGAAAGTCCTCATTTTCATTATTAGGATACCTGGAGATAATTAAAATGGGATTGATACGGAGAAGGTATAAAAATGAATGAAAAGAAACAACACGGATGAATGAATAAAATGCATCATGCTTGTCATTTATTGAATGATAAAGACTAAATAAAAGCCCATACATAAAAGACCCTAATGCCTTTGGGCAAAGGCACTTGGATAAGTTTATTGCATTACATGAAACATGATTTGAAAACGACGGGGAGCTCAACAGCATGCCAATTCTCCAATTTGTAGTCGGGAGGACAAGGATGAATTCCGGAACTATCCATCTCTTCTAGAAATTCTTCTATTCCTGCCATATTGATAGAGAGATCTGTGAAAGCTCTAGCCATCGCTGGGATAGACTCGCCTTCTTCAACTTTTGCAGAGTTATTGTAGATGTATCCCGCCGAATAGAAAGACTCATATAGAGGAGGGAAACCCATTGGTTCAAACTCTATTTCATGCCCCATAAAATTAGCCAACTTGCTTTCCTTCTTCCTTTCTATGAATTTTTTCTTTTCAAGTCCAGTGGGTTTATATCCTAACCCAAACCTATCCATCTTAGGAGTAACAGACACTGCTCTCTTAATTCCTTGTAACTCCTTTCCTAAACCTGCTCCAACATGACATCCCTTTCCCATCGTTTGTTGAATCCCGAACCTAGTGGCTTTTGACAAATGCGGTACGGGTATTTTCATCCCTTCTCCCACAAATGTAGCATTAACAAGTTCTAAAGATCTAAAAGAGCATTCCACCGCATCTTCAGCAACTTCTATGTATGGGGCACTTGTAGTAATGGTTGCAATCATGTCTTCTTCTCCTTCTATACTCACCAAATGTCCATCAACCACAAATTTGACCTTTTGATGCAGAGTTGAAGGAACTGCACCCGCTGAATGGATCCAAGGCCTTCCAAGCAAACAATTATAAGAAGGAGTGATATCCATAACTTGAAATTCAATGTTATAGACACATGGACCAATCTGGAGTGGCACCTCTATATTCCCAATCACTTCTCGACGAGTACCGTCAAAAGCTCTCAAGACAATGTGACTTCTCCTCATGTTTGACTTATCTATATGCAACCTAGACAGTGTAATCATGGGCATAACATTCAAGGATGACCCATTATCAATGAGGACCTTCGGAAGGATATGATCTTTACAAGTGGTGGTTATGTGAAGGGTTTTAGTACTTCCTCTACCGTCGAGTGGGATCTCATCATCATTTAATGAAATGAAGTTATCTGCTGCAATATTTCCCACCAACCGATCTATATTCTCTACCGACACATTGTGGGCCACATAAGATTCATTGAGCACTCTCAACAAAGCATTTCGATGAGGCTCTGAATTCAAGAGTAAAGAAAGTAAGGAAATCCTTGCTGGTAAGCGATTTAATTGTTCCACCACATTGTATTCACTGTGCTTAATAAACTTCAAAAACTCACAAGCTTCTTTCTCCGTTACAGGTTTCTTCCTTTCAGAATCTACTGGAACTATCGGCCTGACTTCTTTTGCTTGGCTATCTCTATTGTTTTCACCCTTTTCATCTTCTTTAGCTTTCCCCATCTGAATTTTCTTCAATATATCTAGGGTATAACACCTACCACTTCTCGTCATTCCTCCCGGGCCCGCAATGTCTATTGTATCAGTAGTATAAGTAGAGGGATTATTGAGAGATCCTTGAGCTGTGACCTTATAATTGTAATTCCACGGGACTGCATGGTCACTCTTATACGGGAACGGGCTTGGAACTTTAATAATTAGTTTCGACCTAGCATTTTCAGTAGTTACGCTAGGTTCCGTTTTGCTCTTATCCCCACAAATGACCTTCAATGGTTTGATCGGCTTCCCAAACATTGATGGCTCTATGACATTCACTACTTTCCCTTCAAGAGCTTTAGAGAACTCAATCTCTCCTAAGTCCATCATCTTTTGTACTATACGATGAAACTCCTCACAACTTTGGACGGAATGCCTCATCACTCCTCCATGAAACTCACAATACTCTTCTTCTTGCATTTCAAGCCCAAATTTTGCCTTCTTAGATTGAATAATCTTTGCCTTCCTCATTGTTTCCAGCACCACCCTCATCGGTGTCTTCACATCATTGACATTTCTTTTTATCCAACACCCATCATCCCCTATTATTGCGTTTACATTGGCCTCCGTGTGATTTGGAAGAGGATTCGCATTTACACTTGGCTCATTATCCTTCCCAAATTCCAAGATTCCAGCTTTCATGAGATCTCGAACTTTGTACTTAAATGTCGTACAATTTTCGATCGAGTGGCCTTGGATCTCGGCATGATAATCGCAATGGGCATTTGCATCATACCATTTTGGATAAGGGGGTTTAAGGGGCTGTAGAAAAATAGGGGCAACAAAGTGATTTTGCAATAATTGGGGGAATAGCTCAGCATAGGATATTGGTATTGGGTCGAATTGGGGCCTCTCCTTATTATTCTTGGGAGCTCTTTGGTTATTTCCTTGGTTGTTAGGTTGATAGGTAGGTCTTGGTGTATGTGCAGAGGAAGGGGTAGCAATATTCATTGGTGCTTGTAAATTCATGGGGTAGGTTGGTTGAGGCTGGTATGAGTAAGGGTTTTGGGAGATATTGTTCACGGGTGAATAATAGGGACGGTATGAAGGATAAGAAAAATAGGGTGTGGAATTCATTTTCGATCGCCTTTCAGTGGTAACAGCTTGCACTTCTCCATCCTTCTTTCTACTCATTCCACTCCTTTTTGGGGCTGATGTGTCTTCAATCTTGCCACTTTTAATGGCATTCTCAATCATCTCTCCCGAAATGACCATATCAACAAAATTTTTAGTAGCACTCCCCACGAGTTTATCATAATAAGGAGGTCACAAAGTACTAACAAACAAAGTTGTTGTTTCTTTTTCAGTCAACGGAGGCTGCACTTGAGCTGCCAAATTCCTCCACCTTTGAGCATACTCTTTAAAGCTTTCACCAGATTTCATCTCTAGGTTTTGTAAGGATAACCTATCAGGTGCCATATCCGTCATATGCTTATATTGTGCCATAAAGGATTTTCCTAAATCCTTCCATGTATGGATACGACTCCAATCCAACTGATTATACCATTTAGCAGCAGGTCTAATCAATTTTTTTGTTTTTTTTTAATTATTTTTTATGAAAAGTTTTATTAAATATTTATTAAGACCATTAACTAAGATTTTGGATAAAACATGATTAATCATGGTTCGACTCTCTAATGTCCCCAGTGGAGTCGCCAAGCTGTTGTAACGATTTTCGTTCGGAGACTCGATCGCTCGACGATTTTGGAAAATAACAAAAAGAGGAGTCGCCACCAATCTTTTTTGACTAGGTGTGATTGGCCACCTAAAATTATTTATCTTTTTAATAAAATCTTAAAATTAATTAAGTTTTATCAAAAAAATAATTTTTCGTCTGTGAAAACAAAGTTTGGGTTCGGGAGTTCGGTTACGTGTGGGGAAGGATTAGCACCCCCACAACGCCCGTTAAAAAAACGGTACCACTTAATCATATATTATCCCTTCGATCTTAATTAAATGGTCTTAATTAAATATTTAAAAGAACTTTATTTATTTCGAAATCATTTTGTTATTTGTTTTATTTTGAAATATTTAAATTTTATTTTTTATTTGTAATAAGTGAAAATCTTTTGTATTGAAAATTATTCCGAAGTACCCCAATACTTTTGGTAGCATTTCGGATAATTTCCTCACCTAGAGATTTCTTAAGAATCGCTACTTGCGATTTCTATAGAATCCCATCCTCGGGAGATTTGCACTTATTTTGGAGTTTCATGAATGCAAATGATGCTAACAAAGTAGATATGATGCACATGAGAAATATATTATTTTATTTTATTTTTATTATCTTTTATATTTATATTATTGCTTTTGAAATTTATTGATTTTATAAAATTTATTTTTTATTGAAAAATCATATTAAATATTCCAATATGCTGGTAACATTCAGCAGATTTCTCTCACCTAGAGATCAGTTAGGAATCACTACTTGTGAATTTCATAACATCCCATCATCGGACATTATTTATATCTTATTTATTTTTAATTTGTTTTACTCTTTATTTTGAAGTCTTGTTTATTTGTTTGTTTAAAATATTTATTTATTTATTATTGTTAGTTTATTTCATATAAGTTGATTATATTAGAAATCTTAATATCGAACTAAAATTATTTGAATACCCCAATACGCTGGTAATATTCAAATATTTTATTTCGACCCTAAGGATAATCAAAGAATCACTACTTGTGATTTCTAAGGAATCCTATCATCGGGGACCTTTTATATTTAAGATGTGTATTTACATTTATTTATTTATTTATTTTAATTCCTAAATTTTTACCTATTTAAAAGTTTTTTATTTCTATTCACTTACTATTTTCTTGTATGTACCTATTATTATTTTCATTACCATTTTTATATTTTTTTTATACTAAGAAATCTTATTAATATTTTTCTTCATATCGAAATAAAATCATTTAAATGTCCCAATACGCTGGTGACATTAAAGATTTTATTTCGATCCTAAGGATTGTCAAAGAATCGTTACTTGCGATTTCTAAGGAATCCTATCATCGAAAATTTAAAATTTGTTATTAAAATTTATATTTAAATTTATTTATTTTAAGTTTATATTTATATTTATTTACTTTTTACCCTTTTTATTTATTTTCTTTTTTATATTTATAAGAAATTTTGATATCGAGATAAAACAAATTAGATATTCCAATACGCTGGTAACATCTAATGAATTTTCTCGATCCTAAAGATTATCGAAGAATCACTACTTGTGATTTCTTCGAAATCTTATCATCGGAAAAAAAAAACTTAAATATTCATTCGTTTACCTTTCCATTTGTGTTTTTATTTATTTCTTTTATTATGTGTTATTATTTTATTTTTTTTAAATTGATTTATTTTTCAAAATTAAAAATTTTATTATCGAAATAAAATCACTTAAATATCCCAATACGCTGGTGACATTTAAGGATTTTATCTTGATCCTAAGGATTATTGAAGAATCGCTACTTGCGATTTCTAAAAAAAATCTTATCATCAGAAATTCCTTTAAAATTTTTCATTTATATTATTTTAGTGTTTTATAAAATTTTCTTTTCATATTTTGTTCATTTATTCTTTATTTTACTTTTATCTTCTTTTTTTTTAAGTTATTGATTTTACATTCTTTTATTATGTATCTTTATATTTATAAGATAATTTGATATTGAGAAATCATTACTTTTTTTTTGAAATTTTATTGTTGGATAAATCTTTATTAAAGTT
The DNA here is from genome assembly GCA_031772115.1 of Heritiera littoralis. Classification (NCBI taxonomy): domain Eukaryota; kingdom Viridiplantae; phylum Streptophyta; class Magnoliopsida; order Malvales; family Malvaceae; genus Heritiera; species Heritiera littoralis. Next base: position 2,426,441 of record JAPDPK010000053.1, on the reverse strand, counting down.
TTTTTTTTTTTATGTTCACTTTCATTACCTAAAACCGTGTGTGTACATATCCCTTATTACTTTATTCTCTTTTCTTAATGATTCATAGCTATAGCTATAAATATATATATATATATATATATATATATATATATATATATAATATATGCAAACGTATCACAGAAGTAAGAACAAAAGCAAAATATACATTAAGATTCTTTAGAAACCTGATAAGCTAGCCTTTATCACCTAAAAACGTGTGTATATATACCCTTATTACTTTATTCTCTTTTCTTAATGATTCATAGCTATATATATTTAATATATGCAATCAAGTATCACAAAAGTAAGAACAAAAGTAGCAGAATATACCTTAAAATTCTTTAGAAACTTGGTGAGCTAATTGGCGTAGAAGCAACACGCATGCAGGAAGTGATAACACTGTGTAGTCGTGGTAAGCAAGGACACGGGCAGTGCAAGGGAGCTGACACACGATTCAGGCACTGGTGTAATGCTGTCGTGGAGGCGAAATGCAGCAAAATGGTGGCGGCGTTGCAGACAAATCGCAGCAGAGATGCAGTGCAGTAGGGATGCCGTGACAGGGAGAGAGCAGAAGCTCAGTGTAAGGGAGTTGACACTGGTTGCGACGAAGGCAAGCAAAGCAAGATCGTGGCAGCACCACCACTGCAGCAGGGGAAAGGAACCGCTTCGGAAGCAGTTTGGCTTAAACAGAAGCCAGCAGCGAGATGGTGATGCACGGTGCAGTGATGAAGATGATGCAACAGGGTATGGAGCGGCGCAGTGGAGAGGAGTATAGAAGCGTGCGAGCAGACCAACAATAACAGGGTTGGTGCGCAGGCCAGTAGTTCGGCTAGGCTTTGTGCGGTGAACAGCAGTGATAATATGTAGAAGCAGAGGTACGCGACAGGCGGTGGCGGCAAAGATATGGCAGAGCTGGGTGTGGTGGCCACGGGCTACGGAAAGTGACACAGGGATGTCGAAAATGCAGTGGGATGATATAGCAGGTATTGATGCGAAGGACAAGGGTGAAAAAAGGCACAAAAAAAACGATAGAGATGATGAATAGTGAAAGAGCCGTGAAAATCCCTCCTCTTTTTCGTGTAAAAGTTCCCCCTTTTATATATATTTTTTGTATCTCCCTTTTGGAAAATGAATCAATGAGTTTATTAATCCCGTAATCATGAGATTTTATTATTATTTTTATTTATTTTCATTTGACCTTTCCATCTTTTTATTATTTATTTCCTTTTCATTATTTTTATTTTTGGTAATTCATTTTCAGCTTTTATTCCATTTAATTATTTCCTTTTTTACATGATTTATTTTCCTTTTATTTACTTATTCATATTTGATCTAAATCTCTCAAGTCAACCTTGCCTTAAATTTGCATGATGCATGGGCATTGAAGAATGAATTTAATTTATTTATTATTATATTTTTTATTTTTTTTCAATTTTTTTAATTAAAATTTTTCGGACAAATTTCGGTGTCTACAATAGCTGTCCGAGTTCACTTACTCCTGATACTAGACAGGCTTTAATATGCACACGAGATTGGTTGCAAATGCAATCAGATGGTGCGTGCATTAATTTTTATCACTTTAGACAATCATTTCTAATTTGTTTTATGTCTCTAACGACATGCTATGGTTAATAATTTAATAGATGCCACTACATCTTCAAGTCATTATGCTCTACCCCTTGTGCTGAAGCCAATTGATCAGTCTTCAGTAAGCCTCTATTAAATTCTTTCCTTTAGATGCCTGCCAAGAATACAATTCCTAAGTTGCTAATTTCGCAAGTGCCCTTATTTTGATGGTTTTCTCATGCAAGGTACATGGATCTTTCCTTAAGCCAAAAAGACGGTATTTGATTGTATTGAGCACTTGGGCCTTGGTCTCGAAAATTGGACAAGCTGCTACTTTCATGTTCTTAAATCGGTGTAGTTGAATTGTTAATTAGTTATGGTATTTCACTGTGGCTTTGCTATCTTAGTTCTTCCACTAGAAGCTTAGAATTCAATGTACATTTTAGGATACTAGCAAGTAAATGCTTATATCTATGGCTCAATTCAAGAACTCTCTGTTATTGTTGATGTAGACATTTTTCATGTTCTATAAAATAGAAGTTGTATTTAGGGCTATTGTATTGTCATTTGGTTTCTTGAATCCTGGCTTTCCCTTGAGCAATAACCAGAGACGGATTTACAATGGGGTAATGGCGGGCAGTTGCTCCTTTTATGTAATTATTACGATTTCAACATAATTTTAACTTTGTTTTTACTGAAATCTAATTGCCATTTTACTTTAAATTTACGGTAAATTGTTCACTTTTATGAAAATTTAGTTTCTTGTCAAATAATCTGGCAAATGCATGTGAGTTGTGAAAATAGTTTATTGAGGATTATTTCTTTCTTCAGGAAACACACACACACACAAAAGAGGAGGAAGAAGAAGAATGCTGAGGCCCAAAAAGACTTAAAAGATAGAATTACACGAAGCCCATTGGCCTCATTATTATGAAGAAAAAAGCTGTAACTTCCAGGAGCAAAGTGAAGTGTTGATGGTTTGCTTTCATAATAAATAATCTTATACTCGAGTCGTGGGAAATTTTATAGTAAGATCATAAATTTTGATTTTATTTTAAAATTAATGTAAAAAATATATGATTAAATTTAAATTTAAAGTTATTAGATGTAAAATATGTTAGAAATATCGTAAACATTTGATAATTAACTTAAGGTTACTATAAACAGTATATGATTATGTATAAATTTAAAATTATTAAGTTTAAAAACATGTTAGAAGCGTGCAAACACATGATAATTAACATAAACATGCAGTATAGCAAAATTATCACGTGTTTAAATCTATCAATACTATTGTTAAATTGATAATTATATTTTTATGATACTTTTAATATATTATACGTTTAATGATTCTAAATTTACTTTTAATCATATATTTTTTATGTTGACTTTACTGTACAAATTACCATCTTGACTTATTAGTATTCTATTGCGTTGCTCTCCTTTCATTTTTTTTTTTAATGTTCTAATTTTTTCAACAGTTAAAACTTTTATTTATATTCCAATATTATTTTGGGGCTTTTTTAATTTTTTTAGCATTAAATTAAGAAATATTAGTTTTATAAAAAAAATAAAATTTTAAATTTAAATACACTAAATAATTTTTTTATATTTCATAAAAATCAAACAAAGATATGTTTTGACATTATTTATGATTGGCATTTTTCTAAAAAAAATGAATTACATAAAAACCATCATCTAGTTATTATGAACCATAAACCTTCGAATTACAATAATAATTAACAAAAACACGACTGAAGTGCTTATGCCTTGCAAAATGAAATAAAAATAAAATAAAATGAAGTGAAGAAGTCGGGAAAAGGAGAAAGGTTTTTTTTTCTTTTTCATTATATTCCTCTCCTTTTCTCCTATTTCTGATGGCTTGTTGTATAGATGTTGAATGCAGCAGACAGGCACACATGAAATGCAGAAAGAAGGGATGGGAATATGATTCTTTGGTCTACAATCTGTTAAGCACATGGCCATGGGGTCTGTTTAGTTTTGCCACACTGCTTTATTTTCTTTTATATTTATTGCAGCTTGGATCATCGGACATGTATTTTGCATAGGAATTAGGACATGGCTATGCTACGGGAATTTCTATAGTAAGGTCACAAATTTTGATCTTATTATGAGGTCAAAATAAAAAATATATGATTAAGCGTAAATTTAAAATCATTAGGCATTAAAAATGTTAGACGTATCGTAAAAATGTGATTATCAATATAAAAATTAGTGCCAATAGATTTAAACACATGATAATTTTGCTATAATTTATATTTATGTTAATTATCATATGTTTACATACTTCTAACATATTTTACACCTAATAACTTTAGATTTACGCTAAATCATGTGTTGTTTACATTAATTTTAAGTTAATTATCAGTATTTTCAATACGTCTAATATTTTTTATGCCTAACGACTTTAAATTTACGTTTAATCATATGATTTTACATTGACCTTATAATAAGGTCAAATTTTGTGACTTTACTATAGAATTTCCCGCTACGAGGGATTTATTTGTTGGCTTAATCTATTTTCCACGTGAACATTGTATCGACTCTGCCTATGGGTTAGGCACCGTCGCATTTTCAAAAAGTGAAGCACGGGTTCTTCAACAAGATAAGTGGATTTGGGATGATTCGATCTAATTTTTTGAATTTAATTTTTTATTTAAGTCTGTAATTACATAAAATGATGAAGTTTAAGTTTGTTTAAATTGTTCAAATACTATTAATTTTTTTATAAAAAAAAGTTTAACAAAAAATCCAATAAATATGAAAAAAAACACATAATAAATAAACATAACATAGTAAGGCTCCATTTAGTTCACTGAAAATGACTTCTAAAAAATGATTTTTTCATTTTTTTTTGTGTTTAGTTGATAGAAAATTAATTGGTCAATGAAAAATTAGGTAATTTTCCTGAAAATTAGGTAATTTTTTCTAAAAATCATCTCACACTTTTGAAAATAGAAAGACATTTCTCAAAAGTTAGCTATCTACATGTAGGGTTATTTATTAAGCTTGTGAGTATAATTCTACTCAAATTAGAGCTTAGATATGATTTTTTAAACTTGAATTTAATTTAACCCTACATAAAATATTATTATATTAATAAAATTTTTCTTATTTAATTAGATTAAAATTTTTAAATGTTAGAATATGAACATTAAACTTCAATATTATAAGTTTAAATGTTTTTTTATAGTATTAATCTTAAATATTTTTTATTATTTCAATAATAAATAATATTATATTATTATTTTAATCATAAATAATAAATACTAATTTTATAAATAATATATTTATTGTTTTAATAATTAATATTTTTAATAATTTCTTAATATTTTAATTTAAGATATAATGTTTTTATAATTTTCTTACAAATATTTTTATGTTAATATTTTAATAATAAATATAAAAAAATAATGCTTTTGTTATGATTTTAATAATAAAGTACTTTCAGTATAAAATATAATTATTTTAATAGTATAAATATTTTTAATATTTCAAAAATAAATATTAATAAATTATTAATATTTTATATATTTTGAAATAGTAATATTACTTTAAATATTTTAAAAATATTAATATCAGTAATAATAAATAGTTTTCTTTTAAATGTTTAATAATATAATATTTTAATATTAAATAATATTTTCGAAATATAATTATTTTTAATATTAATAAATTAATTTATAAATAAGAATTTTTTTTAATATTTTATTAGTTATGTTAATATCATTTAAAAGAAGAAAACAGATTTTCTAGGAAACAACCAAACAACAGAAAATCTTTTTCATTAACTCATCCAAAGAATGAAAAATCTTTAGTTTTCTAAAAAATGTAAATATTTTTTAAAAATCATTTTCAAAAATCATTTTTAGCAAACTAAATTAAATCTAAGTTCAAATAAATTTTTTACAGAAAAACTACGATAGTATGAAAATTTAAATCAATGTCTAAAATATAGTACAAACTCAAATTATATTGCATCCAAATTAATTGAATAAGGTACTAACTTCTTTACCAATAGCATCCTTACTTAACATATTTTTTAAAAAAAAAAAACCTTACAAAATATACCAGCATATATTAATAAACTATCAAATTAACTAGGTTATAAAAGAGAATTGTGAGAAAATTAGAATTATTAAGTTAGACCAAACTTGAATTTTAAATAGTAAACTCAAAGTCCGATCCAATTTTTTATGGGATCACATTTATTGACTCAGGCTCATCTAATAAACTTAAATATTATTGTTCAAATCCATACAAAAATTAGATGAATCTTCATATTTGAACGGATAGTCCGACCATTATTCAAGTTTACACCCAATTAGATTCATTTATTTTAAATATATCACATATTAAATAACATTTTATATTAATATTTTTAAAAATATTGTTAAAAAATTAAATAAAAATATATTTTATTAATAAATATAATGAAATAGGATTTGAACTTGAAAAGTCTTTTTTAGGTTTAAACCTATTCAAACTAGACTTACTAAAAACGTTTCACTTATGAATGGATCTAATTTTCTCGATCAACTTTTTTTGAAGTTTCTTTTTATGAAATTTGAAAATTTATCGTATTTCAATGATGTTATGCCCTTCTCAATTTCTTTTTTTCTTTTCATATAAACATAAAAGAAAAAATTGGAAACTATTTTTAAGTGATAGAAGGTTTGCCTTTAATTTTTCTCCTGTTAATCTAATAAATTTTTGAATATGTGAAAAATTATACTCGCTTTTCACTTTTCACCCTTCCTTTTGATCATGTTTTCACATAAAACCAAATAAGAGTTTTTTTTTTTCACCTTCCTAACTTCTTTCGGTCAATTTTCTCCCTATTTTTCCCCTTCTCAAAAGAAGTTTCATGTTTCAACTAAACAAAAGAAAATTAAGAATAATGGTATAGGTCCATTTTGTCAACGCGCATGTATGCAACTTTTCTCTCATTCATAAAAGGAATTTTCGCAGTTCCATTTTTTCCAAATTGTCATACGCTATTAAAAATTCATTTATATTTAAATACAATTTCTAAAGTGTTACGTTTTTTCGTCTTTGGTCAACACATGAGTTTAAACATGATCTATCTCTTTTCAACTTTTTATTAAATTTGATAATGTTAGATATTACATGATGATGTGAAACATAAATGCCACAAAAAATGAAAGTGACACATAAATTTGACAAAAGCTAGAAAAAATAATTTTGGTTGGCATGTCAATCGGATTTTTAACATGATAATTTTTATGTTTTTCATTACACGAGCATTATTTGACATAATTTGAACTCAATATATATATATATATGTGTGTGTGTGTGTGAATTATCAAATCTATTAAAAATCAAAATTTAGTTTGATGATTGTGCTTCTTTTTAAACTTGAAACTTAAAATTTTTAATTCACATCACGATTAAAAAAAATCTCAAAATTAATTAATAAATCACAATTTTATAACTCATATGTAAACTATTAATATTTTGACTTTCCACCTCATCCTTTTTTATTTCAACAGAAAATTACTCTATAAATTCACATCATGATTAAAAAAAATCTCAAAATTAATTAATAAATCACAATTTTAAAACTCATATGTAAACTATTAATATTTTGACTTTCCACCTCATCCTTTTTTATTTCAACAGAAAATTACTCCATAAATTCTTATCTCAATGAACAAATTCATCACTCATCTCGTAATGAATATACAAAGAAGAATGTATTAATAGTCATGGCATGCGTGACAAAAGATTTTGGAATAATAGCTGTCTTATTTTGCCTTCTAAATTCAAGGAAAAAAGTATCAAAGGACAACTTGACATTGGTGAAGTTTCCTTGTACAATAAAGTTACTTACAAATCAAGATAGTAGCAGCAATTTCGGCTGGACAGGGGGAGCACTTGTTATCATTTTGCTTCATGCTTCATTATCAAACCTGTTTTTCTTTTTCCTTTTTGGTATGAATGTATATATCATTAATGTCAATATCTTTCCAAAAAGTAATGAATTTCTTGACCTTTTTCCATGCTTCCCCTTTCATTATCTCAAAATCAAGTTGTTGCTAAGGCTCCTTCGAGGGAGAGGAGGGGTGGGGAGTGTTTTCCTAGAGTACTCCAAGGGTTATGTCTCTTAAGTTGCCAACCTACAGAATGCACTTAAGGGTGGCAAATGATCAAGGACTGGAAACTTTATTTTTTGAAATAGTAAATTACATGAGAAGTTATATGAAAATCAATTAACCAAACAATTAAACCTGTAAATAACTAGAGTCGATAATTAAATTTAAGTTTACACTGTGAAACTTCAATATGAGATTTCATACTCATAGGATTTTTGTTGAAAGAAGGAAAAACTTAATTATGAAGGAAAAATAACAAAAAATAAAATGAAATTTTACAACTTGAAAGATAGTTTTTTCTAATTATTTTAAGTATTATTATTCAACACACGGTCAATGGTGTTTATAAACTTTACAAGCAAAGTGAAGATAGTGCCACATAACCCACTTTATTTATAAAAATAAACATAATTAAAATATATTATGTCACTATCTTAACCTTGCTTATAAAACTTAAAAACACTACCTATAATGATCCTTGTATTAATGTACAAAAAGTTTTTATTAATTAAGCACCAAAAAATTTAAATAACAATGCCAACCCAACAATTAATATTGTTCTGTTATTATAGTTTTTTTTTTCTTTTTTCTTAACAGAATCATCAGCTTAGCTTCACCAGCTCATTTTTTTACTCTTACTTACTCACACGTGTATTTATCTGTTTTTAGTTTTTTGGATTAGTTAAATAACTGTTGACTTGATAACTGAAGACAGTTAACAGTTACTTCAGTTATCTAGTTTGATAGGCTTCCATATAAACACATATTGTAATCTTCAAAGAATAAATGAGAAATATACAGCAAGATTTTAACATGGCATCAGAGCTAGGTTCCGATTGAATATTTCTCATATTTCTCAGATTTTTTTCTTTCTTCTATTCTTCTTTGTTTCTTCGAGACTTCTTGAGTGTTCATCAATGGCTATGCCAGATCGAATTGATGAATCATCTCCTTACTTCCTTCATCCAAATGAAAACCCTGCCTTAGTTCTTGTATCTTCAATCTTGACTGGTTCAAACTACCATTCATGGAGCCGAGCCATGAGAATGGCACTTCTCTCCAAGAACAAGCTCAAGTTCGTTGATGGTACAATTGTAATCCCTTCGAAGACTGATCCTAAATTCCCAATCTGGGAAAGATGCAACACCATGGTTCTTTCATGGTTATTGCACTCCATCTCACCCACCATAGCACAAAGTGTGATATGGCTCGACAATGCTGTTGATGTATGGAAAGATTTACAAGATAGATTCTCTCAAGGTGATCATTTCAGAGTTGCAGAATTACAGGAAGAGATTTATGGCTTCCAACAAAGTAGTCTCTCTGTAACAGACTATTTCACTCAACTTAAGGTTCTTTGGGACGAGTTTATGAATCTTAGATCCATCCCAGCTTGCTCTTGTAACCCAACATGCAATTGTGGTGCTCTCAAAACAGCAAGACAGTTCCAAGAAAATGACTATGTCATCAGGTTCTTGAAGGGATTGACTGAAAGTTTCTCCACTGTGAGATCATAGATCATGTTGATGGATCCATTACCATCCATCAACAAGGTTTTTGCCTTGGTGATATAGCAAGAAAGGCAGATGAACTCCATTGGTTCTGTCTCTTCTCAAAGAATTGAATTCAATGCCTTTGCAAACAAGGCGGTAGCAGCCTCATCTGGTAGTTCTTTTCAAAGAAAACAGAATACAAATGGAAGGAAAATTGTATACACATATTGTGGATACACTGGTCACTCGGTTGACAAGTGTTATAAGAAACATGGGTATCCACCAGGGTACAAACCGAGATCCAAGATTGGTTCGGTAAATCAAGTTGATGCTACAGGCTCAGTGCAAAAGAACAAGAATGAGACAGAACCTCACAGAGATGAAGGAGATTCTCAAGGATTTCCTGTGGTCTTCACAAAGGATCAATACCAGAGGTTACTTGAAATGCTTCAAGCATCTGACATGTCCTCTACTCCAGCTTCTCATGTCAATACAGTAGCTGAACTAAATAGTAATAATTCTTCTTACCCTTCCACCTCTAGAACAGGTATTATAGCATCATGCACCATTAGTCACACTCCTCTCCATTCTAAATATTTTTTTGACACTGGAGCTACAAATCACATTATTTTCAATTTAGAATGTTTTGATTCATATAAACCTATATCAAACTCCTTTGTTAAACTACCAAATGGCCAATCTGTTTCTGTCACACACATAGGCACAGTTAAACTGTCCAACACCTTTATTTTACAGAATGCCTTATTTGTACCAAATTTCTCATTCAACCTTATCTCAGTCAGCAAACTAACAAAGTCTCTCAATTGCTTTCTTATTTTTCAATCAAATTACTGTGTTGTGCAGGATATAAGCACTTGGAGGATGATTGGATTAGCTAAACAAGTTCAAGGACTTTATCAGCTTCAAAATGTTCCTTCATCTGTAAAAACCTTTCCTAAAGTTGTTGCTTCTTTACAATCTGTTTCTCAAGGCCATTTATGGCATTATCGTTTAGGACATATCTCCTATCCTAGAATGAAACTCTTAAGCAATATAGAATCTTCTATAGCATTAGAGAATGTAAAACCTTGTGACATATGTCAATTTGCAAAACAAAAAAGAATTCATTTTCCATTAAGCAATTCTGTTTCTAATTCAAGCTTTGACCTCATTCATGTTGACATTTGGGGACCATATCATGTGAAATCTCTATATGGTCATTCATACTTTCTAACAGTGGTTGACGATCATAGCAGACACACTTGGATTTTTCTTATGAAACTTAAGTCTGAAGCAAGAACCTTACTTCAAAACTTTTGTTCATTTGTTGAGACACAGTTTGAAAAAAGAGTGAAAGTGATTAGGTCAGACAATGGACAAGAATTCAATATGAATTCTTTTTATTCTTTAAAAGGGATTATCCACCAAACATCATGTATAGAAACCCCTCAACAAAACAGCCTAGTTGAAAGAAAACACCAGCATATACCAAATGTAGCAAGGTCACTAAAGTTTCAAGCTAATCTGCCAGAGACATTCTGGTCAGATTGTGTTGCCCATGCTGTTCATATCATCAACAGAACACCCTCACCAGTCATAAACGATAAAACACCTTTTGAAAAACTATATAACAAACCACCTGTTTTGTCTCATTTGAAAGTATTCGGGTGTCTTTGCTATGCCTCAACACTAGCACAACACAGGTCAAAGTTTGCTTTTAGAGCAGTAAAATGCATTTTCATAGGTTTTTCCCATGGTACAAAAGGCTACAAATTATACAATTTACAAAGCCATAAGGTACTGATCTCTAGAGATGTAGTTTTTTATGAAACTATTTTTCCTCTCATTTCACAACAGCATGATTCTAGTACAAATAATCCTGTGTCACTTCCTATCTTTCCTCAAAACCAAAATTTAGAATCGAGTTCTTTTAGTACATCTAATACAAACACTATTCCTTCTCACATTGCACCAGTAGATGAGTCCATAAATACCACAAGTAGTCCTAGTATATCAGCACCTCACTTTGAAAATCATAATTCTGATCTGTCATCATCCCATCCTGACATTGGCACTTCTCCTTCAGCTATTACTTTGAGAAGGTCCAATAGAACTAGACAGTCACCTGCATATTTGCAGGACTATCACTGCAGCTTAGCTAATCAAATTCATTCTCGATCTGCTTCATATCCCACAATTTTAGCAGTAGCTCCAGGTACTCCTCATGATCTTGCCTCTGTTATTTCCTACCAAAAATGTTCACCTGCACACAAAGTTTTTTTAGTTCAGATAACTACCATGACAGAACCCCAAACCTATACACAAGCTACTAAACATGAATGTTGGAGAAAGGCAATGGCAGCTGAATTAGAAGCATTACAAGCAAACCACACCTGGGAAATCACTGATCTACCTCCTTCCAAGCAAGCAGTGGGATGCAAATGGGTGTACAAGATAAAATACAAGGCTGATGGTCAGATTGAGAGGTTCAAAGCCAGGCTGGTTGCAAAAGGGTATACCCAACAAGCAGGAGTGGATTATACTGAGACTTTCTCCCCTGTTGCCAAAATGAGCACCATCAGAACCTTGTTAGCTGTAGCAGCAAGTAAACAGTGGCATTTGCATCAATTGGACATTAATAATGCCTTTCTACATGGTGACCTTAATGAAGAAGTTTTTATGGAAATCCCACCTGGCTTGACAAACACAAAACCAGGCAAAGTCTGTAGATTGTTAAAATCCTTATATGGATTAAAGCAGGCTAGTCGTCAATGGTATTCTAAGCTTACTGAAGCTTTACTTAAGAGAGGTTTCAAACAGGCTCCTTCAGATCATTCCTTATTTGTTCATCACTGTGGTAATTCTTTCATCATCCTACTAGTTTATGTTGATGATGTGATTTTGGCTAGTAATGATGAGGAACTCATTAAAGACATTAAACAGTATCTTGATTCTGCTTTTAAGATTAAGGATTTGGGCATTCTCAAGTTTTTCCTTGGATTGGAGGTTGCAAGGTCTGCCAAAGGAATCAATTTGTGCCAGAGAAAGTATGCACTGGAGATATTGCAAGACACTGGTTTCCTTGGCTGCAAACCAGTCTCAAGTCCATTGGTATCCTCTCACAAGCTGTCCAAATCATTAGGTATTTCATTAGAAGATCCTACTGTGTACAGAAGGCTCATAGGGCGTCTGCTGTATCTCACAACAACAAGGCCTGATATTGCCTTTGCAGTCCAACAATTGTCACAGTTCTTAGAGGCACCAACTGATATCCATATGCAAGCAGCTCACAGAGTCCTCAGATACATCAAAGCAGACCCTGGACAAGGACTTTTCTTTTCAGCCTCCTCTACACTCCAGCTAAAGTCCTTCAGTGATTCTGATTGGGCTTCATGCCCTGACACAAGAAGGTCAATCACAGGCTACTGTGTTTTTCTTGGTGATTCATTGATCTCATGGAAATCTAAAAAGCAGCAAACTGTTTCTAGGTCTTCCTCTGAAGCAGAATATAGAGCAATTGCCTCTCTTACATGTGAGCTTCAATGGTTATTATATCTGCTACATGACTTACAAATTCCACATCCTCAGCCAGCTCTCTTGTTCTGTGATAACAAGTCAGCTATAGCCATAGCCGAAAACCAAGTGTTCCATGAACGAACTAAACACATCGAATTGGATTGTCACTTGATCAGAGACAAAGTTCAAGCTGGAGTGATTCGGCTTCTTCATGTTCCCTCTTCATCTCAATTGGCAGACATTTTTACCAAGCCTCACACATCCAAGACCCTTCATTCTGTTTTGCAGAAGCTTGGTACCCAAAACCTCTACACTCCAGCTTGAGGGGGGCTAACAGACTCATCAGCTTAGCTTCACCAGCTCATTTTTTACTCTTACTTACTCACACGTGTATTTATCTGTTTTTAGTTTTTTGGATTAGTTAAATAACTGTTGACTTGATAACTGAAGACAATTAACAGTTACTTCAGTTATCTAATTTGATAGGCTTCCATATAAACACATATTGTAATCTTCAAAGAATAAATGAGAAATATACAGCAAGATTTTAACATCTAGCATCCATTAAACCTCTTTTACTACTGGATTTCGATGAGGTAAACGAGATAGTGAATAAACCAGTAAAAAAAAACCTTGAATCTAGATGATATTATGCCATTGAAAAAAATTGATGAGTCAACTTCAATCTTTTTCTTTTTTATTGATGAAAATGACATGGACAATGAGTCAAAATCCTCAAATCTTCTCTATGTTGACGCGATAGCCACTACCTAATTTCCCCACGATGATGGAGAGATAAATATAAACAAATTCATATGACATTAATAAACACCTAAATATTACTAGTAATTCTAATCAATATGGGTTTAAGGATTGGATTTTCATTTCTTTTATTTCAAAAATTTATCCTATTTTTAATAAGAAAGAACTAAAATAAAGAAAAAAAAGGAAAAAATGAAGATTTTTTTTCTTTTTTGTGTTTTATATGAAATATAAAATGAAAGGAACAAATATTTGGGGTAAAATTATAAATAAAAAATTTGTTTTTTCACTTTTGAAATGATTAATTTTGAAGAAAATTAAAAGATATAAATGTTGAAAAATTTACTTTTTATTTCTCTTATCAAATTTAAGGGAAAAAAAAGAAATACTATTTACTTTCCACCCCATTTCCTTTTTTTTTTTTTATAAAAATACGTTAGAATCACAGAAGTCAGCTTGATCACTTTTAATCACGCAATGGAAGTAAAAATGTCGAAAAATTAATAAATATCATGGAAGAACAAATTTTTTTAAAATGAAAAACTGTCAACAAACAGACTCAACTGATAATTTTAATAAATACTACAACATCAATACACAATATTTTACTGAAGCCAACTAGATTCCATTTGCGTTCTTTGAGCCACACTCCAAGTCAATTACACCCGACCTCTCTGAAATTCTTTTAGGCTTCGCTTGCAAAGATAGAAAGAAAAAAATGAAAAAAAAATTAGTTAATCAAATAGTTATATTTTATAACAATTTTTTTACTTTATAACTTAATCATTTGATTAACTAATTTTCTTTCTTCACTTTTTTCTTTACATCATACTAAGTAAAGCCTTAGTTTTTTAACCTCCTAGCCCTTACAAACTTTAAAATAAAATGACACACTCATATATATAATAAAGGATAATTATTTTATACACCGTCAATGAAGTTTTTTTTACTTTACAAGTAGTATTAAGATCATGACACATATCCTATACCAAGCAAAGCCTTAGTTTTTTAACCTCCTAGCCCTTACAAACTTTAAAATAAAATGACACACACATATATATAATAAAGAATAATTATTTCATACACCGTCAGTGAAGTTTATTTACTTTACAAGCAGTATTAGGGTCATGATACATGTCCTATAAAAATATTAAACAAATAAAAAATAAATAAAATAGAACATGTGTTATAATCTTAATTCCGCTTGTGAAGTAAAAAAACTCTATCGACGATATATGGAATAATTATCCTATAAAAAACTATAAACTCCTAAAATGCCCTATTATAAAATAACTTCTAATAAATTATTAACTATTGTAATAAGACAAAGGCTAAATTAACAAAAGAAAAGCTTGAACTTTATCACTTTACCTAATTTTTTTTTTGAGCTATTATCACTTTACCTAAATAAACCTTTTATGCTTTTATTGAATCTAAATAAATCCTTAACCTTTAATTTATATTCAAATAAGCCATTAACTTTAATTTGTACCTAAATAAAACTTTAACATAGATCAATGGTTTATTTTAAATAAGGGTTTATTTAGGTACATAACGAAAGATAAAGACTTATTTAGATACAATTGGACCTATTCAAAGGTTGTACTATCCATCAAAACTTGAAAACCTATCTAATTTTTGGGCGAGTTTGGACAAAAATATTAAGCTCCTTAAATGGGCTTGGATATGAAAATCAATGCTAGAAAAATAATTGGACTAAGTTTGGATTCAATAATTCAAATCCAAGCCTATCCCACCTTGATAATTATAAATTTTTTTACTATTTTTAATATTAATGTATATTTTAATTACGTTTTATTTTTTAATATGAAGTTTAATTTGATCTTATATTATTTCTAAGACTTTAATTTAAAATTTTCATGTTTCTTATAATCTTTTGTAAAAATTTGTTTGAACTTATTGTATTATACTTATTAACTATTATGTGTTTTTATATTGTTTTATTTTATTATAAATTTAAAAAGAAAATAATAGTATTTAGATGGATTTGAGTTTTTTCATTATATGTAAAAACAAGTTTGGACAAAATTAAGTCCGAAAAATTTTGGTCCAATTAGGTTTGAGCTCACTTTTATTTCCTTAATACTTTATCTAAGTCTGACTCGAACTTGGCCTAATCCAATCCATTAGCACTTTTGTTGGGGTTTGCCTTGAATCCCACATCGAAAGTATAGGAGAAATTATAAGAGCTCTTCTCTTATAAATGATGTGTCAGGCTTGGTTTGAAAAATATCTCAAAGAGTTGTAGGCACCGATAGAATAGCTAGGGTTTGGGCTATTAAAAGGGTGTAGTTGGGCTTTTGGGATCTTTGTTAGGAGTTTGCAATTTTTCTCTCTAAAAATTGCATGGGTGGGTTTTCTTAGGAGTTTGTAATTTTTCTCTCTAAAAATTGCATGGTTGGGTTTGTAAGGAGTTTGCAATTTTTCTCTTCTAAAAATTGCACGGTTGTGATTGATTGATTGGTTATTGGATTGGTTGGGTAGTTATAGGCCAAATTGGTTGGGCCAAACCACATTAATTATTATTGTGTTTGTTTTTGTTTTTATCTGTTTTTGTGGGTGTTTGGTTTGAAGGATATTTTTTCCAACAAGTAGTATCAAGAGCTAAAGGTTCGTGATCCTGCGAGAGGAAGAAAGCTATAAAGATAAAGATGAAAGTTATGAATATGAAGATGAAAGCTATGTTTAATGAAAATGAAGATGATGATGATGATGATGATGATGATGATGATGATGAAGATGAAGATGATGATGATGATTGGAAGAAGATGATGAGCATGATAGCGATGACAATGATGGAGTTACTCTTCAGTTTGAGGATGGTTTGCATGTTGTCAAGTAGTTTGGGGAGTTTGGGGATTCAAGTCAAAGGAGGATTTGTTGGGGTTTGCCTTGAATCCCACATCGAAAGTATAAGAGAAATTATAAGGGCTCTTCCCTTATAAATGATGTGTCAGACTTGGTTTGAAAAATATCCCAAAGAGTTGTAGGCACCGATAGAATAGCTAGGGTTTGGGCTATTAAAAGGGTGTAGTTGGGCTTTGGGATCTTTGTTAAGAGTTTGCAATTTTTCTCTCTAAAAATTGCAAGAGTGGGTTTTGTTAGGAGTTTGCAATTTTTCTCTCTAAAAATTGCACGGTTGTGATTGATTGATTGGTTATTGGATTGGTTGGGTGGTTATAGGCCAAATTGGTTGGGCCAAACCACATTAATTATTATTGTGTTTATTTTTGTTTTCCTCTATTTATGTGGGTGTTTGGTTTGAAGGATATTTTTTCCAACAACTTTTAGGTACAATAAAAGTATAGAAACTTTATAAAAAAAGGTAAATATCAAGTTTTTTTAGTATTTTAACCTAAGATAAATAACAATAGTCAGCTACCTTACCTTAAATGTACCCTTTTTTTCATTTTTAATTTTATATTTCAAAAGTTTTTAGTTTCCAGTTTCATTAAAATGTTTCAAAACTTATTGAGGGTTTAAAAAATCCACGCTTTGTACAAGATACAAATTAATTAAAATATATAATAAATAGAAGTAAAACCAAATTTTAAATTGTTTTTTGATATATTAGATTGGATTTGCACCGTAAAGGATATTGTTTCTAGTTAAAATTTGCAAACTTGACATGAGTGCACACTGCTCGGCTAGATTTGAAAATTATTTTATTTTTAAGATTTCGTTTAATAAATTTTTTATTTATTTCTTTTTAAATAAATAAATTTACCAAATGTATGATTAAAAAAAGGCACATATTCCCTATCTGTCATATTCAAAAAAAAAATCAGAAAACAAAAAGGGAGACAGTCGATAGAACTCAAGTTTATACATCTAATGAAGTAGGATTGTGTTTGTTTCTTTTTTTTTTTATTATTGTAATGAGTTGTAAAACGTCATGTCATAATGAATGAGATGAACGAAGAAGATGGTACCAATTTTATCCCATCACCCTTTAATTGGTTCTCCTTTTTCACCAACAAATATGGATATTGCTGGCATCTTAAAGGAATCTTGTAGGGTATTAGGTAAGGTACCTTTTCCGTTTTTTCGAATCTCTCTTTAATTCTGTGGCTGGAAGAAAAGAAATATTAGAATAATTAATAATAAGAAGAATTACAGTCTTTTATATAACATACATGATACATCAATTGTCAAAAGGTAAAATTTTTAAATTTTATAAGCAAGTTTCTAGGGTTCCACTATACATTTGTCTATTTATTAATAATTATATTAATCCATTATTTATAATTTAACTTAAAATGTATGATAATCTTATTTGTAAAATTTATAAATTTTGTTACTGACAAGTAAATTATTTTTCTAATAGATTTATATAAATCTATTATCGAGTTAAAAATATTTTTTTCATAAAGAGTTATAAGAGAAAAGAGATTTAAACTTTAAACTTAATCCATGTTAAAAAAAGATAACAACATTTAGAGAAGACCTTTGTTGTTAGTAGACCTCTCTAAGGATTGGGACATTTGTTGAAACCCAAAAGCTAGTCTGATTTTTGGAAATGTTTGGTAGCAATATTGGATGCAATCGATGAGATTAAACAGAATTTTTAGGCACAATCAAAATACATTTACTAAGTATATATGTAATTATATATATAATATTATTGATTAATAAATATGATTATATATTTAATATGAAAACTGACATGTAATTTTTGACAAATAAAATTAAACTTTAAAAAAAGAAAAATAAATAAACAAAAAATTAAAATACAAAAAAATATATTTAGACAGAGCTTGAGTCTGCATGATAAAAAAAAAAGATCTAAACTAAATATCATGCACGAATTAATGAGGCGGGCTGGGATTGTATATGAGCCATTACTATATGGTATCGGCCCAGCTTCTCTAATGAACAACTCTAATTTTTAGTTAATAATCCTTTCACTATTTATAAAATATTAATCTTAATTATTTCATAAGAAATTATTCTATAAATTGGTGTTGGAGTTTTTAGTTAAACGTCACAAAAGAGTTAGATTAATATCATTGCCACATGTCCATTTGATTAAGAAATTAAAATATAACATAATTATTCAATAACATTTATTTGTTATCAATTAATGTTTGATTTTTTTAAGGATTGTTTTAAATTAAAAATTTAATATATTGAATCAGTATGATAAAATGTGTTTTAAAATTATCTAAAAAATAAAATTAAATAAAAAATATATTTTTTATTGTATTATAAAATATGATACACATATAATACGTTTAGAAATCTGTTTGTGAAATTCAGTAACTCCACATCTCGATGATCTTTTGATGTAAAATAAACTACTAATCCTATTTGATAAATGTCTTCGTTCGAATGGTATAAAATTGCAAAAGATACAAAATCTTAAGTGCGACAAAGAGAATCTCGAAAAGCAGATCACGATTGCTAGTAGCATGAATTTTTTTTCTTTTTTATGCGTATGAGTGATTAAAATTGTTTAAATAATAATGAATTTATGTTTTACTTGCGATACATAATATTTTTTAATTTTACTAAATAAAAAAGTACAGTAATATACTTTTAAAATAGTGTATAAAATTTATACATCAATAATACATCAAATATAAATTTTAAATTATTTTGTATAAACCTAAATAAGTATAAAAATTATACAAATTCTTGAACTCAAAGCTACCAAAATATTTAAATAAAATCGTTTACAATTTTCACTCCTTAAACCAAAATTGAGTTTTTTTATATTTTATTATTACTATTTTTTTATATATCAAGTCTCTTTGTAGTGTAGGGGCCCGTTTTGGGCTCCTTTGGCGGTTGACACGCCCGTTTTCTTTTACTCAATGGAGATGATTCTCTCTAGCCATATCTATACCTATATAATATTTTTATCTCCGGTCCACCATTATTTGCCACGTGGTCTTTTTAAGACAAAAGAGAATTGTATTGCTTGTTGACGATACTCGTGATATTTCACCAAAATAAAAATAAAAATTTAATGAAATTCCGTTTTCTTTTTTTAAATTAACTTAAAGAAAATGACAGATAAAAAAATTACTAATAAAATAGAAAGCAAGTACAAAATTCTTTTTAAAATTTTTAAAAAAAGTGAGATTTTGAGATTTAATAAATATATTTTTCAAGAAATCATGCTTTAAAAAAATAAAAAAATTCAATGCTTTTCTTTTTAAATTATAAAAAAAAATTAACAACTACCTATTAATATAAAAGTCATCCGCTAGTGGGTATAAAAATTATTCCCTTAATAGGTGAGTAGCTATCATTTGACACATCATTACTCATTTAGAGCGAATTTTTTTCATTTATAATTAGTTTTAATTTTTAAAAATTAAAATATTAAAAATAAATTTAGTGGTAGTTTTTCAATTCAAATAAAAATATTAAATTTGAAATTTTTTCTTAATGTTAAATTATTGAAAACATGAAAAAAAAAACTATGAATATGATGAGAAGAGAGAGATAATGAAAAGTTCTAACAAAAAAATTGAAAAAATTAAATCAAATATTAAAAAACTTTCTTTTATAAATATAATTATTACTTTTCCTAAGTTCAAGTACAAAAAATAAAGCCAAAGATATTAAAATTGGAGAGATAAAAAAAAATAAAAGTTCAGAGAATTTTTTTATAAAACTAAACCAAATGCTCATCTTGCAAACAAAAACAAATTGTTCAAAAATACGTATCAAAATTTTTTAATAATTCAAATCAAATGCCCATAATTTGGTTTGCAAAAATTCAAATAAAATACCATAATTCAAATACCAAATATCCAAAAAAGATAAAAAAATCATAATTCCCTTATTTATTTGCATAAATCTCAAATTTTAAAAAATTAGAAAAACTATAAAAATCTAATAAATATTAGAAATAATATGAAAATTCAAGAAATGATCAAATTATATAATAAAGCAAAAAATCCCAAAGACCATTTTTTAAAACTTAAACACAAACAAACACAAAAAAATTATAAAAAAAATAAATCTATGGATCAAAAAGTTTCAAAAAAATTTTCGTTAATTATGAAAATTGAAGGCTATAAAAGAAACAATAAAGTAATAAATAGATAATTTCAATATTAAACACTTAAATACTACAAAAAATAAAAATAAAGAGTGGTGATGGAGGATTAGCCAAATTTAATTTATCTTGAGACTAGCAAATTTAGGTCAAACTCAATAAAAATTTAAATATTTATAACTTTTTTGATCTATTTAATTTTTTAACTTTGTGTTAGAATTTTATTTTATTTTTTGAAAAAAATAAGAATAAGAAATAAATAAAATGATTAATTGATAAATTAAATAGTTTCATTTTCATTTAAAAAATAATATTTTGAAAATAATTATATTAATTTATTATTTTTAATAAATATTATTTATAATAATTTTTTAAGAAAAAAATTACCCATGCATAGCAAGGGTATCATCCTAGTAGTCTATATTTGTGGCTTACAACAAAAACATATATTTTGCCACATCCCGAAATGCTGAATATTCCTACTATTTCACATAATTCAATCTCATACGGTTTGGCTATCTGCAGTGTTGACATATATTCGAAATAATTTATTCTTTTTTAAGTAATCCCCAGATTCATATCCTTGCGTAGCAAAATAAGAATAAAAATTGAAACTCAAAATTTCATTTAAGAAGCCGCAAGTAACACTGTACATCCCAAAGGTTATTTACGTACAAATAGTACTGTACATAAAAAATTTGAATACATAATGATAACTCATATAACTCAATGAAAGGAAAACCCCATATGAGGGATACCAAAATCAGGTCCTCCTAAGCAGACTTAAGTTATTGTAGATAATTTGGAGACAAAATTATGAGAGGGTGAGCTTATGCCAAGTAAAAAATATATATACAAAAGCTGATACAATGTATACTGTATGCTTTATGTAAAATCATGCAGTTAATACGAAATGTTATTGATTGGGCACAAAAATCAGAAAGGGTATTCTAGTGGATTAGATAACTAGGCTGAGTATGGAATGATAATTTGAAGCACCTCAGTTGTCCCGACATTCAAGTCCAACCATAGGGAGTTCTATGACGTTTAATTTGATAGCTAAATCCCATAAATGTTCCTTATAGCTTCAATTATGCAAAACCATAAAGCATTTAGTAATGCAGTTCTAAAACACTCCGTAAACACTATAATTCCCTTCAAATGAATAATTCAGAAGTATAAAGCATAAAATGTAATTCATTATGTAAATCAATATTCGAAACAAATGAAATTTGGGAGTGCTTGGATCCATGTTAACTAGGGATTTACCACTCTAGTATGAACAAAACAATGGAGATTGGGCTTCACCTAATAGACTCATGCTATAGACTTATGGCCATAGTCAAGGGGTACCACAGTGAGCACTAGCCAAGTAACACCTATAGGAGCTGAAGCCTGGGCTAGGGTTGACAACAATTGAATGGAATGGAAAAGCATGTACTCGTAAGAAGCTACAGGGCCAACAGTCTTAACACATTTCGTAAATCATAACGAGTTTTTTTAAGGAGTTCAATTCAAAGATTTATATCCTCAGTAAATCCATAAAGCATTAAATTCAACAATAATCATAATTAGAATATAAAAGTTCATCGAAGATTTTTAATTCAAGTCAAATCTTCAAATACTTTATTCAAGTATTAGAGTAGTCCAAAACATTGATAAATCATAAAGCATGCGATGGCCAATAAAGATTTCTTCAAAAACTAAATGTAAATATTACTTCCTGACTCCTGAATTGCAAATTATAAATCGAATACCATCAATTTCAATACTTAAGTTATGAAAATTATACTATTCTTATAATCGTAAACTAATTCTAGCATTTCCTTCTTTTTAAACTATCCTTGCCATAAGTAGTCGATTGGTTACTTGGGCAATCGACTGATTTTCAGACAGAATGCTTTTGAGTAAAAAGTTGTTGACTGCCTTAAGTCGGTTGCAAGGGAATCGATTGCTATTCAGGGTGGTCGACTGGTCTAAGGCATTATGATGAAAATATCTAAAATCTGTGACCGAGTAGTCGATTGCTATTTAGGGCAATCAGCTACTCTCAGACAGAATGCTTTCCAAACTTCAAAATTCAACTCTCAACTTCACCATTTACCCCATTCCTTCAACCTCCAAGTATAAATTCAAGCTCTACCTTACCCTTACCTTAACTCTACTTCATTTTCACATTTAAACCACATCATATACATGCTTGAAGAACATTAACCCAAAGCTGTAAGAGAGAGAATCTCATGATTCTCCATCAATTTCAACCCCAAACACAAGTTCTAATACCTTTATCAACTAGTACACAATCATGAAAACATAGGAAGATTCAAGCTTTCTTCTTTTCTCACCTTTGCTAAAGCTTGCGAGATCCTTTCACCATGCAAATGGCCACTTTAGGCCGTGATTTAGGTATCAAGATGTAAAGCTTTAAAAACTGTACAGGTTTAATAAAGGGCGTTTGGGGTTTTAGTGTCTTTTGCTATAGTTTTCAAGAGCTTTCTCTCTCTTCAAAGCTTTGGCTATGGAGGAATGGTGTGGAAAATAGTGGTTGCCGAAAATGAGAGGAAGAGGGCCGGAAAATTCCATTAAAATTGGCATTTTATGATTTTAATGACTAAAATGCCTTTATACTTAAGAAACCTTTCCAATTGCACCCTTCACCATTAGACTTCGTTGAAAATAGTATATCCAACATCCAAAATATGTCATTTAATCATAAAACACCTTTATTTAACTTGCTCCAATCATTGGTTGAGTGTTTATTGAGGTTCAACCGGTCATTTAGGTGAAATTACTAAAATACCCTAATCGTTAAATCGCGTAAATTTTTACTTTTACACATGATTCATTCTATCTGTCCCCATGGCCTAAGACCTTATTACATGGAATATTTCATCACCAATATTTGGTCAAAAGTCATCTTGATTTGACCATAATTTACGAAAATTCTGACTGCTTATGGACTTAACTGTCATTTCTCAAATTGTTTCATATTTTTCAAAATATACCAAAATAATTGAGTTTGAGGTACAAATTCTTATAGTCACATTATTTAGCTCTGAAATTCTCTTCTATCTGGTTTCACCTTCATTTGGACACCAAAGATCCTTTGGGCCCCACTCTCAATTCCTTTTGTAAGCTTACAAAGAAATCAACAACAACTAGATATAAGATATCCAATATTCCCAACTATATGAATAGTGGGTTAACAGTAGTAGAGAAGGTGGATCTCACATCTTTATTCTCTTTTTTTTTTTGTTTTTTTTACCATTCACTAATTTTATCCTTTTTTCAAAAGCTATGCAAACATTAATTTATTAATTCCTAATTTTTTATTCACTTGATAAATTTGCTTCTTTGTCCTGATCTTGAGTTTGAAATTTACCAGCTAACATTAAATTTAATTATCACATGCGATGTGCAATAAATAATTGATATTCTAATAATACAATTATATGATGTCGTTTAAATGAAAATATTATATAGTGTCAGGAAATAACAATTTCATACCATTTTTTTAGTAGATATAAGTTGATGACATCATGCTCTGATCGAACGGGGGAACTTAAACAACCAACCTACCATATCATTTTTCCACCAAAAGCAATTTATTGATTTTTTTTTTAATAATTGATTGATATTGGGTGCTCAATGCTCAAAAAGTTTGAAGGTTCTAGGTAATCTTTTAGTTAGAGCAGATTAGTTTCCTTTTAGGATTTGAAAGTAATTAATATTTCACTTAATTAGGTTTTAACTGTTAGAATGATGAGAAAATTAAGAGTAGTTTAAGAGTGGATTATATCTAATTTTATATAAATGTTAAGGGATGTCAAAACTAGTTGAAAGTTCTGATTTACTCATTTTTAATAACACTAATTCAATCTACAAATCCCTTTGCTCTCATATTTAAATATGAGCATATTCATATCAAATGTTAATCAAATTAATTGTGTTATCAACAAATAAATATGATATCTTATGTCGAATAAATTCTTCGTTTTTCTTAAGTTTAAATATGAAATCTTAGTATTTAAAATCTCATATACTGTCACAACCCGTGACCACATTTTTCACCTTATTGTACATAACTTAACCGGTTAGGCTGTCTGTGATACTTCACTTGTACTAACTGTTAAACAATTTTACATAGTATTGTTTATATTATACACATCCCCTATCGTATTTAATCAGATAAGTAGTACTGTAGACATGTCTAAATACAGAGAATAAATGATCATACCTCAAATAATTCAGTCGGTCTATCGCTTTGTCCTTGGTGTACAGCCGTGACCCACAATCAACTGATCTCACAATCATCAAAAACCTGAAATGTTTAAAATTAAGGGGTGAGCAAAACCACGGCTCAGTAAGGGAATTATATGCCTCACTTGATACTCAGCTTCCTATATGCTGAAAATCTTTTTCATTTTTCCTATGGGCTCTAGGCTCGCATGTAGGAAGGATACTACAGTCAGCTAGGGATCCAGATGGAGTAAGGTAGGTATTTTAGAATACCATACTTGTTTCGGAACCTAGAAGCAACTGTAGAGAGAAATTTTCATTTCGTTTTGAATTAATAAATCCTTTTCTTTTTCATTCCATAACCTTTTCATATTCTTTTCAAATAATGCTTTTATGAAATAAAGCATTTAAATAAAAAAATCAATATTCGTATATTTCTTGAAAAGAATATTAATTAAATCATCATCTTATTTCTTTAAAACTCATTTCATGTTTTACTGTACTCTCTTAATTAGTACAGTACTTTAAATAGCAAAATAAGCTATTAAAATCTATTCCATTTATCAAATTAGGAAAGCAGTAAGCACTTCGATAGATTGGTCACTATACACGTTGATAAAGCGGTTACTATGTAAGTTAATAAATCAATCCATTCACAAAACGAAAATCCATAAACTTTAAGCGTATAGCTTAACTCATTGAAAATAGTTCCAATATAACCGAATTACTTTATCACTTTGGGCGTAAGCTCCAATTCACTGATTCAGTTACGACATCCATCCTAACTAGCAATGGAGTTAAGTGTCATATCGAGGAACTCGTGTAGCACGTAGGTCCTTCGGGATTCTAGAGGTGGCTCCCACGGTCCAACTGGTATCCGTGTAGCACGTAGGTCCGTTGGGATTCTAGAGGTGACTCCTACGGTACAGAAATCGAGTCTTCACTCGGCTTGGCCTTTAGGACACAGACTTCTTACTAACACATCAGAACTCGTGTAGCACTTAGTTCTCAAAGGATTCTAGAGGTGGCTCCCCATAGTTCACAAAGAATCTATGTAGCACTTAGGTCCCTTGAGTCTTCTAAAGGTGGCTCACACGGTACAGAAACTTCTTACTAACACATCGGAACTCGTGTAGCACTTAGTGCTCAAAAGATTCTAGAGGTGGCTCCCCATAGTTCACTAAGAATCTATGTAGCACTTAAGTCCCTTGAGTCTTCTAGAGGTGGCTCACACGGTACAGAAACTTCTTACTAACACATCGGAACTCGTGTAGCACTTAGTGCTCAAAGGATTCTAGAGGTGGCTCCCCATAGTTCACTAAGAATCTATGTAGCACTTAGGTCCCTTGAGTCTTCTAAAGGTGGCTCACACGGTACAAAGATTGAGTCTTTACTCGGGTTGGCCTTTATGCCATATATACCTTCCACTATCTTATCAGAACTCATGTAGTACTTATAGTCTAATATTCCATTTAAGACCATAGTAAGAATATTAGATTTATCATTTCTTCTTTTTTGAAAACATATTACATGTTCATATCACATGTCTTATGAAAATCATCTCACAGTACTATAATCAGTATCGAAATGAGCATTTTGTAAAAAATGCTATAAATCAATTGATTTTCTTCTCATATCATATAAAATATGTTCTTTTCACATGTCACGCAATCATATATCACATTTTCCGTTTGACATATTCCATATCATGTAAAACACTTTCCTTTTTAACATATCACCTATCATTTATGGAGTCTAAGATAGACATCAATCTTATCATACTATAAACCCCGGAGGGTAAAGAAATAAACCGACCAAATCTATGACCATAATCTATATTGCCCTCGGTGGATCACGGATCAGGTGTCGACCGGGACTAAACATATCACATATCATGCATCAGCATGATAGGAATGCCAACCAATCTCAAAACCGTAGTTTTCATCATAAAATAAACCTTTATGGAATTTATATAAATATATAATTCAATAATTTAAAACCATAAGGGTTAAAATCCTTTAGTGAATATTTATAAAAATATTCATAAAAATATCCACTGTATTTCACTTCATCTTTCACCTCGTATTACGTGTAATTTATCTATTCCGAGAATTTTCGATGGTTTCATTATCACCATTCTTGAATACATGAATATTTTAAAAATTCCATCTCATTATATTCATGTTTTATGAAATTTAGTAATTTCCTCATGTTTCGTGATTTAATATCGATTTTCGGAAATAAAATCATTTAATATGATTTTATAAAGTTTTTCTAAAATTTTCGGCAGCATAACGGCTGCCGATTTACTAACCTCATGCACGGAAAATACAGTTTTAAATTTCCAGCCAGTACTTCAATTCAGCCAATCATGCATCATAATAATTTTCATAAAATATTTGCATAAAATATTTCAAATTAAAATATGCAGACTGAATATCCTTACAGTGCTGCACATGCATCCCTTACCTTTTTCCGGGTCGGCGACTTCCTCTTATCGATCGCGCCCGCACTCCATCTCTCTCGATTCCTTATCCCGATCGCTGAAAATAATTTTTGGAAATAAAAATTCTAAATTTTAGAATTTTTTCATAATTTATTACATTTTTCTGAAATTTAATTTTCGGGAATTTCTTACCGAATTTTCGTAATTTTTTGGTTGTCGAATTTTCAGGAATCTCCAAATTCCCGAAATTCTCCTTTTTCCTCTTTTCTTTTTCTTTCTTTCTTTTTCTTTTCTTTCTCTTTCTTTCTTTTTTTTTCTTTTTCTTTTTTTCTTTTTCTTTTTCCTTTTTTCCCATTTCTGGCCGAACCAGTTCAGTGCCTCCTCCGGCCGATTCGACCGGTTCGATAGCCGACGATCCTTCTTTCCGCCGGTTCGCTCCTCCCACAGCTTGCTGACATTGCGAAGATGCCGGATCTGGCCTCCGTTTAGCCCCATCACCGGCGACGACGCCGGATCTGGAACGGTGGGTTTCGGCTCCTTCCTCTTCTGTTTCTGTCCTCCTCCGCCGTTTCCTTCACCACTGGTGGCTCCTCTCACCTTCGTCTCCCTTCGGTGGTGGTGCTGGTGGCGGTGGCTGTGCCTGAACGGGCTGGCACTGCTGTTTCCTTTCTCTCTTCTCTTCTTGATTTTTTCGTTCGATTTCGCTTCTCTCTCTTCCGTTTCGGTCGTCGCCGGTCACTTCCCTCTTCCCTCTCATCTCGCCGACGACGCCCCTTCTCTCCTCTTCCCTTAAGGTGGCCGGCGTCGGCCGGTTCTCTGCTTTTGTTTCTTTTGAAGAAACGGGAATCGGGTATCTCGATTCCCTGTTTCTTTCTGTCTTTCTTTTTTTTATAATATATATTATCATATATATATAATTATACATATACTTAAAAATATATTTATACAATATATGTATAAATATACTATTATTACTATATGTATATAAATACATATATTTGTATTTTATATTGATATATATATTTTACATTAACAACATATATATATATATGTACAATAGGATTTATATTTCATGTATATACATATATTTATGTATATCAAAACTTTATAATAGTATATATGTTACTTATTTAGTGACTTAAAATAGTATACATCACTAAATAATAATATATACATATATTTCATATATGTAGATACGTATTTATATTTAAATATATTTATATAAATATATAATAGTACATATGTATTTATGTAACCATATATTTATATAATATAATTATTTGAATATCTCATTATATTCATTTTTGTGTTTTTCTTATTTTACTTGGATTTTTTTTTTCAAATAATTTCTCATTTTCCTTTTCTTATTTAATTTGGATTCTAATTTATCCAAATTAATTTTCTCCATATAATTTATCAATTCCTTAACTTCATTATTTACGGAATTTCCAACAATATTCCATCTTGTAAATAATTCCTTTATTTACTTTAATTTATCTTTCGCATTTAAAATTAAATTTTCGAATAAGTAATATAAAAATTCAGAAATTTGCGGTTATCACATATACTAATACATTTAAGATTAAAATTTAGAACTTCAAATTGAATATCTCGAAAAATAGATCACAAATATGAGATGAAAAATAAAGACAATCTCTCATTATTTGTATGAGATTGAATACATTAAGAAATATCTCTAGTTAAGAACAAACAAGGTGTTGGAAATTCTCAAAATAGTGAAAAATGATTGATTAAAAATGATGTTTAATCCATAGAATAAGAAATGATTTTAAAAAATGTCATTACCTTTAAATGAATAGTTCTTTTTTAAAGAGTTACGTCTTCTTTAAAATTGCATTTTTTTACTTGCGAATGGTTAAAATCATATAACTAGTTTTCGAAAGTTCTGATTATATTAAATAATTGTGTTTGTTAGATCAAACAACCCAATTAAAATATCACAACATTTGATTGAGGACACAGTTTTTGAATTGGATCTCTGTAAATAGAGATGTTAAGCTTCATTTTGATAGACACTTAGAAAACACTTGAATTATTTGAAAAGTTTAGGTATTCTCTCTTCTCTCTCATTTCCAAAGTAAAAACAGGTCTCTTAAATATTGTTTACAGTAGAAAATAATAACTAAGACAAAATACTTTTGTTTTTGTCAAAAGTGTTTAGTGGTTCAATTTAACAAGTGTAATGTAATTTCAAACATTGAGATCATTGTATCTTAGAGCTATTAGATAAATCCTTATAGCATACTGTTTGGTGGGGGTGAAAAAAATCTATGCAAAACGGCATTAACAGCATGCATTGAAGTTATTTTTGTATTTTTTTTTATTTTTTCACTTTTCATCAAAGTTTAGCAAAAAATTAAAAAAGCATGTTGGAGGCATTCAAAGAAGGACAAATTTATCTTCATGCACCATCAATGAAGCTAAACCAAAACCAACATAAGTTAGGCGAAAAGCCTGACAGAGTGGCTCAAAAAATGGAAGAAAAGTTTTGATAAAAGCGTGTAGGCAGGGAGGCAGAGGTCAGCCCCCCCTACCACAGGGATGTGGCTGGGCTTTCTTTGCAGCAAAAGGCACCGAAGAAAAAAAAGTAAGGCAGACAGCAAACAAGCATCCTTTCCTCTTTATTTTAAGTGGATTTTTGGAATCTCAGGAATCTTACAAAGTTAGTGGTGAGTAAAGTCGATCAAAAGTGAATTAGACAAAGCTCTTTTGCAAAGGCAGGCAAATCAAAACCCAATTTATTTTTAGCAGTGAAGCAGAAGATAAATGGCTTAGGCTTAGCTCACGTGACAGCCAAAATAGACATAAAGTTGCGCAGGAAAAAAATAAACAAAAAGAGAGCATAAAGTTTTAATTGTGCTGTCGACGTGATCACCATCCATGCATATTGTTTAGCTACAAAAACCAGCAGAGTCAGTGCCATTAGAATTTTTAATTTTTTAAAAAAACTATTTTTTTAGTTTTTTGAAGCACGAAACTTTCCACAATGTTCCTTTTATAATTTTATTAATTCTCACACATTGAATTGGAATTTTTTTTTTTTTACTTTGTGACTTAGAAAAGCAGTGGTTTTTGGCTTTACGAGCGAAAGCTTTTGTATAAAGTCCTGTATCAGTCAGCAACTTTTATTGCGTAGTAGTGGTTTTTAGTTTTTTTTTTGTTTACTTACATACATTATGATTTAATATTTAAAGTTTATTATTTTTATTTTTATTTTATTGGATTTTGTTATTATAATTTCAATTTCATAATGTTTGAAATAAAGTTAAAAAGTACCAAAATTAAACTATTTTGTTAATATAAGTGCCAATTTGACCTTAATCAGCAAAACTACAAACAGTCCCCTTGGCTGCTAATAAATGCTAATTAAGAATCATTAACTCTAGATAGAGGTGGTTACGGGCCGGACCGGGCCGGTTCCGGGCCAGTTTTTACCGGTTCCGGCCCTAACCACCTCAGAACCGGTCCGAACCGGTATTGAACCGGTCCGGTTCGGACCGGTTCTACATATTATGTGAGGCGAACCGGCCCGGTTCGTTGGACCGGTTCGCCTCAAAACCGGACCGAACCGGTTTAAACCGGTTCGGTCCGTTTTTTTTTCTTTTTAAAATTTTTATTTTTAAAAAAATTATATTAATTTATTTTAATATATATTAATATATTTTAATAATTTAATGTAGTAAATTTATTTTTATAATAAATAATCTTAATAGTTTAATTTAACAATAATTTATTATAAGAATATAAGTTATATTATAATTTATTTAATTAATGTAACAATAATGTAAAAACAAACTATTATAAAATTATCTAATAAAATTATTAAAATGAATAAATTAAAGTTATATTATGAATATAATATTATGATAAAATGATATTTGATTCAAAATACAAATAATGATATTATGAATATTATTATTATATTCATTTTGCATATCTTTATTTATATTCATTTTGCATTTTAAATAATTTATTATATTTGAAATATCATTTACTTAATATTTATTCATTTATTTAATATGTTTTTAAAATATTAATTCATTTTGTATTTTAAATATTTATTTATTTTAAACATATATAAGTATAACATTAATTAATTTGGTATGTAATAATAATAATAATAATAACAACAACAACAAAGGAGAAAAAGGAGAGAGTAGGAGACCAAAGATTTTTTACGTGGAAAACCCCTTCAAAAGTTAGAAGGGTAAAAACCACGGGACCGTAGTCCATAAAAATATTCACTATGACTAAACTTATTTACAATTTTACATACAATTTACAAAAAAAAAATTATTCTCTACTCTTCATAATTTATACGGATTGCCTTGGAAATTTCTTCCTCCTCTTCTGAATTATTATCAGCAAATTCATTGGCCATTCCAAGTTCGACATTGCGCGATTCCGCATCAAACCAATCTTTAAGGCATGTTAACATGCACAATGAATCCGGATTAAGAGTGGTTCGATGGTCTCCAATAATTCTTCCACACGTCGAGAATGCGGATTCCGAAGCAACAGAAGAAACTTGCACCGCAAAAACATCTCGGGCCATGGAAGCTAAAACTGGAAATTGTTTTTGGTTTTCTTTCCACCATTGGAGAAGATCAAAGTTATCATCTACAGAAAAATCTTGACTTAAGAAAAATCCTAGCTCATTGAAGCTAGAACTCCGTCGAGTTGTTGATCCCGATCCCGATCCCGATCCGCTCGCTTTTCCTTTTAGCTTCATTCTCTTCTTTGCTGCTTCCTTAATTGCGTTTAAAATTCCTTTTCCTTTTTTGCTACTTTCGGTTTCTTCGTATGAATCTTCTTCTTCTCGATTAAAGTTGAATTGCTCCCTTTCTGTTTCATAAACATTAAACAATTCTCGAAAAAGATTGTTAATTGAGGACTTTTGATCCTCAATAGAATCAAGACCAAGAAATTCTTTATAACAATCAAAAAAAATTTCTATATTTACCTCACCTTGACTAGGATCTAGTAAAGTTGCAATACAATAAATAGGAGGAATTATTTCCCAATATTTTTTAAATTTTTCCTCCATATCATATACAAAAGAACTTAAAGTTTCATGATTCCTAAATTTTACAAATTTGTCAAACATTGTGTAGATAATAGGAACAAAATACGGTGTAGTTGGATAAAATTGAGTTGAAAATCTTTCGGTTGCATCTTTAAAAGTAGATAATAAATCAACACAATATTCAATAAAAGTCCAATCTTCTTCAAAAAGTACTAAATGTGTGCTACTTGTATAATTATTATAAAAATGAGTAACAAGTTCTTTATAAGGTAAAATAGAAGAAAGCAAACGATGAAGTGAATTCCATCTTGTTTCCACGGGAAGTGGAAATGCTTTAACAGGTATATTATTTGTTATACAAATTTGCTTCCATTCACGTTTATTACTTGGTGTGCGAATCCATTTTGCTAAAATTTTAATTTTATCAATTGGACCTATGCCACTACCAGTACCACTAGAACTAAAACCACTTTGAACACATAAATTTATAATATGACATGCACATCTTGCATGAAAAAATATGCCTTGCATAACAGGGTTTAAACTTTTAATTAAATGAGGAATAGCTGCAGTATTACTTGAAGCATTATCAAAAGTAATAGCAAAAACTTTATTATTTTCTAGTCCATATAATTTACAAACTTTAGTAATATATTTATGAATAGTATATGAATTATGTGCTTCTTCTATTACATCTAAAGATAAAATTCGTTTTTGCATAGACCAATCTTCATCTATCCAATGACAAGTTATAACAAGATAACTTATACCATTAGTACTAGTCCATATATCACTAGTTAAACTAACCCTAGATGAAATATTACTAAGTTTATCAATTAAAGCTTGTCTATATTCTTTAAACATATCCATGCAATCTCTTT
Organism: Heritiera littoralis; assembly: GCA_031772115.1. Lineage (NCBI taxonomy): Eukaryota > Viridiplantae > Streptophyta > Magnoliopsida > Malvales > Malvaceae > Heritiera > Heritiera littoralis. The sequence goes on along the minus strand of JAPDPK010000053.1, from coordinate 2,393,300 downwards.
TTAATGTATGTCTAGAAACAGATTTATATGCGGGTTGTAAATATTTACAAACAAATTCTAAATATCCTGTTTTTTCACAAATTGTGAATGGTTGTTCAGTTCTAACTACAAATCTAACTAAACCACGTCTAGCTTGAACATTATCAAAATTAAAATTTTTTCCACCATCATGCGTATTAATTTGAGATTGTTTACCTTCTAAAATTTCATTTTCTTCGGCATCAGGATTAATTTTATGTATAGTAATTAAATGCCTTTTATACGTACCTGTACCGCCACCACCTCCACCGGAGTTATAAGAGTAAACGCCTTTGCACAATTTACAGATGGCACAATATTTATTCGTCTCACCTTCTTTTGCTACAATGTCGAAATACTCCCATACCTTGCTTGTTTTTTTTTCGACTAAACTTCGGTCTTGATGATGTAGCAGCAGTGGTGGCAGCTGATGATTGTGTTTGAGCATGACTTCCTCCACGACCACGACCACGACCAAACGATGGTGCCAAAGGAAGCTCCTCCTCCGGATGAATATCGGGTTCGATTTCATTAAATGATTCGTCACCCAAATTAGGAATTTCAGTGGAACCAAAAGGTCGAGAAACAGAGCATGAACGACGAAAGAAATTTGACATTTTTATATTTTTTTTGAAAATAAATATATGTTAAAAATTTAAAAAATAGATGTATGATAATATATTGAAATTTAAAAATTGAAACTTGAAAATTAAAAGTAAAATTTGCAAAATTATAAAATAAAAAGAAAAATGAAATTTAGAAAGGAAATGATGATATTATAAATTTGTAATAAGGAATATATATAATATATTAGAATTTGAAAATTAAAAGTAAAATTATAAAATAAAATGAAAAATGAAATTTATAAAGAAAATGATGATATTATAAATTTGTAATAAGGAATATATATAATATATTAGAATTTGAAAATTAAAAGTAAAATTATAAAATAAAAAGAAAAATGAAATTTATAAAGAAAATGATGATATAAAATAAAAAGAAAAATGAAATTTATAAAGAAAATGATGATATTATAAATTTGGAATAAGGAATATTGAGAGAGTTTGAGTGAATATTGAGAGAGTTTGAGTGTGAGTGAAGAGAATAAGAGTAGATGAATATAGATAGTAGATTTGAGAGAAAATATAGAAGAAATGTAAATGAAAGTAGAAGATTATAGAGGTATTTATAGGAAAAAAATTAGAATAAAAAAATAAAAAAAATTAAAAAAAAAAAGATTGATGGGCAACGGCCAAAATGGCCGTTGCCCATCAAACACAGAGCAGAGGCAAGCCTCTGCTCTGTGCCTCTGCATGCAAGACAGTAAGAGGCTAGGCTGCCACTGCGTGCGCAGTGGCAGCCAAGCCTCTTTATAATTTTTTTTAATTAAATAAAAAAAAAATTAAAGATTGATGGGCAACGGCCATTTATCAAAGTAACAAATGCAGACTCGCAGCCTTGCGAGTCTGCATGCTGCAGTTGCACTGCAGTGCAACTGCAGCTTTTTTTTTTTTTACCGGACCGGTTCGATCCGGTTCGAACCGGTCCGGTTTTGACCGGGCCCTTAACGGGCCCGGTTTCTTAACGGGCCGGGCCCTTACCGGGCCCGGTTTGAAATAAATAAAACCGGCCCAGCCCGTTAACATAACGGGCCGGGCCGGTTCCGAACCGGTACAGTACCGGTTCGGATTTTTGGCCGAATTGATCCGATCCGGTTGCGAATCGAATCGGGCCAACCCGGCCCAATAAGCACCTCTAACTCTAGATGACATTGCAAACTTGGTTTTTACTTTGACTAGAACATTGCAGGCTGCCGACGGTCAATGCGATCAGCGGTTCACGAGTATTTGCTGAGTGAACATCAAAAAGAATCTGTGTGTTACGTTGGCGGTCAGGCTGTGACTTTGGTGTGATGGCATCCAAATCCAGTTCAATTAAAGCTTGTACAACTGGCTTGGTCATAGGCACTTCACTTCATCCAATTACATCTTGAAAAATAATCTTTCATGTTTTTGACTTGGTCAATTTCTATCTTTGTTACTTTCTAACTTCATTTGCTCTTTATTTGAAAATCATTATATAATTAATTTATGAATATTTATCTTTTTGTGTGTACTACACCAATTAGATTATCAAACAGTAACATTTTTTTTACTACATAATTCTTTTCCCATTCCACTCCTAAGAGCTTAATTAAGTTTTTTTAATTCAGATTCGATTTTTGTAGAAAACACTTACAGAGTTTGATTTTAAATGTATCAAATCAGATGAACGAGTGCATATATACTTAGGATTCTAAATCTCATTCCTTATATTCTATGGCAATTCAAGCTTTTAGTGTTTAGTTTTTCATAAAAGGATGCATCTCCCGAGATTTTTACGAATGTTTTTCAGTTAAGTTGATGATGTTTATTTTATTGAAAAAATAGACCTCCATATTTTGGTAAAGAGGTGAATTTGTTGATAAAAAGATATGTAATTTAGCCAATAGATAGAAATATTTGCAATAATTGATTTGGTAAATGGAAGGGGTAACCATTAAATTTCGAGAGGAGGATATGATGGTTCAAAAAGAAGAAAAAACATTTTTAAATGGTATATAAAGTGAATGGACAATGCATAAGCTATCAAATAAATTTGGTAAATATCTATTTATGGTTTAATTTTGCCATACCTAAATTTGTAGACACATGGTCATGGGTAAATGTTTCCATTTTTTAGTAGTATTACATTTTATTAAAAGTTAAAATTGTAATCAACATATTATATTTTTTGAACGTATAACTATAAAAAATAATTTTAGTCAAATTAGATAAACAAATAAATGATTACAACTAATTAAACTAAATTCAAGCTCATATATGATAAAACTGGAATGTGAAATCTTAAAAATCTCAAGACTATTTCATTATCACTAAACCAAAAGCCTCATTAGCATTGGTCAATATTCCCTTATTATGGATGCACGGGAAATAATACAACTTTTAATGCAAAGATTAATGTACTAATGTGATAACCGAAAATTCTCCTATTTTTGAAATTAAGTATATGTAAAATTTAATTTTAGATGTTAAATAGACTGGTTGAAATAAATAAATAAATTTATTAAAGGATTGGAATATTTCGAAATTATAATACTTGATCAATTGATCAAAAAAAAGTGTGTATAAATAGGTGATTATATATATGTACAAATATAGAAGTATATATATAAATAAATAATAAATGTTATTTTGAATTAAAGTCTATATATTAATAAATAATAAAATAGGAAAAATATATGATTTAAGGTTTATATATATTTATATTTATATAAAAATATATAAACAGTTATGTTAAATATATATATAATAGTAAATATAAAATAGAGTTATGATTTATGTAAAAAAAAAAAAAAGAAGAAAGAAATTGCAGCAAGCTTAAGCTTGCTGCAAGTGGACTAACTCCATTAAAAGAAAAAAAAAAAGAGAGGATATTTAATTAGTGAACCATGTGGCAAATTATTAGTGGGCAAACCATAAATAAAACAAGATTAAAATCTGGCCATTATCAACCCCATTCAGCACCGACTTTCCTTGTTATTTTGCTCCCTACGTTTTGCTCTGTTTCTTGACAATTCCTTACGTTTTCCTCCTATTTTGCCCACAAGTTCATCATGTTCCATCAACAAAATACTAAGTCATCATCATAGAACCTATCCTACACCTTAAGAATAGATTAAAACTCAGAATCTGATGAAAGAAATCCAACGTATGAGGGGCTGAGCAACAGAATCGTGACTGGTTTTTGGGGGATGTACAATCGGCTGGAACAAGGTGAGCTGCTATGGTGATGATTATTCTAATTTTAGTTATAGTTCTTGATGTATTCCTACATGGGTTATATGATTTCAGTTTTAAATTGAATCAAATTGAAGCATAGATGTACAGGGCAGTTCGTTTATGGCAGAAAAATGAAGAAAAATTGTGATTTTGATGTATGTTATAATAGGAATAGGTAGTAGATAATGAGAAGAATTTAATTTGGAAATGATTTATAGTGATAATTTGTGAAACATAGGCTGAACGAATGAGGTTGGAATTGCAAAACAGAGAGTGGCGTGGTGATGGGTATGAACGGCTGAGTGGTGACTGCATGATGGTAATAAAATTTTGATGAACTGAATATGTTTGATGTAAATTCTAAGTGGGTAGATGATGTTTATGAGGATTGAAGTGGGCAAAGGAAGAGAACCATGAAGATGAGTGAAGCTGCTGCCGGCCATAAGAAAGAAACAGAAAAAAAAAAAAAAACAAAACCGAAAAGGAAAAGAAAAGAAAAGAAAAGAATGGGAAACTCACGGCTAGGCAGTTGAAATGGAAGAAATGGTGTAATTTTTACTATAAAATAAAAATATTAAGAGAGTAGACAACATTTCTTGAATTAAATTGAGAAGAAAATAAATGAAAAACAATAGAGATGAGACCATAGGAGGCCTTTGATTTTGGCTAAAATGTAATAAAGATAATGCAATGCTAAGGTGTAAAAGATATAATATAGATGTAAAGAATGAAAATGAAATATTTGTAAAGGTTAATAAGATTTAATAAGCTTAGTAGTGAAATTAAACTTAGAAAAGAATTGTAATGTAAGAAGTAATTATATTGTAGTATTGGTAGAAAATAAAACAAATTAAATAGGTGGAATCAATAATAAGGCAAAAGATAAGAAATTAAGAGAAATTTAAATAAGAGTTATAAGATGGAATTAAATTAGAAAAGAATATAAAGTTAATTGTGGTCTTGTGTTGATGTTTGATACGAGATGGAATATTTATTAGAATTAGAATTTGTAATATGGGATTTTGAATACAATTTAGGTTTATTATGCAGTATGAGGTACGAGAGATAAAGAGGCGCAAGTAGAGCTATCGGATTTTTTATACTGCGCGGAAATAAAGGTAAGGAATAGTATATGGAAGTAGTGTAGAAAATACTGTGCATGCATGTGGGAAATTTGGGTGATTTAGAAATTATAAATCGAAATTTATGAAAGGGGTTAGGATAGAAATTTAGCGAAAGGTTACCGAAAATTATAGAAAATTTCCCTTAATTATTTACATGCTCAGTATCTTAAATAAATAGTATTTTTATATAGTTTGAATATTTGAATACGTGAAATGATGATAATATGTTTTATGAATTTTATGAGATTTATTTAGAATATATAAAGTGTTGATTTGTTTACATGAATAGAAATCAATTGAAATAGTTTACATGAAAATTGATTTACTGTGATTTTAAGATATATGAAAATGATTTTATAAGAGTGTTAGCTCCTTGTGGATTCATGCATACAGATTGATGATTAGGGCTGGGAGAGCTAAGTCCCCAGTACCTTCCCTTTTTCCGATCACAGTTGTCACTGACGAGTGTACACTGTAGATCTTCGACAATGGCCATTGTTACAGGTAGGAACGGCTTAGGGCTGGATGCCTGGCCCCATGTGGGTACGCCTAATCCTATACAGGTCCCTGTAGGGATATAGTTCGTGTATGGGTTCTTGGATGCTCACACTCTATTGTTTTACACAGTATATGAAATGATTGATTTACAGACAGGTGACAGATTTGATTGAAATGATTTGAAAAGTGAACAGTGAAAGAATATATGAACAGTATATGAACAGTGATTGAATTAAAGATAGATTGATTTTAAATGATTTGAACAGTGAATATTTATATGAACAGTATATGTTTTAAAAGAGTTTTCAATAAATGTTTACATGCACCCATATGCATTATTTTATTTATAAAATTTAAAGTTATGATTTTTACTGCATATAGTGGCATAGTACCACTCTTTTATATGCTTTTTCTTACTGGGCTTTCCCCAAAGCTCACCCCCTTCTCACCATCCCAGATAGCTTATCGGTATACACGAAGTCCACTGCCTTTAGTTAGTTGAAGAAATCGCTAGAGGTTAGAAGTACCAAGTGATCAGGTATTTATTAAATGTTTATTTATATTCAGGCATGTATTTGTACAGCAGTTGCATTTATAAAATAGAGCATACATGAATTGTACTTACACCGATACCGAATGCAAACCAATCGACATTGAATAATTGAATGAGAAAGATAGAAGAAAAAAAAATTTTGATTCGGAATTTTATAATTTCGAATGTTACAACTAATCCAAGGATGTCTTAAATGGTTCAAAGCTGAGAAATAGAAAAATAAAAATAATAAAATTGTTTGCAGACAATATAAATTCTAAAATAAAAATTTCACATTTCACATTTCACATGCCTGACTTCTTCATATTAATATTTTTTTATTATCTTTTTAAATCAGTTACCTATTTTAAATTTTTTTTCTATGTATTAACTTCAATCAATGTACTATCATTATACTTCTTCAATTTTCTAAAAGATAGACATATATATATTAAAATTAAAAAACACTACTATTTTTTGTCAATTTCTTTACCTATCATTTATTATTGTTAACTAATTAATGCTCATATATGCACCGTTGTTCCCTTGGATTGCTTTTGTTTTTGCACTATTACTAGGGCCTATCTATTGTATTCGTAAAATTACTGCAGTGTGTGTAAGAGTTTTTCAAGTACCGCATAAGATTGGAGAAGCTTTTGAGTTTGGGCGGGTATTAATATAAAACTTATTTTGAGAAGCTTATACCGAGAAGCTTATACCAAGAAGCATGCATTCATAAAAATATCATGCATTTGAAATTTGAAATTTTCTTCTTTGTTTTTATATAAATTGCTTGAAATCATGCATTTTTCATTAATGCTTAGTACTCATAGGTCATCAGGGTTAGACTATCAGCTCAAACCTAAAAGCATGCCTATTTTTTTAGTGAGTTTGGATAAAAATATTAAGCTTGTTAAATGAATTTGGGTTTGAAAATGAAAGCATGTTGAAAAATGGGCTAGGCTTGGGTTTACTGTTTCATGGCAAGCCTGGCTTGGCTCGACCTATTTAAATATATATTTTATTATTTTTATATTAATGTGTTTTTTAATTACTTTTGATTTTTTGTACAATTTAATTTGAGTTTGTATTGTTTTTATACTTTAATTTAAATTTTCTTGTTTCCTTTTTTTTGTAAAAATTTATTGTATTATACTTATTAATTATTATATGTTTTAAAATTTTTTTATTTTATCAGAATTTTTTTAAAAAAATTAATGATATTTGGACAGGCTAGGGCTTGAACTTATTCATTATATCTAAAAACGGATTTGGGAAAAAATCAAGTCTAAAAAATAGGTCGGACTAGATTGAACACATTTTCACTTCTTTAATACCTTACCTAAGCTAAAAAATTTGTAACTAATACGTTGATGCTAAAAAATTTAACTTGGGTTAAAAATTTGTCATATATTCATTTTTTAATTAATTTTTAATATATCTTAAAAATATTTATTAATCTGGCTCCTTCTATCTCCAGAAAATTCTCTCACTCTGTTTTTCTTTTCTCTCTCTCTTTTTAAATGCACTTCGCATTTCATCTCCAACAATCCTTTTCTTTGAAATCCCTTAGCATTTAAGCGGTTCTCCAAGTCTCAGATCTTCTCCTCCATTTTCAAGGTTAGTTTTCTCTTTCTCTCGATCTTTTCTTTTCTGTTTTTCTTATCTGTTTTGTTGAGTTCGAATTGCGAAAATCTTCATCATTTTTGGGTAATAATTTCGAAAACTTCAGATACTCTTCGCTTGATTTTCATCGTCGTTTGTGATTCATTTTTCTTTTTTGTATTTGCTTGAGGAATGAATTTCTTTCTCTCTTTCTTCCGAGGTTGCTCTGTTTGGTTGCTGTGAAACGAGGGAGGAAAAATTGGAGTGAATAGAAAGAAATTTTTTTGAGTCTTTGTTTTCCGGTAATGATAATTATTTAATTATTAATTTACTAAAAGAATTCTGTTTCTAATTCTTTTCTTATTTTGAACTTGTAACAGTACTTTTTTTTTTATGGTATCTTTAAAAGGCTAATAAACTCTTTTTTATAAAATTTTAGTTCTGAGTTGAAATTTTTACTAGTATTTTTTTTATCTTCATCTGTTTGTGGATGATAGATGGCTATAGGAGAGTTCTCATGAGATGATAATGAAAATTATGATATGTAAACTTTTTTTTTAGTTTTTAAATAGATTGCATAATAGATATTATTAGGAGTTGAATTGAGATGAGTTGAGTAGTTAAAACAAGAACTTGATTGAGATTTTTTTTTTTTAACAACGTTACTTGATTAAATTATATATTTTAAAAAATATATAAAAAAATTATTATTAATATATATTATGCTAAAATATTATAAAAAAAAATTAATCATAGCTCAATTAAACTTGATACAGATATAATTATATGCTTCTTTGTCTCATTTTGTATGTTCATGTTTGACTCCTTTGATCAAGAAAATTTAATTTTGATCATAATATTTTAAATATCATATTGAATTAAAACTATGATTTTATTAGGATTAAAACTGTGATTTTATTAAAATGAAATTCATTTGATTAAACAATAATAAAGATAAGTATAATTGGATGGAAAAAGCATACAGTAGTAGTTTGTATTAAAAAACATTGTATGGTAATGGTATCAAGATATTCAATCTCGGTTTGATAAGACAAGTTTAACTGGACGGTGATTGAGTCGTCGAATTTACGTGGAATCTAAATGTAGCGGCTTCCAGAGCTGCTTATATTTTCTTAGATTCTTATGCTGCAACAAAGCACGCGACAGGTTCATTTAATGACAGAGGGCCTTTGTAAACCAAAAAAAAAATGACAGAGGGCCTTTAAACTTTACTCATTTATGTGCACTATTGAGACTTAAAACTCTAGAACAGATTGGTGTAGCTGTTTAATGGAGTAGTACGGAATCGACAGGAAGATGTTTAATTCTGTTTTCTGAAGGTGGGAGTAATTGTTGTGGGAATTGACAGTTGACAGTGAAAGCATGTGGCTGAAGAGCAAGCTTTACCATAAAGAAATCGAATACCAATACGGAATCTTTTTTTCAGATTTCATTGCAAGTGAATAAAGTTGAAATTAAGGCAAGGTACAGATTGGGCAGTGTAGATTGGAAAAGCATTTGGTAGAAAATATTCAGTTAAAATTACAGGTTAAGAAAAATGAGGGCCCGGTAAAAACTTTTCACCAGTGTGGCTTTGGTGGAATTAGTATTTTCGAGCGGTTAAATCATAGCTTGCTTTTCATCTAATTAAGCTTTTACATGTAATTTAATTTTTGGAAATCAGGTCAATAATTGTAGGTTAAGGATTATGTCATAGAAGAAAAAAGGCCAAAAGCATTAGTGAAGAAAATGACAATTTTTTTTGCAGACTGGCTACAATGTTGTCATCTTGCTATGTTAAGCATGTGGATAAGATGACACTAATTTTAGTTGGTCTGATTGTGAGAGAGGGGGTAAGAACTCCAATGGTGTTGAAGCATTTACGTGTCTTCGTTTGGCATTTAGAGATGCCTTGACTCGTTAGTCAAGAATAGTATATATCCCACCTTCACAACAACCAGAACTTGAAAATCAGAATCGTCTGGCGATTGAAAACAGAGCACATTCTTTCTCTTTCAAACTCAGTGAAAACTTGTTTGGTAAATCATGATTGAGGTAAGCTACATTGCTCTCTGTATGATGCATTTAACTCAATTTTTCTCTTTATTATCGTACAAATAACTTAATTCGCGGTACTTAGATCTATAAAACATTTTAACTGGGCAGGAAGTTGTTAGTTTTCCCCTTTTTTACTCGAGGACTGTTTTTCCTCCAAATATGCAAAATGACTTGCAGCATTCCAGCCTTCCAGGGATATAAATTTCCGTATTTAGTGGGTTTGAATAATTTTGCATAACGTGGTTAGATCGACAGATCCCAGGAGAATGGAATTTCAGAAACAGTGTAGTCTTATTACAGGATAACCCTCAAGAATTTGTCAAAGAACTAGTTGTCAGCCCTTAGTTTGAGTCCCATCTTTTAGACATTTTGCGAGATGACAATTCCGCGGGGCCACAGTAGCAGTAAAATTCTTTCTTAGGCTCAACATAAATTTCAGAGATTTTTGTGTAACAAATTGACATGGCTATGAGGTCAATTTTGTTCCACGGAAGTGTTTGCCAGACTGGATGGCTAATGTCGTCTCATCAGGTGATTTGGCCAGGCCAAGGTCCCGGGCCAAGGCATCTGTGACATAAATGTTATGGGACCCACGTACTGTGGGTACCAACCTTTCGTGCATGAGTGACAAATATATGCCTTCATTGGAAATTCTCTGGCGACCAATGCATCTTTTCACGGGCACTCACGCTCTAGGATCCCTATATCTCTCTATCTCTGACCACAATCAATAACACCAACTCCACTTGCCTTCGTTTAGCAGAGAAAAGAACGCAGCAATGCAAGTCCTTTCTGTCAATTTCTGGTCTTTGCTGCATTTTTCCTCCTGTCATTGATATAGTCACATGTATAATGGTTCTTTTCCGGAACCTGGTTATCTTTCTTTGCTTTTAATAACGATTACAGTCATCATTCAAAAAGATACTTAAACAAGATATTTCTCTTAGCTCACTATCACACTTTTGAAGACCGGACAAGTTGCTCCCTTCCTGTCTAGCAAGTCAATGAAGGTTTGGCTTATTTTCCCTTAGACGTAAGTAATTACATACTTAAGCATTTCATTGACATGTTTCACACGTAATTGCTTTCCTTGTTTTATTCCATATGCTGAACTCAATGGATGCATCCTGTTTGCAGTCTCTGTGTTTTCTATGGCTTTGACTGCTATTGTTTACCTAAGGTGTGGTGTAATAACAAATGACTTGAATTGCTTTTGGCAAAAATGTTAATCTAGTTTGTCAACATGTTTTTTGCTCTAGAATGTCATTAATTTTTACTTTTAAAATTTGCTTGCAATTTTCAGAACGTTTTACCAGGTTAGGTGTCTGAGCCTTCTAATCATACAGTACAAGTTGGTGGCAAATCATTTTCTATCACCGGGTTAGGTGCCAAGGAGATTCCTAGTACATACTATCTATTAACACGGTTAAGGCCGTTATCATTCAAATTTTCTTTCAAGGAAATTGGATTAGAAATACGCGCAGACCAAGCATTGGTTTGTCTCGTTGGTGCTTTACTCAAAAACATGATCGTTCTTGAGTTGTTTTGTCAATGTCCCAAGGTGGGAAAATGTCTGTTAATTCAGAAATTTCCACTAGGGAAACCGAGAAATGGTTGCCCCATTTGTTCGCTCTCCCACAGGCCAAATTTGCTTTTTCTGATGCCTGCAGTTGAAGGTTGCTGGCGGCACCACTTAATGGTATTAATAATAGCTACCCACTCATCAGGGAAGGGGTTAACGTGTCACAGGCAATGAGCATTTTTCATTGCTTTGGTTCTTGGGTCTATTCAAAATTGTCATGATTTAACTTACCTAATGCTCCAAAGAAAATTGTTACCGTCCTCCTGTTTGCCTATTCTCCATGCTGTTTGCCTATTTTCCATGCATCGGAATAGATGAGAGAAAAATTGGAACATAATGCGCTTTGAGTTACTTGCTGGATCTAGATGCTTTTTCTGTGCATTTAGTTAGACTTCTTTTTTTTTTTATTAGATGCATTTTGCTTTGGATGATTAGGGATTAGGGTTGGTTTGGTTTGTTTGGAATATCAAATTCAAATATTATAATATGTCATAATTTTTTTTTAACCACTAGATAAAAAGGTTGTTGACGGATACAAGCATTTAGTTGGACTTTATTTGCTCCTCTTTTGCACGAAAAAAGTAAGTGATATTATTTTACATATTGCTAGTAAAATTTTTAAACTCAGCGAGTCGTATGCTAGCATTAGAATATAAAAGAAGGAAAAAATGTTCTAAAAACTGCAAAAGGTTTGGATCAAAAAAAAACTGCAGAAGGTAAAATTTCTCTAAATCTGTTCTTACGAGAGGGGTACTTTTGGCTAAAATATTAAAAAACTTTTGAATTATTTTAGGTTTTTTAAAAAAGTTTATATTTTTATTGTATCCAGTATTTTTTATTTTTACTGAAATAAATTTTTGTTTCAAATATAAGATTACAAGTGAGTAAAAATAGATTCAAATCGATTTAACTTATTGAAACTTAGTTAATTTAGATTGGCTAAGTCGATTTTGGAGTTAAGTCATTTTTAGTTTAGTTTATTTGGTTAAGTCAATATATAAAATTATGATTGAACCGATTGCATTAATCAATTTTTTAAAAAATATAATTTATATAATATAAATAATTAAATATTATATAATATCTCATCAAAAAAATATTATATAATATATTTTATATAACTAATTTTTTTATGTCAGAAGTTGGATTTTAAATTTAATGGAAAAAAAAACCAATTATCACTTTCCCCTATAAAAATTAATTTATGTTAAATGTTTATTTGGGTATAAATTAAAGTTTAAAAGCTAAATTGAGTACAAATTAAAATTTAATAATTTATTTGCTCACAAATTAAAAGTTAAGAGTTTATTTGGATGAAAATAGTGGTGTAAAAATGGGTAGCAATGTTAATAACAAATTATTTATTTTGTACATTAATGACAATGAAATTTTTTAATTCCATAAGCCATAAAGTGAGATTACATAATGGTCTTATTCCACAAGCTATAAGGTGAGATTACAGAACGGTCTTATGTTTCACTTTTTTTCAACTAGTTTTTTTTTTTAATACTTTTTTATAATAATTTTTATAAAATGGTAAATAGCAAACGCGGAAATTTTACCAAAAAAAGTTTGTGAAATAGAAGGATTTTAGATAAAACATATTTAGAGATACCATGTACGGGGGGCGTAAATCGTTGAAAGATTAAAAAAACGTGAAGCATTATTAGATAATAATATTGCACAAAAACGTTTTATGTGTTTTTCTTCGGTGAAGAGAGATTGAATGTGTTGAATATAACGAAGACTTGTTAACTGCTGTTCAAAGTTGAAACAACTTAAACGATTCATGATTATCATGCACAATCGTGTCACACATGGTTTCTAGGTTTACAATTTTTTTATTATTTTGTATAAATTTAATGTAAATAAAATACCAAAAATGCTACATTTAATTTATTTATGAAATGTGTTCTTGACTTCTTGTGCGCTACTCTGACACAACGCAAAAAATACAGTGTAAGACAATAAATCTTAGACAAATTAGCAGTGCTAAATGCTCATGAAATATTTAGTAAAAATGATTGTCTTTTTTGTGAACTATTAATAAATTGAAATCTTCATAGCAAATTACATGGTAGCATAGGCATAATCATAGTCCATACCAAATTTTCTTTCTTTTTCAATTAGAGTATACCTAATTTGACTGACTGGTTGTTTCTCCTCTTAGACCAAACGTTTGACAGTCTTTCTTAGATTTTCTCCTGTACATATTAGATAAAAAAAATGTACATTTAACATGTTTGAAATTGCATACTGTTTTGTTCATTTGGATTTCTTTGGCCGATTGTAATGAATTAAGGGACAATTTATAATGAATTAAGGGACAACTTTGATATCAACCACGTGTTCCTCTAGATTTCCATTCATTCTGTTTCATTAAAATAATAATAGAAATTCATAAAAAAGCCACATTTTTAGGTTGGAAACAAGCTGTAATGATGGCAATTGGTAAGGACTTGTGTCAATATTTTTTGTTTTATTTTGCATGCAGATTTAGAAAAGTAAATGTCAACGTTACTTTCTATTTTTTTTTTTGGTTACAAACGTTACTTTCTATTTAGTATCATATTAGCTTTATTGGTTTTTAATAGTTTTTAGTCAACTCCAAACAGTTGTGTTCTTGTCACGTTTTTTTTTTTTTTTTTTTTGTGACGGCTCTTATTTTCTCTCTATTTTACGTTCCAGAGAATGCCTTTGTTTTCAAGGGTAGTACATTGATACCTTGAGCCTTTTGACAAAACGAGCAAACGACATTGGCTATAACTGAAATATGAACTTTTTTTTCCTCCCATTGAAAAGAAAAAAAAAAAGATTAAACTTTTGTTTTCGTTGATTTTTTTAGAAAATATGACAAGCTTAATTATTATAAATATTTAAGTAAAAGAGATTTGATGGTTTTATTTTATTTGAAAAATGCAAAAGATTAGCCTTTTATGAGGAATAAAAGACAATTTTCTCATTTTTTTTACAATTTTTTTTTTCACCATAAAAAACCCCAAAATAAATAAAATTGAAGCGGTTCAGATTTCTTTAGAAGTTAGAACTAGTATAATTTTCCGATAAGGCCAGGAAAAATGCTTATTGCTATTACCGGACGAGGACCCACAAAGGAACGTCTAGGAATATGCAGAAAATCATTCCTAAAGTGCTTTTTGTAAGATTAAATTAATCCTAAACATACTTCTACACAATATGAAACATGTTAAACAAACAAAAGCGGAAGTGACAGGATCTAACCTCCAGCCATTGCACTCTGTAACTCTGATGTTGAAGCGATTTCCGAATCTGACAATCTACTCTGTGTCTATCACAGACCTTCTAAGTCTTCCAAGCACTCAAAACCTCACTAGATGGTGTTTTGTGTTTGAGATTCACGTACTTGGGGACCGGAAGGAGCCTTCTTATATTACTAACGAGAGCATGCTAATTATGGCAATAAAATCACGTTTTAACCATCACAAAATCGTGTTTTAATAGCCAAATATTGAGTTGAGATTCAGCGTGTAATTATGGACCATATCCAGAATTGGTCAACCAAACAATTATTTTCATAATTACGGAGATATACTAACATTCTCCCACTTGGTCCATATATTTCACTTATAGGAGAAACAAATCACATGAATCATGGCGACAGTTCCTCTAATGGTGAGTATTATCTTCCATGTATTACTATGTAAAATGTTTCTAAATCAACCCATTTTTTCTTAATGAATAAACCTTATGTTTATTCTCGATCCAAATTGCAAGGATATTTCTCAAATAAAATTTTAGTGTATACAAATCAAAATGAGAAACATCATATTATTAATAAGAGTTTCAATTACAATCAAAATGTGGGACCAAGTCCCATTCTCTCTACATGATCCTTAAATTTAAACGATGGCATGCCTTTAGTCAAAGGATCAGCTAACATCAATTCAGTGCTAACGTGTTCAATGACCACTTTTTTATCTCTAACACGTTCTCTAATGGCTAAGTACTTAATGTCGATATGCCTACTTCGACTTCCACTCTTATTGTTCTTAGCCAGAATACCGCAGCTGAATTGTCACAATATATCCTCAATGGCTTAGATATGGAGTCAACAACTCTAAGCCCGCCAATGAAACTCTTAAGCCATACACCATGTGAGATAGCCTCAAAACAGGAAACGAACTCGGCCTCCATAGTAGAAGTGGCAGTCAGTGTCTGCTTAGCACTCTTCCATGAAACAGCTCCATCGGCAAGCATGAAGATGTAACCGGATGTTGATTTCCGGGTATCAACACAGCCAGCAAAGTCTGAGTCTGAGTAGCCAATCACTTCCAACTCATTAGTCCGTCTATACATAAGCATGTAATCCTTAGTGCCTTGAAAATATCTAAGCACCTTCTTCGTAGCTCTCCAGTGGTCCATCCCCGGGTCACTTTGGTATCTACCCAACACTCCTACAGCAAAAGCAATATCAGGCCTGGTATAGACCTGTGCATACATAATGCTTCCAACAGCTGAGGCATATGGAATGTTCTTCATCTATTCCCGCTCAAGATCATTTTTCGGGCACTGGTTCAAATTGAACCTGTCACCCTTCACAATAGGAGCTGGGCTTGGTGAACAATCTTTCATTCTGAATCTTTCCAAGACTTTATTGATAGAAGCTTCTTGTGACAGACCTAATATACCTCTATGTCTGTCTCTATGGATCTTAATGCCAATGACATAAGATGCATCGCCCATATCCTTCATATCAAAAATCTCAGAAAGAAATTGTTTCACCTCACGTAGGATCCCCTTATCATTGGTTGCAAGCAGAATATCATCCACATATAGCACAAGGAAACAAATCTTGCTCCCACTGACCTTCTGGTATATACATTGATCCATGATGTTCTCAACGAAACCAAATGAAGAGATGACTTCATGAAATTTTAGATACCATTGGCGGGATGCTTGTTTCAACCCATATATGGATTTCTTCAGCTTACAGACCAAATCCTCACCATTACTAGAGGAAAAACCTTCAGGTTGTTTCATGTAAACTTCTTCCTCTAGATCACCATTGAGAAATGCCGTTTTCACATCCATTTGTTGCAACTCTAAGTCAAAATGTGCAACAAGCGCCATTATGATGCGGAGAGAATCTTTCTTAGATACAGGAGAGAAGGTCTCCTTGTAATCGATTCCCTCCTTTTGAGTGAATCCTTTGGCTACGAGTCTTGCCTTATAACGCTCAATGTTGCCTAATGAGTCAGTCTTGGTGTTAAAGACCCATTTACAGCCTATAGCCCTGGCCCCATTAGGCAACTCGACAAGATCCCATACTCTATTAGATGCCATCGAATCCATCTCATCCTCCATAGCATCGAACCAAAGTTTTGATTCTTTGCTGTTCATAGCTTGTGAAAACGTCTCTGGATCATTAACGGGCCCAATATTGAAATCATACTCTTGTAGATACACAATATAATTACTAGGAATAGCTTATTTCCTTTCCCTAGTAGACCTTCTTAATGTTGGTTCAACATTCTCCGAAGGATCATGTTATTCAACTGGTTGCTCACTCAATTCTGGTGTATCCAGAGGAGCCTCGTCTACTGGTAAGTTATTAGCTACTTGTGGATCTTCAACGATTGGTTGTTCAATGTCCAGTTGTACTGAAGGGACATTGTTCATGATAACCAATCCTTGACTCGAGGTAGAGGGTTGATCTCTCACAGAAACTAGGTCTTGAGATTGATCACTCCCACTAACTAAGTCATTTTCAAGAAACTTGGCGTTCCTTGATTCCACAAATCTAGTGCTATGAGATGGACAATAGAATCTATAGCCTTTGGACCGTTCGGCATATCCGATGAAATACCCACTTATGGTCCTAGGATCCAGTTTCTTTTCCTGTGGGTTGTAAACTCTTATCTCAGAAGGGCATCCCTAAACGCGCATATGACGCAAACTCGGTTTCCAACCTTTGAATAATTCAAAAGGCGTCTTTGGAACAGCCTTGGTTGGAACCCGGTTCAATATATATGCTGCCGTTTTAAGAGCTTCAATCCACAAGGACTTAGGCAACTTCGAGTTGCTTAGCATACTACGCACCATTTCCATCAAGGTTCGGTTCCTTCTTTCTGCAACACCATTCTGATCCGGTGAACCAGGCATGGTATATTGGGCAACAATCCCATTTTCTTGAAGTAACTTTGCAAATGGTCCAGGTGCTTGTCCATCTTCAATGTATCTACTGTAATACTCCCCACCTCTATCAGTTCTTACTATCTTTATGGGTTTTTCACATTGTTTCTCTACTTCAGCCTTAAATATTTTAAAGGCATCTAATGCTTCGTTCTTGTTATGAAGCATGTAGAGATACATAAACCTCGAGTAATCATCAATAAAGGTGATGAAGTACTTCTGACCATATGCATCAAAGTCTGGACAGCATATGTCAGAATGTATGATTTCTAATATGGTTGAACTCCTATTGGCACCTTTTTTAGACTTGTTGGTTTGCTTACCCTTAATGCAATCCATACAAGTGTCGAAATCAGTAAAATCAAGAGCACTAAGTATTCCGTCATTTACCAATCTCTTAATTCTATTTATGGAGATATGACCTAATCTCCGATGCCATAATGTGGAGGAATCCTCATTCATAACACATCTTTTAGTGCCAGTTTGGACATGCAAGGCGTTATGAGCAGTGTCATTTTGCAAATCAATAGAGAAAAGACCATCACATAAGGTACCATTCCCAACAATATCAGACTTAAAATATATCAATACTGATTTATTTGAAAATTGAAAGGAATATCCATAAGGTACCAGCCTAGAAACAGAGATTAAATTTCTCGAGAAACTAGGAATATAAAAGGTCTTTTCTAATTGCAAAACAAAACCACTCCTAAGAACTAAAGTGCACGTTCCAACGCCTTCAACATGCGAGCACATCTTGTTTCCTAAATAGATGCTCTCCTCATTTCCCACTAGCTTCGTTAGGTTTGTCATACCCTGTAAGGAAGTCGAAATGTGAATTGTAGATCCAGAATCAATCCACCATGTGTTATGATTAACCTCAACCATATTTGATTCAAAACAAACATATGAGAGTGGATTACCTTTCTTAACTAGCCATTGCTGAAGCTTGGCACAAACCTTCTTCATGTGTCCTTTCTTTTTACAGAAGAAACACTTGGACTCTTTCTTAATGTCAGCTTAGGCAGGGATTTTCCCTTTTCCCTTGTTCTTGGCTCGATCCTTGGTCTTTCCTTGGCTTGCAAAAAATGCACTCTCACCCGATTCCATAAGCAGTCTTCCTTCCTCCTGAACACACATGGTCATCAATTCATTGATGGTCCACTTATCCTTATGTGTGTTGTAGGATATCTTGAATGGTCCGTACTGCTTTAGTAGAGTGTTCAATATATAGTGCACAAGAAAAGACTCAGACATCTCCACCTCTAGCTTCTTGAGTTGGGCCGCTATATCTCTCATGGCCATTATGTGCTCGCGCACTCCTTTGACATTGGTGAGCCTCATCGATAAGAACTTCATTATCAGGGTGCTGGCCAACGCTTTGTCTGAAGTGACAAACTGATCATCTATGGCCTTCAGTAAGGTCCTAACGTTGGTATGCTGTTCGACAAAACCACGTATCCCAGCAGATATTTTTGTCTTAATATACATGACACTAAGGCGATTGGATCGCTCCCAGCGTTCATGTAAAGCTACTTCAGTAGGAGTACTGGTCTCAGTCAATACGGGCTCGTTTTTCTTTATAGCATAGTCTACATCCATGCACCCTAATTGGAGGAGAACTCTCTCCTTCCAAACCTTGTAGTTCTCTCCATCTAGCTCGGGAACTTCTAAGTTAATACTAGCCTGAGGAAACACTGCATATAAAAAATAAACATGCTTATGTATCTAGAATTTTTGAGGCAAACTTAATTATGTCTACCAATGTAAACATATTTTATTAATGAATCTTAGACATAAAATTTGCCTGTGGGCTAAAGTTCTAATTCTAATAGATTCATATCATAATGATAAAACTATCAAATTATATCATTTCCTAATTCCTGTGGGTAAATTAAGAAACTAATTTGATATTTTATCCTAATTAGTTATAAAATTATAATAAAAATTCCTGTGGGATAAAATTTATCATAACTTTATAACTAATTACAATTTATGTCTAATATCATTATGTGATTTTATAAATATAATTTTACTTAATTAAGGTTGTTGTGGCTAAGCCCTAATTAAAAAAATTATAAACCACTTAGACATATTGGTAAAATTCTAAGTTTATTCATATTTTAAAAATTGCAATTAACACAAGGCAACTTTAATTCCAAATAATATGAATAACTTAGCTACATGTGCTTCTAGTATAAAAATAACAAAATTATACACATTCAAAATGAGCACATATACACATTCAAATCAAATTTTCATAATTTAATCATAATTTTATGATAATTTTCACAAAATCATTCAATTTAAAATTACAGCATTTATAAAAATTCCAAATTCATGAAAAATCCTCATAAAATCCAAAAAAATGAGAAGTTTTCATAATTATATTAATTTTGTGAAAATAATCCAATTATTCATAAAATTATGAAAATTACAGAACTGAAAATTTGATATAAAACTATCAAAAATATAATTATTTGGCCTAAATTAAATAATTTCAATTACTTAAATTAAATAAATCCTTAATGCCTAAAATAAATAAACCAAATGGCCTTTTATTTAATTAATATGTCCAAATAATTAACCAAATGGGCCAAAATAAATGAACCAAAACTAACCAAAAATAGCCCAACAGAAAAGACAAAAACGGCCCACTTATATGAAAGCCCAAAACCCTTCTTTTCCTTTTTTTTTTTTGAAATTTTTTTTAAACAGTGTTACTGCATTGTACAACAGGCGGGCACATGATATCCACGCGCCCACATTACCTCTATCGGGTGCGTGTAACTCATGCGGCCGCATTTTCTCCTCTATCGGGCGCGTGTGACTCATGCGCCCGCCATCCTTTATTGGGCGCGTGCGAGGCTTCTTCTTCACCCGATGGGTGTTTTTTTTTTGCAAAAATTTGGGTCTTTTGGCCCGACTCGACACAAAACCCTTCAAACAGTCCCGTTTTTCATGTATTTTTCATCCCTAGAGCTTTACAACAATAGATCTAAAATATTTGAACCAAAATCACATGAAAACAGAATGGGTTTCATGAAATCCGAGACTTAAAGTTTCAAAATATGGGTTTAATGGCTTCTTTCTACATATCTCTAGCAAGACAGAGGTTAAACTACGGCTCTAACGCCAAATGTAAGATTAAATTAATCCTAAACATACTTCTACACAATATGAAACATGTTAAACAAACAAAAGCGGAAGCTACAGGATCTAACCTCCAGCCATTGCACTCTGTAACTCTGATGTTGAAGCGATTTCCGAATCTGACAATCTACTCTGTGTTTATCACAGACCTTCTAAGTCTTCCAAGCACTCAAAACCTCACTAGATGGTGTTTTGTGTTTAAGATTCACGTATTTGGGGACCGGAAGGAGCCCTCTTATATTACTAACGAGAGAATGCTGATTATGGCAATAAAATCACGTTTTAACCATCACAAAATCGTGTTTTAATAGTCAAATATTGAGTTGAGATTCAACGTGTAATTATGGACCATATCCAGAATTGATCAACCAAACAATTATTTCTATAATTATGGAGATATACTAACACTTTCGTCATCGAATTTTTAGTAATCATCATTTAAATACTGTATAAAATTATTTTATGGATTGATATGTCCCATTTTCTTACGTCTTCCGAGGCTTTGGATTAGTATTTTACTCCACTGCTTATTTTCTGGTTTTTTGTCGGTAAAAAGCTTTTTATCTCTTTTCATTTCGATCTTATATATCTGGTGTCACCGGCAGCTGGATGGCTGGCTTTATGTACCCATATAAAGATTTCACAAGAATCGTGTTCCTTCCTCACTTTTTCTCTTGCGATGATAAATCTCTCCCACCCACACCCTTCTTTGTCTCATTTCTTCACCTTTCTTATATAATCGTTTGCAGCTTCACTTTTACTTAAGAGAAAAGTTCATGTCTTGAAGGAAAGCATAACCTGGCCAACTTTTCACAAAGCAAATCTTGGTTTTTTGCTTGTTGGATTTGGTCTAAAAGGTGGGAATTGAATTTTTTCTTATTTCACTAGTTTTTCTGTTTTTAAGTATGTTAAGACTGTGTTAAGTGAGATTCTCCAAGTTTTATTTAAACTTTCAATGTTTTCATTGAATAAAAAAAATTTCAATGTTTCCCTTTATGCTATGGATTGGATTTTAATCTGAATAATGGGTTCTGGCGGAATCATGAAAGATGAAGAGAACCAGAGAGCGCAGTGGATGTTACTCTTTCTTTTGCTTCTGCTCGGCTAGTGTGCCATTCTCTTTTTTTTTTTCCTGGGTTCTTTGAGAGGACATTTATACATTTCTATGTTGGAGTTTGTTCTGAAAGAAATCTTGGGCTGTAATTATTTTAAGAGTTCATGGTCTAACCCTGTGGATCCTATTTACTTTGTTATCTTTTCCTCTGTTTTTCCGTCTTTTTGTTTGTATGTTGTTTGATACTTATTCCATTAGACAGGAAATCACATTTTATAACTACAATAGAAATCTTAATAACCGTTTGTAAAAAATCAGTGGCAGTATAATCTTTTTTTTCCTAGTAACTGTTATGGAAGATACAGAGCTTTCTGTGGCTTATGCTAATTACTAAGACTTAATTTATCCAAAACAAAAATGTAGGACACACAATTGTTCTGAGAATTCATTAAATTGGTATTGGTGGTTTGGTTCTAGGGTGAGCGTATGCCTGGAAAAAAGTACAACGGTAATTCTACCCATATACCAACTCGCGTTGAACGCCTCTTGCGGGAAAGAGAGCTAAGGGAGCAAAGGAAAAGCAGCAGGGCTTCCCATTCAAATGAGGTGATTGATAATCATAGGGGCGCTGTATCTGAAAATGGCCCAAGATATAGAGAAGGTGACAACTCTGGGGCTGCTTTTGTCGAACAATACTAGGACGAGGCTGCAGCTGCAAGGGCACTGGTTGAGGGATACGAAAGACAAGATGGAAGGCCTTTCAGGCAACGACTAGTGGTAGTGGCCAATAGGCTCCTGGTTTCTGCAGTTAGGAGAGGTGAAGACTCATGGTCTCTGAAAATGAGTGCTAGAGGTTTAGTTAGTGCTCTCTTGGGTAAGATATTGGCTAGCTGGTGGACTTGGTTCATTTATCTATATTTTTACATTTTCCTTTATAAGAATCTAATTATTATTGATGAATTTTCCAGGTGTGAAGGAGTTTGAGGCAAGGCGGATTGGATGGGCTGACGTAAATGTTCCAGATGAGATTGGACGGAAGGCACTTACTAAAGCTTTGGCTGAAAAGGTGTTTAGTAGTTGCGTTGGAAATATTCTTTTATGAATTTAACCTGATTATATATGATATAATCCATTTATACCGAAGGCACTTATTATTGCAGAGGTGTATCCCAGTCTTCCTTGATGGAGAGATTGTTCATCAGTACTACAATGGTTATTGCAATAACATTTTGTGGCCTCTTGTTCATTACCTTGGACTTCTGCTAGAAGATCGCCTAGCTACCATGAGAAGTTTCCAATCCCAGTTTGCTGCATACAAGAAAGCAAATCAAATGTTTGCTGATGTTGTAAACACACACTATGAAGAAGGTGATGTTGTCTGGTGCCATGATTACCACCTCATGTATCTTCCAGAGTGCCTGAAGAAATACAACACCAAGATGAAAGTTGGTTGGTTTCTCCATACACCATTCCCTTCATCTGAAATTCATAGGACACTGCCATCCAGATCTGAGCTGTTGCGTTCTGTTCTTGCGACTGACTTGGTTGGGTAAGTCGCTGCTGCCTTTCTGCTGACTTCTGTTATTTCACTCTATATTAACAGGCTTGATCTATTTTACTTGTTTGGAATATAAGTCAATCTATCTTGATTGATGAAACTTGGATAGGCATTATATAACTAGATAATTTTTAGTAGTAGCCTTTTCTAATCCCCAACTTTTTCTATGTCAACCCTCTCTTTGTACATATGCCTTGATCATTGTTTCACAATTTGGATTGGAATATTGGACCTTTGCATTGATAGTTCTATTGCACTCAAATTTTCTCAGCTTGTTAAATTTAATGATTTTAATCAGCAGATTCTCAAAGGTTTGGTTGTCAGTGAAATTTGCCAATTGGACTTTCTGAAAATATACTGCAAAAGGGTGATGATATTTATTAATGAATAAAGTTGACAACAGATAAACAAATAATCCTTATTCGTTAAGTTAGTTGTTGTTTGGATTTGAGATGGACTAAGTTTGGTTCTTATAGGTCTTCATGTTTTAACAATCACTTCACTTTGAAGTAGTTAGTTCCCTTTGGTTACATCGTCTTTGAGTGTTTCTCATGACTTATATCACTATTTGCCTAACTGCAGATTGACCAATGTTTTTATTTTGTTTTCTTTGTTCCAGTTTTCATTCCTATGTCTATGCCAGACATTTTGTTAGTGCCTGTACTCGAATTCTTGGACTTGAGGGGACAACTGAAGGAGTCGAGGATCAAGGGAGGCTGACTCGTGTTGCTGCAGTATGTTTGAATTCCTTTTAGATTTTTCACTTGATTGTTCCTATGCCTTTATTTGAATTCCTATACCTTATTTTGAAAACTTTAGATACTATTCGCTTGATTTTCATCGTTGTTTGTGATTCATTTTTCTTTTTTGTATATACTTGAGGAATCAATTTCTTTTTCTTTCTTTCGAGGTTGCTCTGTTTGGTTGCTGTGAAACGAGGGAGGAAAAATGGAGTGAATAGAAAGAAATATTTTTGAGTCTTTGTTTTCCGGTAATGATAATTATTTGATTTCGGAGTTACTTGGGAATTTTGAGTTTCTTTAAGTGTTCAATATCAAGGAGAAGGATATATCCAATGCTTGACTGATACAACACCAGGGAATGTGCCCGTTGCAATGATTTTGCAAAATCTAAAAGATTTGAGAATTGAAGAGTGTAATTTGCAGTTCATATGGAAAATGGCCACCAAAGTCTAAAGGCTGTAGAGATAAAGGGTTGTGGCAAACTGGAATCTTTCTTTTCATTTTCTCTTGGTCAAAGTCTGGAATGCTACCGTAATCATCTAATTTTGTTCGAAATAAACGACGAAAGAGGAAAATGGACAAAGGGGGCCCAGTGAATGTAGGGGATAGTGCAAATCGTGGGTCACGGTTTTCAATTTTAGGTGCAGATGCTGTGGATAATATGGAGGAAGTGCCTGAAAATCCTACAAGTGGGAAGGGTGTTACTCCCACGCAGGAGGTTAACGTAATAACCTCCAAAGGGAAGAGGGTCATGATGGGCCGACAGGGAAATGAAGGGAGTAAGAGCGCCCTAAATGTCTATAATGGTGGGCCTTCACTGGCTTTAGCCCAGGAGGAAATAAGTCTGGGTAGGACTATTGAATTAAGGGACATAAAAGCCCAAGGGAAAGTGTCGGGCTCTACCATTCCTGGTGATGAGTTCCCTCTTTTAGTTGGACAAAGTAACACGAATCCGAGGTTGTCTAAGCATGGTGATATCAACGTGGATGAACAGCAAACAATAATGGAATCCTATACTCAGAGGATTCAAGAGGCAAATAATTTTGTTAGTGCCTCTTCTGATCATAGGGATAGGGATCCTCCTGACTCTTTTGTTCCAGAATCGCAGCAACCTCTGATTAAATCGCAAATGGATGGTGGCTCTAATTTTTTGTTGCAACATGAGTCATCTCGACTTGCTCATCCTAGAGAGCGATGTAGTCTAGGAACCGTTTCAGTTGATACAAATGATGAATTGTCTTCTATGGAACACTAGAGGAGCAGGGAATGATGATTTCTTGCGTAATGCGAGAGAACTTATTAGACGGTACAAACCTACTATCGTTGTTTTTGTAGAAACTAGAGTTAGTCATGTTAAAGCAGAGAAAGTTATGAAGAGGCTGGGGTTCAAGAACTATCATATTGTGAATCCTCAAGGTTTCTCAAGTGGGATTTGGGTTGGTTGGCGAGTTTCAGAGATTCAGATGCAAGTTATCCACGCCTCAAAAAACACTTTGGAAAGCTTTAGAAGATTTTTCAACCTCGGTAAACATACCTTGGTTTTTAGTAGGGGATTTCAATGATGTTCGGGATAGTACAGAGAAGCTTGGGGGGTTAGGAATTTCAACTAGTAGATGCCATCTTTTCAATAAAATGATAGATAATTGTAAACTACTGGATTTGGGGTTCCAAGGGCCAAAGTTTACGTGGTGTAACCAAAGGCCAGGGAGAGCCAGAATTTTTGAGCGTTTGGACAGGGTGCTTGTGAATGATCAATGGAAATTGTTGTTTCCAAAAGCTCATGTGCTGCACTTGCCCACAACATATTCAGACCATTGTCCGGTGCTGTTACAAACTGTTAAATTCACACATAGGCAGGACAATCCCAAACCTTTCCGATTTCATGCTATGTGGCTTACAGATCCCTCTATAGATGTTGTTGTTACTAATGCTTGGGAATCAGCAGTTGGGACTCTTTCAGAACAAACGGTAAAGCTCACACAAGAAATCTGTAGATGGAACAGGGAGCACTTTGGGAACTTGTTTGGCAATAAGAGAAGAATATGGGGTCGATTAGCAGGGGTACAGAAGGTTCTATCCGAGAGGTGGTCACATCAGTTCTATCTTTTGGAAAAAGAATTGATTAAGGAGTATAATAGAATTCTGTGGCAGGAAGAGATTTATTGGCATCAGAAGTTGTAGAATTGGGTAAAAACTGTATATTTTCTGTCAATACTTTTCCTTCTGATTTACAATCCTTTTATAGGAAAAAACATACAAAGAAATAGGAAAGTCCTAACTAATTTACAGCCTAATTTTCTCACTTTACTGATTTAGATCATTGACCAAATCAGTTCTGAATCTACTCTTAATTACAGACAGATATTTAGGAAACTAAATAAGGAAACTAAATCAAATCACATCTTTGACATTCTCAACACTCCCCCTCAAGCTGGTTTGTAGATATCTTCCATTGCCAGCTTGCAAATCAAATTGTCGAACTGTTTCTTTGGTAATCCTTTAGTGAGTATATCTGCAACCTGTTCTGCAGTAGGGACATATGGCATACAAATCAATCCCTTCTCAATTTTTTCTTTAATGAAGTGTTTATCCACCTCCACATGCTTTGTTCTATCATGAAGGACTAGATTGTGAGCAATTGAAATTGCTGCTTTGTTGTCACAATAGACCTTCATTGGTGAAGGGTTTGAGATCTTCAATTCTTCCAATAATCTCTTAATCCATAGTACTTCACATATTCCATGTGCAACTGATCTAAACTCTGCTTCGGCACTGCTTCTGGCTACCACACTTTGTTTCTTGCTTAGCCAAGTCACTAAGTTCCCTCCAATAAATGTACAATAGCCAGAAGTTGATCTTCGGTCTGTAGAATCTCCTGCCCAGTCAGCATCAGTGTAAACTTCAACTTGTAGGTCTTCCCGTTTCTTGTACAGCAGTCCTCTTCCAGGAGTCCCTTTTAGATACTTCAAAATTCTGTATACAGCCTCAAAATGCTCTTGTCTAGGTGCATGCATGAACTGACTCACAACACCAACTGCAAAGGATATATCTGGACGAGTGTGAGATAAATAGATTAGTTTTCCAACAAGTCTTTGATACTGCTCCCTGTTGCTCACTTCTTCAGGTTTGGCAGGTTGAAGTTTTATGTAGGGCTCAATGGGAGTTTCCATTGCCTTGCATCCAAGTAAACCTGTTTCATCAAGTAAATCAAGTACATATTTACGTTGGTTAACAAATATTCCTTCTTTTGATCTAGCAAACTCCATCCCGAGGAAATACTTTAAAGGGCCTAGGTCTTTGATTTCAAAAACCTTAGCAAGTCTCCTCTTCAAATTCTCAAGCTCTGCATTGTCATCACCTGTTAGAATAATATCATCCACATAAACAATCAGTATGGCTATTTTCCCATTAGTGGAGTGTTTGTAAAACATGGTATGATCTGCCTGACTTTGACAATAACCAAAACTTTTGACCGTTTTCCCAAAACGTTCAAACCAAGCTCTAGGAGACTGTTTAAGGCCATACAAAGATTTCCTTAGCCTGCAAACTTTGTTACTGCCAAGATTCTCTTCAAAACCAGGTGGTAGATTCATAAAAACTTCTTCCTCCAAGTCTCCATTTAAAAATGCATTTTTCACATCCAACTGATATAATGGCCAATCAAAGTTCACAGCTACAGATAGTAAGACTCGGACTGAGTTTATTTTTGCTACTGGGGCAAATGTCTCCTGATAATCAATCCCATAGGTTTGTGTGAAACCCTTGGCCACAAGCCTTGCCTTATACCTCTCAACACTACCATCAGCATTGCATTTAATAGTAAACACCCATTTACATCCCACAACCTTCTTATCATGTGGCAGATCTACTATCTCCCAAGTACCATTTTTGTTAAGAGCATTCATCTCTTCCATAACAACTAACTTCCAATTTGGATCATCTAAGGCCTCCTTAATGTTTCTAGGTACAAACAGATTAGATATCCTAGAGATATAAGCTTTATGATTTTGGGACAATTTTTTATAAGATATGTATTTAGCAATGGGATGATGGGTACATGTTCTTGTCCCTTTCCTAATAGCTATTGGAACATCAAGATCAGAAAGATCAGGTGTACACTGATTGCTAGGAGATAAAATTGAAGGAGATAAAGCTGAAGTGGGGTTACCTTGGGTTTCCAAAATCTTACTGCTCGGAAGTTCTGATTGAACTGGTGCTTGGATGATAGATAAGTCTTTGTTACCCTTTTTTGTCCCTCGCCTCGTATAAACCAGAAGCTTAGAGTTTTGTTGTGGTATTTCTCCCCCTGTTTGTGAGATATCTGTACTAGGACAACTTTCTTGATTTGATATTTCCTGCATGTGTGGAGATGCTTGCAAATTCATTTGTGGATGGGAGATTTTAAATATTGTGTGAGGCATAGGATCAGTAGAAACTTGCCAAAAATTTTCTTCCCCTGTATATCTCTCCCCCTGAAGAGGATTTTTGGAAAAATAGGGCTGTGTTTCTAAAAAGGTTACATCCATACTTGTAAAATATTTTTTGGTGATTGGATTATAACACTTGTACCCCTTTTGATTTGGTGAATAACCAACAAAAACACATTTTTCAGCTCGAGGATCTAGTTTTGACCGAAACTGACTTGGAATGTGAACAAAAGCAGTGCACTCAAAAACCTTGATAGGTAGATCAGCATGAATTCTAGAAGTAGGAAACTGATTTTTCAAACATTCTAAAGGTGTCATATATTGCAAGACACGAGTGGGCATCCTATTAATCAAATAAGAAGCTGTCAACATTGCATCTCCCCATAAATATTTTGGCACATGCATGGAAAACATTATCGATCGTGCTACCTCAAGCAAATGTTTATTTTTTCTTTCGGCAATACCATTCTGTTGAGGGGTATCACGACAAGTAGATTGATGCAAAATACCTTTTTCTTTGAAAAAATTCCCCAAATATTTATTAAAAAATTCTGTTCCATTATCAGAATGAAAAATATTAATTTTTGTCTGAAATTGATTTTTAATCATGCTATAAAAATTTTGAAACAATTTTTCCACATCAGATTTTTCATGCATTAGGTACAACCAACATAACCGTGTGTGATCATCAATGAAAGTTACAAACCACATTTTTTTAGAAATAGTTGTAACCTTAGAAGGACCCCAAACATCACTATGAATGAGATGAAATGGTTTTGATGCACGATAAGGTTTAGATTTATAAGTAGTCCGATGACTTTTAGCAAGAACACAACTTTCACACTTAAAAGAAGAACAATCCACGTTTTGAAATAAAGCAGGAAATAAAAGTTTCAAATATTGAAAACTAGGATGACCTAGCCTAAGATGCCAAAGTAGGATTTCTTCACGAACAGGATTTGAACTGATACCACAAAGTCCTTGAGCCTTTTTATTACTGGAGAGAGTACCATTAAAGTAGTAAAGACCATCCACCATCTCAGCACTGCCAATCGTCCTCCCCGAGCGCTGGTCCTGGATAACACAGTTAGATTCAAAGAAATCAACATGACAATTAGAATCTTTGGAAAGTTTACTAACTGACAAAAGATTGCAGGTTAATCTAGGAACATGAAGAACAGATTTGAGGTTTATTTGATCAGAAAGTTTTATTAGACCTTTTCATGCAATTGGTGAGAAGCTTCCATCAGCTATTCTAATTTTTTGATGACCAAAACAAGGTGTATAGGTACTAAATAGCTCAGCAAAACTAGTCATATGGTCTGAAGCACCTGAATCTATGATCCAAGGGGCTGAATTCAAAGAACAGGAGAAAGCATTAGGATTGTTACCTGATTGTGCAATAGAAACACTAGGAATACCAGATGATAAACTAGGTGTTAGCAGTTTACGAAGATGATCCATTTGCTCTTTACTAAATGGGTACGAGGGGACAGATTCGACTTCATTTGCAGCGGAAAGTACACAGCCAGATCTATTATTCTGTCTACTGCTCTTCCAATTGGCAGGTTTGCCATGGATCCGCCAGCAAGTTTCTCTTGTATGGCGGGGTTTGCAGCAGTGGTCACACCAAACCTGGGGACGCTCCTCCTGCTTCTGTGAAGGGTTGAAGTTTCTGCCCAAATTGGTATTTCCAGCAGCCAAAGCGGAACCGTCAAGGGTAGCCGTGACACCCTTTTTTCCCAGCATAACACTCTTTCGGGTTTCCTCCCTTCTAACTTCTGAAAACACCTCACCAATTGGTGGTAAAGGCTGTTTTCCAAGGATACGCCCTCTTACTTCATCAAATTCAACATTAAGGCCAGCCAAGAACTTGTAGATCCGGTTGTTTTCCACTAATTTTTTAAAGTGGTTACTGTCTTCAATGGATTTCCACTCATAGTCATTGTACAAGTCTAGATCTTGCCACAACCGTTTCAGCTGATTGAAGTACTTGGTAACAGATTCATCTTCCTGCTTAATTTCACCAAGCTTCAAGGTTAATTCAAATATATGTGATTGATTACCTAAGTCAGAGTACATCTGACTCACGTTTTCCCAGAGTTCCTTAGCCGTCGGGTAGCACATGTAGTTGGAGCTGATTTCCTCCTCCATGGAATTCACAAGCCATGCCATAACCATGGAATTTTCAGCATCCCAGACTGCATGTAGGGGATCCGTAGCAGCTGGCTCCTTTGCATCACCTGTTAAATAGCCCATCTTTCCTGGCCCCCGTAGATACATGCGTACAGATTGAGACCAACGCAAAAAGTTGTCGCCATTCAGCCTGATTGTAGTAATCTGGACAGAATGGTTTTCAGAATGGGATGGCTTATTGATAGTAGGGTTCGATGTAGGTGTATTGGTCAGGGAATCAGAAGTGATTTCTAACATAATGAAGATTTGAGAGACAGAATTTAGCTAGAAAAAAAAATTGGCTCTGATACCATGTAGAATTGGGTAAAAACTGTATATTTTCTGTCAATACTTTTCCTTCTGATTTACAATCCTTTTATAGGAAAAAACATACAAAGAAATAGGAAAGTCCTAACTAATTTACAGCCTAATTTTCTCACTTTACTAATTTAGATCATTGACCAAATCAGTTCTGAATCTACTCTTAATTACATACAGATATTTAGGAAACTAAATAAGGAAACTAAATCAAATCACATCTTTGACATTCTCAACAGAAGTCACGGGTTAAATGGATCATAGAGGGAGAACGGAATTCTCGATTCTTTCATCTCTCGACAGTTTGCAGGAGAAGTCATAATAGAATTACTATGCTGAAAGATGATAGTGGGGAATGGATTTCAGAGCCTCAAGATTTAAAAAAGCTTGTTGTGGAATTTTATACGAAACTATATGCTCTGGAGGACGCCAATAGATCACAATTGCCAGTGTTGGAAGGGCCTAAGTTTGATGTGTCTCAACGAGAGTGTCTTGGAAAAAGAATTGAACAAGATGAAGTCCATGCGGCGTTGTTCCAAATGAAAGCATGGGCAGCCCCTGGAGTTGATGGATATCAAGCAGGTTTTTTTCGAAGGTATTAGGATTTGTTCAAGGAGTTTTTAACAGGATTGGTGGATACAGCAGTTGAGACAGGTAGCTTCCCAGAAGAGTTCAATACGACATTGATAACTTTGATTCCTAAGGTTAGTGCTCCAGAATCTATTCAACAATTTAGACCAATAAGTCTATGTTGTGTAGTCTATAAACTGATCACTAAAGTCTTGGTGAATAGATTAAGACCTTATTTGCATGATTTAATAGCTCCATGCCAAACAAGTTTCATCCCAGGCAGGCAGGCATCGGATAATATCTTTATAGCACAGGAGTTGATTCACTCTATCCGCAAGTCTAATAGGAAAGAGGGTCTCATGGCTATAAAGGTTGATCTGGAGAAAGCGTTTGATCGAGTTCGTTGGGATTTTTTGAAGGAAACATTGGCTGTGTTTGGATTTCCAAAAAAGTGGATCTCACTCATCATGACATGTGTTTCAGGTGCTAAAATGTCTGTTGTTTGGAATGGAGAAATGACAGAAGTCTTTTCGGCTCAACAAGGCCTCAGGCAAGGAGATCCTCTCTCTCCTTACTTGTTTGTGTTGTGTATGGAGCGTTTAGGAAGGCTAATTGATAATGCCGTAAGCAGGGGGATTTGGAAGCCTATCATGTTAAAGCGAGGAGGATTGGGAGTTTCACACTTATTTTTTGCGGATGATTTGTTTTTGTTTGCTAAGGCTACAGTTACGGAAGCTAATAATATCAAAAAGATATTGGATGAGTTTTGTGCTGCCTCAGGAGCAAAGGTTAGTCTTCCCAAATCGAAGCTTTTTGTTTCTCCAAAATCCCCAAGGCCAAGTGCTAGAAAGGTGAGCCGGACTTTAGGAATTGGAATAATAACGAATCTGGGTAACTATCTAGGTGTTCCAATCCTACATGGTAGAGTCACTAGACATACTTACCAGGAAATAATTGACAAAGTTAGTGAGCGACTTATGGGGTGGAAGGCTAAGCTGTTGAGTATGGCAGGTCGAGCTACATTAATCTTTTCTATCACCTCTGCGATCCCCACTTACCACATGATGACCACTATTTTGCTGAAACGTGTTAATGATGCTCTGGATAGGCTTAATAGGAGATTTCTTTGGGGAGGTTCAGATGATAAAAGAGGCATTGCGCTAGTCAACTGGCAAGAGGTGTGTATGCCTAAAAAATGGGGTGGCCTGGGTATAAGACAAATGGAAAAGCATAATTTAGTTTTGATCCAGAAAACTGCATGGAGGTTTCTAAATGAGCCGAACAGCCTATGGGTGAGGGTGCTTAAAGATAAGTATGGAGTGAAAGGGGATGTTGTTAGATTTGCTATTCAGGGAAATTTCAAATCTAGTACATGGTCTCCTACGTGGAAAGCTCTAGTTACAGGAGTACAAAATTTGGCTTTTGGACTAAAGCGAAGAATAGGTGATGGCAAAGAGACTCTGTTTTGGAAAGACTGCTGGTTGGATGAACCACTCTTATCTTATCCGGGTGTGGATACAGATGGGCTTAATTTGGATATATCAGTAAGC
Organism: Heritiera littoralis; assembly: GCA_031772115.1. Classification (NCBI taxonomy): domain Eukaryota; kingdom Viridiplantae; phylum Streptophyta; class Magnoliopsida; order Malvales; family Malvaceae; genus Heritiera; species Heritiera littoralis. The sequence continues at coordinate 2,360,343 of JAPDPK010000053.1, read as the reverse complement.
TCTTTCTTAGATGATAATAAAGAGTGGAATTTGAGCCTTTTGTTTACTCTTCTGCCTTTAGATGCTACCATGATGGTAATGGGAATTCCTATTTCAAAGCTAAGGAACGTGGAGGATAGATGGATATGGAGATATGCTTCGGATGGGAAATTTACCTCACAATCAGCATACAGGATGGTCTGCATGGGAGAACATTCCGAGGTTATTTCAGATTTGGGATGGTTATGGAAACTACCAGCGCCAAATAGGTGGCTATTCTTCCTTTGGTTAACCATTAAGAACAAGCTTCTCACAAACGCTCTTCGGTTTACTTGGGGAATGGCTCCTACACCTACTTGTCCAGTTTGTGAGGCAGAAGACGAAACGGTTCTCCACGTCTTGAGGGATTGCCCTATAGCAACCAGGATATGGAAATCTTTAGTTCCATGTCCTTTGTGGCTAAATTTTTTTACATGGAGTTTGGATGAATGGATTGAGAAGAACCTAAAGTGTTGTGTGGTTCGTATAGAGCACGGGAAAGATTGGAGATGTGTGTTTATCACAGCAACTTGGAGGATATGGACTTCTAGGTGCTCTTCAATTTTCTCGCCTAGAAATCAGACACTTGCGGCTGATCAAATATCACAATATATATAGCTAGGAGCACAAGAATTGCAGAAAGCCTTTTGTAAATCTACTTGTGTTAAACACTTACAGGAGAACATAGGATGGACTCCTCCATCACCGGGTTTTGTTAAATTGAACACTAATGGTGCATCTCGAGGCAACCCAGGTGTGGCAGGAGCAGGGGGTTTGGTGAGAACTAATGAAGGGGTATGGTTAGTAGGTTTCCAATCCTTTCTTGGTGTTTGTTCGAACGTTGTAGCAGAATTGTCTGCATTGAAATTGGGACTGCATCTGGTCTGGGATGAAGGATATCGAGCGGTTGAATGTGAAGTTGATGCAACTGTTGTTGTTTCTCTTATTCGTAATGCAGATGTACATCTTCATCATTTAGGTTGTCTCATTATGGAGATAAGGGAGATTATGGGCAGAGATTGGGTTTTACAAGTCAAGCATACCTTCAGAGAAGGAAACTTCTGTGCCGACAAGTTGGCCAAAGACGCTTGCGACTTAGATACAGAATTTGAGAAGCTAGTTGCCCCTCCTTCTGATCTGTCTAGCTTGTTAGCTGCTGATTCCTGTGGGGTTTCTTATCCCAGGAAGTTTAACATGTAATTATGAAATTTTATATATCATTTCTTGTTAACCAAAAAAAAAAATTTTGTTCGAAATAATGAATGTATTTAGATTAAATCTCATTTCAACTTTAGTAATAAATTCAATTTAATTATATGTTTGAATTGAAAAACAAATTTTGCTCGAAATAGTGTTAAAAATTAATTTAAAATTTGAATCAATTGAAATTTTGTGAAATTGAATTTATCTTTCAATTCCAAATTTTTTTTTTTTGGTCTAGACCATCCGGTATCCCCATACCTTTGGTATAGGACTAATCCGGATTCGAGCCAGGCAGGACCCAAAGGGCGGCAAAACTCTTCCTCAAGAGTTTTAACACAGCTGCATACCCAGGGACTCGTACTCGAGACCTCTGGTTAAGCTAGAACAACCCCCTGCCAGTTGATCTACGTGCTCTTGGGTAATTCCAAATTTATTTTAAATAATTGGATATTTTTCTTAATATGTTAAAATTAATTGAACTAAAGCCCAAAATCTAACGAGCCCAAATTAATTGAAATTGGATTATTTAAGTTAAAGAACTGAGTCGATATATTTTATTTTTTTTAATTTGTATTAAAATTAAAATAAAAAAATAATATTTTAAATATTTAATTTTTTAGACAATTTGTAAAAAAAAAAAAAAGATGAGATTGCCAGTGCCGGTGCCGACACCAGCCTAGAAGTTTGCCAGTCGCCCTAAGAATTGGCCCTGCCATCTGCACCAACTCTGTTGACAAACACCATTTACAATTAAAAACCATATGCAAATTGATCATAATACCAGGATCTTAGAGATTTGATCCGTTTTTCTTGACTAAGAATGTCTATTAAAAGCAAGAAACACAGAAAGGGGAAACAGGAAGCCGAGCAGTTTGAAACAGACACCTTCTCCGTAGAACCCTCACACAGAGCCACCATTGAGAAAGCTTCAAGTCACGAACCAAAACCTCATCCACCATTCAAGCCTTTCCCACATGCAAAACTTGATATCCAACACCAACAAACTTCCAAAACCAGATCTGAAATCTAAAAACAAATCTCCAGATTCAGTCCGAAGTATCACAAGACACATTCGTAGAAAAGGAAGAGTAAAAGGAAATGGAAGCTTGCTGGCTTGGTGCTGTACCGGTCTCAGGCTAGAGAGAGAGCGCGGTTAAAAGCGGTCTTGGTGCGGCAACTGGGGCAGGAGATTCTCGTCCCGGATCTTGGCCCTGCGCTGCGAGACAAGGAGAGGGGCAGTGGAAAACGACAGCCTGGACCATGAACGTGCAGTGGAGAATCGCGCATGGGCGGTAGCGTATTGGACGGCGACGAAGCGGTCAGGCGAAGCGACCACGTGGCGACAAAAGGCGGAGCTGGTTCTGCCGGTGCCTGTCCTGCGAAGAACAAACGGAAAAGCAGGAAGAGCTTGAACCGATTTTTTGAGGTTAACCCCTTTAGCTTCTGTTTGTGTTTTATTTGCAATATAATACTTTGTGGGGCTTTAGTCACGTAAAAAAGAAATGCAAAACATAATGGGCATGTGTTTGGGCCGAATACATTGGGCTTGCTGACTTTAAACCTAAAAAACATAATGGATCTATGTTTGTGATATACAAGATTTTCTTGACTTGTTTGCATACGTATGTATTTGGATAAGGATTTAGGCTTGGATTTTATTTGTAATATCTCTTGTTTTTTTTGGTGTTTTTTTTGTTAAAAATTTTTAGTGCTTTAGATCTCTTGTTTTTATGTACATCATACATATATAAATCTATTTGGGCATATATTTTGTCGAATATCAATCTTGAATAAATAAACTTAAGTCCAAATAATAATAATATAACAATAATAATAATAATAACTAGAAAATTGTCCGTGCTTCGCTACGAGAAAATTTTTTTCTTTACAATTTTTTGTTCAAATTCAGTGCATACAAATAAAGAGTTAAAAATTAAAATACTCAAGAGTTAAACAATCATGCTCGTTAATTTGTTACAAAACCTTATTAAAATTTTGGTTCAATGTAAACATGGAGCAACAATCGACATAGGTCGTCAATCCACACAAACTGCATGACCACTCGCCAATCTACACAGCTGTAGAAACTTTCCTTTTCTTCGATTCCACAACAAAATATTTAAATCAATAAGAAATATACTCTAATAAAGGAGGCACATACTGCAGCAGCTCGCCAACCCTCACAAAGAGCATAGCAGCTCATCAAAGCACATAGCTTGCCAACCTGCAAATCCACATAACTGCTCACCAATCCACACATTTGTAGAAATTTCCCTTTTCTTTGATTCAACAACAAAATATTTAAATCAAAAAGAAATATACTCTAATAAAATATGCACATACTGCAGCAGATCGCCAACCCACACAAATAGCATAACAGCTCGCCAATCTACACAGCTGTAGAAACTTCCCTTTTCTTCGATTCCACAACAAAATATTTAAATCAATAAGAAATATACTCTAATAAAGGAGGCACATACTGCAGCAAATCGCCAACCCACACAAATAGCATAACAGCTCGCCAATCTGTAGCTCGCTAATCCACACAACTGCATAAACTACTCGCCAATCTACACAACTGTAAAAACTTCCCTTGTCTTCGATTCAACAACAACATATTTACATCAATAAGAAATATACTCTAATAAAAGGAGCACATACTACAGTAGCTCGTCAACCCTCACAAACAGCATAGCAACTCGCCAAAGCACATAGCTCGCCAATCCACACAACTGTAGAAACGCTTGCCAATCCACAAAACTATAGAAACTGTCATTTTCTTCGATTCAACTATCGTAATACTGCATCAACTCGCCAAACCAACACAGCTTGCCATTTTGCACAACAGCATAATAGCTCGTCAACTCTCATACTACATCAGCTCACCAACCCCATAGCTCGCCAATTCACACAACAGCATAAATAGCTCGCCATCCGACATAGCTCGTCAGTCCACACAACTGCATAAATCGCTCACCAATCAACACAGCTGTAATACACGCGTCATCACCAATTGCTTCAATTGACAAAACAGTATTCATACACGCGTCATCACCAATTTCTTCAATTGACAAAAACTATCTTTAATAGTATGTATTTATTTACTTTAAAAAAATTACTTACATAATTTTTCAAAAAAAATCATCATCTTTTTTCCAAATAAATACAGGAAAAAAATTATAGCATTTCCTAGCTACATTATTTTCTAAAACAACATTTTATTGTCTATTGTTCTCCATAAAAAAAAAGAATTTACATTTATAAATTATATATAACAAAAAACATGTTAAGGATTTAACTAAAAAAATTGTTGAGAAAAAAAATAAAAGGACCTAAGTAAAAAAAAAGTTGTTGAGGGCAAAAAAAAAAATAATTGGACAAAAAACATGTTAATGATTTAACTAAAAAAATTGTTGAGAAAAAAAATAAAAGGACCTAAGTAAAAAAAAAAATTTGTTGAGGGCAAAAAAAAAATAAATGGACAAGTGTCAAGCTATGGGAGAGGAGGAGACAATATATATATATATATATATATATAGATAAGCCTTCAAAAATTGCTAGTAAATAATATTTTAAAGCCTTAAAGTGAAATATAAGCTTGTTTCAAAATTCACCATAGTATTGAAAATTTTGAAACAAAGTTAATGACTCTAGAGCTAAAGATCCCTAGCCATTTTAAAATAATAAATAAAAAACATTTCAAAAAATTTTAAGAGGACAATAATAATGAATAATCCTCAAGCCATAAATACAAATTTTCTTATGTTTTAAGAGTAAATGAAAACTCTTCTGATGATGGAATCCTCAAACTTTGCGAATGTGCAAATTTTGGGAAATTTTTATGTGAGAAAATGTTTCTTCCAAAATTAATCAAAGTGTTGGAAAATTCGAAGGGAATAATTTCAATACTAAGGGGACTTATAAAAATAATAAAACTTAATGGTAAATTAAAATTAGGAAAATAAATTTTAATAAAAATTTTTTTCATAAAATAATATTAATCCAACGTTGGAGCCTTTTCATGAGGATAAGTGTGTCTCGTGAATACTCTTGAAGTGATATCGATCAAAGTGTTGGAGAATACTTTAAGGGAAATTTCAATATTTAAATAATTGAATATTAAATAATAAATAGAAAATTTTAATTAAGAGTATAAGACCATTTATATTAATATTTCTTAAAATAAAACATGATTAATTGGTTCCGTCCGTTAGACGACTATTGTGAGAGTGCTAATACCTTTTCCACACGCAAACATATTCTTGAACTCAAATTTCGGAACGTAGATCAGTGTACTTATCTTTAATTTTGAATAGGTTATTAATCATACATAGATTAAAAAAAAGATTGGTGGCGACTCGATAAAACTTTACGTCTAGCGATTAGGTCCCAGGACAAAAATCGCTATGACAATTATAATTTAAAATATAATATTAAAAATATTAATAAATCATATAATTTATATCATTAATAAATCATATAATTTATATCATACTTTATTTAATTTTATTTAAATTTATATATATGTGCTTTTTTTATTTATTATATAACAAAAAACAAATAGTTTTAAAATCATTCATGTATATATATGAATATAAGAAAATCCAGTTACATACTTCCATATGAATATCTGGGTGTTGGTCTATAAAGGAGAAGAAGAAGAAGAAGAAAAAGATCTGGGCGTTGATCTATAAAGCTTTGAGGTGAGTTTCAAGAGATAAGAAATTGCTCTCTTTATTCTAGTTTAAGCTGTTTATGTTATTTGCAGATAACTAAGACATGCATGATATTGATAGTGGCAAATTATACCTTTTTTTTCCTCTTGGTATTGATTAATATTTTTTTTTGTTACATTGGTATTGATCAATCTACTTCTCAAATTTGCGAAAAAATATATGAACATTTTGATAAACAAAATTTAATTAAGTTCAAACTTGAAAAACTTTGTCTTTATTTAAAATTCGATCCGGATTGAGTTAAATTCATAAACTCGAAAGATATCTGTGTTGACCCAGATTGAGTTTGGCCTATGAACCCAAAAAGTTATTTGACTTATGTAGAGATCTATTCACATAAGAGCATGTATTGAGTTTTAAAATGCTATTAGAAGTGCTTATCTAATGCCAAACTAATTTTTTGAAGCTAGCTCCTGGTTTCATTGCAAAGGGGCGAAGAATCAGGAAATTTATTTATTTATACATTTATTTATCTATTTGTTTTGTTCTTATTGTCAGGAATATATAACAAGAGTTTGTACATGATGCATTGACAGCATATAGTTTCTATACACTGTCAACGCACCAGATATTAACACCTTATCAATTGACAAATTAAAAAAATATACCAAGCCTTTAAAAGTAAATATAAATAAATTTTTTTAATTTGCTCATAAAGGCCTATTGATGAAGTGTCACTCTCTAGTGCATTGACAGTGTATAAAAACTATACACTGTCAGTATATCATATGTAAATCCATATAAAAATATATAATTTTTAAGAAGAACTAAAAATTCTGAAATTTTATTTTTTCAATGATAAAATACATAATTTAGCATCTCTATACGTAAGAGTTGCATTTTTTTCAATGGAAGAACATACCATTAACTCTAAAATTGATTGGTTTGAGTTAGCGTGGAATCTCCTATAAATGCACACACCGCACACTACACACATGATGTGGGCAACAGTTATATTTGGATTAGTGTTATATATATTATATTATATTATATTATATTATATTATATTATATTATAGTTCTTTCAATTAAACACCATGATTTTTTATCTGCTTTAACTTCAATTAGAACAATTTTATTAAAGTAATTAGCAAATATAGAAGTAACAATGAAATGTAATATTTAGAAGAAATAAGTCACTTGGAATTTCATAAAATTAAATGCAAGGCATATATTTCATACATAATTACAAAATTATCGAAATTGATTTGACAAAATTTATGGAATTTAGAATTGGTATCCAATTATAAAAGTATATATATATATAGATATATATATATTATATATATATATATATATATTATATATATGTATATCAAAATACACCTAAAGTAACATTGCAAGTAAATATATCAAATTTGTTAATTTTTATTCATAGCTATGTACTTCAATTTAGTTATTTTAGTTTTTATACAAAAAAGAAGTGTTACACACTGTACAAAGTTATTTTTTACTGCATATTAACAATTATTTACTGCATTTATCTAATAAAGATAATTTCTCTTTGTACTGTGATTTCCTTGAAACAAGAAAGTGCATTTGCTTCAGAGGCATTGTAAAGATCTAAAAAAACAAGAAAAACCTAAAAAAAAAAAACTGTTTTTAATTTACTTCCTTTGATTTCCAATCTCATTCTGCTTTAACTGAAAAAGAAAATAAAAATCAAAACTAACCTTTTATCACTTATTGATTTTCTTCTTGCTGATTTTCAGTTTAAAACTTCAAAAAAAAGTACTCTGTTTTTGCTCTTAGTTGCATTAAAAAACTTGACACATCAATTTTATAAAAAGTAATTTAAAAATTTGCTGTAAACTACACTAATAAAGGGTTTTTCTTAGACTCAATGAAAGTCAAATAAGGAGAAGCAAAATTAATAAAGAGGGTAAATTTTTTTGACCAAAAAAATTATTTTAATATTAATTTAAATAAAAATAATTAATAAAAATATTTTTCGTAAGCTTTTTTTTTGGTGCATAACGAAAATTTAAATTACTTCAAATAGAGTTCATCCCTTATTGGGGTTACAACAAACAACTCTTGGCAAAAAGCTGCCAAGTTGATCAAATAGCAATCTTAACAAATTGCTCTCCGGCGGAGAGTCAAAATAAACAGAAGGGGGAGACAAAGAGGTCCCCATCTTAACAAGGTCATCTGCGCAGGAGTTTGTTTCGCAATAAGCATGGACAACTTTCACAACTCTCAGCTTACGAATTTGAGCCCTGAAATCAAACAAAAGAGCACTGTGACGATGGGAAGGTATTGAATCCTTTTTCAACCGCGATAAGAAGACCATCTCGCAGTCCCCATAACTCAGCAACCATGCTTGTGGTAAAGCCAACAAATAAAACCGATCATATAATAACAAAAAGACACATCCATACAAAATGAATAAACAATTTTCAGTCTTTACCGTCCAAGACTTCCTATCATCATTCAAATTGATCAATTTCACTATCATTACTACTTACCTGGTATATGATTATCCAAGTTAATTTCTTGTATGTATCAATTCCCAAATTCGTAGTTAATAAAATGAAAGTTAATTTATATTTTCACCATCAAACTTTCTTGAATCGTTGCTTCTAGTTTTTGAATTTTCATTTTTTATTTCATAAGATCAAAATTTTAAATTAAGAAAATCAAAGATTATATTATAACCTTATAAACAACTGTTAATAACTTTGAAATGATAAAAAAGGAAATTGAATATTTTAAGATAAAACTAATACATGATTTTATTTGTTTGTTGAAAATAATAAAAAAAAAGAATTTAAGAATAAATAAATCAAAATAACAAGTCAAAAAGGTCAAACCAAGCTTAACCCAAAACCAGACCCAAATTCTAGCCCTATCTTTGCAAACCCACAACATAAAAAATAGAATTACAAAAGTTGGCATGCGTGGAAGGAGATAGAGAGACAAGTTAAATTGTGGAGAACAATAAAACAGAAAAAAAAAATTGCATTTTTTCGTCTCCCAAAACCAAGGGAATCCCAACAGCAAGACCTCACGCATTCACAATAGTGAAAAAAAATAACTTCTTTTATCAGATTAATCAAAAAAATCAAAAATAAGATAGAAGCCAGTTAGATCCGACGATCTTCAAAAAAAAAAAAACTAAGGAAAATAGTTGAATAAAACTCACATATCTAGAAAATGAAGGGAGGGTGAGAGAAGTTGAGGAGAGAAAAAAAAGTGTCTGTCACTGAAACCAAGGAGAGAGAGGAAGTCTTCTATAATTTGTACCCCATTTTTTTTGGCCTTTTATACTTCAAAAATTATTAAGACAATAAAGCCTTTGTGTAAAATTACAAATGTGTCTTAATAAAATTTTCCAAACATATAACTTTTCTTTTCTTGAAGCTGTCTTCTCATCTACTCTTTTAATTTTTTTTCCTATTTTTCGACAGCAAATATAATCTTTTAATTATTATTAAGGTTTTGTTGTTAATGATGGGTATATAAATAACACTAATTAAAAGCTAAAAAAATAGTTTGCACAGCACGCAGTTCACAACTTTGTGTGTGTTCTTGCGTAAGTATTTATTGCGCAGGAACACTTGTTCCTGTGCAATACTGCTTGCACGAGAATATTTGTTCCTACACAAAAATAGTTGCGCAGAAACCCTTGTTCCTGTGCAATATTGTTTGCGTAGGAACAATGTTCATGCGCAATATCGCTTTCGCAGGAACATGTTCTTTCACAAGATTTTCTTTCTTTTACGCAAAAACATTTGGGTTTTTGTTACTGCACAAGATTTCTTGTGCAAAAACAATTAGGTTATTGTTTTTGCCCAACTCATCGGATATTATTTTTTATTTTTATATATACCATTAACAACAAAAACATTAATAATATTTGAGAGTGGGATTTAGAACAGTTATATGAAAAAACAATGGAAAGGAGGATGGAGATGGTGATGAAGAGAAAGAGATCCATTGAAGGAGGATGGAGATATTAATAAAGAAAAAGGGATAAATAAAAAGGGGTAAGGTTAAAATTATAAATTTATGAAGTATAGGTGAGTGATTTTTGTGGTGGAACAAAAAGGTGTAACATAAAAAATAAAAAGTGTGGTAAAAATAAAAATTCTCTCTCGAGAATTACATGAAGGTTTAGCATATTTACAATTATTTTATCTTTATAATTTTTTAAATTATAAATGACTTGGTATAATTATTTTATTTGTTATAAATCAAGAAAGAGGCTTGTGTAGGAGTATGAGAGGCACGTGTACGAAGTGGTGGTTATTTGAGTGACGGAAGGTGTTTCAAAGCTTTGAATCCGCGACTTCTTTTGTAGATCTACCATTTTGGGGTCGTTTTTTTGGGAAATCCGAGTTCAAAAAGGGAAAAAGGAGACAGAGAGCTTTCGGAAAGCCGGAAACTTTTCCATTTTTCGCCTCCGGTGACGGTGGCTGGTGGCGGACCTATTGGCACGATGCAGCTCATCAGAAATCGCCAGAAAGAGGGAGAGGATTTTTGGAGATATAAAACTTTTTGGGAAATCCAAGTAAAAAAAAAAGCACAAGCTTTAAGTAGGGCCCTAAAACGATGTCGTTGGATGCCAAAGAAAAGAAGCAAGATCCGTGCCTCAAGCCTATGTGACCCGATCCTCTTACAACAGGGTTTGTTACCCGCCTTTTAACCCGTTAGCAAACCGGTTCGGCCTATTCCCAGTCAAGCCCATTTCTGTTTGGGCTGTTAGTTGGGCCACTTTCAAAGGGTTCCCTTAGGTTTTCTTAAACCCAAATCATTTGGTACATTTTTATCTTGATTATTTTATTTTTATCTATTTGTGAACTTAATATTTCATGTGTCATTATTAATTTCATTTTTTTATAAAAAGAATTCTAAAAAAATTATTTTAAAATTAGCAATAAATATTAGTTTTAAATTTGATTAGTATAATTTCATGGGATTTGCTTTAAAGAAGTTAATAATGATAAATAAATAATTTTTTGTATTAATTATTATTATGTTGATAAAGTGTGTATTAGAAAATGTTAAATTAAAATAAATATTGATTTCTCGATGATAAGATTTCGTAAAATTCATAGATAGCGATTTCTCGAAAATCTCTAGATGAGAGAAATTCTTCGATTATTACCAAAGTATTAAAATTTTTGGAATAATTTTTTAATACGTAGATTCACGTTTATTATTTAAAAAAATAATAATGACCAATTTTTATAGAATAAAATAATAGAAAATAAATAGAGATAAAAAATGATAAATTAATAAATAAACAATATAACAAATTAGACATCAAATGAGCAAGTAATGTATATTTATATAATTTGCATTGATTTTATTCCCGATGATGGGATGTTACGGAATCACAAGTAGTGATTCTTAATTGATCCTTAGGTGAGAGAAGTCCGCTAAATATTACTAGTGTATTGGAATACTTAGTGTGATTTTCCAATAACATTTTTTAATTTGTTTTAAAATAAATGAACATTTAAAAAAAAAGAAAATAACAATAATAAATTCATGTCCATCATTGCATCTCTTGCATTCATATTTAAATTACAAAATAAATGTGACAAGGATGAGAATCTATAGAAATCGCAAGCAGCAATTCTTAAGAAATCTCTAAATGAGAATATTATTTCAAATATTATCAAAAGTATTGGGGTATTTGATTTAATCTTTCAATACAAAAAGGTTCACATTCACATTTCAAAAGTAAAATTTAACTTTTTTTTAAAATAAAAAATGATTTCGACAAATGATAAATATGTTTAAAAAAATTGCAATAAAAAAAAGAAATTGTTTTTCAAAATTAAATTAAAATCATTTTATTAAAACTAAAAAGATAACTCATGATAAAGATGGTACCGTTTTTTAAACGGGCGATGTCGAGGTGCTAGTTCTTCTCCACTCGTAACCGTACTCTCGAACCCAACCTTGTTTTCGAAGACCCTAAAAGTCTTTTTAATAAAACTTAATCAATTTTAAGGTTTTGTTAAAATGACAAATTTTTTAGGTGGCCAATCACACCTAATAAAAAAAGATTGGTAGCGACTCCCTGTTTTTACATGTTTTCAAAATCATCCAACAGTTGAATCCCCAAACGAAATCATTACGACAGATACTTTATATCCTGCAGTAACAAGATGTACCACAATCTTCTTAAAGTGTACGGGTGGCCAAAGATGAAGCAAGACATTGTTGAATTTGTTGCAAGGTGTCTCACTTATCAACAGGTAAAGGTAGAGCATCAAAAGCCAGCAGGTTTAGTATAGCCTCCACCGATACTAATGTGGAAATGGAAGCATGGTACTATAGATTTCATCATGGGTTTGGCAAAGACTAAGAGGAACCATGATGCAATTTGGGTTATTATTGATAGGTTGACGAAGTCATTAATTCCACTGATTCTCTGAGTGCTTTAGTTGATCTTTATGTCAGGGAGATTGTTAGACTTCATGGTGTTCCAATGAGCATCACTTTTGATAAAGATTCTCGATTCACCTCTCATTTTTGGGAGCATTTTCAAGATGCCATGGGATCTTGATTTGAATTTTAGCACAGCTTTTCATCTGTAGATTGATGATCAGACTGAAAGCACTATTCAGATGCTCAAGGATATGTTGAGAGCTTGTACACTGGATTTTAAGGGCTCCTGGGATGACCACTTACTAGTGGCAGAATTTGCTTATAATAATAGTTATCATTTTAGTATCGGCATAACACCTTATGAAGCTCTGTATGGCAGGATATGTCGTTCTCCTATTGGTTGAGAAGAAATGGGTGATCGAAAGATTTTAGCTCCCGAACTTGTTGAGCAAGCTTCAGAGGATGTGTGGATTATATGTGAAAAACTGAAGACTCCTCAAAGTCAGGAGAAAATTTATGTAGATGTCAGACGCCGACCTTTAGAGTTCTTAGTAGAGGATTCAACATTCTTAAAAGTTTCACTATCCAAAGGTATCATGAGATTTGGGAAGAAAGGAAAGTTAAGTCCTCGTTATATTGGACTTTTTGAGATCTTAGACCGAGTGGAAGATGTTGCATATTGGTTGGCTCTATCCTAAAGTTATCTGGGGTACACAATGTCTTCCACGTCTCAATGTTGAGGAAATATCATCCAGATCTGTCCCAAGTGATTTATTTGAGCCATTGGAGGTCAGAAAAGATATAAGTTATGTGGAGAAACCAATTCGGATCTTGGATCGAAAGGAGAAAATACTGCGATCTAAGACTATTGCTCTGGTTAAGGTTCTCTGCGAATATCACTCAACAGAAGAAGCGACTTGGGAATTTGAGAGCCTAATGAAGGAAAAGTATCCAAAGCTATTCGATTTATAAGCCTAGTCAAATTTGGAGGACCAAATTTTCCAAGGTGGTAAGGATCTGAGATTCACCTTTCTTACCACTGTTCCATACTTTTAATGAAGCTAGGATAACCAACATGTCTCATACTAATTTATATACCTTAAGTTTTGCAGGTATAAAGAAAATAATGATATGGTAAAGATCTGCATCTTAAAATTCTTTTGTTTGTGCACGTTTTGAAAAATGTGAAACAAGTTCAAAAATGACAATTAAGTCCACAGGTACCAAAAATAATCGTAAACAACGATCAATCTAAGTTGACTTTTGACCAACTGACAGTTATTGGTAAATCCTCATGTAATAAAGTTTTATGACATGTTGACTGATAGATTGAATCACTCGAAAAAGTAAAAAAATTACGCAATTAAACTGTTGGGGTATTTTGATAGTTTCATTCTTTTTACCAGTTAAACCCCTTTGAAGGCTTATCTAATGATTAGAATATGTTGAATACATATATTTTATGAGTAAATGGAATATTTGGAAGTTAAACTGGATGTTTAAAGCGAAGATAGAAAGATAGGGACGTGTCTAAGATTTTTAAAATTGTATAACGGTATTTTTGTAATTTAGCACTAAGGATATTTTTAAAATGATTTTTTCTTCTTTTCTTCTTCCATAACCAACCACCACCATCACTCTCTCACTCCTCTGTTAATAAAGCTTCTTAAAGAGAGATAAAGTTACCAAAACACTAGTGAAATCTCACCAAAACCGAAAATAGTCTTCACCAAACTTGTATAATTTTTAGTGCTGTACAATATAGTACTAAAAAAAAGTGCTAAAGTGGCCAAATCCAAGGTGTAGGAACTCCCTCAAGTTTCGACCTAGGTAAGGAAGAGAGAGAAAGCTTGTGTTTTTATGGTTTTGTGATTTCTTGTCATGTGTTTAAGGTGTTTAAGCTTGTATCTAGCCTTGAATTGAATCAAAACTATGTCAATCTGTCTCCTAGGGTTTCGGCCAACATGTACCTCTATGATTATGATGTTGTTTCATGTAAAAATGGTATAGAATGAATGTAGAACATGTGTAGAGTATGAATTCAAGCTTAAATTGTTGAAATGAGATGTGTGGCTTAGTATATGGAATTCTACCAAGTAAAGGGAACATAGAAACCATGCTCACTCAATGTGTTTTGGGTCTTAGGATGCTATATAAATTAATACAAAACTACTAGTGTAGTAAAAATCGAAAACGGAGGTGATTTGATTATAGTTGCAGTGTTAGCACCAATATGAAGTAGACCAAATTTGCAACAGCAATAGGTAATGTAGTAGGTCTTAAGGTGTTTAATATTCTTTATAACTGATGTGTGGTGAATTGATTGCGCTTATATGGTGTTTTGCAGCTTAGAAGTGAGTTGAGGAATATTGGTGCTATTGATCATTTCAGCAAAAATCGAGCGATAAGAGATATGTGTAAGAGACATAGGGATTCTGTGTTGCATCGATTTTGATGAAAAATTGTTTTATAAGATAGCATTGGATGATTGGGATTGAAATTGTGAAACTGGCATTGTGGTTTTAAATTGTGTTTTTGTGCAGGAGGGCTTGGATAGAAAGTACCGTTATGTTGTCAAAATTTCGTATATCAAACCCTAAATCTTAGAATCCCAAAAATTGACTGTATTTGAAATCAAATTAAAGTTTGCTAGAAGAAATTAGTGAAAAGTTACATATAGGTCTTTAGGAGCACTGAAATTGTAACTCAGTTTCTGAGATCGCATTTATTGATTTTCTTGGTTTTCTAAACACCTACAAGTAGTAATGTCATAATTATACGTAAATAAAATATTTTGAATACTGTAATCTAAACTGAGTATAGTCATAATTATACGTAAATAAAATATTTTGAATACTGTAATCTAAACTGAGTATATTTGCCAAATTTTTATTCTTGAACTGCTATTTTTTCTAATTTTATACATTTATGGACGACTGAAGATTTAATTTATTGAATTGATTTCTAGAAATTGTTCCTACTATTTATAAACTGTTTTGAGACTGTTTGGCCCTATAAAGACTTTCGGGTATATCATGCTAACTGACTGCTACTGTTACTGTACTGTTTGCTGATTAATCCTGATCACGTCATCAGTTGTCTCAGTTGTTACTTGAGCAGTGCTCATTAAGGACACTACTGTGACTATAGCCATATGTCTTATTATTACTATTTCTCCATTCTTGGGATAATGTTATGGCATGATTTCTATTAGGTGTTGCCTGGTCTCCACTGTATTGTTTTACTAAACTGAACTACTATATTGTTACTGAATGAGATTTAATGAAACTGCTGATTATATTGTTTATTTAAAACTATTTACCACATTGATACTAAACTTAACGACTGAACTGTTTTGTTGAATTTGAATTGTACACTGTCTTTCGACTGAATTACTAAATTGTTTACTAAAATTGTTATCATACTGCTACTTATCGAACTATCAATTGTTTACTTCTTATAGTCGGAGCTAAGAACCGGGACAAGTGAGGTGTTTTAAAACATCATTTTATATTTAACCTAATTACCTAACCGATTATAGTATCCTTCTGATACAATGTTCGTTACTGAACTGATAGGATATTTTAAAATATATGCATATCGCTATACATAATATCAGTTTTGTTTTATATATTTCTTATTGGCCATAGGCTCAGCCCTCTCCTTTCTTCATCTAGAATATCTGCAGTAGTTCCATTTCGCTAAAGAGGTTGAGTTGATCAGTATCCCTCAAGCGATTGCTTAGAGACCATAGAGGTATATTGTTTTGCTTTTATATGTTTAGATATTGTATTTACAGTACTACTATATGTAAATTGTACGGGGGATGTAAAAGATGTTGTAATATACTATATGGATGGTCGTTGTCTATACCTATCTTTTATAAATAAAGTACTATTTTTATAAATAAAAATTGTAAATGATAAAGCAATTGAATGAAGACATTACAGATCGTCCAATCAAATATGAAAATTGAATGAATGGTTAGTATAAAATGTCTAGATCAAAATGTTACACAATGTCAACCTCAAATTTAAAAAGGTTAAAAGATTCAATTAAAAAGAAGATTATTTCACGCTAATTTTTTTTAAATAATAATATTCGATCGGAAATATATTAAATAAAAAATAAATAAAATAAAGCATATATTATCATCTTAATTAACTTGTAAAGTCAAAAAATTTTACTAATGATTTATGAGATATTAGTCTTTAAATTAAAACAAGTGACATGGCACTTGGCATGATATTTACATGATTTATTTGACGTTTTTATCATTTTATCGTTAAAATGTAATTAAATTGATCTAAAATAAAATATGAATGATCAAAATGACTCAAATAAAAAGTGTAGGATACGAGGACTACTCGGTGCGAAGAAGACTACGGAAGATCTTCACAGATACAGTTCGTGCTTTAGAGATTGGAAATCCAGCAATGACCTGTATGAAATTTATCTCCGCGTCCCCAGATGGAGATAAGGATGGTGGGTACAGAAGTGCTCATTTTAATTGATCTTCCACGCTGCGGAAAAAAAGAATAAAATTCAATATAATGCCAAACAGCAGTGGAAGAAAAGGCCGTCAGTCACGCCTGGATGGATGGCCACGCGTCGTGCACTGGGATTAAAGGAGCTTTATGAAAGATTCCAGCTTATCTCTGGAAAAAGTGTCCTTTGGCTAGGTGCCGACAGCAATAATGTTATGATCGGTACCGGCACTAATAAAGTAGGCTGAGTATCAAAAGAGATTGAGGAAAAAGTCAAAAGAAACGTCAAGTTGAAAACTGATTTAAAAATGGAATGGTGTACGATTGTTCGGGGGAAAACAAGTTAACCAATTGGAAGATGACACTCGTCGTCAAAAATGACACTCAAAAATTAGCGGTCCCCTTTGGAAGATTACTTTATATATTAGTTATAGATTTTGAAATGAATTTTATAGGATATATACTAGATATTTGTAAAATTAATAAATAATCAAAAATTACTCAAATTGTTTTTATAAAATTATATTTCATTAGTAAATGTTTAATTTTATTTAAAAAATAATAATCCAGTTACAGATGCCACAGTGTAGTTGCATCCAAATGCAACCTAAATCGATGGAAATTAAGTTGGTAGACGAGATTATAGGAAAAAGTCAAACTGTTGTTAGCTGCTTGCAAGTAGACGATGAGCACGAAGAAGCCTTTTTTTTTTTCTCACACTGACTAACAGACACTAGATATGCAGGTTTCAAATAGAGAAATAATATTTATATTTATATTTATATTTATGTGTGTGTCGATTCACTTATAAATGTTTAAAATTAATTTAGTTTTACATTTTTATATTTTTTTATATAATTTATAATTTTTTAATAGAATTGTCAAAATTTATAAATTGTTAACGTAGATAGTGCATGCAAAATATCTAACTATTTGTTCAATAATAATCAAATTTCAATCATTATTATATATTAAAAAAAGATGCTATTTTGAATCAGAATGAAAAAGATATTTGATCAATTTTAAAATTTACGTGTATGATGGAGACAAGTAGTTTATTAAATCTAATAGTTAATTTATAAAATATTAATTCTCCATGATGTTATAAAAATGTGCAAAATAATTTTGTTTTGTTTTACTCATTAAGGTTTCATTTATTTTGTGAAAATCGGTTGTTAACAATTTTTTTTTTTGGAAAATATTTGCTGTTTTTGAAAATTTGAAACTTTTTATTGTTTCAATGAGTTTGAAAATTATTTTATTATTTGGTTGTTTTTTAATATAAAATTGTTTACAATAATATTAACGTATCTATTAGGACATTAATTTAAAAATAGTTATATTTTAAAAACAATATTTAATAAAAAATTAGAATTGAAATATAATTTTTTTATCGCAATGAATAATATTTTCTTATTACGCCATTGTTAAATAATGATAAAATTTCTTTCATTAGTATATACTTAAAAGATACTACTTTTACTAAAACGATAAGTATATTGAATTGATTTGAAACATTATGTGTAAAACAAATACAGATAAAATATTAAATCTAACCACCGATTTATAAAATTTTCAATTATACATGAAATTATTAAACATATATAAAAGAAATTAATTTTATATCAATGTAGCTTGATCTTTTTTTTTCTCTTACTAAAAACTAATAATTTTTATTTTTTTTTCGTCCACCCTTTTTGTCCTTCAACCTTTTTACTAGAAAACCCAATTTAGAGAAAAATAAAGATAAGTTTTATTGTTGGTCTTCCACTTATTTTTCAAGTTCTCTTTTTTTTTTTCTTAATTAGATAAAACCGGTGATGATTTCGAAGTAAAAGACATTGAACGTCGAACAACATACAAAATTTTATTTCTGCATGCATATGCAATGAAATTTTATGAATTGATTTTTTATGGATGATATTAAGTATGAAATCCTAAAACAAGAGGAAACCATAATGAATCATAATAATCCAAGTCATCAACGTTTAACTTGTGATCTTTTCATACATATTGTTGTGTCATTATATGAAAACGCGTTTCTACAAAATATTCCCAAATCATATCAATTTTTTTCTTATTTTTTCCCTTTCTATCTTTCTTTCTTATATATTTGATTGATTCAAGTATCAAAACACAAAATACTTGACTGATTCAAACATTAAAATGATCTCAAAATTACTTCCTCTTTGGTCAAAGGCCTTAAATGAGCTAAGTTACTGTTTCGATCTCTTACTGTGAGACTTCCCAACATCACATATATCCTCCTGAGTCAAAAAAGCCTAAATTTTCCATATGAATCAATTAAGTGTTAACATAAAGAGAGATTGAAAATATGAAAGATCAAAATGACACAAGTAAAAAAAATGAAGGATTAAAATGACTTTCTAATTATAGTTCGAGATTAAAAAAGTCATTAAATGTACAATGGATCATGACTTGTAATTGAATGATCAGACATTTGGTGCATGCTGTATGGTGGTTATTTAGTCATGGGTACTTGTCTTAATGTTACAATCGTTCGTAAGCGTGATATTCTGAATCAACTGAGTTGATATGTTGGACTAAGTGGCAATAAGTTCCAACTGGGGCGGGCAACTTTTTGACTAATGTGGTACGATCTTATCAAATCTCTCCAGGCCTTTTGTTTTTCTCCGGCTGCTGTTTAATTTATTCCAATCAGTGCAAGTTCATATTAAGCATGTAATTACTATAAAATTTCAATCACCAAATAGAACTCGAGAAAATAATTATTGTTTTATCTGCTGCTTGTGAGACAGATTAAACACTTGTTCGGATTCAAACGCCACACATTCATTTTAAAATCAAGGGCAACGCGTTGAAGATCATTCTCATCGTGTTGCACTTTGGGTTATGCAGATCGGACCCTCATTCGTACAATATAAAATTTATCTACATCAGTAGGATTGCTTTTTTTTCAATTTTACCTTTTTTTTTTTCTTAAAAGCCTTTCTTAATTTGTTAAGTTTTTTATTTGTAAGTTTCAAATTATTTTATTTTACTTTTGAATTTTTGATTTATTCATTTAATATAATAAATAAATTTTTATAATTAATAAATTTTTATAATTATGTATTTATCAATTAATTACAATGTTTAAATAAACATATAGAATAATATGTCACTATAGACACATCATTTTATCTAGAGCCTTCAAGTATTGTGTTTATTTTTTTATTTGTGTCAAAAAATAAATTGATTTTCAAGTGATGTGATTATTATGTTTTAATATTATACTAAAATTTAACCCACACTCTGCCTCGATGTTGTTATTATCAAACATAAAAATAAAACACATTATTTTTAAAACTTTAAAATTACTGTTACAAAAATGATTGTATCATGTTTAGAAATTTTTAGCAATAATACCTGATGAAGTACAAATAAGAAAATCTAAAATAAAAATAGATTAAAGGGTCTAACCAAAAAAGTTAAAGAGTTAAAAAAATAAATTAAAGGGAATAACTGAGAAAAAAAGTTAACTCAAAATAGATTAGAAGGTTTAACGAAAAGAATTGAAGAATTAAAATAAATTAAATTTAAGGATATAACGGACAAGAAAAATTAAAAATAAAAATGGCTTAAAGATTGTAGCTAAAAAAATAAAATTTAAAAATAAATCAGTTCGCATAAATGAAAAAATTGGTCAAAGGTTTTAATTAAAAGCAAAAAGTTGAAAGGCTAGACACAAATTTGAGGATTTAATTGAAAAAATTGAAGAGAAAATTACAAAGCTTAAATATAAAAATAAGTTGAAGAAAAAAACATTAGAGAATGACAATGTCAATCTCACATTTAAATAAGTTAAAAGATTTAATTAACAAAAGATCATTTCACGTTAATTTTTTTATAACAATATTCGATTGGATATAAATTGAAAAAAAAAATCAAATTTGAGGGTTTAATAAAAAAATTGGAGAGCTAAAAAAAAGATAATAGATTTAAATGGTAAAATATAAGTCAGAAGATTTTTTTTTTGTAGAAATAAGTCAGAAGACTTAAATTAAAAGAAATCAAAAGTTGAATAAAAAAATTACACTGCTTGTCAAAAAGAAAATAAAATACTGAACCTTTTGAGACGCGATACGTGGCATGTGCTAGGAGACAAAATATCGAACATTCACGTCGAACTGAAACGTCAAGCTGAACTTGATGTAAAAATAAAAAATGGAATAGTGTACGATTGTGGAGGGAAAAAAAGTTAACTAATTGGAAGACGACACTCGTCGTCAAACTGGAGCTCAAAAATTAACCGTGCTTATTGTAAGATTACTTTATATATTAGTTATAGATTTGAAATGAAAATTTATAGTGTATATATTTTATATTTGTAAATTTAATAAATAATAAAAAATTACTCAAATTATTTTTTATCAAATTATATTTCATTAGTAAATGTTAATTTTTATTTTAAAAATAATCCATTTACAGATGCCCAGTGTAGTTGCATCCAAATGCAACCTAAATTAATGGAAATTAAGTTGGTAGATAAGATAACAGGAAAAAAATCTAGCTGTTGTTAGCCGCTTGCAAGAAGAAGAAGAGTATGAAGAAGCCTTTCTTCTTTTTACACAGACCGACAGACACTAGATATGCTGGTTTCAAATAGAGAAATAACATATATATATATATATATATATATATATATATTGTGTGTGTGTGTGTGTTGATCCACTTACAAAATGTTCAAAACTAATTTAGTTTCACACTTTCATAATTTTATATGATTTATATTTTTGTAATACAACCTTTAATATTTATATTCTGTTAATGTCACAATTATTCAATTGGGGCGCTTATCAGCATGTTTTTCATACTAAAACTAAATTATTAGTTTGTTTTATTAAAACTCAAAACTACCAATTAATAGTGGTCCGTCAATTAAAAAATTCTAACATTCTCTCACTTAGACAATATTAATTGGGGTTTTAAATTAAAGAAAACTTATATTTTAAAAAACAAGACTCCAAGCTAATTTACTTTACTTTTGACATGGTCATAATTTAAAAACTATTTAGTCTTTAGAAACATCTTAACGATCATGTTCAACATGACCATCTAAGATCGAATTATGGCGGCTATTGTGTCCTTTATTGACTCAAGACCAATCCATAATTACAAATACTAGTGACCACATTAACAATTGATCTCAATTGGCTGTAAAATAACACCCAGCAATGATCAAATGTGTTACTATCATTGTCAATCCTTCAATTTTTCCTTAGCCCACTGAGAAATCCGATTTCTCTTTAACTCTCCTAAAAATCTATTTGGCAACAAGATGTGCCGATTTGTCTCCATCCATTTTCCATATAGTTTTCAAGCGGTATCATTTACCGAGGCATATCATATTGACACAAAGTCAATTTCACAATATCTCAAATGTACATGTACAAAATATCAATACGCTAGCACAAATAAATTAATGCTTATCATCAAATTAATATATAAAGTGAGACATCACATATATATATATACATGTACATAATGATTATCATCATATCTAGGTATAAATTAAAGTTTAAAGGCTTATTCAAACTCAAATAAAAGGTTAAGAGCTTATCTAGATGTAATAAAAGTATAAAGACTTATTTAAATAAAGTAACAAAGTTTAAGGGCTTTTTTAATATTTTAGCCAAATTTTTATACTATTAATGCATTGAGTATAAACTCGTTAAAAACAAAAAACAAAAAAAGATTATCATTCAATACACTATCATTTGAGTTTTTAGACTTCATAATGATGGCACATACCCGATTTTATTTATTTATTTTATTTTTTAATATTTTAAATAAGGTATATGTTATTATCTTAACTCTAATTGTGAAATCTAAAAACTCCACTCACAATGTATTGGATAATAATTTTTTAAAAAATACAACTACATCCCTTTTGTGTTCTTGTATAAATGATGAAAGGATAAATTTTATTGAGATCCTTAAGATTTTGTTGATATTCAACTTTTATACATTAATTTTAAAAATAGACATTCCATCTGAAAATAAAAAAATATTGTTAACATATATCAATCAATTTTAACACATAAAATTTTCATTTATTTACTTATAAACCCCTCACTTGGTCCTCTAATAAGTTTAAAGTTATCATTTATTGGTAAATTTTCTTTAATTTTTAATTAATCTTATTCCTTAATTTTCTTTTTTATTTTTTAATAAAGTTTTTTAAACTTTTTATTTAATTTTGAGTGTTTTATTTATCAAAACAAAATTCTTGATTATTTTCTTACGGATTTGATATATATTTTTTAACTCTTAAAAATACTCTTTTTAAATATTTAGTTTGATTTTTTCGATTTATATTTTGAATATTTTTCAATTATCTTGTTTCATTCATTTTATATAAAGTAATTTTATTAATTACAAGTACAACTTTGAAATAAGAAAATAAAAATCAATAAACACAAAAAAATGAATAATATCATCTTCTCAAATCTCATATATAAACAATGAATTTTATTACTATTTATTATTTAAAAGTGTTTTTTTAATTATTTTATTTTGAGTTTAATTTTTAAATAAAAAAGAGTTACAAACATTAGTTTAACAGATAAGATTTTTTTTTTTATTTGTTGTACTGTTTTTTCTTTTTTTGAGAAAATTGATTTGTTGTACTGTTAAAATGATAATTTGGAGCCCAATGTCTATTTCTAAAGCTAATCTTAAATTAAGATTAAAAATAAAACACCAAAATAGAATTTACTCATAAAAAAAGCCCCAATTTTTTTTTTTTGGTGTTAATAAAAGGCCCAATTTACAGTCTATAAAAGTGGTGCTCAAGTCGTTAAGTAGATCCGCGTTAATTCTCATTCCCTCCTGCAGTCCTGCCTCTGAGTTTTCGTTCATCGTTCATTGTTCTTTCTTCAACTTTTCACCTCATCAGTTCAAACAATTAATTTCTACATCTCTTTTCCTTTAACTCCACAAACAAATAAAACCTAAAAAAAAAACCTGCTTCTTAGTTTGTTTTTCTGTAATCTCTACTTTTTTGCTTTCTTTTACCTAAAAAAAAGCTGCATTCTATTTATTTCCTTTGATTTCCAATCTCCTTCTGCTTTTACAGAGAAAGAAAAAAAAAATCAAAACTACCCTTTTATTACTTATTATTGATTTTCTTCTTCCTGATTTCCACTTTAAAAAGTTCAAAAAAAAAAAGTACTCTGTTTTGCTCTTAGTTGGTTTTTATTTTCATTTTTTAACTGAAAAGAAAAAAAAAAGCTTTGTCTTAGTTTTTCTTTCACTTCACTTCAAATTTCATTCATTTTACCTCCAAAGAAAAGGAAAAAGGAAGAAGCTGCTCCTTAATCATCTGGTGTTGGTATCTCTACCGAGGGCATTGCAGCTCTGAATCTAAGGTATATTTGGAGACTAAATTCACTCTCTAAAATTTACGAAATCTGCATTTCCATATTGAGAGAGAGCAAAAAATTCGACAAACATATTTCATTGTTGAATGTAGTGCATGCTAAGATCGGATCTAGCCCTTTGACAGGCAAACGTCGGGGAAAAAAATTACAGTATCTTACAAGAACAAAAGAAATAAAAAGTTTCAAATTTTGAAACTGCCCATTATGATCCGATCTGTTTAATGTTAATTTTATCATTAAAATATTAAAAATATTTTATATTTTATTTTCGTGTACCATTTTTTGTTTATTTTTTCTTTTGGAGTGTCCCAGAACTTTGTTTTTTTAACAATTAATTCTATTGCATGTTTGGTTTGGTTGAATTGTGATTCCGTTTCCGTTGTTTTCCGTTGATTTGTTAAAAAATTGAACACGGAATCATCATTTTGTGGAATCATATTTCAAGGCAAGCACTTTGAGCAGAGGTGGCAAACGGACGGGTCGGATCGGGTTTGGGTTGGATTATTTTGGATTGGATCATTTTGGATTAAAAAAAATCGGATCATTTCGGATTTGGATCATTTCGGGTTCGGATAAGGTCAGATTTGGGTCAAGAAAAAATCGGTCTATTTCGGATTTGAATCATTTCGGGTTCGGATAAGGTCGGGTTTGGGTCAATGAAAAATTGGTCTATTTCGGGTTTGAATCATTTTCGGGTTCGGATAAGGTCGGGTTTGGGTCGTTGACTTTTTTAGTCAATTCCAGTTTGTCGGATTTGGATTCGGGTTGGTCGGATTTGGATTCGGGTCGATTGGACAGATTTATTGGATTAAGTTTTGGTCATCTTAATGTGATTTATTTGGTATGAAAATCAACTAAAACCATATTTTTAAGAATTACAAAACTCATGAAAATAAAATTTTCTTCTTATATGACCTAGAGTACAATTGAGATTGAAATAATCAAAATATTTAATAATCTGTATGATAGTTTTCTTTATAATATATTTACCAATAGTCATAAATTAATTACATTTTTTTCATTTTATTTTTATTATCTACAATAATTAATAATTTTTGAATCAAAGTGATTTAATAATCCCCACTATATATCATAAAACAGAACTATATATATCTTTAATTTATTTTAATTTTTTATAGAATAATTGGAGACATTAGTGTAAATAATATAGCTTCTGTACTCTATTATAGGTTAACCATTAAATAATTATACATCAGGTTCAAATGAATGCAATATAAAAGTGAATATTTAATTTAATTAGATTAAAAAAATATATAACACTTATATTATTGAAAAAAATATATTTTTACTATATTAAAATACTTTGATATTTAATTTTAACATTTAAATATTTATTGATAATATTAAATTTAAGTTTGAATCTTTTTAGGTTTGGGTAAATTTAGATTCAGGTCAATTTGGATTCGGATCAATTTGGGTTCAGTTCAATTCAGGTTTGATCAATTCGGGTTCGGGTTAATCTAAATTCGGATGAATTTGAATTTGGATCAATTCGGGTTTGGATTCGATCGGGTTTGGATCAATGTAAATTCGGATAAATTTGGTTTCGGATCAATTCGGATTTGGATCAGGTTGGATTTAAGTTGTTGACTTTTTTAATCAAATCGGATTGATGAGATTTAGATTCGGATTAATTAGATAAATTTTTTGAATCGGATCAACTTTTACCACCTCTAACTTTGAGGAATCCCAATATGAGATGTCATTTGTTTTTCTGAGCAACGAGGAAAATTAGCTAACTTTTTGGTTTCCAGGCGTGTACTTCAACAATTTGAGAATTTACAGCAAAGTCTGCGTTTGTTCTTATCTTATCTTTTTTTTTTTTGGCTCTCCTAGGCCATTTTCTTTACAGTTTTTTTTTAAAGAAGTTTTTTTTTGGAAAATTTTCAGCTATAACAATAGTCAAAATAGAAATTACAATAAAAAGATTTTGAGTTTTTTTAGGGTGTGTTTGGATGAGAGATTTCAAAGAAGAAATTTATTTCAATAAGAATATTTAAAAGTCCAAAATTTAAATTCCTTGTTTGGTAAAAAATTTTGAAGAATTTCAAAAATTTAAGAAGAATTTCAAAAAGAAATTTGAGCATCTTAAATTCCCTCTTAAAAATTCACCTAAAGGGATAATTTTTTAAAATTCCTCATGCTCTTCCTTATTTTATAAAACATGGTTTACTATTAAATATAAAGTTAAAAATTGAAACATATTATTTTATTTAAATATAATATATATTTTTATTTTTTATATTATTAATAATATTTATACATTTTTACAAATCTAATGATATTCATATTGTGTATTTTATTTGATATTTTTTCTAATATATAATATTATTATAAATTTTCTTTTATAATTATTTTTTATTCAATTAAATTCTAGCATTAAGAAATTTTTTTAAAAAATTATTTACCCAAACAAGCTAATTATAAATGTTAATATTTTAAAATGATGAATTTTAAAATACTTTCATTTTAAAATACCTCAAAATTTTAAAAATTTTCATCTAAAGATACTCTTAAAGTGTGTTTGGATAAAGAATTTCAAAAGAAAAATTCATTTCAATCAAAATTTTCAAAAGTTCAAAATTAAATTTCCTTTTTTGGTAAAAAATTCACCTAAGAAAGTAGTTTTTCAAAATTCCTCCAAAATTTTTATTTTTTTTAAACATGAGCCACTGTTCATATAAAACTCAAAAAGAAAGATATTATTTTAATTAAATATAATATATATTTTTATATTATTAATAATATTTATGCATTTTTACAAATTTAATAATACCCATATGATATTTTTAATTTTATAATTATTTTTAATTTTATTAAATTTTAATATTTTTAAATTTTTGAAAAATATTTATTCAAAAAAGATATTATAAATATTAGTATTTTAAATTGATATATTTTGAAATATTTAAAATTTCAAAACTCTTCGTCAAAACACACTTTTAAAGATTTAAAAAAATTGAGAAAACTTTTCAAAGGTTAAAAAAAAAATGAACTGTACATAACAGAAACACGGCAACATGGAAGAGGGGTTGGCGAAGAACTTAATATTTTATTATTTAAAATATAAAATATTTTTATACTAATATTAATATAAATATATATTAATAAAATAATATTATTTTTGAATTTAAAAATGTTTCGATCAACTCAAATCAAACCTTAAGATTTGAACCAGAAATATTAAAAATATTTTATATATTATTTTCTCTGCTATTTTTTATTTTTATGTCCCAAAACTATTTTTTTAACAATAATAAATAAAATAAAATATATGTCAGACATTTTAATTTTGTTTGACATTATATTGGATAATTATTAAAACTATAAATTACATTAACGAGAAAAGGGGTTTCCTTAAACCTGATGAAAGTTAAATAAGGACTGTAACCAAAAACAAAAAGTTAAATAAGGACAAACAAAATGAAGGAAGAAAGTAATACTTTAATGTTTTTAAATGTATTTTAATATTAAATTTAAATAAATATTATTTTCTCAAGCTGAACCATGCCACGGTGTCAGGTTCAGGTTGGAAAATCCTCAATATTTGACCAGAGTCAAACCAGGCTGCTGGGCCTGAAAGACAATAAAGTTCCACATGGTCTCACCTCGCACCTCGAGTTTTAGAATGTAATTGGAGTGCCTATGTACTAGTTGCCAACAACTTTTCTCCTCCGCCCTTTTTTTTTTCTTGCAGTGATTTAGCACCAGGAAAGTGCATTTGGTTCTTAGACTTGGCGAAGATCTTCATCTTAAACGGTAGGTTTTAACTTTCCAGAGAGTAAAACAATCTTCATTTTCTTCAAAATTAATTCTTCACTCTTCTTCCTACACTTTAAGCGCAATTTTTTCCTATCCATTTGCTAGTCATAAGCGGAATTCTTGTTTTGACTTCAGATTGCGACAATGGTTGAAGCTTTCTGTATTTCTTGTGCTTCTAATGCCGTGGGAACACTAATGGTGAAGCCAGTAGACTACCTGCTGAAGCTAGTAAAACGTCCTCTTCGTTACTTATTTCATTATAATACGATTGTTGAAGAGCTCCAGAAGCAGAAAGAGAATTTGACCAAAGAGCAAACTCGAGTGCAGGAAGATGTTAGAGAGGCTAAAATGCATATTCAAACTCAAGCAATCGAGGAGTATGTTGAGAACTGGCTGATAGATGCAGAAAATGTCTTGAAAGAAGCAGAGAGTTTGAAGAAAAGAATCGGAGAAAATAAGAGATGCTTCCGTTGGTGTCCAAATTGGAGTTGGCAATATGAATTAAGTAAGAAGATAGAGCGAAAGACACTAGCCATCAAAGAACTTGTCAAGTCTTCTAAATTTGAAAGAGTCGGTCACCGTGCTGCTCTTCCAAGCATAGAATTCTTGAATTCCAAGGATCTTATTGCTACTGAATCTTCAACTTCTGCTTTCAATCAGATCATGGAGGCATTGAAGAGTGATGAAGTCAACATGATCGGAGTATGGGGGATGGGAGGGGTGGGAAAAACCACCCTAGTCACTAAAGTGGGCAATGAAGTCAAAAACATTCAACTTTTTAATCGAGTTATAAAAGTTGTTGTGTCCCGTCCTCCAAGCATTGAAAATATTCAAAATGAAATAGCAGACTTCTTAGATTTTAAGTTTGAAAAGAAGACGACAAAAGGGAAAGCAGAGGAATTATGGCTCAAATTGAAAATGGAAGAAAAGATCCTCATAATCCTTGATGATCTGTGGGATGAGCTAGACCTGGAGAAGATAGGCATTCCATTATGTGGAAATCGCGAGGGCTGTAAAATTATTTTGACAACACGCCGTAAGCAAGTATGCGAGTCTATGGAAAGTCAAGTTAAGGTTCCACTTGGGGTTATGAAAGAAGATGAAGCATGGATACTATTCAAAATGAAGGCATGTCTTGACAGTGCTTCTCCAGATCCAGACATTATTGGCGTGGCTGAGAAAGTTGCAAAAGAGTGTGGTGGCCTGCCTATAGCCATTGTTACATTAGCCAGGGCTTTAAGAAGTAGGGATCTTAATGGATGGGAATTAGCACGCCGTAAACTTGAACGGTCTAGATTAATGGATATTGAGCGCGTTCCAAAAGAGGTAGATCAAAATGCCTATCTCTGTCTTGAGATGAGTTACAAGTACTTGGAGAGAGAGCCGACTAAGAGATGCTTCTTACTGTGCGCTTTATATCCAGAAGATTACTCAATTGATGTGGAAGACTTGGTGAGACATGCTTGGGCTTTGAGGTTATATCAAGACGCTGACTCAATTAAACAAGTGAGGAGCGAAGTGTTTGAAGCAATTGACATCCTCGAAGATTCCTGTTTGTTATCAAAAGATGACGATGAAAAAAGGTACGACCCAAAAAATTTGGATTAAGATCATCTTAGTCCTTACTCCGTTTGCCTACTCTTGAAAGAAAACGAAATCTGTTTTCTAATTTAGTTTATTATTCAAGTTTTTCTATTCTTGAGACATATAAGTTTGTATGTTGAGTAAAGGTATGACTAAAAATTAGGGCTAAAATCATCTTCATTCTTACTCCCTTCCCGGACTTTTAAAGCTACATTAGATTAAAAAGAAACAAGATGAAGAGATCAAGAGAATAAAAAATTTGTCAATTCAATTATTAACTTATAAAAAATAAATAGATTTTTCATCTTCACTTTTTTCATCATTCTTATTAATCAAAACTTTAAAAAAATGAATTTAAAAAATATTTTTTTTTGTTACATTCTAATTTAGTTTATTATTCAAGCTTTTCGATTATTGAAACAGATAAGTATGTTCACTGAATTAACCTTAGACATTAAATTCTTTTTTTTTTTAACTTAGTGTAGTACATTAGACATTAAGCTGTAGGCCTTTTTTTTTTACATCATTAAATTTAGAGTTATTAATATGGTTTTCAGACATTTTTGTTGTAATGGTTACAAATTGTGATATATTCATTGTCGATTTAGAAAATTATGCATAGTACAGTTAATGATATATCAAGGTAAATTAAATATGTGATCAACCTTTATAAACAAGAAGCATTTAGTTCTCTTATTCATCAAGAGCTCTATTCCTTTATTAAAATAAATTTCGTACAACAGATACGGTTTTTCATTTTCGACAATATGGATGGTCCAAAAATTTTTCTTAGAAATATGATATAAATTTATTCTCATATGTTATTTCTTTATAGTGTTTTTTTAATTTTTCATTTTGTGAAAATTATTTCCTATATACATTTGTGTTGGCCTTACCAGGTACATAAAAGTGCATGACGTGGTTCGTGATGTTGCTCTATGGATCGCATCCAATGAAGACAATGGTCTTGTGGCAAAATCAGCAGCTGAGTCAGAGAGGCAAAAGCTTGAGATTTTGTTACGTGGTGACTATGATAGGCAAACACCCGAGGAAGGTTTTGAAGAGAAGCGAGAACTGAAAGTTTTGAGTTTAAAGAGGGTATATAAGTGGGACGACAGAATCTTTTCCTTGAAGGCTCTTAAGTCCTTAACGAACCTTCGGGCTCTACATCTGGAAAATTTCAGGAAGCTAGAGGGTATCTCAACCCTAGCAGAGCTAACGGAACTCGGGATACTCTGTTTTCGTCATTCCACAGTCCAAGAGCCAATAGACAAATTAGGGGAATTAAAAAATCTGAAGGTGTTGGATATACGCCATTGTCGATTGTTGGGACTTCCCCCTAACTTGATTCGAAGGTTAGTCAAACTAGAGGAGCTATACCTACATGATTTAACAATCGAAGGATCGGGTGAAAGTTTAATCCCTGGTTTCCTTGCGGAGCTAAATTTGTTGCCCAATTTGGCCTCACTATCATTGTCGGTATCTTCTCAAGATTTTCCAAAAGACTTTGTGTTTCCTGAATTAGAGAGATATACTATAGCCATAGGCACAAATTGCTGGAGTTATAAGTGGGCAGATCGTAAGCATGCAATCTTATCAAGATCGTTGATAGTTGCGGATGATTTACCTGCAAATGTGATTTCAGAGTTACTTGGGAATGTAGAGTTTCTTAGAGTGTCCAATGTCAAGGAGAAGGATATCAAATTCTTGACTGATACAACACCAGAGACTGCGCCAGCTGCAACGATTTTGCAAAAACTACAAGATGTGATAATTGAAGATTGTGAGAATCTGGAAGTGATATTTCAGATGAAGGAGGCAGAGCTTCATCTCTCAGAAGTAAAAAAGTTGTGGTTAAGGAAGTTACCTAATTTGGAGTACCTATGGAAGATGCCCACCCAACATATAAGCCTTCGATGTTTAAAGACTGTAAAGATAGGCGGTTGTGGCAAACTGAAATCTCTTTTCTCATTTTCTCTAGCTCGGAGTCTGGAATGCTTAGAAAAACTTGAGATAGATGGCTGTCGTGAATTGAAGCAAATAGTCGAAGAATCAGAAGGTGATGAACAAGAAATATTACCACACATGAATCCTGACAAACCTCCATGCTTGCAGAAATTAAGAGATCTGAGTATATGTGAATGTGATAGTATGGAATATATTTTTCAAAATTTTATGGCGCCTCACGGGCTTCCGCAACTACAAAAGCTTAGGATGATTAGTCTCCTTCGATTAAAACAAATATGCAGACCTGCAAAGCAAAGGGAGGAAAATGACATTCTTCTGTCTCAAATACAGCTTTTGCCATCTTTGACGGATTTAACATTGCACAATTGTCCGGAACTGACTGATTCTACGATTCGTTCACTGCCTGCGTTGGCTTCTTTGCAGGTATTGTTTTCGCTGTTTTTCTCTTCTCCAGTATTCTTGATTATTACGCATAAATGCTTAGTCTTTTAATATATTTTTAAATAATAAATTTGTATACATAAAATACAAATGTTTTTTAAATATGAGCAAATGAAAATTTTCAAAAACATTTCTCGGCTAAATTTCCACACTCTCCTTCACTTTTTCCAATTTCATTAAATATGTTATTTTCTTTCTCTATTTTCTTAATTAACAATATTTTTTTCTTTTAAATTTTTTTTGTTCATTAGGGTGGTACAAGGGAATGAGAATTTAGGGATGGCAATGGTACCCTGTAACAGGTACCTGGCACTATCAGACCCAATTCTTAGGATTAAGATAATATATAAGCGGGTTCAGATAATAAAATTACTATCTATCACGGATTTGAGTAAGGTTCAGATAGTTATTTTAGGGTATCCGTTATTCGAATTCAATTATAAATAATAATTGATTAATATGATATTTATATTATTTATATATAAATTATTTATTATTAATGTTATATTTAATTAAATTAATTCATTAAAAATTGTAATTATGATTTTTAACTTTAATTTATTTTTTTGAGCTAAATTAAATTTATTAATTTATTTTTTTAAAAATAAGTTATTTTGAAATTGATTTTAAATTTAAATTTAGAAGTCAAACTTTGATTTAATTATTAGGTATCTAACGGGTTTGGGTAGTTAATCGGGTTCGAATATTATGAAAATTAATCAGGTTCGGATTCGGCTATTACAAAATTAGCGGGTACTTGATCTGTTTACATTCTTATAAAAATTTAAATATTGGATCTAATCCTTTTCAAGAAAAGGATAACAACAGTTAAGTTTTAATTGTTAAATTTTTTTTTCAAATTATTACAGAATATATCTTTAAATCATCTGCATTTATTTTAGGGTACGCTTTTCATAAATCTAATTTAATCTCTTTTTCTTTTCCCAATTTGATCTACTCCAAATTCCTTTGTTTTTTAAAATTTTTTGTGCTTTTATTTCGGCTTTAATTAAGTTAGCATTTTAAAATTTCTTTTCTCGTTTTGTGAATTAATGAAAAATGTATTAATTTGTTGCATAAGATTTTTCTATTAGTAAGTGGCAATATTTTTTGAATTTATATTTGATGTAATGACAATGTATAGTCAATTAATCATAAAGTATCATTTTATTAATGGACAAAACTAAATATATGTAAACCCTTAAAAATAAATATTAATAAATTTTTAGTTTTAAAAAAATTATATTTCAGAGCCTGAAATTTTTTTTTTACTTTAGTTTATTAATGAGGTGTTACTGTGTGGTTGATTAATCCTATATAACTATTATACATTGTCTGTGTATCAAATAGATTATTGCTAGTGAAATTTTAAAATTTTACATTAAATTAAAAATGTTTGGTTCATTGCTCTTTTCTCTTGTATTTGAAAATATCCAAATCTCGTTTTTGTTATGGGTTCATATGATGCATTGACAGTGTCAAGTTCTATATACTGTCAATGCACCAAAAGTTAACATTTCATTAATGAGTAAACTAAAAAAAATGCTAAGTTCTTATAAGCAAATTGAAAAAAAAAATTATTTGTATTTATTTTTAAAGGTTTGAAATTTTTTTAATTTGTTCATTAATAAGGTGTCAATTTCTAGTATATTAATAATATATAAAGACTATACACTATCAGTGCATCATATAAATTCTTTTGTTATTACTTCATTCTTTATTTTTAAGTAATTTCATTGACTGAGTTGATATCAAATCTAATTAGCCTCATTATATATTATTTTATGGTATGTGGTTAGTTGCAAGAAGTGTTTCCAACTGATGAAGAAAATCAAGCACAACTCCTCTCAAATTTAGAGCGTTTGGATCTAAGATTATTACCAGGATTGAGATGGGTATTGAAAGGATCAGCCCATTATTTCAGCCTCCGAAGTCTGAAAGTGGTAAAAATATTTGATTGCGAAAATATGAAGTCTATCTTCTCAGCCTCCCTTATTCAAAGCCTCCAGCAGTTAGAAGAACTCGTGATGCGTGGCTGCTACGAATTGGAAACTGTTTTTGCAGAGCAAGAAAGTGATGGTGAAACAGAATCTAACAGTCATCTTCATCCTCTGTGCTTGCCAAGATTGAAAACTCTGAGTATCTCTCACTGTCCAAGACTAGAATATCTTCTTCCAATCACTTTGGCTCAAGGTCTTCCACAATTAAAAGTACTACTAATAGAAGGCAGTGATGACCAGTATTCCAAATCTATGTCTCAATTAAAGCAAGTGTTTGGTATGGCAAAAGAACATGATGGAGTAGAACATTGTATAGAGCTCCCTCTTCTAAAGGACTTGCAACTTCATTATTTAACAAATTTGAGCAGTTTTGGTCCAGAAAATTATTTTGTCAAGGCGCCAGCTTTGGAAAAATTATCCGCTTGTGCATTTCGGCAATCCATTCCGCGAGGAGTTGACAACTGGATTTACTTACAGGTAGCGCTTTTTTCTTTTTCTTCACGTTTTATTTTTATTCCA
The DNA here is from genome assembly GCA_031772115.1 of Heritiera littoralis. Taxonomy (NCBI): domain Eukaryota; kingdom Viridiplantae; phylum Streptophyta; class Magnoliopsida; order Malvales; family Malvaceae; genus Heritiera; species Heritiera littoralis. Next base: position 2,325,854 of record JAPDPK010000053.1, on the reverse strand, counting down.
ACACATGCAAACATGATGATTGAACAAGTAAATATCGCAATTAGTATTTGAAATTGAAAATGTTTTGGAACATTATTAGTGAACATTTAAAGTATAAGTACATGAAATAAATATTTATATATATATATATATATAAAAGTAAATTGTCCTTTTCAAAAATGAGTCTTTATATTTATTTCTTTTTAAATCACTTTGAATAATCATGCATTTGGTAGAAATTATAGATCAAGTTCCACAATTTTCTTTTGCCTAAAATCTTATCTAAAAATATTATTTATGTAATGCTACTAACAAATTTAGAGTTTTTTTTTCAAATCATCATAATTTAAAAACTTATTTTCCAAACTAATGTACTTTTAAACTTATTTTCTAATTTCTAGTATTTCATGTCATGTCATGTCCATTTATGTTGTTTATGCGATTATTTCTCTCCGCCCTTGTCCATCTTTCTCTTCTTGTTTTTTTTTTATAGTTTATTTTTTTCTTTTACTCTTCAAATATATATGAAGCAAACCAATTTGGGATTTTCCATAAGTGCTACTCGATTTCTCTTTTCTTTTTTTTCTGTTCTTAGTTTACTTGGTGAATTTGGAGAGTTTCACTCAATTCTTATGAATAAAAGTCCAGGAATTAAAGTAATCTTGAAAGAATTGCTAAAAAAAATCTCTTATGAAAGACAAAAAAGGTTTGAGGACATACTTTGACAGTTAAATCTAGAAGAGATGAAGATTTTGAAGTAAAAGTGATCCTATAATAATTCTGATAATCATCAATAATAGTAAAACAAAAGAATTATTATTATAGAATTTATTTTGACATAATAATAAAAAAATAAAAAATAGTATTTTTATGTAATCAAACAAGAAATCTTAGAATCATAATCTCTTATCGATATTGATAAAAAAATCCATTAAATGTGTTCCAAAGTAATTTTTTTCTGCCATTTCTCCGGATAAATTTAATATATTATATTTGGACAATGATAATTAATATACTCTATTCCTTTCTTTTACGCATATTGATCTATGATTGCTTTTGAATGATATATGATAGGTTCTTGAAGAAATTTGGAAAAAAAAAAAACCAATATCGTGCAATAGGAGAGAAACAATGGAAGGAAATAAAAAGGGAAGGTTGAGATCACGATTCAACACTGGGGATTTGGGGTTATTAAAGAGTTTAAGCATGATGTGGGAATGACTTGATTAAAAATATAAGATATTGAATAATAAGTTTAAACGTATCATAATTTGGGAAATAAGTTTTTAAATTATAATAGTCTGATAAAAAACTCAACAAATTTAAAATAATTTCAATTGTCTATAATTATAGAATACAAACCGCCTCAAAATGTTGCATTGCGCAATGGTTAATGTCCATCTCATTTATTTCATAAATAAATATCACTCCTCTAATACTTAAAGTTTAAAATTAATATCTCTAAATTGAAAACTTTAAACTCTAACCATTGGATTATTGGATTAAAAGAATTAAGGTTATTAATATAGACAATTTCAATAATTTCTTATAATGATAGAACGTAACCTGAAATTTTATATTCTTATATAGAAAACTTTTCAAATATAAAATTAGCAAATAACAAGAATATGCAAGCTTACATGTAAAAAAATTTAAATAGCTTTTCTTTCAAGTAAAGGAATAATCAAATGTTTATGAAATTTGATACATTTGAAATTTCTAGCAGCAATATACATGTAGACATTACTCTTTGAATAATTCGCATACACTAATTATTTGTTAGTGTAATTGAAAACAGTTAATTGTTAACAATATAAAAAATAAATACTAAACTTTTCAGGAAATTTTAAGTATTGAACTTATGGCCTAAGAAGTGTTTGGTATATACTAATGAAATTAAATAATATTGAGTATATTTTTTTATTATTAATCCTTTCGTAAAAATGAGATATGATTTTATTAGTATTTGCATTAATAAAGGTTAAAAAAATAAATAAATGGTTAGAAGAAAAAAATTATGCAACATAGTTTTCTTAAAAAAATGAGTGACACATTATAAGCAGCTTTTTTTTTTTGTTCACAGGGAGGTAAAATGGGAAAAGAGAATCGAATCTTGAACTTAAATTCTTCTAAAGAGAGATAATAACTGCTGGGTCAAATTTCGGTTATTTATAATCAGCTTTTAGCTTCTTGATGTTTTAGCTAAATTACATTCAGGTCTTGTTAACCAAGCAAGTGTTTTTCACATGATACTAATAATATCCTTCTTTGGTACTAAAAAATAAAATATAATAAAAGTAATCATTTGAAAAAAAAAATCTTCATTTGTGAAACGAGAATGAAAAAAGATTAAAAAAACTTTAAAAAAAACTGGGAAAACAAGAGTGAAAGAGAGAGAAGAGGAAAAGGGAAGAAAGAGGGATGTTGAAATTGATGTTTGTTAAAAACAAGAATGGAGGTGAAATGAAAATGACGAAGAACTATTAGAGACATTAACCCCAAAATGTAGTAATCATTTATTTTCATGTATATATTATATTACTTAAAACTTAAAATCTAAAAATTTTATTTAATAAAAACATTGACATGGTATTTCATATTAAAATTGATCATATATTTAATGGAACTTTATTCATTTATAATATGTATTTATTTATATAATTATATATATATATATATTCATTTTTTGTTGTATTTATATTTATAATGTCATAAATATTTGATTTCACATGTAATTAATCATATATAAAATTATTTTGTGCGATTAATTATATTTTATAAATATATTTGCTTATGTATTTATTCAATTTGTTATTATTTATATGTTTGTATGTTTATTATGTAATTTTATAAATTTATTTATCACCTTAAACAAATATAGAATTAAAAACTTTAAAATAAAAAAGTAGCAAAATTAAAAGAGAAAAATGAAGTATCATAGGCAATCTGAATCTAATCCGATCCTAAAAGCCTCTGCTAATGTTGTCTCAATGGATCTCTTAATAGTTTTTATTTCGCTAGAAATGAGGTGAATAATGGTTTTAAGAGCTCAAATAGGGAAAGTTTGGAGAAATGTTGAATAGCAATCTTTGTTTTCGTTTTAAATTTTGAAAGTTTCCTTTGCTTTTTTATTCAATAGAAACTGAATTTTAATTTTTTGAATATTTTGATCGAAATAAATTTTTCTCCTAAAATATCTTATTCAATCGGGTCTTTAAGTTTACCAACTTATTTATAATAAACACAATTATCCAATAAAATGTAAGTGTAGAATTTTTAAACTCTACAAATGGAATTAAGATAATGACACTTACTCTTTACAAAATATTGGCAAAATAGGCAAATGAGCCCTCGACCTTGAGCTCAAAATGGAATCAAACTCTCAACCTTTTATTTCGTGAAAATCAGTCCATAAATTTTTATTTCAGTGGAAATAAACCCTTAACCTTCTAAAATTATGCAATTAAGTCCAAATCTGTTAAATGACGCTAATTGCCGTTAGTGAAAGCTGACGTGGACAGCTTACTTAGCTGTCACGTGGCATGCCACGTGTGCAATACTAACGACAGTTAGTGTCATTTAACAGATTTGGACTTAATTGCATAATTTTAGAAGGTTAAGGATTTATTTCCACTGAAATAAAAGTTTATGGACTGATTTCCACGAAATAAAATGTTGAGGGCTTAATTCCATTTTGGGCTCAAGGTCGAGCGTTCATTTGGCTATTTTGCTAAAAATATTACAAGATTATAATGAAAATATGTGTCATCATCTTAACTATGCTTGCGGAGTAAAAAAATTTCACTAACAGTGTATTGAATAATAATAGTTATAATACACCCCTATACTTATGGATTATTAATTATCCAATACTTATTGTGTCAAAAATAGAATAAAAATTTTAAGTATCCACCAAATGGAACTTGGGTGTTTAATTTGGTTTGATAATGTGATTTGAACTTGGGTGTCAAAAAATAGAATAAAAATTATAAGTATCCACCAAATGGAACTTGGATGTTTAATTTGGTTTGATAATGTGATTTGAATTTGCAAATAATCTACAAAAAGTTACATAGTAATTAAGGTTATAATTAAAATAAATATTTTAGGATAAAAAATTAATTTATTAAAAGAACTTATCAATTAAGGAATTTTAATATAAGAAATAAATTAAAATTAGTTATGGGTTTAATTAATTTAATTAAAATAAAATAATAATTATAATCAATTATCAAGTGTGCATATGTGGTCATTATTTATATTTGTTTTTGGGAAAATGGAGGCAATTTTTCGTTGCTGTGTACATACCCCTCTAAAACAGGAAAACCCGCAGCAAGCTATTTAAAAAATTATATATTAATCTTTTAATATAAACTAAAATAAATTAAATACATATTGTTTATTAATTAAATACTATCTTTGAGAAGGCATTCTACGGTTAGACGCGTCTAATGTTGTTGATTAATCTTTATAATTGCATATTCTTTGGCTGTAGATTTAGATTTTTTTTCTAAATTAAATGAAATGTGTGTGTGTATATATATATATATATATATAGGAAATTCAGATTTGCTTAATAATTTATAGCTAAATTTGAAATATAACTTTTTTACTCATAAGAAAATAAATTAAAATTTTGCTATCAACTAGTACTTTATTACTGTATTTGAATATTTACTTTGTAAAGTACTATTTTTACTTTGATTATATTGAAATATATATTATTTTATCCTGTCCTATCCAATAGGATTTTGGCTTTTCCAGTACTCTAGTTTTGGGATCTAGCAATTAGTGATATTGCCATTTTTATGTTATGAATCGTGAACAGGGGGTTCCATTATCTGCTTTCAAGGACTTTTTACCGAATACAAATCATCTTTTTTTGGTCAGAATTATGGGTTATAAAAATCTAATTCCAAATGTTGATGTAGAGCTACAAGGATTAACTTCCCTTGAGCTTAAGGATTGCAACGATCTTGAATGCTTGGCTGATACAATTGATGAAGAGCATGTGCCAATTGGTGGAGTTTTCACTAATTTGGCGGAATTAGTCATGCAAAACTTGATTAGTTTGACAAGGTTGTGCATTGGTCAACCTCCAAGGGGTTTTCTACAAAACTTAGAAATGTTGATGGTAGAAGGATGCAGGGAAATTGTGTCTTTATATCCCGTGGCAGTGGCACAAAATCTCAAAACGCTGATAGTTGACAGATGCTTCAAGTTGGAAGAAATATTTGGAATTGATGAGCTGCTTTATAACAGGGAACAAAATCAAGCACCACTACTCTCAGATTTGGACTCTTTGGAGATAGAGTCAGCGCCAGAATTGAGATGGATAGTGAAAGGCCCCACCCAGTATGTCAGCCTTCGAAGTCTGAAGGCTGTATCAATAAGAGAGTGCGACAAATTGGAATCTCTTTTTTCATCCTCTCTTATTCCAAGCTTGAGATTGCTCGAACAACTCTGGATAAGTCATTGTGATAAACTGGAAATAGTTTTCACGGAACTGGATGGTGATAATGCAACAGAATCGAGAATTCTGTGCATGCCAAACTTGAAAGCTTTCCACTTAGTTGAATGCCCAACACTAAAATATGTTGCTCCAGAAATCAATTTTATCAAAGTACCAGCTTTGAAAGATTTAAAAGTCATCGGCTGTCCTCAGCTGTTGAATTTTACCATTCAAGAAGACAATCTGCTTCAATATTCAAAGGTACTACTTCTCTCTCTCACTAACTCTCTCTTTTTGGTTCTGTTTTAAAACTCTCTCTATTTCAGCCTCCAACTGGAGATAACTCCATTACAAGTTTCACTGCGGATTCAACATTATCTGTGCGTGCTGAAACTAAGGTATTTATCTATCAACAAAACTTTTAGTTAAGATTTTTAATTAATTTATCTTTGTTTAATATGTCAATAGCGAGATGCACAGATAATAGCATTAAAAGCTGCATCAGTCATATAAAAGACTTGCATGTATTACATACATGGAAGCATCGAAATTATCTATAAGTTCTAAAATAGAGTCTGTCCCATTATTTGAGTTGCGACGAAACTGATATTCTCGGTTGTCAAACTTTGTAAAAATTAAAATTATATAGAAGAAAATATTGATAATCTTAGTACTCGTGGCTTGAAATCACTTTATTTAGTTAACAATTATTAATTCTTATTTTTGAAATTGATACAATGAATATTATTTTGAAAAAGAAAACACTTATAATATATAAAATAGTTATAATATTAAGACGAGGAAAGGTTTTAATTCACACATTAAATTGATAAAATGCTGATTATAGTTAATTTCAGAATTCAATTAAGTTTTTCTTTCTTTTGGATTTGAATTAGATTTTCCTCCGAAACATTCATTAATCACTTTCAATGATATAAGATCACTTTAGGATGACCAAATTCTTACCAAATGCGGTGATTTAATCAGCATGTATAAATCATCGTGATTTTTTTTTAAGTGATCACCTCATATCGAACACCACCTAAAGTTTTTAACAATGCGAGGATGGTGTGCAGGGGCATTCAGGCAACTTGCCCCAGCTTGTCATTAACATTTATTTCTTTCCTATATGAAATTGAGCATGCTCCTTTTGATTTATATATAATCTTTTCTCAACAAATTTTAAATGGCTGTCTGTGAAGGCACCTCGACTAGATGATGCCAGTCCATCGGAGCGAAATATACGGTGGTCAAGGAATAAGCCTCACTCACTGCCTCCATATGAGGAAGGAGATGAAATTCAACGATTGAAGTGACAAATGTAGCAAAAGCATAGAGTTGAACGTAAATATAGCATTATCCACCTTCCTTCTCATTTTTTTCGCTTTTTTTCTTCCATGAGTGATATCGTTTATACGAATATATTGTCTTATCTTTATTTTTTATATTCTTTTATCTGAGATTTACATATTTATCATTTTACACTGTAAGTCAATAAGAATGAATCAAAAAGTTTTGTAACATATTTGCATTGTTGTATGAACAATAGGTTGCTGATTTTATGGCCTTCAAATTAAAGTGGACATGTTAGTTTATGCATGGAGATAAAGATGGAGTAAGTAATCAGCAAATTTTTTATGTTTTCGACTGTATTTTGGTGTGAAGGATTCTTATTGTGTTTTACGTTTTCGACTGCATTTTATTGTATGCTTTGGACTATATTTTGTTATGAAAGATTCTTATTGTGTTTCATGATCACTACTAAAAAATGAGCTTTTCACAACGTTTAAAGTCGTCGTAAAATGCAAATTTATCGTTGGCAAAACTTTTTTGTAATGACTTTTAGTCGTCACAAGGTTGTTGCAAATAATTCTGTTGCAAAAAGCATATGCAACGACTTTCATCACATAATAAATCATTGCAAAAAAGTATTTGTTGTAATGACTTTTGCTCGTTACTAATTATATTATTGTTTTAGCAACGACTTAATTGTTTGTCTATACTTTTTTTAGTAACGGAATATATTTAGTTGCAATTCTTTTTTGGCAATTGCTTTTTGATTGTTGCAATAATTAGTCTAACAACAACTATAGTCATTATAATAGATAAATACGTAACCATATTTCTGTTATTTCTAATTTATTTTACTACTATTATAGTTGTTACTAAAAATAATTAAAAAACCATTTTTTGTCGTTTTTAATTAATTTGCTTTACAACTATTATGGTCATTGTGAAAAATAATTATGAATCCAATTTTTATTTTCATTTTATATTGCTTTCACATTTATTTAAATATGATAAAAGAAAAAAAAACTCTTACAATTATTTTAAAAAATAAAATATAACATTCATATGAAAGATAATACATTTATTATCAATTACAATTCAATACAACAAGAGTCTCATAAAGTTTCAAAAGAAAGAATTAAAATACATATTTTTGATAAAACTGGACTAAACCTTCGTACCTGAAAAACAAATAAACAAAAAGTATCATTATAATTAAAAATCACAAGAAATAAATCTACCTATGAAATTGCAAGTGAACACAGACAAAATGTCTTTCTTCTCATGAAATTTGGGCTTACTATTAAAATCTGACCAGAACCAATGTTGACTCCAAGGATGCTTTCGCACTTATACTTCTTTGCTGTAGAAGTAAGAGCAAAATAATGAATACCAACATGAACAAATACAAGCCAAATACTGCAAATTCCCAACATAACCATCATAACCATTAGTCAAAAACGAGAATAGAACCCAAACACCCAAACAATAATAGAGAACCATTAAAAAAACATTGTCAAACCAAACAATTAAAACTTAAACAATGTGACGTCCTTAATTTTTCAAATAAACATATACATTTGTATAGTTAGAATATTTCGTCAATGTCCTTCTTTCTTCTTCTTCTTATACTTTACCCAATATCAATATTTAGAATGATATAACTATTTCCTCATGAAATAGTTTTTTCTTTTCTCTTTCTTTTCATTTACATATACTTCAATTACATCAGGATCTCATATACATACATACCCTATATTCCCCAATAGTCTAATTTACATTAGTGTATTGTATAATAGCCGAACTATGCGGTAAGAAAAGTATACCTTCAAAATTTGGGAAGCGTATCTCGAAGGTATGCTTTATAATCCCAAAACTGAGCTCCTCTATCTGGAGCAGAGTCTACTTCAAGTAATCTGGATGAAAATAATTGTAAAAGGGTGAGTTTACACTCAGTAAGAAATGTATGTAAAAGAGCGTACTATGCCTCTATATGCAATTTTCCTGCTTGGCTTTATAATGTCATGTAAAACCATTATAAAGCATAGTCATATACTTCTTTGTAACATATACATGTAAATCAAGTAAATCAAGCAACTCATATACTTTCATACTTTACTTCAAATACTTTCATATACAAATAACTTCATATACTTCAAATACTTCAAGTAAGTGGGAGACATGTAATTCTAATAGAATCATGCATCCTGTCAATCTCATATGGGGAGGTCCAGTCAGGAGGTCAAGTATCACCCATACGAAATATGACAATTAAGTGGCATACCCATCATTAGGTCGGGAATACACCCTAAGCCAAACAAGTAATATAGACAAATTGGCCAATGTCGGTTGCTACAGTGAACACTAGTCAGGTGACAACTGTAGCACTGAAGACTGGACTTGGGCTCCTCAGCCAAGTAAATATAAACAAGTAATATGCATGACCACCATAGGTGTTCCGAGTCTCCAAAACATATATCATTTGCTTATTCGGAAAACACTTTTGTGTTTAAACTAAATAGGTTTTGAAATCTCTTTTCATACAGGGCAGTCGACTGGCCTCATAGGGCAGTCAGCTGCTGCTTCATAACTTCATTTAACGAAATTATTTTTATTTAAAATTTCGATATTTTCTTTTCTGAAAACTCATGAGGGCAGTCGACTGGTCCATATAGCAGTCGACTGGTTTTCAAACAGAATGCTTCTTAAGAAATAGCAGTTGACTGGTCATATAGCAGTCGACTGTTTTCGAAACAGAATGCTTCTGGAAAATTAGCAGTCGACTGGCCTTATGGGCAGTTGGCTGGTTTTGAAACAGAATGCTCTTTAGCAAATAGCAGTCGACTGTCCCATATAGCAGTCAACTGGTTTGAAACAGAAGGCTTTCTGGAAAATAGCAGTCGACTGGCTTACATAGCAGTTGTGAAATCCCCAAATTTCATGTAAATTCCCATAATTGTTTAGTTTCCAACTTGAAATAATTAAATAAACATTGAATTTTAATGTGTGAATGATATATGGGACATAGAAGAATGATGGGATTGAAGGTCAAATAGTCAAGGAATTAAATTAATGTTATAAGAATAATTGAGGTATGAGAAAAGAATTAATATCAGAAAATTAAGTGTAATTAAAGACAAGTGTTATATGGAAGAAAGGAGACCAATTAAATGAATGGTCAAATAATGATGGTCAAAGGTTAAGAGGAAATGATTTAATTGAATGATGATAAAACAAATATCAGATTTTCATAATTAAATGGTATATGTGGCTGAGATGAGAAAGGAAAAAAGAGAATTAAATGGGTCAAAGAGGGTCAAAGCATGGTCAATGGCTGAGATGACATGATTATGGGATAGGGAAGCATTAAATGAGGCTGTATGAGTCATCACCTCCCTCATCCAAGTCGGCAGCAACCCCATTCCAGCCCTCTCCCGCTCGTTCACCCCATTTTCCTCCTAAGTTCCATTCCTACTCACCTTGACAAACACCCTTGTTCAGTGACCAAATCGTTAAGCTCACTTGACGGAAAACGATCCTCATCACTAGCTTAAGCTATATATGAAGTTTGGTAGATTGAATCCAAGTATTGGAGGATATCTCAAAATCTGAAAAAGTGATCACTAGCAAAGGTAAGAGGAGAAATTGATTTAGTCAGTTTTAGTTATGGTATGAAGTTGTATTGAGTTGGTACAACATGTTTATGATGATTTCTTAAAGGTTGCATTATGATGATGATTTCAGATTTGAAGAAGTGAAAAGCTAGGGTTGGTGCAACCAAGCGATTTCGTGTTCTCGAAGTAATCGAGGTAAGGAATTTATGTAACGGACGTAAGGCGGCCATGCCCGCATGTTTTGATATGTTTTATGTGGTTTGGAGAAAAGCACCCATTGTTTCATGCAGGAAAAAGTTGCATTTTCGGACTTTACTCCTAGTGCCAATTAGGCTAGGAGCAGCCGATTGCCTTAAGTAGCAGCCGACTGCCTAGAGACAACCAAAGCGTAGTTTTTCGAAAATCGAGAAAAACCAGCCTACTGCTATACATGCCAGTCGACTGCTATTTACCCAGTAGGCATTCTGTTTCAAGCCAGTCGACTGCTTTTACAAAGAAAAGCATTCTGTTTCAAAACCAGCCGACTGCCTATAAGGCCAGTCGACTGCTATAATTTCAGAAGCATTCTGTTTCAAAAACAGTCGACTGCTATATGACCAGTCGACTGCTATTTCTTAAGAAGCATTCTGTTTGAAAACTAGTCGACTGCTATATGGACCAGTTGACTGCCCCATGAGTTTTCAAAAAAGAAAATTATCGGAATTTTAAATGAAATTAATTTCGATGAATGAAAAGATGAAGCAGCAGCTGACTGCCCTATGAGGCCAGTCGACTGCCCTGTTTGAAAAGAGGTTTTTAAACTTATTTCAAGAAAGTATGAAATGTCATGGCAAAAAGCCACATGGCATATGTTTTGAGATTGTGCACTTTTATGCTTATAGTAGGGGCTCTGATCAAGTCCCGAAATGATGTATATTTTGGCTGAGAAACCATAAGTTAGGCCTCAGTTGCTACAGAAGGACACCTGACTAGTGTTAACTGTAGCCACCAACAGTTGGCCAATCTGTCTATATCACATTTCGACTGTGGGAGGATTCCTGGCCCTATGGGGTACGCCACCTGATGATGATGATGATGATGATGTAGTGCATAACTCCATAAAAATGTAGATAGTTTTTATGTTATTTAAAAGCTATATGTAGATGCGATTTCAAAAAAAAATAAAGAAATCGAAAGTATTTGATTTACTGGTATACGAAGTTTTGAAAGAAGTATATGAAGTATGTTTTAAAAGAAGTATATGAAGTATGTTTCAAGAAAGTACATGATGTATGTTGGCATATGCTATTTTAAAGAAGTACATGATTTACTTGATTTATAAGCATATGCTATTATGATCAATTTTATATAATTGATGAAAGTATATAAATACGCTTTATAATGATTTTGCATGACATTATAGAGCAAAGCAGGAAAACTACATATAGAGGCATAGTACGCTCTTTTACATATTTTTCTTACTGAGTGTAAACTCACCCTTTTACGAATATTTTTCTATACAACTTACTTGAAGTAATCCTTCACTCTCGATAGAAAAGCCTACTAGTGGATCTTGAATGTTACCTTCGAGATACGCTTCCCAGTTAATATTGAAGGTATACTTATGTAATCATGTAAAGTGTATTGTAATTCAGCTATTGCATAGTACAAGCTAACAATAATGTATGTAAGATTTCGGGGATTTAGGTTAAGTAAGATGTATAAGATCCTGTAGGAAGGAATGATATGTATATATATATCATTTTATGTTTTAATTGAAGTTACAATTAATTATGTGAACTATTAAATACTAAGTTCAAGAAGAAGAAGAATGAATGACATTGACGAACAAGTCTAATCAAGTTAAGTGAAAACGGAAAAAGTTAATTGTAAATGTAGGGTGACTGGCTTACATAGCAGTCGACTGGTTTGTCTCGGTTTTCGAAAAACTACGCTTTGGTTGTCTCTAGGCAGTCGGCTGCTACTTAAGGCAGTCGGTTGCTCCTAGCCTAATTGGTACTAGGAGTAGAAACCGAATATGCAACTTTTCCTGCAAAAGACAACTGATACTTCTCTCCCAAACAATTGAAATAACATTAAAACATGCGGACATAGCTGCCTTACGTCCGTTACATAAATTCCTTACCTCGGTTACTTCGAGAACACGAAATCACTTGGTTAGCTTTTCACTCCTTCAAAGCTGTAAACATCATACAAATTAAACCTTTAAACAATCATCATACACATATCCTATCAACTTAGTACAACTCCATACCATGAACGAAGTTGAAAGAATCATTTTCTTCTCTTACCTTTGCTAGTGACCAAAATCTCAAACTTTGAGATCTCCTCCAATACTTGGATTCAATCTACCAAACTTCGGATATCACTTAGTCTAGTGACAAAGATCGATTTTCGTTTAACAAACTTAACGAATCGATGGAGGAATGAGGTGGTTTGTCGAGGAGATTGAGAATGAAGACTTGGGAACTTAGAGAGGGAACGAGAATGAAGGCTGGAAGTGTTGCTGCCGTAGGGTGATGGGAGGGAAGAGAGGATGAGTCATGGCTTCATTAATTGCATTAATTGCTTCTTTATCACTTTAATCATCTGAGCCCATAATCCTTTGACCCTTTGACATTTGACCATCTTAATTATCCTTCTTCCATTCATGCATAAGCCACATGTATTTTAATTACCAAATTAAAATTCTGATTTTAATTCTTTTCTCATACACCAATATTTTCCTGATATCAACATTAATTCTTTGACTCCTTAGCTATCAATTCTATTTATTTTCTTACATATTCCACACATCATTCATACATCAAATTCTCATATTTACTTAATCATTTCAGCTTACAACACCTTACAGTTATGGAGGAATTACATGATATTGGGGGATTTCACATTCTCCCCACCTTAGAAAATTTGCTCCTCCAAATTTGAATTGGGTTATCAAGTAATTAACTCCGGATATCTCTCCTTCATCAAGCTCTGTAGCTCCCATGTAGCTTCTTCTGTCATATGGTGTTGCCAGAGAACTTTCACTATGGGATCATCTTAGACCTCAAAACTTTCTCTTTTATGTCCAAAATCCGAACCGGCTTCTCTATATAGCTTATATCTTCCCTTATCTCTAAGAGCTCATACTCAATAACATGAGACGGATCCGGATTATACTTTCAAAGCATCGATACATGAAACATATTATGCACTCCCGATAGCTCCTGAGGCAATGCCAATCTATAGGCAATATCACCTACTCGGTATAAGACATCAAATGGACCGATGTAGCGAGGACTCAACTTACCTTGTCGGCCAAATCTCATGATTCCTTTGGATGGAGAGACTTTCAAAAATAGAAAATCTCCAACCATAAACTCGAGTGGTCTCCGTCGAGCATCCGCATAACTCTTTTGTCTACTCTGAGCTGTCTTAAGCCTTTTACAAATCAACTTAACATCTTTAGATGCTTGCTCAACCAAATCTGGAGCTAACAACTTACGTTCACCCACTTCTTCCCACTCAATTGGAGATCGACACCTTCTTCCATACAAAGCTTCATATGGTGCCATCCCGATACTTGCATGATAACTATTATTATATGCAAACTCAATCAATGGTAGATAGTCGTCCCAGGAGCCTTTAAAATCCATAGCACAAGCTCTCAACATATCCTCGAGCGTTTGAATAGTGTGCTCGGACTGTCCATCAGTCTGCGGATGAAAAGCTGTGCTGAAATTCAACTTAGATCCCATGGCTTCTTGAAAATGCTCCCAAAAGTGAGAGGTAAACCTGGAATCTCTATTAGATGCGATGCTCACTGGAACACCATGTAGTCTTATGACTTCTCTTACATATAAGTCTGCCAAAGCACTAAGTGTATCTGTTGACTTCATAGGCAGGAAGTGAGCTGACTTGGTTAGTTTATCCTCGATCACCCAAATACCATCATGATTCCTCTTGGTTCTGGGTAATCCCATAACGAAATTCATTGTAATGTGTTCCCATTTCCACATCGGTATAGGTAGAGGGTGTAGCAATCCTGCTGGCTTTTGATGCTCTACCTTAACCTGTTGACATGTGAGACATTTCGCTACAAACTCAGCTATGTCTCTCTTTATGCCATTCCACCAATACACCTTGCGAAGATTATGATACATCTTTGTATTTCCTGAGTGCAACGTGTATCTAGTGGCATGTGCTTTTGTCAAGATTAACTTCTTCAACTCATCATCATTAGGAACACATATACGATTCCTAAACCTCAAAATCTCATCAATACCCATATGGAACTCTGAGGTCATACCTGATTGAATCTGACTCATAGCCTCAATACATCGATCATCTTCCTTCTGAGCAATTTGAATTCTATCCATCAAGTCTGGCTCAATCCTCAAACTAGCCATCATTCCAAATTGCTCATTAGGCATAACATTAAAGTTGAGGCTCGCAAACTGTTCAATCAGTTCATACTCTTTCACCATCATATAAGCTACCATTCCTACATGCTTCCGGCTTAGAGCGTCCGCCACCACATTGGCTTTCCTCGGGTGGTACAAGATTTCACAATCATAATCCTTAATTAGCTTGAGCCATCTTCTTTAGCTCATGTTCAATTCTTTTTGAGAGAACAAGTATTTCAGACTTTTATGATCCGTAAAAATTTGAAATTTCTCACCATATAAGTAATGCCTCCATATCTTCAGAGCAAATACTACTACAGCTAACTCTAAATCATGAGTTGGGTAGTTCTTCTCATGGTCCTTTAATTGTCTAGAACCATATGCTACTACCTTACCATACTGTATTAGTACATATCCCAAACCTTGCCCTGAGGCATCACTATATACCGCAAATCCTCCAGAACCACTAGGAATGGTGAGGATAGGTGTAGTCGTCAGCCTACGCTTTAACTCTTGGAAGCTACACTCACAGGCATCATTCCACTCATACTTCACCTCTTTGCGCGTTAGGCGCGTCAATGGAGTTAGCTAACTTTGAGAAACCCTCTACAAACCTTCGATAGTAGCTAGCTAGACCCCAGAAACTCCTTATCTCTGTCACTATCTTTGGTCTCTCCCATTAAACTACTGCTTCAATCTTTGATGGATCAACCGAAACTCCATCTTTATTGATTATGTGACCTAAAAAGGAGATTTGATTCAACCAGAAATCACACTTACTTAGCTTGGCATACAATCCTCGATCTCTAAGGGTCTTCAAAATTATCCTTAAGTGCTGCTCATGCTCTTCCCGAGACCTCGAGTACACCAAGATGTCATCGATGAAAACAATGACAAACTGGTCCAAGTACTACTTGAACACATCATTCATCAGATTCATGAAGGCTGCGGGTGCATTGGTCAGACCAAACGACATCACTAGAAATTCATAGTGATCGTACCGCGTCCTGAACGCAGTCTTAGGGATATCTTCACTTCGGGTCTTCAACTGATGATATCCCGACCTCAAGTCTATCTTGGAAAAGACTTGTGCACCCTTAAGCTGATCAAAGAGGTCATCGATCCAGGGAAGAGGGTATTGTTCTTGATCGTCACTTTATTTAGCCATCGATAGTCGATGCACAACCTTATACTACCGTCTTTCTTCTGGACAAAAAGCACCGGAGCACCCCAAGGGGATACGCTGGGTCGTATGAATCCCTTGTCTAATAACTGCTGAAGCTGCTTCTTGAGTTCTTCCAATTCCACTAACGCCATCCGATAGGGCAATCTCGAAATGGGCTCAGTCCTTGGCACCAAATCGATCGTGAATTCCACTTCCCTATCCGGGGGAAGTCTTGGAAGATCATCCGGAAACACTTCTGGAAAATCCTTGACTACAGGAATTTCATGAGGTCCGGGACGTTTCTGATCTACGTCGTCCACATAAGCAATAAATCCTTCACATACCATTATATTCTATCAATTTAATCTCAATTAACCAAAAAAAACAAATATGCTTTTGCATTAAATATTTCCAAAATTTGCAACATAGCTTACGGGTGAATAGAAGGTTACACTCTTAGAATAGAAATCTAATATCACATGGTTCTTAGCTAACCAATCCATACCCAAAATGACATCAAATCCATACATATTTAGTAGGATTACGTCAGCTATTGATTCTCTTTCTCCTATCCGTAGCTTACAATTACGGTGTACTATATCTGTCATTTGAGATTCTTTAAGTGGTGTGCTTATTTGCAATAAGTGTCCTAAAGACTTAGGCTCAATAGGCAGTCTCTTAGCAACCATAGGAGACACAAATGAATGTGTAGAGCTTGGATCAAATAAGGCATTAACACTTATTTCAAAGAGATGGATCTTATCCTTAATCACTTTGGATGAAGCATCTGTTGACTCCTCATCGATAGCAGATACCCGTCCTTGAGTTACAGCTTTCTTTCCTTTCTCAACAGTGGTGGCCTTAGGCTGTGTTTGGGTGGTCTTTCCTGATCCTTCAGATCCTCTCAGATTCTTCTTGGGACAATCCTTAATCATATATCCATGCTCATCACACCAAAAACAAGCTCCGCTCGTCATCCGACAAGGCTGTGTCTTATGAAATCTCCCGCATTGTTCACATCTTTGCAATGTACTTCTTGGTGAACTAGCGGCACTGCCTGCTGAATGTCGGGATCTTTCATCACTTATCTTGATCCTCGTAGCTCTAGGAGTTCCTATCGAGGCTCTGTCATAAGGCCTATTCCTCCTAGATGGATATCTATCACTATAAGATTTCTCCTCTGACTTTCGCTTCATTGACTCCTTGCGTTTACCCTTGGCTTGAGAGTCAGCATCATGAAAATCATAGTCCTGCTCACACAACTGAGCCTTTCGGACTGCTTCATTATAAGTAGCGATATCCATAAGGTATAACTTCGATCTTATAGGAGACTTCAATCCCTCTATGAATCGATAGATCTTGTGTCCTTCACTCTTTAGGACTTCAGGGTCAAACCTACTCAAAGAAATGAACTTTGACTCATATTGATTTACCGTCATCATCCCCTGAGTCAAGCTCAAAAATTCGATTTTCAATCTGGTTTGTTCCGTACGTGGGATATATTGTTCATTAAAGGCTTCTAGAAATCTGTCCTACGTAACTTCAGCATATTGAGCTTCCAACATAGCTCTAGTAAACTGCCACCAATGTTCAACATCATCCACTAACAAGTAGGCTGCCAAATCCACTTTCTCTCTCTCGGAGCAAGTCATGTACTCAAATGATTTAGTGACCGCCTTCACCTAATTCTTTGCGGTCAATAGATCCCTATCCCCTTTAAACTTCGGTGTATCCAACTTCTTAAACTCTTTAATTAATGCCACCCTGCAGTAAGCTGTGGGATCCCACCTTTCAGTAGTTGGGACTGGTGGGGGTGGTATTGTAGGAGTAGGAGGAACTGTAGTAGTGGCTGCTGGTGTACTAGTAGCCACATTCGACTGACTAGCCATGAACTGGGTAAACATAGTAGTCATGGCTTCCATATGTCGCTCTATTTTTGATAATCGGGTATTTGGACTACTCGGTGGAGAAGAAAGAGGAGATTGTTCTGGGGGCGGTTCCACATGACCCCATCCTCATCCTCGTCCACTACCTCTTCTTCGTGTACTCATTCCGCTAATAACACCATCAATTAACACTATTTAGTATAACTTTAAACAGTTATACTACACATACGTATTCAAATAAGTACAGTACTTTGGGGATATCCACTGTTTCTAACCTAATGACATTGACAAACATCATACTGAATTGCTCTGATACCAATCTGTGACGTCCTCAATTTTTCAAATAAACATATACATTTGTATAGTTAGAATGTTTCGTCAATGTCCTTCTTTCTTCTTCTTCTTATACTTTACCCAATATCATTATTTAGAATGATATAACTATTTCCTCATGAAATAATTTTTTTCTTTTCTCTTTCTTTTCATTTACATATACTTCAATTACATCAGGATCTCATATACATACATACCCTATATTCCCTAATAGTCTAATTTACATTAGTGTACTGTACAATAGCCGAACTATGCGGCAACAAAAGTATACCTTCAAAATTTGGGAAGCGTATCTCGAAGGTATGCTTTATAATCCCAAAACTGAGCTCCTCTATCTGGAGCAAAGTCTACTTCAAGTAATCTGGATGAAAATAATTGTAACGGGGTGAGTTTACGCTCAATAAGAAATGTGTGTAAAAGAGTGTACTATGCCTCTATATGCAATTTTCTTGCTTGGCTCTATAATGTCATGTAAAACCATTATAAAGCATAGTCATATACTTCTTTGTAACATATATATGTAAATCAAGTAAATCAAGCAACTCATATACTTTCATACTTTACTTCAAATATTTTCATATACAAATAACTTCATATACTTCAACTACTTCAAGTAAGTGGGAGACATGTAATTCTAATAGAATCATGCATCCTGTCAATCTCATATGGGAAGGTCCAGTCAGGAGGTCAAGTATCACCCATACGAAATATGACAATTAAGTGGCATACCCATCATTGGGCCGGGAATACACCCTAAGCCAAACAAGTAATATAGACAAATTGGCCAATGTCGGTTGCTACAGTGAACACTAGTCAGGTGACAGCTATTGCACTGAGGACTGGACTTAGGCTCCTCAGCCAAGTAAATATAAACAAGTAATATGCATGACCACCATAGGTGTTCTGAGTCTCCAAAGCATATATCATTTACTTATTCGGAAAACACTTTTGTGTTTAAACCAAATAGGCTTTGAAATCTCTTTTCATATAGGCAGTCGACTGGCCTCATAGGGCAGTTGGCTGCTGCTTCATAACTTCATTTAACGAAATTATTTTCATTTAAAATTTCGATATTTTCTTTTCTGAAAACTCATGAGGGCAGTCAACTGGTCCATATAGCAGTTGATTGGTTTTCAAACAGAATGCTTCTTAAGAAATAACAGTCGACTGGTCATATAGCAGTCGACTGTTTTCGAAACAGAATGCTTCTAAAAAATTAGCAGTCGACTGGCCTTATGGGCAGTCGGCTGGTTTTGAAACAGAATGCATTTTAGCAAATAGCAGTCGACTGTCCCATATAGCAGTTGACTGTCCCATATAGCAGTCGACTGGTTTGAAACAGAAGGCTTTTTGGAAAATGGAAGTCAACTGACTTACATAGCAGTTGACTGGTTTGTCTCAATTTTCAGAAAACTACGCTTTAGTTGTCTCTAGGCAGTCGGCTGCTACTTAAGGCAACCGGCTGCTCCTAGCCTAATTGGTACTAGGAGTAGAAACCGAATATGCAACTTTTCCTGCAAAAGACAACTGATGCTTCTCTCCAAAACAATCGAAATGACATTAAAACATGTGGACATAGCCGCCTTACGTCCGTTACATAAATTCCTTACCTCGGTTACTTCGAGAACACGAAATCACTTGGTGACTTCAATCCTAGCTTTTCACTCCTTCAAAGCTGTAAACATCATACAAATTAAACCTTTAAACAATCATCATACACATATCCTATCAACTTAGTATAACTCCATACCATGAACGAAGTTGAAAGAATCATCTTCTTCTCTTACCTTTGCTAGTGACTAAAATCTCAAACTTAGAGATCTTCTCCAATACTTGGATTCAATCTACCAAACTTCGGATATCACTTAGTCTAGTGACAAGGATCGATTTTCGTTTAACAAACTTAATGAATCGATGGAGGAATGAGGTGGTTTGTCGAGGAGATTGAGAATGAAGACTTGGAAACTTGGAGAGGGAACGAGAATGAAGGCTGGAAGTGTTGCTGTCGTAGGGTGATGGGAGGGAAGAGAGGATGAGTCATGGCTTCATTAATTGCATAAATTGCTTCTTTATCACTTTAATCATCTCAGCCCATAATCCTTTGACCCTTTGACATTTGACCATCTTAATTATCCTTCTTCCATTCATGCATAAGCCACATGTATTTAAATTACCAAATCAAAATTCTGATTTTAATTCTTTTCTCATACACCAATATTTTCCTGATATCAACATTAATTCTTTGACTCCTTGGCTATCAATTCTATTTATTTTCTTACATATTCCACACATCATTCATACATCAAATTCTCATATTTACTTAATCATTTCAGCTTACAACACCTTACAATTATGGAGGAATTACATGATATTGGGGGATTTCACAAACAACCATTTCAAACCCAAGCCCACTCAAAGCATAACCCTACGACCTCAAGTTTCCTTCGCTGGCACCGTCGCCTCTTGAATATAGAATATTCACCATCACCATTTCCTACCACATTTTGCCTTGAGACTCAATCATTAGTAATTATAAAGCTGGAAATTACTTTTTCTAATTTGTTAGATTTGTTGAAACTTAATGGGTGTCGAGTCAATCTACCAAAACTGGGTATGGCGATTGAGAGTGTGACGCCCCAGGGTGCACCCACTGGTCTACCAACTTGAGCCACTGCCCCAGATGGGTCACTTATTAGTATTGTCCGCTTTGGGGTGCACCACACAGGCCACCACCCCTCATGGATTTCTTTCGCGTCCAGAGCGACTCGAACCCTTAACTTCATTAAAGGTCAAGTCACTCCTAACCAATTGTCGGACAATTGGTTAGGAGTGACTTGACCTTTAATGAAGTTAAGGGTTCGAGTCGCTCCGGACACGAAAGAAATCCGTGAGGGGCAGTGGCCTGTGTGGTGCACCCTAAAGTGGACAATACTGATGAGTGACCCACCTGGGGTGGTGGCTCGAGTTAGTGGACCAGCCGATGCACCCTGGGGTGTCACAAAAAAATACGCGTTTTTTTTGTAAGGCCTCGGCCCGTCTGCCGTCCGCGATTACTCATCCGTACTGTCCTCTTTGGCGAGCCCACTGGCCCCCTCAAGGTTTTGTCATGAGGCCCAGCCCGTTCTCTGGGTCACTCACAATTTACGTCCGGAGCGACTTGAACCCTTGACTTCCTCAAGTGTCAAGTCACTCCTAACCAATTGTCCTACCTTAAGAAATTCGGTTTTCCGAATTGAACTTAAATTAAAAGGTGGTACCATCCTGTACTTTTATCTTTCTTGTCCTTTCAATCATCTTTTAAATAATACTATAAGTATATCTTTAACATTAGAATCACTTTTGATACCACTACATATCGCCTTTCACCATATATTCATACTCCCTTACATTCTTTATCAATTTGGGAGTTAACAAATTTCATATCTCTTTGCATCTTAGTTGATTCATACTGTTCATCATCCATTTTTCTCATTTGATGCGAAGTCGATATAGTTTGCTAACTATTATTTACTCGAATTAATCAATGGTATGTAATTGTTCCAGTAGCTTTCAAATCTCGTGCATCCACTCTCTCAACATATCTTCGAGCATACTACGCTCAGATATTTACATCAGTATGGAGCGGTGTTGTCAGTAAATTTGAAATCCCAAAGCCTTTTGCTATTTCCCACAAGCATATGGCAATTAGAGATTCCATCATATGTAACGCTCACTGGAACTTCACATACATTCTCACCGTTTCATATTTATATTTCGATTATGGCACTAGACAAATCTAGGAGTTCGATAATGGAAAAGTGATTCAATTTGATTAACCAGTCTATAATCACTTCCATAACATCATATTTCTTTGTTCAATCGGGAAAGATAAAGATCTTTCTCTTTCACTAAACTCTCAAGTTTTCCATGTAGCCTCTTCACATGGATGGTGCTATTAGAGAACCTTCACTAGGAGAGGGGACTTTGACCTCTAAGCTCTCACCTTCCTATCCACAATCCAAATTGGCCCATTATAATTTGAAATCATAATTTCAACTTCCAATGGTCTTCATAATTAAGATGGAATTGTACTTTCAATCAAGCCATATACTCTTGTTCGATTATTTTCATTGGCGTAATGCCACAAGTTTTGGGTGACTTTGTAAGACAAAACCCTTAGATTACGCTCATTATATAGTTCAAGTTCCATATCATCACATGACCTATCTTAGGCCGACCATGTTAGGTCATTCCATTGGTGATTCTTTTACTTCTTTCAATCCTTCTCAATCTACATATCGATCATATCCTATACGATCATTCCATTATCCTCAAAATATAAAATGCCTCAATCAATCATTCTCGATCATTTAGTATCTTATTCCTTTAAGGTGATATACAATTCTTCTATACCGTATCGATACCATTCATTAACGGTTCCCAGTCCGTTTCAATAGGCCATCGATTGGCATCCTTTATGTTAAAGCCTAGCCCGTTTCAATAGGCCATCGACTGGTATCTGTGAATATTTAAATATCATGTTTCTATGTAGCCATCAAGATACTGAAATTATGTAATTACCAATATCATGATTCAATATCTAATCCAGAGTCAACATTGAAGATAACAAAACCACAAGATCAATAGTTACTTATCAAATCTATTTATGGTTTGACCTATTGGCATACGTTCATAATTTCTGACTTGAGGTTTAATTTCATTCACTATCACAAAACCATATCAAAATCCTCAAATCAAATTTCATATGGCCTGTATAATTTATTATTGAACTTATGCAATTGTCAATCTTATTATTCAAGGCTTATTCCAAGGTTATAAGCAAAACTATATATTCACATGTTTATCACTCATTTATTTGAATCTATAGATGATCGAATTGTGTCGTAATTCAACATCGATTTCAATAAGGTTATGTATGCACGAGTCATACATTCGTTATGACTCAGTATCATAACTATCCATTGTGTACCACAGTATTGATACTAAGACCCATACCACTAGTGTAGGTCTGCTTATTATTTCACGTATATCCGACAATACGATGTAATACGATAAAATCATCTCACATCGACCCCTTGAATTGTCCATGTAATTACGTTCGGAACTACTTCAAAATCAATAGATCAAATTTAATAAATTCTAGAATCATCACTCCATTATTAATTCCACAATTCAATCGCTCGACTATCAAGATTTCAACTACGATCTTCTCTTTCAAGCTATATCATATAATCATCGTTACTTTCATCAATATTCCAACTAATCGACATTCCACCTCATTTTTGACTCGATAATCAACTTATAATGTTAAGATAACTCTAATTATCGATTCTATAAGACTTACAATATAATTCCTCACGTTATCCTGCTCATCCATTTACCTTTTCAACTATTTAAAAAAAATCAATTTTCCTACGACACGATAAAGTCCTTTCAAGCTTATCTTTCGATAATTCTTTTCAAGGTTCCATTTATACGAGAAAACTTAACATTTTCCATTAACATTTTCGTATAAAATTCAACAGCATAACGGCTTAATTTTTATTAAAACCTCCTGTAAGGAAACACAATTTATAATTAGCTGTTGATTCTAACAATTTATTTATCTTTTACTAAGACCCCTACCATCAATTGTGGGTCCACTTAGCCTTTTAACATCATCTCATCATCAATATTGCAACTTTAGACTATACAATATAATGCTACTAGTGCTTTATAAAAGTATCTTACCTTTCCGACTTCCGAGCCTAGCTGAATTCCACCACTTGCTTTGTTACCATGCTGCCACAATTTACACAATTTACGTATATTCATTTAGAAAATAATTTAGAAATTCTATAAATTCAACGGGAACAAATTAAATCTTTCAGTTCCTTACCCGTATTCAACATTAATTTTCGGGTAAGGTGCTTCCCACGCTCTTCTCCTTTCCTTCTTTCTTTCTTTTTTTTTTCTTTCTTTTTCTTCTCTTTCTTCTTTCTTCTCTTCCTTCTTTCTTCTCCTTCTTTTTCCTTTCTTTCTTTCTCTTCTTTTCTTTCTCTTTTCTTTTTCTTTTTCCTTTCTTTTCTTCTTTTTCTTTTTCCTTTCCTTTTCCTTTTTCTTTTCTTTTCTTTTCTTTTCTTTTCTGGTCTGAACCGATTCGGACTGGTTTGGATCGGTTCAGACCGGTTCAGCCTATTCGGCCGGTTCAGACCTTGCTGGCTGGTTCAGCCACTCCACAACTAGCCGAGGTTGCCACGAAGCCAGATCTGGCCTCCATTTCCCAAATGGTGGCGCCGGCGGTGGCGGATCTGGATGGTGGGTTTTCGGCCTCTTTCTCTTCTCTTTTCTCCTCCCTTTTTCGTTTTTCTCTTCTCCGGTGGCCTCCTCTTCTTCCTTTTTCCTCCGCTGGCGGCGCGGGTGGCGTGGCGATGGCCAGATCGGCGGCACTACCACTTTTCCTTTTTCTCTTTTCCTCTCTTTTTCCTCTCGATTTTCGCTTCATTTTCTTCCTTTTTCTTTTCCGTCCGTCGCCGGTAGCTTTCTCTCTTTCTCCTCGGCGGCGCCTCCCTCCCCCTCTTCTTCTTTCCCTCCTCGCCGACAGGGGTCGGCATTCCTTTTCAGTTTTCTCCTCTGTTTGAAACAGAGGAGAAACAAGGCAGGGAATCGGGTTATCCCGATTCTTGCCCTTTTTTTTAATATATATAATTATATTTATAATAATTATAATAATTATATATATTAATTATACTATTTACAATATATATTTTATCTTTTATATTTATATATATAAATATATATATATATATATATATAAATATACTATATTAATATCTATATATATAGATATATATTTTGTATTAATAATTTGTATATATATCTATACCCTTTAAATTTAAAATAATATATATTTCATATATATATATTTATTTATATGCATAAACGTATAATAATATACATATTTATTTATTTAATATAAAAGTATATATGTATATTCAATGTATAATATATACTATAGTTCTTTTATTTATACGTATGTACTTAGATAAAACATATATAAAAATATATTTATATAATCTAATTATATAAATATACACACTTTTGGTTTCTTATAATTTGGATATCTTAATGTCCAAATTATATTTCTCCACTTTCATTTCTTATTTAATTTGGATTTCAATTTATCCAAATTAAGTTTTTTTCGGATATTTAATATTTATTTAGAAATTCACGATTTTCACAGAGAGACATCTGTGATCCATGATTTTGCTGCTACGGGGCAGGGGCTCGCGAGGGGGGGGGGGTGTGGAGAGCAGAGGCAGAGGAGGCTGCTTAGCATATTGCTTAGGCATGATTGCTAGGAAAGTGACTGTTTAGAAAATAACATTGTAGCGTTTGGTATACATTGTAAAATTTTGTTTAAATTGCAAGGAAAGTAACATTGCAATATTTGGTATATATTCGCTTTACTGTTAATGTAATTGCGAATTTCACAAATACCCTTAAGTATAAAAACAAAACTTCTACCTTGAAATTAATTACAAATATAATTATCATATTAAAATGTAAATAATATAAAGTTGTAATTATTGACATTGATCATCATTTGTAATAACAAATTTATATACATTATTATTAATTTGCAATATCATTAATTTGTATAATTATTGAAAACTACATATCTAATTATTTTATTTTAAAAAATAAACTATCAAACTAATAAATTCAATGACTATTAAGCCAAGCACCTAAACTAAAAATATATATTTAATCAGTTAAACTAATAAAACAATGTAATATTAAACTATCAAAACTATCAAACAGAATAGTTAAAAAATTATTATAATATTAACATATAACCCAAGCATCTCTTGCCATGCCTTATTTCCTGCCCGGTCTCTACATCCTGCTCTTGCTTGATTTACGTCTCCTGCACTTTTCCACCACCTGCTTCAGTCCAAACTGTGCAGCCAACATCCTAAGCAAAGCCACACACAAGTGATGCACCAGCAAGCGAGAGAGAAAGAGACAGAGGCAAGTGAGAGAAAAAAGAAAAAAGAATGTAGGCAGAGGCGAATGGAAAAAAAAAAGGGATGGATGCTAATTTTAGTCAATTTACTTTGCAGAGTTGGTTCCAAAGTATTTTGCAGTCAATTTAGGCTGTAATCACTTTGCAGCCAAAGAATGCAAAGTGATTGCAGTGAGGACCTCACCTTACAATGCAAAGTGAGGTACTAAACGCTGCAATGACTTTCACCCAATTAAATTGCAGCACAAAGTGATTATTTGCATGATACCAAATGCCACCTTTAGGCTGCAATCACTTTGTAGCCAGAGAATGCAAAGTGATTGTAGTGGGGACCTCACTTTGCAGTGCAAAGTGAGGTATCAAACGCTGCAATCACTTTGCGCCCAATTAAATTGCAATGCAAAGTGATTACTTGCATGATACTAAACGCCACCTTAGAAGAGGAAGAGAATGATGGCCGCCTGATGGGATAAGGGGAGAATTTAGGGGTAATGTGAAAAACAAAAAAGACAGGGAGAGAGGGAGTGAAAACGTGTGGGGTGTGTGGGAAGTGGATGTGGGATTGTGGGCTCTGTTTAATATTTGAGGAGTAAACTTTATTTTTATTGAGTAAAGAATTGAGGAGCGAGGCGTAAAATTAAAATAAAGTAATTTTAACTACCTTTTAAAGACCAAATATTTAAATAAACAAGTATTTTAGCTAAATAATAATTTAGTAATTTAAAATTGTCATCATCAAATAATATATGTTCTTTGTTTTATTTGTTCATCTTATTAATACTCTAAAAATTTATAATTTATTTTTCAACATTTGTATACATAAGGTAATTAACTTTGCATTTTTTTATAAAATGTTAATTTTAAAAATATAATATATGTTTATGAAATTTTAATTAATCTTCAAGTTCAATTATTTTTTTTTATGTTTGAAATAATTCCTCGTGTGTCAAAATTAAACATTTTGTCAAATAATTTAAATAAAACTAGTGCTTAGGCTGGTGTTACACTGCAAGATTGTCGATTTGGTAATATGGACATGATGATAATTTAATAATAATTTAAACATAATATTGTAGTACAAACTTGAGATTAAAAAAGTGTTAAATTAAAAACTGAGGAAGATTGAACATTATTTCTTTTAAAAAGTCACTATTACATACAGTATATATTATCTCATTTGTTTAATCATTGTCAATTTTATCCTGATTTATTTTTTTTATAAATGTTAATAATAAAGCTAATAAATCTAATAATTATCCTAATCTTAATAATAATCTTAAATTTATCCTATCCTAATCCTAAGAATTATGTCATTAAAATTAAAATTAACCTATTTCCTGAATTATCTCAAATATCTAAATAAATTATCCTAGTTCTATGATTATTCTAATTTAATAATTAAATTATAATCGTAATCTAATATTACCTCTAATATAATGTCCATCCTATTTTAATTAATCTTAATTAATATTATTTCACAAAATAAATCCTAATCATTTAACATTATATCCTAATATTAACGGTTAATTATTAAATGAACCTAAAAGTTAAAATTAAAGAAATTAATTTTTTATTTCTTTTATTTTTAATTTTTATAAATTATACAAAATATTATGAAAAGTCATTGCAAATCTAATACGATTTCAAAACGATATTTTTTTCGCATTGAATATATATGTGGTAACAATTTTTCTATAGCTGTATAAAATATTTAAAATATTAATTAAGCAATAACAATGAAAAGTCATTGCAAGTATAATAAGATATCGAAACAACTTTTTTTGCAACACCTTTTTTTATTGTTGTTAATTTGATAAAAATTAACAACAACAATAATTGTCATTGTATAAAATATAAAAAAAAATCAAATAAACAACGACTATTAAAAGTTGTTGCAAAGAAAATAAGACATTGTAACGACTTTTTTTTTTATCATTGTCAATTTGATAATAATTCGTAACAACAACAAATATCGTTGCATAATATATAACAAAAATTAATTAAGCAACAACTATGAAAAGTCGTTCAAATGTCATTAAAGGTGGCAAATGGGCCAGTTCGGGCGGGTTCGATCCAGGTTATTTTCGAGTTCGGGTTATTTCGAGTTCGGGTTTTTTTGGGTTCAGGCTTTTTCAGTTTTTGGTTTTTTCGGGTTCGGGTACTTTCAGTTTCGGGTTTTTTCGGTTTCGAGCATTTTCAGGTTGGGTTGTTTTCGGATTCGATCTAGTTTCGAGTTTGGTCCGGTTATAATCCGGCGGGTTTAGCGAGCCTAGTCAAATTATTTTGAAATTTTATAAGTTATAAATATTTTTTATAATTTTAGATGTAATAATTAATTTAATTTTTATATAGTTAAATAAAAATATAATACAATTACTAAGGTAAAATTAAAATTTAATAAATATTCATATAAATATAACTTTTTACATTTTAACATTTTTATTACTTAACAATGATTATTTTTAATTTCTTGCGATATTCACATTTATTATAAAAATATATAATTATATATTAATAACTATATAAAAATTTATTTTTTAAGTGAGCCAAAATATATATTATATATATATAAATATTATATATATATATATGTAGAAAAACTAAAGGAAAGTGAAAATCCAAATGCATTAATTATACAAATAAACTAGATTTAAACCAGTGTATCACAATTTTAATTTATAATAATTTTTAAGAAAATATAATGGACTTATAAAAAAATTCTTAACATTTATATAAATTGTTTATATAAAAAATAACAAACTATAAATAAATCATACTGAACAATTAAACATTTATATAAATTGTTTTATACTCTTAACAAGAACTTATTGGGTCATTACATTTTTTGGGTCAAAGTTGGGCTATTAGAATTTAGATACTCTTAGTTCAATAATTTTTTTAATTTTGTTTTATTAGCTTTTTTTTAATAATTATATTGTACTTTTAACAAGAGTTTTTCTTACATTTATTTTATTTTTTAAATACCAACATAATTAATAATTAAATCTAATCATATACATTAAAAAAAATACTTAATATTATTATTAATTGGTCAACTAATTACCTCAATTTTATATTTATTTTGTTTTTGATTTGTATATAAATCATAATATTAACATTATTACATTAAATATAATCGTACTCGAACACACTAATTAATCAAATATCTTATTAAAAATTTAGAATGTTGAATTAAAAAAATTATATACATCAATTGACTTATATTAATAAATACTAACATTTGATACAATCAAATGATATACAGTTATACACTAATTGAGTATTAATTTAACAATTTTTCATGTTCATAATAACAGAATAATATTAGATATACATTAATTGTGAATGTCTAATTAAAATGTGAAATAGTAGATATTACTAAATTAATTAATATTATCCTAGTTATTTAAATATAATTAATCATAATATTAACACTTGTTAATATACTTAAAAATAATAATAAACTTTATTCTTAATTAAATTTAATATTAACAATAAATAATAAATTAAATTTTAACTTAGGAAGGTTCTAAATACACCCTTTTTTTTCATGCACCCATTGTCATTTGTGCTATAAACAGTAAATTATAAAAAGAATAAGGTGTAATAAGAAAAAAATGAGTTTGTTTAGAAATTTTCTTTAACTGATATTAGTAACATTTTGACATTTTATCATATTAATTTTTGGTATAAAAATTAATATAAATATTAAAAATAATAATAATAGGAAACAAAGAACGCCTAAAAATATAATCCCTCCAAAAATTTATACAAATCTCGTTTTCCCACTCATATTAATGATTGAACCGCCATTTTAATAATATGAGTTTCCAAATCAATCAAAACACTGATATAATGGCACAGGTACAGGCACTTAGCGTCTCAACCTTTCTCTTGTTCTCTTTTAGCTGGCCCTAAATGAAGCCCTAAATGAAACCCTAAAATATCAAATAATCGCAGCAAAGCTCGGTTTCTTTCAAGCTTCAGCGCCTTTTTCTGTCTTTCTCTTTCAGTCTTTCACTCTTTCTTGGTCTTTCTTTTACCGTTTACTGTTTCGGTCTTTCACTCTTTCCATCCAACCTCTTTCACTCAGCAAAACATCTCTCGGTGGCGGCTCTTTCCGGCAGACAGCAACTTTCTCACGGTTGCACGGCTCTCTTTGGTGGCAGCCGCAGCATATCTGGGTCTCGGCAGCTATCTGACTACGCAGCTAATTCCCTGTTTAGATCCAACAGCTACTGCTCTTTCTCTCTCTGGATCCGGTAGCAGCAGCTCTCTCTCTCTCTCTAAAAATCCGGTGATAGTAGCTCTTTCCCTTTCCAAATCCGACGACAATAGCTCTCTCTCTCTAGGTTTGCTTTTTTCTGGGTGTGTGTGTTTGAAGGGGTATTTGATTCTTTTTTGTGTTTTAATAATATTTATTATTATAAATTAGGGGTATTTGATCCATACTATTAATTCAATTAAAGGTTATGTTCTAGGATCATATGTTTTGGATCATGATTATGATTACGGTTGCGCAAGACGGATGAAACCAAGTGGTATAGCATTATATTGCTTTCTGTATCAATATATTATAAGCTGTATATTTTAAATGTATGCAAGATACGGACATATAAGATGACTCTTTTTGAATTATGTCAAATAAATCCATAGAAATGCAACTCGTAATATATCAAGCTTGCACTATTTTAATATTACATGCCAGTTTGCTATTGTATGCTAATAAGATGGAAGTGAGAGCATGTAGTTTATATTTATCTTCTATATCATCATCATCATTATTATTATTATTACTATTATTAATCCTTTATGCTTTGTTTTTGGCAGTCAGTGTGAAGATCACAAATTTTCGTATCGAATTTGTGAAATAAAAGAAGGAATTTAAATGAATTAAGTATTGAGAAATATTTCGAAGTTATTATTTTAGTAATGAAATCGAAGATGTGAGTTATGCATTTGACTATAAATGATTAATATATATTGTAGATTATATATATGTAAGTTTGAGATATATACATTAATTCGATAAAGAAAATAAATGATACTTTTACATAAGAATGAAATATGTTAATGATTAGGTAAGTGTAGTTACTAACCTACATACATGTATGTGAGTGATTAAATAATAATAAAGAAAAGAAGAATAAATATATATAAGTGTATATATTTATTTAATTAAAAAAAAGGGACACATATATATTAAATTAAATGTGGTATACATGTGAAAATATATATCAATCATATATATATATATATATAGATAGTAAATAGATATAAATGAAAAAAAAAAAAATAAAAATAAGGAAAATATATATATTTCAAATATATATATGTATAGATATAAATGAAAATATAAATAAAAAAAAAGAGGAGGGAAAGTCGGATTTAGCTTCCCTTGGAAGCCACCGACTTCTCTCACCTACAGTAGAACCGACAGATTTGAAGGAAAACCAGACAAAGGCTCTGCCTCTTTAAACAAAACAAAACCTGATAAAAAAAAAAGAAAGAACAGAAGGAAGAAACGTGAAACAGAGCTGGTAGAAGTAACGAGAGAAAGAGAGAAAGGAGGGAGAAGCTGCAGTTAAAGGAATTTGAGAGAGTGGCTGAGATTGAGATCAGAGAAACGAAAGGGAAATAGTTGCAGTGAAAGAAAGTGATGAAGGTGAACTGAAGGAGAAAGAGAGCCTCGAGAGAAAGAGAAACTACAACGGTAGAAGAAGGAAAATGCAGTATAGCGTTGAAACGAGACAGAAAGTGAGCAGCAGTGAAACAAAAAAAAAAAGTGGACTGAAGGAGAAAGAGGACGTGGGAAAAGTAGGACAGAATAAGGCTGAACGGGTGGCGTTTGGATGATGGAAGCAGAACGTGGCTGAACTTCATGTTAGGAAGCCATGATGGGAAAGCAAAGGGCTCTTTCGGATGGCATTTTGGGTGTTGAGAATGATCAAGTTTTTTACAGCTTTCTTAGGTGCGGAGTGTTTGGAATGCTAGCAATGTATTAAGATTAATCTTAGGTGGTTGCACGGTGGTGTAAAAGGCTATTTCCAGGGCTGAAACAGAAGCATCAGAAGGCTGTGTTTCAGCTGATCAGAGGCTGATTATGAGCTGAGTTTGGAAGTTAGTTTGGTGTTGCCTTAGGGTGGTGTTCGAGCATTTGTAGAGGGCTAAAACAGGGAGCCTTCGAGTAGCCTGAATAGAGGCGTAAGAAAGTGTTGTTCAGTTGCTTTTGTAGCTAATTTGTGTCTTTTAAGGCTAAAAACATAAGCAAGAAGGAAGAGGTACAGGGGTCAGAACCAAGGACTAAAAACATGGTGGAAGTGGACTGTTTGTGAGGCGTGAAGCAGGTCTGTTAAGAGCTATTTTACTAGGCTGTTACGATGATGTTTGGACATTAAATAGTGGTGATATTTCAAATGCTTAAGAGGGTGTAACCAAGAAAAGACGAGCTGCCAAGGTTGTTCAGGCTAAGGAAAGAAAAGAAAAGTAAAAGGAAATAAAGTGCGACAAATGGAAGACGGACACTTGCCTAGCTAATCTCGGTGTGCACTCACGCTAAGCTCGGAGTAGGTAAGACTTTTATACAAGTCTGCGGTAGATTTATATTGTATAGACTATATAGATTACTAAATTGAATGATTATACAATAGAGCATGAAATTGAATAGAGAGTTGGTAATTATATGGTTAAATGTTACATTGTGGAATTTTCAATTGAGTCAAATAGATAGTGATGATCCGAAGATTAAAAATATTTAAACGACTTTTCTACAGTCCGGGAGTAAGTTGGTGAGTGGGATTATACAAGCTCAATTGTTGAATATTGACTACAGGATTGCTTGATTTGATTTCGATTGTGCTTGATTGAGGTAAGGGATATGTATAAGGAACGTAGAAGATACTAAAATGATTTTAAGATCAATTGTTTTGTGTTTTATGAACTGCGTATGCTTTGCAAGAGACTTTAGAATTTGATACTGTCATGCTATCGAATTTTTTTAAGAATATTGATTTCTGTGATTTTAGTTAAAAGACTAAGAAACCTTGTTAAGAATTGAACTTTTTTTAAGGAATTCAATTTTAAAAATATTAAATTGCATGATTTTAGCATATTCAAGAATTTTTAAATTAAATTTTATTTTATGGAAATTACCAAACATTAGTGTTTTAGAAATATTTATGAAAAATTATGAAGTTTTCGGATTTTTGGAATTCCTTGCACTCTAATTGGTTTGGAACCTTTGTGAGTTTTGAAAATGCTCTTTCAAATTTGGATTTATGAAACTCTGCATTAGCATGAATTTTCTAAAGAATTCAGTTTTTGTTGAAAGCTTATTAAATTTCATGATTTTAAAGACTTGTGACTTTTCTATCTTAAATTTTGTTTTATGGATTTATTATAAATCATGGCACTAAAACTTATTTCTTTATATATATTTTGGAAATTATTAAGCTTTTAAATATTTGGAAAATAATTCTGATCTTATGCAATAATCTACTTTATGAACTTTTATAAATATCTGTATGTTTTGACTTACGGATTTGAACTTCGAACTATGAAACTTATGTTTTGAGACACTGGCTAACCGTCATCTTGTGGTATCTGGACTGTTGTATATTTTGGATCCAGCAGTATCTGGTTGCAGCGTGACCTTAGGGGCCTGTAGTATCTGGCTATAGCGTGACCTTCGAGGCCTCTAGTATCTGGCTGTAGTGTGACCTTCGGGGCCTACAGTATTTGTATATGATATGTATTTTGCGCACTATGTTGCTGTGTGATTTGATCCAGTCTGCAGCAGTCACAGATGACACCTGATCAGTGTTCACTGTAGATCACTTGGACTATGGCCATACGTCTATCTGTTATTATCCTTATAGGATATCTTTGTTGCTTGATGTATACCGAGTTACTGTCATGTCTCCACTTTCTGTTATTTCTAATTTCTGAATGATTTTTAAATATCTGACTTTCGAACTCTGAATTCTGGAAACGATATAATATGGATTAATATGATTGGATTCTAAAATTTGAAAATGATTTGGTACTGATTTTTATGATTTGATTTGAAATATGATATGGTTTACGAAGATGATTGTTCACACATTTGCATAGCATGGCTTTGTTAAGTGATCTGTTATATGGATTTGATTTACATCTGATTTTCAGAATACATGAATTCCTTTCTGAATAAAAATCTCTAATTTAGAAATATCCCTTACGTTTTAGAACTTATTAATTGTTTCAGATACTTGCATATAGCTTACAGTATCTGTCTCTTTATATCTATCTTTTATTGGGCTTTCCAAAAAGCTCACCCCCCTTCTCCATCTTCCAGATTATTTGCAGTAGGCGATCTATACGAGATTTCGACACGTCCTTCGAGGTTTTTGTATCGCCCTTGAAAGTATATGATGTACAAGTGTCTATTTTATATTCATACTTGCTTTTCAGTTCTTTTATAGTAGGGGGATGTAATTAAAGGAAACACTTAATACATTATGGTAAGTAATGATACTTTGGTGGACATGAATTTTGTTAAGTAGTATAATTTTAATATGTGACTGCATGCTTAGTCAAAAAAATTGAACTGGGACCAAAGTGATTATGGGATATTGATTTAGGTAATATAAATTTAGCTTAAGAATAAATCTGAAACACTAAGCACAACCCAACCAAGTAAGTGAAAAAGAAAAAAATTTGGTTCATAATTTTGGGTTAAAAGGTCGTTACAAAAGTTAGTATTAGAGCAAGGTTGGTCTGATGTGCTTTAGTGTCTGTAGGTCAAGAATTGGTTACATAACCATAAGTACTGTACATGTCTGAGTGTATACTGTACATAGTTGCGTAAATAGTACTAAATATGTTTGTTTTGTCCAGGCTATATATAAAATGAGAGGGCAAGGACGAGGACGTTATAGGAGTGTGAAGAGTGTCGGCAGGAGACAAGAAGTGTCGGCACCTGAGACCCCGACTCTGGAACCTCCTCCCCCTCCTCAGCCAGAACCTGATGGAAACCGAATGGATAGGCTGGAGAGGACTATAGATACCATGTCCCAGAATATGAACGCCATGTCTGCCATGTTTACCCAGTTCATGGCAAATTTCAATAACAATCAGGGACAGGCAGCCCCACCATTGGCACCAGCACCACCACCCTCACCACCGATAGTGCCTCCTCCTGTGCCTCCACCACCATTTGCCCCTCAGCCTCCGGCTCAGCCCATACCTCCTCCGACTCAGCCAGTCTAGCCCCAGGCCCAGCTCGAGGTACCTGCTCTAGTGCAGCCACAGGCAGGACCAATAGAAAGATGTAATTTAACTCGACTTCGAGAGTTCAAGAAGTTTGACCCTCCTAAGTTCAAGGGGGAAAAGGAACCGATGGTAGCGGAGAGTTGGGTGAATGAGATGGAGAAGTTATTTGAGTATATGGCATGCTCTGAGACAGAAAAAGTGGGCATGGCTACCTTCTTACTCGTGGATGAGGCGGAGCATTGGTGGAAATCCACTAAGACTGTGTTGAGGGCTAGACATCCTACGGTCACATGGGACATATTTTTGGGGTATTTTCGTAAACAGTACATTCCTCGTACGGTCCATAAGAGGATGCAGACCGAGTACTTGAATTTGACTCAGGGGAATCAGACGGTGGATCAATATGAGTCACGATTTACAGCCCTCAGCCGTTATGATCCACAGATGGTGAGTAACGAGGAGCACCTTGTAGAGAGGTTTTTGGATGGACTACGACCATCTATCAAGTCTCGACTAGCTCCATTAGATATCTCCACCTATGACGCGGCTGTTCGGAAGGCCCAGTTATGTGAGCAAGATTATAAGATGTATCAGTTTGATTTTGGATCCCGCTCCAAGGGCAAGGATAAGGATAAAGGTAAAAGGACTTTTGATGATTGATTTCCTACATCTGGACGGTTTGATAAGAGGCTTCAGGGAGATAAGTCTTTTGGTAAGAGGCTGGTAGGAGATAAGACTATTGGGGATCGATCTGTTAGACCTACTACCGTCGCGGGGAGTATTGGGACTTAGAAAGGTATAGTAGCCATTCTATGTAGTATTTGTCGTGTGACGTCCCCGTCACTTCATCTTATCATCTAACTTTTTCCTTCTTTATTTAGATTTAGTTTATCCAGTGTCATTCTTCCCTTAACCTTAAGCTAATCATTTAATAGCTCATGAAATTATATTCAATTTCCATAAACATAAAAATGATATATATAAATATCATTCTGTTTCCACAGGATCTCATACATCATCTTAACTTACATCCCCGACATCTTATATATATAATCTCTACTTGTACTGTACCGTAGCTGAATTACAATTTAACTTTACATATGAACATATAAGTATACCTTCTATGCTAACTGGGAAGCGTATCGAGAAGGTACACTTCGATTCTTCAAGCACAAGCTCCTCTAGTTGGAGCGGGGTTCACTTCAGGTAGTTTGTAGGAAGAATGGTCGTAAAAGGGTGAGTTTACGCTCAGTAAGAAAATTACATAAAAGAGCGTCCTATGCCTCTATATGCCTTTTTCCTACTCGGCTCTATAATGTCATGTAAAGCATTATAAAGCATGCATCATAAACATCTTTCATGCATTGTTTACAACCATGCATATTTATTTCAAATGACATGGCAATCATGCTTTGTATGCTTCTTTTAAAATATAGCATACATATAAAACATGCATCATACTTCCTTCTTTAAAACATCATACTTCATAACATACTTTAAAGCATACATCATACTTCTTTTTCATACATACATCTTATACTTTGAAATAGATGGAGATTATGTACAATATTTAAGCGATTGAGTCATCATATGAACCGTTCATTCCCATTCATATGACTCTAATCATGCATTGGTACAGTAGTGCACTCCGTATAGGTCAGGGATTCTCTCCTGCCTTTAGAAATCTACAGTGAACACTAGTCAGGTGTCACACGTGGGATTGAGGATCGGACTAGGGTTCCTCGCTCAACATACATATTACTGAGGACTTGATCAGAGTCACCCAGCCATCAGAAATGCATAATCATCACGCAGTCCATAGTCTCAAAACGTTTATAATATACTTTTCAGAAAACACTTTTGTGTTTAAATCAAATAAGCTTTGAAAACATCTTTTCATACATGGCAGTCGACTGGCCTCATAGGGCAGTCGGTTGCTTCTTCATAACTTCATTTCTCGAAATTATTTTCATTTCCGAAAATACATGGAGGCAGTCGACTGGTCCATATAACAGTCGACTGGTTTTCAAACAGAATGCTTCTTAAGAAATAGCAGTCGACTGGTCATATAGCAGTCGACTGTTTTTGAAACAGAATGCATTTTAGCAAATAGCAGTCGACTGTCCAATATAGTAGTCGACTGGTTTGAAACAGAATGCTTCTGGGTAAATAGCAGTCGATTAGCTTACATAGCAGTCGATTAGCTTACATAGCAGTCGACTGGTTTGCATCGGTTTTCGAAAAACGGTGTTTTGGTTGTCTCTAGGCAGTCGGCTGCTACTTAAGGCAGTCGGCTGCTCCTAACCTAATTGGCATTAGGAGACAAGTCCGAAAATGTCATTTTCCTGCATGAAATCAGCTGGTGTTTCTTTCCAAATCACACACAAGCATCATAAAACATGCGGACATAGCCGCCTTACGTCCGTTACATAAATTCCTTACCTCGATTCCTTCGAGAACGCAAGATCACTTGGCGCGTTAACCCTAGCTTTCACTCCTTCAAAGCTGTAACATCAAATCAATTTAAACTTTTAAACAATCATCATACATACATCCTATCAACCTAGTACAACTCCAAACCATGAACCAAATTGCAAGAATCATCCTCTTCTCTTACCTTCACTAGAGACCAAAATCTCAAACTTTGAGATCTCTTCTAATACTTGGATTCAATCCACCAAACTTTGGATATCACTTAGCCTAGTGACAAGGATCGTTTTTCGTTAAATGAACTTAACGAATTGCTGGGGAATTGGGGTAGCTTATCAGGGAAACTTGAGTTGGAACTTAGAGAAAATGGAGGAAGAACGTGAGGGAGAGCTGGGAAGGGCTGGCGTGGGTGATGATGATGAGGGTGGTGAGTCATGAACTCCATTAATTGCATGCTTATCTCATCATCTATCTCAGCCATGCTTTATCCCTTGACTCCTTTGACCCATTAATTTCCTCTTTTCCTCCTTCTCATCTCAGCCATTCATTAAATCACCAATCCAAAAATTCTGATTAAATTTCTTGTCTCATACTCTTAATATTTTTCTGATATCAACATATTGTATTTGACTTATTGACATTCAACTTCATTATTTCTCCTATATTCCATTCATCAATCATACATTATTCATACATCAATTTCATGTCAACTTCATATGCATTTAATCATATTAGATTGAAATACTTTACAAACATGGAGGAATACATGGAAATTGGGGATCTCACATCCTCCCCACCTTAGAAAATTTGGTCCTCCAAATTAGCTTAGCTTATCAAGTGAATAAGTCTGGATACCTTTCCTTCATTAAGCTCTCTAGCTCTCATGTAGCTTCTTCTGTCGTGTGGTATTGCCAGAGAATTTTCACTAATGGAATCGTCTTAGATCTTAATATTTTCTCTTTTCTGTCCAAAATCCGAACCGGCTTCTCTACATAGCTCATATCTTCCCTTATCTCCAAGGGTTCATACTCAATGACATGAGACGGATCCGGATTATACTTCCGAAGCATCGATACATGAAACACATTATGTACTCCCGATAGCTCCGGAGGTAATGCCAATCTATAGGCAACATCACCTATTTGATCTAAGACCTCAAATGGACCGATGTAGCGAGGACTTAGCTTACCTCGTCGGCCAAATCTCATAATCCCTTTGGATGGAGAAACTTTCAAGAATACAAAATCTCCAACCATAGACTCAAGTGGCCTCCGTCGAGCATCTGCATAACTCTTTTGTCGGCTCTGAGCTGTCTTAAGCCTTTGACAAATTATCTTAACATCTTCTGATGCTTGCTCAACTAGATCTGGAGCTAATAACTTACGCTCGCCCACTTCTTCCCACCCAATCGGAGATCGACACCTTCTTCCATACAAAGCTTCATATGGTGCCATCCCGATGCTTGCATGGTAACTATTATTGTATGCAAACTCGGCCAATGGTAGATGGTCATCCCAGGAACCTTTAAAGTCCATAGCACAAGCCCTCAACATATCCTCGAACGTCTGAATCGTGCGCTCGGACTGTCCATCAGTCTGCGGATGAAAAGTTGTGCTGAAATTTAACTTAGATCCCATGGCTTCTTGAAAATGTTCCCAGAAATGGGAAGTAAACCTGGAATCTCTATCAGAAGTGATGCTCACTGGAACACCATGTAGTCTTACAACATCTTTTACATACATATCTGCCAAAGCATTGAGTGTGTCTGTTGACTTTATAGGCAGGAAGTGAGTTGACTTTGTCAATCTATCCACGATCACCCAAATACTGTCATGATTTCTCTTGGTTCTGGGTAATCCCATAATAAAGTCCATCGTAATGTGTTCCCACTTCCACATAGGTATAGGCAGAGGATGCAGTAATCCTGCTGGCTTTTGGTGCTCTACCTTAACCTATTGACATGTAAGACACTTCGCCACAAATTCAGCTATGTCTTTCTTCATGTTCTTCCACCAGTACACCTTGCGAAGATTGTGATACATCTTCGTATTTCCTGGGTGCAACGTGTACTTAGTGGCATGTGCTTCAGTCAAGATCAACTTCTTCAATTCATCATCATTAGGGACACATATACGACTCCTAAACCTCAAAATTCCATCACTACTGACATCAAATTCTGAGGTCATACCTGACTGCATCTGATTCATAGCCTCAATACATCTATCATCTTCCTTTTGAGCACTTCGGATTCTGTCCATCAAATCTGGCTCAATTATCATACTAGCCATCATTCTCGATTGCTCATTAGGCATAACATTAAGGTTGAGGCTTGCAAACTGCTCGATTAGCTCATATTCTTTTATCATCATATAAGACACCATACTTACATGCTTCCGGCTCAGAGCATCTGCCACCATGTTAGCTTTCCCCGGGTGGTACAAGATTTCACAATCATAATCCTTAAGTAGCTCGAGCCATCTTCTTTGTCTCATATTCAATTCCTTTTGAGAAAACAAGTATTTCAGACTTTTATAATCCGTAAAAATCTGAAATCTCTCACCATATAAGTAATGCCTCCATATCTTCAGGGCAAACACCACTGCAGCTAACTCCAAATCATGAGTCGGGTAGTTCTTCTCATGGTCCTTCAACTGTCTAGAACCATATGCCACTACCTTACCATGCTGCATTAACACACATCCCAAGCCTTGCCCTGAGGCATCACTATACACCGTAAATCCACCTGAACCACTAGGGATGGTAAGGATCGGTGCAGTCGTTAGCCTGCGCTTCAACTCTTGGAAGCTACATTCACAGGCTTCATTCCACTCATACTTCACTTCCTTGCGCGTCAAGCGCGTCAGTGGAGCAGCTAGCTTTGAGAAACCATTTACAAACCTTCTGTAGGAGCCAGCTAAACCCAAGAAACTCCTAATCTCCGTCACTGTCTTCGGTCTCTCCCATTGAACCACCGCTTCAATCTTTGATGGATCAACCGAGACCCCATCTTTACTGATAATGTGACCTAAGAAGGAGATCTGATTCAACCAGAAATCACACTTACTTAGCTTGGCATATAGTCCTCTATCTCTGAGGGTTTCCAAAACAATCCTCAAATGCTGCTCATGCTCTTTCCGTGACCTCGAGTACACCAAGATGTCATCGATGAAGACAATGACAAACTAGTTCAGGTACTGCTTAAACACATCATTCATCAGATTCATGAAGGCTGCAGGTGCATTGGTCAGACCAAACGGCATCACCAAAAATTCATAATGGCCATACCGCGTCCTGAATGCGGTCTTAGGGATATCTTCGTCTCTAATCTTCAACTGATGGTATCCCGACCTCAAGTCTATCTTAGAAAAGACTTGTGCACCCTTTAGCTGATCAAAGAGGTCGTCTATCCTGGGAAGAGGATACTTGTTCTTGATCGTTACCTTGTTCAACCACCGGTAGTCAATGCACAACCTCATACTACCATCCTTCTTCCTGACAAAAAGCACAAGAGCACCCAAGGGGATATGCTGGGTCGTATGAATCCCTTGTCCAGTAACTCCTGAAGCTGCTTCTTCAGTTCTTCCAATTCTACCAAGGCCATCCGATAGGGGGCTCTCGAAATGGGCTCAGTCCCTAGTGCCAAATCGATCGTGAACTCCACTTCCCTATCCGGAGGAAGTCCTGGAAGATCATCCGGAAACACTTATGGAAAATCTTGGACTACAGGAATATCCTTGAGTCCGGGACGTTTCTGATCCACGTCCTCCACATAAGCAATAAATCCTTCATACAACCATACATGCTTCTCATTACTTTCATATGAACTCAAATCAAGAACAAAACAAACTTCATATTAATTACTTGCAAAATTTACAACATAGCTAACGGGTGAAGAGAAGGTCACACTCTTTGCATGACAGTCTAATATAACATGATTATTAGCTAACCAATCCATCCCCAAAATAACATCAAACCCATACATATTTAGTAGGATTAGGTCAGCTATTGATTCTCTTTCTCCTACACATAGCTTACAGTTTCTATACACTAACTTTGTCATTTGTGATTCCTTAAAAGGAGTACTTATCTTTAATAGGTGTTCTAAAGTCTCAGGCTCGACTGGTATTTTCGTTGCAAACTTAGGAGACACAAATGAATGCGTAGAGCCTGGATCGAACAGTGCTATGATACTTATATCAAACAAGTAAATTGTACCTTTAATCACTTTGGACGAGGCATCGGCAGACTCTTCGTCAATGGCAAACACTCGTCCTTGGGTCACAGCTTTCTTTCCCTTCTCAGCAGCAGTGGCCTTAGGTTGTGGTTTAGGGGTCTTATCAGATTCATCAGGCATCCTCGGATCTCTCTGAGGGCAATCCCTAATCATGTGCCCTTTCTCCCCACATCTAAAGCAAGCGCCACTCGCCAAGCGACATGGCTGTGATCCGTGAAATTTCCCGCACTGTTCACATCTTTGTATCACACTCTTCGGTGAGCTAGCGGTACTTCCAGCTGGATTTTGGGATCGTTCATCACTTATCTTGATCCCAGTAGCTTTAGGAGTACCTATATCATTATCATCATCATAACTCCGATTTCAATATAATTCTATATAACCATTAATTTAATTTAAAGATCATCTTTCTACACTTTACTTACTTATAGAAACTCCTTCAGATCGTCTACTTCTCCGGAATGGATACCTATCACTCGGAGCTTTCTCATCCGACTTCCGCTTCATCGGTTCCTTGCCTTTACCCTTGGCTCGGAAGTCAGCATGATGCAGATCATAGTCCTGCTCACATAATTGAGCCTTACGGACAGCTTCTCCATAGGTGGTGATATCCATCGGATACAATTTAGATCGAATCGGGGACTTCAATCCCTCGATGAACCTGTAGATCTTATGCCCTTCATCTCTTCGGACTTCTGGATCGAATCTACTCAAGGTGGTGAACTTAGATTTGGTACTGATTCACCGTCATCGTACCTTGAGTCAAACTTAGGAACTCGATCTTCAGTCTATTTTGATCCGTGCGTGGGATGTATTGTTCATTAAAAGCCTCCACAAATCTGTCCCACGTGACCTCATCATATCGGGTCTCTAACACGGTCCGAGTGGCTTGTCACCAATATTCAGCATCATCAACTAATAGGTAGGCAGCCAATCCTACTTTCTCCCTTTCGGAGCAAGGCATGTACTCAAAGGATTTTAGAACTGCTTTCATCCAGTTCTCTGCTGTCAACAAATCTCTTTCCCCCTTAAACTTGGGCGGATCCAACTTCTTGAATTCTTTAATCAGTGCCACACTACAATAGGCTCTGGAATCTCGCCTTTCCGTAGTTGGGGCTGGTGGGTTTATTCCCGTAGGAGGAATAGCAGTTGCAGTTGCTTGGGTACTTGTGGCCACATTTGGGAAGTTCGACATAAACTGGGTGAACATCGTGGCCATGTTCTCCATGTGCTTTTCCATTTTCGCTAGCCTTGTATTCGGGCTATGGGGTGGAGATGGATGAGGAGACGGAACTGGAGGCTCTTCAGTGCGACCCCGTCCTCTTCCTCTACTTGTACCTCTCCTTCGTGAGCTCATACTGTAAATATAGTCATCATTGAGCTCTTTAGTATAACCATAAACAGTTATACTATGCATTTGTATTCAGACAAGTACAATATAATTGGGGATATATTCTATTTCTAACTTCTTGACACTGACAAACCTCAATCTAAACTGCTCTGATACCACTCTGTGACGTCCCCGTCACTTCATCTTATCATCTAACTTTTTCCTTCTTTATTTAGATTTAGTTTATCCAGTGTCATTCTTCCCTTAACCTTAAGCTAATCATTTAATAGCTCATGAAATTATATTCAATTTCCA
Source organism: Heritiera littoralis (assembly GCA_031772115.1). NCBI lineage: Eukaryota > Viridiplantae > Streptophyta > Magnoliopsida > Malvales > Malvaceae > Heritiera > Heritiera littoralis. Next base: position 2,282,178 of record JAPDPK010000053.1, on the reverse strand, counting down.
TAAACATAAAAATGATATATATAAATATCATTCCGTTTCCACAGGATCTCATACATCATCTTAACTTACATCCCCGACATCTTATATATATAATCTCTACTTGTACTGTACCGTAGCTGAATTACAATTTAACTTTACATACGAACATATAAGTATACCTTCTATGCTAACTGGGAAGCGTATCGAGAAGGTACACTTCGATTCTTCAAGCACAAGCTCCTCTAGTCGGAGCGGGGTTCACTTCAGGTAGTCTGTAGGAAGAATGGTCGTAAAAGGGTGAGTTTACGCTCAGTAAGAAAATTACATAAAAGAGCGTGCTATGCCTCTATATGCCTTTTTCCTACTCGGCTCTATAATGTCATGTAAAGCATTATAAAGCATGCATCATAAACATCTTTCATGCATTGTTTACAACCATGCATATTTATTTCAAATGACATGGCAATCATGCTTTGTATGCTTCTTTTAAAATATAGCATACATATAAAACATGCATCATACTTCCTTCTTTAAAACATCATACTTCATAACATACTTTAAAGCATACATCATACTTCTTTTTCATACATACATCTTATACTTTGAAATAGATGGAGACTATGTACAATATTTAAGCGATTGAGTCGTCATATGAACCGTTCATTCCCATTCATATGACTCTAATCATGCATTGGCACAGTAGTGCACTCCGTATAGGTCAGGGATTCTCTCCTGCCTTTAGAAATCTACAGTGAACACTAGTCAGGTGTCACACGTGGGATTGAGGACCGGACTAGGGTTCCTCGCTCAACATACATATTACTGAGGACTTGATCAGAGTCACCCAGCCATCAGAAATGCATAATCATCACGCAGTCCATAGTCTCAAAACGTTTATAATATACTTTTCAGAAAACACTTTTGTGTTTAAATCAAATAAGCTTTGAAAACATCTTTTCATACATGGCAGTCGACTGGCCTCATAGGGCAGTCGGCTGCTTCTTCATAACTTCATTTCTCGAAATTATTTTCATTTCGGAAAATACATGGAGGCAGTCGACTAGTCCATATAGCAGTCGACTGATTTTCAAACAGAATGCTTCTTAAGAAATAGCAGTCGACTGGTCATATAACAGTCGACTGTTTTTGAAACAGAATGCATTTTAGCAAATAGCAGTCGACTGTCCAATATAGCAGTCGGCTGGTTTGAAACAGAATGCTTCTGGGTAAATAGCAGTCGACTGGCTTACATAGCAGTCGACTGGTTTGCATCGATTTTCGAAAAACGGCGTTTTGGTTGTCTCTAGGCAGTCGGCTGCTACTTAAGGCAGTCGGCTGCTCCTAACCTAATTGGCACTAGGAGACAAGTCCGAAAATGTCATTTTCCTGCATGAAATCAGCTGGTGTTTCTTTCCAAATCACACACAAGCATCATAAAACATGCGGACATAGCCGCCTTACGTCCGTTACATAAATTCCTTGCCTCGATTCCTTCGAGAACACAAGATCACTTGGCGCGTTAACCCTAGCTTTCACTCTGTAATGACCCGTTACCATATTTTTCACCTTATTTTACACAATTCATCTGGTTGGGCTGTCTGTGATACTCCACTTCACTAACTATTAAACAAATTTTAATATAACATTGTTAAGATAATACACATCCCCTATCTTATTTACAAAAATGTAGTACTGTATACATGTCTAAATACAAAAAATAAATGATCGTACCTTATATGTCTCAGACGGTCTGTCACATCGTCCATTATGTGCAGCCGTGATCCACAATCAACTGATCTCACAATCATCAAAACCTGAGATGTTAATATTGGGGAGTGAGCAAACCACGGCTCAATAAGAGAGTTATATGTCACACTTGATATTCAGCTATCTATATGCTGAAAATATTTTTCATTCTCTTTAAAATCTTCCTAGCTGGCTCTAGGCTCACATGTAGGAAGGATATTACAGTCGGCTAGGGATCCAGATAGAGTAAGGCAGGTATTTTAAAATACCTTACTTGTTCCGAAACCTAGAAGCAACTGTAGAGAGTATTAGCTCCATTTTTCTCAAAACGATATGATTTTCGTTTTTTCCCACAGAGTAAACCACTTATTTCTTTTCACTTCAGTATCCTTTAAAACACATGACAGTACAGTGATTTGTAAATATCTAATCATTGGATAAACACTTCTTTGATTATTTCTATTTTAGAAATAATTCTTATGTTATTCTTTTAGAATAAACATCTATTTCTCTTTTCAAATCAATAATCGTATCGTACAGTTCAGTAAAACAGTATCTCGATACGGTTCAGTCAGTGACAGTAAACAGTAGCTACCAATTTAGAAAACAGTATACGATAGCTTTCAGTTCAATAAACAGTAAATGGTAGCCTTCAGTTCAGTAAAACAGAAATCAGTGGCTACCATTTCAATATACAGTACAGTTCTGTAAGCACAATGTTTTGGTACGATTTTGCTCAGTAAACAGTAAACAGAAATCAGTATCATATTCCAGTACAGTACAATAAACAGGATTCAGTAAATCCTTTCAATAAACAGTAATCAGTATGTGAGACTAGGCATCACCCTACAAATAAATCATGCTCTCATTGTTCCCTCAGGAACACAAGTCATCCGCTTTTGGGGTGCACCCGTAGGCAATCGCCCCTCACGGCTATCTCGGCTAGATCTATGGCCACAATCTAAAGGTGGTCCTCGGGTCCACTTGCCAAGTGACCTCGAGACCGCTGATGACTTGGCGGGTCCATCAGCCTTGTGACGCCCTGAGGTGCACCCGTTGGTCCATTGACCTGAGCCACCGCCCCAAGAGGGTCACGCAATTATATAAATAATACTGCATGAACTCAGGGCCTAAAGTCTCAAAACAGTGTAAAGCGTACCATAGCCTTTATGGATTTTAAACACAGTAGTGTAAAAACATTTCACAATTATCCATAAGGCTCACATGTATAAATCATCACCTTTATGAAATTTATAATTTAAATCACATTTCTCAAAATATTTCATAAAGGTATAAATCATATTTCTCATACGGTGAAAACAGTTATAAAATAGTCACACTGTAAAACAAATCTCATGACAATGTCTTTTTCACCGTAACCCATGTATGCACGCCTTTCCGTGCTATCCATCGAAAACATGATTTTTAAAATCATCGGAATTCAATTCAAATATATTTGTAATTTATGGAAAAATAAGTTATTTATTTTCCAATTTTTTTTTTCATAATTCCGGCACCATGTTTTCCTCTAAAACACATATAGAGACCTCTAGTCTCGAAATCATAGTTTTTCATCATTTCTTAACCTTTATGGAATTTATATAATTAATTATTTCCATAATTAAAACCATAAAGATTTTATATGAAATCAAGTGAATATTTAAGAATATTTATAAAAATATTCACTTCAGTCTCTTTTTCATTTTCATCTCATTTCACGTGAAATATCACCTACCGGGTGAATTTTCGGTGATTTCCTTTTCACCATCTCGAAAACATGAATATTTTAAAATCAAATATCACTATATTCAAGTTTTATGAAATTTACTTAATTTCTCGATTTTCGTACTTGAAAATCGTTTCACGTGAAATCAAATCATTTATTATGGTTTTCGGTGATTTTCGGTAATTTTTTCGATAATTTTCGACAGTATAACGGCTGCCGATTTGGCTAGCCTCCTGCACGGAAAATACAGTTTATATTCCTCAACCAGCATTTCACCATAATTTAAAACCGATAAATCACCACAATTTCAAAACCAATCATTATAAATTGCATTTATAAATTAAATGCATAATTTAAAACATATGGCCAAATATCCTTACAGGCGGCACATGTCTCCCTTACCTGTTTCGGGTCGGTGACTGCCTCTCGAAGGTCGCGCCCATGTTCACCTCGTCCGATTCCATCGGCTCGATCATCGAGGGAATTTTCTGGAAATTAAATTCTAAAATTTAGAATTTTTCCATAATTATTTAAATAAATAAATTATTTAAATAATTTACTATTTTCCGAGATTTCTTACCGATTCCCATAATTCTCTGGATTTCTCGTAATTTTCGAATTCTCGGGAATTTTCCAAATTCCCGGAATTCCTTTTCTCTTTCTTCTTTTTCTTCCTTCTTTCTTTTTCTCTTTTCTTTTCTTTTCTTTTTTCTTCTTTTTCTTTTTCTTTTTCTCTCTTTTCCCGCCGGACCGGTCTACCTCCTTCCTCGCCGGTTCCACGCCGGCAACCGGTTCTCCGGCGGCTCAGGGGCTCAGCAGCTGGCCGGCACCACGGTGAAGCCGGATCTGGCCTCCGTTCGGTCTGGATCGGCGGCACGGTGGCGGATCTACTCGATTTTGGTTCGGTTCCTTCTCCTCCTCCGTCGACCTTCCTCCGCCGTTCACCTCCTGAACTGTGGCCTCCTACCTCTTCCTCCGGCGAAGCTTCGATGGCAGTGGCGGCGACCGATTTGGCCGGCACCGCCAGATCTCGTTTTCTTCTTCTTCCTCGATTTTTTGTCAGTTTCTGTTTTTCTCTCCGATTTTCGTTCTGTTTTGGGCCGTCGCCGGTGACCCTCGCCCTTCCTCGTCGACTAGTGACGTCCCCTCTCCTCTTTTCCCTCGCCGGCGGTGGCATCTCCGCCACCGATGATTTTGGCTGGGAGGGTCGGGGTTGTCCCGATTTGTTTCCTTTCTATTCTGTTTCTGCTTCTGTTTTTTTATTTAATTTATTTATCTTATATTATATTTATAACTATATTATAAATATAATATTAATATTATATTATATAGTATTCTACTATATAATATCATATAGATATATTTATTATATATCAACACATATATATATATTTAATATATATATATATATATATCTACATACTTTTTAACTTAAATTACATTTATATATTTTGATATAAATGAGATAATACTATATATATTGTATTTACAATATATATATTTTCTTCCTCATTTTCTTATTTAATTTGGATTTCCATATATCCAAATTAAATTTCCTTACTTTCCTTATTTAATTTCCTTCACTTAAATTTCCACTTCCTCAATCTTTGAATTTCCACAATATTCCGATTCTCACAATTTTATTTATTTATTTCCAATATTTATTTTCTCCAATATTTATTTCCAATAAATGGAAAATTTACGGTTATCACATTCTCCCCAGCTTAAGAAATTCGGTCCTCCGAATTTAACTTAAGTCCAAAGGTGGTATATGCCATATAATTACGACCTCTGACTTTTAGGTCATCCTCCAAGTAATACTGCCAGTACACTTTCAACATTAAGAGTACTTTAGACCACTACATGCTGTCTTTCATCATATATGTCTATACTCCCGTAAGTTCATTTTTCAAATCTAGAGTTATTCATTTCCACTCTTTTCACATAAGAGTCCATGCACAGTACTTTTCATATCACAGCTGATCTATGCTGTTCACCATCTACTTTTCTCACTTAGTGCCAAGTCGATATGGTTCGGTACTATCATGTACACATGTCAATCAGTTATATGTAATTGTCCCAGTAGCTTATACATCTCATGCACACGCTCTCTCAACATCATGGAGCGTTTACATCTCACGCTCGTAAATGTATACATCAGTATGGAGCGGTGTCATCAGTACACTTGGGATCTCAAAGCCCTTTGCTATCTCTCATTAGCATATGGCAACTCAGAGACTCCCATCACATGTCATGCTCACTGGAACTGTACATATACATTTCCACTATCTCACACTCATACTTCGACTAGGGCACTAGAGAATTTAAGAGCCAAATAATGGAAAGTGATTCTATTTAGATCATCAGTTTTTAATCACTTCCATATCATTATTTCTCTTTTAGACTCTTTATTGTCCACAATATTCATTTTCTCTTTTATTTCATTAAGGCTGCATCTCACTTGAGTCATAGATCATGAGACAATTATGTTCTGTTCATGTAGTATGGTCTTTAAATCTCTTTTCATAATTTAGATTCCACAATTGAATCCTCAATTTATATATTTAATCACCACATCATCTATATACTTCCACCATTTCTATCATTTCAAGGTCGTTTTGTGTATAATCATTTTCTATTTATATACTGGCAGTAAATAATACTTGTCATTTATCTTACTCCTTGGAGTATCAGTAATTTCACTTATCAAATCTGGCTTGATTTTACATCTTGCCGCAGTCATGTGATAACCAACACAAATCACTTTCAGTTTTACCTTAGGGAACTGTTCATATTGATGTTCCCCTCTCATCATGCAACTTATTTCCTTATTCCACTTTCATTTTCGTTTTCATGTTTCCACTTTTATCTTTTAATTTTTTTTTCTCTCATTCATTTTGTCGGTTTTCTCAATTGGTATGGTCCTATACTGCTAAGATTTTTTAAAATCTTGCATACCATCTTTTCTTTCCACTTATTCATTTACCGACTTTAACTTCTTTCTTTAATTAGGTCTCATCTATAGAGCAGCTAGTCTCATCACTCTTTTATCGACTGGTAGTAGTATCTAGCTAGACTCATTACTTTCGTATCTCAATCATTATCTCGATATCATAGACAGGTTCACTGTCATCCCGTCGTCTCGAGATCATATATCTCAAGAGGAGATACTGTCTAGCCAAATCTCTTAGTTGCAAATCTTAGCACAATTCCATAGTCTTTAAGAGTTTAAGGGTTATACCACAATGCTGCTCATTTTCCATTTATACTTTAGACTCTATCACTATTTCATCAATTTACTCATGTATGGATGCCTCATTCTTTAGGCTTATATACCTCAAAAGGAACTCGTAAAATTCACTCCGAGTTCTAATCATCATCTTACGGACATTAGTCTCCGACTTTTATTTAATAACGCTTTATACAAAGGTAAATCTTATGAACTCCTCATGCATCTCAAATTAGATCAGTGAAGCGTCCATTTTCGTGTAAATGAATACTTGTTCTTCACAAAAACTTTATTAGATAGTAAATTAATACATCCTTTTTAATTCATCTATGTCTCAATATCATCAATGCTTCTCTCACTTACACTTATACAGATAACTTTCTTATCCTTAATTTACGTTATCTGTATTTCCCTTAATCACACCTTATACACGTGCATTTCATTATTCTGACATTTTCCAGAGTAGATTTCTTAAGCTTTCGGATTTTCTTAAGTTTTCCGATATAAGCTTAGAATCAGATTTCATATTCAAAATCGAGCCAATATTATCTCAATTCCTCTAGTCTATATAACTCTGAAAATCTTATTAGGAATCACATCCGATACTTTCTTTAATCACACATCTCTTATCATTTCGGAATCTCATTCTTATGTCCTGTCATTTTCACTGTGTATTCTCAAGGCAGAGACATTTACTATTCAAATCATTTTGACACACACTCTACCTTGATTTCCTTATTCACTCATTTACAGTACTCCATACAGTACATCAAGTTGCAATGTATATCTCAAATGGTCTGGTTCTATAATTAAATATTCATTTAATACCTCAGAAACAGTATAAATGTATAGAACCTCAATCAACCGTACTGCTATGGATTTCATCAATTTGTTTTCCGATCACTTTCTCAGTCATTTTCTATATTCATTTCACTTTTCATAATATCCACGATCCCGTAATAATTATTTGAGTTGATACACTCATAATTCAGGCCCTCATAATCAATAACCGGGCCAACCATCTTGCAACATCCCACTACACTATTATCGGATCACATCATATAAGGCCTCGGCCCGTCCGCCGTTCGCCTATACATATCTATACCGTCCTCTTTTGGCGAGCACACTAGCCCCCTCAAGGATCAATCGTGAGGCCCAGCCCGTTCACTAGGTCACTCACCACTCGCGTCCATAATCTAAGTGTCAGTGGAATCAGTAATAGGGATCGCTATATTCATATGACATCCTCTGTGCCATTAATAACTCCATTTCTATCAATGGATTTAAGATCACTTGGTTTTATCACTATTCAGAACTTCGCCCAACATAGGGGTATTTTCATCATTTCGACATTTATTTCTTTCTCCTCAGTATACATTTAAATCAATGAACTGATCATCTATGTGCTGATAGTATCCTTCTCATACTAATATCAGCCGTTAAGATCTTATTCAATTTCGACAGAGAAGTTCACTAAAATCCAACTTGGATTATTCTGCCTGTAATTCAGCTTTATATCATCAATTTCTCTGTCCAATCAATCAAATCCATCCTCTATTGGTCTATTCTGACTCCCAGTAAAATTTTGGAGTCAGGGGTATTTTGGTCATTTTTGGCCAAAATTTTCTCTCTCTTCAAATTACCCTCAATCGGTGATCTTAAAGTCTATTTAATGATGATATTTCATTCCCCTCCTTTATATCATCACTTTCAGGTCTCATTCGGTTCGGACAGAAAAGTACTGGTGGGGCCGTCACCGAGTCCTCTCGGTTCCTTACCGAACAGGCCTTCATTTAGATTGTAAGAATCACCGAATTTCTGGTAATTTCTGAGCCTATTTTCTTCTTTAGCATTCTCAATTTACACTTTCTCACTCCCTTTAAATTATTTTACTCAATTTACAATCATTTATTTTCTCTATTTATTCAGACAACACAGTACTATCGGGGATGTTTAACACTTTTCTTTCCAAAAGTATTCACAGACATCAGACCAACCATGCTCTGATACCATTAAATCTGTAACGACCCGTTACCATATTTTTCACCTTATTTTACACAATTCATCCGGTTGGGCTGTCTGTGATACTCCACTTCACTAACTATTAAACAAATTTTAATATAACATTGTTAAGATAATACACATCCCCTATCTTATTTACAAAAATGTAGTACTGTATACATGTCTAAATACAGAAAATAAATGATCGTACCTTATATGTCTCAGACGGTCTGTCACATCGTCCATTATGTGCAGCCGTGATCCACAATCAACTGATCTCACAATCATCAAAACCTGAGATGTTAATATTGGGGAGTGAGCAAACCACGGCTCAGTAAGAGAGTTATATGTCACACTTGATATTCAGCTATCTATATGCTGAAAATATTTTTCATTCTCTTTAAAATCTTCCTAGCTGGCTCTAGGCTCACATGTAGGAAGGATATTACAGTCGGCTAGGGATCCAGATAGAGTAAGGCAGGTATTTTAAAATACCTTACTTGTTCCGGAACCTAGAAGCAACTGTAGAGAGTATTAGCTCCATTTTTCTCAAAACGATATGATTTTCGTTTTTTCCCACAGAGTAAACCACTTATTTCTTTTCACTTCAGTATCCTTTAAAATACATGACAGTACAGTGATTTGTAAATATCTAATCATTGGATAAACACTTCTTTGATTATTTCTATCTTAGAAATAATTCTTATGTTATTCTTTTAGAATAAACATCTATTTCTCTTTTCAAATCAATAACCGTATCGTACAGTTCAGTAAAACAGTATATTCAGTATTCAGTAAAACAGTATCTCGATACGGTTCAGTCAGTGACAGTAAACAGTAGCTAGCAATTCAGAAAACAGTATACGGTAGCTTTCAGTTCAATAAACAGTAAACGGTAGCCTTCAGTTCAGTAAAACAGAAATCAGTGGCTACCATTTCAATATACAGTACAGTTCTGTAAGCACAGTGTTTTGGTACGGTTTTGCTCAGAAACAGTAAACAGAAATCAGTATCATATTCCAGTACAGTACAATAAACAGGATTTAGTATGTGAGACTAGGCATCACCCTACAAATAAATCATGCTCTCATTGTTCCCTCAGGAACACAAGTCATCCGCTTTTGGGGTGCACCCGTAGGCCATCGCCCCTCACGGCTATCTCGGCTAGATCTATGGCCACAATCTAAAGGTGGTCCTCAAGTCCACTTGCCAAGTGACCTCGAGACCGCTGATGACTTGGCGGGTCCATCAGCCTTGTGACGCCCTAAGGTGCACCCGTTGGTCCATTGACCTGAGCCACCGCCCCAGGAGGGTCACGCAATTATATAAATAATACTGCATGAACTCAGGGCCTAAAGTCTGAAAACAGTGTAAAGCGTACCATAGCCTTTATGGATTTTAAACACAGTAGTGTAAAAACATTTCACAATTATCCATAAGGCTCACATGTATAAATCATCACCTTTATGAAATTTATAATTTAAATCACATTTCTCAAAATATTTCATAAAGGTATAAATCATATTTCTCATACGGTGAAAACAGTTATAAAATAGTCACACTGTAAAACAAATCTCATGACAATGTCTTTTTCACCGTAACCCATGTATGCACGCCTTTCCATGCTATCCATCGAAAACATGATTTTTAAAATCATCAGAATTCAATTCAAATATATTTGTAATTTATGGAAAAATAAGTTATTTATTTTCCAATTTTTTTTTCATAATTTCGGCACCATGTTTTCCTCTAAAACACATATAGAGACCTCTAGTCTCGAAATCATAGTTTTTCATCATTTCTTAACCTTTATGGAATTTATATAATTAATTATTTCCATAATTAAAACCATAAAGATTTTATATGAAATCAAGTGAATATTTAAGAATATTTATAAAAATATTCACTTCAGTCTCTTTTTCATTTTCATCTCATTTCACGTGAAATATCACCTACCGGGTGAATTTTCGGTGATTTCCTTTTCACCATTCTCGAAAACATGAATATTTTAAAATCAAATATCACTATATTCATGTTTTATGAAATTTACTTAATTTCTCGATTTTCGTACTTGAAAATCGTTTCACGTGAAATCAAATCATTTATTATGGTTTTCGGTGATTTTCGGTAATTTTTTCGATAATTTTCGACAGTATAACGGCTGTCGATTTGGCTAGCCTCCTGCACGGAAAATACAGTTTATATTCCTCAACCAGTATTTCACCATAATTTAAAACCGATAAATCACCACAATTTCAAAACCAATCATTATAAATTGCATTTATAAATTAAATGCATAATTTAAAACATGTGGCCAAATATCCTTACAGGCGGCACATGTCTCCCTTACCTGTTTCGGGTCGGCGACTGCCTCTCGAAGGTCGCGCCCATGTTCACCTCGCCCGATTCCATCGGCTCGATCATCGAGAGAATTTTCTGGAAATTAAATTCTAAAATTTAGAATTTTTCCATAATTATTTAAATAAATAAATTATTTAAATAATTTACTATTTTCCGAGATTTCTTACCGATTCCCGTAATTCTCGGGATTTCTCGTAATTTTCGAATTCTCGGGAATTTTCCAAATTCCCGGAATTCCTTTTCTCTTTCTTCTTTTTCTTCCTTCTTTCTTTTTCTCTTTTCTTTTCTTTTTTCTTTTTCTTTTTCTTTTTCTTTTTCTTTTTCTTTTTCTTTTTCTTTTTCTTTTTCTCTCTTTTCCCGCCGGACCGGTCTGCCTCCTTCCTCGCCAGTTCCACGCCGGTAGCCGGTTCTCTGGCGGCTCAGGGGCTCAGCAGCTGGCCGGCACCATGGTGAAGCCGGATCTGGCCTCCGTTCGGTCTGGATCGGCGGCACGGCGGCGGATCTACTCGATTTTGGTTCGGTTCCTTCTCCTCCTCCGTCGGCCTTCCTCCGCCGTTCACCGCCTGAACCGTGGCCTCCTACCTCTTCCTCTTCCTCCGATGAAGCTTTGATGGCAGTGGCGGCGACCGATTTGGCCGGCACCGCCAGATCTCGTTTTCTTCTTCTTCCTCGATTTTTCGTCGGTTTCTGTTTTTCTCTCCGATTTTCGTTCTGTTTTGGGCCGTCGCCGGTGACCCTCGCCCTTCCTCGTCTACTGGCGACGTCCCCTCTCCTCTTTTCCCTCGCCGGCGGTGGCATCTCCGCCACCGACGGTTTTGGCTGGGAGGGTCGGTGTTGTCCCGATTTGTTTCCTTTCTATTCTGTTTCTGCTTCTGTTTATTTATTTAATTTATTTATCTTATATTATATTTATAACTATATTATAAATATAATATTAATATTATATTATATAGTATTCTACTATATAATATCATATAGATATATATATATTATATATCAACACATATATATTTAATATATATATATCTACATACTTTTTAACTTAAATTACATTTATATATTTTGATATAAATGAGATAATACTATATATATTGTATTTACAATATATATATTTTCTTCCTCATTTTCTTATTTAATTTGGATTTCCATATATCCAAATTAAATTTCCTTACTTTCCTTATTTAATTTCCTTCACTTAAATTTCCACTTCCTCAATCTTTGAATTTCCACAATATTCCGATTCTCACAATTTTATTTATTTATTTCCAATATTTATTTTCTCCAATATTTATTTCCAATAAATGGAAAATTTACGGTTATCACACACTCCTTCAAAGCTGTAACATCAAATCAATTTAAACTTTTAAACAATCATCATACATACATCCTATCAACCTAGTACAACTCCAAACCATGAACCAAATTGCAAGAATCATCCTCTTCTCTTACCTTCACTAGAGACCAAAATCTCAAACTTTGAGATCTCTTCCAATACTTGGATTCAATCTACCAAACTTTGGATATCACTTAGCCTAGTGACAAGGATCGTTTTTCGTTAAATGAACTTAACGAATTGCTGGGGAATTGGGGTAGCTTATCAGGGAAACTTGAGTTGGAACTTAGAGAAAATGGAGGAAGAACGTGAGGGAGAGCTGGGAAGGGCTGGCGTGGGTGATGATGATGAGGGTGGTGAGTCATGAACTCCATTAATTGCATGCTTATCTCATCATCTATCTCAGCCATGCTTTATCCCTTGACTCCTTTGACCCATTAATTTCCTCTTTTCCTCCTTCTCATCTCAGCCATTCATTAAATCACCAATCCAAAAATTCTGATTAAATTTCTTGTCTCATACTCTTAATATTTTTCTGATATCAACATATTGTATTTGACTTATTGACATTCAACTTCATTATTTCTCCTATATTCCATTCATCAATCATACATTATTCATACATCAATTTCATGTCAACTTCATATGCATTTAATCATATTAGATTGAAATACTTTACAAACATGGAGGAATACATGGAAATTGGGGATCTCACATGTCGGAACCTACATACAGGTAAGCCTTGCTATAAGGCTACGAGCGCTTGCTTTCGTTGTGGACAGAAGGGACACATGATAAAGGATTGTCCGCAGAATTCGATAGTACAGAAAGAGCCTGAGTGCGCAGCCCAACCTCAGAAACGAGCCACCGTTACAGAAAAAGGCAAGAAGGCAGTGGCTCAGGGCAGGGTGTATGCGTTGAATCAAGAGGCTTCTGACACTTCATCAGATGTTATCAAGGGTAAGATCTTAGTCTTTGATATTATGGCATTTGCATTATTTGATTCAGGTTTTACTTATTCCTTTATATGTTCTTCTTTTGCTATGAAGTTGTCTATAGAGCCTGAACCCCTAAGACATCTGTTACAAGTTAACACTCCTTTTAGAGAGTACCGAATGACTGATGTTGTTTATAGAAATTGTAAGATAAGGATAGGAAAGAATGAAATGATAGCAGATCTAGTTCTACTGAATATGTAGGATTTTCATATGATTTTGGGTATGGATTGGTTATCTGCTAATAGAGTTAGTTTAGACAGTTACTCTAAGAATATAGCCTTCTCCTTCCTTGAACATTATGTTGTAGATTTTGCTTCGAAGTAAATAAAAGTATACTATTTCGTTTAAAAGATATTGGAATGAGAAACTTTTAGATAAGAGATCTATCCGAAGTAGTGTTTCTCCTTGGAATGCACTTATGTTGTTTGTTCAGAAGAACATAGGTAGTTTTTGAGGATTGTCCTCCAGACCCTTAGGAATCGTAAGATATATGCTAAGTTTAGTAAGTTTGACTTCTGGTTGGATCAAATTATTTTCTGGGTTATGTGGTATTAAAGGACGAGATGTCGGTTGACCAGTCTAAGATAAAGGCCATTGTATAGTAGGAAAGGTACCCAGAACTATTTGGTTTAAGTTAGTCCAATACAAATTTGGAAGATCAAATTTCCTAAGATGGGGAGAATGTGAAGACCACAAATTTTCGTATCGAATTTCTGAAATAAAAGAAGGAATTTAAATGAATTGAGTATTGAGAAATATTTCGAAGTTATTATTTTAGTAATGAAATCGAAGATGTGAGTTATGCATTTGACTATAAATGATTAATATATATATTATAGATTATATATATGTAGGTTTGAGATATATACATTAATTTGATAAAGAAAATAAATGATTCTTTTACATAGGAATGAAATATGTTAATGATTAGGTAAGTGTAGTTACTAACCTACAAACATGTATGTGAGTGATTAAATAATAATAATGAAAAGAAGAATAAATATATATGTGTATATATTTATTTAATTAAAAAAAAAGGGACACATATATTAAATTAAATGTGGTATACATGCGAGTAATACAAATAAAATATATATCTATATGTCTATATATATATTAACTATAATATTTATAGGTTTCAAATTAAAAATAAAGGAAAATATAGATTTCAAATATATATATATATATATATATATATATATATATATATATATAGATATAAATGAATATATAAATAAAAAAAAAAAGGAGGGAAAGTCGGATTTAGCTTCCCTCGGAAGCCACCAACTTCCCTTACCTACAGTAGAACCCACAGATTTAAAGGAAAACCAGACAGAGGCTCTGCCTCTTCAAACAAAACAAAACCTGATAAAAAAAAAAAAGAAAGAATAGAAGGAGGAAACGTGAAACAGAGCTGGTAGAAGTAATGAGAGAAAGAGAGAAAGGATGGAGAAGCTACAGTTAAAGGAAATCGAGAAAGTGACCGAGATTGAGATCAGAGAAACGAAAAGGAAATAGCTACAGTGAAAGAAAGTGATGAAGGTGAACTGAGGAAGGAGAAAGAGAGCCTCGAGAGAAAGAGAAACTACAATAGTAGAAGGAAAATGCAGTAGAGCGTTGAAATGAGACAGAAAGTGAGCAGCAGTGAAACAAAAAAAAAAGGGTGGACTGAAGGAGAAAGAGGACGTGGGAAAAGTAGGACAGAATAAGGCTGAACGGGTGGCGTTTGGATGATGGAAGCAGAACGTGGCTGAACTTCATGTTACGAAGCCATGATGCGAAAGCAAAGGGCTCTTTCGGATGGCATTTTGGATGTTGAGAATGATCAGTTTTTTACAGCTTTCTTAGGTGCTAAGTGTTTGGAATGCTAGCAATGTTTTAAGATTAATCTTAGGTGGTTGCACGGTGGTGTAGAAGACTATTTCCAGGGCTGAAACAGAAGCATCAGGAGGCTGTGTTTTAGCTGATCAGAGGCTGATTATGAGCTGAGTTTGGAAGTTAGTTTGGTGTTGCCTTAGGGTGGTGTTCGAGCATTTGTAGAGGGCTAAAACAGGGAGCCTTCGAGTAGCCTGAATAGAGGCGTAAGAAAGTGTTGTTCAGTTGCTTTTGTAGCTAATTTGTGTGTCTTTTAAGGCTAAAAACATAAGCAAGAAGGAAGAGGTACAGGGGTCAGAACCAAGGACTAAAAACATGGTGGAAGTGAACTGTTTGTGAGGCGTGAAGCAGGTCTGTTAAGGGCTATTTTACTAGGCTGTTACGATGATGTTTGGACATTAAATAGTGGTGATATTTCAAATGCTTAAGAGGGTGTAACCAAGGAAAGACGAGCTGCCAAGGTTGTTCAGGCTAAGGAAAGAAGGAAAGAAAAGAAAAGTAAAAGGAAATAAAGTGCGACAAATGGAAGACGGACGCTTGCCTAGCTAATCTCGGTGTGCACTCACGCTAAGCTCGGGGTAGGTAAGACTTTTATACAAGTCCGCGGTAGATTTATATTGTATAGACTATATAGGATTACTAAATTGAATGATTATACAATAGAGCATGAAATTAAATAGAGTTGGTAATTATATGGTTAAATGTTACATTGTGGAATTTTCAATTGAGTCAAATAGATAGTGATGATTCGAAGATTAAAAATATTTAAATGACTTTTCTGCAGTCCGGGAGTAAGTTGGTGAGTGGGATTATACAAGCTCAATTGTTGAATATTGACTACAGGATTGCTTGATTTGATTTGATTTCGATTGTGCTTGATTGAGGTAAGGGATATGTATAAGGAACGTAGGAGATACTGAAATGATTTTAAGATCAATTGCTTTGTGTTTTATGAACTGTGTATGCTTTGCAAGAGACTTTAGAATTTGATACTATCATGTTATCGAATTTTCGTAAGAATATTGATTTTTGCGATTTCAGTTAAAAGACTAAGAAACCTTGTTAAGAATAGAGCTTTTTTTAAGGAATTCAATCTTAAAAATATTAAATTGCATGATTTTAGCATATTCATGAATTTTTAAATTAAATGTTATTTTATGGAAATTACCAAACGTTAGTGTTTTAGAAATATTTATGAAAAATTATGAAGTTTTCGGATTTTTGGAATTCCTTGCACTCTAATTGGTTTGGAACTTTTGTGAGTTTTGAAAATGCTATTTCAAATTTGGATTTATGAAACTCTGCATTAGCATGAATTTTCTAAAGAATTCAGTTTTTGTTGAAAGCTTATTAAATTTCATGATTTTAAAGACTTGTGACTTTTCTATCTTAAAATTTGTTTTATGGATTTATTATAAATCATGGCACTAAAACTTATTTCTTTATATATATTTTGGAAATTATTAAGCTTTTAAATATTTGGAAAATAATTCTGAACTTATGCAATAATCTGTTTTATGAACTTTTATAAATATCTGTATGTTTTGACTTACGAATTTGAACTCCGAACTATGAAACTTATGTTTTGAGACACTGGCTAACCGTCATTTTGCGGTATCTGGACTGTTGTATATTTTGGATCCAGAGTATCTAGCTGTAGCATGACCTTTGAGGCCTGTAGTATCTGGCTGTAGTGTGACCTTCGGGGCCTACAGTATTTGTATATGATATTTTTTTTTGCGCACTATGTTGTTGTGTGGTTTGATCCAATCCACAACGGTCACAGATGACACCTGACCAGTGTTCATTGTAGACCACTTGGACTATGGCCATACGTCTATCTGTTATTATCCTTATAGGATATCTTTGCTGCTTGATGTATACCGAGTTACTGCCATGTCTCCACTTTCTGTTATTTCTGATTTTTGAATGATTTTTAAATATCTGATTTTTGAACTCTGAATTTTGGAAACGATATGATATGGATTAATATGATTGGATTCTGAAATCTGAAAATGATTTGGTACTGATTTTTATGATTTGATTTGAAATACGATATGGTTTATGAAGATGATTGTTCACACATTTGCATAGCATGGCTTTGTTAAGTGATCTGTTATACGGATTTGATTTACATCTGATTTTCAGAATACATGAATTCCTTTCCGAATAAAATTCTCTAATTTAGAAATATCCTTTACGTTTTAGAACTTATTAATTGTTTCAGATACTTGCATATAGCTTACAGTATCTGTCTCTTTATATATATATATATATATATCTCTTATTGGGCTTTCCAAAAAGCTCACCCCCCTTCTCCACCTTTTAGATTATTTGCAATAGGCGATCTGTACGAGAGATTTTGACACGTCCTTCGAGGTTTTTGTATCGCCCTTGAAGGTATATGATGTACAGGTGTCTATTTTATATTCAGACTTGCTTTTCAGTTCTTTTATAGTAGGAGGATCTAATTAAAGGAAACACTTAATACATTATGGTAAGTAATGATGCATGCAACTTTGGTGGACATGAATTTTGTTAAGTAGTATAATTTTAATATGTGATTGCATGCTTAGTCAAAAAAATTGAACTGGGACCAAAGTGATTATGGGATATTGATTTAGCTAATATAAATTTAGCTTAAGAATAAATCTAAGACACTAAGCACAGCCCAACCAAGTAAGTGAAAAAGAAAAAAATTTGATTCACAATTTTGGGATAAAGGGTCGTTACAGTCAGTTTGGCTAGTTTGTTGAGATCCAGTTTGATGCAAATGGTAGAGTATCTGGTCTGGAATCATAACATACCTTCTTGAACGATCCTGTGTTGTTCAGATAATAGATCTTGAGAGGAATTATCACTGCTTCTATCAATTGTGTGCATTTGGGAAAGTAATCCGTCTCTCTTTATATCTTTCTTTAGCTGAGGATATCTCTTTTTCTCTTTCTCTTCATTCTCTTGTTCACTGAATGTATGCATGTGTATTATTTGTGTACATACTGTATATATGCTTCTGAATATTTTGTTTAATGCTATAGATAGCTGCACATTCAGTTCTTGTGAATATTGATTTAATGCTGAATGAAGCTACACATTCTAATGTTACTAATAATAGGAATTAGCATTGCTTTTATCAGTTGTGCACATTTGGGAAAGTAATCTGTCTCTTTCTTACCTTTCTGTTTGACTGCGCATTTCGTCTTTCTTACTTTGTGTTGACAGATGTCTCCTTCATGTGCATGTTTTTGTTAGCATATTTAATATATGCCTATAGGAACTAGGAAGTCTGTTTTTGTTAGCATATTTTATAATATATTTTATATATGCATATTTTATATATGCCTATAGGTTTGCTTTTTTCTGGGTGTGTGTGTTTGAAGGGGTATTTGATTCTTTTTTGTGTTTTAGGTTTATACCATTAATTGAGTTTTATTGTTTTATATATTTATTATAAATTAATAATATTATTATAATTGAATCATGTTAGAATTCTGTAATATTTTTCATAAATGGAGTTCATGAAAATAAAACTCATTTCTATACAGGATGGAATGTGTAACCTCTTGCCGACATAGGTAAGATATATATACAAACTAAAATATCCCAAGCTCCCAACTGCCATGTAGAACTAGCAGTCTACTAGGATCAAAATCTCTCCATCGTGGGGCAATAGTGGTTTAGGATATAGGCAGCATTTGTTCAGCTCATTAGAGCTGATCATGACAAGAAAAAGAAATGATAAATGCTATACCATCAGCTATTGTCAAATCTTAGCTCGAATGAATTGTCTTGCACAAGACAAAGCAATTTTTGATGTGCTACAATATTGCTTACCACACAATGCAGAAATATTGATTACCATTCATAATTGGTTGCATGGATATGATATAGATGAAGAGGGTAAGATTTTAATGTCATTATTATTTTATTAATTTTTTTATTATTTAAATTCTTATATGATTATTTTTAATGTATTTTATTAGATGAAAAAGATGGAACATTGGGGTTTGGAAGGAGTGTTGCATTGAAACGATGTTGAATTAGTTGTCTTATGAAGGAGGAGTAAGAGTTTCTAATTGCAATGTATGTTGATATTCTTCATTTTACTAGCTTCATTGATAAAAATTTAAGAATTTTTATTAAGAGTAATTAGTTGTGATTGATTTGGTTGTAATTTGCAGGTTTCAATTTGGATGTTGGAATGACTCATTGATCTTGATGTATTGTGTTCTTATTCCCTAGGAATGTGAAAACTTTTGTTTATATATTTTTATTTTACTATATTTTGTTTGGACATTATACTTGTATTGAAATAGACTGACTCGCTAAAGTTGGTGCTCATAAGATATAATTAAAGTTGATGCTTGGAGGTGATCTGGAGGGGTCTGATAGGCTGCCCTTTTTTGTTTTAGTGATTTTGGTTATGGGGTTGTGTTGTCTAATTTGCGGGAATCTCAGGCTGTTAATCCTTGATATCATGATGTTCAAATCATTCTCTTTTAATATTTTAGGATAAATATATTGTAACTTAGGTCCATGATGAAAGAAGGCGATTTTGACGGTGATCGGGTGCTTAATCAGATGGAGTTTTGTGTGTTGATGTTCAGGTTGAGCCCTGAGTTAATGGAAGCTTCAAGGTTTCTGTTGAAGAAGCTTTTGAACAAGAATTCAAGGATTTTCATTGATATCTAGGCATTTTTGTTTTTTCTTTTTGATTTCTTGTCTCATCCATAATTGTTGTAATGAAGATCTTGACTATACAGAAAGAGCAGAACAAAAGTTGATAGAATATTTGCATTTGCATTGGTTCTCACTTCTTTTTTTTCTTTTCATTTATTCATTCGTTGAAATGTTCTGATACACTGCTTAATGGTACTGCAGTAATCAAGCTATTAGTTGATTAATTAAAGTGGGAAAATCTGTTTTAGGTAAAAATTAAATAGTATGACCTAATTTCTCTAAATTTCGGTAAAAACAAGAGTGAATGAATCTAATTTATCATAACTCATGTTTCTCGAGTCCTAATTAATTTGTGTAATTTTTTATCTGCTGGAAATTAAATTTGGACTTGATGATAGCGTGGGCCAAAATGACATTGACTTAAACTTTGATAAAAATTATATATTGATATGAATTTTAATATGAAATTTTTGTGTTTTATATTATATAAACACAATGTTCTTTGTATATCCTTTGTAATGACCTTGATGATCCAGGAAATCAAGTGGCTTTGTTTCAGTCATTGTTGGATGTTGCAAGGAAGAAGGGGTCTAAATTTTAGTTCTTCAACATTGATAGACAGTTTTTTTTGTCTTTTTTTTAAAGAAAATTATCATTTATTGACAATTGGTAAGCTGGAAATTGCAAGAACCAACATCAATGCCTGGATTATTTATTTATTTATTCTTAGAATGCAATTTCCTAGTAACATCAAAGCATTACTTACCAAAAAAAAAATTAAAGCATTTGATTTTAAGATGGCAGCCCTGTTTCTATCAGAATTGATTAAGATATTGGATCAAAAAAAAAAAAAAAGAATTGATTAAGGTAGAATTCCGGTTCTTGAACATGTTTGTAGGTTTACGTGGTCCTTTTTCCAGGATTTCTAGGTTGTTGCTCCTGAATGGGGGCATTTTGTGCTTGGAAGCTGTTGACAACTTCATGTACAAGACATTCCAACATGATTATATGAATTGTTAAATGATTTTCAACTCTTACACTGCCATTCCATTTCTCAACTCTTGTAAATCTTGTTAGATGTGTAGGGTCCAGCTCACATTAGTTATTAGAGTCCTACTTGGAGTCAGTTAGGGATTTGTTTTTTCTCTATATAAAGTGTTGCATAAACACTTTGTAAAAGGAGAGTGAGAAGTCTATTTTGATAAGAGGCAACACAAGGGAGAAAAAGTAAGCTTTAGGCTTTGAGATTTTTTTTCTTGTTCCATAGAGAGAGCAAGGGGAGAGATAAACTTATATAACAGTTGGGTATTCTTTGGGTAGATTATCCTGGTGAATCCAAAGAGGTAAATTTTATTGTTTTTAGACTAATTGTTGGAACCCTGAGTTTTGGGCTAAAAGCTTAGGGTATTGAAACTTTGTAATTTGCTTATTTCTCATAGTAGATTTTTATGGTTTGCCCCGTGATTTTTCTCTCTACACTGGAGAGTTTTTCACGTTAAATTTTGGTGTCATTTTATTTACGTTTTATTGCCTGCGTATTATTTGTGGCTTGGTAGCTTGATTTATTATTACTATTAGTTTGAGATATTACTGTTGATTGCTGTGGGTATTGTTATTGTGACATTGCTTCCTTGTATTTGTCGTTTGAGGCCCAACAAATCTAACATTGGTTATTGAGTGGAAAATCAATCAAGCAACTAATAATCTTGTTACCTCAATGGAAAATGCATATTGAAATATGATCGTGAAGCCCCATCAGGCATAAGGGTTTTTTTTACCCAAAAAAAGGTCTATGCTTGAAAATAAGAAAAGAAATTACAAATATTAGAATTTGAATTTAATTGCATAAATCATTTGAGTTAATTTCAGATTTTATTTAATTTTTTCAAAAATCAATAAAATTAAAGTAAAATGATAAAATTCTATAATAATATAGAGTATAATCACAAATTTGATCTATTTCTTGAGCCCAGGAAGAGTATCTTGCTCTTGAGAGAGAAAGCTGTGAGAACGATAAAGAAGAGAAAGACAAGTGGCCCCAATAATGCACTCCTACTTTGTCAGCTTTTGTGCAACTCAATTTTTGTTCAATGATGAAGCATCTTTAGGTTGGTGATTTTGCTAGTGTTTTACTATTCTTTTTGTTCGATTTAAGATGTATCTTTAAGTTGTTGTAATGACCTTCTTCTATACAAAAGTGCACTAAATTTTTTTCTTTCTCTACTTACATTGTTGGGCTGTATGTAATGTCTCAACATTAACTCATAAGCTATATTTATAATAGCTATATAAACATTATTCAACATTTGGTCCCAGTCCAAACATTCTAAATAAGCATGCATTCATCATCACAAAATATTATACTTAACCAATATATAACCATCAAGTTGCATGCATCGATATTTAACATAGATATATATCATGTAATTCCTATTGCTACATCCCCATATTCTAAAAGTACTGAAAACATAAGTCTGAATATAAATTAAGTAGCTGTACATAATATACCTCCAAGGTAGAACCAAAAGCCTCGAAGGACGCGATAGCTCCTCACGTATACGCTCCTACTGCAAATAATCTGGGAGGTGGAGGAGGGGGGGGGTGAGCTTTTTGGAAAGCCCAGTAAGAAATAAATATAAGAGACGGATACTAAATTTCTATATGCACGTTCAAAACATTCATTTAACTCAAATACTATTTTTCATAAAGTTTAGAAATCAACATGCTTATGCAATGCGTCAAAAGCATTTCTTTCAAAACATCGATAAACATTTCCATTCGAAACATTATTCTCGTCATAACATTCAATATCCGTATTGGCATAAGTACGAAAGGAATCATATATATAGCATAATCTGGAGACATGATAATTAAGCAAAATCAAGCAGTTCAATTATTCCCGTGCGGGAAGGTACAGTTGACATATGGCCATAGTCCAGAGGGGTCCACAGAGAACACTGATCAGGTGTCTACTGGGCCCGCTGTGGACTGGATCAAGGTCACACAGCAATCGATACTCTACTGTAGATTGGATCAAAATCATACAGTAGTCCAAAACATTACCTACTGTGGACTGGATCAAGGTCCCACAGTAGTCCAAAACATTACTGCTATGATTATTATCCATGTCTCAAAACATTTCCATACGTAAACTTTCCAAAACAAATACGAAGCTCGATGGTTTCTATGAAAATGGGAGCTTTCGAATATGACTTCCAAAGTAGTCAAAATACTGCCATTTCGTACTTACTTTCAAAACAAAACTAGCTAGAGGAGTGTTATTCCAAATCATTTTCATGAACTCTAGCTCATTTTATAATTCAATATTATACAAAAATCCGGCAGCATAACAGCTTAATTTTTGTAAAAACCTCCTGCAAAGAAATACAGTTTATAAACCACAAGCAGTTGATTTTAATATTTTATTTAGTATCCCCTACGTTTCCGATATATATCCCTCACCTCGGTATGTAGCACGAGTATAGCTATGGCACCCTAACTTGTATCCTCTCCTCCTACAATAAGGCATAAAAATAATAAAATTTATATTATTTAATTTCCTTAAGAAACTTATATTTTTAATTATTTTTCTTAAATACATTACCTTGTAACTTTCCCTCTTGGTGGCCAAATACTTCTTTGTCTCCTTAATTCTCCTTTCACCACACAATCCTACACCAATACCATATTTTTAACCTTTCTATTTCATTAAACATTAATCATATAAGTTCATAATAACAAATCAAATCCTTACCTCTTACAATTTACCAAAACCGAGAGCCTTAGTTGTAGCTTATCTCCTTGTCAATTTGAGGCTGTTTTGACTTCAAACTTATAGCAATTTCCCTTACCATCAAGTCCTTACAACAGCCAATGGTTATTCTCATTATTTACCGTCCCCATCAGCTCTTGTTTTGCCTTAAATATCATCTTTGTTCAGCTTCCAAGTAAATTGAAGCAAATCCGAAATGAAGAGAAATCTGCCGTGGTTCCATCAAATTTAAATTACCATTCTTTTCCTAAAAATACCTTAGTTTAACTTAAACAAACCTCAATATTCATCATTTAAATTTACAATAGAAATTAAATTCTTACCCCTTGCTTAACACTCAAAACCGAGGGCCTTATTATGCAACTTGAATCCCCACAATTTTGAAGCTGTCGTGGACTTTAAAGTATGCTGCCAGCTTCCTTGCCCCCCTTCAGTTCTTATTTTGCTTTAATAGTCACCCTTGTTCAACTCCTCTTCCCCTTCACTTTGTCCCATTTTCGAACAACATGCAAAAGTCTAACCAGAATAGCACCCCTCGTTCAGCCAAGTAATTATCTTGTTCTTGGTCAGCTCCCACGTTCTTTTTTTGCCAACCCCAACACTAATGAGTTTTCATGCCACTCAAATAATTATCCACACCGAAACCACCTCTGTTTTTCAACCTCAAAATGATCTTTCTTTAGACACCATTCTCACGTGGATGTAGCAGCCAATTTGGAATAGTTTTCCCACATCAATAAACTTTCCCAAGACAAAAGATCTTCATACCTTCGACTCTTGCATCCTTGCTGCCCTGATTTGTACAGCCAATGAGAACCCTTGCTTCAGCTCAAGGTCCCGAGGAGGAACTCCCTTTTTAGTCTTGATTTACAGCAGCTTAAACAAACCATTCTCCATTTCTCTTCCTTCGTCTAAAGGAACAACCAAATGCAGCCACTAGTTCCAGCCAATATACTTATTCTTCATTGCCGAAACCTTCTAGTTCAAACCCCATTTCCTTCTTATTTTCGATCCCCACACAACCTTTTCTATAGCTTAAGCTTTCCTCATTCCTAAATTCTTAAATGCCGACACTCTTGAGGAAACTGAAGAACAACATGTCGAGAGGGAGCTGGGATTTTTTTGGTGCAGCAGAAATGAGAGAAGGGGATGAGATGGTGTCTGCTAGGGTGATGATGGAGATGGACGGTGGTGAGTAGTGCATGAAGTAGCTGATGTGAAAATAACAATAAAAAACTAATTAGTGGGATCGATTTTGATGAAGCTTCCTCAGGAAGCCTTATCCCAATAAAAATCTATTTTATTTCCCACTATCCATTTTCTTTTATACTAATATATTCATTCCTTTACTGTTTGTCTTATTCTAATATTTAGCATAGTTATATTTCTAGCTTGTTAAATTTATTTCATAACTATATTTATCTCACTAATATTTTCATTATTTCCATTTTTATTAAATTATATTTTCTATGGTCTCCTAAATCCTATAGTCCTTCATGCCATTTAATTTCTTTCCATGCTCATTCTAAATAATTTTTCTTAATCCTCATAGCTTCAAGTTAAACTTTCAATATATAATTTAGTCTCCAAGTCACATTATTTAATCCACCAAATAAAGAATTTGCAACTATTACAGTTGTAAATTTCTTGGCCATTATGATTCATGGACCATGGTCGTTTTGCTGGATTGATGTAGTCTATTTGCGATTCCTCCGAGGATACTCTCCATTTAAGGTATTTTATCTTTCAATGATTTCTAAGTTTATCAAAAAAATTATACTTGTATTTTTAATTTAATTGCTTAATTTTTTTATTTAAAAATTGATTTTTTAATTTTAAGATTAAATTTTTTAAAAGTAAATTTAATATCTTTTTATAATTGAAACTTTAAGAAAATATAATTTAAATTTAATTTTGTTAATAATTTCTTAATTTGTTGCACAAAATATCAAATTTAAAGATTCAAATAAATATGAAAATTATATAATTTTTTTATATTTTTGATTTATTATTGTATTAAAATTAAAATTTTATTATAAAATCAAATGTTAAATTAATAATATATTTATTATTACAAATACAATAAGTATAATATTAAAGATTATTTGATATTCATATATTATGGTGTTTTATATTAATTTTATTTAATAATTGAATTAAAAAGATTCAATATTTATTTTGTTAATAATACATAATTGATATAATTGTATAATAAATAATTATTTTTAAAATTTTAAACTTTTTAATTAAAAAAGTGTATCAATTATTTATTTATTTTTAAATAATAATCATATAATTATTAATTATAATTCGGGTTTTTTCAGGTTCTAAATTTGGTTTCTTTTTGGGTTTCGGATCATATCGGTCTCAGTCGTATCGGGTTCGAATTGTGTCGGGTATGAGTTTTTTCGGTTTCAGGCTTTTTCTATTTTGAGTTTTTTCGATTTCGTGCTTTTTTGGTTTTGGGCTTTTGACTTTCTTGATCAATTCAAATTGGTCCAAGCTTGATTTTGAGCGAATTTTCGAGCTCGAACCAGTTTTTGCCACCTCTAAATATCATGAGATTTTGCAACCCTTTTAGTCGTTGCAAATTTTGGTTGCTACCTTTAAAAACATTTTAAAAGATTGATATATTATACATTTATTGCCAGCTTCTCTTTAGCTAGTCATAGTGGTGCTTAAAGATTCCATTAAATATTACATGAGCTTCACTTGTGTTTATTTCTGTAACAATAGATATTTCATTAATAACAAAATTGCTACAAAACTTAATTAATACTTTTTAATTTCCGTATTTTTTTTTAGTAATATTAATATTTACAACAAAATGCACCAAGCATCCATGACTTTCAAAAAAATATTTTATTTTTATTCGATCGTGATTTATAAAATTTAATTTTTGAATTTGTTACATTTTAAAAATATTTAAATTCTTTTCATTATTTCAGTCTTTCATAACAACTAAATTTTTAACTTAATTGCTGCACACAAATCAAAAAGGCGTCATCACTCATTTTCTCTTCAAAACTAGTAACCATAGGACTTTTGGACTAGTGTTTTCTATATTTTAGATTATCAAACTCAAACCCACACTGGGCTACAGGTCAACTAGTCAACTATTGATTCACTAAGTGAAAGCACATTTATCTCTTTATGGGAACCAGAATTGGTCGACTTGGTATAACCAGTAAAGATTATAAGCGCTCACTGAAAAGTGGAAGATACAAAAGAGCTGAAGTTTTGGTAGTTAATCTAACCTTCTGCAGCTAGAACAACGAAAATAATTTGTAGAATTAAACTCCACAAATCTTCTGCCTACAAATACATTTCTACAGGGAATAGAAGGGATGCAAGTAAATTTATCAAGAATAGTAAAGATCAACTTGCAGACAGATTGGGAAGATGGAAAAAAAACCAACGAACAGATGATCCAACTGCGGATCAGAACAAGAACAGATAAAGAAGTGAGAAGAAAATAATTGAGAAAAAGAGAAGAGAAGATGGGAATAGGATTTGTAACTTTCATTGATTGATTGATTAATGATTTTATTACAACTTGTACTTATACACGACTGGAAAGAAAGATTGCTCAACAGATTACAATAGTTTTGTTACACAGAAAATGACTGCTTAACAATTAAAACAGCAACTATTGTAACCAAATCTTGACTTTTAACCACTTTTTCCACCAATCGATTTCAATGTTAATTCTAGCTTATCAATAGCTCAATCTTCTTGTGTAACTATTGGTACCAATCTGTCACATCCCGTTATGTACAGTATTTACCACATATTCACACTTACAGTAACGGTTGGGCTGTCTGTGATGTCTTTACCTCACACTTTTTAAAACAGTAATCACTATTGTAATGAAGTTAAATCAATATCTGATAAAAATATTTATCGCAAAATATTATATACAGTATTTACACGTGTTCTACATCCCCTATACATGAAATACACAAAAGCAGTACTGTACAAATATGTATGAATAGGTACCAAAAAATAATACCTCTAGGATCCACTCGATGCTACCTCAGGGCAAACTATAACGCAGCCGAATCCGTGGAATGGTATCACTGTAGATAATCTGTGGAGTGAAAAATAAAGAGGTGAGCAAACCATGGCTCAGTAAGATAGTTGTATGCAATTTTGATATCACGAAAACCATATGCAGCAACATCTTTAATTTCCTAATAGTATGCTAGGCACACTAAAAGGAAGGATACTATAGTCGGCCAGGTAATCCAGATAGAATATAGAAGGTATTTTGAAATAGCTGTCTTGTCCCGAAAACCCAGAGCGACTATAGGGAGTAGAAATTTAATTTAATGTAAAATTAATTTAAATATTCACTACATATAAATATTTCACATACTTGAGTAAGATAACTCATTAAATCATATGATTCAACACTTGAAAACAATTGGATTTTCATCACTGAAATCATCACTTTCACATGGGTAACAGTGAGATAAACTGTTCAAATATAATAATAATTCGGTGATAAAAACACTTCGAAAATTAATACATTTCATTATATATCACAATAACCAGTAATAACACGTGAAATAATAGTGGAGACCAAGCAACACCCTAATGATATCATGCTATAATATCTGTAGGGAATAGTAGTAGTAAACACGTGAGATTTATGGTCATAGTCTATAAATGTCCTTGGTTGTACACTGAGCAGATGTTAACCGGGACGCTGAAGACAGGCTCAATATCAACAGCTTCACACATGATATAGTAACACATGAACACATGAGTATGATATGGGGCCTAACAGTCTCAAAACAGTATTTACACAATGATATCCCCTTTATGGAATTCATCTAATCAGATAAACTTCAGTCAGTCTATAAAGGAGAATTATAAATAAAATAGTGAATATTATACTGAAAATAATTTATAAAATATTCACTATTCAACATTTCATTTTACAAATCATATATTCAGCTATAAAACACTTGGGATGAATTTTCGATACTTTAACTTTTACCGAAATCAATAGCATGAATATTTAATAAATGTTTTTTGGTAAATTCACAATTTATGAAAAATAATAAATAATCCACCCTCGAGGCTAGGAAAATATTTCACAATGCACTAAAATATTTTACGGCATTTTTAAAAATATTTCTAATAAATTCTGGCAACATAACAACTGCTAACACTCTAACCCCCAACATTTGCAAACTTTGTTTAAAACCACCAAACAGCCATAATTCCACAGGATTCAATGCAATTCATCTCCAAAATAATTTCATAAAATTATTAGCATGGAAAACATGCATTCAAGATATCCTTACAAATAACACACGCGTCCCTTACCTGTCCGAGGTATATGCACTTTTCGATAGCACCACACGCGAATCAATGCTCCCGGGCTGCAAGATATTACACCAAACACCATTATTCACCATAATTAAATTTCTAATAAATTTTCCTTCACTAATTTCTACTATATTGTCAGTAGAAAATAATTAACCAGTAGAATTTGTACAAGTAATAAAACGTAACTTCGCCAAATCAATTCCGAATTTAAATCTGATTTCACCAACAGTCTCCTAATAATTTCTACAGTCTCAAGGCATCCTAAATTCATCAAAATGTAGCACCAAACCATCTCCCCTTTCAATGACCGAATGCTCCCTTAAGGCATTTCCAAAGAATTTCAACAATATAATTTTATATTCATGCTTAGCCTTGTTTACTCTTGAATTTGGCATCCTTTTTAAGCATCAAACCATAAAATTTCCCCAAATTCCATGCATGGTCGAACCCTCCTTAAATGACATAAATTTATTTTGTTCAACTTAATCAAAACTAATGCCATAAACAAAGTCAACAAGCTTAGATCTATCATCCTACACCATTAGCATTAAATAAACTACAAGCATAGTGAAGGGATACCTTTGGCCGAATTCCTTGGGCTGTTTTTCCTCTTGATTTTGCCACTTATTCAAAGGGCTATGGGTATAGGTGAAGAGAGGAGGATGAGTAGAGTGATTTGGTAGTTGGAATTTTGTTGAAAAGTGAGTGGTTTTTGACTTTTGGTAGGTTTTTCTTTCTTTTCTTCTCTTTTTCTATGGTGACCACGTGAAAGAGGGGAAGAAGATGAAGAAATAGTGTCGGCTGCAGCTTGGAGAAGAATTTAGAGGCTTCTAGGTATGGCAAAATGATCATTTTGCCCTTAGTTATGAATTTTTTTGACATTTCTTACCCTTAAGCTTCAGTAATTTTTATAACTAGGTAACTGAACTCCAAAAATTCATATTTCATCACCAAAAATTATTATTAAACATATTTTAATAAATGGTGTTGGTTTAGTTTGGGTTTGGACCTATCGTGAGAGTGAAATTACGAAAACACCCTTATCAGGTAAATCACAAAAAAATTCTGATTTAACTACTGATTTTTTTTGGTACATATGGAGTAGTTCCCTGCTTAACTCATACAAAGACGAAAAAATCCAATATTTAAAGAGTCATCATTGAGTAAACTAATTAAGCTGCTTGGTGGTTGCTGTAAAACACCTCCATCAACATCGGTGTGTGCTTCATTTGTTAACAGATCAGCACATTTGTTTGCCTATCGGTAGACATGTGTAATGATGCATTCCCAGTTTCTCCGCATCAACTCCTTGCAAGCATATATAACATGAAACAGAGGATCTCTATTTCAAATAGGTTTTGAAAGTTTGGATACTGCAAAGGAAGAATCGGACTCAACAATAATCTTCTTCCACCCTGCTTCCCATGCCATCTTCAGTCCAAAGTAAATGGCATATAGTTCAGCTCGAGAAATTGAACCCCATCCTATGTTTCTTTTGAAACCATTGACCCAAACTCCTTGTGCATTTCTGGCCAGTCCTCCCATCGCAGACCATCCCAGATTACCTTTAACTGATGCATCAACATTAACTTTAATGGTGTCTCCAACCGGTCTCTCCCAGGCAATTCTCTTCCATTGCTTCTGAATGTGTGGTTTGCAGATCACTAATAGTTCCCTGTTTTCATGCAAGAATTTGGAAATCTCACTATTTCCCTCCTTAGGCCAAACGATTCCTTCCTCAAAAATGGATTTATTTCTCCATTTCCTAAGGTGCCAACATGTAACCACAAAAATCACATGCCAAGGAAATCTGTTATTTGTGACAGTTTTATTCCACTGCAAATAGGTCAAACCATTAAAGAAATGTAGCTCAGTGGTATTTAACCATCCTACCCAAATCTGAGTAAAGGTATAGCAATCTCGTAGGACATGCATAATGGTCTCCAAAGGTCCTCCACAATGCGAGCATATTGTATCCTGACTAAGATTCCTCCTGTAGCAAACTTCCTTAGTCAAAAGACTATTATGAGCTACAAGCCACAAGCCACAAGAAATGTTTAATGTAAGGCCAGACTTCCAGCTTCCATATTCTGTTCCATGAGAAATCTGTATTTGAATTGCCCAATAGTAGAGAATATGTTGATCTTACTAAAAATTCACCAGAGCTTGATGCTGCCCAATATGTACGGTCGTCTTCAATTGAAAATGATGGCAAAACTGAAATTAACTGAATTATATCATTAGGCAGCATGGTCATTTGTGACTGTCATAACGTATTAAGTTTTGGAAAACCTAATAGCTAGACACAAAACTATGGAGTCGCCACCAACCATTCCAACCTAGGTGTGATTGGTCACCTATTCAAACTAAGGATAAGGCTTAATCTACGTTCAAAGAATCCTAGGGTTCAGGAGTACGATTACGTGTGAGGAAGGGTTAGCACCCTCACAACGCCCATCCTAAAATGGTACCAAATAATCTAACGTTATCCTAATTTTGCCTTTTACTTTAATTTCGATATGATTAAATATCGAAAAATCTTTTAAGTCTCCTCCATCAAGCTGGTTGGACAACTTAAAAGTTTTTCTCACCTCAAGAGTATTCAAGTAGGACTAATCGCCTTTCTTGAAGAGGCTCCGTCATCGGATTGTTTAGATATTTTATGCAAACCCTATTTTGACTCTTATCCAATTTCCATTTATTGTTTTATCTTATTTTATTTTATTCTATTGTTATTATTTTCTTATATAAATTATTATTTCATATTTTTTATATCTTTAAATAAACATGAATTATTTGATATTGAAGATTTTCTTAAAGACCTTCCATCAAGCTGGTAAGACCTTAAAGAAACTTTCTCACCTTAGGAATTTTTAAAGAAACTACTCAAGCGTAATTTCCTTTAAGTTCTATCCTCGGAATAATTCACATTTATTAAAATGTTTAATTTAATTTAATTTAATTTCTATTTATTTTAATTCTTTTCTAATTTTAATTCTAATTTATTAATTTGATCTTTATTCTTTATTATAATAAACTTAATTTTAATTTACTATTTTTTAATCTGATTTAATTTTTAATTTTTATTTTTTATAATTAAATTTATTAAATCTTGGAAATGTCCTTTAAATCTTCCATCAAGCTGGCAAGACTTAAAAGAACTCTCCTCACCTCAAGACATCTAAAAGTACTACTCAAGCGCAATATCTTTAGAATTTCATCGTCGGAATATTTGTAGTTATATTATTTTATTCTATTTTATTTCTAAATATATTAACTTCTATGACTCTTAATTCCCAATTTGACTATTAATTCTTTTAATTAATTCTTATTTCAATTTTTAATAAATTTAAGTTTTAAATATTGGAAATATCTTTTTAAATTTTCCATCAAGCTAGTAAGACTTAAAAAGAATCTCCTCACCTCAAGATCTCTGCGAGTATTACTCAATCGCAATCCCCTCGGAGTTCCATCGTCGGAAAATGCATGTTTATTTCCTCTATTTATTTATTTATTTATTTTAACACCCATATTTTTAGCTATTTTAAAATTTATATTTATTCCCTTATTATTTTTTTATATTTATTAATTTTTATTAATTTTTCTTTATATTAAGAGATTTTGATATCGAAATAAAATCACTTAAATGTCCTAATACGCTGGTGGCATCAAGGACTTTATCTTGACCCTATGAATTATCGAAGAATCACTACTTGTGATTTCTAAGAAATCCCATCATTGGAAGCTTTTATATTTATCTTATTTGCTATTAATGTCTTAGTTAGAACCAAATTAAAATTGAGTCTTCATTTTAGTTATTTTATTTGTGTAAGCCAGAATGTACAAAAAATAATACATACAAAATTAATCAAGCTAAGAGGCCTAAAGAATGAAAAACAAGTAAATGAATAAAAACAAAAAGAATAGCAAGATAATAAGACAAACAAAATGACAAGCACGTGAAGGAATAAGAAAGATGTATGGAATGATAAATCAAATAGATACTAAAAAAATTAAATATAAATATGTATATATAAGTGAAATCACATCAAAGAGTAAAACGTGTTTTACCAAGATTGCAAAGTTTGGACTTTCTGCTTTATACCACTTTGTTGCAAGTCGTGATTGCTTCTTGTTCCTTCCCTCAAGCTTTCGATTTTTCTGTTCTTCTGAAACCGCCAGCCTCTTATACTTTAATAGCCACGAGTTGCATCAAGGAAAACCGAGGCCAGCAAAGATATAGGGATGGAGTAAGCCGTGAGGTGTGGTAAGTGGTGGAGATGATTTTGGCGCGATGCAATGCGGAGTGATACTGACAGTAACGCTGGTAGCAACGCTAGGTGCGGCAATCAAAGACAAGCAGAGGCGGGCAACGCAAGAAGCCTCTCTTCGCTGCTGCAGTGTGGTGGCAAGATGCAGGGAACGTGTGGCGTGAAGCAAGAAAACAGTGGCTGTTTAGGCATTGGCACTACAGCAAAAATAGGTTTTTCCGGCACTTATTTAGCGGCGTTTCGTATAAAACGCCGCTAAATGCCGTGTTTTTATTGGCTTGCGGCGTTTTTTTGTTAAAACGCCGAAAATTTCAGCAAATGGGGGCGTTTATCCATATAAACGCCGTTAAGTTAATCAAATAGCGGCGTTTCTAAGAAAGAAACGCCGCAATGTTTTAAAATAAAAAAAATAAAAATATTTATTCTAAATTTTTTGAGCTGCTACAGCAACTCTGTTGCTAAACCTTCTCCGTTTACGTTTCTAAACCTTTGTTTCTAAATCCCAATCCCATTTCCTCGTTTTCTAAACCTAAAATCCCAATCCTATTTTCATTTTCGCACCTGAGATTTCCATTTTCATAATTTTTGTTTCTAAACCTTAAATCCCAATCCCATTTTCATTTTCGCACCTGAGATTTGTGAACTGAAGAAGATCTGTGAACTGAGTCCTGTCTCACGAACGCCACAGCAGCTTCCATATCCTCTCTTTTCATCTGCTCTGCTCTGCTCTGGTATCACTCTTTCCTTTTGCTTTCTGAAAATTCTATTCTATCTTCTTAGTAATAGCAAATTATATGTTTGTAATTGTTGCCTTGCCTACTCTACTTAATGTTCATGCTATCTCATCGATTCGGGATGGGGGAAGGGGATTGGGTTTAGTTATTTGATTGGACATGATTCTTAAACAAAACTTGTCTTGGCTCATAATTATATCATAATTTAAACCTAGATCTTGTGCTAAATCCCACAAGATATGCAAGAGTTTCAAGGTCTAATATGGTAGTAAATCGCTTTCCATTTATAACAAAAAGCTTCCACGTCAGTATACGAAATGATTTTCTCTCCGTGAATTGAAATTATATCAGATTCTTTCCAGAAACATATTCTGTTCATCCAAAGTATTTTTTGTTATTCAAATCATTGGTTGCTTAGAAAGTTTATTAGATATTGTGAAAGAAGCAACTTCTAGTAGGGTGAACTATTGCTGAGAAAGCAATCAAGTGAGCATTTCTATTTTGAGCCGCGTAATACTAAGCTTAGGAAACTTGAGTATCCACTTGCTGAAGCTGAACGTGAATGTTGTAGTTATGCTACTGTTGCAATCTGTCTACAGCATGTTGCATTTTTATGTAACAGAAATTTTTTAAGCCTGCAACTAAGAAAACCTTGAAAAAACAACATTAGGGTCTTAATGAGTAGGTACCAATCTTAATTGTAGTTGCCTTATCTGATGCTTACATTATTCAATGCCTAGGGTCATATTAGCATTCACGAGTCTAATGACAATAACATTTTCTTTTAGGTGGGAGTGATTTCAAATTTCCACTCCCCACAGCCTAAGCAAGCTTCATCACTAGCTGGAACAGGTGGAGTATTGGAAACACCAGGGTCTCATGAACAGGTAATATGTTGTTCCTTTTATCATTTTATTGAAAGTGGCACTTTAGTTGTTCATTTTTTACCTACAAATCAATCTAAAAAAATAATTCTAAAGCTTAAAAAGCTAACTATTTACTGTCATATGGTTACAGTAAAAATGTGTATAAGTATGGCACTAACATTAGTTGCCTTTTGTCCTCTTCCTCTTTCTCTTAAAGTTGAAAAAAATAAAAGGCAATATGAAACATTTATGTATCATAATAAATTAGCTCAAATTTAAAAATATGGAAAAGATGAAAATTTATAACCTATATTTAAGATAACATTTTAATTTATATTTTTAATGTCTCATCTTTGCAATTATAATTTAGTCTCACCTATGTCCCTGTAACATATTTATTTTGTTCCGCTATGTTATTGTCTTTATGGTGGTTAAGACAATTTTTGGTATGGTGAAGATTTTAGGGTCTTGGTCTAATTATAAAGAACATTGGGGTCAATCTGTATATATAAAACTTTACACCTACGGACAAAATAAACATAGGATAAAACCTAATATTATGTAGTAATACATAAAAGTTACTAAATTTTGGAGGCAAAAATGACACTGATTGTAGTTTCAAACTAATGGGAGTAAATAGATTTTTACCTAGTAGTTGCCAAAAAAAGTTGTTTACCTTAGCTTTTTGGTCTATTCGAATTAAACAAAATCTTTAAAATGTCCTTTATTGAGTTTTTTTCGTATGGTTATATGATAGTATCATGACATTTCAACTACATTTTAATAATATTTCTTCCAATTATTTTTGTAAGTTTTGCTTTCTAACCATAAAAAAATATTTCTTCCAAATATCGGGAAACATTAGAAATCTGAATGTGGTAGAGTTTTGAAATTGAATTGTGGAAATAATTAACAATTTGTGAAAAAAAAATAAAGTTTAATTTATAATATTACGTGTGACTCGGAGTTTTAGTTTAATTGATTTATGTAACTTTTTTAAGAGATAAGCTTTAGTAGATACAAAGTTTAAATTTCAGCATCTACAGTATATTATATATAAATTACTGTAACAAGTAATCTCAATGTTGTTTGACATTTGTTAATAATTGATCTTTTTTGCTAGAAAAAAATTGGTTCTCTCAAATAATTTGTCACAATTTGCATATATACTTTATATTTCTTGTCATTTAATCACAATTATTGTTAGATTTTGCCCTTACCTATCATGTGCCACTATGACACTACGTTTTTTTGCATTATTCAACTTACTATATATTTCTTCCTCAAAAAAGAAAAAAACTTACTATATATTTCATATTATATAATGTAACTATATTTGATCCATATTCTAATATTTTTCATAGTTGAAGTAATTTGTTTTATTAATGTCTTATTATTAAAAAATTCAGTCAAGTATGAGATCTATGGAGTACAAAAAAAAAACCTTTTAGATATAACAATACTCTCTCTATATATATAATGAGTTAGTATTTAATACAATGATATTCAAAATTTTTAATTCTATGATTTTGGTCTTAAGTTTTGCATGTTAATTAATATGTAGTTGATGCTTTCTTCTTTTACCTACAAGTGAACTTGATTGCTGATGAAATGTTGCTCCATGATGTTAGTTAATATGTAGTTGAATTGCATTGTTCGCACATGAACCGCATTGTTGAATGTGCAGTTGTATTTTTTTCGTGTTGTTCATGACTAATTAGATTACAAGCCATTTGAACCACTGTTAAAATACTTGAAGCTGGCTCGACTCATTATTTAGGTAGCTCGAGCTCAACTTGAAAACTGTCGAGTCAAGCTCGAGTAACTCATGAGTACCTTTACTCGTTTACACTCCTAATCTATAGTAAAAATAAATGCTATTGGTGTATAGTGTATAGACATCTAATTTTTTTTATTGGTGTATAATGTAGCAAGTTATAAATGGATAAGAGTTGGATGCAAAAGTCGAGGTTAAGTCAAGAGTACCAAGAGGGAGTAGAACGATTTCTTAATTTTGCATTTAAGAATGCAAGTGAGGATGATATGATACTATGTCCGTGTTTGAAGTGTGGTAATATCTCTTGGCATATGCATGAAATTGTGTTCGAACATTTAATTTGTATAGGATTTCTCCCGGGATACATTAATTGGTGTTTTCACGGAGAGGCTACGCCTTCTAGGTCATCATCAAGAGTTGCTCCTAGTGCAACTTCCCAAATTCAACATGGTCTTCCTATAAGACAAGATGACATGGAAGGCCTGTTGCAGGATGCTTTTAACATCCAAAATTTGTCACCTCAAAGTGATTTTGGTGAAATGAATGATTTTGGTGAAATGAATGATTTTGGTGAACATGGTAGAGGTCTTGGTGACCAAGAACCTAGTGGAGAAGCATCAAAGTTTTATAAGTTGCTTGAGGCTATGAATGAAGAACTTTATGAGGGATCAAAGCATTCAAGGTTGTCTTTTTGTGTGCGTATTTTTCACTTGAAATGCATGTGTGGGTGGACAGGAAACTCTTTAACCTTGTTGTTAGAGTTTATGAAAGAAATGTTCCCTTTTGCTAAAATCCCTGAATCTTGTAAGGATTGTAAGAAGATGATCAAGGATTTAGGTCTTGGATATGAGAAAATTCATAGTTGTTCGAACGATTGCATGTTGTATTGGGGCGACAAAAAAAATCACCAATCTTGTTATGTGTGTGGCAATTCTCGTTGGTTAGACACAAGCCTCGAAGATGGCTTGAATGAGGATGATGGTGAGTTACATTTGAAAAAGAAACCTGCAAAGGTCTTGCGGTATTTTCCTTTAATACCAAGACTTCAAAGACTTTTCATGTCTTCCAAAACATCAGATTTTATGAGGTGGCATCATGAGGGGCGGACAAATGATGGCTTCTTGAGGCATCCTGCTGATTCTTTGGCATGGAAATCATTTAATTCCAAGTTTCCAGACTTTGTTTCTGATTCTCGAAATGTGAGGCTTGGACTTGCATCTGACGGTTTTAATCCATTCAAAATGATGAGTACTTCTTATAGTACTTGGCCAGTTGTTCTAATTCCTTACAATTTGCCACCATGGATATGCATGAAACAATCTTCTTTTATCTTGTCCATGATAATTCCTGGTGAAAAAGGTCCCGGAAATGAGATAGACATCTACTTACAACCTCTCATTGAAGAGCTAAAGAAGTTATGGGAAGGAGTTGAGACTTAAGATGCCTCAAAGAAGGAGAACTTTTGTATGCGTGCTGCTTTATTGTGGACCATTAATGATTTCCCTGCCTATGCAAATCTATCGGGATGGAGCACCAAAGGTCGTCATGCTTGTCCTTGTTGTGCTGGACAAACATGTTCAAAGTGGTTATATAATAGTAAGAAATTCTGTTATATGGCCCATCGTCGGTGGTTACCTGAAAATCATCGATTTAGATTCCAAAAACATCTTTTTGATGGCACTGAGGAGCTTAGGAAAGCACCTACACTTCATCTTGGGTCTGATATCTTGTCAATGTTGAAAGATATCAATTTTACTTATGGAAAAAAAAAAATTCGAGTGGTACCAAATCAAGAAAAAGAGTGAGGGAGATGTTTGAAGGTGATCTTTCCATATCTGAAGTTGATGATGTTGATCCTCGAAGCGATGAGGATGAAGATGGTGAAGATGACCCTAATGATGCTAAATTGTGGAAAAAAAGGAGCATTTTCTTTGAGTTGCCTTATTGGGAATATAATATATTGCGTCATAACCTTGACGTAATGCATATAGAGAAGAATGTTTGTGAGAATATTGTTAGTACAATTCTTAATGTGGATAGAAGATCAAAGGACAACTTAAAGAGTCGGCTTGACTTAGTTGACATGGGAATTCGCATTGGACTTCATCCCGAAATGCTTCCTAATGGGAAATTACGGTTGCCATCTGCTTGTTTTGGGATGTCTAAAAAAGAGAAAGATGTATTTTGTAAGGTTTTGAAAGATGTGAAGGTTCCAGATGCTTATGCCTCAAATATATCAAGATGTGTGAATCTCAAGGAGCACAGACTTTATGGTTTAAAGTCACATGATCACCACATATTGATGCATGTTTTACTTCCACTTGCCTTACGTTCATCCATGTCAAAGCAAGTAACTTCAGTGATAATTGAACTTAGTAACATATTTAAAGCTATTTGTGGCAAAGTTCTTAGAGTAGAAGAGCTTGAAAAATTCAAGATCGAGCAGCAACAATTTTGTGCCATTTGGAAAAACTTTTTCCTCCTAACTTCTTCACTATAATGGTGCATCTCGTTATTCACCTTCCATACGAAGCAAAAGTCGGTGGACCGGTGCATTATCGATGGATGTATCCAATTGAAAGGTATTAATGGGTTAAAAAGTTTGCATTTATCATTTTTTTTAGTGTATGAGGTATATATAACATTTTCTTAATCCTTAGGTTTTTGGGGAGATTAAAATCATATTGTCGAAACAAACGATATCCGGAAGGTTCCATTGCTGAAGGATATTTGGCTGAAGAGTGTATGACATTTTGTTCAAGATATTTGGAAGATGTTGAAACAAGATTTAATCGCCCATCAAGGAATTTTGGGCTCCCTCATGGTGACTTTGCTCACACATATATGTTTGGAAGTTTTGGACAACCAATAGGCAAAGTTGAAGTGGTGAGCTTGGATGATAAAGCTTGGGCACAAGCACATCGATATGTGCTTCTCCATCACGAGTCAATTGAATCATTATGCACGTAAGTTAATGTTCATTATTTAAGATAGAATTATTATATTTTTTTTCTTATTTTAATACTTCACGTTAATGCGTGTAGTGAATTTAGAAACAACTTGAGAGCTCGTGGACGTTCTCGACGATTGAATCCTCGCGAGCTTGATAAGCTATTCATGGAGAATTTCCATGAATGGTTAGGCCAAAATGTAAGTAATGCAACTATTTTCGTGCTTAGTGTCGATGTTTAGGATATGAATATAATTAACAACATATATTTCATTCAATATTTGTAGGTTTGGAATGGCAAAGATATTAGTGAAGAAGTTAAGATACTTTCACAAGGCCCGAACAAGATTGTGAAAAGATACCAGGGTTTCATCATAAATGGATTTCAATTTCACACTAAATCTCGTGAGAGATATAGGAGATCACAAAATAGTGGAGTTGTTGTTACTTCTTCAACTACTAGTTATGCTAGTGCTAGAGACACTAACCCTTTGAAAGGAAATGTTGATTACTATGGCATTATTAGTGATATCATTGAGTTGGATTATTATGGCAAGTGGAAGATTGTCTTATTTCGATGTGATTGGGCTGATGTGACTAGTGCCAGAGGTATTAAGAAAGATCATTTTGGATTTACAATGGTGAATTTTTCTCGATTAATCCACACTGGACAAGAAGTCATTGATGAGCCATATGTTTTTTCATCTCAAGTGAAACAAGTCTTTTATTCTAAGGATCCCAAAGATGCGGGTTGGTTTGTTGTTCTTCATAATACACCTAGAGACTTGTTTGATATGGGTGAAAAATCCATAGATGAAGTTGAACCCCAAATTGAATGTTTGCCTTTTACTGATCAAAATTTGGATGAAAATATCCCTGATGCTCAGTGGGTCCGTGAAGATGATGAAGACATTTATGAACCATGATGGATGTGTGTGAATTCCTATGGAAGCTGAAAGACTTTCTATGAATTGCAACTTGAATTGCCACAAACTTGGTTACATTTCAATTGCCACAAACATTTATATTCATTCTGATATAGAGATTTTAGATTTTGTATTCATTCTGTTTGGTTCAAGAGAAAATGGATTGTCGTATCATCTTTCATGTAATGAGGTTCTCAAATTAATGCATTGAGAATTGGCTCTGGTTATTCATTTTGTGCCAATTATATTGTTTTTGAAGGTTTCTGAAGGATCATCCGCTATTTTTTTTAGAGAAAGATTATGGTCCAATCGATGTTTTATTTTATTTTATTTTTTTGGTGACTAAACGATTTTTATTAGAATAAACCAGAAAAGGAGTTAATCCAATCAGTGTTTTATTTTTTTCAGTATTCTGTTGGAGATCTTTGTGTTAAAAGATGCACCTTGTGAGGTATTAATTGTATTTCGAAATTTGGCTAGCTTGACAATTAACCTTTTAAATTACATGTTGTACTTAGTTTTGTTCTAGTCTAAACATTATAAAATAAGATATATTTTGCTGGAGTTTGAGTTTTCTTTTTTTATTCTTGTGCAACTCAGATTTTATTTTAAGAAACAGGATTTTCTCAGATTTTAA
This sequence comes from Heritiera littoralis, assembly GCA_031772115.1. Classification (NCBI taxonomy): domain Eukaryota; kingdom Viridiplantae; phylum Streptophyta; class Magnoliopsida; order Malvales; family Malvaceae; genus Heritiera; species Heritiera littoralis. The sequence continues at coordinate 2,240,977 of JAPDPK010000053.1, read as the reverse complement.
TGCTTATATTTGTGCTTGGAAGCTGATTGTTGTTAGTATTTATTCTGCAGTACTTCTCGCTTCTGTCACATATTTTGGAGGTTTACCCTGAGACACTTGCCCAACTAAACAGTGAAGCATTTGCTCATATTCTAGGGACTCTAGACTTTGGTCTTCGCCATCAGGTAAATTGTTAACTGTATTTTCACCTTTTATGTTTCCACTTGTTGCCTTCCTGACCTAACACAAGTCCTCTACCCTTCTTCCCCAACCCCCCCCTTCCATCTCTTTCTTTTCTATTGGGGTTGGGTAGCATAGAGGGAAATTTCGTGTTTAGCAGGGTAATAGAAGAGAGAGAGTACAGCTTCAATATCGATTCTCTTATCATATTAATTGGAGCATTTGTTTAGCTAGTTGTTTGATCATCGTCTGCATTTCATGTCTGATTTATATTAATTGTTCTAGTTCCAGTTCCTCAGACTGTAGGAAATGATGTCTGAAAGCAGCAATAAGCAGTCAATTAAGTGTTCTTCCATATGGAAATCCTTTTTCATTGTTCCCCTAATAGAGATGCTGCCATGAATTTTCTTACTCTAGCCTCAAGTTGATCTTTGTTAGACAAAGAAAGTTAAACAGAGCAAAGAAAATACAGATCTGTGAATTAATCACAATTGATATTAACATGTAAAATAAAGTAACTATTGGTAATTAATATGTTTGGTAAACTAGAAATTATTTCCAGTACTGTAGATCATTCTGTTTGAAAAACTTCTGTTCTTATGAAATTTCTTGAATATAATGTTCTCTTCTCCTTCCCCTGGTAATTAAGCAATGAGCCTGAACAAACATGTCTTAAAGATAAAGCTGATTTAAGAGCAAACTCATGCACATGAGATCTAATTGCTAGTGTCACTCACTATTTGTATAGCTTTCCTTTATTTATATTACTTTCTGCTCGTTCAGAAAAGTGGGAAACAACAAGGATTTTGAGCAAGCTGTGCAATTTCTGGGTTACAAAAATTGTAGATAAGTTAAAATGCCCAGAAGTAAATTGTCAGGAATCAATATTCGAACTATTGATGAGTTACCACCTGCAACCGAGACAAATGCACCACCTGCAGCTGATACATGTATAGAAGATGATGATATCCAGTCCAGTTCTGCAACTAATGTGAATACGGGTATTTTAAATATAATTATTTCGACAATTTTGTATTCAGTTTTGAGGAATGTTGCTGAATTGGAATTTATATTTGCACAGTTGGTAGAGATGGTCAACGTAGAGTAAGAGGTCGGACCACATTAAAGGAATTATGGACACTAAATCCACAAGATAGGATACTTGTGAATGGAAATGATATTGGGCAACCAGTTAATGAAGAAACTAGGCTATTAGTTGGATTTTTGGGAATGGTTGCCAGGAATGGAATGAAATTGCCTCTTCAATACGAAACATGGCATAAAGTGCCGCAGAAAACAAAGGAGGAAGCTTTAAGCTTTATTGAGGTATTGTTGTAACTATCAAGTTACTAAATTTTTTTTATAGGTTGAATGTTTTATAGTCTATTTTCTTTTTGCAGCAAAGATTTGTTCTTCAAAACATCTCTCAAAAATACTTGCTTGATTCATTGTGTAAAAAATGGAGAGACCATAAGTGCTCTTTGAAGGCAAAATATTTTGATCGAAACGTGGATCCAAATGTGACTATGCAAAATGTGCCTCCCGGTGTTATTAGGTGGCAGTATGAAGCTTTAGTTGCATTTTGGTACTCAAAAAAAGGGGAGGTACTTATTTATATTTTTGTTAAGATATTGATATTATTAATATAGGTAAAAGTATGAATTATTTTTTTGATTATTTTTTGTATGTACTATTTTATATCATAGGAGCGGGAAAAAAGAGGGATTTCTAGTAGAAAGCACCAAAAGTATACTCATACAGGTGGATCCAAAAGCTTCGCAAGAATTAGAAATGAACAAGTAAGAATTATTTTCCATTTCCATTTACATATATGTTTTTAGCTATACATGCTGATTGCTTACTATGTTTATTAATTATTAGGAGAAAATACGTGGTGCAAAAATAGGACGTGTGGAGTTGTTTCAAATAACTCACACAAAGAAAGACGGATCATATTTAAACGAAACTTCTCAAAGAATTGTGGTAATTTTTTATCTACTTATTTGAAAAATAATGTCATTTTTTAATATAATATGATGAATTTATTAACTTATGTTGTTCAATTGATTTATAGGAGGGAACAAAAGAGAAGATGGTTGAGCTTGAAGCATTAGCCGATGCTTCTGTTAGCAGGCAAGATTTGGAAGATCAGGCTTTTGTTGAAGTTGTTGGAAAAGAGAGAAATGGACGGGTTCGAGGACTTGGGATGGGTCCCACACCTTCTAGTTATTATGGACACAAAGCTCGTCAATTCTCTCAGAGTAACACACAACAAGAGGTCGTCATATTAAGAGAAAGATTACAAACTATGGAAACACGTGTCAAGGAATTGGAAAGCGAGAGAGAAACTCAGCAAGCTAAATTTCGGCAAATGCAAGAGCAGTTCTACCATATGATGAACCTTATGCAGCAACAAGTTCCAGAAACTTCATCAAATCAGCCACAGCAACAAGTTCCAGAAACATTATAATGTTTTTTATAATGTTTTTCCTGTTTTTTATATTTCCTACCTTTTTTCTGCAGCTAAGGTCCAAAACAAGTCTCTGCTTACCAACAACATCAACAAGACCTTTAAGCCTTTGAAGGTCCATTTGCCCGTTGTTAAATACATACTGTAACAAATCCAAAAAGAAAAGATACATGATTAGGTGGAGATGTTTGTGGCCAGGTACTTTACCATTTTCATCCTTTTTGCTTTGTTTAAAAGATTTAATTCTTGGGTATTAAATCTTTCATGGGAATGTGATGGATGTTAATGGGGTTGAAATTTTTTGGATCTTAGATTAAATTTTTTATCTGCAAGTTAGCTTCTAGGTATTGCCTGTTAATCTCATTGTTTGGGTTTGGATTAAGTTTCTCAACAAATGTCTGCTTTTGATTTGGGGATTGAGAGTTAGTGCTGATTTTTAGCTTATAGATAGAATGAACATTTTTTAACCCTTCAAATTGGGTTATTAGGACTGCTCTTGGTCTTTATCATCTGCCACTTTTGCATTACAGTCCTGATTTTAGTTGCTATCAATCAGATGTTACTGCATTCTGGGAGCATAAAGTTATCTCAGTCCTGATTTCAGTTGCTTTCTATTTGAGATCATAGAAGAAAATGGAATGTTGTTGGTGTTCTTGGTTTAGTTTTGAAATCGAATGGGCATGTATTGATAGTTTAAGTAATTATATTTCCTAGGAAGAGCTCAGAAATGAAAGAAATCGTAGCACACCATAATCTGAGAATGAAAGATAACTGTCAGTCTGCTTTCTCTTTCTCTTATACTTTTTTCAACCATTTGAACATCACTAAACCTTATATTTATAGGAAAAAAATTTACTTTTATCGTCCTTTAGGCAATTTGGAATCCATGCCCTACGTTAAGTCAGTGTATGAGGAAATATTCCAGCACACGTGGGTTTGTCTTTAATTTTCTGGTTTTCTGCTTATGATTATAGATAATGCATATGACTCTGAGCAGGGGAAAATGGATTCTTTGATAAACAATATTGTTCATGATTATAGATAATGCATATGACTCTGAGCAGGGGAAAATGGATTCTTTGATAAACAATATTCTTTGTCATTTTTGCAGAGAGGATAAGGTAGTTTTTGATGATTTCTGGATGGAATACATGTGGAGTCTGAACTTGGGACTTGATTGCTTTGCCATTGTGCTGAGCATTTTGTTAATAGCTATTTTGTTATGCTGGTATGTTACTAAATCTTGTCTTTACACATAAACTGTGCTATTTTGCTAATTCTAATAACTGTGCTTTTTTTACTGTTTTGTAGTTGCAAAATGGATGTTTTGGTTTTTGTTATATGGGCAACTTTTGTTAAAGAAAGAAAGAGCAACTTTTGGATGTAAAAGCTCAAGTATTCTGTAACTTTGATTTTTGTTCTTTCTTTGTTCTTATATAAGTATTCTGTAAAGCTTAGATGTAAAAGCTCAAGTATTTGATTCATTTTCAATTTGATAGTTATCATTTCATCTTGTTGATGATTCATCAAAAAACTGTTAAGATTATTTAGGCTAATTTGCTTTTATGATATGAGTGTTGCAGAGGTAGCAATGTTGTTCTGTTACTTGCCTAAGCCTAGTGCTTGGCTGCAGCTTGAAATGTGTTATAAAAGAATTTCATTTTCATATTACACTATAACTTTAAGCTTTTCAGGTATTTTCTTATTATTAATGACCTTAAAATATTGAAATCCCTATATATTTTTCCTTGATTTTCCCTTCCCTTTCTGTAACAGGTATTACTGCTATTTGGTGCCCTTAACACTTCCTGTACTTGTGGTCGCTCAGCATGAAATAATTCAAGCATGAAATTAAACAATTGACAACTCTTAATAATGAAGGCAAAAGTTTATAGTTTCATCATTCCCTTCTGTGTTTTTCTAAAAATAATTTAAATGTTTTCTAAAAATATAATTAAAAATCATTAAATGTATTTAAATTAAAAAAATATGAAATATGAAATATAATTAAAATTTAAAAAATATAACTTAGCGGCGTTTTTATTGTAAAACGCCGCTAACTTATAATTATATAATCAAAATTTAAAAAAATATAACTTAGCGGCGTTTTCACTGTAAAACGCCGCTAAGTTTATAACTTAGCGGCGTTTTTAAGAAAAAATGCCGCTAATTTAGCGGCGTTTTAACAAAAATGCCGCTAATTTTGCGGCGATTACAAACGCCGTTACTCGGCATAAATCGCCGCTAACTTTGTGGCGTTTTTTCTTAAAAACGCCGCTATTTTTCCCGACACCGGAAAACCCGGCGTTTTTTTCGGCGTTTTTCGGTAGTGCCGTGAAAGTTTAGCGGCATTTATAAATGCCGCTAAATAACAAAAAAAACGCCACTAAAAATACATTTTGCTGTAGTGTGGGGAAGCAAGAGACAACATGTTGGCGCAGAAAAGGGATCGGTGCAGCAATGAGCTCATCGTTGTGGTGATGACCAGCTGCGATGGATGATAGTGCAGTAAAGAAGATGATGTAACAGAGGCTGTCTGTTCGTGGGCTGTAGCAAGGATCCCAGAGGATGGTGGCCCCCCCATTTAAATGGCAAAGCTCCTCTTTTTATACTTGTCAAAATTTCATGGAAAGAAATAAAAAATTGATAATTGATCCCATGATCATGGGATTTTTCATTTATTTTGTTTGACTTTTTCCTTTTTTTAATTTATTTCCATTTCTTTTTTTTTTATTTTTGGTAATCAATTTTCAGATTTTATTTTACTTTGATTGTTTCCTTTATTATTATTATCTTTCTTATGGCAATAAATCATTGAAAGTCAACTCTCTTTTATTTTATACAAATCCTTTAGTCAACTTTGACTTGTTTCTTTTATTTATTATTTTTTTTATAAAAAAAAAATTGTTCGGACAAAAATGGTGTCTATAGCTGTCCCTCTTTGCACTTTTGCTATGAAAACAGTAATGGTGTAAAGACATATAGACAACCATTTTGTTCGAATGCAAGACCTATCAATGAATTCTTTGTAAAACATGATATTTCCTAGCCTTCTCTCACATAAGGCTGAGGAATAAATGCCAAATGAAATTTCCTAATCTTCTTCTCTTATAAAGATTGAGAAATGAATGCAAAATGAAGTTTCCTAGCGTCTTCTATCATAAGACTAAGGAAATGAACGCAAAAATGGAATTTTCTAGTCTTTTCTATCATAAGACTAAAGAATGAAATTTCCTAATCATAAGATTAAGGAATGCAAAAACATGAGTTTTCCTAGTCTTTCCTATCATAAGAGTAAGGAAATGAATGTAAAATGAGATTTCCTAGTCTTTTCTATCACAAGATTAAGGAATGCAAAGTGAAATTCCTAGTCTCTCTTATCATAAGACTAAGGAAATGAATGTAAGATGAAGTTTTCCTAGCCTCTTCTATCATAAGACTAAGGAAATGAATGCAAAATGGAATTTTCTAGTCTTTTCTATTATAAGACTAAAGAATGAAATTTCCTAATCATAAGATTAAGGAATGCAAAAACATGAATTTTCCTAGTCTTTCCTATCATAAGACTAAAGAAATGAATGTAAAATGAGATTTCCTAATCCTTTCTATCACAAGATTAGGGAATGCAAAATGAAATTCCTAGTCTCTCCTATCATAAGACTAAGGAATACAAAGCAAAAATTCTTAATCTCTTCTATCATAAGACTAAGAATGATGCAAAAGGGAGTTTCCTTATCCTTTCTATCATAGGAATAAGGAAATGAATGCAAAAACTTTGATTGTTTCCTTTATTATTATTATCTTTCTTATGGCAATAAATCATTGAAAGTCAGCTCTCTTTTATTTTATACAAATCCTTTAGTCAACTTTGACTTGTTTCTTTTATTTATTATTTTTTATATAAAAAAAATGTTCGGACAAAAATGGTGTCTACAGTGACCAGTCCCATTCACCATTTGCCAACAGGAAATCACTAACTTTGCAATTTGCCAACTCAACCGGAATAATTCCATTACAAACTCTAGCTAATGGTTCCGCCCCTATCCATTTGTCATTCCAGAATTCTATAGATCTCCCATTACCCACCATTCTCGAAATGCCACTAGCAATAAGTTTCTTGCACAAACTAATACCTCTCCAAGTGTGTGAAGCAGAAGCCTTGATTTTAGATTGTAAAAAGGAGGGTTCACGACAATATTTGGACTTAATTATTCTTGCCCATAGACTTGTATCCCTTGTCTCCAGCTTCCAACCAAGTTTAGCCAAGAGAGCAATATTCATATCTTTGGCCTTCCGAAAACCCAGTCCACCTAACGTCTTTGGTTTGCAAACAAAATCCCATTTAATCAAAGCAGCCCTTCGTTTAGCATTCGTCGAACCCCATAGAAAATCTCTGTTTAACTTGTCTATTTCCTTAGTTACAGAAACCAGAAGTCAAGCTGTCTGCATGGTATAAGAGGCTATAGTGCTAGAAATTGATTGTATTAGTGTAGCTCGTCCTGCAAGAGAGTGCTGTTGAATTTTCCAATTAGCCATGCGATGCTTGACTTTGTCCAATAAAGGCTGGTAATGAGATTTCTTTACTCTCTTTGTAATGATAGGAACACCCAAATAATCCCCAAATGAATTCGAATAACACATACCGATTATCATTTGAATGCTGGCAATAGTATTGCAGTGGACATTTCTAGAAGTAAAGATTTTTGATTTGTTGAAATTCACTTTCTGACCTGAAATCGCACAGAAAATATTTAGACATTTCTTCATGACCAGACTCTGTTCCACTGAAGCTTTACCAAAGAGAATAAGGTCATCTACAAAAATATGTGAGATAAAGTAGGACCACCTCTAGTCAGAGTTATCGGCTTCCAAGCACCTTGGTTTACATTCAAATCAATAATGTCTGAAAACTTTTGGAGACACAGTACAAATAAATAAGGAGAAAAAGGACCACCCTGTCTTAAGTCTCTGGTAGGCTCAAAAGTGTTCGTCAATTCACCATTCCAAAGAATGTTCATTTCTGTGGAAGATACACAAAACATGATGAGGTTAATAAGAGATTGAGGAAGACCAACATCATGCAAAACCCACCGAAGAAAATCCCAACTAATTCGATCATAGGCTTTTTCTAGATCAATTTTCATTAACAAGTCCCCTTCTTTACCCCTCTTTCTAGCCATCGAGTGTACCACCTCTTGTACCACCACAATATTATCTGAGCTTGTACGACCTGGAATGAAACTACACTATGTAGCAGCCACAATGTTTGTCAAATAGGGACGGAGTCTACTCACTATGATCTTCGAAATTAATTTGACTGATACATTGCATAAACTAATAGGTCTAAACTGAGAAATATATTCAGGCTTATCAACTTTTGGAATTAACACCACAAGTACCTTGCTCATTTCAGTATCGAAGTAGCCACTCTGGAAAGCTAACTTGATAGTTCGACACAAGGATTCTTTCACTACAGACCAATTGGATTTATAAAATCCTACCTGAAAGCCATCTGGTCCAGGGGCTTTAAAAGGAGCCATTGTACATAACGCCTTATAAATCTCCTCCATATCAGGTATTGCACTAATCATCTCCGCTTGATTATGCTCAAGTGAAATAGTTGATCGAGGACACTGATCAAAGGAAGATACAAAAGAGTCAGCAGTATACAAAGTTTGAAAGAAGAAGAGTACCAACCTTTTTAAGTCTCCTTGGTCTGTGCACCATTCACCAGCCTCATTTTTCAAAGTTAATACTTTGTTTCGGTTACATCTAATCACCGTGGTTGTGTGAAAAAATTTAGTATTTCAGTTTCCAAATTGTACCCATTTAGATCGTGATTTTTGAAACCAAAACAACTCCTCCTGTTGAAGCACCTTATTATACTCTGCTATCAGTTTTCTTTCAAGTCTAAGCAGTGATTTATAGGGATTACATTCCATTTTCTTCTGAACTCCTGCTAAACGAGCCATGAGAGCACGTTTCTTCTTGAAGATGTTTCCAAAAACATCTCTGTTCCACTCTGAAACTACACATTGGAATTTGGCTAAGTTATCTTTCAGCTCCTCTGTATCTACCCATGATCTACTTAGTAAATCATCAAAGGTCTCATGAAGTTGCCATGCAGCTTCAAAACGAAAAGGTCTTAAGCTGCTATCTCTAGTACTTGTTGACATAGTTTTAAGTAAACCTGGGCAATGGTCACTGCAAACTGTGGGTAACTTAATTACATTGGCTTCAGAAAAGAGGAGCCTCCACACTGTGTTGCATAAAGCTCGGTCAAGACGCTTCATAACCAATCGTTTAGGGGTCTTTTATTTGACCATGTAAATTGGCACCCCGAGGCTCTAAGATCGATAAGATTCCTGACAGAAATTACGTCACACATAGCTTGGATTTTGGAAGGAGGTTCCGGAGATCCACCTTGTTTCTCCAAAGATGAAGTGATTTGATTAAAGTCACCGATTAGTAACCATGGGCATGCATCAAAATCTGTAAACTCAGTCAAATAACTCCATAGCCGTTGACGTTTGGAGAGAACAGGGCTTGCATATATAGCTGATAGTGCCCATTTAACTCCACCCTTGTTGATAGTAATAGAGATGATTTGTTCGCTACTATGAACAATATCCACTATTCCAATATCAGAATTCCACAATAGCCATATACCCCCGGAAAAGCCACGTGCATCAATTCTAAAAGACTTCTCAAAACGTAATCTTTGGATAGCTTTTTCTGCCATCCTTCCATTGACTCGTGGTTCTGCAATAATCAACATATCAAATCTATAAACTCTCTTTAATTCTAGAACATGTCTCTTGACTTCCAAACTGGCAGCACCCCTACAATTCCAGAAAAGCACTGACATAAAAGTTAATGGAAAAGGATAGAAGGGGCCACAAAATGGCTACGCGAGCTCCATAGCTTTCGGGACTTGGCCATCATTAACCACTGCAGGGGTTTCTATAGAAGCTGCATTGCATATCTCATCATGTTTATATGAATTCAAACTTTCTTCCTGCACCGCCACTTCATTAGGGGACCAAGGTGGGGGCAAATTTATCGAACTAGACTCATTAACTAGTGACCCATTGTGGAGATTAATGAAAGCCTCATTGGGCTTCCTTGATGTTTTGTTTTGTTCCTCCAAGTTTACATAGGGGGTTAAAATTTTTGATGTACCTGCATGGAAGGTGAAGCTCAGATCCTTATTGAATCGAGGAACCGTGCCTTTGAAAGGATTAAGCTCGTCTGCTAACTTATCCTTGACCATAAATGATGACGGCCCAGCATTGAGATTCTGCTCATTGACTTTGGGTATAAAACTTGTCCCACCAGAGGAGACTTTATCTTTAGTAACTACTGCAGATTTGGAAATCTTGATATTTCTTTACGTAGCTTTGGGCATTCCCGTGTTTTTTGCATGCGCCATGAATGGGGGCCTTCGACCGATATCTGTTTCCTTATTTCTAGCGAGGAATTCCATGCGGTTGTTCTCCTCAACAGTCTCGATTTCCAAATTGGAGAACCTGTTACCAGAATTACGCCTTGATGCTTGCTGTAATGCGGACTTTCCTTTTCCATCTTTTTCCCTGTTCGGTATCCTTCTGTTCTTTCTTTGATCCAGCATCCAATGTCCAAAATTGGACTCGATGGTGTTCTTATCATGTACTCTAGTTTCTTTAGGCTCTTCTCCGATATCCACTGTAGTGTTTCGATCCTGCAAAGAGCATGTCTCTATTTTGTGTCCTACTTTCCCACAATGAAAACATATAAGATGTAGGCCCTCGAACTCTACCAACTGAGTATGTTTACCAACAAGGATCTTTGATACCAAAGGCTTGGTTAAGTCAATTTCAACACATATCCTTGCGAACTTGCCCCGAATTGCTTCTTCAGTGTGTTTGTCTATTTTGATAACCCTCCCAATGCATTCGCCCATCTTTGACAAAGCGTAAGACGTGTAGTACTCCATGGGTAGGCAAGGCAGTCTGATCCAAGCTATAACTTTATCAATCCTGTCATTTGCCGGATTAAAGTTGGGTGTCCACTGCCTTATAGTTAAGTAATGCCCTCCTATGATCCAGGGTCCTCTTCCCAATACATTGATGTAATCTTGTTTCTTCTCAAATCTGAAAAGGAAATAGTCATATCCAAGATCAATGACCCTGTACTTTCCGGTCAGATTCCATAACTACTTAATTCGACTGGAAAGTGTTTGGAAACCTAGTACTTTGCCCAAGAGTTTAACAATAATCGACTTCCGCCAAGGTTTCCTCATTTCAGCTTTTTCTTCTTTGGAGAATATCACCTTCGCATCCTGTCCTTCCGGACCACTTGCATCATCTGACACCTCCTCTTCAAAGAACATATCGCACCATCATCTGAATTGGCTCTGTCTTCCCAACTCTGTGAGTCAGGACTGTTACCGCCTGTTAACATGTCTTTGTAAGAAGATTTGGCGTTGGTACTTGGAGCACCATCCAAACCTTTTGACAGATCTGTTTCTTCCATAACATCTTGATCTGTTGATTCATCCTCCACAGAGATACGTCCCCTTTTCACTTTCTTCTTTATGCGATTAAGAATCTCAATTCTAGCGGCACTAGAACTTGCATGAAAGCATTCCGGAGGATTCTCTAGAGAAAACGCCATGATTTAGCTACTGATTTAACCTATATATTAACATAGCCCATACCTTCTTTTCACGTAGAATATCATGCTATTTTTACTTGGTCCAAACTCATTTTGGATTGGGCACAATTTACGAAAATACCATCACGCTATGTACTTAATCGTCATTTTTCAATTTGTTTTCATGCTTCTCAAAAATAATCTAAATGAGGGATTTTAAGTTTGAAATTCTTACTGAAGGCTTATTGGGCTCTTTAAATATTATCTATCTAGTCTCACATCCATCTAGGTACTGTAGAGCCTGTCGGGCCCACCTTACTGTACCAACGAAATACATAGGAATGAACAGCAGTGAGTATCCCTACATGTGCAATAATACCTGAATATATGGTTCTCACACAATCCAACTACAGTTGGACTCAACATCCCTGTGGCTAGCGGTAACCACTTTGCTATCATCCATGATAAGCTTAAAATTACGTTTCACCTTCATTTCCATTGGCACATAGACACCTATTGACGAAATAAATTTGGAATTCACTTTTATTTAGCACTGTCAAAATGGGCCAAGGCCCGTTGGGCCTGCCCGTCCTGACCCATTTATTCAGGGCTTAGACTTCATTTTTGTAGCCCATTTAAGCAAGAGGGCTTTTTGGCCCGACCCATTTAGGCCCGGGCCTAAATGGATTTAGCCCGGGCTTAAATGGGCCGACCCGTTTAATTTTTTTAATATTTTTAATTATATTAAAATTTTATTTTTATTTTAATTATTTATATGTTTAACATTTTAATCAAAGTAAAATATATATAATTAATACTATTTTGTATTACTAATTTACTTCAAACCAACTTAATGACTCACAACCTCTTACACATGCTAGTTGGAAGGGGAAGAGTACATTTGCTTTAAGTGATGTAAGTTCATTTTTGCTTTTTAAGTATATACTTTACTTTAAATTCTCTTTTGTAATGACAATTAATTTATTTTGAAATGTTCAAGTATATAAGCTTTCAAAAGATTTGAAACTATTCAAGTAGAAGAACCAAAATCTCAATTAGATCTTTATTTGAAAGAGCTAAAGATTATGGGTTGCATAATTGAAAATTTAAATGTGCTGCAATGGTAGAAAGATCATAAGCCAAGATTTCCAAAGCTTGCAAGTATAGCTTGTGATATCTTGAGTATTCTAATAACAATAATAGCATCGGAGAGTTTTTTTTAGTATTGGTTCTTATGTTTTAAATAAGTATTGAAGTTCTCTAAATCATGAGAACGTGAAAACTTTCATTTGCATCCGAAATTAGATTCTTGGTTTTGAAAGTAATGTTATTAATTAGTTGACAATTTTTAATCAATTCATAAGTTTAATTCTTGTGAGTTCTTATATTGTTCTTTATTTATATTTGTATATGGCAAAGTTGAAAAAGAATTGATTGAATGTGATTGACACTATGGAGGAGATGGATAGACATGGATCTATTTATCATTTTTTTTAATATTTTTGAGACATGTTTTTCAGTATCTAGGTTTGTTAAAACAATTTATATTATACTTGTTAAACTATTAATATGTAATGTTCAAATGATGTTGAAGACTTGATGGATTTGATGTGAATTTATTTGATGTTTGTTTAAATTTATTTCAAATTTTACTTTGTTTATTCATTAAAAATGAGATTTTAATATAAAATTTAATTTTTTTAATTTTTTATACAGGCCGGCCCATTTAAGCCCGTTAGCCCTTAGGGCCGGATATAAGCTTGCATTTTTAGGCCCATTTAACCAAAAAAGCTTTTTGGCCCGACCCATTTATGGCCTGGCCCGTTAGGACCAGCCCGGGCCGGCCTATTTTGACAGTGCTACTTGTATTCCCATCTCTGTTTAAGCAAACTCTGGACAAATAACATTCACATGTATTTCTTGAGGTTTGTAGGTAATTTGAGAAGAATTTGGCAATAAAGCTTGATTTCTTGAGATGGTTTTCAGAGTTTAGACAGGGGTAGATAGTAAAGATGGCTCTTCAAGGATAATGGTGGTGGGTTCCTCCAGGAAGGTGGTAGGTTTTTGGTGCAGTATATTCTAGATTGATTCTTGAATATAAACCAGTACAAAAGCTTCATGAATAGTTCTCAAGGTGAACATTTAACATTCTTCTGTATTCAAGAACAAATTGGTTATATAACTCTCTCATAATTTAACCTTTTCCAGCAAAGATACAAATTAATTATGATATTCAACAACAGTATCTCCTTGTCTAAGGGTTTAGAAATTCTGCCAAAGCAATCTGTCCTTAAAACTCTTTAAAATGTTCTTTAAGAAACCCTTTGAAAAACTCTTCAATCCCGCCCAATATTCTGGTAGGCCGCCCTGTATTTTGTGTTGGGCTGGACTTGGATAATTCTTTTGGATATGATGAATTTTAGTTGCAAACCCCTTGAATTATTTTGATACGGTGTGATGCTCTGCCATGGCAGAGAATTGTAGGGTTGCTGGGACTTTTCCCACAACCCCCTGACTTTTGAAATCAAGTCAAAATCTTTGCGAAATCACTCTTTCTCCTATAAGATTTCAAGCTAATTTCTCCTAATATTTGAAAATCATAACCTAACTTTTGAATGTTGACTCTCACATCGTCATGGTCATCTCTGCCAACGTCTACTCATCTTGTCATCGCGGCCATCATTTCGTCAGCAAGGTAATTTATTGAGGATTAGGTTTTTGATATTTTGTAGCCGTGGATATCTCAGTTTCTGTCCAGACCTAAATCTTTAATTTCATTACATCTTAATGTACATTTCCATTCTTTTTCACGATCTATATACGGTTTAATGGAACTAAACTTTGCCTGTAGAATGAATTCTTCTAGAATGATGGAATAATTGCGTTGTCCAAGTGCTTGATTCTGGGATATATGCATCGATTTTCTTTTTGATTCTTTGATCTCAAAGTTTTGGTTCCTTGGGATTTTTTTTCCAAATTTTCTCTTTAATTGTTTCTTTTAATGATTTTAATTTCTCGATTATAGTAAAATTTGGTAAAGTTTGATTCTTAGCTTTATTTGATTTCCCAAGTTTTGCTAAAGTGTTCCACATTTTAGTGCTGCTGGTTGCTTATCATATGCACTTATAGTATTGCTGTTACTGTTAATCTTTATAAACCTGCGAATTTTCTAATTATTTCTGATAAATGAGGTAATCGCATTTTTATCGTCATTACTGCAGTAGTTCTTAAAGTTAAAACTGGAATAAGCAATTTTATTCATGTTTTTCCTTTCTTAGAATAAGCTGAATTTCCTTTTTCCTGCTATTAGGATGAGCTATCAAATGAGATTTTGTCAGCACTAGATCTGTTGAAAAGGCATTTTAGTCAAGCTAAAAAGGTAGGTTAGATCGATGAAAGTTTCTTTGTTTAAAATTTGGTGTGTTCTCATGCAATTTAGCTGCTATAATCATTGTATACTGGTGCGTGAAAATCAAAACATTAATCTGTAATTGTTCTTTGCCTTCTATTGGTTCTTTCTAAGAGCACATGATACATGTTTTTCACTGTCTAGTTCTATATTAGCTCATTTTTTATTAATGGGAAGTTATGAAAGTATTATATACTTTTATTAGGTGTAGATTGACCTTTTGTCCTCTTTTAAGATGTTATTGGAATACAAAATTTGTGCGATTTCACCTTTACAACCTAAGGCAAATGTTAAGTTGGTAACTAAGTCATAGAGAGAACAAGCCTTGCTGGTATGAGTAAGATGTTTGGATAATGCATAGAACAAGCCTATGTAAAGTTTGGAGATTGTATGGGAAAACCTCATAATCTATTATACTTGTGTAAGAACCGATTTTATAATACTGTACACCAAAACTTGGTGAAGTTAGATAGTGGAAATTAAATAAATAATGAATGTCGATTTCCACTTTGGTGAAAAGATCCTTAACTTAGGTATAAATGGAGCAATTTCGGTGAAACACTCAATGGGTGAGTATTATGATGGAACGGCTCGCCAATGGGCGAGCAAGATAATTAGGATGATCGCCAATGGATGATTGCGAGTTTGATTTAATGGCCATATCGGCGAATAGGTAAGTTCGCTAAGGTAGTTTGGTAAGATGATTGCCTGAAGAGTGAGTATGGCGAGTAACGTGACCTCCTATATAGAGGCGTAAATGATAGTCTAGTAGGCAAGTAAGCAATAAGGTACTCACCAAAATTTAAAATGCTAAATGTGATCGCCAACTTGTGGCATGAATCATAAGAAAGTAGGCGATGTAGAGCAATACCCGTGATCCCAACAATGTAACTATAGCTGTGATCGCCAAATCTCAATGTGATCGCCCAAAGGAAAGAAATCAGTCATAATCGTCAATCTCAAGATGGCATCAAGACAATGTGGACGATGCCAATAAGCACTAAAAGACAAACGTTGTGCCAATTGGCAAGTTAAGGACTATTGGCGAGCATGAGAACATTGGCGAGATTGAAAGTTGCGAATTGAAATAGAGTCGGCGAACTGAGGCTTCAAGTTGAGTAGGCAAACTGGAATCAGCACGTGTGGACAAAATGGAAATAAAAGTTGGCAATCTGGGGAAATAAATTCAAACCATTGCAGTAAAAAATTGACTTCGTACGCCACACAGCTGAAGAAAATTAAGAAAGGATACTAAAGTCTAACACATGATAAATCTTATTGGCTGCTATGTGTGGAAATTGCGGCTGTGTTGGACTATAAGAATAGAGAAAGGTTAAAGGCAATAAAGGATTTATCCTTATTGGTTGAGGAATAAAACAAAGAAGGCAAATAAGTCAAGAACGGTACAGAAAAGATTTGGCACGCTGTTTCTTTGGCCACAGGTGTCTTCATCCATTAATGAGGGTAGAAAATTGACCCTAGCTGTCTCCCTCATCTAATTAATGCATGTTAAGACGTGAAATGATGAAAGAAGTGGAATAAAGGACAGGTGGTAGATTTTGATTTGGATAGCATGGCTATATAAGAAGACTGAATGCAAAACTGACTTGACTAAGCCTTCATCCTTATTGTTGTCATTCTAATCCTTCTAACTGGTTCTATGTTACTGCAAATTTATGTTCTGTTCCTTCCATTTCTGCCATGCTTGATTTACTAAACTTCATCCTTAAGTTGGCTAAACAAGTAAACCTGCTTGCAAAACCTTTCCTCCATCATTTGAAGAGCTAAAGGAATAAGCAAAGTAAGGCCAACATGAGACAGGAAGTTATCTGTTCTGGAAGTGCAGTTGGTTAAGGTGAGTTCCATATTTTTATGGTTCTCTTGATATTCAATGGTAGATTTCTATGTTTTACAACGTAATAAACATAGATATAGCCTTGTTTTAGTTAAATCTTGTTAGAATATATAAGAAATTAGAACAAGATGTAGTCTGGAAAATAATCGAGAATGAACAAGGAAAGTACTGGAAATGGTGTAAAAATGATGAAAAATAGGCGAGCTCAGCTATCATGGGTGAGCTAAATAATATGTAGTGTGGTAGTGGGCGAGGTCGCCACATGCTACTTTAATTCATAGGCGAGCCCACCACTGAATAAAAAGCCGTGTATGGCGAACTCACATGCATAGGCATGGCAAGTTGAAATGATTGGGCGAGCTCCCACAAATAAGCCAATATATGAATGGCGAGTAATGTTGGGCGAGCTCCCACGTGTAAGTTAATAGGCGAATGGTGAGCTCTGTTGGGTGAGCTAGTAGATTAGTCTCATGTCTCGCCAAAGTATTGAAAATATTCGAAAAGTAAATATTAATAGTATTAATAAATTGTTTTGCAGCCGGGAATTAAGGACTCGGTAAAAGCAATAGGGAAGGCGATCGGGAAGCAAGGCTTCGTAAGACCAAGTAAGGGAGTAGTATGTGAAGTAAAATGCATGTCCTGTGGAGTAAAATATTATGAAAATATTGAGAAATTGTTTTGGTTTATGACATGCATTAGTTTGATAAATCGATTTGATTTGGGCGAACTGGTAAAGGGCGGGCGAGCCAACGATAGGTGACCCCTTTTATGATGTTTTGGGCGGGCGAACCCTGTTTTAATAGAAATCCAGGCGAGCCACAGATAGGCGACCCCTGTTTTAACAAAATTTCGGGCGAGCCAAAGAAAAATGACCCATGTTTTTATAAAAATGGGCGAGCTGACCATGGAAGTGCCGCATTTGGCGAGTTGACCATGGGCAACGCCAGAATGGGCGAACTGACATGGGCGAGCCGATATGGGCGAGCCAATTTAACTTGTTTTTAAATGCTAATGTTGGCGGGAACACTAGTTCACCGTAATGGCCATTGACCATGGGCGAGCTGTAACAGGCGAGCTGACCATGGGCGAGCAGGTTTAAATCGTGTTTGTTTTTCTTACACGAAAATTTGAGAACATAATTGGCTGTTTTTATTTGCCTTTTGTAAACAGAAAGCATAAAACCTTTTTAGAAAACAAATCATTTTAAGGAAATGATGAAATAATTCCTTAAAGGTTCTTTATGAGATATAAATTGATTTTTGAGACTTTAGGCCCCTAGTTTCATGCATTATTATTTACGAGGCTGATGGACCCGCCAAGTCATCAGAGGTCTCGAGATCACCTGGCAAGTGGACCCGAGGACCACCTATAGATTGTGGCCATAGATCTACTGTATCCCTGCGGGGATAATTATTCCGTTCCTAAGGGGGGGAACGATGATAGCATGATTGATTTGTAGGGTGATGCTAAGTCTCAACTTACTGATTTCTGTTTACTGAGAGGATTTATTGAATCCTGTTTACTGTTTACTATATTATATTGTAAACTGTTTAACCAGTGATTTGAATGGTGTATTGAGAGTACTGTTTACTATATCCACTGTTTTCCTACATGGTATGATTTTAGGAAAAATAAATACTTTGTGGCATATAGTTTTGCTTTATTTAAAGCAGCATATGTCTCATTTACTGAGCGTGTGGTTCGCTCACCCCTTTGTTTTAACTCCACAGAGAAAAAGACACGGAGTTAGAGAATTATATCCCAAATGGATATAGCTACATATAAAGCGCTTAGGCAAATTATGTTAAATATGAAATGTACAATTACTTCTCTTTTACATTTCAGACATATGTATATAGTACTACTTTATTGAAACAAGGACAATAAGGGATGACGGATGTAAGGAATAATGAAAATAATTTCATATTCCGTGTTTGTTAAATAAATGGCTATCATTTATTGCTGTCACTATTGAGTGTTAATGGCATCACAAATAGCCCAACCGAAAAAGTTGTATAAAAATACGTGAAAAATGTGGTAACGGGTCATTACAAATTTAATGGTATCAGTGCTTTCGTTGGCCTGATATCTGTTAATGCCTTTAGAATGGAAAGTGTTGAAAAAGGTTACTATCCCCTGTAGTACTGTATAGTCTGAATGTATAGAGGAGGCAAATGACTGTAAATGGAGTTGAGTGTTTAAATGTAGTGAAAGTTGATGAAGTAAGGGTTACAAATAGAGATTGTAATCTGAAAATTTTATATGAGATAGGCGATCTTATCATCATAATGTCAGGTCTATTCGGTAAGGTACAATGAGGAACTAGGTGAGGGCCCCACCAGGACTTCTCTGTCCATATCGAACTAAGATCCTGAAATGATGATATTGAAATGCTTTCTCTGAGTCATAAATGACTAAATTGATCTAGAATAAAATTGATGGTGAAATAGTATGTGATGGTGTAAGGGACATATTACATGTTTGGTGATCCCTACTATGAGCCCCACTGATATTTTGATGAGTAATGCGACCCGGAGTATATACTATGAGAGGTCGCGAGATAGTCGGCCCTATTGTGGATTTTAGGGCCTGAATTAAAGTGAAAATATGGGTTATATTGGTTAAAGATTATTGAATGTTATGAAAAGTGATATATACTTATAGAGTATGAACCAAAAAGGTGAATTGTGTGATTAATGATTTAAAATCGATTATGTTAATACTGGTTCTATATACTCCTTATGTTTTTAGGAGAATAAATACAATATTCATAGAACCAAAATATGGTGAAATACATGTGAAATGACCTGAAAATTTATACGTATGTGGAGGATACATAGTGGATTTGTTGGATGTAAATAACGAGACATCCAAGACGATATGAGTTTGTGAATTAGAATTTACGGGATGATATTCTAAGTAAACTTTTGGAGTAACGTAGATTCGAGAGATTGTTGACTCGATTCACAACATGGAATCTGTTTGTAAGCCCTTATCAGAAAATCAGAAGAGCTTGAGAAATTACTCAAGAAATTGATGAGTAGAGAAATCAACTGTATTGGTATAACTGGTGAAAACACAAATGTTATGGTTCGAAAGAATAAGCATAGCTTATGATTATGTACCAAATTTCAAGTATTCAATAGTATTATTGTTGAGAATGAATATGTGTATTGATATAAGCAATATTGTTGAATAATGCCACAAACTTCTAGGAATGGAAACCTTACTGTTAAGTCAGTGAACATGAGTTCTAACTGAACTATGTACATTCAAGACGTGAGGTCTCAAATGATTAAAAGGACATTGAAATTTGTCTGAGTTAAGGATCTTACTACTTAAGTGAGATTAAAGTGGGGTTATTGGGGTATAAAAGTTATGAGGTTTACCCATATGGCATAAATGAAAATGTCTTAAGAGACAAGACATATCATGACTAGGGAACACGATTTATGAGGTAGTTCCCAAGTATAAGAATAAATGTGATTTCGTCTGATCATCATGTGGTTATGGCTGGAATTAATAACAAGCCAGATTTTGATAGATGAAATTTGTTATACTCAGAGGAGCAGATACAAGAAGTATTGCTAATCCTGAAAATGGATATACATATGTATATATATATACATATTAGAACTGTGAAATTGTATAAGTAAAGTGGTGACGAATCTGAATGATGATAAATTCAATTTTAGAAATTGATTGTGAAGAAATTATACTCCCAAGTGATATTACATGTACTAGGAGAATAAGAGATAAAATGATAACTTGATATAAAAGAAGTTATCGAGAAAAATGATTACCTAAGACGTAATCGATGGTTAGCATCAAGGTCTGCAAAAGAAGGGCAGTCATAGTTTAACCATGAAATAATCATTATGGGATGGTAAAGAATCCGAAAGAACCATGAGATTATAGAAGTGATTATGGATTGAGTAACCAAATTAATTCACTTCTTCATCATCAAGTTTCGGGATGTCTTGAGTGCCTTAGTCGATATATATCGGTGAAACAGTGAGAACGTATGTGAAGTTCCAGTGAGTGAGTACATGTGATAGGGATCTCTGATTTGCCACATGCTTTGAGTAAATAGCAATAGGCTTTGGGATTCCAATTTTACTATCAACACCGCCTCTGATTGATATAGATATCCGAGCGCATTGTGTGGACACTCCGGGATATATTGAGGGCGAGTGCATCGTATTTAAGAGACTACTGGGACAATTACATACAATTGATTAAAACTATCTAAATGATAGTCACTAAATTATTATCGACTTAGCACCGAATGAGATGATAAGTGATAAATAGTATGAATGAGTTACTGTGTAAAAAAAGAAATGAAAATTTGCTAACTCTCAAGGATGATAAAAGATTTCAGGGAGTATAAATTGGTTTTGAGAGAAGAAGCCCGAGTTCTTTAGGACCCTTGAACAAAATCCGGGATGGGCGACCTACGAGTTGGGCGATCGCCCAACAATGGATAATATGTTGTGAGGTGTGGGCGAACTATGTGGTCGCCGACTCACTTGGAAGAGTAAACCTGGGGTGAGGGAGAGTGCCAAGGAAAGGATCACCAATGACCCGAAGAGACGGGTGAGGCTCTTAAAGAAAATTCAGAGTATAAAAAGATACTAGCAGTCTCATCGTAGAGACGAGAATAACTGAAAGTTAGAAAATTGATAAGGAATAAAAATACCTGTATTTATGGTACTTCCTAAAGCAAGTGAAAAATTTGAATTACCCACAAAAGGGTATAGTGCTATCTGGATAATTGTAGATAAATTGATTGAGTCTGCTTACCCCTTGATTATGGAATTTATTGATCTAATTAGTGCCTTGGCCGAGTTATGTGTCAGGGAAGTGGTGAGGTTATACGGTGTTCTAGGGAGCATCACATCTGATAGGGAGGCCTGTCTCACATCTCATTTTGAGAGAGATTTTAAGAGACCATGGGATCCCGATTGAGTTTTTGCACCGCAGTTTATCCGCAAACTGATGGACAGTCCGAGCGTATGATAGGGACGCTCAAGGATATAGTGTGAGCGTGTGCATTTGATGTTAAAGGCTCTTGGAACGATCAATTACCCTGACAGAGTTGCTTATAATAATAGCTAACGGGTGACTATCGGCATGGCATCTTACGAAACTATATATGGCAGACGATATCGATCCACGATAGCATAGGAAAAAGTGGGAGACCATAGGTCCTTAACTCCTTATACGGTTGAGCAGATTCCGGAGATATATGGGAGATTATGTAATTTAAAGGTCTCACTATCCAAAGGCATAATGAGATTTGGAAAAGGAGGAAAATTGAGCCCTCGATGCATTGGATCTTTGGAGATCTTAGATCGAGTGAGAGATGTGGCATATCGGTTAGCACTACCTCCAGATTTGTCAGGAGTGCATAATGTATTCCACATCTCGGGTGTGAGAGAGTACCATCCAGATCCTTCTCACGTAATTCGACATGAGTCTCTAGAGATTAGAGAAGACATAAGTTATGTTGAGAGAACTGATAAGGATCTTGGATAGGAAGGATAAAATACTGCGATCTAAGATTATTTTTATGACTAAAGTGCTCTGGCAGTACAATGTTAAGGATAAGGCTACTTGGGAATTAGAAAGCCTTATGTATAAGATATATCCAGAGCTTTCTCACTGATGGTCCGGTTGAAATTTAGAGGACCAAATTTCTTAAGGTGAGGAGAAAATGTAAGAACCGATTTTATAATACTGTACACCAAAACTTGGTGAATTTAGATAGTGGAAATTAAATAAATAATGAATGTCGATTTCCACTTTGGTGAAAAGCTCCTTAACTTAGGTATAAATGGAGCAATGTCGATGAAACACTCAATGGGTGAGTATTATGATGGAACGGCTCGCCAATGGGCGAGCAAGATAATTAGGATGATCGCCAATGGATGATGGCGAGTTTGATTTAATGGCCATATCGGCGAATAGGTAAGTTCGCCAAGGTAGTTGGGTAAGATGATCGCCTAAAGAGTGAGTATGGCGAGTAACGTGACCTCCTATATAGAGGCGTAAATGATAGTCTAGTAGGCAAGTAAGGCAATAAGGTACTCACCAAATTTAAAATGCTAAATGTGATCGCCAACTTGTGGCATGAATCATAAGAAAGTAGGCGAGTAGAGCAATACCCGGTGATCACCAACAATGTAACTATAGCTGTGATCGCCAAATCTCAATGTGATCGCCCAAAGGAAAGAAATCAGCTCATAATCGTCAATTCTCAAGATGGCATCAAGACAATGTGACGATGCCAATAAGCACCTAAAGACAAACGTTGATGCCAATTGGCAAGTTAAGGACTATTGGCGAGCATGAGAACATTGGCGAGATTGAAAGTTGGCGAATTGAAATAGAGTCGGCGAACTGAGGCTTCAAGTTGAGTAGGCGAACTGGAATCAACACGTATGGACAAAATGGAAATAAAAGCTGGCAATCTGGGGAAATAAATTCAAACCATTGCAGTAAAAAATTGACTTTGTACGCCACACGGCTGAAGAAAATTAAGAGAGGATACTAAAGTCAAACACATGATAAAGCTTATTGGCTACTGTGTGTGGAAATTGCGGCTGTGTTGGACGGTAAGAATAGAGAAAGGTTAAAGGCAATAAAGGATTTATCCTTATTGGTTGAGGAATAAAACAAAGAAGGCAAATAAGTCAAGAACGGTACAGAAAAGATTTAGCACGCTGTTTCTTTGGCCACAGGTGTCTTCATCCATTAATGAGGGTAGAAAATTAACCCTAGCTGTCTCCCTCATCTAATTAATGCATGTTAAGACGTGAAATGATGACAGAAGTGGAATAAAGGACAGGTGGTAGATTTTGATTTGGATAGCATGGCTATATAAGAAGATTGAATGGAAAACTGACTTGACTAAACCTTCATCCTTATTGCTGTCATTCTAATGCTTCTAACCGGTTCTATGTTACTGCAAATTTATGTTCTATTCCTTCCATTTCTGCCATGCTTGATTTACTAAACTTCATCCTTAAGTTGGCTAAACAAGTAAACCTGCTTGCAAAACCTTTCCTCCATCATTTGAAGAGCTAAAGGAATAAGCAAAGTAAGGCTAACGTGAGACAAGAAGTTGTCTGTTCTGGAAGTGCAGTTGGTTAAGGTGAGTTCCATATTTTTATGGTTCTCTTGATATTCAATGGTAGATTTCTATGTTTTACAACGTAATAAACATAGATATAGCCTTGTTTTAGTTAAATCTTGTTAAAATATATAAGAAATTAGAACAAGATGTAGTCTGGAAAATAATCGAGAATGAACAAGGAAAGTACTGGAAATGGTGTAAAAATGATGAAAAATAGGCGAGCTCAGCTATCATGGGCGAGCTAAATAATATGGAGTGTGGTAGTGGGCGAGGTCACCACATGCTAGTTTAATTCATAGGCGAGCCCACCACTGAATAAAAAGCCGTGTATGGCGAACTGACATGCATAGGCATGGCGAGTTGAAATGATTGGGCGAGCTCCCACAAATAAGCCAATATATGAATGGCGAGCAATGTTGGGCGAGCTCCCACATGTAAGTTAATGGGCGAATGGCGAGCTTTGTTGGGCAAGCTAGTAGATTAGTCTCATGTCTCGCCAAAGTATTGGAAATATTCGAAAAGTAAATATTAATAGTATTAATAAATTGTTTTGCAGCCGGGAATTAAGGACTCAGTAAAAGCAATAGGGAAGGCGATTGGGAAGCAAGGCTTTGTAAGACCAGGTAAGGGAGTAGTATGTGAAGTAAAATGCATGTCCTGTGGAGTAAAATATTATGAAAATATTGAAAAATTGTTTTGGTTTATGACATGCATTAGTTTGATAAATCGTTTTGATTTGGGCGAACTGGTAAAGGGCAGGCAAGCCAACGATAGGCGACCCCTTTTATGATGTTTTGGGCGGGCGAACCCTATTTTAATAGAAATCCGGGCGAGTCACAGATAGGCGACCCCTGTTTTAACAAAATTCCGGGCGAGCCAAAGAAAAATGACCCATGTTTTTATAAAAATGGGCGAGCTGACCATGGAAGTGCTGCATTGGGCGAGTTGACGATGGAAGTGCCGCATTGGGCGAGTTGACCAAGGGCAATGCCAGAATGGGCGAACTGGCATGGGCGAGCCGATATGGGCAAGCCAATTTAACTTGTTTTTAAATGCTAATGTTGGCGGGCGAACACTAGTTCACCGTAATGGCTATTGACCATGGGCGAGCCATAATAGGTGAGCTGACCATGGGCGAGCAGGTTTTAAATCGTGTTTGTTTTTCTTACACGAAAATTTGAGAACATAATTGGCTGTTTTTATTTGCCTTTTGTAAATAGAAAGCATAAAACCTTTTTAGAAAACAAATCATTTTAAGGAAATGATGAAATAATTCCTTAAAGGTTCTTTATGAGATATAAATTGATTTTTGAGACTTTAGGCCCCTAGTTTCATGCATTATTATTTACGAGGTTGATGGACCCGCCAAGTCATCAGAGGTCTTGAGGTTACCTGGTAAGTGGACCCGAGGACCACCTATAGATTGTGGCCATAGATCTACTGTATCCCTGCAGGGATGATTATTCCGTTCCTGAGGGGGGGGGGAACGATGATAGCATGATTGATTTGTAGGGTGATGCCTAGTCTCAACTTACTGATTTCTGTTTACTGAGAGGATTTATTGAATCCTGTTTACTGTTTACTATATTATATTGTAAACTGTTTAACCAGTGATTTGAATGGTGTATTGAGAATACTGTTTACTATATCCACTGTTTTCCTACATGGTATGATGTTAGGAAAAATAAATACTTTGTGGCATATAGTTTGCTTTATTTAAAGCAGCATACGTCTCCTTTACTGAGTGCATGGTTCGCTCACCCCTTTGTTTTAACTCCACAGATAAAAAGACACGGAGTTAGAGAATTATATCGCAAATGGATATAGCTGCATATAAAGCGCTTGGGCAAATTATGTTAAATATGAAAGGTACAATTACTTCTCTTTTACATTTCAGACATATGTATACAATACTACTTTATTGAAACAAGGACAATAGGGGATGACGGATGTAAGGAATAATTAAAATAATTTCATATTCCGTGTTTGTTAAATAAATGGCTATCATTTATTACTGTCACTATTGAGTGTTAATGGTATCACAGACAGCCCAACCGGAAAAGTTGTATAGAAATACGTGAAAAATGTGGTAATGGGTCGTTACAACTGGGGTGTTCTAGAGTAAATTTTTTAATTTTATGATTGGTTTTCTTTCTCTCTTTCTTTTTTGGTTGCAATAAAATGTATATAAATGCCATACTACATATTTGCTGGTAGATTATGACTTTTCTAATGTTAGATGAGAATTTTCTAACTTAATGTTATCAGGGCTGGGGAGGAAAATTTAGAATACATTCCTTAGTAATGTTCTCTTTGAGATTAGACAAGTTGGATGATGGCAGACTTACCAGGTTACATGCACAACAGCTTGCAAATTTGGAAACTCGCACTTTTAGAGATTTTAGTTTTAGGAGGAATTATTTTGCAAATATTGGTTAGTAATACATTTCTCTGTTAATTTACTAGCTTTGCATTGTTTGTCTCAAAATGTTTTCATACCACTTGTTCTGATTCATTCTGTATCATGTGTCAGACATGTGCTCTTTACAATAATTGGTGGCCATTGTTGACTATTAAGTGAATGTAAAGCTCATGATCTTGGTTTTCTGTTTCTAATAATTAATTCATGGCAACTTTTGGTTTCTTGATGTTTACAGAACTTTTAAGAAAAATTATGTGGGGAATTGCCCTAGCATTGGGTGGACTGCCAGATGAATTTGAAGGTTAGATATCAGTGATGCGTTTTGGGTGAGTTATCTTAGTCTTTATACATACCAACAACGTACAACCTATAAGTTTCTATATTTGAAATGTTATAGATAAGCAGCAAAGCAGAATGAGTTGATATTAGACTCAATCTTTACATGTGGGGACATTGATTATTTGTTCTTTTTCTGACAGACTGTCTACTGGTCCTAAAGCTTTATGGAGTTAGAAGTTTTGGTAAACCAGTTGTAAATTTGTACTCCATCTGAGATTTGGTGTTTTGTAATTATTCCTTTGCATAGATCATGAAGTTCTTGATTTGTCTTTGAAATTTAATTAGAACTTTTGTAATATCATGTAAGTGCCTACAATGTCTACAGTATATCCTGCACATTGAAGTCATATATATATATATATATATATATATATATATTGAGCACACACACACACATTAATGGTATCTTAGTCTTGGAAACTTTTGAATTTTCGTTTTAGTGATTCATGTAATTATTTTGAGCTTTGCTATATTTCTTGAGGAATTCATGTGTTTGGCTTGTGTAACTTCTATTGCACACTAAAAAGTTTATGGGAAGTTGCATGCCGTATATTGTGCTTGGGTTTTTGAATGCATATCTGCTGTATCTCTCCATGACGCCTGATACATTAAGGCTTATGCTTGCTAGTAAATAGTGGCTGCCGGAGGTACATGTTTATCAACACTTACATGATATGATATTTCTTAGGTATCTTTTATTTGAGAGCTTAGATGATTCGGATTTACATATTTGTTAATTAGCTATGTTTCATTTATTGTAGGCTATGCAACATGACTACAAACTAAGCTCTTATTCACTAAATTCAGTTTCAGCACACTTTCTTTCTGAACAGGTCAGAATTTCTCTTCTAAGATTACTACCTACTTCCATAATTATGTCCAAATAGTCAAATATGCATCTGATAAAAGGCTTCAACTATCACATTACAAAGCAAAAGTGCATTCTGAAACCAACAATTATAATAAAGAAGTCATTGCTCAAATTAGCAGGATTATGGCATGGCTGATAGAATATGGTTAAATATTTAATAGTTTTACACTATGAATAGCTTATTCCAATAAAAAATGCATGAATAAATAACAATAAACTAACTAAAGATAATAATCCAATAATGACAAGAACATATATAGTGATACAACTAAAAGAAAGACTTGCAATTGGTTTATATGTTCCCAGAAAGCTCACAAATTATTAGTAATGACAATGAAATACTAAAATGATACTAAAACAACATAATATTAAATGCAGGTTAGGCTGATAGGAGTTCAATTAAACTTGTGAGCATAAAAAATTTTTATCATGATTTCCATATTTACATATCATTGCTTATATAGCTCATTGGAAGCAGTTGTTTCTGCCAAAAAAAAAACAAGTGAAATATGATACAAACTAAAGGAATCAATCAAAAAACGAGAGCCTAAAGGCTAATATGGAACAATATAGGCATGCAGTAGCTAGCATAGACCATCTTCTGTCACTCGTCCGTGTTGGATTATGCCCTTAGAACCATTCATTAGATGATTGACTTTGGCATTTTTTATGTATCATGACATTTTATTTATCATAGTTCATTATTATATTTGTCTTATAACTGCGTAATATAATCTTATATGATAATGTCCTTAGAATAGTAATAACACACTATTCTTAAAATATCCCTTGTCAAGTATTATTGTGAACAAGGATAACAATGATACGATAAGACTAGTATGTGGTTGACTGATGACCATTGTCATGGATATAGGATATCAAGTCATCACATAGGTACATGTTAGAGAACTATGTACTGGATCGACCCTCCATGAGAACGCTACATGGATTGTTATATGAGTGTCATAAGCGATTCTCATAGTGATGATGGTGTATGTGATCCTTTGACTTGAGATCATCAGAGATCCCAACATAGAGAATTGCATACTTTAATGCTGCTAGATGTCATTCGTAACAGGATGGACTATAAAGGTAGTAATTGGGTATGCCTTGATCTATGTAGAGGGATGTTGAGTGATCAAGATAGGATTTATCCCTCTTATATAACAAGAGTGATGTCTTGGGCCCTTTGATAGAGTGAGACTAAGAAATGCATGGTCGTGCTCGAATAAGTCAATATGAGATATTGATTTTATTTGTTTAATTAGTCTACTCAGGAATCAAGAAACGCTGATTAGACTATACAAGTGTGACACATTCCATGACTTGTGTCTAATCAAGACATCAAAGGATAAAGGGATTAGACTACACGGTAACATCTATCACGAGTAAGGTTATGTCGAGTCATTGACATTCTCGTTACATGGGTAGCAATGATGTGTTGCTAGATACCGCTCATTGCCTATGACAATTTTGTCATTGCCATTGTTTTGAGAACCTATTGGGTCGCACACTTAGAACGGATCAATGAGGAGCTTAATTAATCCTATTCTGAATTGGATTAAGGATATATCTGATCCTATTCTGAATTGGATTAAGGATATAGCTAATCCTATTCTAAGTAGAATTAGAGTTCTGTTTGGCAGTAAATTTTAGGGTAAAATTTACTGCCTATAAAAAGGATGTTTTTCTAAAACATAGCCGCACTTTTTAAAACAGAAAACAAAAACCATTCTTTTAATCGAAGCTAGCAGTTCGGTTATAAGGAATCAAAAGCTCTTTAAGGCTTCTGATCGTGAGACGTTCAAGAGTCGTGAGATCCGTTCGTGTGGATACCATAGAGGCAGGAACGAAAGGTTGTTGCTTGTGACTCGACCAACGACAGAAAATCAGAGAAA
The DNA here is from genome assembly GCA_031772115.1 of Heritiera littoralis. NCBI lineage: Eukaryota > Viridiplantae > Streptophyta > Magnoliopsida > Malvales > Malvaceae > Heritiera > Heritiera littoralis. The sequence continues at coordinate 2,211,782 of JAPDPK010000053.1, read as the reverse complement.
ACGTTAGGTAAAATCTTGAAACCCTAATCAGGCAACTCTCCGAATCGATCCTGGTGGAGACCGAATGATTTAATTTCCGCTGCGTGTTTGTTTCGGTTTCCTTCAGTCCGGTAGTTGCACAAGCTTTGCACTTGAAAAGAAGGAAAGAGGGAGTTGGTTGAGAGGTGGGAGAGGAGGTAGGGACTCGTCCTGTCTGCACTCTGCTTATTGCGTACCAGGTTTTATATTTTTATATATGTACTATTTATTGTGTCAATTTAGTGATCCCTAGATTGTACTTGCAGAATGATGTAATTTTTTTTTCAATAGTTGCTTAGCTTTTGAAGCAATGAATTTCATTACCTGTTTATTGCATTTGTTTTATTGGTTGCTTAAATGACCTTTATTTTCTGGGAAGACTCTTGAATATGGTATAAAGGGAAGCATCTTGCTGCTGCAGACATGCTTGGATGACATGAATCTTTTGGGGGAAGATGCACAAAGAAAGCAAATTATGTTGAACCTTTTTTCTGAACCATTCAGTTATCTATTAGACAATTAAAATTTCAGTACTGTGTTGCGAAGCATTCAGAAACGTAATTATCGGCAAAAAGTTCCTTCAGGAGATTTCCAATGAATTGCAATTGTCAGTCTCTGAAAGGGTTTCCCTTGGTCTTGCTTTGGCAGACTCATAGCATGTTGAGGACAGAAGTACTGGTAAGTTCGTCCCTTCGCTAAGTATTGGCTTGAAATATTCTTCCAAGAATGTTGCTTTTGTTACATGATTCAATTAGTGTTTTTCAGGCAGGACTTCAGCATAGATTTGATACAAGAGTTATGTGGAAATCCAGCCTCTGCTGATTCTAATGAGGAGATTCAGAATGTGATTATGTTCTTGTATCAGTCAGAGGATCTAACCATGTACGTGTACTCCTATTTGCGAAGTAGCAATTTCTAAACTTAGTGCTGATGATATAATTTATGTTATTCTTGCTGACTGCTTATACCCTTCTCCAACACGATGTCTCTTCTACCATTTTCCCCATGGTTGTTGAAAATTCCATGGGAAGCTTGATTCTTCATCTTTGGCATTCTATTTCCAAGTTTGTGGCACATGGTTTCTTGGATGTGATTAAAGTTAATCAAAGCAGCATAATTAGAATGTTAGCAATTAAAGTTAAAGTTAATCAAAGCAGCATATCAATTATCAAAGAAGATATAGAAGAAGACACTGGCTATCAGGAAACTTGTAATCGAGCCTTAAAAATTTCACAGAATTGGTCAACAAGCTCCCCTTCCTAGCAGTGAATTTTTAAATTCTAAGGATTTCACTGCTTTTAAATCTTCAACTTCTGCTTTTCAATGAGATCATGGAGGCATTGAAGAGCGATGAAGTCAGCATGATTGGAGTGCGAGGGATGGTAGGGGTGGGCAAGACCACCTTGGTCACTGAAGTGGGCAATAAAGTCAAAGACTTTCAACTTTTTGATCGAGTTATAAAAGTTGTGTTCCAATCTCCTGATATTAGAAAAATTCAACACAAAATTGTAGATTTCATAAATTTTTGTAACAAAAAAAAAAGATTTTATAGATTTAAATTTTGAAAAAAAGACTCAACTTATGATTTCGATTGAAAAATGAAGAAAAAATCCTCATAATTCTTGACGATATTTTAAATGAGATCAACTTGAAATAGATAGACACTAATATTGGTTGGGATTGAGTGATAAGGGATTCATTTTTCCTTAAGCATAACCAAAGTTCGAGTCATGCGTATGGAGCAAACCATGCTGGGAGGGAGGGCGTCTCACTTTTATGTGATCTGATAGTTTTTCGACTCCGGAGTAGTCGCATAAAACGGATACCGAAGGGCCAAAGGCAAAAAAAAAAAACCTGGAAATAGATAGGCATTCCAGTAGGTGAAAATCGCAAGGGCTTTAAAATTATTTTGACAGCACGCGCGTCGTAGGTAAGTATGCAAAGATATGGAAAGTCAAGTTACGGTTTCACTTTAAGATGAAGCGTGGACTTTTTTCCAAAGGAAAGCATGCCTCGATGAAGATAGAGATCATGCGGAAACTTTTAAGGTGGCTATGGAAGTTGCCAAAGAATGCAAGGGCCTTCCTGTTGCTATTGTTACTTTGGCCAGGGCTTTAAAAGGCACTAAAACTGTTAAATAAAACAAAACAAAACAAAAAAGTTTTTCTTATTAAATATTATTAAAATTATTAAAATCCAGTATTCATAAAGGTCACTATTTTTTACTAAAAAACAAACTACAAAAAACCAAATAAAAAAGTTTTACAAAAAGTAAATTACAATTAAAAATTAAAAATTAAAAAAATTGTCAGGGTCTAATTGAGCGATTATTGAAAAAAATTATTATCAATATTTTTTTGCTTTTGTTTGAATTTTTTAATTTTTGTCAATAATATTATTAATTTTTTTTGAATTTTTTTGTAAATCATTAATTTTTATTTATTTAATTTTTATAATTAATAAAATAAAAATATTTTAATATTAAATATATATGTTAAGATACAAAATTAATCAAATAAATAATTATTTAATGTTATTCAAATTATATAAAAAAGCCCCGAGGAAGCAAGGCATAATTCCTATAAATTTTTACAATAGCCTTTTAATATATTTCTAAATAATAAATTTATATACTATTGTAATGAATTCGTCTGAGGACTTGACCGTTCAACGTTTTTGAGAACATAAAAAACAAAGAGTCGTCTCCAATTTTTTTTATTAGGTGTGATTGGTCATCTAAAAATATTTATCTTTTAAACAAAATCTTAAAATTAAACAAATTTTATTAAAAATACGATTTTGGACTACCAAAACAAGATTTGAGTTCGGGTGTATGATTATGCGTGAAGAAAGATTAGTATCCCACGTGAACCATTGAAAAATGGTATCATTTTAATCATGTGTTATCCTTTAGCTTTAATAAAATTGTCTTAAATTAATATTTAAAAATAATTCTTATTTTTATCATATTCTTTTCTCAAAATCCTTTTTTTAATATTTATATTTTAAAATGCGAACTTTTTTGTATTGAAAAATTAAATCAAATACTTCAATATTTTTTTATAACATTTGAAATAATAATCTCACCTAGAGATTTATTAAGAATTGCTAGTTGCGAATTTTATAGAATCTCATTATCGGGAAAATTCGCATTTTATTTTTGTAATTAAACATGAATGCATATAATACAAATAGATATTATATGATGGATACGAATTTTATTTTTCTTTAAAAAACCTTATTTATTTTCACTTTAATAACAATTCACGTTATTGAAGAATTATACTAAATATTCCAATACTCTGGTAATATTTAATTAACTCGTCTCACCTAAAGATCAGTTTGTAATCACTACTTGTGATTCCGTAACATTTCATCATTGAAAATTCAATGCAGATGATACAAGTATACATCACATGATCATTATGCTTACTTGATTTCTTATTTACTATTTTATCTATTTATTTATTTATCACCTTTATTCTATATTTATTTATTTTATAAAAACTATTTATTATTTTTAATAATAAACATGAATTTATGTAAAAATTATTCCAAATATTGCAATACTCTTATAATAATTGGAGAATTTCTCTTACATAAAATTTTCTAAAAATCACTACTTGTGATTTTCACGAAATCTCATCATCAGGAATTCATATTTATTTTTGGTCTTTTTCTTATAATAAAAGATGCCCATGATATGCCTGTATGACTTATTATCATTATTTTTTTTATACTTACTTATCTTTTCATGGCTATCATACATTACTACACATTTTATATTTGTATTTATTACTACTAGAAAATTGCTCGTGCTTCGATACGGGAAAATTTTTATTTTAATTTTTTTTTAGAAGTTAAATTTTATACTTGTTTCAAATAAGAGTAGGTGATTCACTATGGGAATTTTTTTTATTTTAGTTTTTTTTTTGAGAATTTAAATTATATATTTATTTCAAATAAAAGTTGTAGGAGCGAGGAAAATGTTGTAAAAAAGACATGCTAAAAATTTTTCTCATTCAGATACATCATACTTGAAAGGCTTAATAGCCAAATATGTCTCCAACGTTTAGGATAAAATGAAATTAAGATCTCAACGTTCAATTGGGTGGAAATAAGGCCATAAATTTTATTTTCAGCAAATAAAACCTAAACATTAAAAAGTAATAAAATTATGTATATAGCCATTAAATGTGACAACCAGTATCATGTGGGGCCGGTCGCACTCAGCCGTATTGTCCGCTTTGGATTCTAGAGGTGGCCCCCGTCAGTTCAGCTGACGTGGCACTTAGGTCCTCACGGATTTCTTTCGCGTCCGCCGCTACTCGAACCCTTGACATCCAAGCGATTCGAGTAACGACTAACGACCTAGGTCCAATGGTTAGTCGTTACTCGAATCGCTTGGATGTCAAGGGTTCGAGTAGCGGCGGACGCGAAAGAAATCCGTGAGGACCTAAGTGCCACGTCAGCTGAACTGACGGGGGCCACCTCTAGAATCCAAAGCGGACAATACGGCTGAGTGCGACCGGCCCCACATGATACTGGTCGTCACATTAAATCACTCAAACTTCTGTTATTTATGCACAATTGACACATGACATGAATGTTGACAGGGATAACTTTGCCACGTGGATCGCTGACATGACCTTTTTTGCCACATGGACTGCTGACATGGTGTCAAGGCCTCGCCTGTCTCACCAAGCCGTCGACGAGCATCCCTTAGGCGCCCGATGCCCTAGGTTTATCTTGACAACGTGATGTAGGCAGTTGCCCAAAACTCACTAACGTATTGTCCGCTTTGGGCGATCACTCCCCTCACGGCTTTGTCTCAAGGTGCCTAAAGTACCTTACAAGACATTTATCACCTTGTGCGCGTTTAGAGCTGGTTGTGGGCCAAACCGAACTGGTTTTTACCGGTTCCTACCCACTAATAATGAAACCGGTCTGAACCAGTATGCGAATCGATCCGAGCTAGGCCAATTCGCATTATAATTAGCTGTGAACCGGCCCGGTTCACAGGACAGGCTCAGTCTAGTTTTTTAAATTTATTTTTTTATTGGATAAATTTAAAATTTTTATTTTATAAAATTTATATTAATTTATTTTAATAAAAATAAATATATATTAATATATTTTTATAATTTAATATAATAAATTTATTTTTATAATAAATAATGTTAATAGTTTAATTTAACAATAATTTATTATAAAGTTATTATAATTTATTTAATTAATGTAACAATAATGTAAAAATAAATTACTATAAAATTATTGTTATAATGAAATAAAGTTATATTATAAATATAACATTATAATAAAGTTATTATGATAAAGTGATAGTTGATTCAAAATATAAATAATTATATTATGAATATTATTATTATATTCATTTTGCAATATCATTTTGCATATCATTATTTATATTCATTTATTATATTCATTTTGCATTTAAAATGATAAGTAAGCTGTAAGCGTATCAATATCATTTTGCATTTAAAATAATTTATTATATTTGAAATATCATTTATTAGTATACATTCATTTATTTAATATGTTTTTAAAATATTTTATTCATTTTGTATTTTAAATATTTATTTATTTTAAACATAGATAAGTATAACATTAATTAATTTTGTATGTAATAATAATAATAATAATAATAATAATAATAATAATAATAATAATAATAATAATAATAATAATAATAATAATAGTAGGAGACCAAAGATTTTTTACGTGAAAAACCCCTTCAAAAGTTAGAAGGGTAAAAACCACGGGATTGTAGTCTATAAAAATATTTTCTATGACTAAACTTATTTACAAATTTACATACAATTTACAAAAAAAAAGATTATTATCTATTCTTCATAATTTATACGGATTGCCTTGAAAATTTCTTCCTCATCCTCTGAATTATTATCAGCGAATTTATTGGTCATTCCAAGTTTGACATTGCACGATTCCGCATCAATCCAATCTTTAAGACATGTTAACATGCACAATGAATCCGGATTAAGAGTGGTTCGATGGTCTCCAATAATTCTTCCACATGTCGAGAATGCGGATTTTGAAGCAATAGAAGAAACTTGCATCGCAAAAACATCTCGGGCCATGGAAGCTAAAATTGGAAATTGTTTTTGGTTTTCTTTCCACCATTGGAGAAGATCAAAGTTTTCATCTACTAAAAAATCTTGACTTAAGAAAAATCCTATCTCATTGAAGCTAGAACTTCGTCAAGTTGTTCATCCAGATCCGTTGGCTTTTCCTTTTCGCTTCATTCTCTTCTTTGCTGCTTCCTTAATTGCGTTCAAAATTCCTTTTCCTTTTTTATTGCTACTCTTAGTTTCTTCGTACGAATCTTCTTCTCCTAGATTAAAGTTGAACTACTCCCTTTTTGCTTCATAAATATTAAACAATTCTCAAAAAAGATTGTTAATTGAGGACTTTTGATCCTCAATAGAACCAAGACCAAGAAATTCTTTATAACAATAAAAAAAATCTCTATATTTACCTCACCTTGACTATGATCTAGTAAAGTTGCAATACAATAAATAGGAGGAATTATTTTCCAATATTTTTTAAACTTTTCCTCCATATCATATACAAAAGAACTTAAAGTTTTATGATTCCTAAATTTTACAAATTTTTCGAACATTGAGTAGATAATAGGAACAAAATACGGTGTAGTTGGATAAAATAGAGTTGAAAATCTTTCGGTTGCATCTTTAAAAGTAGATAATAAATCAACACACTATTCAATAAAAGTCCAATCTTCTTCAAAGAGTGCTAAATGCCTGCTACTTGTATAATTGTTATAAAAAGGAGTAACAAGTTCTTTATAAGGTAAAACAGAAGAAAGCAAACGATGAAGTGAATTCCATCTTGTTTTCACAGGAAGTGGAAACGCTTTAACAGGTATATTATTTGCTATACAAATTTGCTTCCATTCACGTTCATTATTTGGAGTGCGAATCCATTTTGCTAAAATTTTAATTTTATCAATTAGACCTATGCCACTACCAGTACCACTAGAACTAAAACCACTTTGAACATATAAATTTATAATTATGACATGCACATCTTGCATGAAAAAAATATACCTTGCATAACAGGATTTAAACTTTTAATTACATGAGGAATAGCTGTAGTATTACTCGAAGCATTATCAAAAGTAATAGCAAAAACTTTATTATTTTCTAGTCCATATAATTTACAAACATTAGTAATATATTTATGAATAGTATATGAATTATGTGCTTCTTCTATTACATCTAAGGATAAAATTCGTTTTTGCATGCACCAATCTTCATCTATCCAATGACAAGTTATAACAAGATAACTTTGTGAAATCCCCAATTTCCTGTAATTTTCCCATATTTGTATAGTATTTCAGCTGAAAATAATTGAATAAATATAGAGAGATTAATATATAAATGTTATATGGGATATAGATGGAATAAATGAAATTGATGGTCAAATGGTCAAGAGGTCAAAGGAGTCAAGGGCTGCATTGATGGGAAGGATGAGCATGCATTTAATGGAATAGCATGACTCACCATCATATCCATCACCCCACGGCAGCTTCTTTTTCCTAACTTCCTCTCCCTCTCGTTTCCTCTTCCATTTCCCTCTAAGTCTCCATTTTCTCACCTTGACAAGCTACCTTATTCCCTCATCGATTCGTTAAGCTTCATTAACGAAAAACGATCCTTATCGATAGCTTAAGCCATACCTTTAATATGAAAGGCTAAATCCAAGTGATTGAGGAGATCTAGAAATCCTGAAAATTGGTGAATTGCAAAGGTAAGGGATGGAAGTAGTTTTAGTTGATTTTATTAATGGTTTGGAGTTGGTAGAGTATATTTATTAAGGTTTGATTGTATGAAATTATGCAGCTTTGAAGAAGTGAAAAAGGACAATTGTTGGTGCAACCAAGCTTGTGGATAAATTGCAATCGAGGTAAGGAATTTATGTCACGGACGTAGGGTGGCTATGTCCGTATGTTTTAATGTATTTTTAACTGTTTTGGAGAGAAGTACAAGCTAGTTTAAGTGCAGGAAAAAGGGACATTTTGGGTCCTACTCCTAACACCAATTAGGCTAGGAGCAGCCGACTGCCTTAAGTAGCAGCCGACTGCCTAGAGACAACCAAAGCGGAGATTTTCGAAAATCGAGACAAACTAGTCGACTGCTATGTATGCCAGTCGACTGCCATTTTCCCAGAAAGTATTCTGTTTCAAACCAGTTGACTGCTATATGGGACAGTCGATTGCTTTTATTGAAAAAAAACATTCTATTTCAAAAAGCAGCCGACTGCCCGGGGGGCCAATCGACTGCTATGCTTTCAAAAGCATTCCGTTTCAAAAATAGTCGACTGCCTAGGGGCCCAGTCAACTACCATTTCTTGGGAAACATTCTATTTCAAAACCGGTCGACTGCTATTTAGGACCAGTCGACTGCCCTATGTGTTTTTTCGAAAAATGAAATATTTGAATTTCAAAAAGGAAAAGAAATTCAGTAAAGCAGATTATGTGATAGCAGCCGACTGCCCTAAAGACTAGTCGACTACCCATTTGAAAAGGAGGTTTTGAAAACCTATTTCAATAAGGGATATTTGTATTTGATAAAGGGTATATGAATAAGGTTTTGGAGACTATGAATCTCTTGAAAGAGCATGCACATTATTTGTATTTGTACTTGTACTTGATTGAGGAGCTCTAGTCCAGCCCTCAGACCCGTAGTAAGGCACCTGACTAGTGAGCACTGTGGGCTATAGACAATGTCCATACGTCTTTTACTTGTTCGGCTTTAGAGAGGATCCCTGGCCCATACGTGGGTACGCCATTTATTTGATATCTCTCAGGATTATCCCTTATGGGATATATTTGTGGTATCCTTATGAGATCTCTCTTGGATTATCCCTTACGGGATATATTTGCTGTATCCATTATGAGAATTACTTAGTGCATGATTCTATTGGATATAAATTGTCTCCCATCTATTTGAAAGTATTTGAACGCATGTGAAAGTACTTGAAAGTATTTGAATTTATTTGTATTTGAAGGTATTTGATTTTACGAGTATTTGATATTTGAAGAACTTATTTGATATATGCTTTATAATGATTTTAAATGACATTATAGAGCCAAGTAGGAAAACTGCATATAGTGGTATAGTACGCTTTTTTACATAAGCTTCTTACTGAGCGTAAACTCACTCCTTTACAAACATTTTTCATACAGATTACTTGAAGTAAATCCCGCTCCGGATAGAGGAGCACATTTTGGGATTTTGATATACCTTCGAGACGCGCTTCCCACTAGTCATTTGAAGGTATAATCAGTCGGCCGTTACTTCGGCTATTGTATAGTACGATATCACCTATGTGCATATTTTGGGGATTTAGGTTATGTAAGTATTTGAGATCCTGGTGTATGTGACACATGTGTATATATGAAAAATTATATTCATGTGAAATTGATTTCCATGTTTGGATAATAATGCCTAAAGCATAAGAAGAAGTAAGATTGACATTGATAAACTAGTCTAATTTATTTGTTATTTGAAGAAAGAGTTAGTTGTTATTTGGGTAGTGACGAGGATGTCACAAACTTATACCGTTAGTACTAGTCTATATATCACTAGTTAAACTAACCTTAGATGAAATATTACTAAGTTTATCAATTAAAGCTTGTCTATATTCTTTAAACATATCTATGCAATCTTTTTTTAATGTATGTCTAGAAACATATTTATATGCGGGTTGTAAATATTTACAAACAAATTCTAAATATCCTACTTTTTCACAAATAGTGAATGGTTGTTAGTCCTAACTACAAATCTAACTAAACCACGTCTAGCTTGAACATTATCAAAATTAAAATTTTTTCCACCATCATGTGTATTAATTTGAGATTGTTTGCCTTCTAAAATTTCATTTTCTTCAGCATCAGGATTAATTTTATGTGCAGTAATTAAATGTCTTTTATACGTACCTGTAGCATCACCACCTCCACCGGAGTTATAAGAGTAAATGCCTTTGCACAATTTACAGATAGCACAATATTTATTCGCCGTACCTTCTTTTACTACAATGTCTAGATACTCTCATACCTTGATTGTTCTTTTTCGGCTAAACTTCGATCTTGATGATGTAGCAGTAGTGGTGGCAGCTGATGATTGTGTTTGAGCACGACCTCCTCCACGACCATGACCAATCGATGGTGCCAAAGAAAGCTCCTCCTCCTCCAAATAAATATCGGGTTCGATTTCATTAAATGATTCGTCACTCAAATTAGGGATTTCAGTAGAACCAAAAGGTCAAGAAACAGAGCATGAACGACAAAAGAAATTTGACTTTTTTATATTTTTTTGAAAATAAATATATGTTAAAATTTTTAAAAAATAGATGTAGGATATATATAATATATTGGAATTTGGAAATTGAAACTTGAAAATTAAAAGTAAAAGTAAAATTTGTAAAATTATAAAATAAAAAGAAAAACGGAATTTAGAAAGGAAAATGATGATATTATAAATTTGGAATAAGGGAATTTAAGTGAATTTGAGAGAGTTTGAGTGAATATTGAGAGAGTATGTGAGTGAGCATTAAGAGAATAAGAGTGGATGAGTGTAGATTTGAGAGAAAATATAAAAGAAAATGTAAAGAAAAATTAAAGGAAGAATGGGTATTTATAGGACAAAATTGAATTTAAAAAAAAAAAAGAGACGGATGAGATGATGGATGGATGGATGTTGCCCATCAAAGAGTTGCAAGCTGTTGTGAACTGAAGAGTGAAGGCAAGCCTGCCACTGCATCTGCATAGTGGCAGGCATTTTTTTTAATTAAACTGGACCGGTTCAACTGGAACCAGTCCGATCTCGGTCCTTAACAGGCTGGGCCCTTAGCAAGCTCGGTCCAAAATAATTGGAATCGGCTATTACCGGTTCAATTTTTGGGCCGGATCAACCCAATCCGATTGCGAATCGGGTCGGGCCAAACCGACCCAATAACCACCTCTAAGCACGTTTCACTTCGAACCTAAGGCAAAGCTGTGATTGGGGGTGACTGCCCAAAGCAGACAATACGTTAGTGAGTTTTGGGTGACCCCCTACATCACGTTGTCAAGGTAAACCTATGGCGCGGGGCATCTAGGGGATGCTCGCTGACGGCCTGGTGAGACAGCGAGGCCTTGACAATAAAACGTGCTCAAGGTGATAAATGTCCTGTAAGGTACTTCAAGCACCTTGAGGCAAAGTCGTGAGGGGGTCGACTGTCCAAAGCGGATAATACATTAGTGAGTGTTGGGCGACTGCCTACCTCACGTTGTCAAGGTAAACTTGAGACGGGCGAGGCCTTGACACATGGAAATTATTTTTAATCTTTTAAAGCCATGTCAGCGATCCACGTGGCAAAATTATCCCTGTCAGCATCCATGTCATGTGTCAACTGTGCATAAATAATGGAAGTTTCAGTGATTTAACGGTTATATACATAATTCTATTATTTTTTAACATTTCAGTTTTATTTGCTGAAAACAGAACTTTATGGCCTTATTTTCACGCAATTGAACATTGAGGTCTTAATTCCATTTTACCCTAAACGTTGAGGACATATTTGGCTATTAAGCCTACTTGAAAGATCATAGAGGCATTAACAACAAAAAAATCAGAACTTTTAAATGAGATGCATTCAGTAAGATTCAACTGTTGAAGTAACTAAGAACTCCGAATGGAAGTGAGAATATTATTGAACTGTCAAAACAATTTCAATATTTTTTTTTAGTTCCTATCCATTGGATACAAAAAGTTTTCAGTTGCAAGGATGCTTACTTTTGTTATGTGATTATCTCACAGTACAATCAAAACTCCAAGAATGAGCTGGATAGCCTTTATCAGTCCATTATTTTCAAGGCCATTAAGGCTCATGTCTCTCATCCTGCAACCTTTCATCATTATTTGTCCAAGCTGGGAGTCCAAAACATATACTCTCCAGCTTGCGTGGGGTATCACAGCAAATACCTGAAGCAAAGGCACATACTGCAACAGCTCGCCCACCAATCCACACAACTGCATAACCGCTCACCAATCTACACAATTGTATAAACTTCCATTTTCCTCAATTCAACTATCATAATACATGCGTCATCACCAATTGCTTCAATTGACAAAACACTGTTCAAAGCTATCTTTAATAGTAACATCTTTTTTGCATAAGAGAGCATGAGCCTATATTTCATAACAACTTCTCTTCACAATTTTTTGTTCAAACTCAGTGCATACAAATGAAGAGTTAAAAATTAAAATACTCAAGACTTGAACAATCATGCTCGTTAATTTGTTACAAAACCTGATTGAAATTTTGGTTCAATGTAAACATGGAATAACAAAAGAAGTAAAAGTAGGAATAATATAACTATTGTTACATAGAGGTTAAAGTTACCTTTAGAGACAACATTGCAGCAATTGAATAGAATACAACAAATCTAAAACACACAATACACAACATAATAATTGTTAGTAAAAGAAAATATTTAAATACAACAACAAAATATTTACATCAATAAGAAATACACTCTAATAAAACTTTTATTAATAAAGTTTTGTTCTTTAAACAATTTACCAAAACTACCAGCATGCTGGGGTGGAAACCATAAGAAGCCAAGGAATTAATGAGGATGATGAATATGAAAAAGATAAGGACGCTATAGATGAATAAGTTGTTTCCAATCTCATGTGTTCCTGCATGTATATAAAGAAAGATTTATTTTTTTTCATTAAATTCCTTCCACAACTCAAATAAAAAGCTTACTCTAATAGTCTGATATAAAATCATTTAATTATAGAACAAAAAAATCCAAGATATTAAAAAAAAAGGAAAGGTAAGAAATGAAAAGGAATGAAAAGTGAATTTACTTGGTTGGAATTTTTAGGATAAGGTCCTTGAAGAGTTGTAAACCCTAAGATACATAAGTTCCATATAGAAAAATACACCATTGATTCCAATACAATTTAGCAGGAAAAGAAAGCGAAGAAATTTTTTCTAAAAGAAGAAGTCAAAGAAAAGGATGTCTTTGGAAGAATACAGCTAAAAATCAAAGAAAAAAAAATTAGAGAATTCAATTGACACCAAAGAAAGGTAAAAGGAAGAGTTTTATTATTACCATTAGAAGGGCTCGAGAATCCTCAAGTACATACGTTGATAGCAGAATTCCCAAAATTTGGAATGGAAACCCTAACTTTGGAGGAAAACCCAGCTACATTGACCTGAGAAGAAGAGATAAAATCAACTACAAAAACCAAACTCCAACTATGATCAAATAAAAAAAGTAATGATTGAAAAATCCAAAATGGCCCAAAATATAATTCAGGTAAAACAAAAGAAATACTTTTAGTGATAGAAATAAAAACCCAAATAGTACAGAAATAATAAATGTTTTCATGTGTTTGTTGATGAGGAAAGAAAAAGTAGATGAAGAAGGAATGGGAGAGAAACACAGGATTTTATATCTATTTTATATAGAGACCCAAAACTGATGAAGTAATGGAAAAGTAAAATCTGTTTTTAAAACTTAACTTTCCACCTGTCGTTAGTCCAAGAGAGCACTCAGCAGAATAAACATGCACGGTTACACGTGATGAAGAAAATATGCATATATCCAAAATTACCCTCAAAATCAACATTAATGCCTAACCTTAGCTGGCACAAAATTGAGCATTCAATTGAGAAAAGAAAAAAAAACTGCCAAAGGCTATCTTTAATATTATGTTGTTATTCATTTATGAATGTTTGACATCTGTCAATAGAACAACTTCAGCTATAAAAAGCAATAAACGCAGCTGTCTATACATGGGTCTTTTTGTCGTTACACGTGCCATCTTCAGCTATTTCAATTCAACCCAAAATCAGACATACATGCTATTACAATAGTTGAATCGAAGAAAATGAAAGTTTCTATAGCTGTGTAGATTGGTGAGCGGTTATGCTATTATGTGGATTGGTCAGCTGTGTGGGTTGGCGAGCTATGTGCCTTTGCTCTAGGTATTTGTTGTGATATTTCTTTGGCAACTCTTTTGTAGCTTGGCAATCCAAAAAGCAGACCACTGTCTCTCGCTCATCTTCAAAGGCTGAATATCAAGCATTGGCTATTGCTACTTGTGAAATATAGTAGTTCCTTTATTTGCTTTGTGATCTTTAGATTTCACACCCCACTCCAGCATTACTTTTTTGTGACAATCAATCTGCCATGCATATTGCTAAGAATCCTGTGTTCCATGAGAGAACCAAACATATTGATATTAATTGTCATATTGTGCGTAAAAAGCTTATTGTTGGTGTTCTTCATTTACTTCCCATCAAGTCCTCTGATCAGTTAGCTGATATCTTGCAACCTTTCATCATTATTTGTCCAAGTTGGGAGTCCAAAGCATATACTTTCCAGCTTGGGAGGGGGGGTATCATAGCAAATACCTAAAGTAGAGGCACATACTGTAGCAGCTCGCCAATCTACACAACAACATAATAACTCGCCAACCTACATAGCTCGTCAATCCACACAATTGCATAACCGCTCCTCAATCTACACAGTTGTAAAAACTTTCATTTTCTTCGCTTCAACTATCGTAATACACGCGTCATCACCAATTGCTTCAATTCATAATACACGGGTCATCACCAATTGCTTCAATTGATAAAACACTGTTCAAAGCTATCTTTAATAGTATGTTATTGATTATTTTGACCATGGTTTCATTTATTTATAATTCCCATTTTAAAAAAAATTTATTATTTATCATTTATTTTTTAGCAAATAAACAAATCTTTTATCGAAAAATTGCACCAATATTCCAATACTTTGGTAATATTTGGTGAATTCATCTTACTTAGAGAATTTAGAGGAATCGCTACTTGCGATTTCCAATATATCTCATCATAGGATAGTCTGATTTATTTTTAATATTTCCTAATACATATGTTTTCAATATAGTAAACAGGCTATATACTTTTCATATTTTATTTACATCCATTCAAGCATTCATGTAATCACATTAACTAACCATACAAGTTTGCATTTCTTTTTAAATCATCGTTTAGCATCATATTATAATAAGACTATAAACATTAAATATTAGAACAAAATTGACTAAAATTAAATAAAATACAAAGGATGAAATTATATCAAAACGTTGGGGCTTAAAACCCAAGGAAGATCTTGCAAGATGGTCCAAATAGAGCAATCCAACAATGCCTCTCACATATTGGGCTCACCTGGTTCACAAGTTGCGTCATACTCATACCCCTTTGCACCGGTTGGGCTGCCGAGCCGACCGGATCATTGGACAGGTCGGGTATAAATGAATCTGGGGCGGTCTGTTTGCGGGTCGGGCTGAATCTTCAAACGGCGCCGTTCAGGTTACACTCCTTAACCCATCGTGAACATTGTTACATACAACTTCGGTTTCTTTGCAAAGCCAAGGACAGTCTCCCTCTTCACTAGCCTCAACCGAAAAGAAGAAACCTTGACCGCCGGCCGGTCAGCCCTTCAGACAGCCGCCGTCCCTTTCTCCGCCTTCCATCGAGCCTTTCACCTCCGGTCGCCGGTCCACTCTCCAGCACCGAAGCAACCGTCGCCGATCACCACGCTACAGCCTGAAAGTCAGAAAATCCCTCCCTGCTCAGACCGTTTCTCCCCTACAAACCCATACTTTCCCAGATCTAAGAAGTAAACTCATGTCTTGCTCTTATTCTTTGTGGTACTTCCTATTGCTGCTGCGTGTTTCTTCACAGTCTCAGTGAGGAATTTGCTTTTACTCTTTTCTTCTTTTTGCAGGGCTTTCGCAGGAAGGGCTGTTGAGGAGGAATGTGGGGTGATTGTTTACAGGTTGAAGGTGGATATTCGGGTGGTGGTTTTGGGTGTCTAGGTAGTTGAGATGATGGAATTCCCAGGGAGTATTTGGCGGTTGATGTGTGCTTGAGTTTAGGGAGATGCTAAACCGATTGGGGTTTTCATTTTTAGTGCTGGTGATTTTCTGATGATTTCTTGAAGATTGGGAGTGATGATTGAGGTGGCCGAATGCCTTGTTTGCTCTAGAGGGGGCTCGTGTGTTAGAAAAAAATTAGAAACCTCATTTTCATGTTCATTTCAGAAGGATGTTTGGAGTTTAGTTGGAGCATTGGCTGCTGAATCTGGCGTGTGAGAAAGTCGATGACTTCTCAGTGGGGTAAAAACAGAGTTTTAGGATGAAGGGATTAAGATGAGCTTGTGATAGATTGAAAAACAGGGGTAAAATGGAGAGTAATGAACCAATGATAACTGAAAAAGGTTGGATAAAATGTCAATGGGAATGTTGGATTTGTGAATGAGTGAAAGAAACTGCGAGGTGGTAGTGTATGCTGGAAATGGAAGGAGGCAAAAGGGTCTACCAATTCACGCCTATTCTTCTTTTTTTTAATAATAATAATAATTATTATTATTATTATTATAACCGTAATAATTTAAAAGGGGACCAAGATGCAATTGGGTCATTGATTTGTTGGCCCAAAGTTAGGCTTTTTATTGGACTTGGAATTGTCGTTATTGAACTTTGGGTTTTCAAGTCAGCAAAATTTAATTGTTGAATTTTTTTACAATGATTAAATACGAAAATAATCCAGTACAAATTGAGCTAAAAATTGAATCCGATATTAAATATTTATTCGTTTCATATAATATTATAAGTTCAAACAAAATTAGTTGTTTACACACACAATGTATTTAAAACACGGGCAAATGAATTTTTCTAAAACATTTCTCATCTAAACTCCCACACTCTCACTTAACCTTTTCCTATTTCATAGGTAATTTTCTCTCTATTTTCTTAGTTGACAATATTTCTTCCTATAAATCATCTTTTTGGCTTAACTTAATAGAATGTATCTTTAAATCAATCGCATATGATATAAAGTTAGCTTTTCATAAATCTAATTTATTTTTTTCTCCATTTGATTTACTTTCGATTCTTTCTTTTTTTTTTTTTTAATAATTTTTTACGCTTTTATCTAAGAGTTAATTAACATTTTAAAATTTCATTTTCTTATTTCTAGGAATCAATGACAAAAAGATACTAATTTGTTGGAGAGGCATTGTTTTATTAGCAGCAGGGCAATAATTTAATTTTTGGTTCATCGCCGCGCAATAAATTTTATTGCTCCTGAAATTTCAATTTCATATTATTAGAATTGAAAACTTTATCAATTATAGTAACTCAAAGAAAACAATTATACATACATATATATATATATACATATATATATATACACATATATATATATATACATATATATATATATATATATATAAATCGAAAGGTGATAATAATGTTTTAATTTTTATTTTTAAATAAAGTACTATTACTAGAAATATAAACATACACTTTGTTGGTGGAAGAAAAAAATTTTGTTAAAAAGAAATGTGTTTTCGAAAAGAAGTCGCCTATGGATGGTTTAGAAAGATGTGGAACAGTGAAGGAAATTGGTAATTTTTTTTAGAAATATATATTATATAAAATATTGAAAGAAATAAATACTCTTATTTTATTGTTTGATAGGAGAATTTTATTTATTTATTTGTATTTTTCTGAATTGAGTTTGTTTCACACTAGATTAGAAGAGAAAACGTATCAAATTACTTGTAAGTTAGTCGAGTTTAATTTGATGATTATTTGAAGTTGACTTTTTGTTTTTGAGTTGATTTCGAATTTGAGCTACTTAAATAATGACTCAAGCCAAATTCGAATATTTTAATACTCAGCTCGAATATTTTTAATATTTTATTATTAATTTATTATTTTACACTTATAAATATAATATATAGTTGAAAATTAACAAATTTTGTCAATCGAGTCGAGTTCGAGTGTTTCGAGTATTTTATCTAATCGAACTCGAATTTTAAAAACCAAACTTGATTGACCTCGAGCTAAGTTTTTAGTTTTGAGTTTTCAAATTGAGCCGAGCTTGAATTCGATACTAAATCATCTCAACTCGATTCAATAAGACTTTTACGCTTAACTCATGACACCAAAATCAATTAGGAGTTTTATAGATATATAGATAATACATGTTTTTTATTTTATGAAAGTAATTCAATACAATTAAAAATCTTTCTTATCTATAACACACTTCTTATTAGTAATTAACAATTAATTTAAAATTAGAATTAGCAATACGTGGCTGCAAAAAGTTGAAGTCTTTGTTCTCCACCTCCCTCATTCAAAGCCACCTACAATTAGAAGAACTAGAGATAAGTGGCTATGATGAATTGAAAACTCTTTTTGCAGAATTGGAAAATGAAGGTGAAAAAGAGTCAAACAGTTATCTTCATCCTCTATGCTTGCCAAGATTGACAACTCTTGGTATCTCTAATTGTGCAAGACTAGAATATGTTCTTCCAATAGCTTTGGCTCAAGGTCTTCCACAATTAGAATGGTTTTCGGTATCTACGTCTCCTCAGTAAAAGCAAGTCTTTAGTGTCCTAAAAGAACATGATGGAATAGAACATTGCATAAAGTTCCTCGTCTAAAGGACTTGGCCTTCTATGATTTAACAAATTTGAGCAGTTTTGGTCCAAACAATTATTTTGTAAAGCCGCCAGCTTTGGAAAATTTATCTGTTTATGCATGCCCGCAATTGATGAAGTTTACCATTCAACAAGAAGCACTACTAGAAAATTGGTCTTTTGCAACGCCTAAAGTCATTGCAAAATGTAAATTTATCGTTGCTAAAGCTTTTTTACAACGACTTTTAGTTGTTGCATAAAATTCCGTTACTAAAAGTATACGTAACGACATTCATCGAATAATAAGTCGTTGGAAAAAAGTATTTGTTGCAACGACTTTTTCTTATTACTAATTAAATTATTATTTTAGCAACAACTTAATATTTTGTCCATATTTTTTTTAGCAACAAAATATATTTGGTTGCAATTTTTTTTGCAACAATTTTTTGATTGTTGCAATAGTTTATTAACGACTATAATCGTTGCAACAAATAAATACGAAATGACAATAATATTGTTTCTAATTTTATTCACAATAACTAAAGTCGTTGCTACAAATAAATATGAAGCTACAAGTTTCTAATTTTATTCATAACGACTAAAGTAGTTGTTACAAAAAATTAAAAAAGCACAATTTTATAATTTCTAATTTCTTTTGCAACAATTATACATGTTACCAAACATAATTAAAAAATCAGTTTTTTGTCGTTTCTAATTTATTTTATAATGATTATAATTGTTGTGAAAAGTAATTATGGAGCCTAATTTTTATAATTTTTAATTTGTTCTACAATGTAAAAGAAATTAATAACCAATATTATTGCTACAGATAATCTTCACTGCAATATTTTATTATTACAAATAATAAAAAAATACATATATATATGATAAAAATAATAAATTATCACAAAATTGATAATTTAAATATTTACTATTAATGAAATATAGAATTCAACAAAATTCTAAACTACGTTGATTAATTAATCTAAATACATAAACTAAAACTAAAGTAATTTAACTTAAATTAAAATCTAAAAATTAAATTAATAAAAACATTAAAGGCATTAGAAATAGTAAAACCAAGCAAGCAGAATAGATAGCTGCTTCAGCACCCATGCGTCCCTGCTTCAACTCTTGCTGCCACGTTCTGCACCAGCCAAAGCAGCAAGCGTCGACTCCAGCACACTGCCCTACACTACCTTGTTTCATACCAGCAGTTTTGCAACAGCCTTCCCCTCACAGTCCCCACACCAAATCAGCACCTTCACACCAGGGCAGCTCCCCAACACAGCAGCCACGTTGGACTAGAACAGAAACTAAGCAACAACGATTGAATCAAAATTCTAATAAAACCGTGAATATCACATGGGTTCAAAGAGCAACTAAGGAGCACAACTCAATTCCCAGCAACCAACAAAGCTTGCAGCAGCCACGTTGGTTTAGATCTGAACCTACACAACAACAATTGAATCAAAATTCCAAAAAAAACCGTGAATCATCACATGGGTTCAAAGAGCAACCAAGAAGCACAACTCAAATCCCACCAACAATTCTTCAAACACATGAAAGACATAACAATCCACTAAGCAATTTGATCAAGTAAGAAAAGAAACCTCAGCAAGGTTTAATTGAAATTCAATAACAAAGAAAAATTAAAATTAGTTTGAAGAAAAATGGAACCAAAACAACAAATTAGTATTGTCAATAACAACATTTTAGATGTATAATAAGGCATTTTAAAACATAAGTCCCAAACACAAAATAGAGGGAATTGTTAAAATTACCATGGAAAGAGAAAGAAGAGTTGGGTAGCACCTGGGTTGCGGAGAGGTACCATGGCTGGGTAGCATCGGTGGTGTGTTTTATCGACTGGCTTAGACCGAAAATATTTTGATTTTGGAGAGAAATTTATTCAGTTGGTTGAATGAATGGAATGGAGAGGAATGAAACAAAGGAGAGAAAGAGTGAAAGTAAATAAAACCCTAGAATTTTAGGCTTTGCGATTATAGTTTTTGGGAGTTTAAGTAATTTAAATGGTGGGAGTGGTTTTTGGAGAAATTTTTTGGAGTGTTTTTTTTGGCAAATTGCCGCTTTTATTTATTTATTGTTTGTTTGTTATTGTTATTTTTTTTACTTAACTTTTATACTTTAATAATTGTTATAAACATAATAGAGGATAAAAGGTACAAATTTTTTTTAATTAAATTTAAAATTATTTATTAGTATTTATTGATAATATATTAATATTAAGTTAATTAACCTTTTGGATGATATATATTAATTATCATTCATTATATATAATAACTAGTTTTTACTCATAATGAATTAGTTTTAATTATTTAAATTTATAAATATTTGAAATAATATTATTTAATTTATATGTTTAAAAAATATATAAAAAGATTGTTATTTAATACATTTTCGGTAAAGTTTTTTAACTTCACAGATTGTGTTAAAATAATGACACATGCATCCGTTTTATTTATTTTTTATTTTTTAATATTAATAAAAAGCATATATCATCATATTAATTCCACTTATGAAGTTTAAAAATTTCACTAACAATGTATTGGATAATAATCCTATATAAAATACATATAATATAATAAAGATATCCAATCCTAAAAGAATTATATATATAATTAAAAATCATAAAATTCAAAACATAAGACAAACAAATAATAGGAAGAATAGAAAATAAAAACATATTATAAATAATATTATTAAGCACATCAACAAAATGTTAAAACAAAAATTAAAAGCATGTTTGAACAATTTTCAAGCATTACAACAACATTTTGAAGTAGATTTTTATTATTGACCTAAATAATCATTATTGTCACGACCCGAAGGCCGCGACTTTCACTTATTACTCATACTTTTTCTCTCTTACAAATTTATGGACTAAATTTTTCCTTTTCATTTTAAGGTTTATATTCGGTGTCAGTGTAGTTACTATACTATCTAGGTGACCTATAGTCATTTCATTTAAATATTAAACTAGCAAGGAAACGGTTCTAAGTTACATCCCGACTTGTTTAACAGAATATGTACTGTGCATCAATTAAAGTCTTACATATAAACAAGTGTTTTATAAGGAACATATACCTCAGAAGACTAGTACCAAGTCCAGATACCGTATGCGAAGGCCCACTCAGAAGCCCTCATGGCAGAGTTTAACTCAATTATCTGAAAAGAGATGAAATTAAGTAGGGTGAGCAAAACCATGGCTCAGTAAGATACTAATATAAATGCAGGAGTAGAATTATACTGTCTTAAACCGCAATGCTTAAAACCTGCAAGTTTGCAATTACAGTTCACCTTTTTCATCGATAACCTTTCGTTATCTCAATTTCTGTCATCTGTCTATCATTCAAATCTCTAAATAGATCAACTTAATCACTTTTGATCTTCTTGTCCTTATACTACATTGCATCGCACAACAATGCATCGTGTATAATTTAAATATCATATACTATTAATCCATACTCACATCAATCTCATTGTATATCATGTTTAATTGAGATATCATATCAGGTCACTTTACGTTTCATAATCATACTCCTGTATTCTATCATCTCATATCACTTTCCATATGGAGAATCATGATCACGGTGGTACGAAGTCATAATTCTCTTCGTATAAATTTTATATTCATGTATCGTATCGTATCATATCATGACATTATGTAGATGGAATATCGTTAATACCGAGTCATGACACTCCTCATATAATTCTCATGTTTGTGTACAATATAAGATCATGACATCTCTTGTAAAAAGCATATTGTTATGTCATGATTTAGTATGCAAATTATGTAACTTTACTGTATAAATCGCTATAATTTCAAATCATATCATATATATTTTAGAGCATGCTCAAACATGTAAATATTCAATTCATTTCATATTTACTTTTAAAACATGGTCAGGGCATGTACAATTTGCAAATTATATATTCACTTTTAGAGCATGTCTAAAACATGTGCGGTTTCAAAACATTTTTCATATACTGTAAAGTCATATCAGGTCTAGAGTTCATATCAAATAAAACTATACTCTAGACCGCATATCATATCATGTTATGTTAAAACATGTCAAATAAAAACATGTCTTTTCATATCATTTCAAATCAAAACGTGCACATTTCTCTTTTCACATCATATCAAATTAAAACATGTCTTTTCATATCATTTCAAATCAAAACGTGCACATTTTTCTTTTCATATCATGTGTAATCAAGTACAATATCGAAAACACATTTCATATATTATGAAATCATATCAGTTTAGAGTTCATATTAATTTAAAAGCTTACTCTAAACTGCATATCATATCGGTTGAGACTAGGCTAGATCCCTAATACTCTATCAATAAAGACTTAGATCACTGTAGCTAGCAGTGAAATCATATCATCGTCCCCTGGAAACTAACTAGGGCGCTATCTATGGCCATAAACCTCATCTCTCTCAGCCCCATTGATCAGGCGTGACTGAGACCTGTCCACGACTATTGTCGGACAAGCATTTCTGCCTAATGAGTAATCTCCAATTAGGCGGTTTCCACTATGCTTTATTGAGTTTAATTCTTTTAGGGTGCCTACAGTCTCATAAAACATTTAAATCTTTAACTTTTCATGTCAAAAATCATGTAAGGCATATGGTACAATTCTTTAAGATGATTCATATATAAAAATATGTATATACCATATACTTTCTTTTTAAAACTATTCTATACATTTTAGCATTCATATAAATGTTATTATAACATCACAAGTTGTAACAAGGCATGCTTAAAGGCGATGATATAAAACCATTTCAGTATGTAACTTCGATGATATTTTCAAATGTCAATATAAGCAATATCTTCATCTAATACAGTGAAGCAATTCATTTAAATTTATCACCATCAATCATTCGATTTCAAAACTTTCTTTCTGTCAAATCAGTAAATCAGTATTCAAATCAATTCAATATTCATTTCATTTGGTCTTCAAATTGTTCAGTACTCCAATTATTCAATAATCAGATCACTTGGTATTCAAACCATTTGGTATTCAATATCCTTTTCCGATAATTATCGACTATAACAATCATTTGTATATTTCATTATCGGTACTAGTACCACATCATTAGTATAAATCCTCTTAGTATTTATGAGTATTTAAATACCGTGTTTCTAAATAGCCTTCAAGGTACTGCAATTTTGTAATACCAATATCATCATTCGATATCTAATTCAGAGTCGACATCGAGGGTAACAAAACCACCAGATCAATATTCACTTATCAAATCCATCTATGGGTTAACCTATTGGCACACGTTCATAATTTCCGACTTGAGATTCAATTTCATTCACTATCACAAAACCAGATCACAATCCTCAAATCAATTTTCATATGGCCTGCATAATTTAATACTGAACTTATGCAATTGTCGATCTTATTATTTAAGGCCTATTCCAAGGTTATAACCGAAACCATATATTCACATGTTTATCACTCATTTATTTGAATCTATAAATGATTGGATTGTGTCGTAATTCAACCTCAATTTCAATAAGATTATGTATGCACAAGTCATACATTCATTATAATTCAACATCATCACTATCCATTGTATACCACAATATTGATACTAAGACCCATACCACTAGTGTAGGTCCGCTTATTATCTCACGTATATCCGACAATACGATGTAATACGATAAAACCATCTCAACATTGACCCCTTGAATTGTCTATGTTATCACGTTCGGAACTACTTCAAAATCAATAGATCGAATTCAATAAATTCTGGAATCATCACTGCATTATTACTTCCACAATTAAATCATTAGACGATCAAGATTTCAACTACAATCTTCTCTTCCAAGCTATATCATATAATCATCGTTACTTTCATCAATACTCTAACTAATCGACATTCCACCTCATTTTCGACTCGATAATCAACTTATAATGTTAAGATAACTCTAATTATCAACTTTATAAGACCCACAATATAATTCCTCACGATATCGTGCTCATCCATTTACCTTTTTAACTATTTCAAAAAAATCAATTTTTCCTACGACACGATAAAATCCTTCAAGCTTATCCTTCGATAATTCTTTTCAAGGTTCCATTTATACGAGAAAATTTAACATTTTCCACCAACATTTTCGTATAAAATTCGACAGCATAATGACTTAATTTTTATTAAAACCTCCTGCAAGGAAACACAATTTATAACCACAGTCGTTGATTCTCACCATTTATTTATCTCTTACTAAGACCCCTACCACCAATTGTAAGTTCTTTTAGCATTTAAATTCATTTCAATAATCATTCATCATCAGGATCAAAATTTCTAAACATACAATATAACACTACCACTACTTTATAAGAGTATCTTACCTATTCACCAGAGCTTAGCGTGTTTCCGAGCCTAGCCGCATTCCACCACTTGCCTCATTACCATGTTGCTACAATTTTAACACACACATATATTCGCTTAGAAAAATAATCCGATAAATTCTATAAATTTTTATGGAATAAAGCAAAATCTTTAAATTCCTTACCCATATTCCACATTAAAAATTTCAGTGAAGTACTTCTCAAGCTCCTCTTATTTCTTTCTTTCTTTTCTTTCTTTCCCTTTCTTCTTTCTTCTTTTTCTTTTTCCTTTCCCTCTTTTTCTTTTTCTTTTCTTTTCTTCTTTTTCTTCTCTTTTTCTTTTTCCTTTCCTTCTTTTTTTTTTCTGGTCTGAACCGGTTCGGACCGGTTCAACCAGGTTCGGACTGGTTCAACCAGGTTCGGTCGGTTCAGCCACCGACGGCCACCCATTCCGGTGGTTTGACCACTCCGAAGCTTGCTGGCGTGGCAGCGAGGCTGGATCTGGCCTCCTTTTCCCGAGTGGCAGCGGCGGCGGTGGCGGATCTGGTGGTGGGTTTTTGGCCTCCTTTCTCCCTATTTTCTCCCCTTTTTCTCTTCTTCCTTTCACCGACGACTGTTCCTTTCACTTGGCTTGACCTCGCCGGCGTTGAAGGCAGCGGTGGCGGCGTCTGGATCGGCCAGCATTGCCTCTTTCCTTTTTCCTCTCTTTTTCTCTCTTTTCCGTTTTCGGTTTCGATTCTCTCTTTTTCTTTCCTTTTCTTGTCGCCGGCCTACTCTTCCTCTTCTCCTTTTCGGCTCGCCGGTGACATCTCCTCCTTCCTCTCCTCTCTCTTCTCGCCGACAGGGGGGGTCGGCCTCCCCTTTTGTTTATGTAGGTTTCTCCTCTGTTTGAAACAGAGGAGAAATAAGGCAGGGAATCGGGTTATCTCGATTCCCGCCTTTTCTCTTTTTTTTTTTCATTATATTTATAAATAAATATTTATAAATATAATTATTAATTAATAATAATATATATACACACATTTTTATTTCTTAAATTTTGGATTTCTTAATATCAAAAAATTATTCAAAATAATTTCCTCAACTTCATCACTTCGGGAATTCCAACAATTTTCCCATCTCGTAAATAAATTTATTTATTTACTTTCGCTTATTTATTTGCATAAAAATTAAATTCCCGAGTAATTTAATACCAAAAATAGAAAAATTCTCGGTTATCACAATTATTGTATATGCATTCTTATATATTTATACATACATACATACATACATACATACATACATACATACATACATACATACATACATACATACATACATACATACATACATACATACATACATACATACATACATACATACATACATACATACATACATACATACATACATACATACATACATACATACATACATACATACATACATACATACATATAAAAGAATGATTATAACATAAATGTATTTATATTTATATGAAAGCATTGTGCAATGCATGAATTAATTGTATCTATTTAAATATGTATGTAAATGTATATATTTGTATTTATATATTTTATACATAAATTTTATTTATCTAGAAAAGTAATAATTTTAAATATTTAAATAATATATATGATATTAGTGGTTTACTTTATACTTTTCAGTTTTCAGTTTAGTTAATAAAACATTTTTAAATGAATTAAAATTAAAATAATTTATTTTATAATATAAATGGATATCAATTAATATTTTATTCAGTTTTTCAAAAAGATAATTTTAAAATTATATTTTTTAAATATTTTTGGATTAGATAGTATTTAAAATTATTTTAAGATAATTTTATTAAAAAGATTAAGAAATTTTAGGAATTAGAGAAATTTTATTAAAATGGAAAGGTTGAGAAATTTAGTGTTTATTGTTTGTTTTGACTTACACATAAATTAGTGATGCTTATATGTCATTCAAAGTGAATGTCCAAGTAAGCATCCATGTAAGAATTCTTACCATATTTGCTATATACCTTATAATATATAAATATAAATATGTATATATATATATATATATATATATATTAGATTTGTTAATTGATGATATTTATTTGGTTATTTATCTCATGAAAATTTTTTTTTTACCAAATATGAGATTTTATTTTTAATTTACAATGTCATTTTACCACGTTGAAAATAGATTTACATCAAATATGTTTTGTTTAATATAATGTTTTGCTTTAATCTAATAAATTGGAAAAAGACCAAACATATAACATAACATTACCTAACATTATAGGGATTCAACTATTCAAGGTTTTCATTTCATTTTAATTTTTTAACTCTTTATTGTGTACTTGCATTGTTCAAGGTTTGCTAAGTTAAAATTATAATATCCACTTATTCTAGACTTTTGTCTTGGTAATAAAAATCCGATTGGTATCTTATTGTTCACCTATGATTATCCAACTGACATGAATCAACTATAGGAAGACTAACATAGAACATTGGACATGTTGCTAAATGTATAATGCTATATACTAAAGAGAATATTCAAGTATTTTATAGTATTTTTTTCCCTTAGGATCCTACTTTGTTTCGATTTTAATTTTTCAATCACCTTTTTGTTCGAGTAAATGAGACATATATACTAATTATATGTAATATACACACAATTTCATATAAATTTTTATATAATTCAAAATTTGCAAATAAATTTGGCAAATAAAATCTGTAAATTTATCATAATAATGATTTAAAATTAAAATTTAGTTAATAAGATTCAGTATAAAAGTTTTATAAATTAATGAATCACTTAAAATAACCACTTTTTTATTCTTATTAAATTGATAAGAATTAACAACAACAATAAGTGTCATTGTATAAAACATAAAGGAAACTCAAATATGCAACGACAATTAAAAATCGTTGCTAATGTAATGAGATATTGCAAAGATTTTTTTTATCATTGTTAATTTGATAAGAATTTACAACAACAATAAATGTCGTTGTGTAAAATATAAAGGAAAATCAAATAAGTAACAATAATTAAAAGTCGTTGCAAATATATTAAGATATCGTAACGATTTTTTTTATCGATGTCAATTTGTTAAAAACTCGCAATAATAATAAATATCGTTGCATAAAATATAAAAAACGTTGATTAGACAACGACTCTGAAATGTCGTTGCAAATGTCATGAGATTTTGCAATGATTATCTAAGTCGTTGCAAATTTTGGTTGCTAAAGACTTATTTTCTAGTAGTGAAGTTAACAACCTGGTTCACTTAGAGGTACCTCTTTTTTCTTTCTTCATGTTTTATTTTTAAACTAATTTTTTTTACACATGCATTGGACATTGATGATTGCACAAGCAAATGTCACAACTACTATTTTGAAATTAACAAGTGTTTTTTTTTTTGAAAAAAATTAACAAGTCTTTGGAATATTATTAGTTAACGTTTAAAGTATAAGGACATGAAATATATATAGAGAGACACACACGCACGAAAGTAAATTATCCCTTTTAAAATGAGTGTTTTTTTTTTAAATCACTTTGATTTATCATACAATCGGTAAAAATTAGATATTGTAGATACTTAATTTTAAAAACTAATATTTATTTCATACTATAGTGAAAGACAACCTCTTCTTAGAATAAATACTTCACAAGAATAACTTCTTCAGAAGAGCTTTTGAACAAGAACAACCTTTTATCAGAAGAGCTCATTGCTTCAAGAAGAACTCATTCAAAGAATAGCTCTTCTCGGAACAACTCTTTACAAAACAACTTGTTCACAAAACAACTCATTTATAGAATAGCACTTTCAAGAAAAAGTGAAGATAACTCTGGAATAGCGCAGGGTTCTTAAGTTAACTTCACTATTGGGATGTCCTGGAGAGTTTGGCTTGGTGGATCAGATATGGAGATAGTTAAGAGTTCTCCTCTTAACCTTTCTCTAAAGTCTAAGAGCTCTTCCCTATTTCTTTTAATACACCTTCTCCCAAAGCGTAACTCCCATTAGACAAAGCATTAATGCTTTGTAACTGCTAATTCTCATTATTACGTTATTAATACCAAAGATATGTAACTCCCATTCTCTACTCCTATATATAGGGGTTCTTGTTATCATTGAAAGGACTTTTTGGAAAATCAACTAATCTAGAAACTCTCTCAAATTCTCTCTATACTGTTTTCTCTACATAGCCTTGTTCTCAACCTTTTACTGCCACCTGCCACTGCACTCATTCTTCAAGGTCTACTCCAGTCTTCCTTTCCACCACCTTTTGGCACATCCCATTCTTCTGGTTTGCAATGTTTCCTCTCTACAGCAAAGAACTCATCTACATTTTGGCGACTCCACTAGGGAGGAGCGATTGCATTGAGTAGAACATCTTCAACCTTCACTTTGCCGAAAAACATGGAGAGCTCTACTGGAAATCAGAATGCTCAGGCCCTTGCCTACATTCAAGAGTTGATGAAGATGATCCAGGCTTCTCAAGAAAGAATGCAAAAGTTGGAAGACATTATCTCCCAACTCACATCTTCCAATGCCACAACTTCTCAGGTTCAACCTGTCACTCCTGTTACTACCGGGAATGAGAACACTTCTATTAGCAATAGGGGAAACTCAATTGTTGCACCTCGTCTTGGAGGAGTTGAAAACATTGCTGCAAATAACACCACTACTGGAACCTCTATTGTGACTCTTCCTTCAGCCACAGCTCAAGGCTTTGTGACAAAAGAAGAGCTTCAAAGGTTGCTGGAAGAGAAGAACAAGAGTTTGAGTTTTTCTGAATTTGATCTCAAGTTGCCTTACCCTGCTAGTATGGCTGCTAAGCCATATCTTAAGGACTATACTAGTCCTAAGTTTAAGCAATTCAATGGCAAGACTGGTGATGCTCGTGAGCATGTTATGAAGTTTGTGGAGACTCTTAGTGTAGCAGGATTGGATGATGATTTAAAGTTGAAAGAGTTTTCCAAGTCTCTTACTAAAAAGGCACACACCTGGTATGTCAATCTTACTCCTGGTTCTATAGAGTCCTGGAGTCAAATGTGCAGAATGTTTAGAAAGAAGTTCTTCTCTACTCAGGAGAAGGTTACTCTTATTGATCTAGGAAGAGAGCATCAAAAGTCATGTGAAGATCTCATGTAGTATATTCAACGATTCAGAGAAAGAGTGTTAGATATTCAAGACTCTAATGATGAGAAAGAGTTGGTTAAAGTTTGTATTCAGGGGATGTTTGATGAATATATGGTGCATTTGGAGAATTTACCACTCTTAACTTTTGCAACTTTTGCTACTCTGGTTGAAGCTGCAAGAAGAACTAATAACACTGTTCTTAGGCAAAAAGGGGTTAATCATTTCACTAGAAGAAATACTCCTATAGTGAATGCTATTCAAGGAAGAGGAAGAGAAAGAAGAGGCCCTCCTCGTCCTAATATGCGCCCTAAAAGAGAAGATCCAAGAGAAAGGCAAGATGATGATGCTGACTCTCCACCATTCTCTGTTCCTTTGGATAGAGTGAAAGCACTTCTTCAGGAATGGATTAGAGATGGAAATATCAACTTGCCTTATCTTCCACGTCCACCAACAACAGAAGAGATATCCAACCCACAGTATTGTGACTATCACTGAACAGTTGGCCATCCATTTTCAGAATGTAGGAATATGAGAAGGTTATTTCATAGAAGAGTACAAGCAAGAGAAGTGTTGATTGGCAACAATGGAGTTCAGAATAATCCACTTCCAGTTTATCAAAATCCTAGAGGACATATGAATGCTATTACTCGTCATGATGATCCTTCTCCTTCAACTACCTAATTCGAAGAAGCACAGACAGATAGTATGGTGACTTCTTCAATTGCGAATTCACTTATGAAAACTCCAAATTTTAGGCATTTCTTTGATCTACTTGGGTTTTCAGAAAAGTAAAAAAAACAAGCTGCTATTGCTCTAGTCAGAATAGGAGGCCAACAGTATGGAGAGTGTAACATGGTAGGACGGCCTATGGGACAAATGGCAAGTGGATATGAGAATGCCATAGTTTTTATAAAGGTAGATATGTGCACTTTTCATCCTTATCACAATAGGCCACTCTATGTGGAGAGTGTTATCAATGGATATCCCATCAGAAGAACATTCATTGATGACGGATCTTCTGTGAGCCTCATGCCTTTATCTACGTTGAAGGCAGTTAATATTGATTTGAAGAGTTTACGACGTCCCATTCCTTTGACAGTAAAGAGATTTCAACTTTGGAACAAGTGACAGTGAATTTCAAGATGGGACCAGTTTAAGATCAGACTTGCTTTCATGTGATTGATGCTGATTTAGCTTACCATGTTCTCATAGGAAGAAAATTCTGGCATACTCACAACATCATCCCATCTTTTCGCCATCATGCATTAATGGTGATTGGAAGGGGAAGGAAATTTTCATTCCAGCTACAAAGACTCCATTTGAGTGGAATGAAGTGAATTATGCTGAGACATCTTTCTTTGAAGATTTAGCAGAGGATGGGGAAACATCCATTATAAGACCTATAGGTGTTCTACTTCCAAGATGGGAAGACCTCTCTCCAAAGGAAAATAATATTGGTGAGAAGAAGAAGAAATGTCGAGGTGGAAAAAGAAGATGTGGAAATGCTTTTGAGAATAGAGATGAAAAAGAAGAAAAACAAGTTACTAGGGTGAGTTCTTATACTTGTGAAGATGGAAAAACTATATATTGCTTATGATGGGACGAGGGGTTTGGAGAAAAACCTTCTCTTGACCCATACAATGGAAACCTTATGATGAGAAATTAACTTGTTCTCAAGTAAAGGTGTGAGAAAAGGAGAAAGAACAGATTGAGCCTACACTAGAACAACTTCAAGATCAGCCTAAGCCACAAGGCAATAAGTTAAAGGAGATTAATATAGCCAAGGAAGAAGGAGAAACAACAAAGCCACTCTTCATTAGCAAAAATCTTTCAAGTGAACAAAAAATCACATTAATTCAACTCTTGAAAGAATTTCAAGATGTTTTTGCTTGGACTTATGAACAGATGCCTGGGCTAGATGAGAATCTGGTTACACATGAATTGCATATTGCTCATGGAAGTAAACCAGTAAAGCAATGTGCTCGTTTGTTTCGTCATGATATTAAAAACCATATCAAGAAGGAGATCAATAAGCTTTTCAAAGTTGGTTTTATCAAGCCAATACACCATCCTACTTGGTTAGCCAATGTTGTTCCAGTAAAGAAGAAGAATGGTACAATTAGGGTGTATGTAGATTTTAGAGATTTGAATAAAGCATGTCCCAAAAATAATTTTCCTCTTCCAAATATTGATACTCTGGTTGATGCTACAGCTGGTCATGAAATGTTTTCTTTTATGGATGGATTTAGTGGCTATAATCAAATTAAGATGGCTCTAGGTGATGCAGAAAAGATAGCCTTTCGAACTCCATTTGGAAACTTTTATTATACTGTTATGCCTTTCGGATTGAAAAATTCAGGTGCAACTTATCAGCATGCCATGACAGCTATTTTCCATGACATGATGCATGATTGTATAGAAGATTATGTAAATGATATAGTTGTGAAATCCAAAAAAGCCTCAGATCATTTTCAAGATTTGTGAAAGGTGTTCAAAAAGTATAGAAAGTATAGGTTGCAAATGAATCCTCTGAAATGTGCATTTGGTGTTTTAGCTGGAAAGTTCTTAGGTTTTATGGTTCACAGAAAAGGCATTGACGTTGATCCTGCAAAGATAAGTGCTATTCAGTCTATGTCACCTCCAGTGAATCAGAAACAACTTAAGAGCTTGTTGGGAAAAGTTTCATATATCAAGAGATTTATTCCAGCCTTGGGAGAAATAATAGTTCCTTTTCAACCTTCGTTGAAGAAAGGAGTGTTGTTTGAATAGGGCAAACGATAGCAGGAAGCATTTAACAAGATAAAAACAATCTTGACTTCTCCAGCAACCATGACTATGCTATTGAAAGACCAGCAAATGATATTATATCTTACTTCTACTCCACATTCTATTGGTGCTTTGCTAGTACAAGAAGCGGAAGAGCAGGAATGACTTGTGTATTACTTGAGTAGATGTCTACATGGGAGTGAGTTAAATTATTCATCGATGGAGAAATATTGTCTCGCATTGGTCTTTGCTACTTAGATCTGCGTCAAGTGGCTTCTTTGGCTTGGAAAGTTTGATATATCAGTTGTTCAGCCAAAAGCCATCAAATCTCAAGCACTTTCAGATTTGTTAGCACATTTTCCATCCCAACATGAAGAAGAAATACATTATTCTATTCCGAATGAATTTCATGAAGAAGTTTGTTCAGTGCATATAGAAGAAGGGGAATGGAATTTATATTTTGATGGTTCTTCCACAACTTTTGGAGGGAGGTGTTGGCATAGTTTTGATTCCACCAAGTAGAGAAGTTGATTCATTGATAGAGAGTTTAGAGTTAACCTCCTCTCATTTGAGTAGAAACAACATCTCCTTAGATGAAGAGTCAAGAAGAGGAGGACACTCCTTGATTCCTAGTTTAGAGTTAAACTCCCTAAAATCAAGTAGATAACCGATCTCCTTTGCCTTTAAATTGGATTTTCCATGCACTAATAATCAAGCTGCTTATGAAGCACTTATTTTGGGTCTATTCATAGCTAACTCCATTGGAGTTAAAAATCTTTGCATTCATGGAGATTCTAATCTTATAATTAAGCAAGCTAATGGCGAATTTGCTTTGAAAGAACCGATGTTAGCTTTTTACAGAACACTAGTTTAAGCTTTGTGGAAGAAGC
Organism: Heritiera littoralis; assembly: GCA_031772115.1. Taxonomy (NCBI): domain Eukaryota; kingdom Viridiplantae; phylum Streptophyta; class Magnoliopsida; order Malvales; family Malvaceae; genus Heritiera; species Heritiera littoralis. The sequence goes on along the minus strand of JAPDPK010000053.1, from coordinate 2,178,086 downwards.
TTCAGAATGTAAGATATGAGCATAGCCCAAGATCTACAAATCGGTATGCAGATGCACTTGCTACCTTAGCTTCCAAAATTCAAATTCGAGAAGAGAATGAAAGTATCACTATTTCTGTTGTTAGAAGAACTTTACCATGTACAATTAGTGAATTATTTCAATCTCTTGAGTATGAAGAAGATAAGGATTGGCGTTCACTTATAATTGAGTAGTTGGTCAAGCCTACTTCTGCTAGTATTTCGAATCTGAAATACTTCCTCTTAATCCAAGGTGTTCTATAACATAGAAGCACTAATGAAGTATTAGCAAGATGTGTTTCTAAGCATGAAGCTTAAGAAAGATTGAGTGCAGCACATGAGCAATGGTGTGGTGAATAAGGACCTCCATTACATTGCCTACTTCAAAGAGCTGGACACTTTTGGCCAACCATGTCTAAGGATGCTTTGCAAATTCAAAAATCGTGCAATAAGTGTTCTGAACCTCCAAATGTCAAAGAATGCAATTTTATTGGAAGTGCTGGCGATTGGCGTAGGCCTTATATTGTTTATATGAAGAATGGAGTTCTTCGAACCAATTATCATGATGCAAGACAGTTGAAAAGAAGAATTCAAAGGTTTTTTTATGAATGGAGATGATCTATTCCAAGAAAACCATTGAAATGTGTTTCTCTAGCTGATATGCATCATCTGTTAGAAGAAGTACATGGTGGGAGTAGTGGAGAACATGAAGAAGGCAGGAAGCTCTATCAGAAGCTCTTAGATATTAGGTACTACTGGCCTACTATGGAAGCAGATACTATGAATCACATAAAGAAGTGCTACCCTTGCCAAGTTCATGGTAATGCTATACATGCCCCAGCTATGGAACTACATAGCATAACAACTCCATGGCCTTTTCATACTTGGGCATTTGATTTAATTGGTCCCATAAGTCCACCTTCCAAAGGCTACACATGGATATTGGCAGCAACAAAGTGTTTCACAAAATGGGTAGAACTATTCCCTTGAAGAATGCAACAGGACTAGCGGTGGCAAACTTCATCAAAGAAAATATCATTTGTCGTTTTGGGATACCCAAAAGAATTCTCTTGGATAATGGAACTCCATTTATCAATTCCAATGTGAGAGAATTGCTTGTACTTTATAATGTTGATCATGTGAAGTCTTCTCTTTATTATCCAAAGGGAAATGGTCAAGTTGAAGCCACTAACAAGACTCTGCTAAAGATACTTAGTAGAATGGTTCATGAAGAACCAAAATTATGGTGTGAAGCTCTTCCAGTGGCATTATGGGTATATAGAACTTCAAAGCGTGGGCCAACGAAAGCAACTCCATTTTCACTGGTGTATGGAACAGAAGCTGTTCTTCTAGCTGAAATACTAGTTCCTTTTGCAAGGTTAGCTCTAAATGTTGAAGTGGATAATGATAATTTGCGGATGTTAGAACTAGAAGCATTAGAAGAAAGGAGAGATAAGGCAAAGAAGAATTTTTTAGTTTACTAAAGGAGATTGAGTAAAGCTTATGACAAATTAGTGAAAAGAAGAAATTTTGAAGAAGGTGATTTGGTACTTCGTGCTACAGAACACATCAGAAGAGGAATTCCAGCCTCTAAGTTTAGTCCAAAATGGGAAGGTCCATATATTGTACATAAAGTTAATGACAGTGGCTATTGTAAGTTGATGAATCCAAGGAACAATGCTATCACAACACCCATCAACTTTCAATACATCAAAAAATTCCATGTATGAGAGTCATACTTCAACATTTTTGTCAAGTTTATGTTATTCAATAATAAGTCAAGTCCATTGCTTCTACTTCTCTCTATAATGAAGTTTGATATATGAGAAGTGTATTTCACTAATAGCCGTAGCTTAATCGCTCATGTTTTGGCTATATTTCATTACTTACAATCTAGCCGCAACTTTATCGCTCATACTTGGCTAAGAATTATTATACGATGACTGCAACTATATGCTTTTCTAAAAGGATTGAATTAATCTCCTATATATCAAGTTGAGAGATAGTCTCTCCTTGATGTAAAGTTGAGAAAGATTGTCCTTTGTCGCATATATGCATACAAACTATTCTCTAAAGATAAATCAATCGATGTGGCATTACACCACTTCCTTCACTCTCATATACGAAGTTCTTCAAATGGAAAAGCTAACCTTTCTGATCTTGCACTATTTCCTTGAAGTGAAGTTTCTTTGCAGAAAAGTTGAACATTATGACTTCCTATGTCACTTTTGCCTCTCTCTTACAGAAAAGGAGTTCAAGCAATACGAGAAGAATTCTTACAAGAAATTAACAGTACGAGTCAGATAAGTATCTATTCATTAACATATAACAATATTTCTTATCCTTAAAAAAAATTATTTTATTACATATGTCAAGAAGCTTGCAATGCAGGACTATACACAGCAAGTCTTACCGCTGCACAACAATCTTGATTGTTGCGGTGAACTTTGCTACTATGCAACAAGTCTTACTGCTGCACTGCAAGTCTTACTGCTGCATAGCAATCTTGGCTGTTGCACAACTAGGTATAATAAATATATATTTAAAAATTTTACTATTATATATTTTTTTTCAAAATAGAAACAGGACTACACACAGATGAATCTATGCGTAAGAAAAGTCTTACGCACAAAAGACAGCTTGTGTACAAGACATCATTAACTATATTTTAATATTGAAGTAATGGTGCAGAAATATATGTATATATTAAACTAATGTTTTGTTTTCTATATGCTCATAAACGTGAAGAGAATGAGTCCATAACAAAACTCAAAAATCTAAACAATTTTTATTTTTTATTTTTATTTTTAATCTCTTTATCACAATCATGATAAAAAAAATAATAATAAAAAATCAAAGAGCTAAAAGAATAAAAATATATATTTTCACTTAGTTTTGACTTTTGATATAAAAAAAAAAAACTTTTCAAGAGAATTTTTATACTTATAAGATTAAAAGTATAAAAAAATTTTTAATAACCAATATTCAAAATCAGATCTTCTTTTAATCATAAACATTTATTTTCCTTTTAAAAACATAATCTCTTAAAAAAAGAAAGTTAAAAAAATTATATTTAAAATAATAAAAAAATGTTACTCACAATTCAATAGGTTGAAATACTATATTCTTTCGATAAAAAAAATACTATATTCTTTTCTTGTCAGATTTGGAATTGTAGTTTAGCGCTAGTGCACCTGTTATAATTTTTTTTATGAATTATAAAAAAAACTTTTATTAAATGATAAAAAATATATATAAAGCAAACAAATTTTAAAGAAAAAAAAAAGACACAGCAAAACATAGATAAAAAAAAAATACATATTGATTTTGTTGAATACTTGTTAAAATTTTTTATGAAACAAAAAGAAAAAAAGTGGAAGAATCAAATATAAAATATATATTCTTAAAAAAAAAAAAAGGGAAAAGGAGGTAGCTCACGGCAACAGTACCCGTGCCGTGAGCCATACCAAATATCGCTGCAATGATAAGTAGCTAATGTAGCTCACAAAGCTACAGCAACAAGAATAGTTACAAAATAATATTATAATGTTTTCCTAAAACAAATGTTGTAATAACTATTGTAAATAGCAGATACTGTTCCCGTGGGCCACCCAAAATAATATTATAATTTTTCTTTTTTGAGAATTTATTATTATTATTATTATTATTATTATTATTATTACGTTGTCTAAATTAAATAGAAACTTCTTCACAAATTTTTGAAGAATAGTTTTAATTCACCTATTCCCAAAATTTTAGAGAAACACTCATTACCTGTTCCCTAAAAAATTAGGAAAACGCTTTTACCTGTTTCCTAAACTTTAGGAAAACGCTTCACTTGTTCCCAAAATCTTAAGAAAAAGCTTCTAGCTGTTCCAAAATTTTGAGAAAAAGCTTCTCACCTATTTTCAAAATTTTAGAGAAAAGCTTCTACCTGTTTCCAAAATTTTAGGAAAACGCTCTCACTTGTTCCCAAAATTTTAGGAAAAAGCTTCTAGTTGTTTCAAAATTTTAAGGAAAAGTTTCTCACTTATTCCCAAAAAACTTTTTTAGAAAAAAGATTTTACTTGTTCTTAAAAATTTATAGAAACGCTCATCTCACTTATTTTCAAAATTTTAAAAAAAGTGCTTTTCTCACTTATTTCTAAAATTTTAAAGAAACACTACTTCTAAATTGTTCTCACTTGCTCTCAATTTGTTTTTTAAGAATAACATCTCATTTGTCATAATTTATGCATAGAATATTTCTTCTCTTAAGAAACTTCTATACAGGGGGCAACACAACATAAGCAACTATTCCATCAGGCAACTGTACAGCAAAACAAAAATTATTTTGCTAAAAAAAAAATTTATGCCAAACAATTATTTGGCTAAGAAAATTTCATTCATCATTAAAAATTCATACAGGAGGCAATAATAAGTCTAACTTAAACAATTTCAATACAAGGCAATAAGTTTTAATAAAATATTATTTTTCCAAAAACCCTTTATAGTACTAATGCATGAGAACTTCTTATACTAAGAATTCTCATGCAGAGGGCAAAATGTAGATACTTAATTTTGGAAAGTAATATTTATTTTATACTATAGTGAAAGACAACATCTTCTTAGAATAAATACTTCACAAGAATAACTTCTTCAGAAGAGCTTCTGCACAAGAACAACCTCTTATCAAAAGAGCTCATTACTTCCAGAAGAACTCATTCACAGAATAGCTCTTCTTAGAACAGCTCTTTACAGAACAACTTGTTCACAAAACAACTTATTTATAGAATAGCACTTTTCAAGAGGAAGTAAAGATAACTCCGGAATAGGGCAGGGTTCTTGAGTTAACTTCATTATTGGGATGTCGTGGAAAGTTTGGCTTGGTGGATCAGATATGGAGATAGTTAAGAGTTCTCCTCTTAACCTTTCTCTGAAGTTTGAGGGCTCTTTCCTATTTCTTTCAATAAACCTTCTCCCAAAGTGTAACTCCTATTAGACAAAACATTAATGCTTTGTAACTGCCAATTCTCATTATTACGTTATTAATACCAAAGATATGTAACTCCCATTCTCTACTCCTATATATAGGGGTTCTTGTTATCATTGAAAGGACTTTTGGGAAAAATCAGCTAATCCAAAAACTCTCTCAAATTCTGTCTATATTGTTTTCTCTACACAGCCTTGTTCTCAGCCTTACTCAGCCTTCTACTGCCACCTACCACTGCATTCATTCTTAAGGGTCTACTCCAGTCTTCCTCTTTGCCTGTGAGACCCGAATTTATTATACTGTACACCATAACTGTAAATAATTGATAGTAAAAATAAATTATTTAATGGATTTAAATAAATATTGAATGTGGATTTCCACCCTCCATTTTAATTATTGGAAATTATGACTTGTAGTATGGTACATGAAAGAAAGAAAAACAAACATTAAAGTGCAACAAGAAATAGATGGGATTTGATCTTGATAAAAGGTTGAACATAGTGTTGATGGTGTGAAAGCATTAAATAAAGCATGAATAAATATGAAGATTTAAGACTAGAACCAAATGGAAAGTGTGAAAGGAAATAAATGGCTGTTGGCCAAATGAAGAGAAGATGAGATAAAAAGTCAATAATAGTTGGCTAGAAATGGCGTGGAGAGGAAGGAGAAAAGAAGAGAAAAAACTTAGTAAAAAAAAAACGGACTGCAGCAAGAAGTTTCACCACCGTTCCTTTTGTCACAATTTTCTTCGGTTTTTAATGCATGAAAGACGTGAAATGATGAAAGAAAACGAGATAAGAAATAGGTGGTAGGTTCTTATTGGATTAGCATGGCTATATAAGAAGAAATACATGGGAAAACCGACTTAAGCAAATTTCTTCTTCTTTGATACTATTCTACTGCAAGTTTAGACTTCGTTCTTCAATTTCTTCCATACTTGTTTAACGAAACTCCATTAGTTGAAGAGTTAAGGAATAAGCTAAGTGAGGCAGAAAGCACTCTGTTTCTGGAAGTGCAACTCAGTCAAGGTGAGTTCCATGTTTCTATGGTTCTCTTGATATTCAATGGTAGATTTCTATGTTTTATACCGTAAGAAACATAGATATAGCCTTGTTTTAGTGAAATCTTGTTAGAATATATAAGAAACTAGAACAAGATGTGGTCTGGAAAATAATCGAGAATAAACAAGGAAAATGCTGGAAATGGTGCGACAGTGATGATAAAAATAGGCGAGCTCAGCTATCATGGGCGAGCTAAATAATATGGAGCATGGTGTAGTGGGCGAGGTCGCCACATGCTAGTTTAATTCATAGGCGAGCCCACCTCTGAATAAAAAGCCGTGTATGGTGAACTCACATGCATAGGCACGGCGAGTTGAATTGTGGGCGAGCTCCCACATATAAGCCAATATGAATGGCGAGTTGAATTGTGGGTGAGCTCCCACGAATAAGCCAATATATGAATGGCGAGTAATGTTGGGCGAGCTCCCACGTGTAAGCCAATTAACGAATGGCGAGCTCTGTTGGGCGAGCTAGTAGATTAGTCTCAAGTCTCACCAAAGTGCTGGTAATATTCGAAAAGAAAATATTAATAATATTAATAAATTATTTTGCAGCCGTTAATTAAGGACTCGGTAAAAGCGATCGGGAAGTAAGGCTTCGTAAGACCAGGTAAGGGAGTAGTATGTGAAGTAAAATGCATGTCCTGTGGAGTAAAATATTATGAAAATATTGAGAAAATGTTTTGGTTTGAGACATGCATTAGTTTGATAAACTGTTTTCACATACCATGATTTGGGCGACCTATAAAGCCAACCCCTATGTTGTTTTCTGGGCGAGCTAATAAAGGGCGGGCGAGCCAAAGATAGGCGACCCCTTTGTGATGTTTTGGGCGAGCCAAAGATAGGCGACCCCTGTTTTAATAAAAATCCGGGCGAGCCAAAGCTAGGCGACACCTTTTATAAACTTTTGGGCGAGCCAACAGTGGGCGATCCCTTGTTGTTTTTGAAAAAGATTCCGTGGGCGACCCCCAGTCAGCTCGGTGTGAGAGCCATAGTGGGCGACGTTAGTTCGCCACAGTGGGCGAATGAAAACAGGCGAGCTCAATCCATTGTGATGGGCGAACTGTAATGGGCGAGCTAATAATGGGGCGAGCCAGTTTAACTTGTTTTTCTCAAACGAAAAATGGTGAGATTGAGGGCGTTTTGCAGGCGAGCACTAGTCAAGCTCAAATGCTAAGGTTGGCGGGCGAACACTAGTTCATCGTAATGGGCGAGCTGACCATGGGCGAGCCGTAATGGGTGAGCTAACCATGGGCGAGCAGGTTTTAATTGTGTTTTTCTCACACGAAAATTTAAGAAAATAACTGGCTGTTTTTATTGCATATTGTAAACGGAAAACATATTACTTTTTTGGAAAATAATCATTTTAAAGAAATGATGAAATATGTGAAATATTCCTTAAAGGTTCTTTATGAGATATAAATTGATTTTGAGACTATAAGCCCCGAGTTTCATACATTATTATTCACGAGGCTGATTGACCGGCCAAGTCATCAGAGGTCTCGAGGTCACCTGGCAAGTGTACCCGATGACCACCTATAGATTGTGGCCGTAGATCTAAAGTATCCCTGTGGGGATGATTACTACGTTCCTGGGGGAACGATTATAGCGTGATTTATTTGTAGGGTGATGCCTAGTCTCAACTTACTGATTTCTATTTACTGAGAGGATTTACTGAATCCTATTTACTGTTTATTACATTATATCGTAAACTGTTTAGCTAATGATTTGACTATCAAAGACTGTTTACTATATCTATTGTTTTTCCTACTGGGTTTATTGTTAGGAAAAATAAACGTTTTGGGGGAATATAGTTTTATTTGTATAAAGTAGCGTACACCTTCCTTACTGAGCACGTCGTCGCTCACCCCTGATTTTCTACTCCACAGGTTATTGATTTGAAGTAAACAGTTTACCTTCCAGAGTTATCGGCTGCTGGTGTCAACAAATATACGATATCGAAGGTACATTATATTCTTTTATATATTCAGTAAAATTGTACAGTACTACTTTGAGTAGAAGGGAATGTAAACAATCTTGAATAAATCAAATGAAATATTTATAATTTTATATAGTAATACAAATGGAAGTATTAGGAAATACTTAAAGGGTTACGAGTTGTTAAGAATCACAGACAGCCCAACCGTTAAGTAAGTGTGATTTATAAGTAAATATTATGTTAATTGTGGATTTGGGATGTTACAGATTTAATGGTATCAGAGCAGGGTTGGTCAGATGTCTAGTGATGCTTAAAACAAAAAGTGAATAGTAAACATTCCCTGTAGTACTATATAATCTGAATATATAACTGATATACTAATGATAAGTGATAAATGATCCCTGTGGTATAGATATGAGTGGAAGGAGGAGGATACACTCAGTGAGAGGTATAGGCCGAGGTAGGGCGGCACAGATTCATGAGCCGCAGACACCGAAACCTGCCCCAAGACCTGTACGTGCTCTACAGCCAGAGAGCACTGATGCTCGTGTGAGCCGAGTAGAGAGGTTAGTAGCCGATTTCATGGCTATGTATCAGGCGGATAAAGCCGCGGATAGGGCAGAGAAGGAGAGAGCAGCAGCTCCCGCAGCCCCAGTAGAGGCGCCAGCACCGCCACGGCCGGCACCAGTGGTACTCGAGCCTCAGCCATTCCACTACCGGTACTTCAGCCATAGGTAGCTCTACCACAGCCATTGATTCAACCGCCTAGAGATGCGGAGTCGTATTGTGATGTCACTTTGGTACGATCATTTAAGAAGTTGGATCCACCTAAGTTTAAAGGTACTAGGGATCCGTTGGCGACAGAGCAATGGGTTATTGCTATAGGAAAGTTACTAAGGATTATGAGGTGTACAGAGACCGAGAAGGCAGGTCTAGCAATGTTTCAGTTGACAGATGATGCGGAGCACTGGTGGAAGGCAACTCAGATAGTATTGTTCTCCCAGCATTATGATATTACTTGGGAGATTTTTGTAGATGCCTTTAGACGAAGGTATCTGCCCGACACTGCCCAGCAAAAACTACAGCAAGAGTTTATGGATTTTGAGCAGTACCATATAGAGGCTGGTGGTAAGAGCAAGAGTAAAGGCAAAGATAAGGGTAAGAGATTTTTGGAGAACAGATACAGTAGGGAGCAGCCTAAGAGGACTAGATCTTCGGGCATACAGATTTCAGAGGGACGATTTAATAGATCAGCAGTTTCTACTCCTGCTAGTGGCCCCACCGCTACTCAGAGAAGTGTTGCGACTTTATGTAGACATTGTGGAATGTCACATGGATCACGTCCTTATCCTTTAATGTCTAAGGCATGTTTTAATTGTGGACAGACCGGGCACTTTATCAGGAATTGCCCGATGCTCAGAGAATCAGCTGCTTCTACTATTCCTCCTATATTACCTCAGGTAGCGGCACCGACAACTCCGAGTGAGCCAGAGAAGGCGACACCCTCACAGCCTAGGTGGGCAACAGTCGCAGAAAAGGGTAAGAAGGTTGTGACTCAGGGTCGGGTGTACGCGATGGATCAGGAGACTGCCGACGCCTCTATTGATGTGATTAAAGGTAAAGTTTATCTCTTTGATACTCCTGTAATTGCCTTATTTGATCCAAGTTCTACCCATTCGTTCTTATCGCCTACATGTCCTAACAGGACCCCAGTAGAGCCGGAGTTGTTAGGGTACACCTTGCAAGTGAATACCCCTTTTAAAGATTTCCAGAGGACAGATATTATATATAGGAACTGTAAATTGACTATAGGAGAGAAGGTTATGACAGCTAACCTAATTTTGTTGAATATATATGATTTTGATATCATTTTGGGTATGGATTGGTTAGCTGCGAACCATGTTAGTTTGGATTGTAATACTAAGTTTATTACCTTCTCTTATCCCGAAAAATACATTGTAAAGTTATTGTAAATTAATAAAAAGTATGTGAATATATGGTTGTGAAATGACATGTGTACTGAAATTGTGGTTATGTATGAATGTTTATGAAGGATATATTGCTAGTGTGGAGGATGTAGAGAGGAAACATCCAGAGATTCAAGAGATTCCTGTAGTCATCAAGGACTTTTCAGATGTATTTCCAGAGGATTTACCAGGGTTACCACCGGATCGAGAGACGGAGTTTATGATCGAGTTGGTACCCGGTACGGAGCCGATTTCTCGACCCCCATATCGGATGGCACTGATTAAGTTAGATGAGCTTAAGAAGCAGCTCCAAGAGTTATTAGATAAGGGATTTATACGTCCCAGTGTGTCATCGTGGGGGGCTCTAGTGTTATTTGTTCGGAAGAAGGATGGTAGTCTCCGGCTGTGTATAGATTACCGGATGTTGAATAGGGCTACCATTAAAAATAAGTATCCACTACCAAGGATTGATGACCCGTTTGACCAGCTCAGGGGTGCACAGGTATTTTCCAAGATAGATCTCCGATCAGGCTATCACCAGTTGAAAATTAAGGAGTCGGATGTGCATAAGACAGCATTTCGGACTCGCTATGGTCACATGAGTTCTTAGTGATGCCTTTTGGGTTAACAAATGCCCCTGCAGCTTTTATGAGTTTGATGAATGAGGTGTTTCATCCATTTTTGGATAAGTTTGTCATAGTATTTATCGATGACATCCTGATTTATTCTAAGACTCCGGAGGAGCACGAGCAGCATTTGCAGATTGTTTTACAGACCCTCAAGGACCGAAAATTGTATGCTAAGCTTAGTAAATGCGAGTTCTGGCTTGACCATATTATATTTCTTGGACATGTAGTGTCGAAGGACAGGGTGTCAGTTGATCCGTCCAAAATAGAGGCCATTGTTCAGTGGGAGAGGCCTAGCACGGTTACCGAGATACGGAGTTTCTTAGGTCTTGCCAGATATTATCGCAGGTTCGTGGAGGGATTTTCCAAACTTGCTGCTCCATTGACACGACTCACACGTAAGGATGCGAAGTTTGAGTGGAACGACGCGTGTGAGCGTAGTTTTCTTGAGCTTAAGCGTAGATCGACTACTGCCCTCGTATTAGCCCTTCCCAGCGGATCAGGTGGATTTATGGTCTATACTGATGCGTCCGCTCAAGGTTTAGGGTGTGTGCTCATGTAGCATGCTCGGGTTATAGCCTATGGCTCTCGACAGTTGAAGGATCATGAGAGGAATTACCCGACACATGACTTGGAGTTAGCCGTAGTAGTGTTTGCATTGAAGATATGGTGGCATTACTTGTACAGGGAGAAATTTCAGATATATACAGACCATAAGAGTCTGAAGTATATATTCTCACAACAAGAGTTGAACTTGAGGCAGCGACGGTGATGGAACTGTTAAAGGACTATGATTGTGAGATTTTGTACCACCCAGGTAAAGCTAATGTAGTAGCAGATGCACTGAGCTGTAAGCATGTTGGTATGGTATCTTACATGATGATCAGGGAACATGATTTGATGGAGCAGTTCTCTAGCCTCAGCTTGACAATTATTTCCTATGACCAGTATGGATTTACGGCTAGTTTTCGTATAAAGCCGAATTTGATGGAGCGGATTAGAGAAGCTCAGAGGAGTGATGATTATTGCATTGGGGTAGCTAGTCAGATTCAGATTGGAGTTGTGTCAGATTTCGAGATTGGCACTGATGGAATACTGAGGTTTAGAGGCAGGATATGTGTTCCCAGAGATCAGCAGATTAAAGACTTGATTTTATCCGAGGCCCATACCTCTAGATATATATTACATCCGGGTAGTACTAAGATGTACCAGAATCTTCAGAGAGTATATTGGTGGCCTAAAATGAAGAAGGACATCGCTGATTTTGTTGTTAGATGCCTGACATGCCAGCAAATTAAGATTGAGCATCAGAAGCCTGCAGGTATGCTTCGACCATTATCGATTCCTACGTGGAAATGGGAGCATGTGACTGTGGATTTTGTTATAGGATTACCACAGACCCGGAAGGGTTATGATGCTATTTGGGTAATCGTAGATAGATTGACTAAGTCTGCTCATTTCTTGGCCATGAGATCTACGGATTCAGTTAATGCCTTAGCCAAATTGTATGTCAGGGAGATAGTGAGATTACATGGTGTTCCAGTGAGTATTACATCAGATAGGGATTCCCGCTTCACATCTCATTTCTGGGAAAGATTTCAGAAGGCTATGGGATCCCAGCGAAATTTTAGCACCGCTTTTCATCCACAGACTGATGGATAATCTGAGCGTACGATACAGATGCTCGAGGATATGTTGAGAGCGTGTGCATTGGACTTTAGAGGCTCATGGGACAATCACTTACCCCTGGCAGAATTTGCTTATAATAATAGCTTTCATACGAGTATTGGCATGGCACCTTATGAGGCCTTGTATGGCAGACGATGCAGATCCCCGATAGCATGGGAAGAAGTGGGGGACCGTAAACTGTTAGCTCCCGATTTGGTCGAACAGGCTTCCTGTGATGTACGGATGATTTGTGAAAGGCTCAGAACGACTCAGAGTCGGTAGAAGAGTTATGCAGATACTAGACGCCAACCATTAGAGTTTGTAGCGGGTGATCATGTATTCTTAAAGGTCTCATCGTCCAAAGGTATAATGAGATTCGGGAAGAGAGGAAAGTTGAGCCCTCGATACATTGGGCCTTATGAGATCTTAGATCGCGTGGGAGATATGGCATATCAGTTAGCACTACCACCAGAGTTGTCAGGAGTGCATAACGTATTTCATGTCTCGATGTTGAGAAAGTACCATCCAGATCCTTCTCACGTGAATCGACATGAGCTACTAGAGATCAGAGAGGACATGAGTTACGTTGAGAAACCAGTACGGATCCTGGATAGGAAGGATAAGATATTGCGATCTAAGACGATTCCTTTGGTTAAAGTGCTCTGGCAGTATCATAACGATGAGGAGGCTACTTGGGAGTTAGAGAGCCTTATGCGTGAGAAGTATCCAGAGCTTTTTCAGTGATAGGTTTAAGTCAAATTTGGAGGACCAAATTTCTTAAGGTGGAGAAAAATGTGAGACCCGAATTTATTATACTGTACACCATAATTGTAAATAATTGATAGTGAAAATAAATTATTTAATGGATTTAAATAAATATTGAATGTGGATTTCCACTCTCCATTTTAATTATTGGAAATTATGACTTGTAGTACGGTGCATAAAAGAAAGAAAGACAAACATTAAAGTGCAACAAGAAATAGATGGGATTTGATCCTGATAAAAGGTTGAACATAGTGTTGATGGTGTGAAAGCATTAAATAAAGCATGAATAAATATGAAGATTTAAGACTGGAACCAAATGGAAAGCGTGAAAGGAAATAAATGGCTGTTGGCCAAATGAAGAGAAGATGAGATAAAAAGTCAATAATAGTTGGCTGGAAATGGCGTGGAGAGGAAAGAGAAAAGAAGAGAAAAGACTTAGTAAAAAACAATGGACTGCAGCAAGAAGCTTCACCACCGTTCCTTTTGTCATAATTTTCTTCGGTTTTTAATGCATGAAAGACGTGAAATGATGAAAGAAAACGGGATAAGAAATAGGTGGTAGGTTCTTATTGGATTAGCATGGCTATATAAGAAGAAATACATGGGAAAACTGACTTAAGCAAATTTCTTCTTCTTTGATACTATTCTACTGCAAGTTCAGACTTCGTTCTTCAATTTCTTCCATACTTGTTTAATGAAACTCCATCAGTTGAAGAGTTAAGGAATAAGCTAAGTGAGGCAAAAAGCACTCTGTTTCTGGAAGTGCAACTCAGTCAAGGTGACTTCCATATTTCTATGGTTCTCTTGATATTCAATGGTAGATTTCTATGTTTTATACTATAAGAAACATAGATATAGCCTTGTTTTAGTGAAATCTTGTTAGAATGGTCTGGAAAATAATCGAGAATAAACAAGGAAAGTGCTGGAAATGGTGCGAAAGTGATGAGAAAAATAGGCGAGCTCAGCTATCATGGGCGAGCTAAATAATATGGAGCGTGGTGTAGTGGGCGAGGTCGCCACATGCTAGTTTAATTCATAGGCGAGCCCACCTCTGAATAAAAAGCCGTGTATGGCAAACTCACATGCATAGGCATGGCGAGTTGAATTGTGGACGAGCTCCCACATATAAGCCAATATGAATGGCGAGTTGAATTGTGGGCAAGCTCCCACATATAAGCCAATATGAATGGCGAGTTGAATTGTGGGCGAGCTCTCACGAATAAGCCAATATATGAATGGCGAGTAATGTTGGGCGAGCTCCCACGTGTAAGCCAATTAACGAATGGCGAGCTCTGTTGGGCGAGCCAGTAGATTAGTCTCAAGTCTCGCCAAAGTGCTGGTAATATTCGAAAAGAAAATATTAATAATATTAATAAATTATTTTGCAGCCGGGAATTAAGGACTCGGTAAAAGTGATCGGGAAGGCGATCGGGAAGCAAGGCTTCGTAAGACTAGGTAAGGGAGTAGTATGTGAAGTAAAATGCATGTCCTGTGGAGTAAAATATTATGAAAATATTGAGAAAATGTTTTGGTTTGAGACATGCATTAGTTTGATAAACTGTTTTCACATACCATGATTTGGGCGACCTATAAAGCCGACCCCTATGTTGTTTTCTGGGCGAGCTAATAAAGGGCGGGCGAGCCAAAGATAGGCGACCCCTTTGTGATGTTTAGGGTGAGCCAAAGATAGGCGACCCCTGTTTTAATAAAAATCCGGACGAGCCAAAGATAGGCGACCCCTTTTATAAACTTTTGGGTGAGCCAACATTGGGCGATCCCTTGTTGTTTTTGAAAAAGATTCCGTAGGCGACCCCCAGTCAGCTCGGTGTGAGAGCCATAGTGGGCGACGTTAGTTCGCCACAGTGGGCGAATGAAAACAGGCGAGCTCAATCCATTGTGATGGGCGAACTGTAATGGGCGAGCTGATAATGGGGCAAGCCAGTTTAACTTGTTTTTCTCAAACGAAAAATGGTGAGATTGCGAGCGTTTTGCAGGCGAGCACTAGTCAAGCTCAAATGCTAAGGTTGGCGGGCGAACACTAGTTCACCGTAATGGGCGAGCTGACCATGGACGAGCCGTAATGGGCGAGCTAACCATGGGCGAGCAAGTTTTAATTGTGTTTTTCTCACACAAAAATTTAAGAAAATAACTGGCTGTTTTTATTGCATATTGTAAACAGAAAACATATTACTTTTTTGGAAAATAATCATTTTAAATAAATGATGAAATATGTGAAATATTCCTTAAAGGTTCTTTATGAGATATAAATTGATTTTGAGACTATAGGCCTCGAGTTTCATGCATTATTATTCACGAGGCTGATTGACCCGCCAAGTCATCAGAGGTCTCGAGGTCACCTGGCAAGTGTACCCGAGGACCACCTATAGATTGTGGCCATAGATCTAAAGTATCCCTGTGGGGATGATTACTACATTCCTGGGGGAACGATGATAGCATGATTTATTTGTAGGGTGATGCCTAGTCTCAACTTACTGATTTCTGTTTACTGAGAGGATTTACTGAATCCTATTTACTGTTTACTACATTATATTGTAAATTGTTTAGCCAATGATTTGACTATCAAAGACTGTTTACTATATCCATTGTTTTCCCTACTGGGTTTATTGTTAGGAAAAATAAACGTTTTGGGGGAATATAGTTTTATTTGTATAAAGTAGCATACACCTTCCTTACTGAGCATGTCGTCGCTCACCCTTGATTTTCCACTCCACAGGTTATTGATTTGAAGTAAATAGTTTACCTTCCAGAGTTATCGGCTGCTGGAGTCAGCAGATATACGATATCGAAGGTACATTATATTCTTTTATATATTCAGTAAAATTGTACAGTACTACTTTGAGTAAAAGGGAAAGTAAACAATCTCGAATAAATCAAATGAAATATTTATAATTCTGTATAGTAATACAAATGGAAGTATTAGGAAATACTTAAAGGGTTACGAGTTGTTAAGCATCACAGACAGCCCAATTGGTAAGTAAGTGGGATTTATAAGTAAATATTATGTTAATTGTGGATTTGGGATGTTACACTGCCGCCTCTTGGCACATCCCATTTTATTGGTTTGCAGCGTTTCCTCTATACAGCAAAGAACTCATATACAGATATCTAATTCCAGAATTTTCTTTTGCCTAAAATCTTATCTAAAATTATGTTTTGGCAGTCGTTTTAGCTCTAGATCTTCCTCATCTACGAGTAACAAAAGCTACTACTTTTAGGGTTAACAAACTTGAGCAGTGTTACTGATTGTCCAGAAAATTGTTTTATCAAAGCACCAGCTTTAGAAAGTTTACAAGTTTCAGGCTGTCCTTGGTTATTCCAACTTTACCATTCAACAAGACAAGCCGCTTCAATCATAGGTACTACTTTATTTACTCTTTTTTTTTTTGGTTAGATGATTGCATTCCATATGTGTCCTTTATGTGTCCCTCAACTAGTGTAGCTTAAAATCAATATGGTCATATTTTCTTTTGTGTAAACACTTTTTGGTATTCGAAAATCACTTTGGGCCCCGACTAATCCGGGATCGAGCTAGGTCAGACCTCATTCAGGGGAAAGCTATCCTAATGTTGTTTTTTCCATTCATAAGACTCGAACTTGAGACCTTGCTTAAGGGGCACAAAGCTCCTTTCACTTGGCCCAACAAACATTAGTCTATATGGTCATATTTTATACATTCTTTTTTTACATGCATATATAAATATATATAAAAACTTAGAATGAACTTATAGTGATGCTTTTATATTTTATCTTAATAAGTCTTACTTTTACTTTCTTTTTCTTTTGGAAACATGTAAATAATGAATTTTACTACATGATTCAACATAATTTAATATTAAAAATTAAATATTTGAGTATACCTTGTTAATTGATATCAAAAATAATATAAAGGAGTAACTTGTTGTTTCTTTCACACACCATTTTGGAGAATGTATACATGACCCAAATCCATGCAACAGCCAACTGAGAGAAAGATCACCAGATATGAGGGATTTTGAACAACTATTTCATCTTCCATGTGGATGGTTACGGTATATATGGAAAGGTGCCATCCAAGTTGTAGTAACCAACCTTAGAGTGTTTTCATTTGGTATGTTAAAAACGTTGCACCTTCCATGATTGCCAAGCCTCAAGAATTTCAGTCCAGTGGGTTATCATTGGGTATTCCCCTCTTTGGATGAATTAAACGTTCAAAATTGTTGTCAGACAAGATTCATGGTGGATTCAATATTATCTGTGCATGTTGAAACAAAGGTATTTATCTACTCAACACTTATTACTTAAAATTTTTATTTATTTTTCCGTTCTTTAAATGTCAATAACAAAAAATATAGACTTGAAAGTATTAAAATTTACCATATTGCAATAATTTTATAACTTAATAATCTAAAATGTTGTTTTAACATAACAATCTGTAAAATATTAATAATATTTTAACTTCATAATAAGGTATAACTAAATTATTAAGCTAACATGTATATTTATGTAAACTAATTTTTATAATATAAATTGTATGTAAAAAGAAAATTTGAATACCAACAAGTTATTGGAAGAAGTGGAAGTGGACTTCTATCCCAACTATTTGGACATGGTTCAAATCTTGGAGTTGCTACTGTTAAGAGAGTTTTACTACTTACCACTTCTGATTTAAATAGGAATAGTCTCAAACCGTAAAATGGATGAAAATATACGTAATTACACAAAAAAAAGAACATTTGAATTCCACAATAAAATAAAAAATCATATTATATATAACATTAAAATAGTTAAAATTGAAATTGATACAATGAATGTTATTTTGAAACAGTAAAAACTTATATTATATAAAATAATTATAATCTTAAGAGGAAGAAAGCTTTTAATTCACACATTAAATTGATAATATTAATTATATATATATATATATTTAATTTTATAATTCAATTAAGTTTTTCACCCTTTTATATTAGAATTAGATTATCCTCCAAGACATTCATTTAATCACTTTTGATGATCTAAGATCACCAAAATTTTGAAGTGATCTAATCAGCATGTATAAATCATCATGATTTTTGATGTTATCACCTCATATCAAATACCACCTAAAGCTTTTAAGAGTTTAACAATGGTGTGAATGGGCATTCAGGGCAACTTGCCCAAGCTGGTTATTCACGCTTATTGCTTTCCTATATATATGAAATTCAGCATTTGCCTTTTGACTATAATATTCTCAACATATTTTAACTAGCTATGAAGGCACCCCGACAAGATGATGCTATTCCCTGAGAACGAGGTATGCAATGGACCAGGTTTAGACCTCATACCCCATTGCCTCTATATGTGGAAGAATATGTGGAAGAAGCAGATGAAATTTGACGGTTAAAGTGAAAAATGTTGCAAAAGCATATAGCTGAGTGTAACATCATCCAACTTCCTTCTCATCTTTTTTTCTCAAAGAAGTGGTAATAAAGCGAAAAAGATACAACTTTTTGATCAAGTTGTCTCAAACTCCAAACATTGGAAAAATTCAAGAAAAATTTGTAGACTTCTTGGATCTAAATTTTGAGAAAAGAACTAAAGAAGGAAAGGCAGAGGAATTATGGGTTCAATTGAAAAACTAAAAAAAGATCCTCATAATCTTTGATCATATATGGAATGAATTAAACTTGAAGGACAAAGGAATTCCATTTGGTGAAGATCATGAGGGTTGTAAAATCATTTTTACAGCAAGAAACAAACAAATATGCAACTCCATGGAAAGTCAGGCTATATTTTCACTTGATGTTTTAGATGAAGAAGCATGGACACTGCTCAAAATAAATGCAAATCTTGATAGTGCTTCTCTAGACATTATTAAGGTGGCTATGGAATTTGCAAAAGAATGCAAGGGTTTGCCTGTAGCTATTGTTATATTAGCAAAGGCTTTAAAAGGCAAATCTCTTAATGGATGGGAATTAGCATGGAGGAAAGTTAAAACCTCTAGATTAATGGACATTGAATACCTTCAAGAAGAGGATAAAAAATTGCTTATTTCTGTCTTAAACAAATTTAGGGTCATGAAGGGCAATTAATTGTTGGGGAGAGGAAAGAAACAAAAACAAAGGAGGTTTGTGGTTGTTGACCCTGTGGATTTGAAGGAATCATTGATCTCTTAAATTTTTCCATTAGGAGTTAGGTAGGCTATGTTCTTTGTGATGTAAATTTCTTTTAACTTTGTTCATGTAAGGATCTGCTGTAATATTGTGATAGATCAGTAATAAATTCTTTCTTCTTTTTCTTTTTTCTTCTAGCCAAAAGAAACTTGTCACTACTAGAAAAAGGGCTTTTCACAACAATTATTTATTGTTGTTAAAGCATTGTCATAACGGCTAAAAGTCGTTGCAAGGTCGTTATGTTTAATTTCGATGCTAAAAATATATGCAACGACTTTCATAGTTATAATCAAAGGTATTTATTGCAACGGCTTTTATCGTTTCTAATTAAATTTTGTTTTAGCAACGACTTAATGTTGGTTGCAAATCTTATTTGGCCATGATTTGTTTATTGTTGTAAAAGATAGTTTTGCAACGACTATTTGTTGTTGCTAAAAAATAATACAAAGCAACAATTTTATCATTTCTAATTTTATTTACAACGACAATAGTTGTTATTAAAAAATAATTAGGCAACCATAAATATGTTGTTTCTAATTTTTTTAACAACGATTATAGTCATTACTAAATAATTAACGAAACAATAATTTTGTGGTTTCTAATTTTTTTTAACAACGATTATAGTCGTTACTAAATAATTAATGAAACAATAACTTTGTCGTTTCTAATTTTTTTAACAACGATTGTAGTCGTTACTAAATAATTAACGAAACAATATTTTTGTATTTTCTAATTTTTTTAACAACGATTATAGGCATTACTAAATAATTAACGAAACAATATTTTTGTCATTCCTAATTTTTTTAATAACGATTATAGCCGTTACTAAACAATTAACGAAGCAATATTTTTGTCGTTCCTAATTTTTTTTAACAACGATTATAGTCGTTACTAAATAATTAACAAAACAATAATTTTGTTGTTTCTAATTTTTTTTAACAACGTTTATTGTCGTTACTAAATAATTAACGAAACAATAATTTTGTTGTTTCTAATTATTTTTAACAACGATTATAGTCATTGCTTAAAAATGTACGAAACATTAATTTTGTCTATAACGATTATAGTCGTTACTAAAAATTTTGCAAAACAATAATTTTGTTGTTTCTATTTTTTTAATAATGAGAACAATTGTAGCAAAAAATGTACAAAATAATAATTTTATCATTTTTATTTTATTTAACAACCGTTATAGTCACTGTTAGAAAATCTGTTAGAAAATGTACTATAGTTGCTATATATAATTTTTTCACTACAATATTTTTAACATTAAAAAAAATCATAATTTAAATAAATATTAATAAAATTTAAAATTTAATAAAATTTCAAGACTAAATAAAGACAATTCAACAAAAGAAAATTAACATTAATAAATAAAAAAATATATTTATTTTTTTGTTACAAGGGGAATTAAAAAACATGTTTCTGCACCAGTAAACAAGATCACCCTTGTTATCAACCTGGTCGCCACTGCCTCTTATGCTCATCATAACCGCACCGCACGTCGAGAAGCCTCTATTGCACCTTTAAAACAGCTACCATCGTTGTTTAACATCACCTCTGTCTTTGGCGTTTCGATCATCACCTATGTTGTTGCTTACAGCACCATTGCTTCATTTTGTCCAACTGCAATTTGGCCTTTACTTTTGCTCTCTGCACTAGCCATTGCCCAATCCATCACTAGTGCTGAACTTTTATAACCGTCGCCAGTTTAGTTGCTTGCTGGCTTGCATCGCCAAACCTGTATTTATTTGCTACGAAATTTCCAATAAACGGGTATTAAAAAAAAAGCAAAAGAAAGAGAAAGAAGAAACACCAGTAATCATCTAAAGGCAGAACATGATGTAGGGCTATCTATGAAGTTTAAGTAAAAACTAAGATTGAAAAGAAGAAGATGATGCTTAGATGAATCTGATCTAGGCAAAACAGAGAATTTTCTAAGACTGCGGAGGTAGATATTAAAATAGGATTTGGGGTTTTTCATAAGTGGTTCTTAAAAACTGAAGTTCAAAAGGGGAAGAGGAGGCTTGGATGAATCGAAAATAGCAATTTCTACGAGTTTAAAAGGTAGTAACGTGATCTAGAAATGGAAAGTTTGGATGGTGTGCTATTTTTATGGGATTTGTGTTTAATAGGGAGAGTTTACTATGGTATGCAGTTATTATGCATATATACAAATTTGGAAAATAAAATTAAAAAGGTAGAGTTTGAAGGGAAAGTCTATATAAATTGTTTAACATACTTTTTATTTTTTATTTCTAAAAATATATAATGATTGTTTATTAATAACATGCTTTCTACTATTCCGTTGTCTTTATGTTGCACTGATGTATCCTGTAAGTTCAGATTTGGCGTGAAAGACACCATACATATCTCCGTAGCCACTGGGTTTTCAATATTGTTTTTCTAGATCTTGAACTGACAAAATAGCTCCCATGATTGCAGTTATTATAGGAAATGAAAGGGAGGTGTTTGATTCATCAATTGAGGTTGTGTGTGGCTCAACTTAAAGTTGATAGGATAGCTTTAAATTTAAAGAGAAGTTTGGCTTAGGTTATTTGAGTATTGTGGCATTCATTCAATTATGCATGACTGAGCTGGTTAGACAAAGAGCAATGATTTGAGTTAGTAATACTTCTTCACTACAAGAAATTATACTTTCAGTGACGGAATTTTTGAGACGGAAATTTCCGTCACAAGTTCATGCGGATTTGCAACGGATTTGCAACGGATTAGTGACGGAACAAAGAAAAGTTTTAGCGACAAATTTAGCTACGGATTTTCTACAGAAAATCGTTGCAAATTTGCAACGGAATAAATTCCGTTACAAATTCCGAAGCTAAAAAGGCGCGTGCAAATAGTATTTATTCCCGCCAAAATTTTGATGGATTTTGAGACGGAATTTTCGTTGCAAATTCCGTCTCTAAAGTTTGAGACGGAATTTTGCAACGGAAAATTCCGTCTCAAAACCACTATATTGCTTTTTCTATTTTGCTGAGGTATTTTGAGACGGAATTTGAGACGGAAAATTCCGTCTCAAAATGTTTATATTCCTTGAGAAGGGTTTGAGACGGAATTTGAGACGAAAAATTCCGTCTCAAAACCTTTATATTCCTTTTTATTTCCTGAAAATGGTTTGAGACGGAATTTTTCGTCTCAAATTCCGTTTCTAATATTTGTGACGGATTTTGAGACGGAAAATTCCGTCTCAAAACACTTTTTTCTTTTTTATTTCTTGAAAAGGGTTTGAGACGGAATTTTCCGTCTCAAAATCCGTCTCAAATATTAGAGACGGAATTTGAGACGGAAAATTCCGTCTCAAACCGTTTCTATTTCTTGTTATTTCTTGAAAAGGGTTTGCGACGGATATTAGAGACGGAATTTGAGACGGAAAATTCCGTCTCAAACCCTTTTCAAGAAATAAAAAGAAAATACATAGGGTTTGAGACGGAATTTTCCGTCTCAAATTCCGTCTCAAATATTTGAGACGGATTTTGAGACGGAAAATTCCGTCTCAAAACCTTTCTATTCCTTTTTATTTCTTGAAAAGGGTTTGAGACGGAATTTTCCGTCTCAAATTCCGTCTCTAATATTAGAGACGGAATTTGAGACGGAAAATTCCGTCTCAAACCCTTTTCAAGAAATAAAAAGGAATAGAAAGGTTTTGAGACGGAATTTTCCGTCTCAAAATCCGTCTCAAATATTTGAGACGGAATTTGAGACGGAAAATTCCGTCTCAAACCCTTTCTATTCCTTTTTATTTCTTGAAAAGGGTTTGAGACGGAATTTTCCGTCTCAAATTCCGTCTCAAAACCCTATGTATTTTCTTTTCTATTTTTCAAGGGTTTTGAGACGAAATTTGCAACGAAAAATTCCGTTTCAAAACTCTATTTCTTTTTATTTTTCAAGAGTTTTGAGACGGAATTTGCAACGGAAAATTCCGTTTCAAAACCCTATTTCTTTTCTATTTTTCAAGGGTTTTGAGACGGAATTTGCAACGGAAAATTCCGTCTCAAAACCCTATTTATTTTTTTTTTCTTATTTTTGAAGGGGTTTGAGACGGAATTTTCCGTTGCAAAATCCGTCTCTAAAGTTTGAGACGGAATTTGCAACGGAAAATTCCGTTTCTAAACCCTATTTATTTTTTTCTATTTTTGAAGGGGTTTGAGACGGAATTTTCCGTTGCAAAATCCGTCTCTAAAGTTTGAGACGGAATTTGCAACGAAAAATTCCGTCTCAAAACCCTATTTATTTCTTTTCTATTTTCAAGGGGTTTGAGACGGAATTTTTCGTTGCAAATTCTGTCTCAAAAATTAGAGACGGAATTTTGTAACGGAAATTCCGTCTCAAAATCTTCCAATAAATAAAAAAATAAATATCTAGTTTTGAGACAATATTTTCGTTACAAAATTTGTCTCAAAATTTAAAGACCGAATATAAACTAATATAGTAATATAAAATATAATATAATATTATTTTTTAGTTTAATGTTGTATAATAATTTTTAGAATGTATAAATTATAAATAATATCATTTAAATATAAAATAAGTATAATAAAATTTTTACAATTAACTGAAATAATATTATTAAATTTATATAAAAAGTATACTAAAATTTTGAGACGGATTTTGCTACCGCAAATCCGTCTCAAAATTATTTATCAATTCCCGCCCTAAATAACCATTCTACTTGGACAAAAAATTTCTTTACCTTACCGCCCTTTTCACGTCTGGCTTAGCTAAAAAAAAAAGAAAGAAACACTAAAGGAACGCCCGATCCTCACCCACCTCTCCTTCACCCCGACTCCTCCCTTCGGCCTCACCCACCCAAATCCGGCTCCGACGTCTAGCCCAGCCGCCTTGTGTGCCTCGCCTCTCCTCTCCGCTGCGAGCTCTTGGCCTTGCCTCTCCTCTCCTTCCCCCTACACGCGCCTCTCCTCTCCCTTGTCCGCCTCTCCACTGCCAAGTTGTCGCCAGCCGTACTCTGCGCCTCTCTTGACCAAGCTGCTGCCGCTGGTACCCCTACTAACCAGATCCGACACCGGAAGTCTACCCGCTTCCCCAATCCTCATTTGGGTATAAATGTTTTTTTATTTATTTTGTATATTAATATTTTTTTTGTATAAATGGATTTAGTTTTGACCTGCTTTATGTCCTATTTCCAGATAGGTGTCTAAAGGAAACATACTAGGAGCAAATAAAAAGGAAAATAGTTTAAGCCTGCAAAATGTAATAATGGAAGTAGGAATTCTGTCAGTCTCTGCAAGGAAAATTTATATTTTTTCCAGATTTTTTTTAAAAAAATTCTGAATCTAGATTTTAAATTAGGGTTTTTAATTATATCTTCTTGAAATTGGGCTTCATTGTCGAATTTGTGCTTTATTTTTGTATATTTAGTATCATTCCATTTTCTTTGGACTTGAAAATTGGGGTTTATTTTCCCTTGAAACTTTGATACTATTTTTCAAAGTTCAGATTTTTTGTGAAATATTAATATTTTAATTTCTAAAATCGAAACCTCCTCAAAAGGCTCAAGTGCTCGCACTTTAGATACATGTGCAGGTTTGCTTAATTTTGACTTACTATTGAGTTTGTTTGCTTTGCTTAATTTTGGCATTTTTTCAGATGCTTTTGTAGGTTTGCTTAATTTCTGTAAAAAGAAAACACCTGTTAGCGATCACATCTAGGTTCAATTAATATAAAATTGAATCTAATGTAATGTTGGTTAAACGAGAGAAACTTTGGCATCCCTTTACAAGAAAAATAAAACATGTTAGCTGATATTTTCTGGAATATGAAAATCTTAGGACTAAAACAATATGACTATGAAAATAAGACACTGATTAGAGTACAAATGAATAATTTAGAATCTCTGTTCTGTTTCCACAATTATCTGGCATGTTCATTTTATGATTAGTTAATATGTTCTTCTCTTTCTTTAATAACTTGATATCTATTTCTTATTCAAGCATTAGAAATCTGGACATATTCTTTGGGTTAAGGTTTTTTTTTTCTTTTGACATCTCAAGATTGTGAATGACTTTAACCTAAATCTTTAATTTATTGTCTCCCCGAAAGCTTCATATAGATTAAGTTAAATATGCTTATTAATTGTGGACTGAAGATGTTGCAAGATATTTTGGGGTAAAGTTTAGAATGTCATTGGAGTTGAATTTATTACATGTTTCAAGTAATGTACTTTGGCTTGTTTTGCAAAATTCATTTATTTATTTATTTATTTTTGCATGTTGGCAGAGCAATTGATACGGGGAATCAACCATTTCTTATACAATCAATTATGATCAGCCACAAAGGATTTTCGTTCAAGCAATTAAAGAGGAATTGGAGGTTTTAGAACCATTTACAAGGTGATTTTATTTTACCTGCTCTTCATTTTGCTAATCAAATTAAGTACAAGTAATTTGACATTTGAATTTA
The DNA here is from genome assembly GCA_031772115.1 of Heritiera littoralis. NCBI lineage: Eukaryota > Viridiplantae > Streptophyta > Magnoliopsida > Malvales > Malvaceae > Heritiera > Heritiera littoralis. Next base: position 2,152,485 of record JAPDPK010000053.1, on the reverse strand, counting down.
ATTAGTGAAAAGTTGAACATTTGATGCTGGAATGTTTGAAGCAGCTGTTTCGACTATTAAGAACATTTGATGCTGGAATGTTTGGTAGTATGGTTGGCTTTATTTTATTGCACCAGCAGCTGCTGCAGCAATTTCTTTTAAAAATTCTTTTAAAATGAGTTATTTTGGTGTTTGTTTGTTAGCTTTGAAAATGACAAAAGAAAAAATATGAAAGAGTAAGAAAGAGGAAGAGAAGCTACCTGGTTTGCTTATTCTGAATCATCAACCTTTGGCATTTGCCAGTCTCCTCTATCTTATCTCTGTCCCTCAACAGCCTTGCCTCTCCAAGCCACTCTTCTTTGCTCTCAATCGCTTCCATAAGGTCCGTTCCTTTTGTTTATGTCTTTGCGTTCTTAATTATTTTTTATTTTATATTTTTTTTGAGCTTGAATCATGTTGTTTCTGAATGAAAAGCAGCTTGAGCTTCTTCACATTGATGCGATATATATATCAGAGGCAATTGCAAGGAGTGGTGATCGGTAATTACTGTTTTTTTGTTGTTGCTGTGCTAGCGCTTCTTGCGATCGAAGAGGAAGTGTTTTATATCGATAAGTATCTCAAATCTTTGGTAATTAATTTTCTTTTTAAATTAAATTTTCATGTTGAAACATTGATTATATTGTTAAAAATTCATACTTTTTTTATGTTCAGGTCTTCGAAAGGATTCAACATTTTGCTCTTCTTCTAGCTACTTTAGTTCTCCGACATGCTTTATAACACTGTGAGCTTCACTCTGCTTCTCTTTTCGCTTGCAAATCTGTAAGTTTCACTTTTCTTTATTTTGACTCTTTTCGGTTTCACTCTTTCTCAAAATTTCAAGCCTTTTTTGCCTCCAAGGATTAATGCTTTCTTCTCTGATATTGGCATTCGTTGTTAATCCAAGCAAATAAAAAACCATTATGCTTTTTCTTTTAAAAACATTATCTAAATCTGGCTTGAGAATTTATAGATGCAGCATTCAGTAAACATATTAATAGCCAGTTTGATGTTCCAGTATCGAATTCTTAATAGTTATAAATGGTCTTTTTCTACTATCATGGCCTTAAAACAAATACAAGAAGCTGCTTTCCAGACTTTTCCTTAAATATTGTGATGTTAGTCGATGCCATTGAACCAGACCTTTACTTCTGTTCTCCTTCTCAACTGAATTGCTAACATCAATCAAAAATAGCAAACTATCATCTCTTATACTAATATACAGATAAAGGCACTCCAGTCAACTAAAAAGAAACATTCACACAAAACATGAAGCCTAAAAGCAGTTAATATAGATATCTAAACCTTAGATTAAAATAATAAATAACAATACTAAACATTTCAGCTTAGGATCGGTAAATACTATTTCATGCATCCAAGGTAAGTCTAAGCATGAGAACATTCTTTTGCTAATAGAAGTGATAGGTGATCTGCAAATCAATATTACAACATTGTTAACTAGCCACATAGAAGTGCACTATGAAGGTAAGGAATACGACCCAACAAATGCATAAAAGAGTTAATAAATTAGGTCGCCTGGCCTCAAGTCTTCTACTAAAGAGGCATGAACATGGATTGCATTTAAACCTGAACTGGTTAAATCCTCTTGCTGTGGTACACCACCAGCTGCTGTCCTGTGGCAGATAAATCAAAAGCAGCTGCTGTCCTGCAGCTGGTGGTGCACCAGCAGGTGCACCACCAGCTGCTGTCCCTGTGGCAGCAGGTGCACCAGCAGCTGCTGTCCTGCAACTGGTGCACCACCTGCTGCCACAGGACAGCAGCTGGAGTTTTTTCCTAAGATTTAGTACTTTTTTAACATAAACTACTTGGTCAGCTCTAAAACCATCTTTTGCACGAGCATTTTTTTTCTAACGAAGGATTTCAGTTCAAGGGTTTTCAATGAAACTATGTATGCAGGAAAGCCAATTTAGATGGTTGATTGAGTAACAAACCAATCAAAGCTGGGTTGACTGTTGACCTTCTCAAATAATGGCATTTTACCCCCAACCTTGTCTTCATCTTATATTGTCCTGAATTTTATTAGATAAGAATCTTAGCATTAAGAATTACAGTTTAGTTTTCTTTTATCCTGAATGTTGTTTGTGTTGATGAATATTGTAGACTTTTACAATTTATAAAAGTCCATTTTCTCTAGCTATTTTGTCTTACTGCTCGTAAATGGTAATTTGATGGAACTTTAAATTAGAAAATGATTTTGGTGATAGAAAATAAAATTATGCAAAAGAGACTAATGTGTTAAACAGGAGGGAGAAAGAAAAAGGAGATAATTGAAAAATGAAGATGCTGACTTGGATAAAATGTTGACATGGAAGTTAATTAATATCAATATACCTTTGTTTTGGAATAAAGAATGAAAGTACCTTAGTTAGGGAATTAAGTTTTAAAAATATCTTCATTTAGGAAAAACCTCCCACCTGCTGTCCTGCAGCAGCAGGTGCACCAGCAGCTGCTGTCCCTGTGGCAGCAGGTGCACCACGAGCTGCTGTCCTGCAGCTGGTGGTGCACCTGCTGCCACAGGGACAGCAGCTACTGGTGCACCTGCTGCTGCAGGACAGCAGGTGGGAGGTTTTTCCTAAATGAATGCAGCTGGTGGTGCACCTGCTGCCACAGGGACAGCAGCTGCTGGTGCACCTGCTGCTGCAAGACAGCAGGTGGGAGGTTTTTCCTAAATGAATGCAGCTGGTGGTGCACCTGCTGCCACAGGGACAGCAGCTGGTGGTGCACCAGCTGCAGGACAGCATGCATACTTAGGATTTTGCAATTTTTTTTTAATACTACTATTAGAAAGTGAGTTTTTTATAGTTGCAATAAAATGAATTGTATTTTTAGTTGTTTTATTAAGTCTTTCTTGATTTGCTTCATTGTTGTAAATGAATTGCTAGTTTAATTTTTAGAGTTTATTCAAGACCTGCTGGTGGTGCACCAGCTGCTGTCATGTTTGTTCCATCACTGAAATTAGAATAATTATTGTAAATCATATCTTTCTTAGATTATTTTGTTTATAATTAAATAAGTTTGTTTATATATATGTATTACAAAACGAAAGAATGATATATTGTAATAGTTGCACCTTGCACTGTTTACCGTAACATACAAATGTAATTTCAAGCTTCCGTGAGAATAGCTTATAAAGAATCTTGATTCTAAGGAGCAATGTTGCATGAGCTAGTTGCTTTTTGTATACTCATTTTGTGTTTTAAAAATTAAGTTAAAGAGTGTATACTGATGTATCATTATAGAGTTTCAGTAAAGGCATATCAAGAGTAGGGCAATGGTAAGTGTTGTCTGGCTCCTTTAGAGTTCTATTTGAACCAAAGAAAAAGGATATAAGTTTATTCCTCTGCAGAGCCTGTTTTGTTTATTGTCATATGCATTCTTTCCCTCTATCTTCATATACGTTTTCCTTTAATTTGGTATTGTTGATGATAGCATATGTTAAGTTTTTTTTTTTTAGACATGCAACTGGATTATATTTTGGTGTCATACAAGCTTCTGAAGAAGTAAAGAAACTAAAGACTTCTGGTATAAGTGTAACATTGGTAGCTTCACACTCAGGTATGTCTCATATATAATTAATAACATTTACTTATTTAATTATTCTTCTCAGCTCATGTTTTTATATTACATCTATCTTGCTTTGTTTATCTACTTATGCTAACTATAATGACAATGGAAAATAATTTTCTCTTTGTACATTCTTTGGATTGTCAAAGCATGCATGAAACATGGGTACTCTGAAAATTTGTTATGCTGACTTGGAAAAGGTTTACAAATTCATTGGATTTAGCTAAAAATTTTTCAGGTTTTAAGAAAAGGCATCATATTTTAGTTAACAACAGACAACCAGTCTAGGTTATAATCTTGAGCTATAAAGAACAAGATGCAAAGTGAAGTTTCAGTGCATTTGCAAGATGAAAATAATGGCATGCTTTTGTTGTTAACTTCTAATAAGTACCTTTTTAATTACTCTATAGTAAATTATGGTTATATAGACTTTTTATTCAAACTCTATGAGACCTCAATCTCAATCATAAATTGGTAGAAGCCAATTGTTGTCACTTATAGAAAGTAAAATTTAATCTTGCTTGCTCAGTTTAAACAGGATGAAAGTTGTCCTGTGGCAGCTGGTGCACCACCAGCTACAGGACAGCAGCTGGTGGTGCACCAGCTGCAGGACAGCAGCCAGCTTGTGCACCACCAGCTGCTGTCCTGCAGCTGGTGGTGCACCAGCTGCTGTCCTGCAGCTGGTGGTGCACCAGCTGCCACGGGACAGCAGCTGGTGGTGCACCAGCTGCAGGACAGCAGCCAGCTTGTGCACCACCAGCTGCTGTCCTGCAGCTGGTGCACCACCAGCTGCTGTCCTGCAGCTGGTGGTGCACCAGCTGCCACGGGACAGCAGCTGGTGGTGCACCACCAGATACAGGACAGCAGCTGGTGGTGCACCAGCTGCAGGACAGCAGCCAGCTTGTGCACCACCAGCTGCTGTCCTGCAGCTGGTGCACTACCAGCTGCTGTCATGCAACAAAAGTAAAGCATGATACACAACCAGTAAATGTCATATCTGTCATGCAACAAAAATTTTAAATCAATCTGATATCTTTATCATATTGATCGAAAATAATTATATATAAAAATATTAATAAACACGAAATGCGACATATATAATCTACATAAATAAAGCATGATACACAACTAATAAATTAAGTAAAACCAAATATACAATTAAATCAGTTAAGTGGATTCTTTCTCCCTTTTTTTATTCTAATAAATATAGGCCTCATCATGCCTCATATACACACGTTTATTACAACTACACCACTTAGGGACGAGAACTATATTTATTACCACTTTTGCCGTTTTACTCTTTTATTTTTTAGGTTGCCTACCGCAAGTGCTAGTATCTTAATGGAATAATACTTCTGAAGATCCATGATTTCCATTGTCTATTATTTGAGGTTTTTGAGATAGCAGAAGTCTTCTCTTCTTTGAATGCCTGATAGAAGCAAAAAAGTCATAGTAGTCATCCTTATTGTCTATCAAGTACATATATATGTGTGTGTGTGTGTGTGTGTGTGTGTGTATAGACTCATCCTCATTGTCTATCAAACATATGTGTGTACAGACATTTCCCTGTTGGTTGCTTTTTCTGTTCGCTTTTTTGCTACAGTCTGAATCTATATTAATTGTATGAATTTTTGTTAAATCGTATTTAACAAAATAATTCATTTTGTTATAGGTGTTCGATCACTTTTTGAAGGACCATCTTCATGAAGAGCTATGATGTTATAGGACTTCATACTTTTGTACTGAATTGAATATAATGTTTATGCATGGATGGTTGGTACATATTTTGTGGATATTAGATGTGTATTTCAGGTTTTTGTTTAATTATGTATATATTAAATGTATATCTTTTTGTTAAACTATATTTATTGTAAATTAATTGGATTCAATTTTAGGTATATTTGGAAAATAGATTTTAGCTTACGGAAATTAATTGTTTTTTAATGAAATTCAACAATTTCAATAGCTATGAAATAATAATATAAATGATTTTTTTGTCATAGTTTTCTGACGGAATTTGTGACAGAATTTTGTTACAAATTATAATTTTAATATTTATATTGTATTAATAATATATTTGTTGTGACAAAAAAAATGAAATTACAGACGGAATTTTTAGTTACAAATTTCGTTACAACTTATTTTGAGACGGAATTTTTTACTAATATTTCGTCACAAATTGTAGAATTTGATTTTTTTTTAATTTGAATAAATTAATTTTTGGTGACAGAAAATACTTTTTAGAAACGGAATTTCCGTCACAATTTGTGACGGAAATTGTATCGGAATTTCTGTCACAAAAATTTGCAACGGAAAAAATCAGTTACAAAATCTCATGCAAAAAGCGTAGCAAAAACTAAAATTTTTTTTTTGTTTCATTACATTTTTCTGACGGAAAAAAAAATTTAGAAACGGATTTTAGTCGCAAATATCCGTCTCAAATTTGTAACGGATTTTGCAACGGAAAAAAAATTTTTGTGACGGATAGACTTTTAGCTACTTTAAATTTAGAGACGGAATTTGAGACGGAATATTCCGTCTCAAATTCGTCACTAATTATAATTAGTAACAGAAATTGAAAATTTGTGACGGAAATTCGGTCACAAATTCCGTCTCTAATGTTCTATTTTTTTGTAGTGCTTTAATAGGTTTTGATTATTCTAATTGCCTGCTTAAGTTAGAAATTATACACTCTCAATGGCTATTAGGACCTTAGTCATAGCAAATTGATGTTTGGAATCTGTATAACCTAGTTTGATTCTTCTTAAAGAACTGACTTGATGATTATAACCCTTTATATTATCCATTATATAGGTAACATTGAAAGTTGCAAACTAGCTAAATTTCGAATAAACAAATTCCAAACAATGAAGCAAAGTATTAAACTTAAGTTCATTAGCTCAAACTGAAGTCATTATTTGGCAAACAGAACATAATGCAGAAATCTAACTACATAAACTAGATCAATTTCCATTCTAAAAGCTAGATAACTCCCAATCTTCATCACTCAACAAGGACATTGAATTTCCATGCTAAAAACTAGATAAAAAACTAGAACAATTTCGAACAAACAATTTCTGGTTCATAAAACTTTTCATGAGTTAATTATTTTCTTGCAAAATAAAAAAAGATATATTAGTATTTATATTTAAAGATATCAATTTGTGTGGCATTCTTAAAAATTTAAATTACATACATTATTATCATAAATTATCAAAATATAAACATCATATTCCATACCAAAGGTTCTGACTCGGTGGAAGTAAAGATAAGAAAACTCATCGGGGTCTGCATCAACATTTTCTGTATTTCATTTGTCACTTGTTCACAAACTTCCAATTGAATCCTCTCCTCACGTGCTACTCGATTTTCAGGAAAAGTGAAAGGCTAAAGGAAGGAGACGTGGACTTTTCAGGCTGACGTGGAGTCTAATTGTATAAGAGTATTCTGATTTTAGAATAAAGTTTGAAAGTACACTATTCAAGGAAATAAGATTTTAAATTACCTTGGCGCTGGAAACAATTCTTTATTTATGTATACCATCCATGCTATATATCATTATTACAGGTAGAGTTAAAAATGTTATTGGTTATTAGTTGTGTCATTATTACGAGGGATAGGTTGGTCATGTCCATTTCATTTTTAAAATTAATAATTTGATAATTTGAGAAAGTAATAAATAGAAAAAGAATAAGTTATATTTTAGTTTTATTGTTACAATATTTTTTTTGTTACAGTATAATATATTATTTAATATATATTATTTTTGTTCTTTCTATGTTTATTTTTTTATTTTAATAGATAAAAATAAAAAAATAAAAAAATGAAAATAAATTTTATAAATTACTTTTGTATCATTGACATTTGTCAACTAAAGAATCCTTTGGGGATTCTTTTTATTTAGGTTATAAATTATACAGATAAGATTAAAACACAACACCTCAATTTGTAAAATATCACTTTTTGAAACCAAAATAAAAACATATAAAATATATAATGCTTAACCAATTTCGTCATTATTTACCAATTTACTCATTGCCAACTTTGGAATGGTTTAGTTATCTATTATACATTAAAGTATAGGATTAAGTAAATGTAATTAGTAATTGTTTAGCTTGAAAAGAAATATAAAGATTAAATTCAAGGATTAAGTAAATCCTTTTGTTGTGTATATAGTGTCATTGAACTAAATAATAAAATAAAATACAATTGTTAAAAAAATTAATCATCATTTATAATGTCATCATCATCATCATCATTCTCTACATTAAAATCCATGTTGAACTCTACATCAATGCCATAATCATCATCATCAATAAAATCTTCATCAAGTGACGTCAACTTCATGTTTGCTTCAATTTCTTTGGCTACCTCACATGGTAATATTTCTTTAGTGAAGTCATCCCTTTGCATTCTCTCATTGTTATCTTCCAAATCCTTGTGTAAAGAACTACATTCCTCCTATTGGTAAATTTCTTCATCATCTGCTATCACCTCTAGCATATCATCTATATCTACAATAGGGATATTATATAAATCACGAGGTGGAGCCTTCCTCACAATAAACCAATTAGGATCTTTTGGTTCTTGCACATAGTATGCTTGCTCTACTTGAGATGCTAAGACAAATGGTTTTGTTGTCTTTAGTGTGCGATTAATATTGACACTTGTAAATCCATAAGAGTCGATCCTATATCCAATGCCTTTATATAAAACATCCCACCAATCACATTTGAATACCACTACTGTGAAGACCGAGAATTTTCTAAATAGATATAAGGTATCCGGAAAAATTTAATTTGGACAAATTGAAATCCAAATTAAATAAGAAATGAAAAGGAAAATTAAATTGGAAATAAGAAATGAAGGAGGAAATTTAATTTGGATAAATGAAAATCCAAATTAAATAAGAAAATGGAGAAAATACTTTTGGATATTTGGAAATCCAAAACTTAATAAGAAATAAAAATATTTTTTTGATATATTTATATAATGATATTATATAAATATACTTTTGATAAATATAAATATTATTTTTGTATTAAAAGTGTAAAAATATGTATATGTATTTTGATAAAAAAATATATGTATTTAAATACATATTATAATGGCATATTTATATATAATTATAATTATATGTATAATTATAATGTGTATATTTACTATTATTAATTAAGTATATTAATAAATAATATTGAAAAAAAAAAAGAAAAGAACGGAAAGGAGGGTCGGGCACCCCCCTTCCCATTTCCTTTCTCCTCTGTTGCAAACAGAGGAGAAAGGCCAAATGAATGCCGGCCATTGCCGACCGGCCAAAAGAGAAAGGGGAAGGGAGGAGCGACGTCACCGGCGGAGAAGAAGCAAGCGGTGACGGCGCGAGGCGGAAAGGAAAGAAAAATTGGGCGGAGACCGAAGCGGGAGGAAGGAAAACCGAAAGGAGAAGGAAAAAGGGAAGAAGGCGACGCCGGCCGATCCACCGGTCGCCGCCGCCTTGCGAAGCCCCGACGAAGCAAGATCTGGAGGGAGGAACGCCTGACGGTGAAGAAAACGGCGAGAAAAGAGAGGAAGAAAAGAGAGAAGGAGCCGCCGCCGCCCGTCCCAGATCTGCTACCGTCTGCGCCGCCGCTGAGCAAACCGAGACCAGATCCGACTTCGTGGCAACCTCGGCAAGCTGTTGGGTGGCCGAACCGCCGGAATGGGTGGCCGCCGGTGACCGAACCGGCCAGCAGAAGTGAACCGGCCAGAACCGGCCTGAACCGGTCCGAACCGGTTCAGGCCAGAAAAAAAAAACAGAACAGAAAAGAAAGGGAAAGAAAAAGAAAAGAAAGAAGAAAAGAAAAGAAAAGGAGAAAGAAAAGAAGAAGAAGAAGAAGAAGGAAAGGAAAAAGAAAGAAAAAAAAATGTGGTAAGGAAAAATATAGAAAATAAATTGATGGTCTTTATTAAATAATTTATGGTTATATTGATGTAGTGCATTGATTTTGAAATTGTAGCAAAAATGAAAATGAGACGAATGGTGGAATTCAGCAAGGCTCGAAAAATCGGAAAGTGCGCTAAGCTTGGCGAATAGGTAAGATACTTTTATAAAGCATTAGTAGCATTATATTGTATGTGGGATTTATGATCTTATATAATGCTCTGATGGAATGATTTTAATGGAATTATGATTTTTTTATATGATGAATTGATTTAATTAATGTTAAAAATGCTAAAAGGGCCCACAATTGATGGTGGGGGTCTTAGTAAGAGGTAAAAATTGGTGAGAATCAACGGCTGTCAGTATAAATTGTGTTTCCTTGCAGGAGGTTTAGAGGAAATTAAGTCGTTATGCTGTCGAAATTTCCACAAAAATGTTTAAGGAAAAATATTAAGTTCTCATCTAGATGGAATCCTGAGAGAATTATCGAAGATAAGCTTGAAAGGATCTTACTGTGTCATAGGAAAAATTGATTTTTAAATGGTTGAGAAGGTTAATGGATGAACACGATAATGTGAGGAATTTGGTTGTGAATCTTATAGAGTCGATAATTCGAGTTATTTAATATTTCAAGTTGACTATCGAGCAAAAATTGAGGTGGAATCTCGATAGTTAGAGTATTGATAGATGTAACGATGATTATATGATATTGCTTTGAAGAGAAGATCATAGTTGAAAAGTGATGATTATAGAATTGATAGATTCAAACAAATGGACCGTCTTAGTGGTATGATTGAGATAATGATCATAAGAAAGTAGATCGCGAAATCTTATGGACATTTTGATGTATTATGACCTCGAAGTTAGAGGATTGTAAGTGTGGATAATGACCTATCTGGCAATATGACAATATAATCTTAATATACCATAAGGCTGAAATTGAGAAAAAAAATAATAATAGCAATAAAATGAGATTTAGAGAATTTGGTACTTGATATATACTACATTATGGAATATCTTTGTCAATAGAATGGATTCGAATCAATGTTTGATTGTGGCATGTTAACTTTGTATGTGTAAAGCTAATGTTGGGAATTGATTAATTAACGTGCAAAATAATGAAAGGGAGAATGAAAGCTTGAGGTAGCTTGTGATCTTTGATGGAAAAATATACTAGAATGATCCTAATAGTCTATGGATGTTATTGAAATGTATTTGAATAAACGTGCAAACAAATGTACTGTGGATTTTAGTGATGCCATTGGGGACTTGAAAGACGTGTGTAATTGTAGAATGAATGACGGATGACTTTCATGTCATGATTCATGTCATGATCATGTTTGAATAAGAAATTTAGGCTACTGAAGACACACCTTAGTCTGATGTCATAATATGCACAACAATAGATTGAATGAGTATTGAGATATATTTGGATATATTTAGAAAATCATTCATGCATGACATATGATCTCATGTTGTTTTAAAAGAAAAAGTGATATTTTAAAAAGAGATGCATCGAAATCTTTTAAGTGAAAGTAAATGTTTGAAATGATTAGACAGCCACAGACCTTGATGTTTAATATCATTTTGACATTATTCATGACATGTACAGATTGAACATGAGATTTGATTATGCATTGATTTGACAAAAGACTCGGTTTTAAATGTTTTTTTTATGAGGGCTGTCTAAATGAATTCAAAATGATATATCAAAAGATTTTGATTTTTGAGACGACAGGTACCCTATTGAATGCCTGAGTGGCATATGCCTTTGTGGCACAGAGTATGTATTTATTGTGTGGTTCTGCCTGTGTGGCATGGAACCCCATTTATACATATATGATATGTACATGTAAATGTTGCCTGATGAGATCATTCCAGGCTGTCCGACAATAGTCGTGGACACATTCCTCAGTTTCCAGTTGATCAGTGGGACTGGGACGATCTATGATCATAGATAGAGAACCCTTCGAGGGAAAACTATCCCATTGATAGCTACAATGGGTTAGAGATGATATGATAATAGAATAGGGATTTATGCCTAGTCTCTTACTAAATGTTAAAGAATGTCTAGAGTACGATTTATTATATATTAAACTCTAGACATGATATGTTTTACAGTATACATGAAATGATTGAAATTGAATGATTGAAACATGGTTTATATTATGCATTATATGATTTGAGACTTTATATGTTTTAAACCATGTTTATTTGACATGACAGATGAAATGATGTACATGTGGTTTTATACCACACATGATATGAATAGAGATTTCATATGTTTTAAAATGTGTTTTAAAACATATGTCAAATGATTCTGAATTACATGACTTTCGTACATGATTATGTACTACATGAAACATGATTTGAAATGAATGTTTTATACAGAACACAAATTTTATACGGTACATATTGAATCATGTGATGATAGCACACGGTGGTAGCGATATTTCATCTAGACGATGACATGATATGACACATGAACATATGATAGATATGAAGAGAATTGTGAACTTACACTGTGGTGATCATGATTTCTCTACAAGGAAAAGTGATATAAGATGATAAATTACAGGAGTACGATTATGAAATATAAAGTGAATTGATATGGTGCTTCAATTGGACGTGATGTACTCCGAGATAGAGGAAAATATAGACTAATAGTATATGACATTCAATTTGGATACGACAGATTGTTGTGCGATGCACTATAGTGTAAGGATAAGAAGACTGAAAAGTGATTATGATGATAATTTTAAAAGTATAAGTGATAGACAGATGACAAGAAATGAGATAATGATATGTTATCGATGAGAAAGGATTAACTGTGATTGCAAATTTGCAAGTTTTAAGCATTGCAGATTAAGACAGTGTAATCCTACTCTTGTATTTATATTAGTATCTTACTGAGCCGTGGTTTTGCTCACCCCACTAAATTTCATCTCTTTCAGATTATTGAAGTTAACATCTGCCATGTGAGCTGCTCAGTGGGCATCGGAGACTGTATATGGACTTGGTACTAGTCTTCTGAGGTATATGTTTCTTATAAATTACTTGTTTACATGTAAGACTTAAATTGAAGCACAGTACATATTCTGTTTAACAAGTCGGGATGTAACTAAGAATCGTTTCCGTGATTGTTAAATATTTAAATGGAATAACTATAGGTCACCGAGATAGTATAGTAACTACACTGACACCGAATACAAACCTTAAAATGAAAAAGAAAAATTTAGTCCATAAAATTGTAGACTAAGAAAAGCATGAGTATAAAGGAAAGTTGCGGCCTTCGGGTCATGACAGATTTAATGGTATCAGAGCACGGTTTGTCTAGTACGTGTCAGTGTAGTTGAGACAGTGATAGTGTTACATCCCATGTACTGTGTAGTGTCTACATGTAAACTTGTTGATTTTCAATCTGTACCAAGATTAGTCAGCTATTGGTATGGGTGATACCAGTCGACGGCCTATTGAAACAGGCTGGGCTTTGACAAAAAAAAATGCCAATCGATGACCTATTGAAACGGACTGGAAACCGGTAATGAATGGTATCGATATGGTATAGAAGAATTGGGTATCACCTTAAAGGAATAGAATATGAATGATCGAGAATGATTGATTGTGGCAGTTATATGGAAGATAAGGTAATGATGGTATAGAATATGATCGATATGTGAATTGAAAAGAATTGAAAGAAGTAAAGAAATAGCCAACGAAAAATGATCGAACCCAAACATATGGCTCGATTGAAAGTACAATCCCACTTTAATTATGAAGATTATTGGAAATTGAAAATATGATTTCGAGTTATAAGGGAACACGAATATGAAGCAATTTTCGAATTTAAGACTAGAAGTGATTTCACTTTGGTTATCACATCGAGATGTAATAAGAATACTACATGAAAAGAGATATAGAGAGGATATGATTGATAAATGTTGCATTTATGGGAAGAGATAATTAACAGTAAAGTCTGCAATAAGGTGCAACCTTGATTTATTAATGTGACAATGAGTGTTGTGGGATAATATAAAACCCAAAGGAAATATGATGATATGTATGTGATTAAGGACTGATTGTCTGAATGGAATCACTCTCCATTATCAGGCTTCTAAATTTCTCTAGTGCCATAGTCGGAACATGATTATCGAATGATGATAACATATGTGAAGTTCCAGTGAGCATACATGTGATGGGAGTCCTTGAATTGCCATATGCTTATGGGAAATAGCAAAAGGCTTTGGGATTTCCAAATTTATTGATAGCACTGCTCCGTATTGAGATGAATATTCGAGCGCGATATGTGAACGCTTACAGATATATTGAGAGCGGGTGCACTGAATTTAAAAGCTACTGGGACAATTACATACTACTGATTAAATCGATAAATGATAGATACCAAAATATATCGACTTGGCGCCAAATGAGAAAAACAAATGATAAATGGTGTGAAACAGCTATTATGTGAAAAGAGATGAAAGTGATAACTCCCGAGATGATAAGAAATTTTAGGGAGTATGAATATATGGTGGAAAAATGATATGTAATGGTATAAAAGGTGATTCGGATGTTGAAAGTATGCTAGTAGTATTACTTAAAAGATGATTGAGAGGAAAGGAACCATAAGTATACGGAATCGTACTATCTCTAAATATAAGTTAAAAATTCGGAGGACCGAATTTCTTAAGGTGGGGAGAATGTGAAGACCGAGAATTTTCTAAATAGATATAAGGTATCCGAAAAAATTTAATTTGGACAAATTGAAATCCAAATTAAATAAGAAATGAAAAGGAAAATTAAATTGGAAATAAGAAATGAAGGAGGAAATTTAATTTGGATAAATGAAAATCCAAATTAAATAAGAAAATGGAGAAAATAATTTTGGATATTTGGAAATCCAAAACTTAATAAGAAATAAAAATATTTTTTTGATATATTTATATAATGATATTATATAAATATACTTTTGATAAATATAAATATTATTTTTGTATTAAAAGTGTAAAAATATGTATATGTATTTTGATAAAAAAAATATATGTATTTAAATACATATTATAATGGCATATTTATATATAATTATAATTATATGTATAATTATAATGTGTATATTTACTATTATTAATTAAGTATATTAATAAATAATATTGAAAAAAAAAAAAAGAAAAGAACGGAAAGGAGGGTCGGGCACCCCCCTTCCCATTTCCTTTCTCCTCTGTTGCAAACAGAGGAGAAAGGCCAAATGAATGCCGGCCATTGCCGACCGGCCAAAAGAGAAAGGGGAAGGGAGGAGCGACGTCACCGGCGGAGAAGAAGCAAGCGGTGACGGCGCGAGGCGGAAAGGAAAGAAAAATTGGGCGGAGACCGAAGCGGGAGGAAGGAAAACCAAAAGGAGAAGGAAAAAGGGAAGAAGGCGACGCCGGCCGATCCACCGGTCGCCGCCGCCTTGCGAAGCCCCGACGAAGCAAGATCTGGAGGGAGGAACGCCTGACGGTGAAGAAAACGGTGAGAAAAGAGAGGAAGAAAAGAGAGAAGGAGTCGCCGCCGCCCGTCCCAGATCTGCTACCGTCTGCGCCGCCGCTGAGCAAACCGAGACCAGATCCGACTTCATGGCAACCTCGGCAAGCTGTTGGGTGGCCGAACCGCCGGAATGGGTGGCCGCTGGTGACCGAACCGGCTAGCAGAAGTGAACCGGCCAGAACCGGCCTGAACCGGTCCGAACCGGTTCAGGCCAGAAAAAAAAACAGAACAGAAAAGAAAGGGAAAGAAAAAGAAAAGAAAGAAGAAAAGAAAAGAAAAGGAGAAAGAAAAGAAGGAAGAAGAAGAAGAAGGAAAGGAAAAAGAAAGAAAAAAAAATGTGGTAAGGAAAAATATAGAAAATAAATTGATGGTCTTTATTAAATAATTTATGGTTATATTGATGTAGTGCATTGATTTTGAAATTGTAGCAAAAATGAAAATGAGACGAATGGTGGAATTCGGCAAGGCTCGAAAAATCGGAAAGTGCGCTAAGCTTGGCGAATAGGTAAGATACTTTTATAAAGCATTAGTAGCATTATATTGTATGTGGGATTTATGATCTTATATAATGCTCTGATGGAATGATTTTAATGGAATTATGATTTTTTTATATGATGAATTGATTTAATTAATGTTAAAAATGCTAAAAGGGCCCACAATTGATGGTGGGGGTCTTAGTAAGAGGTAAAAATTGGTGAGAATCAACGGCTGTCAGTATAAATTGTGTTTCCTTGCAGGAGGTTTAGAGGAAATTAAGTCGTTATGCTGTCGAAATTTCCACAAAAATGTTTAAGGAAAAATATTAAGTTCTCATCTAGATGGAATCCTGAGAGAATTATCGAAGATAAGCTTGAAAGGATCTTACTGTGTCATAGGAAAAATTGATTTTTAAATGGTTGAGAAGGTTAATGGATGAACACGATAATGTGAGGAATTTGGTTGTGAATCTTATAGAGTCGATAATTCGAGTTATTTAATATTTCAAGTTGACTATCGAGCAAAAATTGAGGTGGAATCTCGATAGTTAGAGTATTGATAGATGTAACGATGATTATATGATATTGCTTTGAAGAGAAGATCATAGTTGAAAAGTGATGATTATAGAATTGATAGATTCAAACAAATGGACCGTCTTAGTGGTATGATTGAGATAATGATCATAAGAAAGTAGATCGCGAAATCTTATGGACATTTTGATGTATTATGACCTCGAAGTTAGAGGATTGTAAGTGTGGATAATGACCTATCTGGCAATATGACAATATAATCTTAATATACCATAAGGCTGAAATTGAGAAAAAAATAATAATAGCAATAAAATGAGATTTAGAGAATTTGGTACTTGATATATACTACATTATGGAATATCTTTGTCAATAGAATGGATTCGAATCAATGTTTGATTGTGGCATGTTAACTTTGTATGTGTAAAGCTAATGTTGGGAATTGATTAATTAACGTGCAAAATAATGAAAGGGAGAATGAAAGCTTGAGGTAGCTTGTGATCTTTGATGGAAAAATATACTAGAATGATCCTAATAGTCTATGGATGTTATTGAAATGTATTTGAATAAACGTGCAAACAAATGTACTGTGGATTTTAGTGATGCCATTGGGGACTTGAAAGACGTGTGTAATTGTAGAATGAATGACGGATGACTTTCATGTCATGATTCATGTCATGATCATGTTTGAATAAGAAATTTAGGCTACTGAAGACACACCTTAGTCTGATGTCATAATATGCACAACAATAGATTGAATGAGTATTGAGATATATTTGGATATATTTAGAAAATCATTCATGCATGACATATGATCTCATGTTGTTTTAAAAGAAAAAGTGATATTTTAAAAAGAGATGCATCGAAATCTTTTAAGTGAAAGTAAATGTTTGAAATGATTAGACAGCCACAGACCTTGATGTTTAATATCATTTTGACATTATTCATGACATGTACAGATTGAACATGAGATTTGATTATGCATTGATTTGACAAAAGACTCGGTTTTAAATGTTTTTTTTATGAGGGCTGTCTAAATGAATTCAAAATGATATATCAAAAGATTTTGATTTTTGAGACGACAGGTACCCTATTGAATGCCTGAGTGGCATATGCCTTTGTGGCACAGAGTATGTATTTATTGTGTGGTTCTGCCTGTGTGGCATGGAACCCCATTTATACATATATGATATGTACATGTAAATGTTGCCTGATGAGATCATTCCAGGCTGTCCGACAATAGTCGTGGACACATTCCTCAGTTTCCAGTTGATCAGTGGGACTGGGACGATCTATGATCATAGATAGAGAACCCTTCGAGGGAAAACTATCCCATTGATAGCTACAATGGGTTAGAGATGATATGATAATAGAATAGGGATTTATGCCTAGTCTCTTACTAAATGTTAAAGAATGTCTAGAGTACGATTTATTATATATTAAACTCTAGACATGATATGTTTTACAGTATACATGAAATGATTGAAATTGAATGATTGAAACATGGTTTATATTATGCATTATATGATTTGAGACTTTATATGTTTTAAACCATGTTTATTTGACATGACAGATGAAATGATGTACATGTGGTTTTATACCACACATGATATGAATAGAGATTTCATATGTTTTAAAATGTGTTTTAAAACATATGTCAAATGATTCTGAATTACATGACTTTCGTACATGATTATGTACTACATGAAACATGATTTGAAATGAATGTTTTATACAGAACACAAATTTTATACGGTACATATTGAATCATGTGATGATAGCACACGGTGGTAGCGATATTTCATCTAGACGATGACATGATATGACACATGAACATATGATAGATATGAAGAGAATTGTAAACTTACACTGTGGTGATCATGATTTCTCTACAAGGAAAAGTGATATAAGATGATAAATTACAGGAGTACGATTATGAAATATAAAGTGAATTGATATGGTGCTTCAATTGGACGTGATGTACTCCGAGATAGAGGAAAATATAGACTAATAGTATATGACATTCAATTTGGATACGACAGATTGTTGTGCGATGCACTATAGTGTAAGGATAAGAAGACTGAAAAGTGATTATGATGATAATTTTAAAAGTATAAGTGATAGACAGATGACAAGAAATGAGATAATGATATGTTATCGATGAGAAAGGATTAACTGTGATTGCAAATTTGCAAGTTTTAAGCATTGCAGATTAAGACAGTGTAATCCTACTCTTGTATTTATATTAGTATCTTACTGAGCCGTGGTTTTGCTCACCCCACTAAATTTCATCTCTTTCAGATTATTGAAGTTAACATCTGCCATGTGAGCTGCTCAGTGGGCATCGGAGACTGTATATGGACTTGGTACTAGTCTTCTGAGGTATATGTTTCTTATAAATTACTTGTTTACATGTAAGACTTAAATTGAAGCACAGTACATATTCTGTTTAACAAGTCGGGATGTAACTAAGAATCGTTTCCGTGATTGTTAAATATTTAAATGGAATAACTATAGGTCACCGAGATAGTATAGTAACTACACTGACACCGAATACAAACCTTAAAATGAAAAAGAAAAATTTAGTCCATAAAATTGTAGACTAAGAAAAGCATGAGTATAAAGGAAAGTTGCGGCCTTCGGGTCGTGACAACTACCCATTTTCCTCCAACAAAGGATAACTCATATATGTCAATCACAACACCATAATATTCTTTGTCAGGTGAATCATTATCTCCTCGAACCATAACTCCACTATTTTGAGTTTTTCTATTTTGTTCACGATCACAGGTGTGGAAGCTAAAACCATTTACAATATATCCAGTATATCTTCTTGCAATTCGTAGAGGAATCACCAAATTAAGCAAGTCATTTGTTATAGATCCTTCACTATGTAATTTTGACACCTATTACATGAAATAGTTATCAAAATTTTGAAAAAAAAAAACAAAAGAGTTTAATTAAAACTGTCGTAACGGCTTCGCGCTCGACGGATTTAAAAAAAACAACAACGTTTAAAAACAAAAGGGAGTCGCCACCAATCTTTTTTGACTAGGTGTGATTAGCCACCTAAAATGTTTATCTTTTTTAACAAAATCTCAAAATTAATTAAGTTTTATTAAAAGACAATTTTTGGTCTGCGAAAACAAAACTTGGGTTCGGGGGTACGGTTACGCATGGGGAAGGATTAGCACCCCACCGACGCCCGTTAAAAAACGGTACCATCCTAACCGCATGGTATCTTTTGATTTTAAGAAGATAGTCTAGGCTTTTGGTTATATGAGAAATTAGCGTACTTTGCTTGAAGGATTATTATTATAAAGAGTTTTATTATGAAAATCAACACGAACACCGTTTATTGAAAAATTAAATCAAATATCTCAATCCTCTGGTAACATTTGAAATAATCCCTCTCACCTAGGGATCAATCAAGAAATCACTACTTGTGAGTCTCATGACATCCCATCCTCGGTGGTGCTCATGCTATTTTACAATTGATTGTATATATGTAGTATGGATAAAATGTATGGTGCATATGAAACTTAAAGAAATTTTATTTATTTTTTATTTTATTAATGAAACTCTTGATATTGAGAAATTTGACTAAATATCCCAATACTCTGGTAACATTTAGCTAATTCCTCTCACCTAGGGATCAGTCAAGAAATCACTACTTGTGAGTCTCATGACATCCCATCCTCGGAAGAATTCCATTTATTATTTTCCTTTATTTATGCACATGATGCTAACATATGATTTATGATGCATACGGAATTATGAAAAGAGTTTTATATTTTGATTTTTATTTATGAAACTCTTATTATTGAAAAATTTAACTAAATATCCCAATACTCTGTTAACATTTAGCTAATTCATCTCACCTAGGGATCAGTCAAGAAATCACTACTTGTGAGTCTCATGACATCCCATCCTCGGAAGAATTCCATTTATTTTCCTTTATTTATTCTATTTTTATTATTTCTTACCTAAACAATTATTTCCATAAAACAAATGAATGAAATAAATGAAAGAAAAAAGAATATACCCTCCTCGGGCGAGCTCCTTGAGTGGGTGAGTAAGCTTGCGGATCTTGCTTCCTTTCCCACGGACGGGCGAACTCCTTGAACGGGTGAACGAGCTCACGGCTCATGCCTCTCTTGAGCAGGCGGGCGAACTCCCTGAATGGGCTAGCTCTTTGGGCGGGCGAACTAACTGACGGGTGAACGAGCTCACGGATCGTGCCTCCCTTGAGCAGGCGGGCGAACTTCCTGAATGGGCTAGCTCTTTGGGCGGGTGATCTAACTGACAGATCCTATTATTTCCTTGGTCGGGCGGACACACAGATCTTGGTTGGGTCCAATGGGGACAACACGCGGATCCGACCTTTTCCTCAGCGGGCGAGCGAGCACGTGAACTAACAAGTGTGCTCGCGTACTCGTCTTTTCTCTAGCGGGCGAACTCCTTGGCGGGCGAACTAACTCAAGGATCTTGTCTCTCTTTCCACGGACGGGTGAGCGAGCGAACCCGCAGATCTTAATCGCGTAAATTGGGAGCAACACTCGGATTCCACCCTTTTTTTCCACGGGCGGGCGAACTCGCGCGGATTTCGGTAGGGTCAAGTCTACACGCGGGTCGCCTCCTTACTCTTCGTTTCTCCTTGGCTATAAAAGGCTACCTTTTTTTCCTCAAACTCGTTCTCTATCGGATTTCACGCCCAAAACTCAAAAGCTAAAACTCAGAACCCTCTCAGCCTCTCTTTCGCCAGACCACTGCCGGTCACCATGCAACACCTTGCGACGGTCTCCGTTGGTTTTCCGGACAGCCCAAAAAACACTCCTCCCAACTTCCCCTTCTCAGATCTGGGATTCGTTTTCCCCGAGAACACTCCCAACCTCACGGATCTGATCACACCGAGAGCCTCCTTACCCCTTTTTGTTTTGTTTTGTTATTTCTGGTTTTGGATCTGGTTGTGTTTTTAGTTGTTGTTGTTTGGTTTGTGTTTTGCAGGTTGGGGGTTTCAGATCTGAGCTTTGTGTTTGGAGGTTTCGGTGAAGTATTGGGTTCGCAGATCTGGGTTAGGAGGGGGTTGAAGTTGTGGTGTTTCCGGGATGTGGCGAGGATGATGGCTTGGTGATAATGGTGGTGTATGTCTGTGTGGTTAGCAGCGGTATACGGAGATGGTGGTGGTGTCTCGGTTGGGTAGTGGTTCTGCAACTGTTTTTGGTGTTTCGGAGTCTCAGTATTTTTTCTCTCTGTTTTCTCCCCCGTTCCCTCTGCTTGGTTCCCTTCTTAAACCCGTTTGGAACCTCCCTTCTAGCCTTTCAGAGTCATAAGATCTATAGGTCCCTGTTGGATCAGGATTCACGAGATGGGGGGAGACGATTCGGGGTGAGGCTTGTGACAGAGGAGAGATCTGGTCGCCGGTGATAGTATGGGTAGTAGATTTGGGTAGGTTGAGCATTAAATGAGATGGGAAATAAAAGAATAAAAATAAAAATAAAAATAAAAATAAAAAATAAAAATAAGATAGAAGTAATAAAAATAGTAATAACAGATAAACAATAATAACCCAAATAAATACATATATATAAATATTAAGACAAAATTAGGTGTCTACAAAAACCATAACACCATAAAAAATAAGAATTAATTAAGGAAGATGTCTTACATGAGTATAAAACCATCAAACAAATTTAGCTTTGTGCCTCTCCATAAGATTTCTAGTTGAAGATTTTTTAATCAGCTCTTTGTGCTCACTACAAAAAAAAATAATGTTAATATTCACAATATAGCAAGCCAATTGTTAATGAAATACAGTTAACGAAACATACTCAATAAAAGGTAGTACTTCATCACAGTTGCTTAATATGTATAAGTAAGCTTGATTAAAATCTAAAACTGAAAGCTCATGTGGAACAGGCTTCCCTATAGCACGACCTATCTTAGCAAATATCTCAGTACCGACATGCGTTGTAGACGCATCAAAACCATCATCATTACGCTTAGCTCGATTAAATTTAGTCTTAGTATCTTCTAAATACATTGAGCAAAATGTAAGACATTCATCAGCTAAATATCTTGCAACGATTGAACCTTCTGGACATGCCTTGTTACAACAAAAAGACTTTAATGTGAGTAAGTACCTAAAAAAATAGACCATTAATTCATGCTTATCCAATATTTATTAGTGATATAATAAATGACAAGATATAGCACGCTTCAAAATTTTTTACAACTTAACTTTCAATAGGAGACATCCAACGGTAAGTTACAGGACCAGCAATCATAGCCTCAAAGGGTAAGTGAACTACCAAGTACACCATAATATCGAAAAAGGAAGGTGGAAATACCATCTCAAGCTTGCACAATGTAAAGAAAATTTGTTTCTGTAAACGCTAAAGGTCCTTAGGATCAAGTGTTTTAGAGCATAAGTCTAAAAAAAAAAGCACTTAATTTGACTAATGGATCACAAACTTCTTTTGGTAGCAAGCCACGTATAACTAAAGGAAGAAGTTGCTCCAAGAATACATGGCAAATAACCATCTTTCTTTCTTTTTCATTCACACAACGAGATATATTGGACAAATAACCATCTAGAGTCTTTAAATTCACCAACAAACTACACACAATCGATTTCTCTTTATTAGACAAAGCATAATAAGCATTCGACAATCGAACGTTTGCTCCATCTAGAATTGGGTGAAGTTCTAACCTTATACCCAAATTTACCAAATCATAATGAGACTTCAAGGAGTCTTTATTTTTTTCCCTTTAGATTCATCAAGGTTCCAAGTATGTTATCGCACACATTTTTTTCAATATGCATGACATCTAAAATATGACACAATAAAAGGATTCTCCAATATGGTAACTGAAAGAATATGCTTTTTTTCCTACAATTAAAAACACTATTAGTTGCATCATATTTTTTTTCGTACCTTTGCCAAATGGACATTGTTGGAACAAATCAAACTGTTGTAACACATCATTTTCATCCAATTGTTTTAGTGCATGTCTCATTTCCTTACTTCCATCAAATGATTGTTGATTTTTTCTCCACTTGTGATTTTTTGGTAAAAATCGACGATGGCACATGTAGTATACTTTACGTGAACCTTTCAATGAAAAAGAAGCAGTGTCTTTGTTGCAACAAAGGCACGCAAGATATCCTTTTGTAAGAATCACTATTTTATAAATCGTTATTAAATTAATTCAATATATTTTTAATTCATGAGGAATATGGAAAATGATTTAAGGCTTTGTTTGGAGAAAGAATGAATTATGGAAAACTTGGAAAAAAAATATTTAAGAAAGAAAAATGGTAAAGTATGATATTTTGGTTGCAAAACTTATGGAATAAGCTTAGAGCCTTATTTTATTATTTCTTTTATTTCCTTTCCTTTTAAGTACATGGCAGCCACTTCTTTACCCACCATAAAGGTCAAAAAAAAAAAAAGGAGAGGAAATGTGAGAGACCGGAAGAAAAGAGGAAACCCGTAAATTACTATGCAAGCAGATTTTGTTTCCATTTTTCGTCCTATTTTCAGTCAGTTTTAACCTTTCCTTGCTTCATGAAAGTTGTTCCAAATTCTCTCCTCTAAAACTTATCTGAAATTCATCTCAAACGAAGTTCGTTTGGCTAGTAAGAAGTTTGCTGGAAGTCAGATCTGTCAAGCTGCCTTGTTTTGATGAGATTGAGAGAATAACTTTGTATGGCAGAAATGATCAGGAAGATGACCTTTTCTTGAAACGGCCAAGAAGGATCAATTGAAGCTCTACCTCTTCTCTACCACATATCCAAAAATCAGATCAAGTGGACCACGTTTGATAAGGGAAATCTGTTCTGGAAATTTCTGCTGCACAGGGTAAGCACTGCTGGAATTTTCTGTTCTTTCTAAATTGGATATAGGCTGCATTTCTCATTTTTCTAGGCCTATTTCTAGTGTTATGATGGTGTAAAACTGACCCTAAAGAAGTGTTTTAAGTATTGGCCAAATGAGTTTCAATAAGGAAAGTGTAAGGAGACAAGGGTACTTTTGTTATTGATAGTGTAATTCATGTTAATAAACATGAGTTAAATGTAATAAAGCTTTAAAGTGAAATTTGGACTTGTATATAGAAAGATAAACATTAGGCCTAAGGAAGGGCAATGTAGTAAATTCACCTTTAAGGTGCAATGACACTGGTAAATGAGAAGTGGATGAGTACTAATGTGAATGGTGCAGTTGGAACGATTAAAAAGATCGTATAGTGACTTTTGTCACAATACAGCTAAAGTGCAGCTAATAAAGAGTAACAATTAGTTAATGTTAAATGGCTATGCGTAAGTGTAAGGTGGTAAATGACATTGTTTATATATGCTTGTAGTGTTAACGATGTGGTTTGGTGGTTTACAATACATGGATTTCCAAGCTTGAACGAGCGAGCTTAATCTTTGCTTTCGGTAAGTTTATTATGCAAGTTACGAGTAGTAGCTTACGGGGTAAGTGCCCTACATAAGCTACAAGCAATGATTTATAAAACAAATGAAAGGTTTATGAAGTAACTG
This sequence comes from Heritiera littoralis, assembly GCA_031772115.1. Lineage (NCBI taxonomy): Eukaryota > Viridiplantae > Streptophyta > Magnoliopsida > Malvales > Malvaceae > Heritiera > Heritiera littoralis. The sequence goes on along the minus strand of JAPDPK010000053.1, from coordinate 2,127,893 downwards.
AATTGATTTGGATGTGAATTTTGAGATGTGCTGCTGTTGGAATATAAATTGTTTTTCCTTTGCAGGCTGGGTAATGACATATCTTAACCCGTCTTATTGCAGAAATTTCGAAAAATTATTAAAAGTTGGATGTAGATCTCTATGTCTGCATCATGCTACTGCATCTTTATGCATAAGTGGTTTTATGAGAGTTAAGCTTACACGAAGTTCATACGAAACGTATGAAAGCTTTTACATCACATTTACATCATGTTTTGAAGTATGTGAATGCTATGACTTTATAGCATATTCATATGAGTTTTTGGATTGAACATGCATTGCTTGTACATCCTATTGATGTGAGACTTCAAAACATGAGATGATTTCTAGTTTACATACTTTTACGGCATCCCATTGTATTATGAGACTAATAGAGCACTATGGAACATGCCCGAGTAGTTGATACTCTTATATGGGCAATATGAGGCTTGTCCGACATTGTTGTTGATAGGTTCCAATTTTGGCTGATCACTAGGATTAGAGATGATGAAGATCTATGGCCATAGGTAACACCCTAGTTCCGGGGTAACGAAGACTGCTTGTCGATAGCTACAGTAGGCTAAGACTTTATTAGTTGAATTACTGGGTTTGCCTAACGAGAAATGTTTTATGAACATGGCATATGAGATTACATGATATGTGATTGAACTTTACGAAGCATTGTTTTTATGATAACTACGTGGTTTGACAAAACCGACTTTGCATCGTTTTATATGCATGACATCAGTTTTATCATAAAGGCATTGTGATATTGAGTTACATGAGATATGAAGTTTAAATGAGTTATTAATATGTGATATTATTCGAAACACGTGTTGCATGCATTAGTGGTGCTATATCCTGTTTGTTACTATCTCTGCACTTGTGTAGTGGCTTACTGAGCTTTCCCCAAAAGCTCACCCCTTCATTCTCCTCCATAGGTTAAGCTAAGATAGCAACTTTTGATAAGAGTCATTCCTTGTTTTGACGTTTCAAGCTAGATGTCAGACCTCAGTTCATAGCTCGGTATATATGTTTACTATTCATATGTACTTGGAATTTGATGATTTTGTACAGTAATGTAGGGTGAGATGTGATAAGTATGAATATGGGATTATTTTTAAAAATCGGGTTAAAATGGGATGTAAACGAGTGTTGGTTAATTGTTGATGTGAATAGTGTCAAGTACATAAAAAGTTTTGGTTGAGAAAATTTTTAACTACCTTCGGGTTATTAGAAAATTATGAAACTTTCTTGAATATTCTATTGGATTGTATGAGAGTGTGATAGGCCATTTAGGGCCAAAGATATCGGAAAATGGATAGTATCTTGTTTTGTTGTTGAATTATGTTGTAGGGGGTTTTTCGTAGTTCAGCGGATAAACTGGGCCCTAAGGAAATTAACCTTGAACTGTGATCAGGTGAATAGTGAATCGAAATTGAAATAATGAGACTACTCACTACACAAACCGTAGTTAAAGAAAAAGGAAAAAGTTAGTCCCAAAATCTGTTCTTTCGTTATTTCGTTATTGAAAATGTTTCGTATTTTCGGGGTATGACACCTTTTGTAGAACACCCGGACAAATATGCATATGCAGGAAAATCACTAATCGTCCACAAAATGGATGCATGCAATTTAAAATTTTGCTTACTATAAGCATCATATGTGTCAACACCTTCTTCCTATAACTCTTTCAAATCTTTAATCAAAGGTTGCAAATACACATCAATGTCCATACCTGGAGATTTAGGTCCTAGAATTAAAAGTAAAAGCATTATGTATTGTTACTTCATGCACATCCAAGGTGGCAAATTGTACGAAATTAGTACCATAGGCTAAATGCTATGTTGGGAGCTCATATTTCCAAAAGGTTGGAATCCATCAGAAGCTAACCCCAATCTAACATTCTTAGCATTAGCAGCAAAATATGTATGTTGATCATCAAAAGACTTCCAAGCAATGGAATCTACAGGATGCCTTAATTTCCCATCATCTACTCATTTTTCTTTGTGCCACCTCATGTAAGAAGCAGTCTTGGAAGACATATACAACCTTTGCAACTGTGATTTTATAGGAAAGTACTGCAAAACTTTGTAAGGGATATTTTTACTTGCAGACGATCCGGCCTTGGACTTCCATCTAGATGAATGACAAACTGGACATTCTTGTGCATTTTCATTTTGGCTCCAATAAATGATACAATCAGTGCAACATGCATCTATTTTCACGTAATCAAGTCCCAAGGCAACTATCATTTTTTTTTGCCTCATAATATGAAGAAGGAAGAGTATCACCATTAGGAATTACTGCCTTGAACATTCCAAGGAAAACATTAAAACCAGTTTCACTGAGGTGGTATAAGGACTTAGCATGGAGAAGTTTAACTATAAAAGATAGCTTTGAATATTTATTACAACCCCGATACAAGTCTTCCTTAGCAACCTTTAATAGTCGAAAAAATTTGGCTGCCTCAGCATTAGGTTCTTTGTGCATACCCTCAACATCACAATGCATGTTAAATTCACCATCAGATTCTCTACTCATTTCAGTCATATGGAATGCATCATATAACATACCAACCATCTCATCATGTTGAACCTCTTCTATTTCATCATTTTCTATCAAATCATCTTCTCTTTCACCATGTAAATGCCAAGTTGTGTAAGTATTAAGCATTCTGTACTTAAACAAATGAAATCTAATCTCGATTTTGTTCCTGAAAGCCAAATTTCTGCATTTATCACAAGGACATCTAATGTTGTCTGTCACACCTAGCTGATTAAAGGCAAACTCTAAGAAATCATCAACTCCTCTTACATACTCAATATTTGCTCGATGGGCAATATTCATCCATTATTTATTCAAAGTCATCTACAATGAGTTAAAAATTAAAATAATGAATCACTTGAATTCAATATCATAATTTATTAATTATATATGAAATAAGTTATAAAAAAAAATTTAATTTACAAGAGAGTTTAATGTAAAAAGGATTTCATGACCTAAGTTGGTTTTCTAATTCATATTTGTATTTTAATATTTTATGTTTTTATATTCATGCCTAATTATAATGCTAAAATAAAAATAATTAATAAAAATAAAATAAAATAACCAAATTTCATACAAAAGTAATAAAATAAATAAAGAAAAAAATAAAATAAAATAATATATGTCCTTTAAGTTGCTTTAAATTTATAATAGATGATAATTACCTTAAAATTGCTTGTCTTTCTGTCCAGCTATGCTTTAAGGCATTGAAAATATATTCCAAATTAAGCCAAAAACCGTAGTACAAGTTTTGTTCAATTATAAGCTGCAACATCAAATAAAGCATTATAAATACAAAGATAATGTTTTATATAATATGTTTTATAATAAATATAAAGGGATATATTAAGGTTTTATAATATGTTTTACATAAAATAAAGTATTATAAGTCATGCTTATTAAATAATAACCCTATTCAGAAAAAAAAATAAAAGCAAGTCAAATAAGAAAGCAAAAAAGTAAAATTGGAATCTAATGAGTCAAAGCAACCTACAATAACAAGCTTATTCAGTAAACTTCTTTAGTAATCTAATGGGTCGGAAAATTGAGGAGTGCGTTAAAGTTGGAAACACCTTGCCTAGTAATTTGACTAAATCATATGTAGAGAAAATAGATCAGTTTATTTCAGATAATAAATGTAAAGGAATCATCAAGAAAACTACATGGCCACCTTACTTGAGAAAATCCAAGAAGACATCAACAAGGCATTCACATTTTTGGTTCTGCAGCAAAGATTCAGCAGCTTAATGAAAAAAAGGAGGTTTTCTACTTCAATAACAAACCGGCTAGCAGGTTTTCTACTTGATATTTGCATAACACGAATACAAGACATCAACAAAGCGTTCACGTTTTTGGTTTTGCAGCAAATATTCAGTAGCTTAATGTAAAAAGGAGGTTTTCTGCTTCAGTAACAGACAAGCTAGTAGGTTTTCTAACCTGGAGCACGATTCTAGGTGTCAATTCTTCACGATTTTCTGTTCTGGTTGTTGAACAAAATGGGATTACTGAACTTGTCCACTTGGGGTACCACAAAGATGAAAATCTTGAACTTCTACTTGGACTTCAACTTCTAGAATTTTAACTTCTTTGTTCACGAACAGTCACGAACTAAATGTAGAGACTGACTTCAAGGCGTGCTGCTATAATGCCACTTTCCTTAAGACTTATTTCACTCCCACCAGTTATGGTATGCAATAGCGATTATAGAAATAGCCTCAGGATACAATAAAGTCAATTGTTTAATATTACCTTGCACTTGTAATATTAAACCACTAAACACTTTAGACAAATACAAAAGTATTATGTCTTAGCCAAAGTTTTTTGCAGCAAACAATGTCTAAGAGACTTGTTTTCTATTTTGAGATTAAGAGAGAAAAAAGAATTCAGAATATTTTTGTTATCTTCTTGAATGAACATTGTCATCTCTTTTATAGAGATAATTTCAAGAGATGTAACCTTTGATTTGAATGTCACAACCTTTCAATTGTGCTGTTTCATTTAAACAAACACATTTTTTAGATTGTTCACACCTCTTAAATTCAATGGTTATGTCCTTTAACCATTCTGTAGTGAAAAATTACCCTTTGAATGAGGTTGCACCTATTCAAAGAAAACTAGTTGTTATAATTCATTTTGCACTAGAGCAGTCAACTGCCCCTTGGATTTCCAGGCAAGGAAGTTGGATGCCTGAAAATAGCATCCGAATGCCCTATTGTATTTTTGAAATAGTATGCAACTTCCATAAGGGGCAGTCGACTGCCTTAAAGTAACTTAAAATTCGAGTTTTCACTTTGTATAGGCAGTTGACTGCCCTATTTGGGTAGTTGACTGCCATCCCAGGGCATCCATCTGCCCAAGTGCATTTTTTGGATAGAAAGTTTACTGCGCAAGGGCAGTTGACTGCCCTGTAAAATTAGTAAAAATCATTTTAACGTGATTTAACTTCACCCGGAGTCATACCAAACACTAGTTTTATTTGCACATTGATTAAACAACATTTTAATGAATCTTTTCACTTTATATTTTGAAATTTTCTAACAATCCCCCACCAATTTCAAAATAGAACAAGTCTAATACTTGAGGAATCCTCATGCATAAAATGATGGTGAACTAGGTCTTGAACCATCACCTTAGAGAAAAAGTACTTTTAGTTAATCAAAACGGTATGGTGAACTAAGTCTTGAACCAACGGTTCTATGATGATTAACTAATGACTTAATCTCACATGAGACTTCAAAAATTTGTCCAAAGTCATTTAGTAGAACTTCGACACTTATACTGGCCATGTGTCTTGTATCATTTCATGAGTGCTTAAGAGCTAAACCCTAAGCTCCTAGAAACGGCACCACTTCCACTCATATAGGTGAACTCATCAGAAATGCAATCATATAAGCGTTCCAACACTTATACTTACGTGTTATGGGTTCATTAAGAGTAACAACCCAACCTCCTTATTTTCATATGATTTCAAGTATTCATAACCTTTGGGATGTATAACAGCACAATACTTGCAGCCACATTCAGATAATGTACTTGATTTCATTGAACTCAAGACTTAATGTCCAATTAAGCGTTGAGTTGAGTTTCCATTATGTGTGACTAATTCAAATGGGTTTTAGTCCCGTCAACTTGGAAGTTCTAGACACTATCTCTCTTGTGAGACCTTTTGTCAATTGATTCGCCAAGTTTTCACTTGACTTGACAAAGTTAATGGTGATCACCCTATCTTTGATCAATTGTCTAACATAGCTGTGCCTTAGACCAGTATGTCTAGATTTCCCATTATATACTTGGCTATAAGCCTTTGATAGTGTAGCTTCACTATCACAATGTATTGATATAGGTGACATTGGTTTAGGCCATAAAGGAATTTCATAGAGTAAGTTTCTCAACCACTCAGCCTCCTTACTTGCCAAAGCTAATGCCATAAATTTTGAAGCCATAGTAGAATCAGAAATACAAGTTTGTTTCTTAGATCCCCAAGAAACTGCACCCCCACCAAATATGAATATCCATCCACTAGTGGATGAATGATCCTCCATGTTATTAATCCAACTTGCATCTGTGTAACCTTCTAAAACAGAAGGTTCACCACTATAATCAATAACATAATTCATAGTTTTCTTCAAGTAACTTAATACTCTAGAAATGGCATTCCAATGCATGTTACGTGGATTGCTTGTATATCTACTAAGCTTTCCAACAGTAAAAGCAATATCCGTTTTGTGCATGTCATGGCATACATCAAACAACCAATCACTCTTGCATAGTCAAGTTGTGCAATTGGTTTATCCTTATTTGAATTCAATTTCAAATTTGGATAATATGGTGTTGCAACTGTTGCACGTTCATAGTGGTTAAACCTTTTGAGAATCTTCTCAATATAATGTGATTGGGATAAGATTAAGTTGTTTTCTTTTTTATGAATTCTTATTCCCAAAATCACATCTGCAACACCCATGTCTTTCATGGAAAAGTTTTTCGATAAAAACTTCTTGGTATTTTCAACTTCTTCCAAGTCTGTACCAAAAATTAACATGTCATCTACATATAAACATATGATGACACCTTTTCCATTTATGATCTTATTATAGACACATTTATCGAATTCATTTATAATGTATCCGTTTGCTAGGAGTACTTCATCAAACTTTTGATGCCATTGCTTAGGTGCTTGCTTAAGTCCATACAAGGACTTAATTAATTTACACACTTTCTTTTCTTGTCCAGGAATGACAAACCCTTCGGGTTGTTCCATATACACCTCCTCATCCAATTCACCATATAAGAATGCTGTTTTGACATCCATTTGGTGAATTTCCAATTTATAAATTGAGGCCAATGCTATTAGCATTCTTATTGTAGTAAATCTTGCTACTGATGCATATGTATCAAAATAATCGATTCCATGTTTCTGTGCAATTCCCTTAGCAATAAGTCTAGCCTTAAACTTATCTATAGTACCATCCACTTTCATTTTCTTTTTGAAAATTCACTTGCAACCAATTAGTTTGCAACCTGGAGGTAAATCTACTAAGATCCAAGTATTGTTCCCCATAATTGAATCCATCTCATCATTTATAGCTTTTTTCCAAAAAGCTACATCTTGAGACATCATAGCCTCTTCAAATGATTTTGGATCAGATTCAATATTGAAACAATATTCAATGTGATTGCTTATGGTTTTTCTTGATCCCTCCACAAGAAACATGTGAAAATCTGAACCATAAGTCTTAGCTTTCCTTGCTCTTTTGCTTGTTCTTGGTACAAGGTTTTGTTCTTCAATTGTGGTGGAATTCTCTAATTCCTTAGAATTAGTTTGAGCAACTTCTTTTTGTGAAGGAATCAATTTGAACCTTCCTTCATCAAATAATGCGTCTCTTGATTCAATAACCGTATTAATTGATATTGAATCATTTGGTTTAACAACCAAAAATCTATATGCCTTACTATTTTGTGCATAACCAATAAAGATGCACTCAATTCCCTTCTCACCTAATTTCTTTCTTTTAGTTCAGGAATTCTTACAATTGCTCTACAACCCCATACCTTAAGGTAATTCAAGTTGGGTTTCCTTTTCTTCTATAATTCATATGGAGTAATATTGTTCCTTTTAATAGGAACTCTATTAAGAATGTGACATGCAGTCAACATTGCTTCCCCCCAAAATCCTTGTCCTAATCCTGAATAGGATAACATCGCATTAACCATTTCGATTAATGTTCTATTTTTCCTTTCAGCCACACCATTAGATTGTGGACTATATGGTACTGTAATCTCATGAATAATGCCAACAGATTCAAAATATATTGGATCATAGTACTCTCCTCCCCTGTCAGTTTTTAAAGTTTTAATCTTAACATTACAATGCAATTCCACTTCAATTTTATAAGCTTTAAACTTATCTAATAATTCATCCTTAGAGTGCATTAAATAGACATAACAATATTTGGAGAAATCATCTATGAATGTCACATAATATTTCTTTCCTCCTATTGATGGGGTTCCATGTAAATCTCCTACATCACTATGCACTAATTCTAACAATTTAGAATTTCTTTCTACCTTTGGAAAAGGTTTCCTTGTTATTTTAGTTAGCATGCAAGTTCTACATTTTTCATCACTTCTAACTATATATGGAACAAGATTAGATTTAGACATCATGATTACTTTATCATAGTTTATATGTCCTAATCTACTATGCCATAAATCAAAAAAATCCACAATATAAGCTGAATCATTCTTCTTATTATTGATATTGAAATGAGATACATCAAGTTTAAACATGCCTTCATTGGCATATCCCTCTCCCACAAAAGTTCCACTCTTGGATAGTATACACTTATCCCCCTCAAAGACAACTTTGAACCCAAACTTATTAAGTAAACTAATAGACACTAGATTCTTCCTAACTTCTAAAACATACAAAACATTGGTTAAAGTCAATGTTTTTCCAGAAGTGAAGTTCAAATCTATGGTCCCCTTGCCTTTGATTTCAGTTGAAGAAGAATTCCCCATTTAGAGCACATTGACATCTACTTCCTCTTTGAATGTTTTGAACATAGCCTTGTTTATTCACATATGTTTTGTAGCACCAGAATCTATCCACCATGCTTCTTTATCTTTAATGACATTGATTTCAGAAATCACAGCAACAAAGTTGTCCTTGGTTGCACTGGATGCTTTTTTCTTCTTTTTGAAGACATAGCAATCCCTTTTGAAGTGCCCTGGTTTTCCACAATGGAAACATGCACCTTTCTTCTTGAATTTCTTGCCTTTGGTGGAAAGCTCTTTCTTCTTCTTTGTGGATTTTTTGTTAGAAACAGTATCCTCCACCACATGGACTTTGGAGATGTTAGTCTCCTTCCCCTTTTCTTTGTCATTCTCCTTGCGATATTGCTCTTCAATCCGAAGATAGTTTGCAAGGTAATTAAGAGTGATTTCTTCCTTTTTGTGTTTCAAGGTTCTTTTAATATCCTTCCATGATGCTGGAAGTTTGTCAATTATAGAGGACACTATAATTGACTAATCCATGTTCATTGAATACTGTTTAAACTTGTTAAGGATGACTTCAATCTCAGCAAACTGTTCCATAATAGGTTTGGAATCATTCATTCTATAAATGTTCCAACTTGTTACCAGGAACTTTTTGCTAGTAGCGTCTTCCTTCATGTATCTTGCATCCAGCTTTTCCCAAAACTCTTTTGATGTATTGATTGTGATGTAATTATCAAATAAAGAATCAGACATACCATTTAAGATGCATCCTCTACAAGTGTAGTCATCATTGTCTCACTTTTGTCTTTGATGCACTTCCTCATTTGTATCATCTTCCTTTTCTTCTAGTCTTGGTGTTGTGAGTATATAGACCACATTGAGAGATGTAAGTAAAATCTTCATCTTTTGTTGCCACCTTTGGAAGTTCCCTCCATCGAACCTCTCTAACTTTTGGAAGTTGAATGCCAATTCTTTCAATGTTTCCATCTTCATGGTTTCTGAAAAATAAGTCTTAAGATTGTTGAACAAAATAGGATTGTTGAACAAAATAGGATTACTGAACTTGTCCACTTGGGGTACCATGAAGATGAAAAGCTTGAACTTCTATTTGGACTTCAACTTCTAGAATTTTAACTTCTTTGTTCACGAACAGTCACGAACTAAATGCAGAGACTGACTTCAAGGCGTACTGCTATAATGCCACTTTCCTTAAGACTTATTTCACCCCCACCACTTATGGTATGCAACAGGGATTATAGAAATAGCCTCAAGATACAATGAAGTCAACTGTTTAATATTACCTTACACTTGTAATATTAAACCACTAAACACTTTAGACAAATACAAAAGTACTATGTCTTAGCCAAAGTTTTCTGCAGCAAACAATGTCTAAGAGACTTGTTTTCTATTTTGAGATTAGGAGAGAAAGAAGAATTCAGAATATTTTTGTTATCTTCTCGAATGAACATTGTCATCTCTTTTATAGAGATAATTTTAAGAGATGTAACCTTTGATTTGAATGTCACAACCTTTCAATTGTGTTGTTTCATTTAAACAAACACATTTTTCAGATTGTTCACACCTCTTAAATTCAATGGTTATGTCCTTCAACCATTCTGTAGTGAAAATTACCCTTTGAATGAGGTTGCACCTATTCAAAGAAAACTAGTCGTTATAATTCATTTTGCACTAGAGTAGTCAACTGCCATAAAAGGCAGTTGACTGCCCTTGGATTTCCAGGCAAGGAAGTCGGATGCCCGAAAATAGCATCGAATGCCCTATTGTATTTTTGAAACAATATGCAACTTCCAAGAGGGGCAGTCGACTGCCTTCATATGGCAGTCGACTGCCTTAAAGTAACTTAAAATCCGAGTTTTCATTTTGTATAGGCAGTTGACTACCCTATTTGGGCAGTTGACTGCCATCCCGGGGCATCCAACTGCCCTCCCAAGGCATCCGACTACCCAAGTGCATTTTTCGGACAAAAAGTTTACTGCGCAAGGGCAGTTGACTGCCCTGTAAAATTAGTAAAAATCATTTTAACATGATTTTACTTCACCCGAAGTCATACCAAATACTAGTTTTATTTATACATTGATCAAACAACATTTTAATCAATCTTTTCACTTTATATTTTGAAATTTTCTAACACTGGTTATTGCTGCAAATTCCAGCTACTCCACGTTGCTACAACAGCTCAGGATCGATCCAACAACGTTTACGTGTTCCTGCTTCAATTTCCTAAGCTTTGGATCTAGCAAAATACAACAGTTCAGTAAACAGAGGATCCTCTGTTTCAAAATACAACAATCCTCTATTTCAACTCCCCTCTTCTTCTTTCGGTTTCTATGGCTTTAAGCTTCTTTACGTTGCCATTGCCTCTCTTTATCTCTATTTCCATAACCTGCGCTCCCTTATATTATATAGAGATAGAAACTTGCAGCCCACGTATAAAAAACCTAACGAAAACTTTCCTTACCTTGTGTTTGCTGTATCTCCTCAATTATTGTTATATTTTATTTCCTTTTATTGTTATAATTTGTCATTGTTCTCTAACAGATTATGTACAAACCTCTTAGTGATTTGAATGGAATTCCTGGTGCAAAAAGTTTAACTATATGCTTGACTAGATACCACTCTCTTTACTCTTGTGGTGCTGCTGCCTGTAAAGAAAATATTTTATGCTTTTCGTTCTTTTGCATAATAACAAAAATGTTATGTAATTTTACTTATTTGTCTGCAAACGATGGTTAGCTTAATGGGAGCTCAATTTTCTAAACCTTTGGTTGCAAGCAAAGTCACCCTTCTGGTCTTATCTGTCTCGCCATATTAATCTTTTACTTCTGTGCATAATGAGCTTTAATAGTATTTTTTTAATAAATCTTGCCTTATGCAGGGGAGAAGTATGAGCTTGCTAAGAAAATCAATGAGATAAAGCTTATCAATCACCTTTGGTTGGAAGATTGGTATGTTTGTAGAAAACTGAAATTTGTAGTCATGAGCTACAACATATTTAAAAGCTTCCAGAACATATTTTGTGAATAACCAAAAAATTGAATTCATATACAATTTTCTTACTGCTGTTATTTGATCACGTATTCTTCTTATGCAGTTTAAGAGAATGGGAACTTCTTTCAGAAGCTAATTATAGCAAGAGGTAAGGGTCTTTTGAGAATATTATTCGTGTTTCTGTGTAACATAACTACTGTGCAAATATTTAGGCATCTTGATTCTTGTTTGTATTTGCTTGGGTTTTATCCAAGGAAGAAAAAGTGAAACATAAAAAATCATATGCTAATCTTTTCCATTCAACAGTGGTTATGAGTTAGAGTTAATAGAAGCTGAAGTTGAAGATTCAAAAGAAACTACATCAAAGCAATCTAGACAAAAATGTAGGAGCCCTCATAATCCGAAAACTAGAATGCTTGGTTCTGGTGAGTTGCCTAATCCAGCAGTTGAACTATCAACTTTGACTCTACCCAGTCATTCACCTAATACCAAGGAAGTTTTGTTGATGCTTGGTAAACCTCATCAAGTCACAAGCTTCAACAATTTTAATATTCCTGAGATACATGCTTTTTGGGACACGGGTCTCAAGAATGCTTAGATGAACCACACAACAGAAGCACAAATTCTATAAAGTTAGATAATAGCTATAACTTGACATCTACCTCTAAGAGCCCCTCTTTATCTGTTGATAAGTTTACTTCTATAAGTTACTCAAGGAAAACACCTACGAGATCACGTAGAAAGTCTACAACCCCAAATTTATCAGGAGACATATCGTGCAACATTTTTGGCTCTCCTCGAGCTATAAGAATCAGGGATTCATCTGACATTTCTTCCTTTAAAATGCAGTCACCAGAGAAAAGAATCAGTTCTCGTTTTATTGAATCTCCTTGGGAAGGAAGTGATTTATGTCATCAAAAGAACTCAACTGGTACATTGCCTTAAAAAAGGGCATTGGAATTTTCTGCTAGTAGCTCTAAATCACAAAAGACGAGTCATAATGCAAAAGTTGTCATAAAGGGGAGTGCACTTGATAGTGAACAATTAGAATCAACATCCTTGGTTGGTGATGAACTACAGAAAGTTTATTTTTCTTAATTTCCATATTAATCATTTAATTATTTTATTGAAGCAAGAGATTGGGTATTTTTAAGCAAACCATATATAATGCTATAGGTGTGGATGTATTTGATTTTTTTTAAAGAATATAAATGCATTTTATAAACCATATATGGAACTAATAAAAGGTTTTCTTATTATAAACCTTGGCATTTTGCTAGAATATGAATTCTTATTACATGCATTGTACATAAAATTTTTACACTGCAATGCATAAAAGTTCCAAAAAAAGAACGATGGGATGTGAATCAAAAATTTCACTTTGCTATGAATTTTTCAACATTTTCCATGAAAAGGTGCTCATTCAAAAAAAAAAAGATTTGGAACCTTTGAAAATTCTTGAATCTTTGCTATTGTAGGGGATTGAAGATGAATAGTGTGTTGCACTGGAGCAGATGCATAGAGACCATCCCGACTTCATAGACGAAGTGCGCACTTTGATTGGCTCTTGGTTTTAGGTATCTACAAGTTATCATTGTAAGATGTTTTGTCAAGGCATGGTTCCCTGATGTTTCCCCTGGAGTTTGATCTTTATTGTTCCATATTCTTTTCCTATTGGTTTGCTCTATTTTTTTCCTTCTTTAGTTTTTGACATCAATGTTTTCATCAATATGTGTCGTTAGACCCTATTATATAGGGATTTATCTGCTGTAATAACATTTTATCAATGAAAATTGACTTTTTGATGAGCAAAAAAAATTAAAAATTATTTAGGTAACAACAATGAGAAGTCGTTACAAAATATAACAAAATATCGTAACAAGTTTCTTTATCATTCTGAATTTCATAAGAATTCGCAACAATAAAAAATAAGGTATGTATATGATGCACTGACAGTGTATAATTTTTATGCACTGTCAATGCATCAAAAGTTGACACCTCATCAATTGGCAAATTAAAAAATATGCTGAACCCTTAAAAGTAAATATAAATAAATTTTTTTAATTTGCTCATAAGGGCCTATTGATAAGGTGTCAACTTCTGGTGCATTGACAGTGTATAAGAACTATACATTGTCAGTGCATCATATATAAATCCTAAAAAATATCGTTACATTAAATATAAAAAAATTAATTAAGCAACGACTATGAAAAGTCGTTGCAAAATATAACAAGATACTGTAACGAATTTTTTTATCGTTGTCAATTTCATAAGAATTTGCAACAACAAGAAATATCGTTACATTAAATATAGAAAAAATTAATTAAGCAACGACTATGAAAAATCGTTGCAAATGTCATGAAATTTTGCAACGATATTCTTAGTCGTTGTGAATTGTGGTTGCTAATAGTGTGTGTATGAATATAAGAAAATCCAGTTACACACTTCCATATGAACTTCTTCTTCTTCTTCTTCTTCTTATTATTATTATTATTATTATTATTATTAAATGAATAAATAACATAGAGCTTGATTAATTCGGTTTTATTATTTGTTTCAAAATTTATTTCATGTGCTTTTAGTTTTATTTTTAAACTTTTTATATTTAAGTTAAAACCTGGTTTAATTTGGTATTCGAATAACCTGGTTTAATTTGGTATTCGAATCAAATTAATTGAAAACCAAAAATTTTCAAAATCATTTTTGATAATTGACAAAAATTAATTCGATAATCAATCTATTAATCAAATTAAATTGGTTCAGTCAATTAATTTGATTAAAATCAAAATATGTATATCCTTGCTCATTGGAAAAAAAAAAGAAAAAAAAAAGAAAAAGAAAGTAGTCTAAGATTAAAAAAATAAAATAAAAAAGAAATAAGGTAGAGTAACAAGGCTGGCACATGGATATTTCCATTGCTCTTTCTATTTTTGAGAATATGGAATTTTTATATTTCATTTAAAATTTTGATTACTTCGGATTTCCAACAGAATTAATAGAAATCAATTTTTTTCAAAATCATTTTAAATAATTGACCTAAATTAAATTGATTAATCGAATTAAATTATCGAATTAAATTATTTTAGGTGACTAATTTGTTTAAAAGTGAAATATGAACATCCCGCCAAAAAAAAGGAGAAAAAAATTGGTATCTACTGGATATAAATAATAAAAGAAGAATTTATAACGTAACCCAATATTAAAAAAGAAATAAAAAATAAGAAAGGGAGAAAAATTTAAAAAAAAAAAAAAACAAAAGAAAAAAGAACAAAAAATAGGAGTGGGAGCTTGCAAAAAAGAAAAATAAAAAAAGTGGATCCTAAAAAAATAAAAAAAAAAAAAAAAGCAAGCAAAGTAAACAATGGACGTACCGTTAGCTTGCTTTGCTTTGCGCCTTTTTTTTTTTTTTTTCATTTTACAGTAAAGAATATAGATTTTCTAAATGAAAAAGTTCATTACTACTTTTCGGCTTTTTGATTTCCGGTTTGAATAGAGGGAAAAACTACTTCTTAAGTTTTATAACTCGACAGAGAAAAGAACAAAAACTATTCTCTATTTGCTTTTAGTTGGTTCTTTACTTTCATTTTCTTTTAACCAAAAACAAAAAAAGCATGTTCTTTGTTTTCCTTTCACTCCACTTCACTTCAAATTCCATTTTTTTTACTCTAAAGAGGAAGAAGAATATCTGGGTGTTGATCTATAAAGAAGAGAAAGAAGAAGAAGAGAAGAAGATCTGGGCGTTGATTTATAAAGCTTTGAGGTGAGTTTCAAGAGAAAAGAAACTGCTCTCTTTATTCTTGTTTAAGCTGTTTATGTTTTTGCAGACAACTAAGACATGCGTGATACTGATAATGGCAAATTATACCTTTTTTTCTTGGTATTGATTAATTTTTTTTGGTTACATTGGTATTGATTAATTTACTTCTCAAATTTGCGAAGAAAGTGAGAACACCTTTCTTTGTTTGGCTTTAACTATAGCCTGACTTGGATCTAACCCACGTTAACCAGCCAAAGTCAGTAAAAAACAATATAATCTAGCCTTGCATTCCCCTCTAAGGTCTTTTTTTTTTTGGTTGTCAAAGATTCATACACTTTTATGTTTTGCTCATTAATGAGGTGTCAATATGTGATTGACTGACAGTATATAGAGGATATATATATTGAAGCTCCTAGGTCTTATTTTGTTAAATATTCTATATCATTTTGATAAGCAGGATTTAATCAAGTTTGAACTTGAAACACTTTGTCTTTATCTAAAATCTAACCCTGATTGAATCAAACTCATAAACTTAAAAGATATCTGGCTCAATCCAGATCGAGTTCGACCCGTGAACCCAAAAGTTAATTGACACGTGTAGAAATCTATTCACGTAAGAGCATATATACGGTTTTAGAATGTTATTAGAAGTACTTATCTAATACCAAACTAATTTTTTGAAGCTAGAGCTCCAGGTTGGCCTCATGGGAAAGGGGCGAATATTCAAGAACTTTATTTAGTTATTTATATTTTGTTTTTACTGTCAGGAATATAACATTATGTAATTTTTCAGAAGAACTAACAATTTTGAAAATTTATTTTTTCAATGATAAAATACATCATTTGTCTCTCTATATATAACAGTTATATTTGGATTAGTGTGTTTTATATATATACATACATATATATATATATATTATATATATATATATATATTATATATATATCTTTCAGTTAAACACCATGATTTTTAATCTGCTTTAACTTCAATTAGAACAATTTTATTAAAGTAATAAGCAAAGATAGAAGTAACAATGAAATGCAACATATACAAAAAATATATTCACTTGGAAATTCATAAAATTAAATACAAAGAGCATTTTTCTTACATAAATACAAAATTATCGAAGTTGATTCAACAAAATTTTAGAATTTAGAATTAGTAGGAATTAAAAAAACTATATCCACAATGTATAGGATATTAATTCATATATATACATATATATATATCAAATTATACCTAAAGTTACATTGCGAGTAAATATATAATATAAACACAATTTTTCTCTTTGTTAATTTTTATCTATAGCTATGTACTTCAATTTAGTTATTTTAGTTTGTAAATAAAAGAAAAGTTACACGCTGAACAAAGTTAATTTTTTCCTACATAATAACTACTATATACTGTATTTACCTAACAAAGATAATTTCTCTTTGTACAGTGATTTCCCTGAAACAAGAAAGAGCATTAGCTTCTTAGGCGTTTTAGAGATCTCAAAAAAAGAAAAACCTAAAAAAAAAACTGCTTTCGATTTATTTCCTTTGATTTCCCTGAAACAAGAAAGTGCATTTTCTTCTTAGACGTTGTAAAGATCTTCAAAAACAAGAAAAAAACAACTGCATCAATTTATTTCCTTTGATTTCCATTCTCCTTCAGCTTTAACTGAAAAAAAAAAAATCAAAACTACCCTTTTATTACTTATTATTGATTTCCTTCTTCCTGATTTCCACTTTAAAAGTTCAAAAAAAAAAAAAGGTACTCTGTTTCTGCTCTTAGTTGGTTTTTATTTTCAATTTTTTTAACTAAAAGAAAAAAAAAAAGCCTTCTCTTAGTTTTTCTTTCGTTTTACTTCAAATTCCATTTATTTTAACTCAAAAGGAGGAGGAAAAAGGAGGAAGCTGCTCTTTAATCATCTGGTGTTGGCATCTCTGGGAAGTGCATTGCCGCTCTCAATCTAAAGTATGTTTGGATACTAAAATTGCTCTCTAAAATTAAGATTATACTTGTTTTTTTCTTTGTGTTGACTGTCTTTTACTTGTCAAATTTACGAAATCTGACAAGTAATTCGACAAACACATTTCATTGTTGAATGGAGTGCATGCTAAGATCGGAACTAGCCCATGTTGACAGGCAATCCAACGTCCCTAAAGAAATTTACAGTATATTACAAGAACAACAAGAAATAAGAAGTTTCAAATTTTAAAACTGTCCAAGGCCCGCCTCAACCCACTTATGAAGCCCATTATGATCCGTTCTATTCAATTTAAATTTATCATTAAATATGTGGATAATTATTACACATACTATCAGTAAAATTTTTTTACTCTATAAGCAATATTAGTATCATGACACATGTCTTATAAAAATATTAAAATAATAAATAAAATAAGACATGTGTCAAGATTCTAACCTCGTTTGAGAAGTAAAAAAACTCCTCCAGTGGTGTATATAATAATTATCTTAAATATTTTTAGGATAATTATTTTATACACCGCCAGTGAAATATTTTGACTCCACAAATAGAATTAAGATGATACATGTATTATTTGATTTTTTTTAAATATTTTTAAATGACGTGTGTTATCATCATAATAGAGCTTGTGGAGTCAAAAACTCTACTGATTGTGTATGTGCTATTAATCCATATTTTTATATATGTTATTTCCCTATACTTTTTTGTTTATTTTTCTTTGGATTATTATCTTATTCACATAAATGGAAATAAAAAACTCTACAAGCGAGTTTCTTTACAAGTCATGTGTCATTTTAAATAGAAAGTCATTGAGTTAAAGTTATTAAAAGAATACATGGCATGTAAGGAAATCTATTTGTGAAGTTTTTTTTTTTATTTTCACAGATAATAATCAATATTCCTTTGGGGTGTCCCAAAACTATGTTTTTTTTTTTAACAATTAATTTTATTATGTTTTCTATATTTCAAAATTTCGAGTTTTTTTTTCTTTTGGCATTAAAAATCTTGATACATCAGTTTTATAAAAATAAATTAAAATTTTGATATAAACTACATTAAGGAGGCGTTTGGTTTACGGATTTTAGGATTCTTCTTAGAAATTTTGTTTTTCGTAAATGTTTAACTTCGTTTGGTTGTACAATTTTTTCCTCATCAAAAATCTTAGATTCCCAACAGTATCAAAATGCCGAAAAACAATACCCTCATCCCTTGAGGTTTTTTTCTTTTATTTTTCTTTGGGAATTCTTTTTTTTTTATCTGCTTGTGTTTTGAAAAATCTGTTTTTTTTTTTCAAATGATATTAACATAACTAATAAAATATTAAAACTTATTTATAATTTTTTAATTAATTTATTAATATTAAATAATAATTATATTTTGAAAATAATATTTAACATTAACATATTATATTATTAACATATTTAAAAGAAAACTATTTATTATTACTTATATTAATATTTTTAAAAAATTGAAAGAATATTACTATTTAATATATATAAAATATTAATAATATAACAATATTTATTTTTGAAATATTAAAAATATTTATGCTATTAAAATAATTATTATTAAAATCATGACAAAATTACTATTTATTTATATTTATTATTAAAATACTAATATAAATATATTTGAAAATAAAATATAAAAACATTACATCTTAATTTAAAATATTAATAAATAATAAAAATATTAATTATTAAAATAATAAATACATTATTTTTTAAACTAGTATTAATTATTTATTATTAAAATAATAATATAATATTATTTATTATTGAATTATTGAAATTATTTAAGACTAATAAAATACGAAATAAAATATTTAAGCCTAAAATATTGAAAGATTTTTTAATGTTAATATTTTAATATATAAAAATTTTAATCTAATTAAATAAAAAATATTTTATTAATTTAATAATATTTTATGTATGGTTAAATTAAATTAAAGTTTTTTTAAAAAAATATATTTACATATAGCTTGAGTAGAATTATAATCACGAGCCTGGTAAAAAACCTTACACATAAACAGCTATTTTCGGAATATGTCTTCCTCTTTTTAAAAGCTTAAAACAATTTCCTGAAAAATGAGTTGATTTTCTATTGACTAGGAAATCATTTTTCATTGACCAACCAATTTTCTGCCTTCCAAACACAAAAAAAAAAAATAAAACCTATTTTCCGGAAATTATTTTCAGGATATCAAACGGAGTCCAAACTAATTTTTTAAGGATTTATATATAATGCACTGACAGTGTATAATTTCTATACACTGTCAATGCACCAGAAGTTGACACCTCATCAATAGGCCCTAATATGCAAATATAAATAAATTTTTTTAATTTGCCCATAAGGGCCTATTGATGAGGTGTCAACCTCTGATGCATTGACAGTGAATAGAAACTATACACTGTCAGTGCATCATATACAAACTCATTTTTTAAAGCTGGCTAGAGGATGGCTTCATTGGAAAGGGGCGAATAATCAAGAAATTTATTTAGCAAATTTTATTATTTTGAGCTAGTTGGGACACCATATATTTAGCAAACAAAAAAAATAAATATAACATCATGTAATATTTTTTGAAGAACTAAAAATTCTGAAAATTTTAATTTTGAATGATAAAATACATAATTTTACTCCCTCTCTATAGAACAGTTATAGTTGGGATTGGTGTTATTTATATTTCTCTTTCAATTAAACACCATGATTTCTTATCTGCTTTAACCTTAACTAGAACATTTTATTAAAGTCAAAAGCAAATATAGAAGATAGAAGTAACAATGAAAAGCAATATATACAAAATATATATTCACTTACAATTTCATAGTATTAAATACACATTTTTCATACGTAAATACAAATTTATCGAAATTGATTGGACAAAATTCTAGAATTTAGAATTAGTATCCAATTATAAAAGATATATGTCGATCAAATTATACCTAAAGTAACTTTGTAAGTAAACATGTAAAAGAAACACAGTTTTTTCCTTTGTTAATTTTTATTTATAACAACTTCAATTTAGTTATCTCAGTTTGTAAACAAATTACAGTTACACACTGCATAAACTTCTTTTCTACTTCTATATATTTTCCTTACTTCCCTACATTACAATTATTTGATATAAGATAATTTCTCTTTGTACAGTGATTTCCCTTTGAAACAAGAAAGTGCAGTTGCCTTTTAGACGTTGTAATTTGTGAAGATCATCGTCTTAAGTGGTACGTTTCAACTTTCAACAGAATAAAAAAAAATGTTCATGTTCTTCATTATTTATTCTTCACTTTTCTTTCTACACTTTAAGCGTAATTTCTTTTCTCCATCCATTTGCTAGGCCTAAGCAGAATTCTTATTTTGACTTCAGATTGCTGATAATGGGTTGCGACTTCCTTTCCTCTGCTGCTTCTAATGCTGTGGGAACACTAATGGTAGACTACCTGGTGAAGCCAATAGAACTTTTCGTCTTTTTTACTTATTTTGTCTTGAAAAGATTGTTGAAGAGTTCCAGGAGCAGAAAGAGAATTTGACCAAAGAACAAACTCGAGTCAAGGAAGATGTTAAAGAGGCTGAAAGGAATATTCGAACTCAAGAAATTGAGCAGTATGTAGCGGATTGGCTGACAAATGCTGAAAATGTCTTGACAGAAGCACAGACTGTGCAAGAAAGAATTGAAGAAAATAAGAGATGCTTTCGTTGGTGTCCTAACTGGAGTTGGCGATATCAATTAAGTAAGAAGATAGAGCAAAAGACACAGGCGATCGGAGAACTTGTTGAGTCTTCTCAATTTCAGAGAGTCGGTCACCGTCCTGCTCTTCCTGGCATAGAATTCTTCGAATCTAAGGGTTATCTGGCTTCTAATTCTTCAAAGTCTGCTTTCGATAAAATCATGAAAGCATTGAAAGATGATGAGGTCAACACGATCGGAGTGTGGGGGATGAGGGGGGGGGGGGGGGGGGGGGGGGGGGTGGGGGGTGGGGGAGGGGAGGGTGTGTGGGCAAAACCACGTTAGTCACTGAAGTGGGCAAAAAAGTCAAAGACGTGCAACTTTTTGACCGAGTCATAAAAGTTGTTGTGTCCCAAGAACCTGATGTTGGAAATATTCAAAAAAAAAATACTAGAAGAATTCTTTGACAATTTTGATGAGATTAAACAGATGGATAAAGAACATAAAGCAAAGGAATTATGGGTCAGACTGGAAAAGGAAAAAAAGGTCCTTATAATCCTTGATGATCTGTGGAAGGAGCTAAAGTTGAAGGAGATAGGCATTCCAATCGATGGAAATCGTAAGGGCTGTAAAATTATTTTGACAACACGCTCCAGGCAAGTATGTGAAGATATGGAAAGTCAAGTTACGGTTCCACTTGGAGTTTTGAACGAAGAAGAAACGTGGACTTTATTCAAAATGAAAGCAATCTCGACAATGCTTCTCCAGACATTATTCGCGTGGCTAAGAAAGTTGCAAAAGAGTGTGGTGGCCTGCCTATAGCTATTGTTACATTAGCAAGGGCTTTAAAGAGTAAAGATCTTAATGGATGGAAATTAGCATGCAGTAAACTTAAAAGCTCTAGATTAATGGATATTGAGCGTGTTCCAAAAGAGGCAGATCAGAATGCCTATCTCTGTCTTGAGATGAGTTACAAGCACTTGGAGAGAAAGCCGACTAAGAGATGCTTCTTACTGTGCGCTTTATATCCAGAAGATTACTCAATTGATGTGGAAGACTTGGTGAGATATGCTTGGGGTTTGAGGTTATATCAGAACGCTGGCTCAATTGAAGATGTGAGGAGCGAAGTGTTTGAAGCAATTAACAACCTCAAAGATTCTTGTTTGTTATCAGAAGATGATGACAAAAGGTACGACCCAAAAAACTATAGCTATGACATCTTAGTCCTTACTCCCTCTGCCTACTCTTGAAAGAAAACGAAACCTGTTTTCTGATTTAGTTTATCATTCAAGTTTTTCAATTCTTGAAACATATAAGTTTGTACGTTGAGTAAAGGTAAAGGTACGGCTAAAAATTAGGGCTAAGACCATCTTGATTCTTACTCCCTTCGCGGACTTTTAAGGTTTTATTAGATATAAAAAAAAAAGATAAAGAGATTAAGAGAATAAAAAATTTATTAATTCAATTATTAACTTATAAAAAATAAATAGATTTTTCATCTTCACTTTTTTTTTCATCATTCTTATTAAACAAAACTTTAAAAAAATGAATTTTTAAAAAAATTTTCTGGTTACAGTCTAATTTAGTTTATTATTCAAGCTTTTCGATTATTGAAACAGATAACCTTAGACATTAAATTCTTTTTTTTTTTACGTAGTGTAGTACATTAGACATTAAGCGTTAGGCCTTTTTTTTTACATCAATAAATTTAGAGTCATTAATATGGTTTTCAGAAATTTTTGTTGAAACGGTTACAAATTGTGATATATTCATTGTCGATTTAGAAAATTATGCATAGTACAGTTAATGATATATCAAGGTAAATTAAACATGTGATCAACATTTATAAACAAGATGCATTTAGTTCTCTTATTCATCAAGAGCACTATTCCTTTATTAAAATAAATTTGGTACACCAGATACCGTTTTTCATTTGCGACAATATGGATGGTCCAAAAATTTTTCTTAGAAATATGATATAAATTTATTCTCATATGTTATTTCTTTATAGTGTTTTTTTAATTTTTCATTTTGTGAAAATTATTTCCTATATACATTTGTGTTGGCTTTACCAGGTACATAAAAATGCATGACGTGGTTCGTGATGTTGCTCTATGGATCGCATCCAATGAAGACATTGGTCTTGTGACAAAATCAGCGGCTGAGTCGGAGAAGCAAAAGCTTGAGATTTTGTTACTTGATGACTGTGATAGTCAAACACCCAAGGAAGGTTTTGAAGAGATGCGAGAACTGAAAGTTTTGAGTTTAGAGAGTGTGTACGGAATCTTTTCCTTGAATGCTCTTAAGTCCTTAACGAACCTTCGAGCTCTACGGCTGGTAAATTTCAGGAAGCTAGAGGGTATCTCAACCGTAGCAGAGCTAACGGAACTCGAGATACTCAGTTTATGGGATTCCACAGTCCAAGAGCCATTAGACAAATTAGGGGAATTAAAAAATCTGAAGGTGTTGGATATGTGCTATTGTCGATTGTTGGGATTTCCCCCTAACTTGATTCGAAGGTTAGTCAAACTAGAGGAGCTATACCTATATGATTTAACTATCGAAGGATCGAATGAAAATTTAAGCCCTGGTTTCCTTCCGGAGCTAAATTTGTTGCCCAAATTGTCCTCACTATCATTGTCGGTATCTTCTCAAGATTTTCCGAAAGAATTTGTGTTTCCTAGATTAGAGAGATATCGTATAGCCATAGGCACAACTTGCTGGAGTTATCGGTGGGCAGATATTGGGCCTACAATCTCACCAAGATTGTTGACAGTTGCGGATGATTTACCTGTAAATGTGATTTCAAAGTTGCTTCGGAATGTAGAGTTTCTTGAAGTGTCTAAAATCAAGGAGAAGGATATCAAATTCTTCACTGAGACAACACCAGAGACTGTGCCAGCTGCAACGAATTTGCAAAATCTACAAGATGTGAGAATTGAATATTGTGAGAATCTGGAAGTGATATTTCAGATGAAGGAGGCAGAAAATCTCTCAAAAGTAAAAAAGTTGCCAGAAGTATTTCCAACTGATGAAGAAAATCAAGCACAACTGCTCTCAAATTTAGAGCGTTTGGATCTAAAATCATTACCAGGATTGAGATGGATATTGAAAGGATCAGCCCATTATTTCAGCCTTCGAAGTCTGAAAGTGGTAAAAATATTTGATTGCAAAAATTTGAAGTCTATCTTCTCAGCCTCCCTTATTCAGAGCCTCCTTCAATTAGAAGAAATTGTGATTAGTGGCTGCGATGAATTGGAAACCGTTTTTGCAGAGCAAGAAAGTGACGGTGAAACAGAATCTAACAGTCATCTTCATCCTCTGTGCTTGCCAAGATTGACAACTCTCGACATCCATGGATGTCCTAGACTAGAATATGTTCTTCCAATCACTTTGGCTCAAGGTCTTCCACAATTAGAAAAACTCAAGGTAGAAGGCTGTAATGAATTGAAAACTCTTTTTGCAGGGCTGGAAAGTGATGGTCAAACAGAATCAAACAGTCATCTTTATCCTCTGTATTTGCCAAGATTGAAAGCTCTGTGGATCCGTAGATGTCCAAGACTAGAATATGTTCTTCCAATCCCTTTGGCTCAAGGTCTTCCACAATTAGAAATACTACAGATAGAATCCTGTGATGAGTTGGAAACTGTTTTTGCAGAGCAAGAAAGTGATGGTGAAACAGAATCAAACAATCATCTTCATTCTCTGTGCTTGCCAAGATTGACAACTCTCGATATCTGTGGTTGTCCAAGACTAGAATATGTTCTTCCAATCACTTTGGCTCAAGGTCTTCCACTATTAGAAGTGCTACTAATAAAAGGCAGGGATAACGGACATCGGGAATCTATGTCTCCTCAATTAAAGCAAGTATTTGGTATGGCAAAAGAACATGATGGAGTAGAACATTGCATAGAGCTCCCTCTTCTAAAGGAATTGCAACTTCATTATTTAACAAATTTGAGCAGTTTTGGTCCAGAAAATTATTTTGTCAAGGCGCCCGCTTTGGAAAAATTATCCGCTTGTGCATTTCAGCAATCCATTCTACAACGAGTTGACAGCTGGATTAACTTACAGGTAGCTCTTTTTTCTCTTTCTTCATGTTTTGTTTTTATTCCAACACATGCAAACATGATGATTGAACAAGTAAATGTCCCAATTACTATTTGAAATTGAAAAATTTTTGGAACATTATTAGTGAACATTTAAAGTATAAGTACATGAAACATATAAATAGGTAAATTGTCCTTTTCAAAAATGAGTTTTTATTTTTATTTCTTTTTAAATAACTTTGAATAATCATGCATTTGGTAGAAATTATAGATCAAGTTCCACAACTTTCTTTAGCCTAAAATCTTATCTAAAAAATAATATTTATGTAATGCTACTAACAAATTTAAAATAATTTCAATTGTCTATAATTATAGAATACAAGCCATCTCAAAATGTTGCATCGCACCATGATTAATGTCCATCTCATTTATTTCATAAATATTTATCACTTCTCTATACTTAAAGTAAACTTAATATCTCTAAATTGAAAACTTTAAACTCTAACAAATTGGATTATTGGATGAAAGAATTAAGGATACTAATACAGACAATTTCAATAATTTCTTATAATTATAGAACATAACTTGGAATTTTATAATTTTACATAGAACATTTTTCAAATGTAAAATTAGCAAGTAACAAGAATATGCAAGTTAACATGTAAAATATTTAAATTGCTTTTCTTTCAAGTAAAGGAATAATCGAATGTTTACGAAATTTGATACATTTGAAATTTCTAGCAACAATATACATATAGACATTACTCTTTGAATAATTCGCCTGCACTAATTATTTACTAGTGTAATTGAAAACAGTTCATTATTAACAATATAAAAAAATAAATAGTAAACTTTTTAGGAAATTTTAAGTATTGAACTTATGGTCTAAGAAGTGTTTGGCATATACTAATGAAATTAAATAATAGAGTATATTTTTTATTATTAATCCTCTTGTAAAAATGAGATATGATTTTATAAGCATTTGCATTAATAAAAGTTAAAAAAATAATTAAATGGTTAGATGAAAAAAATAAAATTATAGAACATATTTTTCTTAAAAAAAAAGAGTGACACATTATAAGCAGCTTTTTTTTTTTGTTCATAGGGAGTTAAAAAAGGAAAAAGGGAATCGAGCCTTGGATCTAAATCCTTTTAAAGAGAGATAACAATTGCTAGGTTAAGCTTTGGTTGTTTATAAATAGCTTTTATCTTGATATTATAGCTAAATTACAATCAAGTCTTGTTAACCGAGCAAGTGTTTTTCACATATACTAATAATATCCTTCTTTGGTATTAAAAAAATAAAATATAATAAAAATATTAATTTGAAAAAAAAAATCTTTATTTGTGAAATAAGAATGAAAAAGATTAAAAAAACTTAAAAAAAAAAAAACTGGAGAAAAGAGTGAGAGAGAGAAGAGGAAAAGGGAAGAAAGAGAGATGTTGAAATTGATGTTGTTAAAAACAAGATGGAGGTGAAATGAAAATGACGAATAACTATTAGAGACATTAATCCAAAAATGTATTAATAATTTATTTTCATGTATATATTATATTACTTAACGCTAAAAATCTAAAAATTTTATTTAATAAAGATATTGACACGGTATTTCATATTAAAATTGATCATGTATTTAATGGTACTTTATTCGTTTATTTATTGGCTTAATTATGTATTTATTTATATAATCATATACTTTCACTTTTTTGTTGTATTTATATTTATAATGTCATAAATATTTGATTTCACATGTGATTAATCATATATAAAATTATTTTGTGCGATTAATTATATTTTATAAATATATTTACTTATGTATTTATTCAATTTGTTATTATTTATGTGTTTGTATGTTTATTATGTAATTATATAAATTTATTTATCATCTTAAACAAATACAAAATTAAAAACTTTATAATAAAAAAGTAGCAATATTAAAAGAGAAAAATGAAGTATCATAGGCAATCTGAATCTAATCCAATCCTAAAAACCTCTGATAATGTTGTCTCAATGGATCTCTCAACAGTTTTCATTTCGCTAGAAATGAGGTTAATAATGGTTTTAAGAGCTCAGATAGGGAAAGTTTGGAGAAATGTTGAATAACAATCTCTGTTTTCGTTTTAAATTTTGAAAATTTCCTTTTCTTTTTTATTCAATAGAAATTGAATTTTAATTTTTTGAATATTTTGATTGAAATAAAATTTTCTCTTAAAATATCTTATTCAATCGGGCCTTTAAGTTTACCAACCCATTTATAATAAAGACAATTATCCAATACAATGTAAGTGTAGAATTTTTAAACTTCACAAATGGAATTAACATGGTTATACTTACTCTTTAATAAATATTAAAATATTAAAAAAATCAAAATGAAAATATGTGTCATCATCTTAACCATGCTTGTTGGGTAAAAAAATTTCATTGACCACATATTTGAATAATAATACTTTTAATACACCCCTATACTTATGAATTATTAATTATCCAATACTTATGGTATCAAAAAATAGAATAAAAATTATAAGTATCCACCAAATGAAACTTGGGTGTTTAATTTGGTTTGATAATGTGATTTGAATTTGCAAATAATCTACCAAATGTAACATGGTGATTAAGATTATAATTAAAATAAATATTTTATGATAAAAATATAATTTATTAAAAAACTTCTCAATTAAGGAATTTTAATATAAGAAATAAATTAAAATTAGTTATGGGTTTAATTAATTTAGTAAAAAATAAAATAGCAATTTTAATCAATTATCAAGTGTGCATATGTGGTTATTATTTAAATTTGCTTTTGGGAAAATGGAGGCAATTTTACGTTGTAGTGTACATACCCTTCCAAAACAGGAAAACCCCACAACAAGCTATTTAAAAAATTATAGATTAATAACCCAAAGGTTGTGGCTCAGTTGGCAACACAGGCTGAGTTTGTGAAAAGAGCTCTCGGGTTCGACTCTCACTAAACACATCTTTGGGAAGGGGTGAATAGCCTTAACTGTGACTAAACCCCGAACAGAATTAATCTCAGACCGTTAAAAGGGATGAGGATACCTGTGGTCTACACCAAAAAAAATTATAGATTAATCTTTTAATATAAACTAAAATTAATTAAATACTTATTGTTTATTAATTAAATAATATCTTTGAGAAGGCATTCCACGATTGGACGCCTCTAATGTTGTTGATTAATCTGTATAATAGCATATTCTTTGGCTGTAGATTTAGATTTTTTTCTAAATTAAATGATACATACATACATACATATATATATATAGGAAATTCACTTTTGCTTAATAATTTTTAGCTAATGTTTGAAATATACATTTTTTACTCATAAGAAAATAAATTAAAATTTTGCTATCAACTAGTACATTATTACCGTATTTGAATAGGTTTTTTTGTAAAGTACTATTTTTGCTTTGATTATATTGAAATATATATTAGTTTATCCTGTCCTATCCAATAGAATTTTGGCTCTCCCACTACTCTAGTTTTGTGATCTAGCAATTAATGATGTTGCCATTTTTATGTTATGAATCATGAACAGGGAGTTCCATTATCTGCCTTCAAGGACTTTTTACCCAATGCAAAATATCTTTTGTTGGACAGAATTACGAATCATAAAAATCGAATTCCAGATGTAGTTGTAGGTCTACAAGGAGTAACTTCCCTTAAGCTTATGAATTGCAATGATCTTGAATGCTTGGTTAATACAACTGATGAAGAGCATGTGCCATCTAGTGGAGTTTTCACTAATTTGGCGGAATTAGTCGTGCAAAACTTGATTAGTTTGACTAGGTTGTGCATTGGTCAACCTCCAAGGGGTTTTCTACAAAATCTCAAAAGGCTGACAATTACAGAATGCTTCGAGTTGGAAGAGATATTTGGAATTGATGAGCTTTTTTGTAACAAGGAACAAAATCAAGCGCCGCTACTCTCAAATTTATACTCTTTGGTGCTACAGTCATTGCCAGAATTGAGATGGATATTGAAAGGATCAGCCCATTATTTCAGCCTTCAAAGTCTGCAAGTTGTAGAAATATTTGATTGCAAAAATTTGAAGTCTATCTTCTCAACCTCCCTTATTCAAAGCCTCCTTCAGCTAGAAAAAATCGTGATTAGTGGCTGCGATAAATTGGAAACTGTTTTTGCAGAGCAAGAAAGTGATGGTGAAACAGAATCGAAGAATCATCTTCATTCTCTGTGCTTGCTAAGATTGACAACTCTCGACATCCATGGATGTCCAAGACTAGAATATGTTCTTCCAATCGCTTTGGCTCAAGGTCTTCCACAATTAGAAAAACTCCTGGTAGAAGGCTGTGATGAATTGAAAACTCTTTTTGCAGGGCTAGAAAGTGATGGTGAAACAGAATCAAATAGTCATCTTCATCCTCTGTATTTGCCAAGATTGAAAGCTTTGTGGATCCGTAGATGTCCAAGACTAGAATATGTTCTTCCAATCACTTTGGCTCAAGGTCTTCCACAATTAGAAATACTACAGATAGAATCCTGTGATGAGTTGGAAACTCTTTTTGCAGAGCAAGAAAGTGATGGTGAAACAAAATCAAACAATCATCTTCATTCTCTGTGCTTCGAGTTGGAAGAGATATTTGGAATTGATGACGTTCTTTGTAACAGGGAACAAAATCAAGCACCGCTACTCTCAAATTTATACTCTTTGGTGCTACGATCATTGCCAGAATTGAGATGGATATTGAAGGGGTCAGCCCATTATTTCAACCTTCGAAGTCTGCAAGTTGTAGAAATATTTGATTGCAAAAATTTGAAGTCTATCTTCTCAACCTCCCTTATTCAAAGCCTCCTTCAGTTAGAAAAATTCGTGATTAGTGGCTGCGATGAATTGGAAACTGTGTTTGCAGAGCAAGAAAGTGATGGTGAAACAGAATCTAACAATCATCTTCATTCTCTGTGCTTGCCAAGATTGAGAACTCTCAAGATCAATGGATGTCCAAGACTAGAATATGTTCTTCCAATCACTTTGGCTCAAGGTCTTCCACAATTAGAAGTACTATCAATATTGGGCTGTTATGATCATCAATTAAAGCAAGTCTTTGGTATGGCAAAAGAACATGATGGAGTAGAACATTGCTTAAAGCTCCCTCGTCTGGCGTTCTTGCAACTTGATTATTTAACAAATTTGAGCAGTTTTGGTCCAAAAAATTATTCTGTCAAGGCGCCAGCTTTGAGAAGTATGTCCGCTTGTGCATTTTGGCAATCCATTCCACAACGAGATAACAACCCGATTCACTTACAGGTAGCTCTTTTTTCTCTTTCTTCATGTTTATTTTTATTCGAATACATGCAAAACATGATGATTGAACAAGTAAATGTGACAATTACTATTTTGAAATTGAAAAATTTTTGGAACATTATTAGTGAACATTTAAAGTATAAGTACATGAAATATATATAAGTAAATTGTCCATTTCAAAAATGAGTTTTTATTTTTATTTTTTTTAAATCACTTTGAATAATCATGCATTTGGTGGAAATTATATATCTAGTTCCACAATTTTCTTTTACCTAAAATCTTATCTGAAAATTAATATTAATGTAATGCTACTAACAATTTTAAAATAAACTATAGAATACAAACCATCTCAAAATGTTGCAGCATGCCCATAATAAATGTCCATCTCATATATTTCATAAATATCTTTCCTCTAATACCGAAAGTTTAAACTTAATATCTCTAAATTGAAAACTTTAATCTCTAACCATTGGATTATTGGATGAAAAGAATTAAGGATATTAATACAGACAATTTCAATAATTTCTTATAATTATAGAACGTAACTTGGAATTTTATAATTTTACATAGAACATTTTTCAAATATAAAATTAGAAAGTAACAAAAATATGCAAGTTAACATGTAAAATATTTAAATTGCTTTTCTTTCAAGTAAAGGAATAGTCAAATGTTTATGGAATATGATACATTTGAAATATCTAGTAGCAATATGCATATAGACATTACTCTTTCAATAATTCACCCACACAAATTATTTATTAGTGTAATTGAAAACAGTTCATTATTAACATATAAAAAATAAATACTAAACTTTTAATTAAGAAAATTTTTAGCATTAAATGTAACACCCTCGGAAGTTAGAATTTTCAGACTAACTTTTTCTTCTACTTACTATTTTTGTTACTCGTTCAGTGTAACTAACACCTAACGAATAGATTACTACTAATTTATTTGTTTAAGACTAATTACCTGAAGTCTCATTTTGATTGCCTCGTGATACATGCCAAAATCGGAATTGAAAAATTCCGTCCTTATTACCCATCCTCACGCAACAACCCAACAATATCTCAACTTGTAGCACAATCATCATCTCAATATACCATCAAAAACATTGCATTTACAACAAGACATTCTATCGAGTTACTATTCATTACAAATTATAGTTATAAATAATTCTCGACACAGTTCTAGTTTGTTACATTCCAATTCATTTACACTATGTATACAAAAGGAATCTCAATGTCTGGAATATAACAAAAGTAATAAAAAGTCACACCTTAATACAAAAAGCTATAAGCTGGGTAGCACACAAGTTGAGCTCGCAATGCTACAGTCTCGCACTCGAGTCTATTTGAAATAACTTGTGAGGGGAAAGAGGGGTAAGCTAAAGCCCAGTAAAATATATATATATATATATATATATATATATATATATATATATAGGAAATTCACTTTTGCTTAATAATTTATAACTAATGTTTGAAATATACATTTTTTACTCAGAAGAAAATAAATTAAAATTTTGCTATCAACTGTTACTTTATTACGTATTTGAATACTTTTTTTTGTAAAGTACTATTTTTGCTTTGATTATATTGAAATATATATATTATTTTATCCTGTACTATCCAATAGAATTTTGGCTTTCCCACTACTCTAGTTTTGTGATCTAGCAATTACTGATATTGCCATTTTTATGTTATGAATCATAAACAGTGGGTTCCATTATCTGCTTTCAAGGACTTTTTACACAATGCAAATCATCTTTTTCTGGACAGTATTACGGGTTATAAAAATCTAATTCCACATGTAGATGTAGATCTACAAGGATTAACTTCCCTTAAGCTTATGTATTGCAACGATCTTGAGTGCTTGGCTGATACAACTGTTCAAGAGCATGTACCAACTAGTGGTGTGTTCACTAATTTGGCGGAATTAGTCATGCAAAACATGATTAGTTTGACAATGTTGTGCAACGGTCAACCTCCAAGGGGTTTTCTACAAAACTTAGAAATGTTGACGGTCGAAGGATGCAGGGAAATTATGTCTTTATATCCCGTGGCAGTGGCACAAAATCTCAAAAGGCTGACAGTTAAAAGATGCTTCAAGTTGGAAGAGATATTTGGAATTGATGAGTTTCTTTACAACAGGGAAGAAAATACAGCACCGCTACTCTCAAATTTAGACTCTTTGGTGCTACTGCTACAGTCACTGCCAGAAATGAGATGGATAGTGAAAGGCCCTACCCAACTTGTCAGCCTCCCAAGTCTGAAGCTTGTATCAATATATGAGTGCAGCAAATTGGAATCTCTTTTCTCATCCTCTCTTATTCCAAGTTTGAGATTGCTGGAACAACTCTGGATAAGTCGTTGTGATAAACTGGAAACGGTTTTCACGGAACTGAATGATGATAATGCAACAGAATTGAGAACTCTGTGCATGCCAAACTTGAAAGCTTTCCACTTAGTTGAATGCCCTATACTAAAATATGTTGCTCCAGAAATCTATTTTATCAAAGTACCAGCTTTGAAAGATTTACAAGTCATTGGCTGTCCTCAACTATTGAATTTTACCATTCAACAAGACAATCTGCTTCAATATTCAAAGGAACTAATTCTTCTCTCTCTCACTAACTCACTCTCTCTTTTTGGTTTTGTTTTAAAACTCTCTCTCTATTTCAGCCTCCAACTGGAGATAACTCCATGTCAACTCTAGAGACTATGACACTG
Source organism: Heritiera littoralis (assembly GCA_031772115.1). Classification (NCBI taxonomy): domain Eukaryota; kingdom Viridiplantae; phylum Streptophyta; class Magnoliopsida; order Malvales; family Malvaceae; genus Heritiera; species Heritiera littoralis. Next base: position 2,094,868 of record JAPDPK010000053.1, on the reverse strand, counting down.
AGTAATCTGATTTGGCTACGAGATATATGGAAGGGTCCCATCCAAGTTGTGGTAACCAACCTTAAAGAGTTGCAAATTTACAGCTGCAATGGATTGACAGGTGTATTCCCAGTAATGCTTGTTCGAAACCTGCCGAAATTGAGGATTCTAGAAGTAGAGCGGTGTGAAAAGCTAGAGCAAATAATTGTGAAAGATGACATGTCAGTGTCATCATCACCAAGTCATGACGAATATGAAACGGGTGCAAAAACTCTGAAGGAAACATTGATATCTTTCCCTCTGTTAAAAAGATTGCACCTTAAAGAGTTGCCAAGCCTCGTGAGTTTTAGTCCTGTGGGTTATCATTTGGTATTCCCATCTTTGAATTATTTATGGATTCAAGGTTGTTCTCCGATGATTACAAGTTTCACTGCGGATTCAACATTATCTGTGCATGCTGAAACTAAGGTATTTATCTGTCAACACAGCTGTTACTTAAGATTTTTAATTAATTTATCTTTGTTTAATATGTCAATAGCAAGATGTATAGATAATAGCATTAAAAGCTGGATCAATCATATAAAAGACTAACATGGAAGCATCAAAATTATCTATAAGTTCTAAAATAGATTCTGTCCCATTATTTGAGTTGGGACGAAACTGATATTCCCGGTTGTCAAGCTTTGTAAAAATTAAAATTATATAGGCGAAAATATTGATAATCTTAGTACTCGTGGCTTGAAATCACTTTATTTTGTTAACAATTATTAGTTCTTATTTTTGAAATTGATACAATGAATATTATTTTGAAAAAAAAAAACACTTATAATATATAAAATAGTTATATTATTAAGACGAGGAAAGGTTTTAATTCACACATTAAATTAATAAAATGCTGATTATGGTTAATTTTAGATTTCAATTAAGTTTTTCTTTCTTTTGGATTTGAATTAGATTATCCTCCAAAACATTCATTAATCACTTTCAATGATCTAAGATCACTTTAGGATAACCAAATTCTTGCCAAATGCGGTGATTTAATTAGCATGTATAAATCATCATTTTTTTTTTTTTGAAGTGATCACCTCATATCGAACACCACCTAAAGTTTTTAACAATGCAAGGATGGTGTGCGTAGGCATTCAGGCAACTTGCCCAAGCTTGTCATTAACATTTATTTCTTCCCTATATGGCATTGAGCATTCTCCTTTTGATTTATATATAATCTTTTCTCAACAAATTTTAAATGAATGTGAAGGCACCTCGACTAGATGATACCGGTCCCTCAGAACGAAATATACGGTGGTCAACGATTGAGTGTCACTCACTGCCTCCATACGAGGAAGGAGATGAAATTCGACGATTGAAGTGACAAATGTGGCAAAAGCATAGAGTTAAGCGTAAGTATAGTATCATCCACCTTCCTTATTTTTTTTCTCTTTTTTACTTCGGTAAGTGATATCGTTTATACGAATATATTGTCTTATCTTTATTTTTTATATTCTTTTATCTGTGACTTACATATTTATCATTTTACACCGTGAATCAATAAAAATTGATTCAAAAAGTTTGGTAACATATTTGCATTGTTGTATGAACAATAGGTTGATAATGTTATGGCCTTCAAATTAAAGTGGAGATGTTAGTTTATGCATGGAGATAAAGATGGAGTAAGAAATCAGCAAATTTTTTATATTTCGACTGTATTTTGCCGTGAAGGATTCTTATAGTGTTTTATTGTATGCTTTGGACTGTATTTTGTTATGAAAGATTGTTATTGTGTTTCATGTCTCTGAGAGTTTGATGTATATATTTGTTACCTTTCAAAACATTTTAAAAGATTGGTGTATTATACATTTGTTGCCAGCTTCTCTTTAGCTAGTCATATTGGTATTTAAAGATTCCATTAAATATTACATGAGCTTCACTTGTGTTTTTTCTGTCATAATAGATATTTCATTAATAAAAAAATTGCTACAAAACGTAATATTTTTTAATTTCTTTTTTCAGTAATACTACTATTTACAACAAATTGCACCAAGCATCCATGACTTTCAAAAAATATTTTATTTTTATTCGATCGTGATTTATAAAATTTAATTTTTGAATTTGTTACATTTTAAAAATATTTAAATTCTTTTCATTATTTCAGTCTTTCATAACAATTAAATTTTTTAACTTAATTGCTGCGCACAAATCAAAATGTCGTCATCAATCATTTTCTCTTCAAAACTAGTAACCATAGTACTTTTGGACTAATGTTTTCTATATTTTAGATTATCAAACTCAAACCCACACTATGCTATAGGTCAACTATTGAAAGCTGTAACGTCCGGAATTAGAATATTTTGAACCAAATTTTTCCTTTTCGATGCCATTTTTCTTATTCAATTATTCGGTATCAATCGGTAGCATTGTCAAAAAGGACCGTCCCGGGCTAACCCTAACGGGTCAGGCCATAAATGGGCCGGGCCAAAAAGCCCTTTTGGTTAAATGGGCCTAAAAAAATAAGCTCATATCCGACCTTAAGGGCTAACAGGCTTAAATCGGCCGGCCCATATAAGAAATTAAAAAAAATAAATTTTATATTAAAATCTCATTTTTAGTAAATAAACAAAGTAAAATTTGAAATAAATATTAAACAAACATAAAATAAATTCATATTAAATCCATCAAGTCTTCAACATCATTTGAACATTACATATTAATAGTTTAACAACATAATATAAATTGTTTTAACAAACCTAGATACTGAAAAACATGTCTCAACAATATTAAAAATAAAAAACATGATAAATAGATTCATGTCCATCTATCTCTTCCATAATGTCAATCACATTCAATCAAATCTTTTTCAACTTTGCCATTTACAAATATAAATAAAGAATAAAATAAGAACTCACAAGAATTAAACTTATGAATTGATTAAGAATTGTCAACTAATTAATAACGTTACTTTCAAAACCAAGAGTTCAATTTCGGATGCAAATGAAAGTTTTCACGTTCTTATGATTTAGAGAACTTCAATACTTATTTAAAACACAATAATCAATACTAAAAAAACTCTCCAATGCTATTATTGTTATTGGAATGCCCAAGATATCACAAGCTATTCTTGCAAGCTTTGGAAATCTTGGCTTATGATCTTTCTACCATTGTAGCACATTTAAATTTTCAATCATGCGACCCATAATTTTTAGCTCTTCCAAATAAAGATCTAATTGAGATTTTGATTTTTCCACTTGAATAGTTTCAAATCTTTTAAAAGCCTATATCCTTGGACATTTCAAAATAAATTAATTGTTATTACAAAAGAGAATTTAAAATAAAGTATATACTTAAAAAAACAAAAATAAACTTTCATTACTTAGAGCAAATGTACTCTTCCCCTTCCAATTAGCATGTTTAAGAGATTGTGAGTCATTAGGTTGGTTTGAAGTAAATTAGTAATACTAAATAGTATTAATTTTATATATTTTACTTTGATTAAAATGTTAAACATATAAATAATTAAAATAAAAATAAAACTTTAATATAATTAAAAATATTAAAAAATTAAACGGGCCAACCCATTTAAGCCCGGGCCTAAATGGGCCAGGCGAGAAAGCCCTCTTTCTTAAATGGGCTACAAAAATGAAGTCCAAGCCCTAAATAAATGGGTTGGGTCAGGCCAGGCCGGGCCGACCCAACGGGCCTTAGCCCATTTTGACAGTGCTATCAATCGGTTTGCATTTGGTGTCGAGATAAGTTTTATTTACATTTCTCATTACTATTTAAATCTAGATACTATTATATTAATTAATCTACTAACAATTAAATAAGAATTTAAAATAAACATATAACATAATATTTATTATGCTGTTTATAGCTATTCAATATAAATTTACATCCCATTAATTTATTATATGTACATGTTATTATTTACATCCCATTATAAATACAGCTGCTGTTCATTTGTTAGTTTGAACATAAATATAAAATTCTAAAGTACTTGGTTACTGGATACTTCATACTTCTAGAAATTTTCTTCCACCAACCTGATGCAGCGGTTGTCATGCACTTTATGAGCTATCTGGAATGGTGAGAGGGAGGTGAGCTTTGGGAAAGCTCAGTAAGAAACTTATATAAAAGTGCGTACTATATGCAAATGAATAAAAATAATTTATTTTATTAATTATAAAAAGGTATATTAAATTTAAATGTTAAGAGGTAATTAAAAACATTAATTTCCTAATAGCTCACTAGGATACGCTATAGGAAGGATACTATAGTCGGCTAGGAAACCAGGTGGAGTATGAAAGGTACTTTGAAGTACTTGTCATGTTCCGGTCCCTAGATGCGACTATAGGGAGTAAACAATTGTCGATGAAGTACTTATGCTATGCAAAACATTAATAATTTCATGCAGTTTCCAAATCATGAAAATATATAAATTGATTTTATTTTATATAATTCCATAATGCAGTTTTCAGTATGCAATATGATAATATTTTCAAAGTCATGAGATAATGCAGTAATTTCAGAAATTTTATTCAGTAAGAAAAATAATTTATTTAAAATCATTAAAATACGATAAATGCACTTGTATCAGAAAACATATACTGTAAAACTTGTATCACTGCCTTTGTCACTTTTCAATCAATTCATGTACTAATCTTGTAAATCAAATCGTTCACTATTCCCGTAAATTAAATCATTCAGTAAATCAATCATTTGTCAAATATCACTTATCGATAGAAAATTATCTCTCAGAGATTCATGCATGCACTATATCCGATAAGAGACCTGTATAGGAAGGCTAAGGATCCGAAACTCCTTAGCCAATCCTACGAAACACTGTAACGAATGGCTATCGTCGATCACTCACAGTTTGCACTAGTCAGGTGTTCATTGCGTAAACCTGTGGATTTGACCATAACTCCCACAGTCATATCATGTAAAGAGGAAGGTTTGGGACGTCTCCCAGCCTAATCATCACTGTCTCATATGCACAATCATCAGGGAGACATCAATTTCATAAAATCCCTTCATATACTTGTAAGTCATTTCATATAAATCACTTCATGTAAATCATTTTGTATAGTTCAATTCATGTAAAGCACTTCATGAACCTCAATTCATGTAAAACACTTCATATAATTCAAATCATATAAATCGTTTCATGTAATTTAATTCATGTAAGCCGTTTCTTGTAATTCAATTCGTGTAAATCATGTCATGCGATTCAATTCATGTAAATTATTTCTTACAAATCAATTCATGTAAATCACTCGTGTAATGCAATTCATGTAATTCATATAAATCATTTCGGATAATGCAATTCATGAAAGTCATCGCATGCAATTTAATTTGTGTAAATCATATCATGTACTCATTTCATGTAAATCATTTAATATAATTCAATGCATATAAATCATTTCATTTAAATCAACTCATGTAAAACATTTCATATAATGAAATATTTAAACTTGTAGGAATTAAAGATAATTTTTATTTCTTGTATTCCGGTAAATTGGGTAAGAAACTATTAAAACGAGATTTTCGAGAATTTTCCATTGCAAGTAAAACATATCCCATGCAACTCGTATACATGTTTCTTACCTCTACTCCGTTCAGTATAAAATTCCACTGACACCTCTACGTTTCCTTATTTCTCGAATTCAAAAATGCATAGAAATTCTAAATATATTTTAAATTCCATATTCCAATTATAACAAATGTTTTATTAATTTTTATCTCCTAATTTAAAATTTCAAATAATTAATTTATTTTATTTTATATCAATTTCCATAATTCAATTATACTAAGCGAACATTTCTTCTGATTTCATTTCTCAATTAATTTCATTAACAGTTACATTTATTTTTTATAGCCTAATTCTTAAACCATGAAAATTCTCATGGTATTCCTATTTTCCATTTTATCAATCTCATTACTTTATTCATTTATTTATTCATTAAATTTTCTATTAAATGTTCTAGCATAACTATACTTTTATTGAAATCTTTCCTTATTTTAATTTTACTAACAATTCATATTTTAATTCTAATAATTATTCTATAAATCGATTACTCTATTAATCCTTATTTCCTAATGTATAATTTTCATGGAAATTTATTTTATCTCATATTAAATGTTAACCCCTAATTATAATTAAATTGACTTATTCTCCTACTTTTAATTTCATTAAAATTTTCTTATCTTTAATTATTTTTATTAAGATCAAGTATTTTCTTCTTCTTCTAGTATATTTATTGCTTCCTAATTCCATTTTACAATAGTCCTTATTCACTACTAATATCAATTTTACCATTTACTTATATCAATTTACTTCCATTTTATTAATTCTCATAATCAATTTATTTTATTTTCCTAATAATGGTCACCATATAATTATAATTAAATCATATTTCTCTTACTTTAGTTCACTCACCAATGTCATGTAATATTTTTTTCTAATCAATTTTCCATATTTCCCAATTCAAATTTCACTAACAACTTAATTAACCTATATATATATTATTTATTAACTATTACTTATAGAATTTTTTTCCGAAAAACTTATATATTAGGTCTTGATCAAAATTCCACACTTACTAAAATCTTTATTTATTTATTTACTTTTTTTCCTATGGTCGGCAGCAGTTTCATTTTTTTTTTTTGTCATTGCCGAGAGTTCAATGTCTCATTCTTTGTGCTTTCCATTCTTTAATTCAACTCTAATTTTATAAACCTTGTCCTACTCATCTAGGAATTACATCAAACATCATCAAATCATAAGAATTTCATCACCATCGTCAGCCCTGTTCTAACCAAAATTCACCCCTGTTTAACGCCACTTCATATTTTGCAACATTCATCACTGCAGCCATACTTCAAGTCAACTTCCTATCATCCTATGCTACTAATTCATATCAAAATACATTAAAATCACCAAATTTCTTCATTGTTTCTGCCCTAACCGAACCAATCTTCTTCTCCCATTCTCAAATTTAATTCCATTCTTGATCCAAAACACATCATTCATGCATAAAACAAGTTAAATACCATAGTTAAAATCAAGCAAAGCACCATCAAATGGCTTTACCTCATTCAGCCGAACAAACACAACCCCTCAAACCCAGAAAATTTCTTCACGTCAGCTTCATATATTTTGAGTTCAAGGCAATCTGGACGTAAGGAGCAGCTTGGGTGAAGAAGGTTAGGCGAATTCGTGAAGAAAGAGTGGGGTTTGGCATGGTTGATCTGAGGAATTTGGGAGAAAATAGAAGGAAATCGGGCTGCAGCAGAACCAGAGCAAGCAAGTCGGTGGAGAACAGACCAGAAATTTCTGGTTTAAACGGATATTTTCAGCTCCATTTTATCTTTTTTTTTATTAATTTTCCCCCATTAATATTTTACCACATAGCCCACTAACCAAATTCCCTTTCTTTTCTCTACTCTTTTTTTTTTGTGTTAATCGGGTCTGCAACCTCCTCAAATCGTGCAGCAGCAAGCTTCTCGTGGAAGCTTGCTGCGATTTCTCTTTTTTGTTTTTTTCAGATTTATTTATTTAATATACATATATATTATAAATCTATTTTATAGTTACAATTATATAGATACGTAACATATACTATTTATATATATTTATATAAATATAATTTATACTTTCTATACATATATTTAAAACACATATATGTATAATTTGTATTATAAATATATATTCCTTAAATCACATATTTTCCTATTTTATTATTTATTAATATATATATATACACACATAAAATTAAAAACAACATTTATTATTTATATATATTTTTATTTCTTTAAATATTAATTTTTTTATATCAAATAAAATTTTTAATTGTTAATTTTTTAATTTATCAATTGATCAAGTATCATAATCTAGAAGTATTCCAACCCTTAATAAATTTATTGATTTATTTCAACTAATCTTTTAACATTTAAAATTAAATTCACAAATATCTAATTTCAAAAATTGAAAAATCCGCGGTTGTCGCAAAAGTACATTTATCTCTTTATGGGAACCAGAATTGATCGACTTGGTATAACCAGTAAAGATTATAAGCGCTTACTGAAAAGTGGAAGATAAAAAAGAGCTGAAGTTTTGGTAGTTAATCTAACCTTCTGCAGCTAGAACAACGAAAATAATTTGTAGAATTAAACTCCACAAATCTTCTGCCTATTAATACATTTCTCCGGGGAATAGAAGGTATGCAAGTAAATTTATCAAGCATAGTAAAGATCAACTTGCAGACAGATTGGGAAGAAGGAAGAACAACCCACGAATAGATGATCCAAGTGCAGAACAGAACAAGAACGGGTTAAGAAGTGAGAAGAAAATAATTGAGAAAAAGAGAAGAAAAGATGGGAATAGGATTTTGTAACTTTCATTGATTGATTGATTGATTAATGATTTTATTACAACTTGTACTTATACACAAATGGAAAGAAAGATTGCTCAACAGATTACAATAGTTCTGTTACACAGAAAATGACTGCTTAACAATTAAAACTGCAACTATTGTGACTAAATCTTGACTTTTAAACACTTTTTCCACCAATCGTTTTCAATGTTAATTCTAGCTTATCAATAGCTCAATCTTCTTGTGTAACTATTGGTACCAATCCAACTAAAGTTGGACTCAACATCCTTGTAGCTAGCTGCCACCACTTTGCTATCATCCGTGATAAGCTCAAAAGTACGTTTCACCTTCATTTCCATTGGCATATAGACACCCATCAACGAAATAAATTTGGAATTCACTTTTACCCCCATCTCTGTTCGAGCAAACTCAGGACAAATAACATTCACTTGTATTTCTTTAGGTTTGTAGGTAATTTGAGAAGAATTTGGCAATAAAGCTTGATTTATTGAGATGGGTTTCGGAGTTTGGACAGGGGTAGATAGTAAAGATGGCTCTTCAAGGATAATGGTGTAGTATATTCAAGATTGATTCTTGAATATGAACCAGTAAAAGAGCTTCATGAATAGTTTTCGAGGTGAACAATTTTAACATTCTTGTGTATTCAAGAACAAATTGGTTATATAACTCTCTCATAATTTTACCTTTTTCAGCAAAGATACAAATTAATTATGATATTCAACAACAGTACTTTCTTGTCTAAGGGTTTAGAAATCCTGCCAAAGCAATTTGTCCTCGTACTCTTTAAAAAGTTCTTTAAGAAACCCTTCGAAAAACTCTCCAATCCAGCCCAATACTCTGGTAGGCCGACTTCTATTTGTGTATTGGGCTGGACTTGGATAAATCTTTTGGATATGATGAATTTTGGTTGCAAACCCCTTGAATTATTTTATTAATACTACTCTACATAAATATTATTAATCGAATTAGAATAAATTGAACTAAAGAATGACTTTTATTGATTTAGAAAATACTAAAGAATGACTTTTGTCGATTTAGAAAATATTAAAGAATGACTAAAATAAATTACTGCCATTTGAGCTGGTTAGCGATTAGTAAAAGCATATTAAATAAATGAATAATTATTTCATATACTGTCGGTAAAGTTTTTTATTTCACAAGTTGAGTTAGAATCATAACACATGTCCTATTTTATTTATTTTTAACTTTTTAAATATTTTTATAGGACATGTGTTACGATCCTAACATCACTTGTGGAGTAAAAAAACTCCACCGACGATGTATATAATAATTATCCTTAAAAAATTCCTTAAAAAAGATTAATGGTACATGAAAAGATAAAAATATTAAGAATGATATTTATTTAACATAAAGGTTGTACGAAAAGGAAAGCTTAATGACAACATCCTTTTCATTGATCGGACCACTTTAAATTTTTAAATATGCATGTGATAATCAACTCAACTTTATATTTTTATGATTTAATTATGGTACATGGCCAGTTGAGCGATATTAATTTTAGGACATTATTCTCAATGGCGCGTCATTATCCAAAATTATATAAAAAAAAATTTCAGTAATAATAGTCTAATGCCTATTCCATTTCAGATTAATTAAAGTAATTAACTACTCTTGTATGCCAGAGATTAATACTGGCTGCTCTGGATCCATACAAAGACTCCATATTTATCTCTTGAGTTTGCTTAATCTTCTGGATTATTGATTTTCTGGAAGACGTTGAGACAAAAGGAATAGTCACTAGCTGTAGCACTAAACTATTAGAACAGAGGTACTGCATTTCATCTTATGTCTAGGATAAATTACTTCTTAGTGATAGGTTTCAAGAAAAAATGCTAATCCAGATCCTCTTCAACGTTCTTTAGCTTTCCACTTAACTTTCGGCATAATTTTTATATCCTTTTGCTTACCTTTAACAGAATTTTCTTTGACTTCAGATTGTCAATAATGGCTTATGACTTCTCTACCTCTGCTGCTTCTACCACCGTGGGAACATTGATGGTTGACTACCTGGTGAAGCCAATAGATGGTCGTCTTCATTACATATTTCGATTTGATAGCATTGTTGAAGATCTCCGAGAGCAAGAAAAAGACATTGACCTCGACGCAAACTCGATTGCAAGAAGATGTTAATGATGCTACAAAGCAAAATCGAGAAATTAATAAGTATGTAGAGGACTGGCTGAAGTAGGTAGAAAAGGTCTCAGAAGTGTACAAAGTCGTGAAAGTAGAATTGCAGAAAATCAGAGGTGTTTTATTTGCTACCCTAATTGGTGTTGGGGATATCTACTAAGTAAGAATATTGATTAGAAGATACTAGCTATCACTGCACTTGTAAATTCTTCCAAATTTGATCGAGTTGCTCACCGAGCTTTGCTTAATGGTGCAAACGAACAGAACTTTCAACGAACTGATTGTAAATATGTTCAATTTCTATTTGTTTACATTAGTTTATTATTCTTAACAAACAATCACAAATAGAGGTGTGGTTCATTGGTTTATGTTTGGGAACAAACTCATTTAATATTCGTTTAAAACTTGTTTTTTTAAGGAATCATTTATGTAGGATTATTTTAATATTAAAACAGAGGTGTGATTCGTTTAAAACTATTCAATAATAATAAACTTTCAAATTACTTATTTACTTATAGATTATTTTAATATGTAATTATTAAAATTACATATTTATGTAGGATTTTTTAATTTGACATCATATATATTAGAGTGAATACAATTTGTTGGTATAAATTTTTTTGTTTAGTGTTCATGAACATATTCTTTTAATGTTCATGAACATTGTTTGTGAACATGTTCATTAATGTTCGTGAATAAGCTTAACCAACATGAACATGAATACGAACATACTTAAAAAAATAAACAAACAAACACAAACATTATAACGTTCATTCATATTTGGTTCATTTACACCCTCTCCTTCCTGGCATTGAGTTCTTCTCATCTAAGGGTCTCATTACTTCTAAATCTCCAACTTGTGATTTCAATGAGATTATGGGGGGCATTGAAGGATAATAAAGTCAACATGATTAGAGTGCGGAGCATAGGAGGGGTGGGCAAGACAGCTTTAGTCAAAAGAGTGGGCAATAAAGCCAAAGAGTTACAACATTTCGATCAAATTGTCATGGCTATTGTGTCTCAAACTCCAAAAAGGGGAAAAGTACAACATAAAATTGCAGACTTTTTGGATTCAAAAACAGGGGAAAAAAAGATCCTCATAATCTTTGATGATATTTGGAATGAATTCAACTTGACGGACATCGGAATTCCATTTAGTCAAGATCATGAGGGTTGTAAAATTATTGTTTCAACAACAAATGAGCAAATATGCAACTCCATGGAAAGTCGGGTTATGGTTTCACTATTCAAAATGAACGCAAGCCTTGATAATGCTTCTACAGACATTATTAAGGTGGCTACGGAAGTTGCAAAAGAATGCAAGGGTTTGCCTACAGTTATTGTTACACTAGCACAGGCTTTAAAAAGTAAATCTCTTAGTGGATGGGAATTAGCATGGAGGCAAGTTAAAAGTTCTAGATTAATGGACACTGAATTGCTTACTTGTCTTAAATTGAATTAGAATCATGAAGGGCAATTAATTATTGAGGGTAAGGAAGGAAACAAAAACAGAGGAGGTTTCTGGTAGCTAAGCCTATGGATTTGAAGGAATCATTAATCTCTTCTATCATGAGTTAGGTGGGCTATACTCTCCGTCATATCAGATTCTGTTAACTTTGTTCATGTAAGGATCTGTGCAATATTGTGATAAAGTAATCAATTCTTTCTTTCTTTCTTTTGGCCAAAAGAAGCTTGTGTTGATAAACCATTCAAAACTTTCAAATCATTGAGAATTTTAATATTCAATGCTTTAATATTTTCAAAGTGTTTGTTAATCTATTTTTAAATTAAAACCACTTATTAAAAAATTTTCAATGATAAAGTGAAAAAAAAAACTTTAGAAAAAGATGAAGCACCGAATGAAGAGGGGAGACAAGGAAAGAGAAGGAAGTATAAAAAATCTTATCTTTTTAAAAACTACTTATTGTATTAAATTATTGTTTTTTAAATAAAAATTTATTATTTAACTACATTAATATTATATTAAATCTTTATTTTTAACTATTATTTTTTAAAAAAAAAATTTCGATACAGAATGCTTATAAATTTATAAAACAACATTTCATAATTAAAAGATTTGAATATTACTATTACAAAAAATAGTAAATTATAATAGAAAGTATATAAAGCAAACTATTACTAATTAGGGTACTCCATGTCCTTTGTTATTTTCATTCTAAGAACCACCAAATTTCATTACTTCACTGCCCAATTGTAATAAAGAACAATATTGTGTCATGACCCGGAGATCGTGATGTACACTTAACATTTACATTTATTCCACTTAACAAGTTTACGAACTAAAGTTTTTCTTTTCATTTTACTGTTTGTATTCGATGTTAGTGTAATCGCTAAATAAATATCATTCATTCTTTAGTTCAAAAGTGAACTAAATTATTCTAAAAGCAAGCAATGATCACTTTTACCCCAAAACAATTTCCTGTTTAGAAAGCAAATTGAAAATATCCTCTCCTAAAATAAGAGATTTCTCTAATTAATACCACTTGCAATTACATTCATGTCGTATACTCCAATCACAATAATAATTTTCACAGTCCACATCAAACACGTCAAACAGACATCATATCAATAATCCCAACATATCCACGACTACTCATCATATATCTACCATTCATTATCCTAATTTACATCCCATCTTATAATACTGTACAAAATTGCTCGAAAGTAAAAGTATATACAAAAGATAATATTACAATACCAAAATATTTAAGGTAAGGCCCTTGAGAGTTGAGACATTACAACCACTAGAATTGTCTAAACGTGCCCTCCTAACTTGAGTTCAATTTGTAGGGGAAATTTAATTGCGTTTAATGAGCGAGGGTTCAGTAAGTTATTTATATAAGTGCAAAATTAGGCATATACTGTTCTAATGCAAATGCATGAAACCTTTAAGGAAAGATTCTCATATCATATTCCCTCTGTAAATATTTATCAAAACATTTCAGATCATGTCCTAGAGGACTCTAAGTGAGCAAGAGTCGATCTCTTCTCCCCATGCCCTCACCGGCGTCAATCCCTCCTCTCTCTCTTTCTCTGGTCGCCGCTCTACATGCTCTCCTCTATTTGTTTACAGAGGAGAAAGGAAGGGAATTAGGTTATCCCGATTCCCTTTTCCTTTTTTTTTAAACATATAATATTTATTTATTATTAATTTTTCTTTATTAAATTTTTTTTGTTTATTTTTAGTCTGCTGAGCAGACTTTGCAACCGAGACAAGCTTCCTTGGGAAGCTTGTCCCAATTTTTATTATTTTATTATATGTATATATATATATTTTAACAATACACATAAATATATATTTATATGCTAAATCTATTTATATTAGTAATATATATATTTATAACATGTATTATAAATATATAATTTTTTTTTAAATTATACTTTCTAAATAACCAGTATATATCAAAATATATTAATATATAATACATATATATCACAAATATATTTGTTATTGATGTGGGTCAGGTTAAAGATTACTGGGCTTTTCTATAAGTCAAACTGAAGAATATTGGGCCAAATGATAATCTAAGACCAAGAAGAAAGAGGACTCAAAAGGCCTATAAATGATCCATTAAATGAACATTTAAGCTATGGGTCATAAAGGTAATTACGCGCAATCTAACTCCTATAAATAGGTCACAGGTATCATCTCTAAACCCTAAGCTCTATTGGCCTACTGAAACCCTGCCAAAACCCCGTCTGACTTAAGCATTGGAGTGCGCGTGCAGAGGAAAACCCCTGCGCCCCCTGATGGTTTTCTACTTTGCAGAGTTCATGGAGACACGTGGAGGAAGAAGACAAGGATCGACGTCAGCAATCAATCATTGTTGTTTTGGGCAACAACAATTGGCGCCGTCTGTGGGAAACAAACAAAAAAGCCATAAAAAAATGGTGAAAAACGATCTGTGGAAGACAGGGTACTAGGCTGCGGCAGGGTGCATAGTTTACGTGACAGGTCTTGGACGAGAGAGTGGTTCGTGCACGTGCACAGAACAGTTTGTCGCGCATAGGTTTCACACTCACATAAGAGTCTATCGAGCACAAATAATTAAAAAATATATATATAATAAATAAATATAATACAATAGCGATAGAGTGGCATGTGCACGGGACAAAACAATTTGTCGCGCGCAAGGCTTCAGGCGACAGAACAGTCTATCGCGCGCAAGCTTTAGGCGATAGAACATTCTGTCACGCGCAAGGTGCATGCAGCAGACTATTCACGCGACAGAACAATCTGTCGTGCAGAAGGCATACAACAGGCCTTGGACGAGACAGGCTCTCCGCCCGTGACAGGCCTTGCAGAGATAAGTCCCGCACGCGAGAGATCTTTTGGGTGAGAGAGTGTCTCTCGCCTTTAGATAGCTCCCACACGCGACAGCTTTAGGCGATATAGAGCACAATCCCGCAGCTACACCTTGGGCGAGAGTGAATAAACTTTGACGAGAGAGGGTCTCTCGTACGAAAATTATATTTACTTTGCCACTTTAAAAGCTCCCGCGATGAGGAAATTAAAAGTCTGCCGATAGACGTTAAGCAAGAGAGCCTCTCGCTCGGAAGCTACTTTGACTTTCTTTCTTTGTTTTCCTTGTGGTTGGCAGCAGCAAGGTTAATGATGATGATGATTCACGATAGAGCTGTGCAGCGAGGTTAACGATGATGATGGTTAACAATGATGATGATTAACGACATATTCCATGATAGAAACGGAAAGCTATGGAGCCTCTGATTGTAGTATTCCAAGCTACTTTGACAACACTATGGCTTCTCCTTCATCAATCCCTCATCACTGCTTCAGCTTCAGTAAAAAATGCAACAGAATCACCGAGAGAGACAACAAGACAGCCACATAACTTGACTTGACTTGACATGACAAGGCGCAAAACAAAAGCATAACAATAAAACGAGATTGCTTTGCACCTGGAAAGTGTCATTTAATGTTTGCAAAATGGCGTGAAACAACAATGGATAAATTTGTTTGAACTAGATGGAAGGACGTCATGATTGCTTTTTGTTTCTCATCATCCACTATCTCCTCAATTACAACTATAGTTAATTTAAAAAAGAAAAAGTAAGCAAAAAGCCGTGCTGCTAAAGCTAGAGATGAGCTTGATATTTTCCAAAGTGGGCTTCCGCTGGATTCCTATAACCCCAAACTTGCCTTTCTTTAAAATAAAATAAAAAAAGAGTTGATTTAATCGTATGCTTCATTATCTGCCAATAAGAAATTTTTTTTAAGACAATAAGTAGGCTATAATTGTTTGCCTTGGGTGACGATAAAATGTCCTTCTTCATATATATATATATATATATATATATATATATATATATATATATATATATATGGTAGGATACATCGAAAAATGATATCTAGCCCCTGCATCAACAAGGTGAAAGTAAATAATCCGGACACTATTAAATTAAGGCTGAAGTGGTTCGTTATTATCAGTACATTTTTAGTGTTGATCTCATTGGATATTATCTTCATGATATGGCCCGTAGATTATTCTTCTTCAATCAGCTCAAAAACAGCCAGAAATTCTAGCGTGAAGCGATGATACGAGTTAGCCTGAGCTTTTTTGACTGGGAATAGTTGTACGAGGCACATCTTCTCGATAGGCTTTCGCACCCGACAAGCTTGGCGAGAGAAAGGCTCTCGCTACAACAGGCATTGGGTGAGAGAATCTCCCGCACGCGACAAGCCATGGCGAGAGAGGGGTTCCCCGTGCACAACAGGCCTGGCGAGAGATGGGCTACTTGGCACGACAGGCTTTAGACAAGATAGTGGATGCCGCATGCTACAGGCTTGGCGAGAGATAGCATGCTACTGGCGACAGCATTCCTGTCGCCCGAAATATCTCGAGCGACAGAGTACAAGGAGTGACTTCCGATATATTATTTCTCACCAACTTGTTGTCAATGCCTCTCGATGCCGGCAAGATTTGATGCCAACCTTCTCCAACGCTTGCCACTTGATCCATGACGTCAGTCGTCGAATTTTC
Organism: Heritiera littoralis; assembly: GCA_031772115.1. NCBI lineage: Eukaryota > Viridiplantae > Streptophyta > Magnoliopsida > Malvales > Malvaceae > Heritiera > Heritiera littoralis. The sequence continues at coordinate 2,078,325 of JAPDPK010000053.1, read as the reverse complement.
TCGATATGAATTCTTCATCTCGTGCTCTGATTCTCGATTCCTTCACCAGAATGATGAATTCTTTTCCTTGCCAAAGCAACTTCCAATGCTGCTTTATATAAACCAGTTTTGGAATGCTTAGACACTATCAGTTCTATTGAATTTCCCATGCTTTTTTTTTTTGCCTTTTGCAATTTCTTAATGCTTGCCCAAATTCGTAAGTTGTTTATTCCCATATGTTTTGTCAGTGAAAGCCAACGAAAATGCTGTGTGTCAGATGATATTCAGTTGGTAAATTTTCTTCTCTACATGATTGCACGTGGATTTATTCTCCTTGTATTATCCATGTGGCAATCAAGAGTGTTATTGAAATGGGAAAGAAGTTACCGTCATATGTCTGAAAACAAAAGTTTTGTACAGTCATAGCACGAGCCTATCAAGCATGGTTTCTGAACTAAATAGACATGATGTGGGGAAAACGTTGCCATCTTTCACCATCGCACACCCCTATATGATCCAGAGCTTTTTTTTTTCAGACATTCACTTCTCCAGTACATTCAATTCCTTGATCTGAAAATGCCTCCACAAGCTTTGGAAAAAGCTTAGCGAGCATGATTTTGAACCCAGTAGAACTTCCTTTAAGATTTTCATCATGCCCCTTTCCACCACATTCAAGAGCAGATCCTACTGGCGTGCCTTCCATGTATGCACTGCAAGCTGACAGAATAATTTTGGCACGTCTACTAAAGTGCTCCTTGACAAGTGCCTCGAAATGCTTGGGTGGCTTACGGAGTATATAAAGCATAGACTGGCAGGTGACAAGGAATGCATTTTCATTATAGCTTGCTAAGTTTGTCTTCGCCTCAGCACTTCCTATCTGTTTATCATATCCAGCCTCTTTGAAATAAGGTTTCTCATTAAGCACTAGAGCCTGGAGGGACAGAAGAACTTGAAGAATTGTGGAGCTTTCAGGATTCCACACCTCAGTGTCTGAACCTGTCCATGTATTTAGAAGGCTAAAGCAAACCTTCCCTGATTCGTACAAGTTAGGATTGAGGTGCAACCCCCCTGACCGGTAGTGCACCAAAGGTGGTTCATATGGATACTCTAAAGGAAGAAAAATGTCAAAAAAGAACAGCCCATCATGGTAAGGTATTCCAGGGGCACCAACAAGGGCTGCTTGTAGTAGATCCATCCTTTCCTCGTATACACGGGCATAAATAATTTCTGCAGGAAGGTTTTTCTCTGTAGCACGTACGATAATAAAAAAAAAGTTTGATGTAAGGTCACCAAGGCGACAAGGTGGCTCGCACCCGCAAGGCACGCGAGTGTTGCATGCGGCAGAGTGTCTCGCCTCGCGTCCGCACGGCATACCTGCTGCAAACAAGAAATTAATCACAAAACGCACGAAAGGAATCGAACACGCAACCTTCTGATCTAGAGTCAGATGCGCTACCACTGCGCCACGGATCCACTTTGATAGTATGTTGGTCTCGACTATAGTTTAGTAATCATTCTGCCGCACATGCAAGCTACGATGGCGATAGAATATCGCGGGCACGCGATAGCTTAGTCTGTCGCGTACAAAGCCCACGCAGGTGAGCATTTCGCACGACCACGGGGCCCACGCGGCAGGCCATCGTGCCGCAAGCATGTGCAAGTGTGAACCCACATGCGAGCCACTCTGTCGCAAAGCTCTCTCAACGTCCGCATAGAAGCGCGCGTGCAAATAATGCAAAAAATATTTGCGCGGCATACGACTCGAACATGGGCTGTCCAACACAGTTGACAAGCAGCCAACCATCAACCAACACAAATTTGTTGTGATGCTAATTGGCTTTCAATTATATTTGAACTATTCCTACAGCATGTTACAACATTATGGCTCTTACACTTCGAACCGCTCTCTGGACTACCTCGGGTCGATAAGGCTCAAACATTCGAATACAATGGGTCGATGGGCCTACACTCCTAACCAACTTGAGCAACGAGGCCCAAAACTCTAGAAGCAAAGCTTGAACGAAGAATTGCTAGATAAGCTTTTGCTATAATGTTTTTATCTAACTCCACTTTAGTGTGGGTGAAAATTAAACACACGCGTCAGGCATACAGCATGATGCAACGACGCGTAAGCCTTGGCAGGTACATGATAGACATACGGTACGATGCCTCAACGAGCGATACACGTGATAGGCCATTGACGAGAGAATTGCGGGAGCGCACAACCCCATGCAACAGAACTTGACGAGAGAGGGGCTCCCCGCACGCGACAGGCCTTGGACGAGATAGGACAGGCCTTGGACGAGATAGGACAGGCCTTGGACAAGATAGGGGCTCCCGTACACGACAAGCTTATCCGCCACACCTAAGCTCGCCTGTTATAGGGATGGCCAAGCACAATACTCACATAGTAGGACCTTTGGCGAGGTAGAGCAATGGGCGAACACAGATCGCACGTGACAGGCTCCTTCGGCGAGAGAGTGGCTCACCCAGTAGAGCAAAGATGGCGAGCACAGGACGCCTACGGTAAGCATCTTTGGCGATAGATTCGCTTGCCTACACGACTAAAACTTTGGCGATAGAGTGGCTTGCCCATGCATCGGCCAATACAGGCGAGCGCGGGACCACTCGGTACTCTTCTTTCACGATAGATTGGCTCGCCCACACGACAATCACTTGGGCAAGAACCTATACGACGAGAACTGTTACACAAGGCAGGCGACAGCCCCGTCCAAATTAATGACCCTTGTAATGTCACAAAAGTGCACACGAGTGCATCAAGCAAAGACAATGAAGGGGTGATGGTCCAGGTAGAGCACCCCATTAGCGTTGACAGCAAGAAATGAAAGCTAATTGGTGATGAGTTAGAAAAAAGCACGTAGCCAATTGCTTGGATGCAAGGTCAGCGAAGTCCCTTGCACATTGTTATAATCTTCACCGACTAAGCAATAACATGCAGGTGGTAGCAGATTTGAGGTACCCTCATATTATGCTTTCGATTTTCTTGTCCACTCTAACATTGTGATCAAATTAGGCAGGTGTTTAGAGGAGGCACTAGCCACTGTCTTGTAAGACAGCAAGCCAGGGAGAGCTCAGTTCGATATAGTTGGATCGAAAACAACTTGCGATATGCTTATAGGGGTAGATTGCTAGTACGATCCATAGTAAATGTCCGAGCATTTGCACTTTACAGACTCTATGAAGACAAAGACTTGGAACTGTACTGGCGGTAAAAACTTATTATTATTTTAACATTTGCTGCAATTATGTTCTTACTTGTTCCATTTGATTGAAAATACTATATTATGAAACGAAAGGCCAGTTGTTTTTATCCGTACTATGATAATCCTCCATGTTTGATAGACATGTTACAGGAATAGAAGAAGAAAAAACAGAAGCTGGCCAAAGAGACGGGCACAAATAAGTCCTTAAGCGAAAAATGCGCGAGACGGGCAAAAATAAGACCCTAAGCGAGAAGAAGACGCAAGACGGGCACAAATAAGTCCTAAGCAAAAAATGTGCGAGACGGGCAAAAATAAGACCCTAAGAGAGAAGAAGACACGAGACGGGCACAAATAAGTCCCTAAGCGAAAAATGCGCGAGACGGGCAAAAATAAGACCCCAAGCGAGAAGATGCGAGACGGGCACAAATAAGTCCTTAAGTGAAAAATGCACTAGACGGGCAAAAATAAGACCCTAAGCGAGAAGATACAAGAAGGGCACAAATAAGTCCCTAAGCAAACAATGCGCGAGACGGGAAAAAATAAGTCCCTAAGCAAGAAAATCAAAAGTCCCTAAGCGAAAAATGCGCGAGACGGGCAAATCAAAAGTCCCTAAGCACAGGAGGTGCGAGACGGGCAAACGAAAGTCCCCAAGCGAAAAATGCGCGAGACGGGCAAATCAAAAGTCCCTAAGCGAAAAATGCGCGAGACAGGCAAACAAAAAGTCCCTAAGTGAAAAATGCGCTAGATGGGCAAATCAAAAGTCCCTAAGCACAGGAAGTGCGAGACAGGCAAAACAAAAAGTTCCTAAGCACAAAAGGGTGCGAGACGGGCAAAAATAAGTCTCTAAACGAGGTACGTTACAATTTTATCAGATTACATTTAACATATTATGTTGACATCTCGGATATAAACGATATTATATTCTAACAAGTCCTTAAGCGGATAGTATGCAAGACAGAACCAATACTCCAGTAAAAGTTCTTCTTTGGACACAAAAAGTTGCAAAGAAAAACTTGGGGAGCGCACAGTATGCAGGCTGTGAGGTATGGTACGAGGTACGTTACAATTTTATCATTGGATATGTGCTACAATTGATTGACAAAGTGCATTTAACGTTTTATATTGGCATTCCGGATACAAAAACAATGTTATAGTCTTATCAATTCTATAAAGTCCCTACGCGAAAAATGCGCAAAATGGGCAACATATGGGCTTGAAACGAAAAATGCGCGAGGTAAGCCATGAATCTAATAAAAGTCTTTAAGCAAAAAATGCACAAGATGAGCAACACATGGGCTTGAAGCGAAAAGTGCGCGAAGAAAGTCTGATTATTATAGATTAGTGCAAGGTAAATGTGTAGTTGCCTATGTAAATGTGTTTAAAAATGTGTTGATGAGTTTGTAAAAGACTAAGCTCTTTCACAAAAAACTGGGGAGCACTCTAGATTAACTTTTGCATCAAAAGGAGTATCGAAATTAACAAGCACCCAGGCATATGCGTCCTGAGGCGCTATAATATCAAGAGCTTGATCCTTAGGAAAATTAGTCTCTGGATTATCTCAATAATCTTCGTCCAAACCTGTGAGAATCTCGACCATCTCGAGTCGAAGAAAAGGCTCCTAAGGGCTGGTAAAATCAGATAGATCTTTATAAGTATTTATCCTCAGAAAAGGTTCCAAATCCTCAGCATCTTGATCAAGCTTCAACCAATCAGGAGCATGCCAAATACAAATTGCATGTGATGAAACCAATTAAGAACATATGCATCCTCTTGTGGCATTTCTTGACGATGCACCACCATGGCCTTAACCCAGATTTGGTTTTCTTCCTCTTGGCTAATAGAAGGCTTTGATGGCTCTGCAATCTTGTAATTTCTCCTTATAGCTCTTGGTTTCGGTCAGCTAAGACCTTAAATTTGAAAAGAAGGGTGGTATATTCCACTTGAGAAGCATTTAGCTCAGATGAGAAAAACATATCTCAGTAGTGTCCTGAAAAAGGCACTTGACAAAAGAAATAATGACACGATGTCGTTTCTGCTACAAATAATGACAAAGTCCACTAGTTGAGCCCTCAAATGAAGATGAAAAAACTCTTGTGATAATCCCAGAAGGAGGGTAGCAAAAGAATTTGAAAAGCCCATTCTTTATATACTCTTTCACAAGGTAAACCCTGAGAAAGAGTGAGGAGCAATTGATGTGGGTCAGGTTAAAGATTACTGGGCTTTTCTATAAGTCAAACTGAAGAACATTGAGCCAAATGATAATCTAAGACCAAGAAGAAAGAGGACTCAGAAGGCCCGTAAATGATCCATTAAATGACCATTTAAGCTGTGGGTCATAAAGGTAATTACGCGCAATCTAACTCCTATAAATAGGTCACAGGTATCATCTTTAAACCCTAAGCTCTATTGGCCTACTGAAACCCTGCCAAAACCCTATCTGACTTAAGCATCGGAGTGCGCGCGCAGAGGAAAACCCCTGTGCCCCCTGATGGTTTTCTACTTTGCAGAGTTCATGGAGACACGTGGAGGAAGAAGACAAGGATCTACGTCAGCAATCAATCATTGTTGTTTTGGGCAACAACAGTTATAAATATATTTATACTAGATAAATAAATATATGTGTCAAATATACTCATTTTTTATTTAATTCATGTATAATATGTTTTATACATTAATTTGATTTATTTTCAATATTATATATTTTCATGTATATTTGTCATGTACACGTAAAAATTTAATTCATTAAATTTCTCATGACATTTCTATTTAATTTATTACTTTATAGTTCTCTTAATTCTTTTTAAAAAAATTTCCAAATAATCTATTTACTCCAAGTCCCTATTTTGATTTATATTTACTGTGATTCGAAATTTACGGTTATCACAATATGCATATAGCTATACATAATATCAGCTTTGTTTTATATATTTCTTATTGGCCATAGGCTCAGCTCGCTCCTTTCTTCCTCCAGAATATCTGTAGTAGTTCCATTTCGCTAAAGAGGTTGAGTTGATCAGTATCCCTCAGGCGAATGCTTAGAGATTGTAGAGGTATATTGTTTTGCTTTTATATGTTTAGATATTGTATTTACAGTACTACTATATGTAAATTGTACAGGGGATGTAAAAGATGTTGTAATATACTATATAGATGGTCGTTGTCTATATCTATCTTTTATAAATGAAGTACTATTTTTATAAATAAAAATTGTAAATGATAAAGCAACTGAATGAAAACATTGCTGATAGCCCAACCAAATATGAAAATTAAATGAATGCTTAGTATATAAAATGTCTAGATCAGAACGTTACACAGTATCAATCTCAAATTTAAAAAAGTTAAAAGATTCAATTAAAAAAAAGATTATTCCACACCAATTTTTTTCAAATAATAATATTCAATCGGATATATATTAAATAAAAATTAAATAAAATAAGACATATTATTATTTTAATTCATTTGTAAAGTTAAAAAATTTTACTAATGGTATATGAGATATTAGTCTTTAAATTAAAACAAGTGACATGGCACTTGGCATGATATTTACGTGATTTATTTGACGTTTTTATCATTTTATCGTTAAAATGTAATTAAATTGATCTAAAATAAAATATGAATGATCAAAATGACTCAAATAAAAAGTGTAGGATATGAGGTCTACTCGGTGCTAAGAAGACAACCGAAGATCTTCACAGATACAGTTCGTGCTTTCCAGATTGGAAATCCAGCAATGACCTGTATGAAGTTTATCTCCGCGTCCCCAGATGGAGATAAGGATGGTGGGTACAGTCACAGAAGTGCTCATTTAATTGATCTTCTACGCTGTGGAAAAAAGAATAAAATTCAATATAATGCCAAACAGCCGTGGAAGAAAAAGCCGTCAGTCAGGCCTGGATGGATGGCTACGCGTCGCGCACTAGGATTAAAGGTGCTTTATGAAAGATTCCAGCTTATCTCTGGGAAAAGTGTCCTTTGGCTAGGTGCCGACAGCAATAATTTCTGGTTAATTACTGTGCCGACAGCAATAATGTTATGGTTGGTACCGGCACCGATAAAGTAGTGGCTGACTATCAAAAGAGATTGAGGAAAAAGGAAAAGAAATGTCCAGTTGAAAACTGATTTAAAAATGGAATAGTGTACGATTGTAGGGGGGAAAACAAGTTAACCAATTGGAAGATGACACTCGTCGTCAAAAATGATAATAAAAAATTGACGGTCCCTGTTGGAAGATTACTTTATATATTTGTTATAGATTTTAAAATGAATTTTATAGGATATATATATATATTAGATATTTGTAAAATTAAAAAATAATAAAAAATTACTCAAATTATTTTTATCAAATTATTTTTCATTAGTAAATGTTTAATTTTATTTAAAAAATAATAATCCATTTACAGATGCCCAGTGTAGTTGCATCCAAATGCAACCTAAATCAATGGAAATTAAGTTGGTAGATAAGATAAGAGGAAAAAGTCAAACTGTTGTTAGCTGCTTGCGAGTAGAAGATGAGTATGAAGAAGCCTTTTTTTTTTTTCACACTGACTGACAGACACTAGATATGCAATGCAGGTTTCAAATAGAGAAATAATATTAATATTAATATTTATATTTATGTGTGTCGATCCACTTATAAATGTTTAAAATTAATTTAATTTCATATTTTTATATTTTTTTTATATAATTTATATTTTTTAATATAATTGTCAAAATTTATATTCTGTTAATGTAGATAGTGTATGCAAAATATCTAATTATTTATTTGATAATAATAAAATTTTAATCTTTAATATATATTAAAAAAATGTTATTCTGGATCAGAATGATAAAGATATTTGATCAATTTTAAAATTTACGTGTATGATAGATATATGTAATTTGTTAAATTTAATGGTTGATTTATAAAATATTAATTCTCCATGATGTTATAAAAACGTGAAAAATAATTTGTTTTATATTATTCATTAAGGTTTCATTTATTTTGTGAAAATCGGTTGTTAACATTTTTTTTTTGAAAATATTTGCAGTTTTTGAAAAATTGAAACTTTTTATTGTTTCAATGAGTTTGAAAATTATTTTTTATTATTGGTTGTTTTTTAATATAAAATTGTTTACAACAATATTAACGTATCTATTAAGACATTAATTTAAAAATAGTTATATTTTAATAATAATATTTAAATAAAAAAATTAGAATTGAAATATAATTTTTTTTATCGCAATGAATAATATTTCTTATTACACCATTGTTAAATAATGATAAAATTTCTTTCATTAGTATATATTTAAAAGATATTATTTTTACTAAAACGATAAGTATATTGGATTGATTTGAAAAATTATGTGTAAAACAAAAACAGATAAAATATTAAATCTAACCATCGATTTATAAAATTTTTAATTATACATGAAAGTATTAAACATATAAAAGAAATTAATTTTATATCAATGTAGCTTGATCCTATTTTTTTCTCTTACTAAAAACTATTAATTTTTATTTTTTATCGTCCACCCTTTTTGTCCTCCAACTTTTTTACTAGAAAACCCAATTTAGAGAAAAATAAAGATAAGTTTTATTGTTGGTCTTCCACTTATTTTTCAAGTTCTCTTTTTTTTTTCTTTTTTTTCTTAATTAAATAAAACCGGTGATGATTTCGAAGTAAAAGACATCGAACGTCGAACAACATACAAAATTTTATTTCTGCACGCATATGCAATGAAATTTTATGAATTGATTTTTTAAGGATGATATTAAGTATGAAATCCTAAAACAAGAGGAAACCATAATGAATCATAATAATCCAAGTCATCAACGTTTAACTTGTGATCTTTTCATACATATTGTTGTGTCATTATATGAAAACGCGTTTCTACAAAATATTCCCAAATCATATCAATTTTTTTCTTATTTTTTCCCTTTCTATCTTTCTTTCTTATATATTTGATTGATTCAAGTATCAAAACACAAAATACTTGACTGATTCAAACATTAAAATGATCTCAAAATTACTTCCTCTTTGGTCAAAGGCCTTAAATGAGCTAAGTTACTGTTTCGATCTCTTACTGTGAGACTTCCCAACATCACATATATCCTCCTGAGTCAAAAAAGCCTAAATTTTCCATATGAATCAATTAAGTGTTAACATAAAGAGAGATTGAAAATATGAAAGATCAAAATGACACAAGTAAAAAAAATGAAGGATTAAAATGACTTTCTAATTATAGTTCGAGATTAAAAAAGTCATTAAATGTACAATGGATCATGACTTGTAATTGAATGATCAGACATTTGGTGCATGCTGTATGGTGGTTATTTAGTCATGGGTACTTGTCTTAATGTTACAATCGTTCGTAAGCGTGATATTCTGAATCAACTGAGTTGATATGTTGGACTAAGTGGCAATAAGTTCCAACTGGGGCGGGCAACTTTTTGACTAATGTGGTACGATCTTATCAAATCTCTCCAGGCCTTTTGTTTTTCTCCGGCTGCTGTTTAATTTATTCCAATCAGTGCAAGTTCATATTAAGCATGTAATTACTATAAAATTTCAATCACCAAATAGAACTCGAGAAAATAATTATTGTTTTATCTGCTGCTTGTGAGACAGATTAAACACTTGTTCGGATTCAAACGCCACACATTCATTTTAAAATCAAGGGCAACGCGTTGAAGATCATTCTCATCGTGTTGCACTTTGGGTGATGTAGATCGGACCCTCATTCGTACAATATAAAATTTATCTACATCAGTAGGATTTCTTTTTTTCAATTTTTCCTTTTTTTTTTTCTTAAAAGCCTTTCTTAATTTGTTAAGTTTTTTATTTGTAAGTTTCAAATTATTTTATTTTACTTTTGAATTTTTCGATTTAAAAGTTTTCAAATGATTTATTTTTAAAACTTTAAAATTACTGTTGCAAAAATGATTGTATCATGTTTAGAATTTTTTACCAATAATACCTGATGAAGTACAAATAAGAAAATCTAAAATAAAAATAGATTAAAGGGTCTAACCAAAAAAGTTAAAGAGTTAAAAAAATAAATTAAAGGGAATAACTGAGAAAAAAAGTTAAATCAAAATAGATTAGAAGGTTTAAAGAAAAGAATTGAAGAATTAAAATAAATTAAATTTAAGGATATAACGGACAAGAAAAATTAAAAATAAAAATCGCTTAAAGACTGTAGCTAAAAAATAAAATTTAAAAATAAATCAGTTCGCATAAGTGGAAAAATTGGTCAAAGGTTTTAATTAAAAGCAAAAAGTTGAAAGGCTAGACACAAATTTGAGGATTTAATTGAAAAAATTGAAGAGAAAATTACAAAGCTTAAATATAAAAATAAGTTGAAGAAAAAAACATTAGAGAATGACAATGTCAATCTCACATTTAAATAAGTTAAAAGATTTAAGTAAAAAAAGATCATTTCACGTTAATTTTTTTAAAAACAATATTCGATTCGATATAAATTGAAAATAAAAAGTCAAATTTGAGGGTTTAATAAAAAATTTGGAGAGCTAAAAATAAGATAATAGATTTAAATGGTAAAATATAAGTCAGAAGACTTAAATTAAAAAAAATCAAAAGTTGAATAAAAAAATTACACTGCTTGTCAAAAGGAAAATAAAATACTGAACCTTTTGAGACGCGATACGTGGCATGTGCTAGGAGACAAAATATCGAACATTGATGTCGAACTGAAACGTCAAGCTGAACTTAATGTAAAAATAAAAAATGGAATAGTGTACGATTGTAGAGGGAAAAAAAGTTAACTAATTGGAAGATGACACTCGTCATCACAATGGAGCTCAAAAATTAACCGTGCCTATTGGAAGATTACTTTATGTATTAGTTATAGATTTGAAATGAAATTTATAGTATATATTTGATATTTGTAAAATTAATAAATAATAAAAAATTACTCACATTATTTTTATCAAATTATATTTCATTAGTAAATGTTTAATTTTATTTAAAAAATAATAATCCATTTACAGATGCCCAGTGTAGTTCATCCAATTGCAACCTAAATTAATGGAAATTAAGTTGGTAGATAAGATAACAGGAAAAAATCTAACTCTTGTTAGCCGCTTGCAAGAAGAAGAAGAGTATGAAGAAGCCTTTCTTCTTTTTACAGAGACTGACGGACACTAGGTATGCTGGTTTCAAATAGAGAAATAACATATATATATATATGTGTGTGTGTGTGTGTTGATCCACGTACAAATGTTCAAAACTAATTTAGTTTCACACTTTCATATTTTTTTATATGATTTATATTTTTGTAATACAACCTTTAATATTTTTATTCTGTTAACGTCACAATTATTCAATTGGGGCTTATCTGCATGTTTTTCATACTAAGACTAAATTATTAGCTTGTTTTATTAAAACTCAAAACTACCAATTAATAGTGATCCGTCAATTAAAAACTTCTAACATTCTCTCACTTAGATAATATTAATTGAGGTTTTAAATTAAAGAAAACTTATATTTTAAAAAATAAGATTCCTGGCTAATTTATTTTACTTTTGACATGGCCACAATTTTAAAAACTGTTCAGTTTTTAGAAACATTTTAACGATCATGTTCAACATGACCATCTAATATCGAATTATGGCAGTTATTGTGCCCTTTATTGACTCAAGACCAATCTACAGTTACAAATACTAGTGACCACATTAACAATTGATCTTAAAGTGGTTGTAAAATAACGCCCAGCAATGATCAAATGTATTACTTTCATTGTCAGTCCTTCGATTTTTCCTTAACTCACTGAGAAATCCGATTTCTCTTTAACTCGCCTAAAAATCTATTTGGCAACAAGATGTGCCGATTTGTCTCCATCCATTTTCCATATAGTTTTCAAGTGGTATCATTTACTGAGGCATATCTTATTGACACAAAGTCAATTTCACAAGATCCCAAATGTACATGTACAAAATATCAATACGCTAGCACAAATAAATTAATGATTATCATCAAATTAATATATAAAGTGCGACATCACATATATATATATATATATAAACATGTACATAATGATTATCATCATATCTAAGTATAAATTAAAGTTTAAAGGCTTATTCGAACTCAAATAAAAAGGTTAAGAATTTATCTAGATGCAATAAAAGTATAAAGACTTATTTAAATAAAGTAACAAAGTTTAAGGGCTTTCTTAATATTTTAGCCAAATTTTTATACTATTAATGCATTAAGTATAAACTCGTTAAAAAAAACAAAAAAAAATTATTATTCAATACACTATCATTTGAGTTTTTAGACTTCACAATGATGGCATATACCCTATTTTATTTATTTATTTATTTTATTTTTTAATATTTAAAATAAGGTATATGTTATTATCTTAACACCACTTGTGAAATCTAAAAACTCCACTTACAATGTATTGGATAATAATTTTTTAAAAAATACAACTACATCCCTTTTGTGTTCTTGTATAAATGATGAAAGGATAAATTTTATTGAGATCCTTAAAATTTTGTTAATATTCAACTTTTATACATTAATTTTAAAAATAGACATTCCATCCGAAACAAAATAGTGTTAACATATATCAATCAATTTTAACACATAAAATTTTCATTTATTTTCTTATAAACCCCTCACTTGGTCCTCTAATAAGTTTAAAGTTATCATTTATTGGTAAATTTTCTTTAATTTTTTATTAATCTTATTCCTTAATTTTCTTTTTTATTTTATAATAAAGTTTTTTAAACTTTTTATTTAATTTTAAGTGTTTTATTTATCAAAACAAATTCTTGATTATTTTCTTATGTAGTTGATATATATTTTTTAACTCTTAAAAATAGTCTTTTTAAATATTTAGTTTGATTTTTTCGATTTATATTTTGAATATTTTTTCAATTATCTTGTTTCATTCATTTTATATAAAGTAATTTTAATAATTACAAGTACAACTTTGAAAATAAGAAAATAAAAATCAATAAATGCAAAAAGTGAATAATATCATCTTCTCAAATCTCAAGTATAAACAATGAATTTTATTACTATTTTTAAAAGTGTTTTTTTTAATTATTTTATTTTGAGTTTAATTTTTAAATAAAAAAAGAGTTACAAACATTAGTTTAACAGATAAGATTTTTTTTTTGATTTGTTGTACTGTTGAAATGATAATTTGGAGCCAAATGTCTATTTCTAAAGCTAATCTTAAATTAAGATTAAAAATAAAACACCTAAATAGAATTTACTCTTTGATACTGTCAAAATTTCGTAAAATATAATAAAACCTTTTCAATCACTCTTTGATAGGATAGTTTTATTTAAATATAGGAAGAAAAATATTTTGGCAGGTTAAAATTTACAAAGAGTTCATATACGTGTAGAGACTTTTATAATTTTATTTTGTATTGATTTTAATGAGTTTCATGCTGTAAATGTTATATTCATGTTTTATGCTACCGTGGAAGGTAAATTAAATATTTTCGATCATTATTTCAAAATTAAGAATATTTAATGAATATTTATGTTTCAATTATATTTTTTGCAATTAAAATACTTTACAAACTGACTGAAGTTTTATGCTATTGAATTTATCTCCATAAACTGCTATGAATTGTTTATATACTGTTTTGAGACTATTGGTCTTATAGTTGCTTATTAGCACATGCACCTTACTATTACTGTTACTGTATTTGATTGATTCTAGCCCTTTCAATCAGTGTCTTAGGTGGCACCTAGCTCGTGTTCACTTGTGGATGTCATCTGACTATGGTCATATGTCATTATGCATGAATTTATTGGTTGTTGCCTTATCTACACTGTTTTATAGGGGGTGGCAAATTCTCGAATATCCCGGGCACTCCCAGAAAATATATATGCTACAGATTTGAGAATGGTTTATTTTCATAGAATGTGTTCCCTAAATTTTATTACTGTTTACTGAAAACTGTTTTTTGTTTATTTACAGAGAAATAATTACCTTGTGTACTTGAATCATACAGAACTTAAGTAAATATTGCCAAACTTCCAATATGAACTTAAAAAAACCTAAAATTTCAGGAAAGAATAAAACTTTAAAAGTACACTTGATAAGAAGAAAAAAAATAAAATTGAAATTTTTAATAAAATCAATTTTCCTGAGTCTACTCACCATGCCCAAGGGTCGCTCGGACTCCAATAGTAGCAAGAAAAAGAAAAAAAAAGCCCATCTCACACAGGTTGAAAAAGAATAAAAACATGGTTAAAGTATGAGAATACTAATGTAAATTGAATTCTATATCAATCTAAAATTTACTATAATCTGTAACAACAGAGGAAAACACAAATTAAAAATCAAAGGAAGTTAAGAGAACGCATGTTATGAGAAACAATGCTTTCATTTTGGATTATAACTTGGTAGGTTGAGTTTGAAAATTTTTTATTTTGACTGCAATTTATAGGCCAATTTCGAGTTAAGTCCAATGCAATAGCATTTTGTAGAAAAGACAAAATAATTGATTTTATCTTTTTTTTCTTTAATCCTTGATATTCAAAGATTACTTGGAATTACAATTAATTTAAAATTGAATTAGATCAAATTCATTCAAAAAAGAGTTCTTTCAATATTATATTTTTTCATCCACAAAATAATAATTTTTATCTTTTCACTTTTAGATTTAATTCTTTTTATTATTTTATTAAAAATATATATTTTTATTAATCATTTTATTTTTTTAATTTCATCAAAATGGATGACACCACTCAGTCAAACTAATTAACGGTCATATGCAGGCGATATTTTTTTCTTCTACTTTTTTCTCTTTCTCTGCTCCAATGTCCGGTCATCTTCATGTATCTGTTCATCATCTTTTTTTCACTGCTTGCCGTACTTTTTTTGGGACATTTTGTATATTATATAATTTTTTTCCCTTTTTTTTTGTTCGTTTATAATTGGTTTTTTTTCTCACTTTCTATATGTTTGAATTTTTATTTTGTTGTGGGTCCCACTCTCACCTTCGTCCATAATTCTTGCCAGACTTCGTTTTGATATGGCTTTTCATTTCTTCTTATTGCGTAGCCATCAGGTGCCCCTGTATTCACGCTTGCCGTACACTAAGACCCCTCATCATAAAAAAAAAAAAAAAGAAGCAGAAAACAATTGATGATGACACACCCTCATCTTCTTCTTCCTCCACTTCTACTTTTTCTTCTATTTAGAGAGGAATGCGCCCTCTGCTTTGCAAGGCAACTTCGTGGAAGCTCCAGTCATGAGGAAATTTAAAGCAATTGAGCTGATTGATTTTCATGATACAATTTTTGGTCATCTACTTTTTTTTTTAATTTTTTAATTTCTTGCTTATTCCTTTTGTTCTTTTTTTTTTTTAAATAGTTGATGCCATTAGAGTTAGCAAAATTGATTTGAGTTTGAGAATTTTGTTCAACTCATTTGAATTTAAAATTGATTTAATCTGATTTTGTCATAAATAATCAGCAAATCAAATTTATTCAACCAGAATTTAAATGATCTAAGTTTGTATTAACTTAAATTTAAAATAATTCAAATATGAGTCATTCAAAAAAACTAACTCGAAATGACAAAAATTATATTAGCTTGACCTTTTAATGAGAAGAGAATTGACCTCTGTCTTTGCAAGGCAACTTCGTGGAAGCTCAAGTCATGAGGAAATTTAAAGCAATTGAGCTAATTGATTTTCATGATACAATTTTTGGTCAGCTACCTTTTTTTAATTTTTTATTTCATTTTATTCCTTTTGTTCTTTTTTTTTAATAGTTGATGCAATTAGAGTTAGCAACATTGATTTGAGTTTGAGAATTTTGTTCAACTCATTTGAATTTAAATTTGATTTACATTGATTTTTGTCAAAAAAATCAACAAATCAAATTTATTCAACCAGAATTTAAACGATCTAAATTTGTATTAACTTAAATAAAATAATTCGAATCTGATTCATACAAAAAAAGTAACCCGAAATGATCAAAATTATATTAGTTTGATTTTCTAATGAGAAGAGAATTGACCTCTGTCTTTGCAAGGCAACTTCGTGGAAGCTCAAGTCATGAGGAAATTTAAAGCAATTGCGCTGATTGACTTTCATGATACAATTTTTGGTCATCTCCTTTTTTTTATTCTTTTATTTCTTGTTTATTCCTTTTTTTTTTTAAATAGTTGATGCAATTAGAGTTAGCAAAATTGATTTGAGTTTGAGAATTTTGTTCAACTCATTTGAATTTAAATTTGATTTTTGTCATAAAAAAATCAACAAATCAAATTTATTCAACCAGAATTTAAACAATTTAAGTTTGTATTAACTTAAATTCAAAATAATTCAAATCTGTTTCATTCAAAAAAAACTAACAGTAACCAAAATTATATTAGTTTGATTTTTTAATGAGTAGAGAATTGACCTCTGTTTTTGCAAGGCAATTTCGTGGAAGCTCAAGTCATGAGGAAATTTAAAGCAATTGAGCTAATTGATTTTCATGATACAATTTTTGGTCATCAACTTTTTTTTAATTTTTTTATTTCTTGTTAATTCTTTTGTTCCTTGTTTATTCTTTTTTAATTGTATTTAAGTTTGAGAATTTTGTTCAATTCATTTGAATTTAAATTTGATTTAATCTGATTTTTGTCAAAAAATTCAACAAATCAAATTTATTCAACCTAAACTTAAAATATCTAAATTCGTATTCGCTTAAACTTAAAATAATTCAACTCTGATTCATTCAAAAAACTCACTTGAAATGACCAAAATTATATTAGTTTGATTTTTTAATTCAAAAATTCGAAGAAAAAAGTTATCAGATTGGAATCCTCCTACCAAATAATAATAAAATCCAATTTCTAAATTACTGTACAATATGTTAATTCCTTTGGGCTGTCCATAGTTAATTAGTTATGGGGTGACATTAAACAGAAATTGTTGCCAAAGAAAAATCGACAAAGCCAGCATTCTGTTTTTAAACAGCACTATATTGGTAGCATCCAATCTATCTATACTAGCTAGCTACCCCACATCTTTAATCTTCAAATCTCTTTCCTTCTTTTCAACTTTATCTAGGAAATTGGTTTCAACGTGGTTGAATACGATCAAAGTAATTCTAAAGGCAGGATTCTTCTATGTCGGTTATTAGTGCAATTCTAAAGTTTAATCAACCGACTTTGCTCCCGCCGGAGTAAAAGAAACAGAGTACTGATGAACAGAAAAAAAAAAAAAAACAGAGTACTGAACCAAAATTAAGCACATGGTAGGTCCGTTTGACGTCTGCCATACTAGACGAATTTCACATGGGTTGATGTCTATCATGTCAGAAAGTGGTTAGGAAATTATGAATCATGAATTGATACGGTGTTGGTGCCACAAGGCATGATTAAAGTAAATGTCAGTCTTTTTTGACTTTTTTGGCGTAACATTATTGTTAGCAGTTGCAGTTTAAATGCTGGCTGTTTTCAGTCTGGCCTTTCCATTTAGGTAAGCTTCTACGGTTCTACCCGGAGTCTAGGCTTTATAGTTCACTGGCTGCCTAAGATCAATTTGCTAAGAAGCATTAAAAAAAAAGTCTTTTTTTTCAACAATTTCAGCACGGAAGCGGTAAGTTTTTGATTTCAGGAAGAGGCTGAAAACTTGTATTAGGCATTAAAATACGCGATATGATCAAAATTTACATATGAAATCAGGTCAAACCATGGGAAGATTACAGCATTCTTAGTTTTGGATTTGTGACAGTGGAGTGCATAAACACTGAGCATAACTAAGCTTGAATTACATTTCATCTTCAACATCGTCACTAGTAACAATCTTATGAATCTTAAGTTGAGCAATTGGTTTTACTTGCTTTTTTGGAGCTTGATTTGGATCTATTGTACATTTGTCTGAGAAGATATTTTCAACCAGACCCTAAAGAATGACTTCAAAAGGACTTGAGTAGATCTACAGTAATTCTCAATTATTAAGTAGCGTTTAAGTAGCTGAGTAGATCCACATTAGTTCCCATTCCATTCCCTCCTGCCTCTGAGTTTTCATTCATTGTTCTTTCTTCAAATTCTCATCTCTCTCCGCTGCAAACAATTTCTACTTCTCTTTTCTTGTACCTCAAAAAAAAAAAAAAACTGCTTCTGAAGTTATTTCCTTTGATTTCCAATCTCCTTATGCATTAACTGAAAAAAAAAAAAAAACAAAGCTACCATTCTTTTACTTATTATTGTTGAAATTAAACATAAATTTTAAATTAAATTATTAGTGAAAGCACTACAGATAGCCCAATCGATTGTAAATAAGTTGTAAAATGGTATGAAAAATCAGTATTTCAAGAAGTGACATACCGACGGTGTACATAATAATTACCCTTTATATAAAATAATTTTCTTAAGAATTATTATCATATAAATTGTTGTCATAACGTTTAGGTCCGTGAACCTAACCGCTAGACTTTAAAATTCAAGGAGTCGCCACCAACCATTCAAACCTAAGGTGTGATTGGTCACCTATTCTTGTCTAAAGATAAGGCTTGGTCTGACGTTCAAAGAATCTAGGGTTCGGGAGTACGGTTACGTGTGGGGAAGGATTAGCACCCCCACAACGCCCATCCTAAAATGGTACCAACTACTTTAGGTCATTCTAAATTTACTTTATTTTGAGTTAATTTCGATATGCTTAATATATTGAAAATTTACTTAAAATCCTTCCATCAATCTGGTTCAGACAATAAGTAAATCCCCTCACCTCAGGAGTATTCAAGTAGTACCAATTGACTTGCTCGAAGAGGCTCCATCGTCGGATCATTTAAATACATTATGACAACCCTAATATTGACTCTATGCCCAATAAATCCTTCTAAATTTAATTTAATTGATTTCGATATGCTTAAAATATTGAAAATTTACTTAAAATCCTTCCATCAATCTGGTTCAGACAATAAGTAAATCTCCTCACCTTAGGAGTATTCAAGTAGTACCGATTGACTTGCTTGAAGAGGCTCCGTCGTCGGATCATTTAAATACATTATGACAACCCTAATATTGACTCTATACCCAATAAATCCTTCTAAATTTACTTTAATTTAATTTCGATATGCTTAAAATATTAAAAATTTACTTAAAATCCTTCCATCAATCTGGTTCAGACAATAAGTAAATCTCCTCACCTCAGGAGTATTCAAGTAGTACCGATTGACTTGCTTGAAGAGGCTCCGTCGTCGGAATATATTATGAAAATCCTAATTTTGGCTCTATGTCCAATTTTCTATTTTATTTTAAATGTGCTTATTATTTTTTGAATTCATATTACTTCAATATCCTATTTCTATTTCATTTTAATTGTCTTTATTATTATATTTTATTTATTTTTTATTTTAGAAAATGAACACATATTATTGTATTGAAAATTTACTCTAAACCTTCCATCAATCTGGTTCAGTCTAGAGCAAACTCCTCACCTAGAAATTTCCAAGGAGTACCATTTGACTTTCTTGGAATTTCATCATCGGATAAGTTGCATTCATCTTCTTAACATAACTTTATTATTTCCTTATTCAATTTTATTATATTTTATTCTTATTTGCATTTTTTCTCTAATTTAATTTATTTTTCTAGTATTCTATTTGTCTCATGTCATACTAAACATATAAAACATATCATACAAATATCATGCAAATTAAACTAACATCAATGCACAAATTATTTTTTCAATATATATATTAATCAAATATTATCAAAGTAATTAAATCATGCAAAGTAAGTCAAATTATATTATACAAGCCAATCTAAATCAATCCGCAATCTACTAATTCATATTAAACCATTAAGTTGTTGTCAAATTAATTAACTAATTATTTTTTTGAACACAAATCAAATTATCATGCCAATTATTGAAATCAACTTTTATCCATATTACAATTAAAATGATTCATCAAGTTAGATATTAGTATCAAATTATTAATATGTTAAATTATTAAAACATCATGCAAATACTTATTGATTTAAGATATTATAAATTATTAATTAATTAGCTTTATCTGTACAAAAGCATACCTGCACGTGGTTACCTCTTATTAAAATCCCAGTCAAATTTCTTCTCTGCCTTACTTACTTCTTTTCTTTCTTTCTTGCTTTTACTTCCTTGTGCGAGTCACCAACAGAAACAGCAAATGAATGAGCAAATCCCAAAAGATGGTAAGTAGACGTCCACGTGAACCGCAACAGCTAGGCTGGCGTGGGACAGGAAGCAACGGTGAAGATGCAGCAAAGAACAACAGCAAACTGGCAGGACAAGGGCGGCGCGTAGGAGCCTCACAGGAGCAGTAGTGATCAGCGGCGAGGCAGTAAGCAACCAGTACGAGTTGTTTGCTTGAAGGTGACAGTTTCTGATTTGGCACGAGGCAGGGATAGGCGATGAAGTTGATGATTGATGATGGTGAGATGAGAAAGATGCAGAGGTGATGAAGTAGTGGCACACGATGATAATGAAGCAAGGGGTTGTGTTTCGGTTTATATAGGAGCTGAGCACGTGATGATGGTGATGTTGGTGCAGAGATGATGAAGCAGCAAGGGCCGACGTAATGCAGCAGCGGCGGAGTAGCAGAAAACGCAGCCCTTAGGTGGTGATGACGAACACAGAACCTGTAGGTTTGGTCCGATGAAGATAAGCTGAGCAATGACGTGGCGTAGTGGCTGGTCGAATATCTGGCAGAGTAAGGCAGGGCAAAGCAGGAAGGTGGCACAACAGGGCGGAATGGTGGCGTGGGCAAGATGAAGGGAAGCTCGGCTGTGATGATGAACAAGGGCTGAGGGTGGCTTTTGAAGATGGTGATGGCATTCGATGATGATAATGGCTGATGAAGTCGCTTTGTGCAAAAAAAATAGTCTCCCTAATTCAATAGCAGTATCCTCCTTTTATAATCACAAGGAGTTAGAGTTTTAATTTAATTAGGTGACAATTAGTCTTTATCTCCTTTTTTTTTGTTTTTTTTATCTATTAATTCCTATACTAATCTAACTCTACTAATTTAATTTTAATCTAATAACAACTCTCCTATTAATAAATTCTAATAATTATCCTAAAAAATCTGATAATCTAATCCTAAAATTAATTTTTATTTTATTTTCTCATTTCATTTTTTCTTTTTTGTTATTCCTTTTTTATTCCTAAATCCTATTTTAATTTTAATTTCCTAATTAATGTTAATTCTAAATCTAAAAAAAAATCCTAATTAAAATACAATGTCACTAAACTCTACTAATTATTTTTTTACAAGTTAAGACCCCGGACAAAATACGGTGTCTACAGTTGCCCCTCTTTGTGCATTTGCTGTGAAACAGTAATTGCACAAAGACATAGACATCTATTTTGTCTGACTTCTCTTTTTTTTTTAAAAAATTTTTTTTATTTTTTTCAAAAAGCTCCCTCTAAACAGAAAGGCAGTCAAACTTTAAAATCTTGTCTAAAAAGCTCCTCCTAAACAGGCAGGCAGTCAAACTTTAAAAATTTTGTCTAAAAGCTCCTCCTAAACAGGCAGGCAGTCAAACTTTAAAATCTTATCCAAAAGGCTCCTCCTAAACAGGTAGGCCGTCAAACTTTAAAAATCTTGTCTAAAGGCTCCTCCTAAACAGGCAGGCAGTCAAACTTTAAAAATCTTGTCTAAGAGCTCCTCCTAAACAGGCAGGCAGTCAAACTTTAAAAATCTTGTCTAAAAGCTCCTCCTAAACAGGCAGGCAGTCAAACTTTAAATCTTATCCAAAATATTTGAAGGAATCATGCCCGAAGGTCTTATAGATTGTACTCAAGGAACCTTGTCTGTAATTTTTCTCATGCAATGCATCATGTTTGCAACTACGCATGCATTCTATCCTATCTATGCAATGTCATTTGTGTAATACCATTCATGCAATGTTTTCTTTGAAAAGCATTTCAACTTTAACTGTGGCAATAACAGGGTTTTTCTGTATCAGTCCATCTCATGCATTCTTCTATTTGTCATCCTGTCCTTGTATTTCCTATTTCCTTTCTCATTTTCCTTCTTCCATGTTTCTTTCCCAACGAAGCTCTTGTCTTCGTGCCCTCTTTATACTATCTTATCGCTTGTTTCTTCCTTCATTCACTCTTTCTGGTCATTCGTTTGCTCAGTAAAATCTTTACTGGGACCTCCTCATTTATTCTTTCTTTTTTCATTGGTCTTTCTTGATTTCCAATTTCCATTCATTCACGAGTTTCCTTTTCTTTCATTTTCCTAAATAATATAGGAGTCTTTCACAAATTTTGCCAAGCAAACATTCATTACCATTCTTGTCATCACGTATTAAGTTTCGGGGGAAACCTAATAGTTAGACATAAAGATATGGAGTCGCCACCAACCATTCTAACCTAGGTGTGATTGGTCACCTATTCAAACTAAGGATAAGACTTGATCTACATTCAAAGACACTAGGGTTCGGGAGTACGGTTACGTGTAGGGAAGGATTAGCACCCCTACAACGCCCATCCTAAAATGGTACCAACTAGTTTTAGGTTATCTTTACAATTTGCTTTGAGTTCATATTAATTTCGATATACTTACGTATTGGGAAAATTTCTAAGACTTTTCCATCAATTTGGCTCCAACCTTAGAAATTCCCCTCACCTCAAGATATTCAAGGAGTCTCAATTGACTTTCTTGAATTCCATCGTCGGATCAATTAAATAATTTATGAAAATCTTACTATTTCTAACTTTGGCTCTAATATCGACCCCATATTAATTCCTATATTTTCTAATTTTTATCTATATGTTTTATTTATTTATTTTATTTAGAGAATAAATATGAATCATGGTTTATTAAAGATTTTCTTAAAAGCGTCCCATCAATTTGGCTCGGCTTAAAAGAAATCTTTTCACCTAGAAATTTTCAAGGAGTCCCAATTGACTTTCTTGAAATTTCACCATCGGCATAATTCATACTTATTTCTTATTTTATTTTTATTGTACTCTTGTCTTCATGTCACATTTATTGATTTATTCATTCGTTTATTTATCTAATTTTTATTCATATTTATTTAAGCGTAGTCTTTATTTATATTTTTATTCATTTTATTTATTTATATTTAGTTAATCTTAAAATAAATATAAATTATATTTTATTGAAAATTCTCCCAAAAGTATCCCATCTATTTGGCTCAACTTAAGGGAGAATCCTCTCACCTAGAAATTTCAAGGAGTCTCAATTGACTTTCTTGAAATTTCATCATTGGTACAATTCACATTCATTCTATAAAATCTAATTCTCAACCTAATTCTTATTTCTTATTTATTTATCATTCCTATCTATGTTCATTTAATTTTAGTCTTTGCTAATTAATTTTTATTCCTTCCGTTTATTTTATATCTATTTAATCTTAAAATAAATATGAATTATATTTTATTGAAAATTCTCCCAAAAGTATCCCATCTATTTGGCTCAACTTAAGGGAGAATCCTCTCACCTAGACATTTTTAAGACGTCTCAATTGACTTTCTCAAATTGTCATCATCGATATAATTTACATTTATTTCATTATTATCTTATCTTATTAAATACTAATTATTTTCAATCTAAGCTATTTCATTTAATTTTTCATCTAATTTATGTTCTTGTATTCATTTATATTTTATTCATGCTTAATTTACTAAGAATAAACATAAATTATAATTTATTGAAAATTCTTTCAAAAGTATCCCATCGATTTGGCTCAACTTAAGAAAGAATTTCCTCACCTAGACATTTTTAAGATGTCCCAATTGACTTTCTTAAGATGTCATCATCGGTATAATCCATATATATCTTGATAATTTATTAAAATTTATTTTACAAATGATTTTAATTTTTATAATTTATTTCATTTATACACAATGATTTTATTTATTTTAATTTACTAATTTATAAATTCTGGTTTAATTTAATTCATAACTCTAATCCGGTCTCCTAATTTAATTATTACTATTCCTAATGTTAGTTAAACCTAGTTCTAATAAAAATAAAATAATTAAATTTTAAACGTGTAATGAATAAAACTACGTAAAAATATTACCTCTTCTTTCTTCTTTTTTCTTACTTTTATTTCTTTCCTTCTTTCTTCACTCTTTCTACTGGACTAACTCCATCTTCACATTCTCCTTCTTTTTCGATTTTTCCTTTATGGCAGTAGCAAAAATTTGGTGCAGTGGCAGCAACAAAGGATGGTGGTGTAATGTATGCAAGAAGGACGCAGCAAAGGGATGCCACAGGCAGTAAAACAATAGTGCACTAAGACAGAGCGGCAGACGTGTTGCAGCAAAGAGATGATGTCTCGGTGAGTGCAGCGGATCGGCGATGGTTCAGGAATGGTGCAGGGCAGGAAGCTTTCCTCCAGTAGCAGGCAGTGGTGAGGTGACAGCGTGCTGCAAGGTCGCACGTGATGAAGAAGACGCTCCAGTGCAAGCCGGCAGCAGGGTGGCGCGCTATGAGGATGATGATGATGCAGCAATTTGAAACTTGGCCGGACAGAAACGGATGAGCAGCTTGGTGGTGAGATTAAAGATGGCGTAACGATGAAGACTCAAGGCTCGGGTTTTGTTGGTGAAGCAGGGCACGGTTTTGAGGCTGTGTAAAATGATGAAAAAGACTAAGCAAGGTTTGAATGATGAGGGTGGCTGAAGATGTTGATGCCGAGAGTGATGATGATCGAGATGGTTGAGGCAGGCAACAGTACACAGTGAAGGGTGCAAAGTGATGTTGAAAACGTGGATGAGGGTTTCCTTAGGGTTTCCTCTCTAGGTTTTTTTTAGGATTTTTCCTCTAGGTTTTTTTCTGTATGCTCCCTGTGTTGTTCTCCCCTTTCTGTTTGCTTTTTTTTTTACCCGTCTCTCCCCTCTCCTTAAAACCTAGCCGGCCTCCCCCTTTTATCCTCTTTTCAAAACCCTAGTTCTCCTCCCTTTTTCCTTTTTTTTAAAACCCTAGTTCCTCTCCCCCTTTAATATAGGTGTTTGCCTCTTTTTTTATTTAATTTCCTTCCTTTTTCTTGATACAGGTATTAAACCAATTTTATTTTCTTTCCATCCATGCACAAATTTGGGTTTGACTTGTATCTTCATTGATTCTCACTTGATTTATTGATTTTGATTTTCTTTCAAGTTTCCTAACTCAAAATTTAATTTGTTATTTTTTAATTTTTTATTTTTTTCCAAGTTTCCCTTCTTTGATCACTTTTTTGTTATTTTTATATTTTCTTTTCATTTTATTTATTTATTTATTTTTATTATTATTTATTTATTTATTTTTTTTAATAATAAACAAGATAGTAATACAAAAATCGTCTTATTAATATTAAAAGATCCCGGACAAAATGGGGTGTCTACAGCTGCCCCTCTTTGTACATTTGCTATAAAATAGTAATTGTGCAAAGACATAGACATCCATTTTGTCCGCATCCATTTTATTATTTTTTCCTTTCTTTTCAATATTTTTATTTTTATTTTTTTGTTTTGTTCCCCTTTTTTTTTCTTTTTTTTTTGTGGATATTTACTCATTCTAAAAGAAATTGTTTTTCATCATGAAAATACTCCATCGACCAGGAAGGCCCTGAAACTTTAAATTTTCTCATCTCTTAAATGCTCCTTCGACTAGGAAGGCCCTGAAACTTTAAATTTTCTCATCTCTAAAATGCTCCTTCGACTAGGAAGGCCCTGAAACTTTAAATTTTCTCATCTCTAAAATGCTCCTTCGACTAGGAAGGCCCTGAAACTTTAAATTTTCTCATCTCTAAAATGCTCCTTCGACTAGGAAGGCCCTGAAACTTTAAATTTTCTCATCTCTAAAATGCTCCTTCGACTAGGAAGGCCCTGAAACTTCAAATTTTCTCATCTCTTAAATGCTCCTTCGACTAGGAAGACCCTGAAACTTTAAAATTTCTCCCCTCTAAAATGCTCCTTCGACTAGGAAGGCCCTGAAACTTTAAAATTTCTCCCCTCTAAAATGCTCCTTCGACTAGGAAGGCCCTGAAACTTAAAATTTTCTCATCTCTCAAATGCTCCTTCGACTAGGAAGGTCCTGAAACTTAAAATTTTCTCATCTCTCAAATGCTCCTTCGACTAGGAAGGCCCTGAAACTTTAAAATTTCTCCTCTGTAAAATGCTCCTTCGATTAGGAAGGCCCTGAAACTTTAAATTTCTCATCTCCAAAATGCTCCTCCGACTAGGAAGGCCCTGAAACTTTAAATTTTCTCATCTCTTAAATGCTCCTTCGACTAGGAAGGCCCTGAAACTTTAAAATTTCTCATCCCTAAAATGCTCCTTCGACTAGGAAGGCCCTGAAACTTTAAATTTTCTCATCTCTAAAATGCTCCTTCGACTAGGAAGGCCCTGAAACTTTAAATTTTCTCATTTAAATGTGTTCAATTATGCTCGGAAGTTTTACGGATTGTACCCAGAGGATTTGATGAATCATGCCCGGAGGTCTTATAGATTGTACCCAGAGATTCTAATGAATCATGCCCAGAGGTCTTATAGATTGTACCCAGGGGTTTTAATGAATCAAGCCCGGAGGTCTTACAGATTGTACCCGAAGGTTCTAATGAATCATGCCCGGAGGTCTTATAGATTGTACCCGGAGGTTTTAATGAATCAAGCCCGGAGGTCTTACAGATTGTACCCGGAGGCTTTGATCTTATCTCATCATTTCAATTCTATCTTCTAGATCATCTTATCATTCCAGTTTCTTCTTTTTGTTATTTTCTATCACATTTTTCCATCTCATCACATCTTTCAATCCCTTTTTCATTATCCCATCATAACCATACCTTTTTAGTTTCCTCTTCCTTTCCAAATTTTTAACATTTTTGTTTCAAAACTTCATACCTTTTCCGTCACATCTTATTCCTAATCCTTCTCATATTTTCTGATTTTCTTTTTCTTCTTTTTTTTTTATAAAATTTTTCAAAATTTTTGTCATCTAATCTTTCAATACTTTTTATCTTATTGTCTTAACAAACAGTTCAAATTTTTTTTGGTGTAAAAATGCATATAATGAAATGTCATGCATGTCATGAATGCAATGCAAATGATAAATAATGCCTTACCAAGTCACATCATCGATCTACCATATTTCTCTCTTCAAAAAATTGTCATCCTTTAATCTTCTCTCTGCCTTATCATTGAATCTTTCAATGCCTCATCACTCTTCTTTCTTCAAATTTAGCAACCCTAAAATCATTTGCCCCCATCATCATCATTCATTCAGTCTTCTTCTTGCCCCACAATTCTTCTTTCTTTAAATTTAGCAATCATCACTCATTCAGTCTTCCCATTGCCCCATCATCATCATTCATTTCTTGCCCCACAATTCTTATCAAATTAAAATTCGTCAATCCAAATCATAACAACAAAATCATCCCAAACTATTTACAAGAACACTTCACCACTTCTCATATCTTTAGGAAAATTCATGTTCTCATAACAACCAAAGATTGCCCCAAGAATGGTCTTAAAAACACCATCACCACATTTTTTTCTTTAAATAAACAAGAACTTGCCCCCATAAAATCACAAAACTCTCATTTTTCGATTCTTCAAGTTTCTTTTTGAAAATAGAAAATTGCCCCACATAATAATTTTCCAAGATAAAAGCATTTGACATTTAATCTCTTAAAAGTTGGTGATTACTATTGAGAACAAATAGAATGAGTGATAACTTGGTCTAGCTGAATAAATGTACTGATTTAGTGCATCAAGGATGTTTGGTAATCAAGAAGGTTCTATTGATCAATGTCTCTTCATCTTGGCTCACAAATGAAACAAATTCCTTGAAAATCAAAATTCCTTTTGTAAAAGTAATTTTCAACAGAACACAGTCCATTTTAGCATTCTCTTTATTAATTGATATGTGGACTTTAACAAATGTCAAGACTAGCTATGATGGCTCAAATTTCTAGGCGAGGATACCAAAGATACAAATCACAAGTCAAAATTTCTAGGTGATGGTTCTTGAATTTCTCAAAAGGTCTTGACTGAAAGCATCACTTCTCGGGTTTTTCTTCTTTCTTGTTGTTGCCTTAGCATAGTCACAAACAATGGCCTTGAGTTGTTTCGAATTTGCTCTAGACTGCCCTTTCATGGGTTTTCACCCTAGAGCTTCATTCTCTTTTTTTTCTTCTTCTTTTTTTTTATTGATTATTCTACCATGGATTTGAGAATTCAGATTTCATTCCAAACTAAATAATGATGATGGTTTCTCAAAGAAAAGCTTTTCAATACAAGCATCTTTATTTGATCAAAATGGACTTTTAAGCACGTACCGTAGGCCAAGGTTTAGGGTTTTCAAAGAATGGATAAATAGGCCCAAAATAAATGTTTTCAAGGTTTATCGAACCAAGGATCATTTCTTCGATTATGAACATCTGTCCTTCCCACTCTTCGAAGCATTTTTTTTCCAACACTTTATTCTCATTCATTTCTTTTTTCTTCTCTTTTTTTTTTTCACATCTACGTTTTTCATTTTTTTTTTCAACTTCTTGCTTTTTCATATTGATTTCCATCTTTACATATCCTTCTTCTCACATTTGCCCCTTAACATAGGGCATCATTTTCTTGCATTTGACATAAGATCAAACACCAATGCTTCTAAAACTCCTCTGATGTATTTGCCTCTCCAATGTGGAGGGTGATCCTTGGTCAAGGTTCATTTAGAAAGAAATCAATAGGCTCAAAAGGGGTAACAAATGGATGATTTTATTTCAGTAATAGGAATATGAAAGATGGCCATTTGTCATATCAAATATTGACACTTCTATTGAAAACCAATCCTCAAGATGAAAATTTTATTTTGCTTTTGAAATCATTTGAATATCACTCATGCATGGTTTCACAATCAATTTTCCCTTTTTTTTTTCACTCCCTTTTTTCTTCACTTCTTTTTTTTTTTTCACAACTCATGCCCAGAATGTATCAACTCAACTTTATGAAGGCCTTATGCAACAATTTTCCTTATCATGGTTAAAATAGGAAAAAGGATATCAATCAAATTAAGAATGGCTATTAAAAGATGTTGAGGTTATCAAAAGCTTGGCTCTTTCAATCATTTTGCCCCAAGGTGTAGCAAAGGATGGATCAAGTTATGAGAGAGAATTTTGGCTTGATGTATTCGGGACTCTTAGCTTGGCCTTAACATCTGTCAGATTTCCAAATACAAAGTCCTTGAGAGAATGCTTCGTGAATTGGTCCTTTAAAACAATTCAAAAAGTTTTACAAATTCATCAATCATTTCATTGCTCATTGCCTTAACAAAGATCATTGACTTCAAAAGTTCACCATGGTAAGCAAAAATGAATGAATTTCAAGTTTGTGTGTCTTTATGGATTCCAAGTTTTCACTGAATCGGCAAATATACTGGAAATTTAATGGTTAAGTCTATTCATTCTCAATAACAACCACCAATGTTTTCAAAATTATTTTATTTCATCTACTTGGAAAGAAAAATATGGAAAGCTTTTCAAAACATCTTGATGCAAATCACATCCACAAATTACACATAGGAAATTTGGCTTATGGAGAAGCAAACTTCCATTGTTCAATAAGCTCTTGAGTCAAGGCACCACTGCTGATGAGTTCTTCAACCTTTTCCTTCAATTGCCTGCACTTTTCTGTTGAATGCCCAACTGCCCCCATGTGATATTCACATTTGCTATTTGGTTCATAACTCCTTACTGCTGGGTTTGGAGCTGTTTTCAAAGGCGTAGGCACCAGATACTGGTTCTTTATTAGCAAAGGCAATAGTTTAGAAATTGGAATTGGCAACCTCTCCACACCGTTTATTGGCCTCCTTGGATTGTTTGGTGGGGCGGAGAGTGATTGAGGACAAAAGTTAGGCTGAAAACCATTTTGAGGAATTGACTGGTAAGGATGTGGACAAAAGTGGTGGGTTTCTTGCATGGGGTATGGGTGATATGGGGTATAACTTTCATACTGCTTTTCATTAGTCACAGCTTGAACATCTTGACTTTCGTTATTGAATGTTGCACCTCTCATTGTATTTGCCCATTCGATCTTCCCGCTTTTTATAGCATATTCAATCATCTCACCCGAGAGTACCATATCTGCAAAGTTTTTGGTGACATTTCCAATTATTCTCTCGTAGCATGGAGCCTTAAGTGTATTGACAAACAGAATTGTCGTCTCTTCCTCCGTAAGGGGAGGCTGAACCTGAGCAGCAATGTCTCGCCATCTTTGAGCGTATTCTCTAAAGCTTTCGGTAGCCCTCTTTTCCATATTCTGTAAGAACAATCGATCTGGCGCCATATCCTTTGCATGTTGATATTGAACTATGAAGGCCTTCGCAAGATCCTTCCATGAATGGATGCGTTTTCTATCTAATTGGACATACCACCTTGCTGCGGACCCAGTAAGGCTATCTTGAAAACAGTGAATGAGCAACTTTTCATTATGAGTATGCCCTGCCATTTTTCGACAAAACATTGTAATATGGGCTAATGGGCATTTAGTTCCATCATATTTTTCAAAGTTGGGGACTTTGAATTTCACGGGTAACACCAAATCAGGAACCAAACTCAATTTCTCCACATCAATGTTTCCATAAATAGTGCTCCTTTCGATAGCCCTTAGTCTCTCCTCTAACATATCACACATACGATGCATCCCCTTATGAAAAACTAGTTCAATTGCTTCCCTCCTAAGCTTCTCTTGCTTGATGGGGTCCTCCATTTGGGGTGCCACTCTAACATTAGTGTCTTCATCAACTCCCTTCCCTTTTGCCAAGCTCATCATCATCTCCATCATCTTGGTCATTTGTTCCTTAGACTCTTCTTGAGCCCTGACAATCTCTAGTTGCACCTTTTCAATTCCATCAATTTGTGCCAATTGCTCATTCTCCATTACTCTTGTTTGCAAACAAGTATCGTGTAGGTGACTGGCAATTTTGATGGCTGAGCTATCTTCTCTAAGTCAAGATGCCATGATATGCAATTACAAACCTATGCATGAGATGCATGCCCAATTTATGTATGACAAAAAATGTCTAGATGCATAGGTGCAATGTTCAAATTGACATGTTAGGCATCACAAAATCAAAAGAAGAAATTTTCCTTCATGTCTCCTGGTCCTTGGTTATCTCTACATGATGAGCTAGCATGCCTCTAACTTAAGTTGGCCTCTTAGGTTTCTTTATATGCTTGGTTTGGATAAGTCGACCTTCTAAAAGTTCCCAAATTGCTCCTTACTGTCATCCACATGGACTAGTAAGGCACCCAATCCTCACCCATCATAGGCTACAAACAGAAAGGTTCAATTTGAGTGGGAGTATTTCGCTAGCCATTGCGGAGGTATTACCTCACGAGAGCGTAAGTACTCTACTCCCTCCTAAGAAAGGGTAAAGCCCGAGAAGAGGGCTGATGTATGCAAATGCGCGTGAAGTGTGTGTTGAAGGAACATGTAATTATTAATGTTTTTTTTTCACTAAGATCTCTTAAGCAAATTCTAAGATAACCTAAAACTAAGTATTGGCCTGACTCTCTTAAGTCCCCAGTGGAGTCGCCAAACTGTCATCACGTATTAAGTTTCGGGGGAAACCTAATAGTTAGACATAAAGATATGGAGTCGCCACCAACCATTCTAACCTAGGTGTGATTGGTCACCTATTCAAACTAAGGATAAGACTTGATCTACATTCAAAGACACTAGGGTTCGGGAGTACGGTTACGTGTAGGGAAGGATTAGCACCCCTACAACGCCCATCCTAAAATGGTACCAACTAGTTTTAGGTTATCTTTACAATTTGCTTTGAGTTCATATTAATTTCGATATACTTACGTATTGGGAAAATTTCTAAGACTTTTCCATCAATTTGGCTCCAACCTTAGAAATTCCCCTCACCTCAAGATATTCAAGGAGTCTCAATTGACTTTCTTGAATTCCATCGTCGGATCAATTAAATAATTTATGAAAATCTTACTATTTCTAACTTTGGCTCTAATATCGACCCCATATTAATTCCTATATTTTCTAATTTTTATCTATATGTTTTATTTATTTATTTTATTTAGAGAATAAATATGAATCATGGTTTATTAAAGATTTTCTTAAAAGCGTCCCATCAATTTGGCTCGGCTTAAAAGAAATCTTTTCACCTAGAAATTTTCAAGGAGTCCCAATTGACTTTCTTGAAATTTCACCATCGGCATAATTCATACTTATTTCTTATTTTATTTTTATTGTACTCTTGTCTTCATGTCACATTTATTGATTTATTCATTCGTTTATTTATCTAATTTTTATTCATATTTATTTAAGCGTAGTCTTTATTTATATTTTTATTCATTTTATTTATTTATATTTAGTTAATCTTAAAATAAATATAAATTATATTTTATTGAAAATTCTCCCAAAAGTATCCCATCTATTTGGCTCAACTTAAGGGAGAATCCTCTCACCTAGAAATTTCAAGGAGTCTCAATTGACTTTCTTGAAATTTCATCATTGGTACAATTCACATTCATTCTATAAAATCTAATTCTCAACCTAATTCTTATTTCTTATTTATTTATCATTCCTATCTATGTTCATTTAATTTTAGTCTTTGCTAATTAATTTTTATTCCTTCCGTTTATTTTATATCTATTTAATCTTAAAATAAATATGAATTATATTTTATTGAAAATTCTCCCAAAAGTATCCCATCTATTTGGCTCAACTTAAGGGAGAATCCTCTCACCTAGACATTTTTAAGACGTCTCAATTGACTTTCTCAAATTGTCATCATCGATATAATTTACATTTATTTCATTATTATCTTATCTTATTAAATACTAATTATTTTCAATCTAAGCTATTTCATTTAATTTTTCATCTAATTTATGTTCTTGTATTCATTTATATTTTATTCATGCTTAATTTACTAAGAATAAACATAAATTATAATTTATTGAAAATTCTTTCAAAAGTATCCCATCGATTTGGCTCAACTTAAGAAAGAATTTCCTCACCTAGACATTTTTAAGATGTCCCAATTGACTTTCTTAAGATGTCATCATCGGTATAATCCATATATATCTTGATAATTTATTAAAATTTATTTTACAAATGATTTTAATTTTTATAATTTATTTCATTTATACACAATGATTTTATTTATTTTAATTTACTAATTTATAAATTCTGGTTTAATTTAATTCATAACTCTAATCCGGTCTCCTAATTTAATTATTACTATTCCTAATGTTAGTTAAACCTAGTTCTAATAAAAATAAAATAATTAAATTTTAAACGTGTAATGAATAAAACTACGTAAAAATATTACCTCTTCTTTCTTCTTTTTTCTTACTTTTATTTCTTTCCTTCTTTCTTCACTCTTTCTACTGGACTAACTCCATCTTCACATTCTCCTTCTTTTTCGATTTTTCCTTTATGGCAGTAGCAAAAATTTGGTGCAGTGGCAGCAACAAAGGATGGTGGTGTA
The DNA here is from genome assembly GCA_031772115.1 of Heritiera littoralis. Taxonomy (NCBI): domain Eukaryota; kingdom Viridiplantae; phylum Streptophyta; class Magnoliopsida; order Malvales; family Malvaceae; genus Heritiera; species Heritiera littoralis. Next base: position 2,044,700 of record JAPDPK010000053.1, on the reverse strand, counting down.
ATGTATGCAAGAAGGACGCAGCAAAGGGATGCCACAGGCAGTAAAACAATAGTGCACTAAGACAGAGCGGCAGACGTGTTGCAGCAAAGAGATGATGTCTCGGTGAGTGCAGCGGATCGGCGATGGTTCAGGAATGGTGCAGGGCAGGAAGCTTTCCTCCAGTAGCAGGCAGTGGTGAGGTGACAGCGTGCTGCAAGGTCGCACGTGATGAAGAAGACGCTCCAGTGCAAGCCGGCAGCAGGGTGGCGCGCTATGAGGATGATGATGATGCAGCAATTTGAAACTTGGCCGGACAGAAACGGATGAGCAGCTTGGTGGTGAGATTAAAGATGGCGTAACGATGAAGACTCAAGGCTCGGGTTTTGTTGGTGAAGCAGGGCACGGTTTTGAGGCTGTGTAAAATGATGAAAAAGACTAAGCAAGGTTTGAATGATGAGGGTGGCTGAAGATGTTGATGCCGAGAGTGATGATGATCGAGATGGTTGAGGCAGGCAACAGTACACAGTGAAGGGTGCAAAGTGATGTTGAAAACGTGGATGAGGGTTTCCTTAGGGTTTCCTCTCTAGGTTTTTTTTAGGATTTTTCCTCTAGGTTTTTTTCTGTATGCTCCCTGTGTTGTTTCTCCCCCTTTCTGTTTGCTTTTTTTTTTTACCCGTCTCTCCCTCTCCCCTCTCCTTAAAACCTAGCCAGCCTCCCCCTTTTATCCTCTTTTCAAAACCCTAGTTCTCCTCCCTTGTTCCTTTTTTTTAAAACCCTAGTTCCTCTCCCCCTTTAATATAGGTGTTTGCCTCTTTTTTTATTTAATTTCCTTCCTTTTTCTTGATACAGGTATTAAACCAATTTTATTTTCTTTCCATCCATGCACAAATTTGGGTTTGACTTGTATCTTCATTGATTCTCACTTGATTTATTGATTTTGATTTTCTTTCAAGTTTCCTAACTCAAAATTTAATTTGTTATTTTTTAATTTTTTATTTTTTTCCAAGTTTCCCTTCTTTGATCACTTTTTTGTTATTTTTATATTTTCTTTTCATTTTATTTATTTATTTATTTTTATTATTATTTATTTATTTATTTTTTTTAATAATAAACAAGATAGTAATACAAAAATCGTCTTATTAATATTAAAAGATCCCGGACAAAATGGGGTGTCTACAATTCTAATTTCAAGATTAATGTAATACAATTTCTCGATCCCTCAAAGTAAGGAAATAATAAGTGAAAATGAAAAGGAATGGTATTATTCAATATCTGAAAATATTACAAAGGTAGCCAAGTGTGAAGGTAAAGCAAGGTTGAAAGAAAAACAAGGATTCTAGGATTATTTAACCAGGCTTTGGGCAAAATTCAAATAACTCTGATCAATTAATACAAAATTCTCATTCAAAAATCTCATTCTCTTCAAGTCATCTGACCATGTAAAGTCCTATCAAATCACATTGTGCTTCTGTATCATGACCCTTTAATGCCTTTTCTCCTCATACCTAAGTCGCCTTTTCAGGTTTTCAACTTAGATATGTCTCCTTGATTCAAGCCGCCCTTTACGGGTTTTCAGTTCGTTTGAATTTACCCCCTATTGACTCAAACTGCCCTTTTGGGTTTTCAATTTGAATCCTCCTTTTCTTTATCTCTTTTTTTTCTTTTTCTCTTTTTTTTTTTTCTTTTCTTTTTTTTTTCTTTTTTTTTTTTTTTTCTTTTTTTTTTCTTTAGGCATAATACTTCTTCACAGCATCTGAATTTATTGGGTTTGGCAAACCATCTCCATCCATATCTACCAAAAGTAATGCCCCGCCAGAGAATGCCCTTTTCACAACATAAGGACCTTCCCAATTTGGAACCCATTTTCCTCTATTGTCTGGTTGATTTGGGAGAATCTTCTTCAGGACCAATTCTCCTTCTCTGAATTTTCTTGGTCGAACCTTCTTATCATGCGCTTTCATCATTCTCCTTTGATACAGTTGGCCGTGACACAATGCTGCCATTCTTTTTTCCTCAATGAAGTTGAGCTGCTCGTAACGATCTCTCACCCAATCAGCCTCTTCTAACTTTGTTTCCATCAGGACCCTTAAGGATGGAATTTCAACTTCAACAGGCAGCACAGCTTCCATTCCATACACTAGTGAAAATGGTGTTGCCCCAGTAGAAGTGCGAACAGATGTTCTATAAGCATGTAGGGCAAATGGCAACTTCTCATGCCAATCTCTATATGTCTCAACCATTTTTTCCACTATCCTCTTGATGTTTTTATTTGCTGCTTCTACTGCCCCATTCATCTTTGGACGATATGGCGCTGAATTATGATGCTTGATTTTGAACTGAGTACACACATCTTCCATCATCTTGTTGTTCAAATTTCGAGCATTATCAGAGATAATTCTTTCTGGAAGCCCGTATCGACAAATTATCTCCCTCTTGATAAACTTGCAAACCACTGCTCGTGTTACAGTTGCATATGAAGCAGCTTCAACCCATTTGGTAAAGTAATCAATCATCACAAAAATGAACCTATGCCCGTTCGAAGCCTTGGGAGTAATTGGTCCGATCACATCCATGCCCCACATTGAAAAAGGCCATGGAGGTGCTAACACATTTAGAGCATTTGGAGGTGCATGAATTTTATCAGCATAGATCTGGCACTTGTGGCATTTTCGAGCATAGTTAATACAATCTCTCTCCATAGTCAGCCAGTAGTAACCTGCTCTCATGATTTGTCGGGCCATCATGTGACCATTAGCATGAGCTCCACAAACTCCATCATGCACTTCTTCAAGAATTTTAGTAGCTTCAGTTGAATTCACGCACCTTAACAGTACTTGATCTCGACTTCTTTTGTACAAAATTTCTCCATCTAAGAAGAATCCCATAGCCAATCTTCTTATAGTTCTTTTGTCATTTTCAGTAGCATGCTCAGGATACTGCTGATTTTTTATGTATTGCAGAATATCATGATACCAAGGCTTCCCATCTACTTCCTCTTCAACACTCAAGCAGTGTGCTGGGGAACTCTTCACTTCCATCCTAATTGGTTGGATCTCTGCATTTGCATCCAACTTGAACATTGCTGCTAGGGTGGCTAAAGCATCAGCTATCTGATTTTCTCTCGTGGCAAATGTTCGAACTGGATATTTTCAAAATATCAATCAATCAACGATATATTTCGGTACTGGATTAATTTTGGATCTCTGGTTTCCCATTCTCCTTTTAATTGATAAATTACCAGAGCTGAATCACCATACACCTCAAGTATTTGACTTTTCTTTCTACGGCCGCCTGCAGACCCATGACACATGCCTCATACTCAGCTACATTGTTTGTGCAATTAAAATCCAATTTAGCAGTAATTGGATAATAACTACCTTCAGGAGATATAAGAATCACTCCTACCCGTGCCCCAGAGCATTTGACGCTCCATCAAAACACATCTTCCATGGTTTTTCTCACATTTTTCTTCTACAAACATCAAATCTTCATCTGGGAACTCCATCTTCATTGGTTCATAACCATTCGTATTGCGATCAGCAATAAATTCTGCAATTGCACTCCCTTTGATGGCTTTTTGGGCCACATATGTGATATCATATTCGGAAAGCATTACTTGCCACCTTGCGATCCTTCCAGACAATGCAGGCTTTTCAAAGATGTACCTGAGAGGATCCAATTTTGTGATTAACATGTGGTATGATACAACATGTACTGTCTGAGTCTATGAGCCGTCCAAGCCAACGCGCAACACATTTTTTCTAACTCGGTATATTTGACTCATAATCTGTGAATTTTTTGCTCAGATAGTAAATTGCATGTTCTTTCTTCCCAGATTCATCTCTTTGCCCCAACACACATCCCATTGACTTCTCGTAGACTATCAAATACAAAATCAAAGGTCTTCCAGTTACTGGTGGTACCAACACAGGAGGGTTCGACAAATATTCTTTGATTTTGTTGAAGGCTTCCTGGCATTCTTCATTCCATTCCCCGGGATCTCTCTTACGAAGCAACTTGAATATTGGATCACATTTGAGGGTGAGTTGAGAAATGAAACGAGAGATATAGTTTAATCTACCCAAAAATCCTCTCACTTCCTTTTGGGTGCGTGGAGGAGTCAGGTCTTGAATAGCTTGTATCTTATCTGGATCCACTTCTATCCCTTTTTCACTGATCATAAAGCCCAATAGCTTTCCAGATTTAACCCCGAATGTACACTTAGCCGGATTCAGCTTCAATTGATACTTCCTCAATCTATCAAATAGTTTTCTGAGACTAGTGACATGATTCTCCCCTTTACGCGATTTTGCAATCATATCGTCTACATAGACCTCTATCTCTTTATGCATCATGTCATGGAAGAGAGACACCATTGCTCTTTGATATGTAGCTCCAGCATTCTTCAGCCCAAAAGGCATAACTTTGTAACAAAAGGTCCCCACATTGTCACAAATGTGGTTTTCTCCTATGTCTTCGCGAGCCATTTTTATTTGATTATAGCCCGAAAATCCATCCATGAATGAAAATGTGGAGTATTTGGCAGTATTGTCCACAAGTGTATCAATGTGGGGTAAAGGAAAATTATCCTTAGGACTAGCTTTGTTCAAGTCTCTATAATCCACACACATTCGCACTTTCCCCCCTTTCTTCGGAACTGGAACTATATTGGCTACCCATTCAGGGTACCTGGCCACCTCCAAGAAACCAGCATCAAATTGCTTCTTAACTTCATCTCTAATCTTCAATAACATATCAGGCTTCATGCGCCTTAACTTCTGCTGTACAGGCTTACACTCAGGCTTCAATGGCAACTTGTGCTCCACAATTCTAGTATCGAGTCCAGGCATATCTTGATAGGACCAAGCGAACACATCTACATATTCATGAAGTAGCTCCTTTAATTCCTCCCTTTCGTTGGATGGCAAGGAAGTTCCTATCTTCACCTCCTTTTTATTCTCATCATCTCCCAAACTTATTATTTCTGTTTCTTCTTGATAAGGTTCGATGGGTTTCTTTTCATGATCCACCAATCTTAGTAACTCAGAAGGCACGATATAATCTCAAGGTTCTCTTCATGATCAGATTCATTAAATTGAACAGGATTCTCAAAATTAAATTCTGAATTAATGTCATTGTTATCATCATTTTCATTGTCTGGATCCCTGAAAATTGGTAAAAATGAAGAATGTGGGTAATTGTGTCTTGGGAAAAATGAGATTTGTACTTGAGGAATTGAAGAAATGCATTTTATTAATCTCTTTATTGAAATGAAAATCAATGAAAGTTGGCCCAATACATGAAAGAAAATCTCAGTGCTTTTGGGCATAAGCACCCCTACATTATTTAAGAAACTGAATGATCCTAAGAAAACCTAGAACAAATGAAAATAAGAAAATAAAGAAAATCCATTACTCTTGGGTGGCATAGACAACTGGCATCTCATAAACAGTCCAATTTCCTAGCTCTGCGTTTGAAGGGTACACGAACCGATCAACGTCAAACCCTCCACTTCCTTCTTTATCAACCACGGAGACAGACAAATTTGCAAAAACCTTCAACAATCCATTTTCAGTCACCATCATTGGATCTGGATGAATATACCCTGCTGAGTGAAATGAATCATATAAGTGTGGTATGATTAATCTCTTGGACTCAAAATCACGACCATGCAAACGAGCAATTCTCTTCTCTTTCTTCTCAGTCATCATCTTCATTTTTTCCATCCTTGTCGGTCTGTACCCTAACCCAAATCTGTCCTTGTTTTCGATGATCTCTAGTGGCTCCAACATTCCCTGCAGGTTTCTGCCAACCCAGAACCAGGGCACCATCCTTTCCACAATATTTGCTTCACGACCATACCAGTGGTATTTGACAAGCGAGGAGTATACAGACTTGACCCTTCACCCACATATAGAGCATTTGCCACCTCAAAGGATCTGTATGAGCATTCCACAGCTTCGTCTCCAATGTCCACATAAGGTGTAGCGGAAGTTTGAGCTACCATCATGTCTTCTTCTCCTGAGATAATAATTATTTGGCCGTACCACAAATTTTAGCTTTTGGTGAAGAGAGGAAGGGACCGCTCCTGCCATATGAATCCATTGCCTTCCCAAAAGGCAACTATAAGATGGTGTAATGTCCATCACCTGGAATTGTATATTAAAGGTACATGGACCGATCTGCATTGGAAGCTCTATGTCTCCCATAACTTCTCTACGAGCTCCATCAAATGCCTTTACCACCATATTACTTGGCTTCATGTAAGATTCATCTATCGGCATCCTTGTCAAAGTAATCATCGGCATGATATTGATAGATGAGCCATTATCAATCAACACCCTACCAATTGTGATGCCTCTGCATTTTGCACTTATATGAAGAGCTTTAGTACTTCCTCTTCCTTCAGCTGGAATTTCATCGTCACTAAAGGATATGAAATTATCTACCACCAAATTGCTCACTAGATGGTCTATCTTTTCTACAGATACATCGTGCACCACATAAGCTTGATTCAACACCTTCAACAATGCCTTCCTATGAGGTTCAGAGTTCAAGAGCAGAGACAATAATGAAATTCGAGCCGGCATCTTGTTTAATTGTTCTACCACACTGTACTCACTATGCTTAATGAGTCTCAAGAATTCACAAGCATCTTCGTCTGTTACCGGCCTTTGTCGATTCTCCTCAGGATCTGGGACTGGTGCCACTTCTTCTTCTCCCACTTTGGCCTTCTCTTTTCTTGCCTGTTGTAGCATCTCAGGGGTATAGCAACGTCCGCTACGTATCATCCCCCCAACTCCAGCTATATTGGCGGAATCAGGACTATCCACCATTAGTTCAACATTTGCTCCATCTTTGATTATTGCATCATACCCATACCTCCAAGGTACGGCTTTGTCACTCTTGTATGGGAATGGAGTTGGCACCTCTATCACCACCTTAGGCCCTTGAACTGATGGCGTAGGTTTCTCTTCATAAAGCACTTTCAATGGTTTTAAAACAAACTCCTTATCAGTGGCATGAACTCCTTCAACTTGAACTTCTTCATAGAACTCCACGCAAGATTCATCAATTAGTTGTTGCAACTTCCTTCTAAAATCCTTGCAATACTGAACAGAGTGCCCTATTGCTCCACAATGGTATTTGCATGTCATTTTTCTATCATATTGCCCTTTATAAGAGCCTGCGACAAACATCACTGGTTGTAATAAGTCAGATTCCACCAGAACCTCAAACACCTTTTCTAATGGAGTTTTTATTTCGGCAACAGTCCTCTTGATTGTACCTCTCCTTGGGTCCTCAACCGCATTTACCGTTGTCCCAGCATGATCGGGCAATGGGTTTGCATTAACATCTGGCTCACCTTTCTTCCCAAAACTCAAAAGCCCAGCTTTGACAAGTGATTGGACTTTCACCTTCAAACCCATGCAATTCTCAATAGAATGACCAATATTGCCATTATGATAGGCACATTTTGCATTGGGATCGTACCACTTTGGGTAAGGAGGTTTCAAGGGTTCTATATAAATAGGGGCAATGAGATGACCTTCCACCAACTTTGGGAATAGCTCAGCGTATGTCATGGGTATAGGGTCTATGGCGATATTTCGGCTAGGTCGGGTGTACCTCTGGTCATTAGGTGGGAAAGTGGGGTTTGTTGAGGTTGTAGGAGTTTGTCGATGGAAAACAGGTTGATAGGTGTTTTGGGGATGAGTTTGTGGGTAAGATTGAGAATAAGTGTAGTTTACTGAAGGTGGGTGAGGGGTATAAGGGTGACGCGAATTGTTTTGGACGGCTTGTGCATCTCCTTCCTTCTTCTTCAAGAATCCACCCTTCCTATTATCATTTACAGGTGCTTCGATCTTACCGCTCTTGATGGCATTCTCAATAGCTTCACCTGTTAGCACCATATCTGCAAAGTTCTTAGTTACGCTGCTAAGCATACGTTCATAGTAAGGTGCCTTGAGAGTATTCAAAAAGAACATAGTAACTTCCTTTTCAGTTAAAGGAGGTTGAACTTGTGATGCCATGTCCCTCCATCGTTGGGCATATTCCTTGAAGCTCTCATCTTTCTTCTTTTCCATACCTTGGAGAGACAAGCGATCAGGGGCTACATCAGACACATGTTTGTATTGAGCTATAAAAGCCCTTGCCAATTCCGACCAAGAGGAACTTTGCTTCTTTCTAATTGGTTATACCACTTAGCAGCTGACCCAGTCAAGCTATCTTGAAATACATGAATCAATAGCTTGTCGTCCCATGCATATGCCGCCATCTTTCTACAGTACATGGTGAGATGATCTTTTGGGCACGATGTTCCATTGAATTTTTCAAATTCAGGTACTTTGAATTTTGGTGGAAGCACGACACCAGGTACCAGACACAACCTTTCAGCATCAACAGGTCCAAAATAGTCAACTCCTTCAACGGCACTTAGTCTTTCCTCTATCAAGCTCAGCTGAGCTTTAGTACCACTATATTCTTCTTTATGCTTCAACTCTGTGGGATCACTAAATTTGGTACCTCCACTGGGTTTTTGAACTTGTATCTGTAGAGGTGTGGGAGTTTTGACAGTACTTCCTTCAGCACAAAAATAGGGTTGTCTCGCATGCTTTGTTGAGGTTCTTGATAGACTCCTCCCGATACCATCTTCTCTTTTCCTTTAATCATGGCTTTTAGTAATTGGGTAATCTCGCTCAATTGCCCCTTTATCTTTGCATTTTCCCTTTCCAACTTCTCTATTCTGTTATTTTGATCTTCTTCCATTATACGAGCTTGGTACCTTGTGTGGTATTTATGGAGGGCAGATCGTCTAGTAGATTCAATTTTGACACCTTGAATGCCACAATTAAGTTAAATTATTTTCAAGAGAAAATGTGCAAGAATTCAAAGATGTATTTTATTGATGGATGGAATTTTACAACCTAAATGCATAAAGAAAAAACTTGTCTCATAACAATCATTTAGCAAAACCAAAATCCTAAGACATCCATGAAGAAATCTAATGGGCCACATGAGTCTTCTAACTGCACTATAATGGCCCTCTATCTCTTCAACAATTGTAGCATCCTCTCTCCATGCTCGTTTATTGGGTTAACTCCAGGCTTCACCTCCCTTATTTCATCTTCGATTTGTTCGGCCCTATGAGCCACCCAATTAATCTGATGAAACATTGTCCATAGGAGTTGTGAGTCTTTCTTGAAGATTTTCCATTCATCTACTAAGGTTTGCATATTTTGGGCCACCTTCTGTCGATCTTCTTAGGCTTGATTGAGGACTCCTTGCAGTCGGATCTTCCATCGTATTATCTCTCTTTGAGCTTCATCAAGCTCACTTTCCTTCTTTTGTGCTTTCTCCTTGAGTCGTGCAATTTCTTCTTGGTTCTTCTTAGCTTCTTCTCGGTTCTTCTGAGCTTCTTCCTTTAGTCGTTTGTTTTCTTCCCTCAGATGACTATTCTCAGACCTCGCGAGCTTTTTCTTCAAGTAACTAATCTCGTCCACCAACTTGTTCTTCTCTTGATGTACTTTTGAATATGCGTGATCTCTTTTTCCTATCCTCTCATCGGTCTCATGCTTGAACTTCTTGTATTCTCGTTCCAATTCCTTTTTTTCTTCTTCTAACTTCCTTTTAGCAATCTCCAAATCTATCATAGGGTCTTGGGGTGGTATCACCTCTGCTTCTTCATTTTCTTCAAGTGGAACCTTGATGTCTTTTGCTCGCCTTGCATGCCATACTGAATACTCAGGAGTGACTTTATCTATGAATCTCCCTTTTTCTATTCTTTTCATCATCTTCCAAGCTTTGATATCTTCACCAATTTTGCTAAAAGCGCCTGCCTCAGTGTAGTCATATTCTCGCTGATTTAGGCCATGCGTCATGGGGACAAATTGTTCATATCCCAATTGCCTTCGTACCATTAAGGGTGCATAACTAATGGTGCCCCAAATTCCCAACAAAGTGACCCACGATTGATCCCCACATTGGTACCACATTGTCTTTCGTTTCATCCATGGTGCCACCCAAACCACATCACGACTCACCAATTTACGCAAGAACGCAATCCAAGCTCTCTTTGTCTTCGTCTTTGGCCATTCACTGTCACAGAATCCTTTAACAGGAACACTAGTTTTTAATAAGGCTGATCCAAATTTCGATTCTTCACATTTGAAATGGCTCTTCATCCATATAGTCAACAATTGAGCACACCCAAAGAAACACCCTTGCCCTTTCTTCCTGCAATAGTTCAAAGATCTGATAGTTTCTGCTAGAATAGTCGGGGCGGCATTAACTTGATGCCCCACTTGCTCCACAAAGTCCACCACTGTAATCTCAATATGCCCTAAGATTTTGGGAAAGACCACCAAGCCATAAATTGCTAAAGCTAGTATACTCATGCATTGTTGATCATCCATTCCCTCATGAAGGCAAGCTCGCAAAGTCTCCCAAGAAAAGCATGAACTCTCCCCTTTAATTAGGATGAGTTGGTCAATTCTTTGGACTTCCATATTTGTCATTGAGGCCCATTTCTTGCGAAGGCTTGTTTTATTCCTCCAATAGATCTTGTTAGTGTTCTCCAATTTGCGATGAAGCAATACCTCATATTCTTCAATTGTCAGCACCATATCCACTTCATTAAAGACAAAGCATCGGTAAGATGGATCCCAAAATTGCACCATGGCCCTTATCATATCAGTGTCTATAGGTACAGAGAGTAGTAAGGCCAAATCTCCATACTTTTCTTGGAATGCTATTCTCCTCTCTTCTTTCCATCCTTTCCATATGTTGACCAAATCAGTTAGATCATTTTGTTTAAGGTCCAAGTGGACCTTTTCAGGAAGGTTAGAAACATAATCAACTGGCAGGCAATCACCGTTTCTCTGTTGGGTTGCTTCAGACTTAGCCTTAACATCATCAGCCGCTTCTTTCAACTCTTCCCTTTTAGATTTATCCATGGATGTGGATTTCAAGTCTGCCAATAATTGTTATGAGACTGACTCCTAAAACATGCAAGAAAAATGTTAGTCATTATTTTCATTTTTATTTTTGATGTTTTTTTTTTGTTTACATGAGTTTTTTTTTTTTTCGTGTCCTATTTTGGATTCGAGTCTAATACTTTGTGGGTTTTGTAGGGCTCTATCTAAAGTTTAGGCTCCTTAGGTTTCCCTATATGCGGGGCCTGGATCATTTAAAGTTCTAAAGGTTCCCAAATTGCTCCTCACTGTCATCCACACTGGACTAGTAAGGCACCCAATCCTCACCCATTATAGGCTACAAGCGGAAAGGTTCAATTTGAGCGGGAGTTTTTCGCCAGCCCATGCGAAGGTTATCACCTCACGAAGGCATAGGTACTTTTCTCCCTCCTAATAAGGATAGAGCCTGGGTTGAGGGCTTATGCATGTATGCATGTGAAGTGTGTGTGCATTAAATGATTATTAAGCATTATGAGATCAACATTATTTCTAAGCAAATTTCTAATGACCTAAAATATATGTTGGCCTGACTCTCAATTTATCCCCAGTGGAGTCGCCAAACTGTCATAACGTCTAGGTCCGTGAACCTAACCGCTAGACTTTAAAATTCAAGGAGTCGCCACCAACCATTCAAACCTAAGGTGTGATTGGTCACCTATTCTTGTCTAAAGATAAGGCTTGGTCTGACGTTCAAAGAATCTAGGGTTCGGGAGTACGGTTACGTGTGGGGAAGGATTAGCACCCCCACAATGCCCATCCTAAAATGGTACCAACTACTTTAGGTCATTCTAAATTTACTTTATTTTGAGTTAATTTCGATATGCTTAATATATTGAAAATTTACTTAAAATCCTTCCATCAATCTGGTTCAGACAATAAGTAAATCCCCTCACCTCAGGAGTATTCAAGTAGTACCAATTGACTTGCTCGAAGAGGCTCCATCGTCGGATCATTTAAATACATTATGACAACCCTAATATTGACTCTATGCCCAATAAATCCTTCTAAATTTAATTTAATTGATTTCGATATGCTTAAAATATTGAAAATTTACTTAAAATCCTTCCATCAATCTGGTTCAGACAATAAGTAAATCTCCTTACCTTAGGAGTATTCAAGTAGTACCGATTGACTTGCTTGAAGAGGCTCCGTCGTCGGATCATTTAAATACATTATGACAACCCTAATATTGACTCTATACCCAATAAATCCTTCTAAATTTACTTTAATTTAATTTCGATATGCTTAAAATATTGAAAATTTACTTAAAATCCTTCCATCAATCTGGTTCAGACAATAAGTAAATCTCCTCACCTCAGGAGTATTCAAGTAGTACCGATTGACTTGCTTGAAGAGGCTCCGTCGTTGGAATATATTATGAAAATCCTAATTTTGGCTCTATGTCCAATTTTCTATTTTATTTTAAATGTGCTTATTATTTTTTGAATTCATATTACTTCAATATCCTATTTCTATTTCATTTTAATTGTCTTTATTATTATATTTTATTTTTTTTTATTTTAGAAAATGAACACATATTATTGTATTGAAAATTTACTCTAAACCTTCCATCAATCTGGTTCAGTCTAGAGCAAACCCCTCACCTAGAAATTTCCAAGGAGTACCATTTGACTTTCTTGGAATTTCATCATCGGATAAGTTGCATTCATCTTCTTAACATAACTTTATTATTTCCTTATTCAATTTTATTATATTTTATTCTTATTTGCATTTTTTCTCTAATTTAATTTATTTTTCTAGTATTCTATTTGTCTCATGTCATACTAAACATATAAAACATATCATACAAATATCATGCAAATTAAACTAACATCAATGCACAAATTATTTTTTCAATATATATATTAATCAAATATTATCAAAGTAATTAAATCATGCAAAGTAAGTCAAATTATATTATACAAGCCAATCTAAATCAATCCGCAATCTACTAATTCATATTAAACCATTAAGTTGTTGTCAAATTAATTAACTAATTATTTTTTTGAACACAAATCAAATTATCATGCCAATTATTGAAATCAACTTTTATCCATATTACAATTAAAATGATTCATCAAGTTAGATATTAGTATCAAATTATTAATATGTTAAATTATTAAAACATCATGCAAATACTTATTGATTTAAGATATTATAAATTATTAATTAATTAGCTTTATCTGTACAAAAGCATACCTGCACGTGGTTACCTCTTATTAAAATCCCAGTCAAATTTCTTCTCTGCCTTACTTACTTCTTTTCGTTCTTTCTTGCTTTTACTTCCTTGTGCGAGTCACCAACAGAAACAGCAAATGAATGAGCAAATCCCAAAAGATGGTAAGTAGACGTCCACGTGAACCGCAACAGCTAGGCTGGCGTGGGACAGGAAGCAACGGTGAAGATGCAGCAAAGAACAACAGCAAACTGGCAGGACAAGGGCGGCGCGTAGGAGCCTCACAGGAGCAGTAGTGATCAGCGGTGAGGCAGTAAGCAACCAGTACGAGTTGTTTGCTTGAAGGTGACAGTTTCTGATTTGGCACGAGGCAGGGATAGGCGATGAAGTTGATGATTGATGATGGTGAGATGAGAAAGATGCAGAGGTGATGAAGTAGTGGCACACGATGATAATGAAGCAAGGGGTTGTGTTTCGGTTTATATAGGAGCTGAGCACGTGATGATGGTGATGTTGGTGCAGAGATGATGAAGCAGCAAGGGCCGACGTAATGCAGCAGCGGCGGAGTAGCAGAAAACGCAGCCCTTAGGTGGTGATGACGAACACAGAACCTGTAGGTTTGGTCCGATGAAGATAAGCTGAGCAATGACGTGGCGTAGTGGCTGGTCGAATATCTGGCAGAGTAAGGTAGGGCAAAGCAGGAAGGTGGCACAACAGGGCGGAATGGTGGCGTGGGCAAGATGAAGGGAAGCTCGGCTGTGATGATGAACAAGGGCTGAGGGTGGCTTTTGAAGATGGTGATGGCATCCGATGATGATAATGGCTGATGAAGTCGCTTTGTGCAAAAAAAAATAGTCTCCCTAATTCAATAGCAGTATCCTCCTTTTATAATCACAAGGAGTTAGAGTTTTAATTTAATTAGGTGACAATTAGTCTTTATCTCCTTTTTTTGTTTTTTTTTATCTATTAATTCCTATACTAATCTAACTCTACTAATTTAATTTTAATCTAACAACAACTCTCCTATTAATAAATTCTAATAATTATCCTAAAAAATCTGATAATCTAATCCTAAAATTAATTTTTATTTTATTTTCTCATTTCATTTTTTCTTTTTTGTTATTCCTTTTTTATTCCTAAATCCTATTTTAATTTTAATTTTCTAATTAATGTTAATTCTAAATCTAAAAAAAATCCTAATTAAAATACAATGTCACTAAACTCTACTAATTATTTTTTTACAAGTTAAGACCCCGGACAAAATACGGTGTCTACAATTGTTAGTAGAGTTTTTTAACTCCGTTTGTGAAGTTAAGAAACTCGACTAATAATATATAAGATAATAATCCATTTAATAATTACAACTTTAAAAATGAGAAAATAAAAATCAATAAATAAAAAAATGAATAATATCATCTTTTCAAATCTCAAGTATAAACAATGGACTTTATTATTATTTATTATTTTAAAGTGTTTTCTTAAATTATTTTATTTTAAGTTTAATTTTTAAATATAAAAAAAAGATTTACGAACATTAGTTTAACAGACATTCAACGATGACTCCAGGGAAGAATTTTTAATTTGTTGTACTGTTAAATTGATAATTTAGAGCCAAATGTCTATTTCTGAATCTAATGAATTAATCTTAAATTAAGACTAAAAGTAAAAGATCTAAATAGAAATTACTCGTAATAAAAGCCCCAGTTTACAGTCTATAAAAGTGTTGCTTAAGCAGTCGAGTAGTTCCACGTTAATTCTCATTCCCTCCTGCAGTCCTGCCTTTGAGTTTTCGTTCATCGTTCATTGTTCTGTCTTCAACTTTTCATCTCTTCAGTTCAGACGATTAATTTCTACATCTCTTTTCATTTAACTCCAAGGAAAACATTAAAAAAAAAAAATGCTGCTTCTATGTTTGCTTTTCTTTAATTGCTACTTTTTCCCTTTCTTTTACCTCAAAAAAAAAAATTGCTTTCAATTTATTTCCTTTGATTTCCAATCTCCTTCTGCTTTAACAGAGAAAGAAAAAAAAAAATCAAAACTACCCTTTTGTTGCTTATTATTGATTTTTCTCCCGATTTTCACGTAAAAAAGTTCAAAAAAAAGGACTCTGTTTTTGCTCTTAGTTGGTTTTTATTTTCAATTTTTTAACTAAAAAAAAAAGCCTTCTCTTAGTTTTTCTTTCACTTCACTTCAAATTTCAGTCAATTTACCTCCAAAGAAAAAGGAGAAAGGAAGAAGCTGCTCCTTAATCATCTGGTGTTGGTATCTCTACGGGGTGCATTGCAGCTCTCAATCTAAGGTATGTTTGGAGACTAAATTCACTCTCTAAAATTAAGATTATACTTGCTTTTTTTCTTTGTGTTTATAAACTGTCTTTTACTTGTCAAATTTACGAAATCTGCATTTCCATATTGAGAGAGAGCAAGTAATTCGACAAACATATTTCATTGTTGAATGTATTGCATGCTAAGATCGGATCTAGCCCTTTGACAGGCAACCCAACGTCGGGAAAGAAATTTACAGTATCTTACAAGAACAAAAGATATAAAAAGTTTCAAATTTTGAAACTGCCCATTATGATCCGTTCTGTTCAATTTTAATTTTATCATTAAAATATTAAAAATATTTTATATTTTATTTTCCTGTACCATTCTTTTGTTTATTTTTTCTTTTGGAGTGTCCCAAAACTTTGTTTTTTTAACAATTAATTCTCTTACATGTTTGGTTTGGTTGAATTGTGATTCCGTTCCCGTTGTT
The DNA here is from genome assembly GCA_031772115.1 of Heritiera littoralis. Taxonomy (NCBI): domain Eukaryota; kingdom Viridiplantae; phylum Streptophyta; class Magnoliopsida; order Malvales; family Malvaceae; genus Heritiera; species Heritiera littoralis. The sequence continues at coordinate 2,028,815 of JAPDPK010000053.1, read as the reverse complement.
TTCCAAGCGTGTTCTTCAACAGTTTGAGAATTTAGTGCAAAGTCTGCGTTAGTTCTTATCTCTTCTTTCTTTTTGGCTCTCTTAGGCCATTTCCTTTATGGTTTTTTTTTTTAAAGAAGTTTTGTTTTGAAAATTTTCAGCTAGAACAATAGTCAAAATAGAAATTACAACAAAAAGATTTTGAGTTTCTTTAATATGTGTTTGGGCGAAGGATTTCAAACAAAAAATTTATTTCTATTAGGATTTTCAAAAGTTTAAAAATAATTTTTTTTTGTTTGGCAAAAAATTCACTTAAAGAGAAAATTTTTAAAATTTTTTTAAAAATTTTTATTTTTATTTTACACATGAGCCACTATTAATATAAAGTTAAAAAAAAATTATTATTTTAATTAAATATAATATATAATTTTTTATATTATTAATAATATTTATGTATTTTTACAAATTTAATAATACTTATATGGTATTTTTATTTTTTTATAATTATTTTTTTATTTTATCAAATTCTAATATTTTTAAATTTATTAAAAAATATTTATACAAACAAGATAATTATAAACGTTAATATTTTAAATTAATATATTTTAAAATGCTTTAAAATTTCGAAACTCTCTATCCTAACACACTTTTATGGTTTTAAAAAAAGTTGATAAAGTAAAAAAAAAAAATGAACTGAACATAACCCAAAAAAAACAAAAACATAAACAAAGGCAAAATTTTTCAACATCAGTTAAGAATTAACACATAGCATCAAAAGAAAAAAGATAAATTGTTTAGTTTTTGTTTTGTTCAGGCTTCATAGTTTAACTTAGATCTAGGGTAACATGAGTTAATTTTGAAGAATCTAACTAGAAAAGTAGAACGAGGAGGCCACGAGGAAGGTTTTGAGGTTTTGTGGAAGGTTTTCGACTACTTTCATGGCAAGCGGTGCGGCTACCGGTTGTCGATTTCTGGATTTTATGAAGATTTCGGTGATTATGGCTTAGCTTTAGAGAGAAGAGAAAGGGTGAAAGCGTTAGAGAGAGAGGGAAGAACAAAAGAGAACTTTAATTTTCTACTCACTATACCCTATGCTCTCCATTATTTTACTGTTCATATCACAAACGGAAATGGGTGTGTAAAGATAAAAAATAGGCGTATTTAAAACCATTCAGAATAAAAATACAGGCGACAGGCTTTGGTTTTGGAGGGGGAGGTTGAAGAGAAATGAGAAAGATACGGAGAGAGAGAAAGAAAAGAGAAGAGAATAAAAAAAAAATTGTTTTTTTATAGAAATGGTTAAAATGTTGTTATTTTTATTTAATTTTTAGGTTTATTTTATTAATTAAATGTGAATTTTTGTTTTAATAATTATGAATAATAATTAATTTTTATTAATCGATTTACTTATAAGAAAAAAGAAGTTAATTAATAATTAGTAATATTTTAATTAATAATTAACAATTTAATATCCTAACTTAAGTAAGTGATCATTAATATTTAATAATTATTCTAATAATTTATAATCAATAATTAAAAATTATTGTCTTTAGACTTAAATTTTTCTATAATTATAATTAGTACTATAATTATTTGTAATCATATATACATATTATATTTTAAAAAAAAAGTAATAATGCATATCATTACTTCTTTATCTCTCCAAGTCTATTCTTTAATATCTTTATTTCCAATTTTTTAATATTGCATAACAATTGTCAATTCAAATTTTCACTAAATCAATATTAATATTCAAATTTTAAGCATGATCTAATTATTTGTTTTAAAAAAATTAATATTCTTTAAATCTTTATCAAATTATCTATTTTGAATAATTTAATATTTGACAGATATTTGTTATTTAAATTAAAATAATTATCTAAAATTATATAATCTATAATCTATTTAAAATTATTTATATAATATGTTTTAGATTTTATCTAAAATCTAATCTTAATGCACTTTTAATTTTTTAAAATCTAATATATTAAAAATAACTCTTATTCATGCAAATATATCTCTTTTTAAATTTTTTTTAAAAAAAAACTTATCTATCTACTTAAATATTTTTTAACCACATCTCCACATCTTCAAATTTTACGTATTTTTAATTAACTCCCTACTCTTCCCTATAACAATTTGTTTCTTTATTTTTTTTCCTTTCTCTAATTTTTAAATTTAATATATTTAAAATAATTTTTATTTTTTTAAATGTGTATTTTTTTAAATTTTAGAAACTTAAAAAACTTATCTATCCATTTAAAGATTTTTTAACTACCTCTCAATGTGACGTCATCGTCACTATCCAAATACCAACTAACTTTTTCCTTTCACATAACATTACTTAGACTAGTTTGTCAATATCAGCCTTACTTCTTCTTATGCTTTAGGCATTATTATCATAATATGATATCAATTTACCACATGAATTGAAATTTTAAAGTGTTTTCTTAAATTATTTTATTTTGAGTTTAAACAATGGACTTTATTATTATTTATTATTTTAAAGTGTTTTCTTAAATTATTTTATTTTGAGTTTAATTTTAAAATTAAAAAAAAAAGAGTTACGAACATTAGTTTAACAGACATTTCAACGATGACTCAAGGGAAGAATTTTTAATTTGTTGTACTGTTAAATTGATAATTTAGAGCCAAATGTCTATTTCTGAATCTAATGAATTAATCTTAAATTAAGACTAAAAGTAAAAGATCTAAATAGAAATTACTCGTAATAAAAGCCCCAGTTTACAGTCTATAAAAGTGTTGCTTAAGCAGTCGAGTAGTTCCACGTTAATTCTCATTCCCTCCTGCAGTCCTGCCTTTGAGTTTTCGTTCATCGTTCATTGTTCTGTCTTCAACTTTTCATCTCTTCAGTTCAGACGATTAATTTCTACATCTCTTTTCATTTAACTCCAAGGAAAACATTAAAAAAAAAAAAATGCTGCTTCTATGTTTGCTTTTCTTTAATTGCTACTTTTTCCCTTTCTTTTACCTCAAAAAAAAAAAATTGCTTTCAATTTATTTCCTTTGATTTCCAATCTCCTGCTGCTTTAACAGAGAAAGAAAAAAAAAATCAAAACTACCCTTTTGTTGCTTATTATTGATTGTTCTTCCTGATTTTCACGTAAAAAAGTTCAAAAAAAAGTACTCTGTTTTTGCTCTCAGTTGGTTTTTATTTTCAATTTTTTAACTAAAAAAAAGCCTTCTCTTAGTTTTTCTTTCACTTCACTTCAAATTCCAGTCAATTTACCTCCAAAAAAAAAGGAAAAAGGAAGAAGCTGCTCCTTAATCATCTGGTGTTGGTATCTCTACGGGGTGCATTGCAGCTCTCAATCTAAGGTATGTTTGGAGACTAAATTCACTCTCTAAAATTAAGATTATACTTGCTTTTTTTCTTTGTGTTTATAAACTGTCTTTTACTTGTCAAATTTACGAAATCTGCATTTCCATATTGAGAGAGAGCAAGTAATTCGACCAACATATTTCATTGTTGAATGTAGTGCATGCTAAGATCGGATCTAGCCCTTTGACAGGCAACCCAACGTCGGGAAAGAAATTTACAGTATCTTACAAGAACAAAAGAAATAAAAAGTTTCAAATTTTGAAACAGCCCATTATGATCCGTTCTGTTCAATTTTAATTTTATCATTAAAATATTAAATATATTTTATATTTTATTTTCCTGTACCTTTCTTTTGTTTTTTCTTTTTCTTTTGGAGTGCCCCAAAACTTTGTTTTTTTAACAATTAATTCTATTACATGTTTGGTTTGGTTGAATTGTGATTCCGTTCCCGCTGTTTTCCGTTGATTGGTTCAAAAATTGAACCCAGAATCATCATTTTCTGGATTCATATTTCAAGCACTTTGAGGAATCCCACTATGAGATGCATTTGTTTTTCTGAGCAATGAGGAAAATTAACTAACCTTTTGGTTTCCAGCCGTTTTCTTCAGCAATTTGAGAATATACAGTAAAGTTTGCGTTAGTTCTTATCTCTTCTTTCTTTTTGGCTCTCTAAGGCCGTTTCTTTATAGATTTTTTTTTTTTAAAGAGGTTTTGTTTTGAAAATTTTCAGCTAGAACAAATAGTCAAAATAGAAATTACAACAAAAATATTTTGAGTTTTTTTAGTGTGTGTTTGAACGAAAGATTTCAAAAGAAAATTTATTTCAATTAAGATTTTCAAAATTCAAAATTAAATTTTGTTTGGCAAAAAATTCACATAACAAAGAAATTTTTCAAAATTCAAGGATTTTTTTTTTACACATGAGTCACTATTGATAAAAAACTGAAAAAGAAAAATATTATTTTAATTAAATACAATATATATTTTATATTATTAATAATATCTATGTATTTTAACAAATCTAATGATATTTATATGATATTTTTTATTTTTTTATAATTATTTTTTTATTTCATCAAATTTAGTATTTTTAAATTTTTTTTAAAAATATTTCTGCAAACAAAACAATTAAAAATGTTTGTATTCTCAATTAATATTTTAAAATGCTTCAAAATTTCAAAATTTTCTATCCAAACACACTTTTATGGTTTAAAAAAAAAATTGAGAAAACTTTTCAAAAGTAAAAAATAAAAAACTGTACATAAAAAAAATATAAACAAAGGCAAAAGTTTTCAACATCAATTAAGAATTAACACATAGCATCAAAAGAAAAAAAATAAATTGTTTTAGTTTTTATTTTGTTCAGGCTTCGTAGTTTAAACTTAGATCTAAGCTAATATGAGTTAATTTTGAAGAATCTAACTAGAAAAGTAGAACGAGGAGGCCACGGGGAAGTTTTTGAGGTTTTGTGGAAGGTTTTCGACTAGTTTCATGGCAGGCGGTGCGGCTACCGGTTTTTCGATTTCTGGATTTTATAAAGATTTCGGTGATTATGGCTTAGCTTTAGAGAGAAATGAAAGGGTGAAAGCGTTAGAGAGAGAGGGAAGAACAAAATAGAATTTTTATATGATCTACTCACCATACCTTATTCTCTCCATTATTTTACTGTTTATAACCAAACATATTATCACCCTTTTCTATTATATTGCATTCCAATTAATCAAATATCATAATACATATTCTTTTTTAATCTTCATCTTTTCTATTCTAACATCATATCTTTTTCATTTTTTCTCTATTTCATTATGTGAACCACCAAATGTTACCTTAACTTTTTTCATACTTCAAAATCTCGGGATTTTTTTTTTACTTTTGGCACAAAAATCTTGATACGTCAATTTTTAAAAATAAATTAAAATTTAATATAAGAGTTTGTATATGATGCACTGACAGTGTATAGTTTTTATACACTGTCAATGCATCAGAGGCTGACACCTCATCAATAGGTCTTTATAGGCAAATTAAAAAAATTTATTTGTATTTGCATATAAAGGCCTATTGATGAGGTGTCAACCTCTGTTGCATTGACAGTGTATGAAAACTATACACTGTCAGTGCATCATATATAAATCTTTAATATAAACTATGATAAAGTTAAAAGGGTTTTTCTTAAACTTTTATTGAGTAAAACAAGAAGAAGCAAAATAAGCAAATAGGGTAATATTCTAATGTTTTAAAATTTATTTTACACTTTATTTTAGTGCATATATTGAGTATAGTCATAGTCTGCACCTTGATAGAAATCAGAATGTGTTTCTCAGCAAAGGGAGATGGTATATACTAAGGTTTTTTTTTTTAAAATTAATTCTATTACTTTTTCTATATTTCAGAATTTCAAAGATTTTTTTATACTGCAAGCATTAAATATAAACTATACTAAAGTTAAAGGGTTTTCTTAAGTTCCGTAAAGGTAAAATAAGGACAAGCAAAATAGACAAAAAGGGTAATATTATTATGTTCTTAAATGTACTTTAATATTAAATTTAAATAAAAAATTACTTAATAAAAAATATTTTCTCAAGTTGAATCATGTCAAGTTCAAGTTTGAAAATCTTTGCCCAATATTTGACCCCAGTCAAACCAGACTCTTGGGCTTGAAAGGTATTGTTCTTGGACAAATCAACTCACAGGGGAGCATGTAGAGTTTTAGAATGTAATTAGAAGTGTCTACGTATATATTTTATCTGCTTTAACTTTAATTAGAATAAATTTCTTAAAGTAATGGGCACATTTGTCATATATCGAAACAAAATTGTCGAAATTGATTGCACAAACTTTTTAATTATAAAAGATATATATCTACCTATCAAACAAAGAAAAAACAATGTTTATTCTTTTTTTTTTGGTTCATATGAAAATAAAAGGAGAGACAAAAGTGAAGGGAGATTTGAATTTTAAACTTAAAAAGAGATAACAAATCACTTGATCAGAGCTAACAATTTTTTTCTTTCTTTTTCGTTTTTGTGCAGTGATTTCCCGAAACAAGAAAGTGCCTTTGGTTCTTAGACGTTGCAAAGATCTTATCTTAAGTGGTACATTTCAACTTTCAACAGAATAAAACAATGTTCATTTTCGTCAACATTAATTCTTCACTTCTCTCTCTACAATTTAAGAGCAATTTCTTTTCTCTATCCATTTGCTAGGCCTAACCAGAAATTTTCTTTTGACTTCAGATTGCTGACGATGGCTGAATCCTTCTTTCTCAACGCTATTGCTAATGCTCTGGGGACACTAATGGTAGACTACCTGGTGAAGCCAGTAGAACGTCGTCTTCGTTACTTTTTTCGTCTTAAAAAGATTGTTGAAGAGCTCCAAGAGCAGAAAAAGAATTTGACCAAAGAACAAATTCAAGTGCAGCGAGCTGTTGAAGAGGCTAAAAGGCATATTGAAACTCAAGTAATTGAGAAGAATGTAGAGCAATGGTTGGCAGATGCAGAAAATGACTTGAAAGATGTACAGAGTTTGGAATGTAGAATTGAAGAGAACAAAAGATGCTTCCGTTGGTGTCCTAATTGGAGTTGGCGGTATCAATTAAGTAAGAAGATAGAAAAAGAGACAATAGCTATCAAAAAACTTGTCGAGAGGTCTAAATTTGACAGAGTTGGTCACCGCGCTACTCTTCCTCGCATAGAATCCTTGGAATCTAAGGATCTCATTGATTCTAAATCTTCAATTTCTGCTTTCAATCAGATCATGGAGGCATTGAAGAGGGAGGAAGTCAACATGATCGGAGTATGGGGGATGGGAGGGGTGGGGAAAACCACCTTAGTCACTAAAGTGGGCCGTTATGTCGAAGACAATCAACTTTTTAATCGAGTTATAAAAGTTGTTGTGTCCCAAGCTCCAATCCTTGAAAATATTCAAAAACAACTACTAGCAGAATTCTTTGAGGATTCTGATAAATTTGAAAAGATGACTGAAAAACGGAAAGCAGCGGAATTATGGGCCAAATTGGAAAAAGAAGAAAAGGTCCTCATAATCCTTGATGATATGTGGAAGGAGCTAAACCTGAAGAAGATAGGCATTCCATTGGATAGAACTAGCAAGGGTTGTAAAATTATTTTGACAACACGCTGTAAGAATGTATGTGACGATATGGCAATTCGAGACCCTGTTCTACTTGGGACTTTGGATGAAGATGAAGCATGGACTCTTTTCAAAAAGAAAGCACGTCTTGACAGTGCTTCTCCATATCAAGACATTATTGGCGTGGCTAAGGAAGTTGCGAAAGAGTGTGGTGGCCTGCCTGTAGCTATTGTTACATTAGCAAGCGCTTTAAGAAGTAGAGATCTTAATGGATGGGAACTAGCACGCAATAAACTTCAACGGTGCAGATTAATGGATATTGAGCGCGTTCCACAAGAGGTAGATCGGAATGCCTATCGCTGTCTTGAGATGAGTTACAGGTACTTGGAGAAAGAGCCGACTAAGATATGCTTCTTACTGTGCGCTTTGTATCCAGAAGATTACTCAATTGATGTGGAAGACTTGGTGAGATATGCTTGGGCTTTGAGGTTATATCAAGACGCTGACTCAATTAAAGAAGTGAGGAGCGAAGTGTTTGAAGCCATTGGCATCCTCAAAGATTCTTGTTTGTTATCAGAAGTTGATGATGAAAAAAGGTACGACCCAAAAAATTTGGACTAAGATCATCTTTTAGTCCTTACTCCCTCTGCCTACTCTTGAAAGAAAACGAAATCTGTTTTCCAATTTAGTTTATTATTCAGGTCTTTCAATTCTTGAAACATATAAGTCTGTACATTGAGTAAAGTAACTATCCCATCCCCCGATGAATATTCTTTTCAGTTTTTTTTTAATGTGTTTTTTATTTTTTATTTTACATTTGAGTCTGTACATGCATACGAAAGTTATCCCACCCCAGGTAATGTTTTTTATTTCAGTTTTTAATATTTCTTTTCTTAGATATGATAGTACATTGACAATAAACTTTAGGCCTTTTTTACATATTACTTGACCACTCAGTTTGCTTATTGCATCTTTAAATTTGGAGTTATTAATAGAGTTTATATATGATGCACTGACAGTGTATAGTTTCTATACACTATCAATGCATCAGAGGTTGACACCTCATCAATAGGCCCTTATGGGCAAATTAAAAAAAAAATTTTATATTTGCATATAAGGATCTATTGATGAGGTGTCAACCTCTGGTGCATTGACAGTGTATAGAAACTATACACTGTCAGTGCATCATATATAAATCCTTATTAATATGGTTTTCAGAAATTTTTATTGAAATGGTGTTCTATTAGTATCCATTGTTATTTATTCTCATATATTATCTCTTTTTTATTAGTATTTTTTTTTTTACTTTTTATTCTGTGAAAATTGTTTTATATACACATTTGTTTTGGCCTTACCAGGCACGTCAAGGTGCATGACGTGGTTCGTGATGTTGCTCGGTGGATCGCATCCAATGAAAACAATGGTCTTTTGGCAAAACCAGGAGTTGATTCAAAGAATCTTCAGATTCTGTTAAGTGAATACGACTATGATAGTAAAACACCAATGGAAGATTTTGAAGGGATGCCAGAGTTGAAAGTTTTGAGTCTTAGGAGAGAATCTGATCGGGACGACGACGACGGTGTTTTTTCATTCAATGCTATTAAGTCCCTAAAGAACCTTCGATCTCTACATCTAGAAGGTTTCAATCAGCTAGAGGGCATTTCAGCCCTAGCAAAGTTAACAAATCTCGAGATTCTCTGTTTACATGGTTCTGAATTCCAAGAATCGATAGACAGCTTAGGGGAATTGAAAAATTTAAGAGTGTTGGATGTAGACCGATGCAAATTTCTGTTGGGATTTCCCCCTAACTTGATTCGAAGGTTAGTCAAAGTAGAGGAGCTATGCCTGCTATATGATTCAGTTATCAAAAGATCGATGTTTGAAGTAATGACGGCTGTGATCCTTTCGGAGTTAAATTTCTTGCCCAGATTGGCCTCATTATCACTGGAGGTACCTTCTCTACATTTTCCAGAGGGCTTTGTGTTTCCTAGATTGGAGAGATATAATATATCAATAAATGACGAACTTCGTAACACACATTCGACGGTAATCTCAACAAGATTGTTGAGAATTTCAGAAGGATTACCCTTTAATGTGATTTCGGAGTTACTTTGGAATGCAGAGTTTCTTGGAGTATACGAAATCATGGAGAATCTGCAAGTGATATTTCAAATGAAGTATGTAGAAAATCACGCATTACTGCTCTCCAAATTAAAAGAATTGAGGTTATTCGAGTTGCCTAATTTGGAGTACATATGGACAATGCCCACCCAACAGATTAGCCTTCGAAGTTTAGAGGTGGTAAAGATAAGCGGTTGTGGGAAACTGAGATCTCTCTTCTCATTGTCTCTTGCTCGCAGTCTGCAATGCTTAGAAAAACTTGAGCTAAGTTGCTGTGGTGAACTGGAGCAAATAGTCGAACAATCAGAATGTGATGAACAAGAAATATCATCGAACATGAGTCCTGACAAATCTCTCTGCTTCCCAAAATTAAGAAATCTCGTGATAAGATATTGTCATAGTTTGAAATATATTCTTCCAAATTTCATGATGCATCAAGGGCTCCCGCGACTACAGTATCTTGAGATGAGTCATGTCCCTCAATTAAGATTAGAGGTAATTCTTTTTCAAGCTCTTCTCTTTATCAGTATTCTTGATCATTACACATAAATATTTATAGCAGGCTTTTAATATGTTTCTAAATAATAAATATATATAATTACAAAATGCATTTAAAATACGAGGAAATGAATTTTTCGAAAACAATTTTCTTCTAAACTCTCACACTCTTACTTCACCTTTTTTCAATTTCATCAAAGACGTAATTTTCTCTCTATTTTCTTAATTAGCATTATTTCTTCCTTGAAATCATCTTTTTGGTTTAACTTACTACAATGTATCTTTAAATCAGTCGCATATAATATAAAACTCGCTTTTCATAAACAATAAATCTAATCTATTTTTTCTCCATTTGATTTACTTTCAATTCTTTTCTTTTTTTTTTTTGCGCTTTTATTTAAGAGTTTATTAAGTTAGCATTTTAGAATTTCTTTTCTCATTTTGGTAATTAATGAAAAAAAGGGGCAATAATTTTTATTGCCCCTGGAATTTCAATTTAATATGATTAAAATTGAATATTAAAAAAAAGGGCAATAATATTATCAATTATAGTAAGGATAATTATCTCATACACTATCAGTGTAATTTTTTGACTCTACAAGCGGGGTTAGAGTCATGATACTTCTTATTTTATTCTAATCCTGTTTGTGAAGTCAAAAAACTTCACTGGCGGTATATAGAATAATTATCCCTTATTTTATTTATTTTTATTTTCTTAATATTTTTAAGAACATGTGTCATGATTTTAACCTCGCTTATGGAGTCAAAAAACTTCATTAACGTTGTATAGGATATAAATCTTAGTGGTAACTCAAAATAAACAACTATATATATATATGGATAATTATCCCAAACGCCGTCAATGGAGTTTTTTAACTCTAAACTGGGTTAGGATGATAACACATATCTTATTTATTTATTGTTATTTTTTAATATTTTTAAAGAACATGTGTTATCATCTTAACTTCGCTTAAGGGGACTCCACTGACGGTGTATGAGATATTAATTCCATATAAATATATATATATATATATATATATATATATATATATATATATCAAAGAGTTTATATATGATGCATTATCAATCATCCATAAAATGACACCTCATATGTAGGTCCTTAAAAATAAATATTAATAAAGTTTTTAATTTATTTTTAAGGGCTTATATACTTTTAGGTTTTGCACATTAATGAGGTGTCATCTCATGGATGGCTGACAGTGTATATAACTTATACACTGTCAGTACATTATATATAAACTCTATATCAAAATGTGATAATAATATTTTAATTTTTTTTATTTTTAAATAAAGTACTATTACTAGAAATATAAGCATCCATTTTGTTGGTGGAAGAAACAGATCATGTGAAAAAAAAATGTTTTGGAAAAGAAGTTGCATATGGATGGTTTAGAAAGATAGGGAAAGAAATTGGTACTTTTAAAATATATATATATATATATATATTATATCAGATATTGAAAGAAATAAATACACCTATTTAGTGTTTTATACGAGGGTTTTATTTGCATATTTGTATTTTTCTCAATTTTGTCTCACTTGACTCGTGACACCAAAATCAATTAGGAGTTTTATAGATAATATAGATAATACATGTTAACATTTTCTATGAAAGTAATTCAATACAATTAAAAACTCTTTCTTATTTATAACACACTTATCATTAGTAAATAACAATTAATTTAAAATTTGTAACAAAAAAATTAATTTAAAATTAGATGTGAAATGACAGTTAAAAAATAAAATTTATAAGGATGTTCTTTTCATCCAAAACAAGTTTTATATGCACCAATACTTATGTATCTCTGTATTATAGATTTAATTTAATTCACAAATTTTGGGATTGCCATCAAATTTTTTATCACAGCAAGAATGCTCTTAAAATTGTTAAAATTAGTAGTTTTGCAGTTGCACGTAATCAATTCACAAAATTGCTTTGAGGTGTTCTGTAAAGCATATAATAAAAGTCCTAGCTTTGGGTATTTACATATATATATATATATATATATATATATGTTTTTATAGATTTAATTTAATTTATTTTTAAAAAAATTTTCAAGTATACTCAGGTTCAAGTTCACAAATTCTGGGATTGCTGTTCGATTTTAGTTTACAACAAAGTATCCTCTTTTAGTAGCAATAATCTGTGCTTAGTAAAGCTCAATCTATTGCATCTAAAAATTTTTATATTTTAATTCATATGTAAATAATAAAAATGTTTGTATGAGAAATTCATGATAAGAATGAAATTAGTAATATAAAATACCGAAAATTCTCTTGTTAATATTGTTAAAATTTAGAAGTGTTGCTGTATTGTAATCAATTCCTTAAGGTTTTCTCTAAAGCACGTAATTAATGCATGTTTTTGGCCTTTATTGAAAATCAATTAGTAAAATTCCGGGTAATGAGTATTTACTTGTATCTTTTGTCATTTTTAATTTTGTGATTAATTATGATCAGGGATTGTTTGTCGATACAAAAACTCTTCATCTCGGGGGAATCAAGGATTCTCTCAAATACTCGGTTGATACAACGAAAGAGCAGGTGCCAAATAGTGCGTTCAGTAAATTGGTGCAATTATCCTTGAGCAGTATGGAGAGTTTGAAAATGTTGTGCAATGGGCAGTTTCCAAAGGGTTTCCTAGAAAATCTAAAAAAGCTGACAGTTTCAGAATGTGATCAGTTGCAAGAGGTATTTCAAATTGATGAAGAAAATCAAGCACAGCTACAACGACTCTCAAATTTAGAGCATTTGGAGCTAGAACAATTACCGGAACTGAGATGGATATTGAAAGGGCCAGCCCATTATATCAGCCTTGGAAGTCTGAAAACTATAACGATAGAGCGCTGTGGAAAGTTGAAGTCTGTCTTCTCACTATCTCTTATTCAAAGCCTCCAACAGTTAGAAGAACTCAGAACTTACCACTGTGATGAATTGAGAACTCTTTTTACAGAGCTGGAAAGTGATGGTGAAACGGAATCGAACAACCATCTTCATCCTCTTTGCTTGCCAAGATTGAGAACTCTGACGATCTTTGGATGTCCAAGACTAGTATATGTTCTTCCAATCACTTTGGCTCAAGGTCTTTCGCAATTAGAACTACTAGTAATAAGAGGCTGTAAATTAAAGCAAGTCTTTGGAGTGGCAAAACAACATGATGGAGTAGAACACTGGATGACGCTCCCTCGTCTAAAACGCTTGTCTCTTAATGAGTTAACAAATTTGAGCAGTTTTGGTCCAGAAAATTATTTTTTCAAGGCGCCAGTTTTGGAAGAAGTATCCGTTGGGGCATGCCCGCAATTGATGAAATTTACCATTCCACAAGAAGTTAACAGCCGAGTTGACTTACGGGTAGCTCTTTTTTCTCTTTCTTCATGTTTTATTTTTAAACTAATTTTTCTTACGCATGCATTGGACATGGATGATGGAATAAGTAAATTAATGTCACAGTTACTATTTTGAAATTAATAAGTCTTTGGAATATTATTAGTTA